>CM077584.1:57830389-59190938 GCA_039657365.1 Stephania yunnanensis
TCTGATTCTCCATCTGAAGACAACAACCAGTGATTATGCACCTGGAAAAAGTAGGCAAAGGAGAGATTATTGAACTCGATAGTACATTGGAAGCGAATGAGAAAAATGGTGGATTTGAAGAAACATAGAAAGTAATAATAATCATACATAAAAAGTAGGCTTGGAACCTATTTTTTAATTTTTTTACGATTGAGTTTGCTTTGGTCTTTTGTCAATTCAACACATATGTAGGTAGAGAGTACTAGAGCTAATAAGGAACATGAAAGAAAATTAACTCATATTAAACATTAAATACAACACCATAGTCAATACATGAAGTTCCTTAGGAGACCCAATTTTCATTCAATTCAAAAGAAGACAACAACGACAACAAGTCTTAATAAAACACCGAAACAAAGTAGAAACAACACACACATTGTTGACTTTGATTTAGTTCTTTGAAAATTAAGATCAAAGCATTAACAACATTATGGGGATTGTAATAGGTGCAATGAGAATAACATGGAGCTTTTAGCATTAAAACAAGAAGAATTGAACTCCTTCGCTTGAGTTGGATTATTTATCAAGCTTTGTAAGGCATGCATTTCAACATGTATATGATAATGGTGAAGTGCAAGAATGGTAAAAGGTAAAAACTGAAAGTTAAGCACAAACCTTTATCAAAGCAAGATTCACATCCATCAATCTTGAAAGAAAGTCATCATCTCATCCACCAACACTGCTGTGTGCTCCATTACAATACCAGCCATGTGTTCCTACTCAAAAAAAAAAAAACTCTTGAGGTCCTCTCCGATCAAGAAAAAAAACTCATTTGAAGATAGTATACGTACATTGAAATGTGCACCTCTTCCTTGATCCGCCGCATTAAAAAAAAACATAGCGAGCAACGAGAGAGGATCAATGTACCCTCACAAAGCCCTCTATTTTCCCAAACCTCTCTGTCGGGGTTAAATGGGTCATTAAGTTGAGTTGGATTATTTATCAAGCTTTGTAAGGCATGCATTTCAACATGTATATGATAATGGTGAAGTGCAAGAATGGTAAAAGGTAAAAAGCGAAAGTTAAGCACAAACCTTTATCAAAGCAAGATTCACATCCATCAATCTTGAAAGAAAGTCATCATCTCATCCACCAACACTGTTGTGTGCTCCATTACAATACAAGCCATGTGTTCCTACTCAAAAAAAAAAAAACCAGCTGAGGCCCTCTCCTGCAGTCAAGAAAAAAAAACTCATTTGAAGATAGTATAAGTACATTGAAATGTGCACCTCTTCCTTGATCTGTCGCATTAAAAAAAAAAAAACATAGCAGTAACGAGAGAGGATCAACAGCCCTCACAAAGCCCTCTATTTTCCCAGCCTCTCTGTCAGGGTTAAATGGGTCATTAAGTTGAGTTGGATTATTTATCAAGCTTTGTAAGGCATGCATTCCACCATGAATTGCAGGTAAATGTGTTCTTCCTTTATCCTATGTATATCTTAGTTGCCTTGGAAGCCCAGTTCAAGCATAAGTTATCTTGGATTTTAGTTTTTATACCTTTTCCTCCCCAAATTTTTTTTTTATGTTAAGTAAAATATACTATAAGTACAGAATGTTTGCAGAATCCATGGGAGAAGAAAACATGCTGGCTGTTGTGTGCAAATCTTATGCCGTTGCAGGTTCTCTCGAGTGCTATGATGAAGAACGTGGTAGAATTGACAGGGAGCAACATCTTCATGCCATAGCAAATGAATTTGGGAAATCGATAAAGGGTCGTTTTTCGGTCATCTGTGTTGAGAACATGTAGGCTTTTGTTCTTCTAGGGACATGCAATAATAGAAGAACAAGAGCCTACATGTTCTCAACACAGATGAACGAAAAACGAGCCTTTATCGATTTCCCAAATTCATTTGCTATTGCATGAAAATGTTGTTCCCTATCAATTCTACCACTTTCTTCATCATAGCACTCGAGATAACCTGCAACGCCATAAGACTTGCACACAACAGCCAACATGTTTTCTTCTCCTATGGATTATGCAAACATTCTGTAGTTATAGTATATTTTACTTTACAAAAAAAAAAAAATTTGGGGAGGAAAAGGTCAAAAAAGTAAAATCCACGATAAATTATGGAATATCAATCTAAATATGCACAAAAAGAAGTGTCAATCATAAAGTAATTCGAAGAATTGCTAAAGTTGTCTACAAAGGCAAACGTTTAATCTAAGAATTTACACAAAGAACAAGTAAAATACCTATGTATCACGAAGATGCTCATCTCTCGAGAGCCACACTTACGTCTCACGTTCAACATTGTCCCCTTGTTGTGGTGGATCAACCGGATCTATTTGCGGCAGCTGTTGCTGGTCATGAGGTGGCGGTGGTGGTGGCGGTGGTGGTGGTTGTTGCCGAGCTAGGCCGCTTCGTCCATGTTCATCCCGAGATCGCCGCATGAACTCCATAACCTTTCGTAATTGCTCCGCAACGACATTGAACTCTGCCCGCGGCACCACATCCGGCATCTCCGACGTGCTAGCACCAGGATCTCCGTATCTCCTCTTCTTTCTCCCTAAGGACCCGAGTCCGTAGACACGTCCTTTGGGACACTTACCCGCCACATTGAGGTACACCGCCTCATCATCCACCGGTTGGTCCGGTGTAGCTCGGGTCGCCTCCCGACGTCGCTCCGGAGCCTATCCTGCAGATATGAACAACAAACAAAATACATGATATGGGTTAAAGTAAACTTAATACTATTTTACATATATATTCTATACTTACATAGAACCGCTCTGATCTAGTATCGATGAATGTCATCATGTCGTGATTTACGGTGTGGAGATGCAAATACAATTCATTCACAGTCGGTGGCGTCTCGGATGAATCAGTCTGCGTCCAGGACCAAGCATAGTGAACAAGTGTATAAATGTAAAAAATATCAAAGATGTTACAAAAAACTTACAAATCTTTCTTGGGTAGTCACAAAAGACACGGAACCACCACCGTGCTTCGAGGGTCCAGTCCCAGGGCCTTCGACCTCAGTGTTCCTATTCTCCGTCGCTTGCCTAGACCTGGCCGGAAGTCCTCGCTCTCCCAGTACTCAAGTATCTCCTCCATGCCTCATCTCGTAACATAAACCGTCTGCACACGATTCTTCTTTAACTTGTGCATCAATGCGGTGTACCTTGTGCTCGCAAGCTGTCGTACGCCGCTCGAATGAGATCCCTCGGGAATCGCGTCATTCCATCTAAAAAATACCTACAAATTGGCGATTGCTATTGTTACGAAACATTGAGAAAATAGTATAAATCATAAGGCATTTAGTAGTCTTGTTTACCTTCCATTGGCGCCGTATTATTTTATGATTTATGATGAGGCAAGCATCGACTTCCAACAATACCCTTCAGAATCATCCATTGTTTGAAAACTTTTGTCATCCTCCGTGCACAAAATGCGAAGGATGCAACTCCCCGTGTTTCATGAACATGCATATCACCTTAACTACTTCTTCAATAATTGACATCCATATTTAAAACGACATATAAGAGTCAAACACAAACTTACGTATCATTGGCAATCAGTCTGATAGGGATCCCCTGCACGCGAGGGGGCTCCATCCTTGTCCTCTGAGGTGGCCGCGGAGGGCCTGTCACCTCCAACCCTGCTCTTACGTCGTCTTGTGGGGATGCTGCTGGTGATGTTGTGGCTTGGGGTGCAGGCCTCGTGGGTAAATGAGTCCTTGATGTCGGCGATGGTGACTGGAAGTGCATATTTGGTATAGTCCTTGATGACGACGATGATGGTACAGACGACGCCGACGGTATGGAAGGGGAAGGTGACGCTGCGGCTGTATCGTGCTCGAGAGACCGAGAAGTCGTAATCGATAATGCAGGTATCGACCCACGACCTCGACCGCCACGACCTCTATTGACCCCTCGTGTGGCCTGACCATGAGGCCCAGTCGGTATTTCGCCGCCAGAGGTCGGTGCTGCACCTCCTCCGCCTGGACGATGTCCTCCCAATGGGAAACCTCGACGTAGGGGATGACCACCTCCCGCCATGAAACCTAACAAAATAGCAATAAAACATCAGAGAATGAGGGCGTACAAAAATTAGAAATTAAGTCTAAATGATTGGACTTAATAACACAAGATCCATGCTGATAAAAGTAACTACATTATTGGACGTTGACATATCATATACATACATTATTCGCTATCATCCGTTTCAAATTCACTCTCATGAGTAGAAGGTGAGGATTCTTCTTCTGAATCATCTCCACTATAAACTTCTTCACTTAGACCCGCTTCAACAATGAATCGAGTCACAGTCGGATCATCCAGATTGTTGATATCGGCGATTGCATCATCGACTACGCACGTGGTGGGCATCCCATCTTGGAAAGCAATCTCGCCGAGCCCTGGTCATTATCGTCTTTGCTAGTTTCCTCGTCAGCGAATTTTGGCTGACAACAACAAACTGCTAGCCATTCTTGTCGGTCGTTCCTCATAGAAGGGTACGAAAGGTAGTACACTTGAGTGGCTTGCATTGCTAGTACAAATGGCTCGTAGTTGTTATATCGTCGACTTCGATGAACCTCTACCAATTGAAATGTTGGGTGAGTCCTCACACCATGATTCGGTGTAGGGTCATACCATTCACACTTAAACAATACCACACGCTTGAGGCCGGTATACTCAATCTCCACAACCTCTCGCAGTAGTCCATAATAGTTATGGGAAACATCGGCGTAGTTTGAACCCTTCACCAAAACACCGTGCTCGCGTCGATCTATTAACGTCATATGTTGCGGAGTGGAACTTATACCCATTAACAAGGTAACCAGGGTAGACAAGTACATGATCGACTAGGACCAACAGAAAGATCAACGAGCGTCTCGTCAACTATAGAATTCGAGCCTATTCAAAAAAAATTAGAAATGCAATATGACACATTACTTATGGAAGAAATTTATGAATCTATAACGTACAAAAGTAATGACCTTACATATGTTTGAAACCAAATGGGGAAGTTGTGCTCTAGACTACTATCAACTTCCGACTCCCCCATTGCTTGAGTGATTTCATCGACGAATATCCTAGAAGAAACGAACATGTAAGTAGGTTGTCTTACTAAAATATGAACAATGAATGTACCGCATTATTGAATGAAAGTGACGGACATACTGGACATAAGGAGCGATCTCTGGACAATTGAGCAAGATGTACGAATGAGCGGCATTATACTCTCGCTCTCGTTAAGTACCGCTCTTTCGACTTGCCCATGGGTCGACCCAGATAAGTGAAAATTGAGAAATTGCCGACGAAGTTCGGTGTGGGCCCGAGATCGCCATCGTCGTTACGTGGCACTTTGTCATGCAACGTAAAGACGTGATCTTCGAAGTAGTAAGAACAAAAGGATGTGACCTCTTCGACCAAATAAGCATTACACATGGAGCCCTCAACATTCGCTTTATTTCGCACATTGTTCTTCAAATGTTTAAGGTACCTGTATGAATGTTATAGGAAATGTTGATATAAAACCTATTGAATGGGAAAATAATTTCAAGGGCTCAAGATAGTACCTCTCAAATGGATATATCCATCGAAATTGAGCGGGACCGGCCAGACGGGCCTCGTAGGCCAAGTGGATTGGTAGGTGTTCCATAGAGTCAAATAAGCTTGGAGGGAATATTTTTTCCAACTTGCAAATGATTTTTGGTATTTCAGACTCTAAGACCTCCATATCTTGGATACTGACACATTTCGCAGTTAGGGATCGGAAAAAAATGCTTATTCGCTAATTGCAACCCAAACCGGGTTTGGGAGGAGTTCTCTGAATGCAATTGGTATCAACCGTTGCATGAATATATGACAATCATGGCTCTTCATGCCGAACATTCGCAGTTTCTTTGGATCCACACATCGACCAAGATTCGATGCGTAACCATCAGGAAAACGCAACTTTTCAACCCACTCGCACAATTTTTGTTTTTTTGATGTATCAAAAGCATAGCACCCAAGGACGTAAGTATTTGTCGCCGAATCAATGTGTAGAGAAGGTCGGTGACAATATTCATGAATATCTTGCCTCGATTTTGCATTGTCCTTACTCTTGCCCGGTACACACATAATAGTGTTGAATATGTTGTCAAAAACATTTTTCTCAATGTGCATGACATCTAAGTTGTGGCGGATCAAGTTTGTCTTCCAATACGGCAAGTCCCAGAATATGCTTTTCTTCCTCCATCCCGAATTCTTAGCTATCCGCCAATTCACAGATTCAGCTCCGATTTCTGTCACCTTCATCAAGCCTAACGATTCAATTTCTGCCAAAATTTCTTCACCAGAACGCTAAGCGGGCGGATCATCATTTATGACCATTTCGCCTCTAATGAAATTTTTTTTGTCTTTCCTTAATGGTGATGACTTCGCCAAGAAACGACGGTGACAGTCGAACCACGATGTCTTACCACCATTTCGCAATTGAAATGCATTTGTATCCTCCATACAATATGGACAAGCGTACTTACCGTGTGTGCTCCAACCGGACAACATGCTATATGCAGGGAAATCACTAACAGTCCATAAAAGGGCAACTCGCATGAGAAAATTTGTCTTGGTGGAGACGTCGTATGTAATCACCCCATTGTTCCATAAATCTTGCAACTCTTTCACAAGCGGCTGAAGGAACACGTCGATTTTCTGCTTTGGGCTGGTCGGTCCAGGAACGATAACCGTTAAGAACATAAACTCAGATTTCATGCACATCGACGGTGGAAGGTTGTAAGGAGTCAAAATCACGGGCCACGAAGAGTACGATTTCCCGGAAAGCCCAAATACTTGAAAACCATCAGTGCACAATCCTAAACTAACATTCCGAACCTCGACGGCGAAGTCTCTATTGACGTCATTAAAATGTCTCCAAGCAATCGAATCAGAACAGTGTTGCATAACATCTTCTGGCGAGGAATGATCTCCATGCCATCGCATATGTTTCGCGGTTGACTCAGACGCATACAATCGTTGCAACCGAGGGCCCAAAGGGAAGTAGTACATTTTTTTGCAAGGTTGGTTTTTTGTGTTTCGACCACGACCTCGTCGATGTGCAATGTAGCGTGATTTCCCACAAAATTTACATGACGTCAACTCAGAGTCCACTCCCCAATAAAGCATACATTGGTCCTCACAACAATCTATTTTCTCAACAGGTAGACCTAGACCTCGCATTAGTCTTTTAGTGGCATAAAAATTTTCGACCAATGAGTTGTCATTTGGCAAACAATCCTTCATGAGTTTAATGATTTCATTATACCCTCGTTCATATATATGATGTTCAGACTTGATCGCAAGTAATCTTGCCATTGCGGACAACGTTGTCATGGTTTCGCAACCAGGCCACAATTGTTCCCTATTTGCATCAATCATGTCATATAGTTGGCGTGCTTGGGGGTTTGGTGATTCTTCCACGTGATTCCAATTGAAACTGGACCTGCCACGTTGTGTAGCATCTCGCGGTAAGGTGTCGGATCGTATCCTCGCACATTAGCATCATCAATATGGCTATCCATTTGGTAAAAGTTTTGCGGGCCTTCATCTCCGTTCTCACCATGTTCGTACCAACAGTGATATCTCAGGACAAATCCATACCTACATATGTGGTACTCAACCGTTTCGACATCCAGGTACGGTACAAGTCGACATTTCTTAAAATTGCACGGACGTCTAATCTTCCTTTCACTTTGGTATGTAGGACAATGTTGTTTGGCAAATGATATGAATTCTTTAACCTTCGCCGCGAATTCAATTCGAACGTAACCGTTGTCGAGCCGGTTGTACATCCGCCTCTACTTGTAGACGACATTCCTATTCGAACGTAACCGTTGTCGAGCGGTTGTCTATTCAAGTAATGAAATAATAATGATTAAGATGATAGGAAATCTCACTAATTGGAGAATAGTGTAAATCGGAATAGCGATCAAGACAATCTAGATGAAATTGATAGCTAAGTGAAAGAACGAGGTTCTTGTTGAACTCATGAATAGAGAATAAATTGACAAAGTTAGAAAGTCATTAATTTTCTAACTAGTCAGCGTTACACGATGTGTCAGGTTTCATTTATGATCGTATTGTAATGTAATGTCTCTTTTCATATGATGATAGATGTAATTAGATCACTCTAGTCATGGAATGACTTATATAATTATAGGTTTTATTAAGAAATGCTAGAATGGTGATAGATCAAATTTACTTTAATATCTAATGTTGTGCTTAAATATTATCTGGCATCATTTTTTAAATATTTTGATTGAAATTAATCTTAGAATTGATCTGCTCAGAATTCTGATGAAAAAATGATTAGTGATAAGAAAGTAAACGAGGATTTGTACACGCGAGTTTGGTAATCAAGGAATGAATTATCAATGGTTTTTGGAAATGTTAGTAGTTATGAATTAAGGCAGATTTATATAAAAAAAAAGATAGGATATATCTTGCTAAGTATTAATGTTTGAATGCAATTCAAGGCACGAAATGCAAAGTACAACAACATTTATTCGATATTCCTCTAACTGGATTATTTACCTCATCATAAATATGTAAGATGCCTGGATTAGAAAGTAATTGTTTTAACTTTTCATTGAACTAAGGATAGGGAGTTGAGAATTCAAAGTGTTTTTTATCTATACCAACTATGCTCATTGGAAAGTAAGGATGAAGTTCTACATTAGGGTGAAAATTAGACTTTTATGGGAGTCAATCGAGAATAGGTACAGTCCACTGAACAGGGCCATGAGAGAATACATCATTGAGGAGACCAAGATTGAGCTCTCCAATGATCAAGCCATGAATAATTTTTTTTCCTCGCTTTATGAGAACAAATTTAACAGAGTTAGGGCTTGTCAAACAACTAAGGAAGTGAAGGAGAAGCTTAGGTGACGCAGCGCAGATCTTCTAAACCAGTTGAACGAATCCACGAACAACTCGATCTAGGTCAGAACTTAAGCCAAAGTTCGAAAATTCTTTTATTTCATCCAAAAACTCCAAATTACACCAAATAGATCGCTTAAATAGCGAAACCCTAAAATTGCCAAAAATAGTAAAAAGTCTAAAAAGCCCTAAACTGAAAACTAGACGAAAAATAGAAACAAACGCCGCAAACGGCAATAAAAACGGAAATTCCTAATGAAAGTTATAAGCAAAACAAAAGTTTCCTAAAATAGCAAAATTGCCGTTTCGGAGGTCGAAACGATGGAATTTCGCCGAAAAACACCGTAGTCACAGCGAGTGAGTTGTGATCTCCACGCCGTTTCCAATAAACTCATACCCCCGGAACGCCAAAATTCAAACGCCCAAACTTCGTCATTTGCGGAAATTACTAAAATGCCATCCTTTCATATTTTCCATCATATTTTTTCAAGAATTTACAAGCTAATTCTTGGACTTCATCATTAGGGTACATTATAAAGGTAAACATCAAGTGAAGAAAAAAGTCGATAATCGAGGGGCACTATGAGACTTTCAGAGTTGGCTCCGATGAAGACATAGCCACAACCATCACTTCGTTCACTAAGCTCTTGAATGAGATCAAGAATCATGCAAAGAACTATGATCAAAGTAAGACCTAGTATATTCAGAATTAGATTTTCATATTTCAGATCATTGCACCTATTATCAATTTTTTGGCATTTCAGAATAGCATAACCAAACATAATAAAATAGCAAGGAAAAAAAACAATGCCTAACATGATAAATTTGAACAAAAATACTGAACGAAAATTCTTGATTTCATTAGACTGAAAGGAAGTGGAAACTTGTTCTTTTTATAAATGTTAGTTGAACACCTACATAACACATCAAGAGAGACACCGAACATATAACAAAGACATCAAGATATCACTTATGATAGCTGAATAGTTATACACATCAAGATATCATACAATAGCAAGGGAGACATCTTTGGTAAAGTTACAACCAAATCAAATTTATTTAAATTATACATTTAAATAGGTAAACCAACATCAAGATATGATAAAATAGCAAGGAACACCTACATAACATGTCATTGCCAATTCACCAAAAACAATGGTTCGAGAGGAAAGAGGGAGAACTCACCAATCAAGCACGAGGCGCGGAATGAATGAGAGCACAATACCACCGAACGAGAGATCGAAGAGGGACTGAATGAGAGCACGAAGTGAGAGCGAGAGGAGCAGAGGCGCGGATCGAAATGGTGCAAGACAACCGAACAGACCAGAGAGCAGGGCGGCTCTACCGGGGAGCAATGTAGTGCGAGGATGACTTGTTGGGGGTTAGGGATTTGGGGGCGGTGGATCGGAGAGAGACGGAGAGACGAGAGAGAGAGAGAGTTGAGAGCAACGGAACAGAGACGCCGCATTTGTTGGGGGTTGGAGATTTGGGGCCGGTGGACGGAGAGACGGCGCGACCGAGAGAGGAGAGACGAGAGTATAGAGGAGAGACGACGAAGACGATGAGATCGAATCGCGCGGTGGGTTTGCTTGGTTAGGGCTTTCGGGCTTTCGGTGGTGGGAAGGACGACGAGGGGGTTTTGGAGGGGTAAAGAGAAATCTCGAGATTTGTTGTCACAAATCTCGAGATTTGATGAACGGGTATAACAAAATAAAGTTTTGGTGGGAATGTTGGCGCCATTTTTTAGAGACGGAATTTAATTCCGTCTCTAATTCCGTCTCTAATTCCGTCTCTGATCCGTCTCTGAATGTTTCCGTCTCAATTCCGTCGCTAACATTTTTATTTAGAAACGGAACTTATTTCCGTTTCTAATTCCGTTTCTGATTTGCTATTTTTTTGTAGTGCATGAGCTCCATAAATACTATCATATGTTTAATAGTCATGATGAGGCTTATGAAAAGCCATTCAATGACGTGAGTGCTGAAGATTGCGAACTTTGTTGTCAAGAGTTTGCATCAGCAAAATTCAAGGTATCCTTTCATGAGTTTTTTTTAGTATCATTCAAAGAGATTTTTGATATTGTCTTCTTATAGAATGTGTTTTGTATAGAAATCAAGTGAAGCAAACATTAACAACCGTGGAAAATGTGAAATTAATCATTGCTCGGGATCAAAGTCTTTTGCCCGTTATTAACATAAATTGGTATTTCTATAATATATTTTTAACATATTTTTGAATACTTGTTGAAATACTATGTATTCGTTATTGTAAAAAATGCTTCAGGAGGATGATGGTGAATCGGTTGGTCCTATTGGAAGAAGACCCACTACAGAGAAAGGTTGGAAAACACCAATGGCACAACAACTTTATGTAAGTTTTTTTTTTTGTTTTATTTTTTTTTATCAATTGACCTCTCATTATTTAATTTATTTATAAGATTTAGTGTATATACTTGTAACTTAATATATGTTGATGCATCAAATATTGAACTTCTTTTTTCACTGGCCTAATTTTTTTTACTCTTTTAATGAATGCGTATCCTTTTATTAGTATAATGCTACACTTGAAAATATGATATTTGCCTATAAATTGATTAACCCGTCATCATGCAAGGAACCATCATAAGCGACCACTGCCAAACTATGTAAATAATCAATAAAGATTGCTATATTGAACCACAAGAATTCTTGTTTCACACCTTTAAACAAAAATATAGATCAGTAAGTATACAACAGTCTTACTTTCTTACCTATATGATACTCGATTCATGCAAAAAGCAAGCAATCATATAATATATTGCTTAATTGATAAATGAACATGTTTCGAGATGTCTAAAAAATGAAAATGTGCATGAAGTTTGGCTTCTACCTCAGAATGGTAAAATACTTTCCGGAAATGTAATTGTAGTATAAAACATCATATTAATTAATTATATAGTATCTCATTCAAGGAACAATCAACAATTTATATAGAAATACGCAACTTTTTATAATAAGAAAGCAATACCACAACCTCCAAGAACTTTAGAATTCTTGTTGATGTTAATGCACGTGTTATTTTGATTAAAGTTGTACATTTCATTATGTTGTAGGAGGAAATTATAGAAATTCAATCTCGGCCATCACCAATGACTGAAGATGAAATATATAAAGAAGTGATGGACAAAAAGTCAGGCTATGCTCGCGGGCGTGGGTACGGAGAAATTGGCTCGTCATCCTCAATAGCAAAAACGAATAAGAGTTGAAGAACTTCAAGAAACAAGGGAAAAAGCTACTAACGCAGAAAAAAAGAGCTAGTGAGTTGGCTCAACATGTCGAGACTCAAAATAGAGCTGACTGAGACAAGGTCGGAGCTGCACAATACACAATCACAATTACATAATACTCAAGCAGCTATGGAAGATTTAAAGAGAAGGCAAGATGAAATGGATGCAATGTTTCAATCAGCTATGGAGAAATACAACACATCTTCTTGGTAAGACTATTAATTTAATTAATGATATATATTTAAAGTTTTTCAAAGTAGATAAGATTTATTGTGGGTGCATGTTTATATGCTTGTTCTTTTGTTAAATATGGCATTCTATTGTTTGATACCACATCATATCTTTTGTTAGACAATACAAATTTGGCAATTGGTTCACTTCAGTGTATGCTAGCTAGTTTATTAATTATACTCGTCCCTCAACATTATATCCTTAACATTAATGTCTTCTTTTTGTTATTAATTTCAGATTTCACACAGAATTTAACCGGTGCATAGGTGCTTCAAATTACATTCAAATTTGGCGCAAGATGTTTGCTTGTCGGGACTACGAGGAGTTTAATTGGTTTTCATACTAGTTTTATTTTAATAGAATTTTTTTTAATAGGTTTAGAATTAGAGACATGGATGATTCATAGTTTCTCTTAGTTAGTAAGTTTGTTTGTTTGTTTGTTAAATGATTTTGCTTTATGATTTTTTATATAGTACAATGTCATTCAAGTATTTAGTTTATTTTTTAAAATTGCATGTGAACATCGTAAATTTTATTTAAATGATGACAATTTTTGCTTGTCGTTATTATAAACTTTTACAACTAAATATATCAATTTAAGTAACCAATTATATTTAGTTGGTAAAAGTTCTTCCAACAAAAATTGTTTGGTTACTGATATAAACTTTTGCAACAAAATAAATTATGTCTATTAACAAATTAATAACAAAATATTACTTGTTACTATTAATATCTTTTGCAACCAAATACTTCTTGTTGTGAATGTAATTGTTTTTTGCAACTAAATGAGTTTTTGTCACGATTATTCAAAAGTAAGGATTACGACATTTGTTATAAAGTATTAATAACTAAGCAAGTATAGTCACTAATAATATTTACATTTGCAACCAATTTGGATAAAAACATTAATGTCAAAATGTTATTGGTCACTAAAACTACAACATATTAGCAACAAAAAATAGAATTCACGACTATTTTAATATTGTTGAAAAATGTAAAAATGAGGTGATTTAAATATTTTAAATTATATTAGTAACTATATATTAGTCAAGTTATTGGTCGCTATTAGTATTATTTGCAACGACTTACATTATTTGGTCACAAAATAATATCTGTGTCATAGGTATTTGTGATAACGAGTGACCAATTTATTTGGTTAGTAAAACGTTTCTACAACCATAAATGTAGTTGTAGTAACCAAAATATTAGTTGCAAAATAGGTATTTTGTTGTAGTGTTATATATTCTTACAACTTATGATTTTTATAAGTTTTATTTAACAATGTTTCAAAATACATAAAAAACATGGGTTTCAAAAAAAAAAATACATAAAGAAATTTATTTTTGGGTTTCTACATATATTATTAACATGATCGATTATTCTATTGGAAGAGTGTCGATAACAAGAATGTGAGAATAGGCTGGAGGCGAAAGCATGTGAGGGATAGAAAAGGGGTTTGAGGGGAAAAGGGAGCGGGGGCCTGGGGGAGGCATAGGTGGGATGCCTAAAGGGGACCGCCTCCTTGCCCCCTTGCTTCCGCCAATAGTGATATATAAGGAAATTCTATTGTGCCATCTTCCAGCCTTAGTGATTTATAAGGAAATTTTACTATGGTGATCTTTATTCTTGATTATTTGATTAAAATCCAATAGTCAATCAGATAGCTACATTAATCACACTTCAATGTGTGCACAAATACCAAGACGTTATTATATATATATAGAGAGAGAGAGAGAGGGGAGAGGGAGTTATACCATAATAATTGAGAAAAATCACTATGAATGGTGATCTCCGTTGCAATCTATTATAGTAGGTCACCCAAATTGTCATAAAGATGATTAAATGCATATCTAATTCATTTCATGTTGGAAACTCAAACTATCATAAATAAGCAAATTAAATTTTGTTAAAAAGTTGTTGGTACAAAACATTAATTCATCATTATAATTAATAGTATCACTAGAGTATATTTGGCATTTAATAGAGGTTTTAAAACCCCTTTTAAATAGAGTGTTATTAAATGTCATGTGAAAATGTGTTATGTTTTAATTTTTAATACATTTATTACATAAAGGTTTTTTAAAACTCATATCAATTAGGTGTTATTTAATAACACCCCCTTTAATAGGGGTTTAAAAACCTCTATTAAATACCAAAATTGTTCTAGTGTATATTCTTGATCAATTATTAATTGTAGACACTATTGACTATTAATTGATATATAGTCATGTTGAGATACATATATAAATTTATTTCTCCAATAATTCTTTTTTTCTTAAATCTTCAATAATTATTAAGACACGTCTAACGTCTTTTTTATTTTAAAGAAAACTTGCAAACATTTTTTGTTGATTATGTTTTTTTTTATGCTCGCTCTCCCAATAATTATCAATATGATGATGTTCTCCGGCAAAAAAAATCTAGTGACATTAAAAATTTACAAAATAAGAAATTAACATGATATATTTGCTTAATTAACCCTTTTAAATAAATTTGATCATATATCTAGTGAAGAATAAATTCAGTTTGTCCAGTGATATTGTTCCTTGCTTCAAATCAACTAGATTACATCATATTTTTTTTTACTTATGGTTTACGTTAAATTTATTTTTATTTTATATTGATAATAGAGTCTTGCTCATGCGTGGAGCGCATAATTACAACTACTAGAAATTATAAAAGAAAGACTTTACTTTTTGAAAAAATATAATATAATTCTTGATATAAGAAATTAAAGTTAATTAATAGTAACTTTTAAAAATAATATTGTAATATTTTATTTGAATTCTATGCTTTTCATATAATTTTTTTTTTTTCTTGATAGTAGTTATTTATGTATTAATTTAGTTTTTAAGTTTTTTTTCAAAGGTTAATTTACTTTTTATTTTTGTTATTTTTTTTTCTCTTTTGAAGATAAATATGTGTGTTTGTATTAGTATGTATAAGTGACATTTTATAACTTTATAAAGAAAAATGTGACATTTTATGATTAAGTAAGAAATGCTGTAAATTTTACAATAGTCTTATTTTTTTATTTAAATTTTTTTAACAAAACATGTTCAAATCATACATTTCTTAAGTTAATTTTATTAAATAAGATAATTTATCATATTACTTGATTATTTTTAGGAGAGTTCATCAATAACTTGCTAATTATTTTTTGAAGAAAATATAAAAGAAAATTAATTAAATTCACAACTTTTTTTTAGAAGTAAAATACCCAACTTTTTAGATAGTAAAATAAAATTGAGATTTTATTTTTATTGAAAAATATTTTTAGTTGTAAATAATGATAAAATTTATTTTCAAATTATATTATGTATTTTATCTATTTAATTTAATGATTTTTCTTTTTAAAAAGTAAGCAATATACATAACATATATTTTTAAAAACCTTGTTCATAATATTAAAATGCATATAGTATATATTGGTTGATATTTTAAAAATGAATATAGTTGTTCATAATTTTGCTTCTTCTCAAAATCACAAGACCAGATTGTAAATGTATATTATTTTTATTCTTGATGTTTTAAATATCTAAAAATTATTTATGTTACATACTTTATTATTTAGCAAAACAAAAAGTTATTTAAAAAGTTTATAAAAAAGACTATTAAGTCTAATCAAATTGCATTATACTATTTCAAATAATATAAAGTACAACAATACATTTAGAAATTAAGCATAATATATGGAGTTATTAATAATTAAAGGTAGTAATTCTCATAATCATATAATCATGTGTAGAACATTAACTGCGCTCTATGTACTGCGCTCTATTAAATGTAGAATATCAAATGTAGTAACTTGATTTATAGTTTAATTACCTATTTTACAAATCTAGCACAATGTCTAAATTGAAGAGTTAGATGAAGATCTAATGGCTAGAATTAAATATCACCATCCGTGGTGATTTTTTTAATCACTATGGTAGAACTCCCTTATATATGGATGTGATCTAAATACATATATAAATACATAAAAAAAAATTGGATTTCAAAATGAAATACATAAACATATATATAATATCACAAAGCTTTCACCCAAAACAATAGTGATAAACAAAAACTCTAATGTGATTTATAATTTTAACTTGTTTCGTTGATTATATTATATGTTTTGTTTTGAATTGTTTGCATCTATATTTATATGTTATACTTTATTTGGTTGAAATTTTTAACAACTGTGATTCTATGTATGTGTACCATATTTTTATAAATCTTTTAAAAAAATTAGATGAGAAAAAATACTTTCTCGTGGTGATTAATTCTTAGCAAAATCCCCGCAAGAATCTCCACGGAGATCTCCAATAGGGAATGAAATGAAGAAAGATTTTTCCCTATAGGGATTCTTTATCTCCGCAGGGATTAGGCAGGGATGGGGATATAGATGAATTTTCATCCCCATATAAAGATGGATATAGGGATGGAGGATGAATTCTTAAGCGAAGATAGGGAGGAAATGTGGTCCCTATTCCCTACCCTCCCCATTTGCATCCCTACTAGTACTAAACTTATAGATAACCCAAGTCATGAGTTACAATGTATCCATAGAGTCTTGCTACTTGAACTATTTATAAATTTATAAATTATATTTTTGCTTACCCAAAAAAATTATATTTTTTAAAATATTTATGGCTCAGTTTTGGAAAAATAAGATCAGATGATAACTGGGTGATCCACTTTTTGATACGCTTTTATTGGTGCATAATATTGATTTGTGGATTGATGTTTATATGCGCAAAAAAAAAAATGCATATAAAGGATATCAGCAAATGATATGCGTCAAATGTTAGGTGTAAAAGAGAAATATCTTCTAATTATCAAAAAAAAAAGAGAGAAAAGTCTCACATGGTAACTGCTTCCATCATATACCAACACTCAAATTAACCTTGCATCTCTTTTAGAGCATCTCCAACAGCAAATGGTTGATTGTTGTCGTGGATTGATGTCTTGTCTGCACCGTTGAGAGGATGTGGCTTAAATAGGTATTGAAATTCAAAATTGCTCTCCAACAACAAATGGAATGAATTATACTTTCTATTTTAAACTTTTATCATTTTTTTTATATATTTTAGAGAGAATTGTTGATGCGGCTATAGATTGCATCGTCCAAAAGTAGACATTCAAAATAGACAATTTCTATCAACATGGGCTCGACATTCAAAATATACATTCCATTAGATAGGTTTTTTCACTCTAATATGTATTTAGTCCTAAGTGACACACAAACGTTCAATCCACATTCCATTGTGTCGAAGATGTGTGGACCGAAAGTTAGTCCTACATCGATTAGATGAAACTTCGAAATGAAGTATATAAGTAATTAACTCCTCCCAACTAGCACCGAGGCCTTTTAAGTTAAAACCCCACACCTATAAGAGTTGAAGGTGGTTAAATTGGGGACAATATCAGTATTAGCAGAGGAAATCCATGGGCTCGCGCACGCGTGTGCGGCACGACTTAGATAATTTTACATGGTATCAGAGTCGAAGGTTCGATTGGGACCTATCGAGAAAAAAAACCCCCTAGATCATGTAACTTTCGGTGCATGAGGGAGTGTTGAAGATGTTGAACTTTAAAGTTAAAATTTTGTATTGCAAATTAACTAAACCTTTAGTCCCACAAAGGAGAGAAAGGTTTGGTTTCTCACTTAATATATGGTCCAACACACTTCACTATTGTTTAAGTGAGAGTGGGTGGACCATGGGGTTTCACTAGGTAATCACCCTATTTAAATAATCTTTGACAATGGCTTGGGGCCCTGGGGCTTTTGGGGCTTTAGTTTGTTCAAGACTTAGTCATTCATAAACATAGTTTTTCTTTTTTCATTTTTTATTTTCATTTTTGAATAAAACAAAAGAGCGCCAACATGTTGCTAAGTTCGAATTATGAGTTAATTAACTATCAATTAGTGGCACACTAATTAAGACCACTAATTAGATAGTTATTGAAAAAATTGTCCACTAATTGGACAGTTAGATAGTTCTCTATAATAGAAGAGTTTATGGACATAGAAAATACACGTTTTTTCGAAATAAATTTTTATGTGATTTGTGTTTTTGAGAGAAACGATTTTGCAGTTTTGAAGGTTCTTTGATTGGTGCTTTGATCAAAGAAAAATCAGTTGTATCCTGAAGACATAACTCCTAGTTAAATTCAGCACCGAGTTGGAGGAAATTTTTTGTCTTAGGTCATTGCACTGCAAGCCTCTGGTACATTTTGTTTATTAATCTTCTTAATTGTTAAATCAGCATGTTTAGTTGCTTGTGATAACAATGTCATGTTCAGATTTAATTATGCTCAAATTAGATTGCTTGGTCTAACAGAAGATGTGTGGACCAAATTAAGTATATAAGTGTTTAACTCCTCTCAACTAGCACGGAGGCTTTTTAAGTTAAAATCTCACATCTATAAATGGAGAATTTTACACATTGGAAATACTATAATAGATCATGTGTATACATATGATCCAATTAATTGAATTGATCAATTATATGCTGCAAAAATGTATATATATATATATATATATATATATTTATATAGGATCAACAATGTATATACTTAATTCATGATGAAAACAGAAGTTGTCCCAAGAAATGCTCAAGAAACCAGCAACAAAGCATTTAAAGGAAGGTACGCTTTTAATTCGGGATCGACAAAGGACGGCTAGGGACCATCGGAGGCACGACAATCTAGTCAAAAAGCAACACATATATTATTTTGTAGGTATGTATGTGTATATTCTGAAAGAGTGATAGACTGGTAATACTACTAGTGCATGCCATGTGCACCATCGGTGATTCAACCGCTTCATGCACAAACGCCCACTTTAAAGCAAACACACGCGCACGGGGAGCCTTCCATTTGGGGTTAGAGGGATACCTACAGCTATGACATGTGAACAAGAGGCCCCAATTTTAAATTTCAGTTCAACTGTGCCTGTGGTGGTGCAGTCAAAATTAGGGTGGCCCCATGCTCAAGAACCCAACACGTGGACATGTCTCAAATCATGTACTTTTGATAATAATATGTAGGTTTTTTTTTTTTTCATTTTTTAAGTGCTTTGAAAGTGAGCTGCAATTTTTTTAAAAAATATATATTAGACTGACCCTCTTCTGATGCACCCAAAATATACACCTCTCATTCAACCTTATTTTAAACCTCGAGTACGCATGTCAAGGTGAACATGAACAAAGGATGTGACAGGGATGTACATTCCGATAGATGTATGGTCGGGACATGTCATTCTATCACTATCTTTTTTACACCTCATAGTACTAGTGTACAAATTAAAAAAAAATGCGAAAAATAATGTGTTTCTTCCTATGAAACATGCATTTAAATTTTATTTCTTTAAAGTATACATGTTATTATAAATAATAAAACCATATGCCTCTTTACTACTATATTTTGTAATTCCTTTGATCGTTATGTATAACTCGAATCACATAGATAATACATACGGTACGAGAAAATCATGATATAGGAATCACATGATATGTTTATATATATCGTGAAGGCCGTATTTGTGCTTCACACGCACATAATCTATTTATATATATATATAGTACGGAATATGAGATTTGAGACCCATGTGACAACAACTAGGAGCTTTTTGCATATGTGAAGTGAAAGAGGAGCAGTAGTATAGTGGTAGTAGTAGGGCTTTTAGTGGCGAGTGATGGCAACAAGAGCGCGTATGACGTGCGTGATATGGGTCCATGCATACATATATCATGCATGGATGCATGTATGCGCGGACATCGCTGTATCAGCTTTTCTATAAATCGCTGTAATTGCATGCAAGGACACTGAATAATCTGGGAGACAGAAGAAGCCTTTCCAGGGGTTGAAGGCTCCTGCAAATAAGGTGAGTGGGATTAATAAAAGTGCTTTTGATTATTTGGGCCCAACAATTTGCATTATATGTATATAGTTTTGGTGCTATTTATATGTACACATTATTAATTTTCAAGGTTCAATTATGAGATTTTCTTTTGTTTTTTTTGGGCACTAGAACTAGCTGCTAGATATCTCAGCCATTAGTATGTGGTGGAGCTTCTTCTTGTCTAAAAATTAAATTCCATAATGAATTATATGGTACACATAACAGAATTACATGATAAGTGGATATACGTTGACATTCTATAAATTTAAATTTGGCGAATTGTACAAGCTGGATATTAATTGGTACCCTTCTGATACGTAGAATTATATATTTAATTATCGACTCGATTTACCTTTTTCGATATGAAATCTATCTGGACATTTCAAAACCCTCAACCTCACATATATCGATGACCAAATACACATTTTATAGAGCTATATATACCACTTTATAATTGGTTGTTGATCACTGTGTAAATTAATTAATAAACTACATATATTTTAATTCATCAAAAATAAACCACATAGATTTCGCTGGCAAAAAAAATATTACATTTGGCATAACTGATTTATTATGTGCTGGTGTACGTGACAGTAATGTAATTTTTTTTGATAGCAACAGATTCGTTATATACCTTCAAATTTTTTTCAATTTTATTTATGAAAAACACATCATTTCTCATTTTCTATTAATATATGCTATATATACTCATATATACATTTTAGCTTATAATAAATAAAAATTCGTTCCTATAAAGAAAAAATTGCAAAGGAAATTACTCAAAGCCTCAACCTTAGATAGGTGCATGATCGGAGATATATATATACGAAACCGTTGTGTATTTGGTCACCGGTGATATATATATAATTATACTCATGCACATATATATATATATATAGTAAATGCTAATAAATGAATCGATGGTGGTTCCAATCATTTTTTTTGTGTGTGTTTGATTCATACAATAAATTACAGATATGTTTAGATATGCGAAGATTGTTATCATTAAAGCTTCTTGTAGTACATCTCTCTCAACGCTTGTTCGTGGATCTGTGTTGTTGCTAAATTGGTAATCTTCTTTAAATTTTTGCATTTGGTAGGTAGTTTGCCTTCCCTTATGGGAACTTTGGATTTTGCCTTCCCTCTGTTGGAAGTCTTACATTTATTTTTCTCTTTGTTGGAAGTTTTTTTTCACTAGAACAATTTCGATATTTAATAGAGGTTTTTAAACCCTTATTAAAGGTGGTGTTATTAAATAACACCTAATTGATATGAGTTTTAAAAAACCTCTATGCAATACATGTATTAAAAATTAAAACATAACGCATTTTCACATGACATTTAATAACACTCTATTTAATAGGGGTTTTAAAACCTTTATTAAATGCCAAAAATGTTCTAGTGTTTGGTACATCATTATGTGGGGTTCTAGTGGCGTTTGTGTACTATCACATGTTCCAAATGTTTGTGACAAACATTCCATGATTATCATGTGTTCCAAATCTCATTCTCTCTTCTCTCCATTTCCTTTTTTTGTTCATCTTCACTTATTCTTCTTCAAACACCTCGACCCCCCATCCCCCTCCTCCTCTTCTTCTTCCTGTGTCCCAAACTCACCTACCACCTCCTTCTCCTTAATTTTCTTCTTCTTCTTATGTTACTTTTTCATCCTCCCACCTGTTATGTCTGCCCTCTTCGCCCCCCGCCACTCCTGCCCTCTTCCCCTCCCTTATTCTTAAACCCTTGCTCTTTTGTTGGTAGATCCGGCCACCGGTCTGCTGAGTTTCTGACATTGTGACGTTGAATCTTTTGTCACCTAGTGTCTAGATAGGACGGAAGAGAGACGACGAGGTATAATGCCGGTCTCTAAGTCAAATGCGGTGATCGTCGACGACTGAACCTAAAGAGGTGGCGAGTGGTAACTTGAATGGCAAACGTTGATGGCGGCTTATGTTTCGGCATATCTTTCTAGTTGCTTCTTTCTTAATTGGATCTAGGGCTTTTGTTTTACCTTTTTATTATTAGTAGGAATGTTGTCCCCATATTAGGGGTTGTTGTCCCCACTTATAGGGTGGTTGTCCACGTTAAGGGTTGGTGCTGCACCACCGTGTATGCGTGGCGTCGGATCTTAGTTCCGAGCTTCATTGTAACGAATATGTATTATTCTTGTTGTAATAGATTATTGTGCTATTTTGGGTCAGGAACATCAATACAATGCAATCATTTGAAAAAAAAAAAAAAAAAAAAAAAAAAAAAAGGAAGTTAGCAAGGTTTAGTGAATCATTGATGATTCTATGTTTGCTCATGTATCAAGTCATTAATGATTCATGATATTTCTATTTTACTCAAAAAATAAAAACAAAAATAAATGGAAGTTAGTACGGTTTGTTGCAAATGATTAATTAAATGAGTTTCCCTAAATAGAAACTTCGTTAAAATGCTCAAAGGAAGAAATTGTTGATACAATAAATTAATGAAATTGATTTTCTCCATAATATATATATATATATACTTGTAATTTTGAAGAAAACTCAATCAATTGGGTTGGTCAATAGTTTGGTACGGGATTTGAAAGTCAAAGGTCATGAGTTCGAACCTCAGTGGTCGGAGGAAGTTTGTTTCTTTCTTATAAAAAAATTACGAAAAAATTAATAGAAGTAGCTAGCTTCATAAATTTACACCAATATTTTTGTTTACTTGTATTTCGAAGTGCTAAATATTTCAAGACTAATTAAAATCTCAAATATACAATAAAATTTACTAAAACATTTTAGGCTTGGACTATTTATCAGTGGTCAATTTCATAATTAAGATTCCATCATATCACATCCATTATATAAACATCTATTTTAATTCATATATATTTAATAAATAAAAATGAGAACAAGAAAGAGTATTGGTCAAATATCATTAATGAATTTTGTATTTTACTTAAAAAGATTTGGTCAAATTAATATTGGCCTAATATATATTCACTAGTTTCAATTAATAAATATATTTTTACAAGAAAATAAACATAGCTTTGCCCATCTTAATAATTTATGTATTAATGTTGTCATAGCTTCCACTAATATTCATTCTAATTGAAGATGATTAGTATGATGACCTAAAAAAAGATCAGTGCGTTATGATGATAATGATAAGAAAGAAATCATAACTTGCTCTCATTGAGGTTCGTAACCAAAAATTAATGCATGCAGTTCAAAAAATAGCCTTCGCTTTTTGGATAAATATGACTGAATGTCGATTTAGTAAATTTTATTGGACCAACATTCAAAGTAGGTCTTTTAGGCCCTTGTTTAAAAAAAATAAAATAAAAAAATCTTTCACTAGGGGCTTTCGTTTTTTATGTCATTTGTGGCCTTTAAAAAAAAGTCGTCTAGTTTTTATTTTAGTGGTTTTATGGCCTTTTAATATATATATATTGCTATTTTTGATAACTTTTTAGGGTATATAAGTCATCCTACTTTTGTTTTAGGGTTAATTAGTTTTGACTTTTTTTGTCAGATGGTTAATTAGTTTTGATTGAATAATAAGAGAATATTTAACTTTTCAAATTTCTTTCCCTAGATTACATGGAATCGATCAATAAGTTTAAAACATCCCGTTGCGTTACAGTCGCTTACACAAATGGCATATCAAAGTAATATAGTAAATTACCAACTTAGTTGGTGACATAATAGTAATTTAGAAGGTACCCAATAAACTATATGTACATTAGCACTGTATACTCAAACAGGAATTAAATCTTTTTCTCACCTTGACAAAAAAAAAAAAAAAAAATCTCAAAAGTATACCTAGCTAAGATTGATGAATGAAAAATCGAAAGATCCTCTAGGCTTCTTCTTGTTTGGCGTTTGAATAAATAAATATCACAAGAAAGCAATCGAATCGATCGCGTCAATTAATCCTGAGTGGACTTGTAAATGGCTATGGTCCGGCTTATTAAGCCCAGACAAGACAATCCAACCATCTCAAAATATCCATCCATCCATCCATCCATCCATCTTAATTTGTTGCACTCACTGCATGCACCAAATAGAAAAATAAAATAAATAAAATAAATAAATAAATAAATGGAATTAATTAGCAGTCACGCACAACAAAATTAAGAGTAGTGAGCCTACTCGTATCAACATAATATTAGCGCGCGCGCACCAATTGGCAATTGATCAATCGGGCCACAGCTAATTGCTAGCTTGCGCCTAATACATATATATTTAGGAATGAATAGGAATGAATACGTGTGGCGCCAGCCCTCACAAATCCGCGATTTCCCCACGCTTCGTCCATGTTTCACCTTTTCAACTCTCCCTCCCTCCCGCCCTTTTAATACCCAACCCCATCAAAACCCCTCTCTCCCACTCCCACTCCACTCCACACCACACCAACAACTCCTCTTCAACTTTCAATTAACCCCTCTCTCTCTCTCTCTCTCTCTCTCTCTCTCTCTTTTTCTAGCTACCTACCTATCTATATAGCTATCCACTTTTGTTGTAGTTGTTGTTGTTGTTGTTGTATGGCTGACCATCCTGCTAACGTACGCCAAGCAGACATCCAACCCCACTCTGACCTGGTCCCCCCGGTCCCACCAACCCCACCTGTCCCACATCCCCTCCAATCCCACTCCTCCACGTGTCGCCCAGTGGAGCCATCGTCAGCCGCACCCAAACCCACTGATCATCCCCATCAAAATCCCCCTCAAGTACCCATTCCCACCTTCATGCCTCCACCTCCTCCACCTCCTCCTAATAATTGTCCTCACTCTCCCGGCGCCTCCGGTAAGCACCCGGTCTTTCGAGGCATCAGGTGCCGCGCCGGCAAGTGGGTGTCCGAGATCCGGGAGCCGCGGAAGACCACCCGGATATGGCTCGGGACCTATCCGTCCCCGGAGATGGCCGCCTCCGCTTACGACGTGGCCGCTCTCGCTCTTAAAGGCTCCGACGCCGTCCTCAACTTCCCTGACTCCGTCCACTCCTACCCTATCCCTGGCTCGGCCTCCCCGGCTGATATTAGGGCTGCCGCCTCCGCTGCGGCGGCATTGAGGAGGTCGGATAACACTAGTAATGCGGGAACTACTAGTGTCGACGTTGTCATTGGAGATGATGAACGAAAAACAAGGGACCCTCATCAGCAAGAAAGCGAGACCACCACTACTGCTACTGCTGCTGCTGCTGCTGCTGCTGCTGCTGCTAGAGAGGAATTCATTGATGAGGAAGCACTGTTCGACATGCCCAAGTTGCTTGTGAACATGGCGGAGGGCATGCTGGTGAGCCCGCCAAGGATAACCTCAGCGGCCTCGGACGACGAAGATGGCGCCTCGCCGGCCTGCTTGGGTGCCCAGGACCTGTGGAATTATTGATCCATCGATCATTAATTGCATCAAAATCAAACCTAAACCACCTTATATATATATTGTGATGATCATCATGATGATCATGATGATGATGATCATGATGTATAATTAACATATATGCACTACAAGAAAAAAGTACGCTTCTTAGCTGCTACTAGCTTGCAATGGTGGTGGTCATGATCGATGAAGGTGATGGAGTGATGAAGATATATCGCAGGCGATAATCGGTAATCGGACGGTCGAGCTAGCTAGGCCGCTACTACTTCATGATGATCTTAATTATTATTCTATGCTTATATTGTGATCGATGCAGGTTTTCATTTCTTTTTCTGTTTTTCTTTTTTTTTTTTTTTCTTTTTTTTTTTTTTTCTCTTTTTTGGGGTGGGGGTTTTAATTTGAATGATCTTCTCGTTGTGAATTCTAGGTTTTGAGAGAAGACATTATTAGGTAGGATCGATAGCTCTTCACCAATATTATCAACAGTTGGAGGTACTAAAAGTAGCTGGAAATATATAGTACTACTGGCTTGCTTAATTAATTAGCCATTCGATATATATATATATTATATCGAATGATTTAGTGAATTTTTAGTTTGTTTGGTTGGAATGGAGTATCACTCATATGAGTCATATATATATACATACATGGGACCCAATGAGGCGGAGGGGCTGAGGTGGAGATCAGAGAATGTGGGTGTCTTCCACGTGGCCTCCACATGGTCTACAATCACAAGCCTAGCTAAGTAGCTAGACCTAGCTATAAGAAATAACAATAATAATAATTAATAGTATATAATAACATTAATTGTGTTTTATATAATATAGTATAATATATAATGGTTGTACAATTATTTACGTGTACCACTCGTATATGTGGGAGTGAATTTTGAGTCGTTTGTTGGTCTTTAGGATGCCGAGCGAAAAGTTGGACTTAAATTGATTTTTGTTTATGACTGATGAGAAGAAAACTTTTTCAAGATTTTCTCATAGTCGGATACATCGATCACAAACTTCCTTGTCTCACATTCTATAACTGATTTTGATTTCTCTGCGTTGTCTTCTTAAATTGATCCATATTGTTGTGCCAGTAATCAATCGACACATTAATAACGCGCTCATGCACAGTGCAAGCGACAAAATCTGGATATCCCAATAATTAAACTTAATTAATTCCTATATAGAATCACGTTCTCTTTCTTTCTTTGAATTAGTATATTCCGGCTACATCAAAGTTCTTTATTTTTGGTTGATTTGCTGATTGGTTTCTCAATTTTTTTTATAGGGCTAAGGTGACCCTACCTTCAAAATTAATGAATTTGCTTCTTTGATGAGATTTGTAACTAATACTTATAAGGGTAGTGTTAGATGGACTCAAAAAGTCCGAACTCAAACAATCAAAAAGACATAAAGACCCTTAATTCAAATTCATTATTGGTGTTTGGGGTAGATGGTAATTAGGTATTTTACTTAGATAGATATATTAAATTATTAATAAAAAAATTTTAAGTCCGAACTCAAAGAGTCCGAACAGATTTTTTGATACTTATATATTGCTCCTTCCAAAATTAAGAATAAAGTCTATTGTAACTTGGACCAATTAATTAATTAACCGGTTGCCAATTTAATTAAGTTTATAAAGTTTAACCAACTATTGCTACTAATCGGGACGAGTGTGGCCTAGTGATAAAGGTGGAGTTGTGTAGGTTAGAAGTAAGACTTTAGTTTCAATTATCCACGATAATTAAATGTCGAGTTACTGATGATCTCTTTCTGTCATCTCAAGGCTCGTGAGATTAGTCAAATAAATATCTAGATATCCATGTTGACTTTGGAGAAAAACTATTGCCACTGCCAATCTTAATATAAATATATATAGGAATCAATCTTTAGGGTGAAACCGTGATGTGGAATTCTAGGTCAATCATTTTGAAAAAATAGTCATCACCGCCAAGCTATGATTTCATGAGGTTCATGCAAACGATTTAGCTAGTGTACGTACGTCATATGAAAAAAGTAGATGTTAATTTCCCTAATTAATAATTTATTTATCTCCTATAAAAAAGTTATTTATCTTGACTATATATGGCGGGTATAAAAGTATGAAATGAAATGATCAATTAGCTAACTTAATTTGTGTTTATGAACTACTTGTCTTTCAACTAGTTTATGCTATTTTAAGCCCAATTTATGCTAATTAAGTAAAAATGATTTAGACTTATTGGTTTTAAAGTTTTTTTTAATCTCCCCGGATGCAAAAAAAAAATAAAAAATTAAGTAATTAATAGCTACTTCTATAATAATTATTATTATTGTTGGCTACAAAATAATAATAATAATAATAAAAATAATAATAATAATAATAATAGTGATAATATATAATAATAATATAGAGCGAGGAACATAAATTAATTAGTTTAATTAATATATAGTAAATCGATCCCAATTAAAATAGACAAAATTAATGACAAAAAATATACTCGTTCTAATAAGTATACTTCTCTCGCCTAATCAACAACTTCATTAACCGCGTAGTTACGGTGGGATCTAGTACATCAATCCGGTACGATCACATCCTATATATTGATTTGGTTTCAATATACTTGACGATGTAACAGAAGTATAACTGATCTCTGTAGAATATGTATTTTACAAATTTCCCCCACTGCGTAATCCAAAAAAAAAAATGAACAAAATTAATTAACCCGTAAATTGTGAGATTATACGTTAATTGAGATCGATGTTTAGATGTGGGAAAACCTAATTATATGATATAATACTGAGATTTAATTAATTTATATTTTAATTTATGGAATTCAATTAGACCATTAAGTATACATAGTGTGTAATGAGAAATGTTAGAGCTGCAAGACATTTTATATATTCTACTTTATTCTTAAAAAGCTTTTAATCTAATCAAATCAAACATATATGGTTGTCTCTAATGATATTGTCACTTTGATATTTTTTGTCTTTCAGTTGTGCTTCTCTTTTTCTCTCCCTTTTCCGACTTTTGAGACCAATTAATAGTCCTCTAACCAACGTCTCATCCATCAAAAATATTGTTCTTCACCTCCATGTGGTTCAAACTGCCTTTTCAAATCCTCAATTTCCTGCCTCAAATCCTATGTCGACCGCCTACTAATACACAAAGGTATACCTATAGGTAATAGAATTATGCATGCAATTAGTTTAGTCATGCGTCATTAATATGAATAAAAATTCGGTGCAAAATGGAGGCATTTTGGGGGTCTGCCGCACAAGAGATAAATACTAATTGTAATCATTATTAAGTATGACCAAACTAAAGAGCATCTCCAATGAAATCTTGATTGAATGCAAGTGCACAATGTCTTCAATAGGAATGCGTATTTAAAATGTCATATTGATGTGGCATAAAAAATTGACATTGTTAATTTTAAATGTGAACTTTAGACAATCAAATTGATAATCACATAGGATTTGGTTTCTTTTATTTTCATATTTTAATTAACAAAATTATAAAAAAAAATGTCACATCATCGATTGACGTTCAATCTACATCTATCGTTAGAGATCGATTTAATTTGGAGTGAATGTCTATTTGAGCCACATTGGATGACATCTTCTTCACGTTGATGACGTGGCAAGAATTCACACCCACAATCAATATTTACCATTGGAGATGCTCTAATAGCGAGTGTTTAATTAATTAGATATTGTAATACACATCTTGATTCTCCTTTGTGATTCTTTCAAAACCATTAATTTATTTTCTTGATTCTCTTTCGTGATTTTTTATCTTAAACTATCACTTATCCTCCTTTTCGATCAGCGGTGGTTCAAAATCATATCTTTATTGTATTTTATTCATCCAATAAGATGCAAATTAATCTAATCAAGTTTCTGAAGATTAGTTATATGCATTATGTTGTGGTGCATCTTCCTTAACGACTTCTACGTGCTTTCCTTGTGGTGGTTGGGTTGGTCTTTTCTTTAGTTTTCATTTCATAGTTACTTTTTTTCCCTAATTGAAAGTTTTGATTTTTTCTTCTCTTATTGGAAGTCTTGAGTTTTTCTTCCATTGTTGGAAGTTTTGTTATTCGTTATGTGGTTCTAGATGTGATTGTGTATTGTCATGTGCTTCAGATGTTGTAAAGAACAGTCTCTCGATTGTCAAACTATTTTAATTTTACAATTGCATTTACATCCAAATTAATGACATCTCTTTTGAACAAATATGATTAGCGAATCAACATACTTTTTAATTTTATGTCCGATCATGCATCGAGCCATTAATGATTAATGAAATTTTTATTTTTCTTCAAAAAAAATAGATACTATATATAATACATAGGATAATCTATATAATATATAAGAGAAAGTTATGTACATGTTGACACATATCAATTCTACGTAGCTTTCAAATTAATGTTTGTCTAATTAATAGTCTAATTATTATCAATATTCTAATTGATAGACTTAAGTATATTATTTACAATTTCTTTTGTTTTTGTTCTTTTTATTTTTGTACACAATAACAATTTTATTACATCATTCTTCATATATATTTTATATTTAATTTTTAAATAACTTTTATTTATAAAAAATCAACATAAATTTATAGTATTTCAGAACAATGTTGTAAATAATATACGTTGAAAAAAAAAAGGTGCACCTTTTTCAACGTAATTATAAAGGTCATATCTCGATTGAGGAGACTAAACCCTATTGCACCATTAAATCAAGTTAGGCTCAAACCAAACAATATACAGTGTCTCCCCATACTGCCATCAGAACTAGCTACGCTGACCCGTGATACTAAAATGTGCCTAAATTAGACAAGAAACTTTCAGGAGCTATATAGCTCCTTTCCTAAAAAAAAGAGATAATTAATCACGAGTGGGAAATTAATTTGATGGATTCAATTGCTTAATTAACTGTAATTTTCACGTACGAGTACTGCACTGGTACACAACTCGGTAGTACTTAATTACTGCTACACAATCTGTTACCAAAGAGGACCACTCAAGCTTTTTAGAGAGAGACGTACTGCAGTTAGTCTTCGCCATTGGGTGTATTGATGGTGACGACGCTAGCTGCGGCTATACGTACGTATTCCTCCTAACTTATGAGTATCACTGCATTATTCATATAATATATTCGTATAATAATATAAAGTTTTTTTTTTTTAAAAGAAGTTTCAAAGAATTGAAGCACCAAAACTTTGACTGCATGCATAGCTGCAAACATGCGCGGCCGACATAATGACCCCCCTACTCTCTATCTCTCCAAATTGTAACTCTTCCACCACACATATGCACTACCTGATCTCTCTCTCTTTCTTTTGTGTGCATATATTTGATCTCACATGTATACATGGAGATATGAGTGCCATTCGGTTGGTTTGAGTAAGATTCGAAGATACCAAATTGTATAGCAGCTTTTTGATGAGTGGTTTTATAAACATGTGTTGGAGAGAAGATAATTTGGTGTATATATATATATATAGTATTGTACCCACATATATCTATGTTTGCATGAGAGGTTGATATAATGGGAATGAAATATGGGAGACATAAAGAGAGAGTTGGTAACCGACCATGCAAGTCGTGTATAATGTCCGGTCGTACCAACTTGTGCTTAATAATGTGGCTACTGCGAGCGCCTCAACATATATTGGTCCCTAGCTAGCCTGTTTGGATCAACCATTTACTTTCTTTCTTCAAATATTAATTTCTACTGCGCTTATATATGCATTCCCACTGTGGTCTAGGATTAATATTGTACCTAGCTTGTCAAAGCAACACTCAACATTTCTTTTTTATCATTTTAATTTTGATCATAATGTGATTTCTGAATCAAAAGCTTTGAGGTACATATTAATTCAACTAATAATATCAACCACCATGTAGCAAAATAGAGGTACAGATATAAATGTGCATGCTACTTTTTAATTATTTTTAAAAAATTATTATACGTCCACCTCATATAATACATAAATAATTAACCAAGGATTGTAAATAAATTATATGGTTTCCATTAAAATGAATTATTTCTGATTAAATAAGATGTTAAATATATACGTATATATTATTGTAGACTATATATAATTATATATTGTCAAAACTTAATCTATGAACCTGTGACCTCTTGCATAATTAATCACATATCAAACCATGGCTATACCAAGTGATTGGTATAATTTGATTTGACTTTAAATAATAACAAGTGACGATCTGTTAAATGAAACCATATACATAGAGAGAGATCATTATTATATGTTTTTTTCTTAAAAAATAAGCTTATTCAATTTTCCAATAATGTCCCTTCCTTGATCATATCTTTTTTATTTTATATTCACTCTTCCCTTCTTTTTAGTAAACATTATTATTTGTACGACTGTGCCGCTCTCACTCACTCTCCCTTCCTAAATAGGGAAAAAAAGGAAGGGAGACCTTATGTAAAACAATGCTTAATTTGTATATGGATGTATACTTCAGTCATCATTCCAACATATATTGTATAGTTTATGGAGAAACAATTAAATTATATAGTCTTGCCAAAAATGGACTCTCTTGATGGACAGTCTCTATATTATTTTTGTTCTTTCACTTCTTTTTAGTATGCATCTTATGATCATAGCACTACGTCTTACTGTTCAAGAGGGAAGAATGCCAATATATGAAAAGGATATAATGCTCTAGAGAAGTATTTTAGTATTTACCTTGACTTTCTATATTACTCCAAAAACTAGACAACCGTACGAGATTGGATTATAATAAATCAAACAATGATTATATTAAACAAATAAGATAATCAAACTATAATGGTAGTTGTATATGGTTTGATTAGGTTGGCTAATTGAGAAATTAAGATATCTAAATTATCAATGTAAAGAGTAACATTGAAAAAATAATGATGTAAAGGCAGCGAGAATCGAGGAACAAGCAACCACATTTGGTAGACACACTATCTACCTCTTTTTATGAGGATCGCCCATGAAGTAGTGGGCCTTATAATGTCAATTAAGTAATAATACAATACATTAAAACAAAGTGTTACTCATTATTTATTTAAGAATCATTATTTTTTTCCGAAAATGGAAGACCTTTTCTCTCATCGTGGTAGACGATTCAGGAAGAAAGCATCCTCTCTTAATTTATTTCTTCTCTATTCTATTGGTACCCATAACAATCACTTTTAATTTCTTTTGATTATAAATTAATAAAATACTTATTAACATCCCATGATGTATCCTTAACATATCATGACTTTCATGTATCCTTTCTTAACTTTAATGAATCTTTTAAATGTCTAATCTTTCAATTGAATTGTTATTAATTAATTAAGAGAAGTTGTGTCATGTTAACTTAGAGTCATTTAACCATATAAATTTTCTCTATATGTTTGTGTGTGAACATGTGCATTATTATTTTAGTTTTTCTATGTCTATTCCAGCTCGATCGCTCTCTAAATTAACACACATATCTACATGCATTAAAACTTTATAAGAAAAAATAATGATTTTATTCCTAGTGAAAATATTTGTTATTTGTAAATTTCAACTAATTACATATGCTTTAAGGCTGGAGAGATTGTAACCTTGCTTAAAGGATAAGAAGGAATCTAGGTCATTTCAAAATAAAAATGATCTTAGTTTATAATTGGACGTGGTGCCCTACAAAGAGAAAAGTTTAAATATCTATCATCATTTTCAAAGTATCTCTCTTGATTCAAAAGTCGCTTTGGTCAAGTAGAGGAACGACATTTTTTTTGTCTCAACTTTCTCCTTCATAAAAATATAGTTTTACTGTTCAAGTCTCCCTACTTGTCCCTACTCTAGCTATAATTAATTTATTAATTTTAACCCAGTTCTAAGGGCATTTCTAACCTACCAACACTAAAATAGAATTACTCTAATATTATTTACCTCTATTTTGAAGTAAACAGTACACTAACAATATTCATCACTAGAACATTTTTGACCTTTAATAGAGGTTTTAAAACCCTTATTAAATAGACTGTTATTAAATATAATGTAAAAATGTGTTATGTTTTAATTTTTAATAAAATTAAGTGTTATTTAATAACACCCCCTTTAATAAGGGTTTAAAAACCTCTATTAAATAGCGAAATTGTTCTAGCGCATGTCTCCCACCTATCGATACTATCTTTAACACTATTATACTTTTCATCGTTATTTTATTCGATTTTATTTAAAATGAGATAAATAAAAATATATATCAAATAAGATAAAAAAATAAAAAATAAAAAAAGAATAAAAAATAAGTGAATAGTATTAACATTGATAAACAGGGCCACATTAAAATGGTGTGGTACTGTTGATCCAACGCCAACACTATTCACCAACCAGCGCCAAAATGACACTGGTTGGAGTTAGTCTAAGTCTTCACTGATCATTTTGGCAGGAAAAAGAATAAAGGAAAGTAAGATATTACATATATAATTAATCTTAATTAATTTAATTTTCAACCTATCATAATCATTATTCCAAACAGAAATTAATATATTTAAATTTATTTGCAAAATTTGATCCCAGACCATTTGGCCATCAATAATTAATCTAATCTCAAAATTTTAGCGTATGCTTATTATATATCCCTTGCTACTTCATGGACATACATTCAACCCTCAACATATCCTACCAAATATATATATATATATATTAGTTCATTGTATGGGACGTATGTTGCAGCGTGAAATCAATAATAACTAAATCATATTAGTTCATATTAATTATTTCATTGTTACAATTAACTTTGTGACCGACCGATCGTTGAATTTGTTTGAATGATAAAGATTAACAAATCAATATATTTTTATCAGGATGATTAATTATGTATCTAGTCATATTTTATTGAAGATACGAGTCGACTCATCATGATTAATGAAATTTTTTTTTTTTTTTTTTTTTTAAAAAAGTTACGATCAAACCAAAAGTATATTTGAGCCGACAACAAAGCAACTTCATCGAATGAAATGGTTCGTATGTTTATTGGGCAAGCCTTCCATTTATTTTTGCCTCCACCTCTACAGGCCGATCAAGTTGGGCTTTTGATTTGAGTCCACCTAATACCTACACGTGCTAATTACGTGGTGGAGTTGTAGCTGGTTGCCTCTTGAGGACAATTTTTTTTTTTTTTTTTTTTTAAAGTTACTACTTACATTTATATCTTTGAAATTATTTTTTCAGAAGTAAAATAAAAATTTTGTAGTTAATTACCTTAATTAAAGTGCATTGATTCGGTAATCTTATTTATTTAAAAGAACATCTAACTATTTGTACAAATAGTAAGATATAAGGGCTACAATTAAACCTCTCCAAATCACAACTAGTAGGGATAAACATACCAAACTCAGTGATTCAAGCAGCTGCCACTAGAAAAAATTTGGCATTTAATAGAGGTTTTAAAACCTCTATTACATAGAATGTTATTAAATATATGTCATGTGAAAATGTGTTATGTTTTAATTTTTAATACATGTATTACATAGAGGTTTTTTAAAACTCCTATCAATTAAGTGATATTTAATAACAACCCCCTTTAATAGGAGTTTTAAAACCTCTATTAAATACCAAAATTGTTCTAGTGTGCAACCAACGTAGGATGTGGGATAAGGACATGGCCTCTCAAGTACCTGAGAATGTCGTTGGGAGGGTCTGCACTTGATAAAAATTTTGGGCTCCTGTAACTCAGAAAATTTCCAAACGACTTGAAGGGTGGAAGGGTGGTTGCTTGTCAAAAGGAGGGAGACTCACGTTAATCCAATCTGTGCTAGATGACGTATCAACCGTCTACATGTCTCTTTATAAAATGCCTGATAAGGTAGCTAAGTCCATGGAAAAACTAATGCGCAAATTCCCATGGCAGAAATTCAAGGCGGATTCATCAATTCCCTTAGTTGCTCAGGACCAAATCACCTTGCCAAAAGAAATGGGTGGGTTGGGAATTGGTAATCTTGTTATGAGGAATAGAACATTACTGCATTAGAACATTTTTGGCCTTTAATAGAGGTTTTAAAACCCCTATTAAATAGAGTGTTATTAAATGCTATGTGAAAATGTATTATGTTTTAATTTTTAATACACGTATTACATAGAGGTTTTTTAAAACTCCTATCAATTAGATGTTATTTAATAACACCCCCTTTAATAGGAGTTTAAAAACATCTATTAAATACCGAAATTGTTCTAATGCTGGGGAAGTGGATATGGACTATGGAGATATCAAGAAGAGGAAAACTCCTTGTGGGCTAGGGTGATACATAGTATATATGACACTAATTCAAATCAACGGGACCCAGGACAACTCTATCAACCAATGTATAGAGCTACATTGAGAGTAATGGAATGTTTGTTGGAGGAACTCAAAAAAGGAACTTGTCACACAGTGGGTGGAGGGGATTGTACGCGATTCTGGCAAGACATTTGGAAGGGTACTCAATCCTTACGTTGTGAATTTCCACAATTATATAGGATCACTAGAAAATCAAATGAGTTCATATCAAACTTGGTGATAAGACCGTAAACTGGAGCAGTGAAGTGACGTGGATGCTACGGGGCAGTGAAGTGACGTGGATGCTTGTTTTCATAGAAGATTATTTGATGCAGAGATGTTAGACTAAATCATTGAGTTGGGTGTAGTGTGAATCTCGAGGTGTATCCTCTGTTGTAATAAGGTGTAAGTGATGTTTGTGTGTGAGTAATGTGTTTGCAATTGAACTTCTGTGATGTAAACAAATGGATGGTTGAGATGTATTGTTCGGTTTGATATATAAATGAAAATGACAGAACACTTGTGAGTTTACAAGGTTCTGTTTTGCCTCTCTCTCTGGTTGCGTTGTGTCTCTCTGGTTTGGAGTTCATTTTCAATGAAGCTCTCTATGGGCTTCAACATGGTATCAGAGCGGTGAACATCTAACGCTGTAGATCAAGAGGGAAAAACCAGATCTCTGGTGTTTGGTGGTGGTAGTGACGATTCGGTTTCATGCTGGTGAGATTGAAGAGAGTTTCAGGAAAACCGAGAAGAAGATCGTGTGCTCTTGTTCTCTGGGTATAGATCTGGTAAAGAAATAACCAGATCTGAACAAGAAATCGCAAGATCTGGTACAGAAAGAGCAGATCTGAAAGAGAAATCGCAAGAACATTACTCCATCTCTACTTCTCAGCGTTGCGTCAATGGCGAGCACGGGAAGCGCCGCGAACGAGCAGGTCGACTACGTGTTCAAGACGGTGTTGATCGGAGACTCTGCGGTGGGGTTGCAGTTGTAAGATCTAGTCTTAAAACAACTAGATCTGGAAGAGAATCATCAGATCTGGAGTTATAGTTGCAAGATCTAGTGTTAACACAACTAGATCTGGAAGATAGTCCGTGGGAACTTGAAGAAAAGGCACGGGAACTAGAAGAATCATCAGATTTGGTGTGAATGGCGAACAGATCTGGAGTCTTGGAACAAGGCTCTCCATCATCAGGGTTTGTATCAGGAAATATCTCAGGTTTGAGTTCTGGTACTCCATTTGGTAATTCGTTGAGTCAATTTGTCACTATAAAACTTGATGGAACAAATTTTCTTTTGTGGAAATCTATTGTGGTTCCGGCTATCCAAGGATTTGATCTTGATGGTCATCTTTTTGGAACCTTGGAAATTCCAGATAAATTCTTGACTGATGGATTACCAAATCCAGAGTACAAAATATGGTTCAGTAGAGATCGATTTTTGTTAGGATGGTTGATAAATGCCATGATGCCTGATACTGCAATGCAGATTATTGGAAATACACCGAAACAGACAGCAAATGAGTTGTGGCGAGAAATAGAAACATATTATGGCTCTAATAATAGAGTTCATGTTCAATCTCTCAAGAAAGCACTCCATACAACTCGTAAGGGTGCTATGAAAATGAGAGAGTATTTGTCTAAGATGAAGTGTATTTCTGATAATCTGGCCATTGCAGGATCAGTGGTGAGCACAGATGATTTGGTTTCAAGTGTACTAATTGGTTTAGACAGGGAATATCTGCCTATTACTACCTTCTTGCAAGGAAGGTGTGACTTGCAGTGGCAAGAACTCTACTCTACACTGATAGGGTTTGAAGAAACCCTGGATCAATATAATGTGATTCAAGATGTAAATGCATTAGTGTTACAGGATTCTCCATCTGCAAATGCTTGAGATTAAAAATAGTAGCTCTAAAATGAATGTTCAGAATTGGGATTCCAATGGGAATAGAACAAATGGTGGCTCTAGTGGTCGTGGTGCTGGAAGGTTTCGAGGCCGAGGAGGTTTTAAATCCTCCAGCAGCAAAAGTAAACCCGCATGTCAAATCTGTGGGAAGTTTGGACATTCAGCAGCTGTATGTTACTATAGGGCAGACATGAAATACATGGGGACTCAAATTGGGAGTTCTCAACAGCCACAACTGAGGCCTTTCACTCCTCAATATCATACACCTTCATCTTTCTTTACCGCATCAGAAGCTGGTCATGATGGATCATGGTACATGGACAGTGGTGCAACCTCTCATGTTATTGGTGACTCCTCTCAGATGCCGAACAACTCAGCATATTCAGGTACTCAGTCTTTAATGGTTGGTAATGGTCGATTCTTTGAAAATTGATCGGTAATCGGGTCCGCTTGCATTCCATCATCTGTTGGCTCTAAATTATCATTTCATAATACTTTGTGTGTACCTAGCATCAAAAAGAATTTGTTGAGTGTCTCTCACTTAACCAGAGACAATAATGTGTTGATTGAGTTTCATCCTCATGTATGTTTCGTGCATGAAGGACCTTCAAACCAATGAGATTCTTCTTCACTAACAAGACAAAATGGTCTATATCGCATCTCTGGTCCACCGCATCGAGTTACCTTCTTCACATGCTCGCTTTGTTTGTGTCCAATAAAAGTTTGTCTTCACTTGTGGCATTCGGACTTGGTCATCCTTCACAAAAGACACTTCAACAGGTTATGCATAAAAAACTTCATCTACCATTCAGTTCAATCACTGATCTTTGTCAGTCTTGTCCACTGGGCAAAGAGTCATGCATTACCATTTCATTGATCCAGTCGAATGTCGAATAATGTTTTGGATTTGATACATACTGATTTGTGGGGTCCTGCACCGATTACTTCTCCGAGTGGTTTCAACTATTACATTCATTTTATTGATGATTCTACACGCTTTACATGGTTATATCCTTTGAAATTGAAATCTGATGCATTGAATGCTTTTATGCATTTTAAGTCTATGGTGGAGAATCAATTTAGTTCTACTATCAAGAAAGTTGATCGATGGGGTGGTGAGTATAGATCTTTTAAATATGTACTTGATGCATGTGGAATTATTTTTCAGCATCCTTGTCCTCATACACATGCACAGAATGGTAGAGTTGAACGTAAGCATAGACACATAGTTGAAATGAGTCTTACATTGCTTGCTCATAGTAAAGTACCTTTGAAATCTTTGGTGGGATGCATGTTCTACTCGTCGCATTTATTATTAATCGTCTTCCTACTAAAGTACTGAATGGTATATCGCCGTTTGAGAAGTTGTTTCATGAATCACCTGATTACAATTTGCTCCGAGTTTTTGGATGTGCATGCTTTCCATATTTGCGTCCATACAATGATCATAAGTACCAGTTTAGATCTGAAAAATGCATATTTCTGGGGTATAGCAGTCAACATAAGGGCTACAAATGTTTGAGTCCATCTGGGAAGGTTTACATCACCGAAAATGTTGTTTTTCATGAAAATGAATTTCCTTATCATTCTTTAGTTGCTGATAAGTCTCATACAACAACATCTTCCTCACCTGAGTCGACTACCAGCTTTCCGTTGTTGGTTCCACATAAGCCCTTGGTTCCATCAGGTTCTTCGTCTTCTTCATCCGATTTGTCTGATGTACCTGCTCCAGTTGAGGTTACACCTCCTGTTGTTGTGGATTCAAGGACTGGTGTGGATCCTCAAAACATACATCCCATGATTACTAGAGCTAAGGATGGTATCAGTTTAAGAAAGGTGTTTTTGTCTACTACATCTACTCGTGAAGCCGATATTCCAGCTTCTGTTGCTGCTGCTATTCAAATTCCTCATTGGAAGGCAGCAATGGATCAGGAATATCATGCTCTCATGAAAAATGGTACTTGGTCTCTTGTTCCTTCCTCTCCTAGTCAAAATGTGGTTGGCAACAAGTGGATTTTCTCTGTTAAAAGGAATTCTGATGGGTCTATTAATCGATACAAGGCTAGATTAGTGGCCAAAGGGTTTAAACAAGTACCCAGTATTAATTTTGATGAGACGTACAGTCCGGTGGTTAAGGCTTCCACTATTATAGTCATTTTTTCTTTGGTTGTTCATTTTAGTTGGTCTTTGAGACAGGTTGATATCAATAATGCCTTTTTAAATGGTCAGTTGGTTGAGGAAGTATACACAAATCAACTTATAGGATTTGTGGATAATTCTCAACCATCTCTTGTGTGTGTCACCGCATAAGGCTTTGTATGGTCTTCGTCAAGCTCCTCGTGCATGGTTTGATCAGTTGAAATCCACTTTGTTGTTTTTGTTCATTTTTCATCATGAACAAGTTGTGTTGTATGTGCTGGTTTATGTGGATGACATTATAATTATTGGCTCTAATCAAACTTCCATTCAATCTTTCATTAATAAGTTGAATGGTAAGTTTGCGTTAAAGGATATTGGAGATTTGAATTTGTTTTTGGGAATGGAAGCTCATAGGACTGCCAAAGGACTGTACTTGACTCAAACAGCTTATATTCGTCAACTATTACAAAAGGGAGGTGTGTCTCATGCAAAGCCCATTGCTACTCCCTTTGCTGTTGGGAAGCGTTGTACAAGGATGGCGGTGCCTCTTTTCATGATAAAACTCTCTATAGGAGCTTACTTGGTGGTCTCCAATATCTAGTTAACACTCAGCCAGACATTGCTTATATAGTGAACACTTTGAGTCAGTTTCAGCGGTCTCCTACAGTGTTGCATTGGCAAGCTCTTAAGAGAGTCTTGCGATATCTCAAAGGTACGGCTGATTTGGGTTTATGGTTTAAACCGAGTTCTGAACTGTTTCTTACTGGGTATTCGGATGCTGATTGGGCTGCCTCTGTGGATGATAGGAAATATGTGGCTGGTTATGCTGTCTTTTTGGGTTCTAACTTAATTTCTTGGCAGTCTAAGAAACAGCAGGTGGTTGCTAGATCAAGTACATAATCTGAATATAGAGCTCTTGCTAGGTAACTGCTGAATTAAGTTGGATTCAGTCTTTATTTTCAGAATTGCATGTTTCTATTGGTGTTATTCCTACAGTTTGGTGTGATAATATGAGTGATGCTGCCTTTAGCAAAGAATCCGGTATATCACTCTCGCACTAAACATATTGAATTAGACATTCATTATGTTAGAGATAAAGTGTTGGGAGGTTTCCTTAATGTGAATCATGTTCCTTCAGTTGATCAAGTGGCTGATATTTTTACTAAACCTTTTTCTGTTTCTCGTTTTCTGTATTTGAGGGACAAACTAAGTCTCACTTCACTTCCCCTTAGTTTGAGGGGGGATGTTAGAGTAAATCATTGAGTTGGGTGTAGTGTGAATCTCGAGGAGTATCCTCGTTGTAATAGGGTGTAAGTGATGTTTGTGTGTGAGTAATGTGTTTGCATTTGAACGGCTGTGATGTAAACAAATGGATGGTTGAGATGTATTGTTCAGTTTGATATATAAATGAAAATGACAGAACACTTGTGAGTTTACAAGGTTCTGTTTCGCCTCTCTCTCTGGTTGCATTGTGTCTCTCTGGTTTGGAGTTCATTTTCAATGAAGCTCTCTGTGGGCTTCAACAAGAAATGGAGGAATACGCAGGCCTAACGACGAAGATCAGGGAGTAATACTCAACGACCAAGTGTCGGACAAATATTCGTGAAGATGGGATCAATTCGAGCGATACATAGTGAAGTCGGCTATATAGGATGTAACGATTCTAAAAATCTACATCGCGCCACTTAGGGTGGTACGTGGGCCCACTTGTCGTGATACACGCGCCCAAAGCAATTAAACCAACTAGGAAACTTCACAGTTATTTTTAGAGCTTTAAATTTGTTGTTATTGCTCTGCCCATCCTTTATTTTGAACGTTCTATTGGTTGAGTGATTCATTGGCAAGTGAGTCATAGTTATTAATCATCTGTGATATGAGCTTTTATCTGGACGTCGTTGATATCTCTCAATTGAGTGTACGTTGAGGGCACTTATCCGAGTCTGTGGATATCTCATAGTCGCAAGGGTTAGGGTTGGTAAGCTGTGTCTCGTCCTGAACCTGAGTCAGTTGGGCTTTTGTCGCGACTCAACGACCTTTTGGTCGGGACTCCTTACTATTCAATTTTCGTATTCCGGACCCTCACGCATCGATTGAATTCTTTATTGTATTTTATATTCACGCGTTCCCTGTTCTTTTCTTTCTATCTGCATGAATTAGACTGATTTATTTATTTCGAAATGTTGTATATATGTCATGCTTGGCGTTACTTAATTACCTGGGCTCGTCATTCTTGTGTTTGACGGAGTGCAGATCCATAATCCAGCAAGGGAAAGGCTCCACAGCTAGGAGATATTATGTGAGGATACTGGAGCAATTTCACTTGTCCGATATAGGTGATTCTTTTTGTATTATTAGATATACTTGTTTTTAAACACTGGGATTAAGGTTTTTAAGGGAGCTTGACATGTATATCTTGTGTTTACTCTCCCGGAATGTTCATTGATGATGATATTCATATTCGGGGTTTCCACACTCGAAGTTGTTTGAGTTTTTTTTTTTAGTTAGTTTGAAGTTTAATTGCTTCCGCTTTAATTATGATTAACTCACTTTAATTGCTTGATAAATGGTAAATGATAAATGAAGGTTGACTAAGCTTGCGTGACTTAAGTGAGACGGGCTCGGGGATACACGAAAGTTTAGACCGAGCGAGGCCTATTTTAGAATTGTGGAACTGGAGCCATCACATTGGAAATATCAATGTCGATAGGAGTCAATTTACAAAACGATATGGAAGAATCATGCCCTCATGAAATATAAATTTCTAAGTTGGATGGTGTGGATAAGTAAGGTGAATGTCGGAAGTGATGCAACGAAGACGACTGGATCTCTGAATCCATCAATGTGCCCATTATGAATCGACAGGGGGATGTGCTCAGTCACGTCTTTTATTCTGTGATTACACGAAACAACTATGGCGGTCCCTTGCTATTGAATTACGAGTTAAATGGAATTGGCCAGTGAGCATCGAGGAATGTCTAGAATACCACGGAGACGGGTGCATGTCTACCAAACGGCAAAGATTATGGGCAACGTGGTCGATGGCGATTGTGCGGTGGATTTGGGCTGAAAAGAACCGAAGAAGCTTTGAAGATAAGGAAAGAACTTTGGAAGAGACATGGGAAAATATAGATAGGGTTGTGGCTACCTCATTAGTCAATACGAAGGAATTCAAGAACATACCGTGAACAATGCTTAGTGGAGATTGGAAAAGCGTACTCAACGACCAATGAGGGGAATCGAAAATTGGTGTTAGATAGAAGATAAAGCCATAGATTAGACAAGCGTGCAGGGAAGATGATGGTCGATAGAGGGCAAATGTAGTGAAGATTGGAACGTAATTTTTTCTTCACACTTTTGTAGATCCCTGTTGAGTGATGGTAGGTCCACCCTAGTTGAGTCGACGAGATCTCAACACCACATTGGATGGTGGAAACGCTATTGGCATCATGCAATGAGGGGGACTGAGGTATACGAAGGACGACGAGTTTTTCCCTACTACACTGGTAGCCTATATGTTTTTCGATTTTATTTTACAAGAAACACATCGTTTCTCGCCATGTACATACTCTGGTTTTGGCTACAGTGAATAAAATCTCGTTCTTATAAAAAAAAATTTGTACAAATATTTAAAACACATAACAATACACAAACACTGTTATAATCATGAGATTTTTTATTGTCTCCTCTTGGCAATAGACTTCATCTACAAGTCATTGATTACATGAGTCGAGATCGCCCTTGAGCCTTATTTGGTCCAAGCTTATTCTCTTGATTGATTATCGCTGATGTGACACTTAATAAGCAACTTTTGAACCATTTGGTTGCATTTTATATTTTTTGCAATTGGTTGATGTAGCGCATATGTGACAACCAAAAACTATTTAAAACTACCATCAAAAGCATCTCCCTACATGTTTTTTTTTTTTTTATAACCATTTATCCACGTCGTCAAAGCATAAGCTAAAAGCAAAAGTTAAACCAAACAAGACATTGGTATAAGGTCCCTCCATATTTCGTAAACAAACTTCTCGTAGTAGTTGCCAAAGCATCTTTGACGAGACGATAGAGACATCAATTGCTAAATGACAAGATTTGGGAAGGTTATGCTCAACTCCCGCTTAAGTCCACGACATCAAGTGCCAGCTGCCACTCCTTTGCAAGAGTTAAACCCTCTCGAATCGCCCGACACTCAGCCGACTGCGGAGATCAACCAACCATCGATCCTTCTGGCGAAAACCGCTGATCGCGTCTGTATTCAGCTTCATAAAAGCCCATATAAAACTCTAAAGTCATTACGCTATCATAAAGCCCACACTAAAGGCGCTACGCATGTTATCATGAAAGCCCATACTAAAGGCACCTTCATACATGTTATCACTATGGGCAATTTAGTGGGCCTCCATAGTGTTTATAATGTGCTTAATAAAGACACAACAGCTGCTAATTTCTTGATAGGTTATAGCCTTTTGTTTTCAAAAATGTTGTACTACGTGGACATCTATTAGACATCAAATGTACCGAAGGTTCTTTTGGATTGTTAGATGTATCTCGAACACGAGTCGTACCTGATTCTAGACCATCGATCAGAGAACTGCTCTAAGGCTTAATTTAGTGTGTTAATTTGGTACCAACCTCGATATCTTCTTCTTTTTTGTTTTTAATGGGCAAAACTCATCATTTTGTCCCTGAAGTTTTGTGTTTTTTATACTTTTAAGTTCCCTGAACTTTTATTACTATACATTTGATCCTTGAACTTTCACAAAGATTTACATTTAGTCCTTCTGCCATTTAAAGTGTTAAATTTTGGCAATGTGGGTAACAAAAATGCTTCGTAACTAGTCAAGAAGATTAAAATGACTTATATTACCGAACCGAACAACTCATATCGACCAACAAAAGCCAAAAAAAAAAAAAAAATTCCCCCGAAACATAAAAAACTTAGAGTTCAGGGAGCAAAAGCATAAAAAAACTCAAAAGTTGTTGAAGTCCAAGAATTAGCTTGCAAATTCTTGATAGGATAATGAAGCCCAATAATTAGTTTGCAAATTCTTGATAGGATAATGATGAAGTCCAAGAATTAGTTGCAAATTCTTGGAAAAATAGGAAAAGATATGATTCACAGCGTTCCGGGAATATGGGTTTATTGGAAACGACGTGGAGATCACGACTCACAGCTATGCTGTGACTACGACATTTTTCGGCGAAATTCCATCGTTTCGCCCTCCGAAACGACAATTTTGCTATTTTAGGAAACTTTTATTTCAGTTATAACTTTCATTAGGAATTTCCGTTTTTATTGTCGTTTGCGGCGTTTGTTTCTATTTTTCGTCTAGTTTTCAGTTTAGGGATTTTTGGACTTTTACTATTTTTGGCAAATTTTAGGGTTTCGCTATTTAAGCGATCTATTGGATGTAATTCGTAGTTTTTTGATTGAAATAAAAGAATTTTTGAACTTTGGCTTAAGTTCTGACCTAGATCGAGTTGTTCGTGGATTCGTTCAACTGATTTAGAAGATCTCCGCTGCGTCAGTTGGTATCGAGCTCGTTTCGGCGTGATTGGAGAAATCATGCCGCCGAAGAGGAACCAGCAGCGTATCGAGGAGGTGTATGACCGTAACAATCTGAATCGACAAATTGACCCATTAATTGACCAATGCATGGTCGCGGTGATAGAACAATTAACTGCCAGAATCGATCAGTTGTTGGATCGGCATATGGATCGTATCCTCCCCTTCGAGAGGACGGATTACGTAGGTTCCGCGGGGAGATGGAGGGACTCCCATCACGGATCGAGAGAGTTCGTGCGTTGGGGTTCGAGAGGACTTGCGCAGACCTTCAGTCATAGTAAAGGTGGCGGTTACCGTTATCTTCGGAGGAGTCCGATCGGGGGTTTGCGCCGTCTCGTGCCGGGGAAGAGGAGCGCGAGTAAGAGGAGAGCGGTTTTAGGCCCTCCGCGTTACGGGGAGGCGACGGAAGTATTATGCCCGTGGCGGCGTGCAACCAAAGTGGTCTTTCACCAAAGAGGCGGAGAGGAGGGCACGGTTCGGAGCAAGGACGCCAACATGATGTGACTGTTCGTACGCCGGTTCACGAGTTCGATGATTCGGGTTCGAAGCGCGACGCCGAGGAAGAGATTGGTGAAGAAGAGTGGGGACGAGAGAGAGGACGCCCGATTTTGGGATTGAAGATGAAGAACCGGCGTTCATGAGAGATGAGTTTGCGAGCGAGCCGCCATTGTCGCAGAAGCGGAAGGGGTCGAAGGAAGATGGGTTTAGAAAGAAAGAGAAGAAATTGAAGGGGGATAAGAAGTTTGATAAGGGAGGGAAGATGAGCTCGAAGGGTGGGAGCTTGTCGGCGATTTATCTGGCCGCGATCGCGAGATGAAGGAGCTCTGGGATACGGTTGTCGGGGTGGATTCTGAGGATGACCAAGAAGGTGTTAGGACTATGGATGACGACAACTTCATAGATAATACTGGAGTTGATCCGGTGACCGGCACGGCAAGTTGACAACGAAGGCTTTATTGGGGATGCGCCACACTTGAGAAGGGCCACGAACTAGAGAGTCTCTTGATATTTTGCTTGGCAAAGCGATCTCTTACAATCTGCGCAGCCGAGGTTCTTTGGCCGAGGGTGCCAAAGAGAAGTGGCTCGCAGTGAGGTTGACACTGCTTAGAGCGATCCTCGGGCAAGCGTATCGCCATTACAAATTCGAGAGGAGATTTTGCTTCTTTGCAATTCAAACCGAATCAAGGCATGGTAACAAGAAGGAATCCGATATACCGATGGCAAGACAGAAGACTTTGTTCGTGGGCTGCAAGAGATTCACCAATTTATCAAAGTTAACTTGCAGAAGGTTGCTGACAAGTACAAGGATTCAGTCAGGTGTGAAAATTAATGTCAAGCATTTTGTTCCCTATTATGGGGATACGTCTGATGATGACAATTCGAGGGCGAATTCTGTCCACCCTGGGGAGAATGATGAAGTCCAAGAATTAGCTTGCAAATTCTTGATAGGATAATGAACCCCAATAATTAGTTTGCAAATTCTTGATAGGATAATGATGAAGTCCAAGAATTAGTTGCAAATTCTTGGAAAAATAGGAAAAGATATGATTCACAGCGTTCCGGGGGTATGGGTTTATTGGAAACGACGTGGAGATCACGACTCACAGCTATGCTGTGACTACGACATTTTTCGGCGAAATTCCATCGTTTCGCCCTCCGAAACGGCAATTTTGCTATTTTAGGAAACTTTTATTTCAGTTATAACTTTCATTAGGAATTTCCGTTTTTATTGTCGTTTGAGGCGTTTGTTTCTATTTTTCGTCTAGTTTTCAGTTTAGGGCTTTTTGGACTTTTACTATTTTTGGCAAATTTTAGGGTTTCGCTATTTAAGCGATCTATTGGATGTAATTCGTAGTTTTTTGATTGAAATAAAAGAATTTTTGAACTTTGGCTTAAGTTCTGACCTAGATCGAGTTGTTCGTGGATTCGTTCAACTGATTTAGAAGATCTCCGCTGCGTCAAAAGTTCAGGGACCAAATGTACAATAATAAAAGTTCAGGGACCAAATGTACACTAATTAAAGTTGAGGGACCAAAAGCGTAAAAGACTCGAAGTTCAAGGACTAAAAAAATTGTTTTGCCTTTTTATATAATAAGAAAGGAACAACTTTTTAACTCACCAAAATTTAAACACGTGACTTGTAACTTCTATATTTCATACCAAACAATTGGACTACCCAATTGATTTTACCAATGACGATATCAAACGAGCATTAACAACCAATTTGGTGGATCAATGGTTTGGTAAAGTTAGGTATAAGAGGTCACGAGTTCGAATCTTAATGAGAGCATGTTATTTCTTTCTTTTAAAAAAAATATCAAAATAAGTTTTTTATTGAGAAAATGAAGTTAAATTTTTTTTTTTTTTATAGGAACGAGTCTTTATTCAATACGACCAAAATGAAGTTAAATTGTGGACATAGTGAATTTACTATACAACGCAACTCTAGAATGTTCACAAAAGAAGTACTTTATGTTATTTAAAGAAATAAAAATAATTTTTTGACATTTTTTTGTTACATACATTTGCTAAACAATGATGTAAATTCTCTTAAAATTTGTGAGGTCCACACATTTTAATCAAATCTATATCATTGTGTAGCAAATATATGTCTCCTAAAATGTTAAATTATCTTCTTTAAAAAACACTCCATAATAGATAGGAAGAACTTCATCAAGATTAATCGATTTTATATTAAAATCATATTAATTTACACGTTTAAAATTATATTTTAGTCCACACATTTTCAATCATTTCGATGTCTTGACCTCCGCAAAGTATAGATGTAAAATAAATACAAATATTTGGGCCATATACATCGATGGATCCATGACATCATGGGAATGTCATGACGTTGAAGATGTGTCGTGCTTGAACAATTGACACCAAGTAAAAGGCAGAAGCACTGTCACCAAATCTGGGTGCGACTTCGTTACACACATGGCCCACGCGTCCTTAACTCTGATTTGTGTGCGTCTCCAATATATAGATTCTACGTCACTTCACGTCTGTACAACGCCTAAGCAACACGGTCTTCACAGTAAGTTTCCCAACGCACCTACTTAAACATTATTAAGTTCTGAGTACTTAAAAACAAACAAAAACCCCAAGCCAATTAGCTGGACTAATATATATATATATGTCGCCTTCCAGTTAATATATTAATAGCAAACATTCATTTTTTTTTTTTTTTTTTCTACAAGTAATTAAACATTAGATGAGAATTATGATGTTCCATATTTCAAATTAGTAACATCAATGTAACTTTTTCTTGAACATGTTAATTACATTGGACGCTCCAAAATTTTAAACTATTGAAGCTCTTAAACCTCAAATTTACTAATTGAGCATATATAGCTCTGAATATTTTAATGTCACTTCTACCTACTTAATCTTGTACTATCGTGCAAAAAAAAAAAAAAAAATCTTTATTTTACGAGAGGTAAAAATTGAACCCTAAAACAGTAGAAATAATTGTGAGATTAGTACTCATAGAAAGTATTGACCTCGATGGAATGTAATAAGAAAAGCGATAAGATGATTCGAGATTTGAATTCAAATGATTGTATTTCATTCCTTTACACTACATGTATAAATATACAAATTAGCTATAGCATTAACAACGACTATAATAGATTTAGCCACTAATTGAGATATAGAAAAGGTAAGAAAATTAATAGATACAATCTATAAACTATAGAGGAAAGAGATCATGTATCCAAACATGTACATCTAATACTCCCTCTCAAGTTGGAGCATGTAAATTCAATATGCCTAGCTTGTGATGCAATTTATGGAACTGATCTTTGCCCAATGATTTGGTGAAGATGTCAGCAACTTGATCATGTGAGTAAATGGGAAGAAGTTGGAGTAGTTTTTGTTGAAGCTTCTCGCGAATTACATGATAGCCTATCTCATATGTTTTGTACAGTCGTGGAAGACGGGATTGGCAGCAATATCACGGGCAGCTTGGTTGTCACAATAAAGAATAACTTTAGTAGAAAAGGAAATACCAAGATCTTGAAATAAGATGGAAAGCCACACAATTTCACGAGTTGTCATAGTCATCGAGCGGTGTTCACCTTCAGCAGAGGAATAAGATATTGAGGATTACTTTTTACTTTTCCATGAAATTGGATTTGAGCCAAGAAAAATGCAAAATCCTGTAGTTGAATGTCTTGTCATTGGACAACTTGCCCAATTTGAATCACTATATGTTGTGAGTTGTAATGAACTCCTAGATGATAATAGAATATGTAACGACCCATTTTATTAATGTCGTTAATTATCTTGAATTTATAGACGTGGACGCCGCGGTAGGCTAGGACACACGGAGACTTAGGTATGGTAGTTTATTGTGTATTAGATGCTTATTTGCGGTGAAATTTATTGAAATACATCACATGTGTGTATGTTGCATAACAATATGTGCGAGATTATGTGAACTGTATTCGCCTTGATATGCGTGTCGACGTGGGTACTGGGTAGTTGACTGGACCGAATAGTAGGTCGGGGTACGCGTATATCGCGGTTCGGACGCGAAACCAAGCGTCGAAACGCCCGAAAATACGGGTGAGTGTGACACGTGTCCCAACTGTGTCACACTTTGGAGTCAAGCAACTAAATCAACAAGCTTATCCATACTCTACCACCTTCTCTCTCACCTACACCTCTCTCACACACACACACCCCCACACACACACATGAACAAAGTGAGGCCAGGAGAGGAGAAGAAGAAACGGAGAGGAGGAAGAGGAGAAGAAGTCGAGAAGGAGAGGAGAGATGGTGAAAATGTCACGATCAAGGTGAGTCCTAGTTGTTTTTGTAGTGGGTTGATGAGTTGGCCGTGGTGGCCGAGACTGGGGGTTCGGCCAGGGAGGTCGAACCGGGTCGAGGTGGTGATGGTAGGGGTCTCCCCTGCCATTGATTCCACTGAGGTTGGGGTGGAGAACAAACCTAACCCAACCCAACAGCAAGGAGAGGAATAAAAACAAAAAAACAAATTCCCGATCTAACCAGTTCTGGTTCGATCGGTTGGGGAAGAAGGTGCACGCGCGCACGCGTGCACCCACCCATGGGCCGGGCCAGGCTCGGGTTCGACCCATTTGGGTCGACCTGACCCAAACCAAACTTAAAAAAAAAAAAAAAAACAAAGAGAAAAAAAGAAGAAAATAAGGAAAAAATGGCGAAAAAAGCTAAAAAAATTGGGAAAATTCCTAAAAATTATATTTTGATAAAATAAATAGAATTTGATGAATTTCTATGAAAAAGAAAATATATGGAAATGTTGGACGCGACTTTTACGGGGTTTTTATCTCGAAAAGCGCGAAATGGGCAATTTGACCTAAAATTTTAGAGATTTGTTGTAAATTGCCATGCTAAATCGAAATTATTGATAAATGGACATAGATGGACATGGGTGATCAATTGGAGACCAAAGACCCAATGGACTTGGACTCGGGGATTGATTACGGGGTAATGGAGTGCGTTGTGAGGTTTGTAAAACCCAATTGAAAAACTCTAAGTATTTAATTTGCTTTGTATTTACATTCAATTCTAGTATTCATTGTGGTATTTCCTATATCTATATCTTGTCATAGTTTGCACGGTTGGTTGAGTTACTCCCACCGGATTTCTCCATTGTGTGTCTATGCATTCTAGACCATAGCATGTGTATCAATAGTTATCAGTGGATAACGACTCGAGCTAATAAACTGATACATGTGTCGGTGCGTCGTAGGTCTACTCCGGCCACCGAGATGGACCATGTGATAGCTAGTTGGGTGCGCCCCCTAGTGGGATCCTGGAAGGGTTTTTCGGAGTATGATTTAGTCTGACTGGAACAGGCACATACATTTGCACTTTATTGTGATCTATGGATGCGATGTCCTACTTACAGTTGTCTGTTTACATTCTGCATGTTTATTTAACAATATTTATTGAATTCCATTTGTTTATTTGAATGCTCGGAGGAGTTCCTTAGGGTTTTACTGACTGGACTCGTCATCCATTTTCTTCTATGATGATTGAGTGCATATCCGAGTACAAGTAAGGGCAAGGGGATCTTAGGCGACTATCTCTGATTGCCTACCATCATCGAGGACTACTCGTACGTGTGTTTTGTTTTGATATTTTGATTCTTTTGGGTTCTGGGGAGTAACATAACATTGTCATAAATACCTTAGATGGTACAATCGTCTACCTCTATAAAAAATACTTTTCAGGGTTTTTTCCACAATAGGATTTGTTTAATTGCTTATTAATATTTCTTGCATTTAAGTATGACTTCCGCTGAATATGTCATTTATAGGCTGTACACACAAGTGGATATGAATTTCGAGACAAAAAAGGACGGGCAGGTGTCGTACATGTGTAGTAGGATTAGCTGGCAAGGAGACACGTCACCCCGGGCGACGAGGACCGCTACAGAATACCTTGACCAGGAGTTTTCTTCAAATAAAGCAATAAGCGGTTAGCAACATCAAGGTGTGGCTTCCGAGGTTGATTCATAAATTGACTTAGCAAAGGAAATCTTTTCAAAGGAAATCGCGGTTGTAAAACTTAATTCAAAATCCTTTTGAGAAAACAAAAATTGATATCGACTATATATAAAAGTGAAAAAATACTTACAACTGGAGGGGTTGTGATTCCTGCTTAACTGTGGTTTTGGATCTAGGAGCAAAATGACTCTGATACCAATTTGGAGGAAAGATAATATACTGGCGTTAGAAGTGAGCACGCGCTCTGAAACGAGAACTGGGAGAACATGGATTTCTATGATAAAATTGAAATGGATCTATGATGAAGATAAATGAACAAAAGGTATAAGATAAGTATTATTATTTGACAGATGAAAAGCTTACAAACTCAAACTCAGACTTCTTTTGAACTACTAAACTTTGAATGCCCCTGACTGCTAGAGGCTCTCTTATTTATACAAACATTGAAACACTAAAAGACATAAAGAAAACATGCTAGCCATTAGCCTAGATGCTAAAGGTATGGCTCTCAAAAAAGCTACACAATAGTACATATATTATTAAAGCAAAAGTAGACGCATTATCTAAAGAGGATTCTAAATATAATTCGACAAGACGTGACAAGACACAAAGTAGCGTCCAACTAGCCTGAGGCATGAAGGATCATCTACTTAGACGACAAAAAATCATACATATGTCAATACTTGATGGAGAATATCCGAATATATATGAATCTTCGTACTGTAATAGTGGTTGAATAGCGAACAACAAGAATATCCGTAAAGAGGTAGATAACTTGATATGACTAGCTGCTTTAAAAGTAGAAAAACAGCTATAAATGTGCTAAATCTAGCAAAATTATTGAGGTAGTGAAGTGGATACTGCATGATTGAGGTAGGCAAAATAGGCCTGGAAGCATGGGCCTGAAACGATAAATGGCATGGGTCTGAGGGCAGACATAAGCCTGGAGGCATGGGCCTGATCTAGACTTTTTTTTAATAAAGAAAGAGATCACAGAGAGATCTTAAAGGCTTTGATTTGAGAGTATGTCAAAGCCCAATATGAACATATGGAGGAAACCTCTGGAGAACTTCATGATCAATTTGCACATGAATTCGTGGAGAGATGAGTAAAATCCATAAAGTGAGGAGAACATTTTCTTCGCCATCTGACCAATGTAAGGTTTATGCTGCAAAGATAATGATTTGATTTTTCTTAATTGCTGCATTGGGTTAAAGTCCAAAAAGATATAAATCATTAGCCAGGTATTCAAGTAGTGGAAGGTTGATTCCAGGATTCATGAGGTATGTGTAGAATGAGGATGACGATATTGTCGTGATTATAGTTCAATGAAATTAGGAGCTGCAGATGTGGCTTCGCTTTCAAAATTTTTCATGGATGTGGCTGAGTAAAGTTCTTCAAATTGCTTGATTTTGGCATCGAGTTTTGCTTCAATTCGATCTTCTTTAGCATCCATTTTGGCTTCAACTCATTTTTCCATTGGTTGAAGTTGTTGAAAGATAGTTGTTGCAATGTTAAGAGATAATGGATATATTGTTGATGGAGAGGCACTTGATGATTCGACTGTAGGTTTAGGGAGACTTGCTTCTTTATATGTTTTTGGTAAGGCGGGTAAATAGGAGACAAATTCTGATGGAGTTATAGGTTTAGCTGTTGCAAGCATTGGGGTGAAATAGTTTTCTTTAATAGACTCAATATCAAACTTATTCCACCACCTGACATGAATTTCTTGAGTGAGATATGTAAGAGAGCAGTTATTGGCTTGATTGATTTTATTGGTGCCGTAGGTCCATTTGAGGATCTAGGGAATGGAATGCTTATGGATGAATTGGAAGAAAGACAATTTTTCTTTTTCATAAATGGTTGACTTTAAGGGGCAAAATGTGCTCAACTGGACCAAATTTAATCCACCATTCTATTATGAACCAGGTGAGAAGGTTGACCGTAAGGATTTTTTGAAGGTTATGTACCATGAATGTCCTGAAGATGGATATTTATAGAACAAGATAACTTTCCATGCTTCAATGTAATCTTTATAACTTACAAACATTGGCGGATGAAAAGGTAGGAGTGTCATTGATTGATAAGAATAGGGACATTCCTGAACAACATTTTGGTGAGTCGATTCATTAATTGTGATGATCTTTTGGATTTTCAACTTTGAATAGACAACTTCAGTAGAATCCGATTTCTTGAAGTGTTCAATAATAACTGATTCAGTTTGTGTAAGGAGAGCTTCATAAAGCTTTAGAGAGACTTGAGGGCAAGTTGGAATGAAATGATAGGAATGAGGCATAAGGATCTTAACTTGATTATCAAAAGAGTGATCAAGTGAATCATTTTCAATAAGCGTAACAAGATGACGATTACTAAAATGATAGAGTGATTTACTATCTTCGGCTTTATTATAGGAGTTGAATAGAGGAGATAATTTATTGGTATAGGTGGAGGGTTGATATGCAAGAAGAGATTTACCTTTATTAGCCATGATCAGTATAGAATGAATTTGAGGAGTTAAATCGAGATAAGAAACGGGAAGAGAATTATTTTCTCCTTTTATATATTCGATATCAAAATAAAAAAACACTTAAAATAGCTTGCCAACGAGCAAATATTTGTTTTGAAACTAGATTTTTGACATCTTTCAAAAGCATTTCTTTAGTAGATTTGCAATCTACTTGAATTAAAAATTTTTGATTTAAAACATTAGATTGAGATTTTTGAACACATAAAACAATTGCTAAAACTTTTTTTTGATAGTAGCGTAATTCTGTTGGGTTTTAGTCCATAGTTTTGAGGTGTAACAAACTAATTGTTCCTTTCCCGTAGGCGGAGTTTGTAACAATATGTCACCATAGCCTAAGTCAGAGGCATCTGTTTGAATGATCAAATTGACATGTGTCCATTGGAATTTGACATCTTTTTAAGGAGTTCTTGGAGATTTTTTCTATCTTTGGCTGCATGTTTATAAAGATCAATTAAGTAATTTAAAGATAAGAGAAAACATTATAATTTTTTTTATCGGTAAGTTGGTCAGGGAATTTATCAGCGAATTCGATAACACGGTTGATGGGAGTAATAGTTTGATTAGCAATTTTGAAACCTAAAAAATTTATTGGTGTTTGAAAAAGCTTCATCTTTCTCTGGGATAACACTAAACAATTGGTTATGATTATGTGTTGGAAGGTATAAAGATGTTTCCAATGTTGATAAATTGTTTTGGAAAATATCAGAATGTCGTCAATATAGACAAGAATATATTCATGATAGGGGTGAAAAATGTCATTCATTACTTTCTGAAATTTAAAAGGGGCATTTTTCAAACCAAATGGCATAACATTCCATTGATATTGGCCAAATGAGGTATTAAAAGCTATTTTATACCTATCTTCTTTCTTAATTTGAATTTGCCAAAACCCAGATTTAAGATTGAATTTAGAAAAAACTACTGAAGAAGTTATTCTATTAATTAAATCATTCTTATTTGGTAATGGATATCGAATTATTTTAAAAACTTTATTTAATGGTTTATAATTAATAACTAGGCAAGGTGATCATCGTTCTGATTAAGCGGCATTTTCAACATAACAAGCTGTACAACTCCAAGGTGATTTAGAAGGAGTGATTAATCCTTTTCTAAAAGATCTTTTATTTCTTGGTCGCAAAGAGTTAATAATCGTTCATTCATTTGTGAAGGATTCGCTTTAGTCGGGATACGATCTTCTTGAAAATCATCTATATATGGTCGCAAAGATTTAAGATCGGATTTAGAAAAAACTACTGAAGAAGTTATTCTATTAATTAAATCATTCTTATTTGGTAATGGATATCGAATTGTTTTTAAAACTTTATTTAATGGTTTAATTAATAACTAGACGAGGTGATCATCGTTATGATTCAGTGGCATTTTCAACATAAAAAGTTGTACAACTCCAAGGTGATTTAGAAGGAGTGATTAATCCTTTTTGTAAAAGATCTTTTATTTCTTGGTTGCAAAGAGTTAATAATCGTTCATTCATTTGTGAAGGATTCGCTTTAGTCAGGATACGATCTTCCTAAAAATCATCTATATATGGTAAGACAACTTGATTTTTTTTCCTATCCAAAATGCGAATGGAAGCTCAGAACAACACTTTTTATTTAAATTTTCTTGAAAACTAAGCAATTTTGATTGAAACGAGGGGGTATTAAGGACTTGGTCAATTTTTAAGAAATTAATTTTTGATTTTAAAATTTTGATATATGTTTGTTTATGTTTAATTTGATTGATAATTTGATTCAAATATCGAGGTTAGGGTAATCGTGTAAAAGGAAAGAAAACTTCCTTTTGGTTAAGAGTAGTCTTTATTCCTTCTATAGCAACAGAAAATGGTTGTGTTTTTTGTAAGAATGGGGTTCCTAACAACATATCATGCTGAAGGTCTTTAACTATTATGAATGATGTAGGTATACATATAGTATTTTGACATATATTGGCCAAATGGATTTTTAATTTGATTATAGATTTATTTCCTTATGCTGTAGAAATTCTACTATCAGTGCATTCACAATAATGAAGTGGAATTAAGCCTTCACGTATACAATTTAAATCTAAGTTTGAATCAATTAAGGCATAACCAATATGTTTAAAATCTTTAATTTTTAAGTTAATAGGAGTAAACCATCTTTGATGAACGTAATGGGTAAGAGTTTCGATAAAAAAAGCATTATTATCATATATAAAGAAATTTTCAGAATTGATACTATCATCTTCTAATTTTGTTAATCGATTTTAAGGGTTTTTATCTATGTTTTTAATTGATTTACTTCTTGTTGTAAAGATTGAATGATAACTATTGGAGTAGTCCATTTTTATTAACTTCTTCGAGTATAACGTGCATTGTATAAGACTTATCATGTAAGGTCATATGATCTTGAAAGGTATGCTTAGATTTTGGTAATGCAGTAGTTAGGAAGGCTTCTTGATTACGAGTTTCTAATATTTCTGTAAAATATTTATATTTCAGGGTAGGATCTGCTATTTGCTATCCTATTTCAAGAATTAGTTTTTCATGGGCTGTTAATACATTTATATTATTGTCTAGGTCTAAACTAGATGTAGGTGTACTGGTGTTTTGAATATTTGCCAAACATTTACATGTGTCAGATGAACTAAGAACTTCTTTGATATCATTTATTTTCTTTTTATAAGTCTTTAAATGACATTTTTTTGCGTGGTGACCTGGTTTTCCATAATTGTAACATGTATTTATTTTATTATTTTTAGTAGTCTTTTGATATTTCCTTTTAAGCTTATGATGTTTGTTACACTTATAGTAGGCTTCAGGGCTAGGTTTATTAAAGCGATGTATTTTTCGTCTAGGTTTGGAGTTTCGTTAGGCTGTGTCAGGCTTGGCATCATGGCTAAATTGATAGCAGAAATTACCTAAAGCTTGATGCTTTGTTTTATTTTCTTTATTGAGTTGTTTCTTGAGTTTGATATCATTGCAAATTGCTAAACCAGTCATCTGTATAACCTGAATTAAATCACAATAAGTAAAAGTATTATAATTTATGGTACCACCTCCCTTTTCGTGAAGAAAGATTTTAACCTTTTAAGCAAAATAAGGAGGAAGACCAGCGATGAACCGTTTTTCCAAAAAGAAGAGTCAGTGGTTGTTAACGTATAAACTTTAGACAAAAAAGTATCTTCATACTAACGAAAATCAGTTAGCGTTCGACGCCGGAGGCTTTCTAATTGATCTCTAGTTTTTTTGTCCATGGTTGAGACTGTTCCTAAAAATGCCAAATTATATTTGATGTCAGGCACATAACAACATTTCATTGTTCATGGACTTGCACATTTAACACTGGATTGTTATTTTCATCACGTATAATCGAATTAATAATTTGCATTAGTTGTTCACTAGATAAAGCATAATTCCACCAGTCATGGAGTTGACCAGTAAATCCAATGGATATAGCACTGGCTATGTGGTTTTCTGTATATCGCTGGAGTAAACATGATTTAGCGTAGACTAACATATGCTTAATGACTTCAAGGACACGATATTCAGATAATCTATTAATACTCCATTCATAGATAGAATTTCCCTTAAACTTAAGCCTTTTGGTTTTATCTACTTCCAAGAGTAAATCTACAGGGGATGGGCGTAAGTAATAATGTTTTGTTTTTCTAACATTATATGTTGGATGCTTTCTAGGCTTATGGATTCGTTGGATTTCTATATCAGAATGATCAGTTGAATCAAAAGGTGGCAAACTTATAGTCTCACTTTGATAGTTATGGGATGTAAGAGATACAATATTAGTTTCATTTAAAGTAGCTATTATAAGTGTTTTATCCTTTTTAAGGGTATGGTCAGTTGAAATATGTAGGTCTTCTAATTTGGATGCTATTGCTTGGAGTAATTCGTCAGAGTATTTAAGTTTGATACATGTAAAAGGAATTAATGATGTTTTTGGTATTGGTGGTTTTGTTATAATTGATTCATTGGTACTAGTATTAGTAGAAATTGTAGCTTTAGATGTATTAGTGGATCCTGAAACTTTAGTATGATTTGATAGAGTCGAGAGATAAATATTCGTAAAATTATTTTGTTCAATGAGGTGATTTAAATCTTTTTTAGATAGAGATTTGTCTTCATCAAAACTGGCTTTTAGTGGGACTGCTCTTATATAGTCTTTTAATTTGACAGGAGTTAAAGGTGGGTGAGATTGCACATATTTTTCACCATTAGATCTTTCCCAAATAGTATTAATTTTTTTTTATTATTTTAGAACAAGATTGGGCTAAATAGTCAAAAAATGGAATATTTTGTTTCAAAGCTCTTATATGAGCAAAATGATTTTCTCGTATTAATGCTTGGTGTTTTTTGGGACAAAATTTACAAAAAATTGGAGTTAAAGGATGCTTTAGAAATTGTTCTTTTAGAAGAGGATAATCAATTTCAAATTTCTCATCGTCGGACTCGTCATTAATCATATGGATTTGATAATCAGTAAAATCATTAATACTAACACTATCTTCTGAGGGGGTAACTGAATAGGCTCTATGAGTGGGTAGACCAGAGGTTTATACTCTGGGTGGTTGCGTAGGGATAGGGCCACTAGTGGTTGGAAGTGACGAACAAGATTTTCGAGAAACAAAACTTATTTCAACTAAACCATCATTATGCGTTATTATAGTATGAATTTGATCATTAACATTATCTTTAGGGATTTCTTTTTTATTTTTATCTTGGATTAACCATGTCTTAGGAATATTGATATCTTTCCAATTTATCTGTTTTCGCGTAATTTATTTATTTTGGATATCAGTTAAGAGTAAAGTGGAAGTTCCTTTTTATAAATTTGTATAGGCATGTGACGACCCCTTCGCCAAATAAGGGCACCGCCCGACCTAATCCCTTAATTAAACCCTAATCTCCCCTATAAGATCTAACCAGGAACTAGTCAGCTTTATTTAAACATCTAAACACCTACCAATTATGATACCACCTACAATTAACTAGATAGTTCTATTGACTAACCTATGGTTGTTTATAAATAAGAGTTAATTTAAATTCTTTATCTAACAAATTATTCAGCGGAAGTCTTATTTTGTTACTAGTGAAAATTAGATCCTAAGACCTAACCTATTGTGGAAAAATCAGGAAATAGAGATCACATGCATATATAAACAAAAGTGGTGATATATACAACATGTGTCTGGTCAGATGTTCCTATCACTTAACCCAAAAGTAAAAATGTCACGTACCTACAAAATGTAATACAAAAGAATATAAAACATACATAAATATGTCGTAGCAGTCCATCACTGGCTCAGAAGTAGTCACCAATCTTCTCTTTGCCTGGTCTGTTACTCGGCTGATCTGCACCCATCGTCACAAACTAGACGGTGAGTATAAGAAATTATTTAATTAATACTGAGAGACATTGATCCACATTCCCAAACAGGCAACAAGTATCAAATGACATAATTTAAATAACAACTATGCTGAAAGAAACATCATGTAAAGATATACTTGAGTTAACCAAATATGAAACTGACTTAAGGCTAAGTAGTAATGGATTAGGGTTGGTCGGCCGTGATCTTCATCACATAAGCCTTTCCACTACAATTTGAGCTCTGCTTTATAGCATTTCAGTACAAATTGAGCTCTATATCATGATTTCCAAAGGTCGTACTTACGATTATGCCTTTGCTATTCAAAGTGAATTAGTCGTCACCGGAATGTATACTTGCTAACATACCCGAGTTTTAAAACTCGTCATGCTCACCCAAGTTATTCTTGCGCCAACAAACCCCGAGGTTCGGTTACCCCGTTCGAGGCACATTACCCCGTGTGTCATGCAAGGTAGTTGAGAAATTCCCTAACATCCCAGAAAGTCTAGTGACCCCGTATGAAAGCTGAATTTATGTCAACAAATGACCCTAACCACAAAAACCACTTTCACTTTCAATAATGACTCGGTAATAGTATCTAAAGAGATGTAACTGCATACTAATGCACAAATGATTAGAGTCAAAATAACCAAACTAACATAATAACATGCTATATCACTGACTTCCAAACACAGCAATCAACATGACAAAGTATAGGAATTGAAATCAATGATAGTATATAAACATCGGAGTATGCTATGAGCAACTTCATAAAATGAGAAATGAACAAGTCATAGCATATGGATTTCAAAGGCAATTCAATTTGAATAACTATGAATAAATAAATAAATGGAATGAGATATAAATAAATGTCTCAAGTATTTTACTTACATACGACAACAATTCTTAAGCTATCCGATTTCTCATCGCGTCACTCTACGTACCCAATACCACGTAATATCTCTTTTACGGTCCTAACATTTGACAATTTATCAACTTAGCTTCATTATTACTTATTTAAAAGTCTTAAATTGGTCGAAATCGATTGAAATCGAATTCAATACCAATTTGCCAATTTTGCGCTTTTCGAGGTAAAAACCCCGTAAAAGTCTCGTTCGAAACTTCAAATATTTTATTTTTCATAAAAATTTATCAATTTCTATTTATTTTATCGAAATATAGTTTTCAAGGTTTTTCCTAATCTTTTCTGAAATTTCCCCAAATTCTCCTCTTTTTTTCTAATGGGTTTGGGTTTAACCGAGCCAAACCGGTTTCGAACCGGCCCGGTTCACCCAACCCATCTCTTTCTCTTCTTTTTTTCTATTTTTTTTGTTGGGCCGAACCGGGTTCGGCTCACCCGAGCCGAACCGGCCCGGTTCACCCATTCTTCTTCTTCCTCAATAGAGCACGAAGTGATCTGTTTTGCTGTTTTTTTTTTTTTTAATTCTTTGCTTGATCGTTAGGGTTGGTTCTCAACCCCAATCCCAAGTTGGGTTCGTGCAGGGGAGACGACTCCCCTGCTGTCCCTAACGTCGGACAACAACAACAACCGCGACCAAACAACAACAACAAACCACAAAACACTACAACACTCACCTTGAGTTACTCTCTCTTCTCTCTCTCTCTCTCTCTCTCTCTCTCTCTCTCTCTCCTTCCTCCTTGTCCGCTTCTTTCTTCTTCTTAATTCTTCCCGGTTTTCTTATTCTTCTCCTATTTTTTTTTTTTTTTTTTTTTGGCAAAACCAATCTTTTGGTCCCTGAACTTCGAAGGTTTTACACTTTTGGTCCCTCAACTTTGAAAACAACACATTTGGTCCCTCAACTTTTCATATAGTGAAATTAAGTCCTTTTGTTAGTCCAGTCATTGTTATTAATGACGTGGCAAAAGTCAATCGCAACATGGCGCCACGTGGCAATGAACCAACTGGTTCAATGAACCAACCAAATGAAGCCCACCCTTTTATTTTTTCTCTCTGAACCTCTTTCTCTCAAAGTTTTCTCTCTCTTTCTCTCTTTTCGCTCTCGCTCTCCGCGTTCTCTCCTCTTAGTTACCTCTCCCGTTCTCCCTCGCGCCTCGCTCCGCGCTCACGCCTCTTGCCTTGCGACCGCCGCTCGCAACAGCCCTCTGCCTCGCGCTCTTTGCCTCGCGACCGCCGCCTCGCGCTCTAGCTGCTGCTGATGCTGCTATTGTTGTGATGATTCTTCTTGATTGGGAACAATTTTCGGCGCCAACGGCTTGTTGGGATTGTTGTACGAACAGATGATGAGATGAGAAAGATGGGTTGAATTTTGTTTTTTTTTTTTTTTTTTTAACGGAATGGTATAGAATAACAGAGAGCTTTCTTTCTTTTTTTTTTCTTTTGCTCACATGATGAGTTTATTGGATTTTCAATTCAATTCTTTTGTGTTATGTTGTTTATTCATTGTGGTTTGTTTGTTTGTTTGCTTGGCTCATGACTTTGTTTGTTTGATGATCTATATCTATCATATATATAAAAGCACGAATCACAAATTTTTGAGTGGTAATGAAATTTACCTATTTGCCCATACTTTTTTTTATCTCCAAATCAACATTTTCTTTTGTATCCAAATCAAACTCTAACTCCTTATCAATCCACTACACGTTTTTTTTTTTTTTTTCTCCAAATAAATCATGAACTCATTCTCATCAATCCAATACATTTTTTTTGATGAAGTAATGCTAGCATGCAGCTTGTTTTTCCATTCACGTCTTATCTCAATCGACAAATATTGATCTAAAACATGTATTTGTATTTCTAATTTTTAAATTTTAATTACAATTTTAGATTTTGTTAATAAATTCATAGCGCAAAAATGAAGGAATCAGAAGCGTCTTCAAACTAGTATATATATATATATATATACATATTGCAGGACTTTGTGATGTAGCTAGGCACGCTTACTTACAAATCTCTTTGGTCAATTTCTTTTGCGTTCCTCTTTCTGTATTCGGAAATGATAATTGAATATATTTTATTCGATTTCAGTACCGAATTGATTCAAATTACTTGTTGTAAGGTCACACTTTCCAAAAGGTTTAATCTTGCTGATTAGTTGCTCCTTCATTTCTTTTGCTAAATATGTTCACTGTGTGGAGATTCTCAGTTTTGCTTTGGTGACTGATGCCTTTTTTTGACATTTCAGATACAAATTGTTGCTAATCAGAGCTTCCTAACATTATTGAATCGAATATAATTTCAACAGTTTATGGAGTTGTAGTCATCTAGCTATAATTTCAACAATCCCAACAAGCCGTTGGCGCCGAAAATTGTTCTCAATCAAGAAGAATCATCACAACAACAACAGCAGCAGCTAGAGCGCCAGGCGGCGGTCGCGAGGCAGAGAGCGCGAGGCAGAGGGCTGCGCGAGGCGGCGGGCTGTCGCGAAGCGACAGTCGTGAGGTAGAGGACGTGAGCGCGGAGCGAGGCGCGAGGGAGAGCGAGAGAGGTAAAGAAGAGTAGAGAACGCAGAGAGCAAGAGTGAAATAGAGAAAGAAGAGAGAAAACGTTGAGAGAAAGAGGAACTAGAGAGAGAAAACAAAAGGGTGGGCTTCATTTGGTTGGTTCATTGAACCGGTTGGTTCAATTGAACGGTTCATTGCCACGTGGTGCCATGTGGCGATTGACTTTCGCCACGTCATCAATAACAATGACTGGACTAACAAAAGGACTTAATTTACACTATATGAAAAGTTGAGGGACCAAATGTGTTGTTTTCAAAGTTGATGGACCAAAATTGTAAAACTTTCAAAGTTTAGGGACAAAAAGATTGGTTTTGCCTTTTTTTTTCTCTCTTAAGGTCACCGATTTTGAAATCAATCAAATGGGATAAACTTAGACTTTAGGGTTAATTTGGCTCATTTATATGATAGGGGTTGGTGTGTTTGTGAGCCACACATCTCAAACTACACACGTATCTCGAGGTACAGAATGGGGTCTTGCTCACACCACTTGTCCCTTGTGTCACTCTCAAGTGACTCCAATACTTGACACCCTTGTGTTGAGATGTGTGTGTGTGTGTGTGTGAATCTATGGGCCTATCAAGTGGTGTATAACTTAGGCCCAAGCCCAGTTAATAAACAACTAGACCCATATGCCCATTTAATAACTAACTATATATGGCTACATTAACATATATCATGTTATTCATTTGTTTTTGCAATATAATTTAACTAGTTACGCTTACCCCACGAGTTGCTACCTCGGGCCCACGTCGGCACGCAACACGAGATAAGTCATCGCTCGTCTTAGTATCTGCATACCCGTAAATGACTTAGTAGTCTACACATGTACAGTACACTAGGCAAACAACATAACAAATATAACATTTACCTCGGCCACCGTGCCTCGGTAGTGACACGTATCTCACTGCGGGTCCCATGTCATGAGTTATTTTGTCATGATTAACAAATTAAACTTGCACTACAAAAAAACAGCAAATCAGAAACGTAATTAGAAACGGAAATAAGTTTCGTTTCTAAATCAGAAACGGAATTAGAAACGGAATAAGTTCCGTTTCTAAATTAAAAGTTAGCGACTTTAATTGAGACTAAACATTCGAGACGGATTTGAGACGGATCGAGAGATTTAAATAGAGACGGAAATAGAGACGGAATTAATTCCGTCTCTAAAAAATAGCGCCAACATTCCCACCAAAATTTTCATTTATTACAACCGTCCGTTACGTCTCGAGATTCGTGCGTGTTTAGATCTCGATAATTCAAAAATGGGGACCAAAACTCTCTCTCTCCCTAAAATCTCTCTCCCTCACCGCCTCTCTCTCTCTCTCTCAACGAAACCTCTCTCCTCACCGCTCTCTCTCACCGTCACCGCGCTTCTTCTCACTGTCACCGCGCTTCTCTCACCGTCACCGCTTCTCTCTCTCTCTCTCACCGTCACCGCTTCTCTTCTCTCTTTCACCGTCACCGCTTCTCTCTCTCTCACCGTCGCCGCTCGCTCTCTCTCTCTCTCTCTCGCAGCCTTCTCTCGCTTCTCACTCTCTCCGTCTCAAATTCTCTCTTCGTCTGTGGATTCGCTTCCGATTCGTCTCGAACCTTCGCGTTGATGAAATTTCTCGGTAAGCATCTTCAATCGATGCTTCTATTGAGATTGTTGTCGATGCCCTAGCTAGTTGTTTGTGCCTTTTTTTAGTGGTTTCAATTTCTAGCGTTTCCGATCGTCTGTGTTGTTTGATTTTTCATGCGATTAGGTTGTTTGGATAGATGTTAGGTTGAATGTCGAACCTTGAAATTTGTTAGAGGTTTTGTTGATGTCGGGGTTTTGTTGATGTCGGGTAAGAGCAACTAATTCAACGAGCAAGGGAGCTAGCATCACAAAGACGCAAAGCTTGTCCGCGTGGCTATTGAATCACTTTTTGCTATCTTGTAGCAACATTCAAGAGTTTGATGAGCAGCTTTCTGTGTAGTTTTTTTATGTGGTGTGTACACGCGCAACGCCCTTTTTAATTAGCTACATTTGATTTCAATATAACATGGGGCAAAATCAAATGTGTGAAGTCTATTTAAGTTTTCAAGTGTAGTTTTGTACCATGTTGAATTGCTTCATTGAACACCTCAAAAGGTCATTTTGGAGCTCCATGGTGCAAGAATGCAAATTATAATTCTCAAAGTGTTGGTAAACTATAATTGTCTTGTTGAAACCGATGAGGCACATGGTTTTATTTTTTCACTTTCATCTTTTATGTGTACTTGTGGTTACTTGTGGTTAAGAGTCTCTTGCCAATGAAACAAATTGTGAGCTAAATAAGTCGTGAAGTCAAAATCTTTTTTTCTTTTGCAGCTTTGTTCTTTTGTTCATCTCTCTTTTATCTTTATCTTCTTTTTTTCTTTGCACATGCTCTTGGCTTTATCTTTGTGGTACAGCTTGGCTCTTTCGATTATTTTGGCAATGAATCAAATTCTCTTCTCTCGTACTATGCTTCATTTTTTTCTTGTTTTACGTTTCCTTTAATTATTTAGTTTTCATGAAATCTTTAAGGGTTTTTTGTAATAATATTTTATCGTGGGTCAAGTTTGAGAAGGAGTTTAGAGTCGAAGTAGAGGCAATAGGGCGTGTTAGGCACAAAAATCTGGTCCGTTGCTTGGTTACCGCATGGAGGGTGCTTATGTGTTTTCGCCTTTTATTTTTTCATTGCGTTATTTTTATGTCATTGCAATACCGGTAATCATGATTTTCTTGCTCTATCTCGTCATATGTCTTCTATTAGGATGCTTGTTTATGAGTACATAGATAATGGTAATCTTGAACAATGGCTTCATGGAGATGTCTGACTAGTAAGCCCACTTACATGGGAGATTCGAATGAACATTATCCTTGGGACCGCAAAAGGGTATGACAACTTGGATTTATGACTAGATGAATTCGTTATAGTTTGTGTATTCGATTCAAAGAGAATTTTGCTCAGCCTTGGCCTACCTTCACGAGGGTCTTGAACCAAAGGTTGTTCATCGAGATGTAAAATCTAGCAACATTCTCTTGGACCGTCAAGTGGAATGCTAAGGTATCGATTTTGGACTTGCTAAGCTCTTGTTTTCTAAAGGAGTTATGTTACAACTCGTGTGATGGGAACATATGGGTTAGTGTATTTCACCGTAAAGATTTTTCATCCTTGTTTGTGTGCATTCTTACCTACTTCATTACTAACCAAATAATTTTTGCAAGCCTACGTAGCTCCCGAATATGCTTGCACCGGCATGTTGAATGAGAAGAGTGATATTTATAGCTTTGGAATACTTATTATGGAGATAATTTCAAAGTAAAACCCCGTTGATCATTTTATGGATTCTTTGTTTGATGCATAATGGATTTTCATAGTTTATGAGCCCACATTCCTATTCTCTTAAATATCCACATTCCGAAGATCACGATTTTGGTATTAGTGCCGGTTTAGAGAATTCAAGTGGCAATGGTATGTTAGATGTTTCTCTTTGGTTGTTTTTTAGACTAACTATTGATGTGAATTTGAATCATTCTTTTTCCTTTTAGGGACTTGAAAATGGTTCTATTTATCGCACTTTTCTCACTGTTTTTCCTTCTCATTCTTTTTGCAGCTTGTTGGGATCCAGGTTCATGGCTTGTAGGTATGCGTTCATATCTAGAAGCAAAGCCTCTCAACAAATGAACAAGACTCGATACATTGAACCATTCCCAAACATAGTAATGATTGGGTACCATTCATCGAGTAAGTTTAACACCGATTCTTTTGTTTGTTTCCTTCTCCTTGCATTTTTATGGTTTTATTAATTTCGGTTTCACCCTTTAGTTTGCATGGATGACTCATCGCTAGAAATTAACTTTCTAATAGCATCTATATGATTGCACTCTCACCGCTAGAAATTAACTTTATGCGGAATGATTCTAGTTGTTTGATATGAGAAGGAACCAAATCGGACCTTCTAAGCTTTTTTTCACAAATTTCGCAATGTAAAGTTTTCAAACTTAAAAAAGTTGTAGAACATATTTTTGTTGTGTGCATATCTGTGTGTTTAAAATAGGTTAATGAAAGCTTGTTTCCAATTGTTCCTAGTTCTATTTGAGGTTTTAAACCACATCTTGTGAAAACAAGGTCTCTAGTGATACATCGACATCCATGGTTTTGGTCGTGATTTCTAAAAGTTGTAAACAAGTCTTAATTTTATTTTATTTTTATAAGAATAAACTAGTCGACTCTAATTAATTAATTTGCAATTTAGGTTTTATTTTCTTTGTTGTCGAGCATAAATATTTTTCTTTTAATTTTAATTCTTAAACGTAATCATGCATGATAGGTTGTGTATGTTGCGCCTTAAATATTGATCATGAAACATCAAGACTATATATATAAGCATCACAAACCATTGCTATGTTATAGTTTGGAGCGAGAGATAATTTGCTAAATAACACCATGTTCCTTCGATAATGATGAATTTCTTTTTCTTTATTACTTTATTTATGTCGTGTTTATATTCCATAATATTGTTTATATTCCTATTATTGTTTGTATAATTTAGTGATTTTTTTCTTTTTGATCTTTTTTCGTGTGTTTTGTATTTAAGTCAAGTATTATTTGAAGCACAATCAACTTTATATAATCTCTAACACTTCATTTTTTTATTTTTTTTTATTTAGAACAATTTTTGCTTTTACTTTTGTAGAAAGATACGATATAGAAACTTTTTAGATTGTTTTTGTTGTTTCGTACAAGACATTGAGAAAAGATAATGTTAAGGATATGATAAGTTTATATAAATTGTGTAATATCAATATATTATTTAGCTATGATTTTTATTATATATTGGTTAAAAAGTTAAATGTGCTTGGATTGAGACCTATATATGTAAGACTTTAAAAACTAAACAAAAATGAAAATTAGAGATTTAAATAGCAACTAATCTTTGGATTCCGTTGCTATTTCCGTCTCTAATTTTCGTTTATGTAAGATACATAAATCGTAAACGGATCAAATTCGTTTTGATCCGTCTCTCGATTAGCAACGGATCGTAGACTTTAAATAATCGAAACGGAATTTATTCCGTCTCTAATCGTAAACGGAATTAGAGACTTTAATAAATTTTTTGATCGAAACGAAATTTATTCGTTTGATCCGTTTCTAAATCGTAAACGAATCGCATTTCGCTTTCGATTGAATCACGACGACGTTTTTAGAGACGGAATTGATTCCGCTTTCGTTCGCTTTCGATCGCAATTAGAGACGGAATTTTAACAAATCAGAGACGGAAATTTCCGTTTCTGATTTGCTGTTTTTTTGTAGTGTTGTATTAATTATTTGGGTCGTGACAAGACAACTGCAAGAACAATTGTATGCATTAATTTATAATATATGTGATAAACAATGACAACATTAGAACATATTCCTTTCATCTTGAATCCTTCCGTATATAAACTTAATGTAGCGGCTTCAAGGGCAAACTGATCGTGAAGACTTAATGTAAAGCTAGGAAAGCAATTAAAAAAGATTGGTCCTTCGGCTAAACTTCATTCAATTATGCCTAAAAGTGAGTCATTGAAGTCTAAATGTCTTCTATCTCAAACATAAGCTAAAACAGATGTATTGAGACCTAGCGCTGTTAAAGGCTTAATGGCGACTTGATTAAGTCCGATATCCAGATATTTATAGTTTTATTTATAACGAGTAATTTTATCAAGAGGAACTAAAATAAATTCTTGCCCTTCGTCATCTATAGATTTCGTATCTTCTTCTAGTTTAATAATAAAATCTTGATTTTTGGAAAAAAATCCTTGAATATATATTTGCTTTGGATATATAATTGGCATATCCTAATTTTGAAGTGATTGTTCAATATCTGTATAAGAAATCTCACTATTATTTCGTAAATCAATTTTGGATGGTATTTTTGTTGGTTTTTTGGTGTAAATATGTTGGTTTTCTAAATAGGAAGGTGAGTCAAATTTCACGGTTGGATTTTTGAATGAAATGACACTTTTCATTTTCTTCATTGATTCACTTATGTTTAGGTCCTGAGTCTTTAAAGGTAACTTGGTCAACGACTTACTGCTAGACTGACACTTCCTTTGCTAGACTTACGACGTGACTAGGAAAGTTTTACTTAAAAGACTAGAAAATAAACAAGAGATAAATTAATAAACCAAATGAAATGAAATCCTTTCAAAGGAAATCGCAGTTATAAAACTTGATTCAAAATCCTTTTGAGAAAACAAAAATTGATATCGACTATAAATAAAAGTGAAAATATACTTACAATTGGAGGGGGGTTGTGATTCCTGCTTAATTGTGGTTCTGGATCTAGGGGCAAAATGACTCGATACCAATTTGGAGGAAAATATATATATACTGGCGTTGGAAGCCAGCACGCGCTCTGAAACAAGCACTGGGAGAACATGAATTTCTATGATAAAATTGGAATGGATCTATGATGAAGATATATGAACAAGATGTAGAAGATAAATATTATTATTTAACAGATGAAAAGCTTACAAACTCAAACTTAGACTTCTCTTGAACTACTAAACTTCAAATGCCCCTGACTACTAGAGGCTCCCTTATTTATACAAACATTGAAACACTAAAAGACATAAAGAAAACACGCTAGCCATTAGCCTAGATGCTAAAGGAATGGCTCGCAGAAAAAGCTACACAATAGTATATATATTATTAAAGTAATAGTAGACGCATTATCTAAAGATGATTCTAAAGAGAATTCAACAAGACTCGACAAGGCACAATGTAGCGTCCAACTAGCCCGTGGCGTGAAGTTTCGTCTACTTAAACGACAAACAACTTTACATATGTCAATATTTGATGGAGAATATCCGAATATACATGAATCGTCATACTGTAATAGTGACTGAATGGGGAACAACAAGAATATTCGTAGAGAGGTAGATAACTTGATATGACTTGTTGCTTCAAAAGTAGAAAGACAAGCTGTAAATGTGCTAAATCCAACGAAATTATTGAGGCAGTGAAGTGAAGACTGCATGATTGAGGCAGACAAAATAGGCCTGAAAGCATGGGCCTGAAACGATAATTAGTGGCATGGGCCTGAGGGTAGACATAAGCCTGAAGGCACGGACTGAAAAGATGATTAGCATGGGCCTGATCCTGACTTCTTCTTCTTCTTTTTTTTTTTTTTTTTTTTAATAAAGAAAGAGATCACAGAGAGATCTCAAAGGTTTTGATTTGAGAGTATGCCAAAGCCCAATATGAACATGAGGAGGAAACCTCTGAAGAGATCTCAAAGGTTTTGATTTGAAAGTATGTCAAAGCTCAATATGTAGATTCCTTAAAATTTGTAAGGTTCACACATTTCAATCAAATCTACATTATTGTGTAGCAAATATATGTCTCCTAAAATGTTAGATTATCATCTTCTTTAAAGAAACATTCCATAATAAATAGGAAGTGCTTCATGGGGATTAATCAATTTTATATTAAAAGCATATTAATTTGTCTGAGTCACGTTTAAAATTATATTTTAGTCCACACACTTTCACCCATTTGAAAGCCATGACCTCTGCAAATTATAGAGGTAAAATAAATCCAAATATTTGGGCCATATATATATATATATATGAGAATGTCATGACGTTGAAGATGTGTCTGCTTGAACAATTGACACCAAGCGAAGGGCGGAAGCACTGTCACCAAATCTGGGTGCGACTTCGTCACACACATGGCCCACGCGTCCTTAACTCTGATTTGTGTGCGTCTCCAATATATAGATTCTACGTCACTTCACGTCTGTGCAACGCCTAAGCAACACGGTTTTCACTATCTTCACAGTAAGTATCCCCACGTGTTGATTACCTACTTAAACAATAAGTACTTAAAAACAAACAATAAGTTCTTAGTTGGACTTGATTAAGATCTCCATTTGTTCCATCAAAAACCACAAACCAATTAACTGGACGAATATATACATGTCGCCTTCTTGTTAATATATTATTAGCTAACGTTCATTGTTTCTTTTTCTTTTTTTTTTTCTACAAGTAATTAAGCATTAGATGAGAATTATGATGTGTTCCCTATTTCAAATTAGTAACGTCAATGTAACTTTTTCTTGAACATGTTAATTACATTGGACACTCCAAATTCTTAAACTATTGAAGCTCTTAAAATTCAAATTTACTAATTGAGCATATATAGCTCTGAATATTTTAATGTCACTTCTACCTACTTAATCTTGTACTATCGTCCAAAAAAAAATATCTTCATTTTACGAGAGGTAAAAATTGAACCCTAAAACAGTAGAAAAATAATTGTGAGATTAGTACTCATAGAAAGTATTGACCTCGATCGAATGTAATAAGAAAAACGATAAGATGATTCGAGATTTGAATTCAAATGATTGTATTTCATTCCTTTACACTACATGTATAAATATACAAATTAGTTATAGCAGTAACAACGACTATAATAGATTTAGCCACTAATTGAGGTATAGAAAAGGTAAGAAAATTAATAGATACAATCTATAATCTATAGAGGAAAGAGATCATGTATCCAAATATGTACATCTAATACTCCCTTTCAAGTTGGAGCATGTAAATTTAATATGCCTAACTTGTGATGCAATTTATGGAACTGATCTTTGCCCAATGATTTGGTGAGGATGTAGCAACTTGATCATGTGAGTAAATGGGAAGAAGTTGGAGTAGTCCTTGTTGAAGCTTCTCGCGGATTGGACGAGTCTATCTCAATATGTTTTGTACGCTCGTGGAAGACATGATTGGCAACAATGTATGTTGTCACAATAAAGAATAACTTTAGTAGAAAAGGAAATACCAAGATCTTGAAATAAGGTGGAAAGCCACACAATTTCACGAGTTGTCATAGTCATCGAGCGGTATTCAGCTTCGGTAGAGGAATAAGATATCATGGATTACTTTTTACTTTTCCATGAAATTGGGCTTGAGCCAAGAAAAATGCAAAATCCTGTAGTTGAACGTCTTGTCATTGGACAACTTGCCCAATTTGAATCACTATGTGCTGTGAGTTGTAATGAACTCCTAAATGATAATATATAGAATACCTTGACCAAAAGTTTTCTTCAAATAAAGTAATAAGCGGTTGGCAGCATTAAGGTGTGGCTTCCGAGGTTGATTCATAAATTGACTTATGATTTTAATAGTGAAGATGTTTGGTCTTGTAATTGTGAGGTAGATGAGTCGACCAACTAATCGACGGTAGATGGAAGGATCTAACAATAGTTCGCCATTGTTGGTATCAAGTTTAAGATGTTGTTTCATAGGGGTATCTGCAGTGCGAGCACCTGTGAGCCCATAATCATGGAGCAAATCAAGCACATATTTCCGTTGACTTAAGTAAATGCCTTCTAATAGCGAGCAACTTCAATGCCAAAAAAATATTTGAGTGAACTTGAATCTTTAATGTGAAATTGGCTGAAAAGGAATCTCTTGAATTCAAGAATATTAGCATCAAAATAATTTCCTGTAAGCATAATGTCATCGATATAAATTAAATTGAAAAGACAAGAAGAACCATTGTGCAATGTAAAAATAGAGTGATCGGCATGAGATTGAATAAGTCCAATAGATGATAAAGCATTAGAGAATTTCATAAACCAGTTGCGAGAAACCTGTTTCAATCCATATAGGGATTTATTTAATTTACAAACAACATTTTTCTCTTCCTTACAAGATGACCAGGTGGCAAGAGCATATAGACAGCTTCATCTAAATCACCATGTAAAAATTCATTTTGAATATCAAATTGATGCAATGATCAATTCTTTATCGCTACTACAGCTAATAAGGTTCTCACTGTTACTAATTTTACAATGGGTGCAAACATTTCATGGTAATCAATCAATACCTTCAGTTTGGGTGTATCCCACTGTCACTAGATGCACCTTATGGCGTTCAATGCTATTATCAGAATGACGCTTAATTTTATAAACCCACTTACGACCAATTAGTTTATGATGATTTGGTAAAGATACAATAGACCAAGTGTTGGTAGCTTCTAATGCATTAAGCTCAACTTGCATTGGTTGTTGCCACTCAGGAATATGTTTAACCTGAGAAAAACTAGTAGTTTTAACAAGAGAAGACAAAGAAATAAGAAAAGAATAATGTGCATGAGAGAACTTATCAAAGGATAAAAAAAGTTGCATAGGAAAAGTTGTACCAGTTGACGATGAAGGTGTTTGAACATTATAACAGTGGTAATCCTTCAATTTTATTGATGGTTGTGAGACTTGTGTTGTTCGTCTTAAAGGAGGATCAACTTGAACTAAATCTAAAATTAGATTCATTATCTAAATTATGTTCGTTATTATTACAAGGAACAATGGGGTGACAATAGGGCCTATAAGGTGATCTAATAGGAGAAATGCTTCATGAAATAACTCTTCATCTATCATAGATGTTTCGTCATCATTGACTATTGATAAAGGCATATTATTTTTGGAAGGAGAAGTGTGTGAATTTAAAGATTTACAAGGAAATATCTTTTCATGAAAAATGACATCACGACTAACATAAATCTTTTGAGTTTGAATATCAAAAATTTTGTAACCTTTTTGAGCAAAAGGGTATCCAATAAAAATCTAAGGAAGGGCACGTTGATCGAATTTATTTTGGATATGAGTATCGCGACCAAATCATAAGCTACCAAAAATACGCAAATGTGCATATGTAGGCAATTTATTAAACATAACTCATAAGGAGTATTTCCATTAATTATTTTAGATGGCGCCCTATTAATCAAATAAGTTGCAGCAAGGACACATTCACCCCAAAATTTTGCAAGTAAATTTGCTTGAAATCAAAGTGCAAGTGAGACATTAAGTAAGTGACGGTGCTTGCGCTCAACTACGCCATTTTATTGAGGCGTGTAGGCACAACTATGATGATGAATAACACTAAGTGAGGCAAAAAAAAACCATTAGTCATTTTATTAAAAAACTCTAAATCGTTGTCACTACATATTTGCTTCATAGAAACGTGAAACTGATTTTTAACCAAAGCAAAAAAAAAAAAATTGTAGATGAAAAAATGCTTGAGACTTTTATTGCATCAAATATAATCATGCGTACTAGAAAAATCATCTACGATAGTTAAAAAATAACGTGCACCCGTAAGAGAAGGGTCATTATATGGCCCCCAAACATCAATGTGAATTAAATCAAAACAAGCAACAAATTTATTAGTACTAAAATTAAAAGGTAAATGAGATTGCTTAGCGAGAGGGCATATTGTGCATGAGCATTTATTTTAAAAAGAAATTTTATGGTCTAAAGCAGAAAATGAAATGCTAAACCGCGGATGTCCAAGACGCCAATGCCATAAATCCACATCATGAGAAGCTGTCACAAAAGAAGTAAAAGGAATGATGTTGGTGTCTAGATAGTAAAGGCCATGACATTGTTTATCTACTCCAATCACTTTCTTCCATAGTAGGTCTTGAAATATACAGTCGTTAGGAAAAAAATGGACAGAACAATTTAAATATTTTGTAATCTTACTAATGGAAACCAAATTAAACTTAAAAAAATGAGCATAAAAAACATTGTGAAGTATTATGCTCTATGTGATTCTAAGTTCACCTATATGTGATATAGTGACATGATTGTCATTTGATAATTTAATGGGTTGGCCTTGATGGGGTTTTATAGTATTCAAAGAATTTAAATCAAATGTCATATGGTCATTTACCAAAGTTGGCAGCCATACCTGCAAAATTGACCAAAGAGTTAGAAGTATTTGGTTGGATTAAAGCAAGGAGTTGTTGAACCTGATCTTGAGTGAAAGGTAAAGTCATTGATGTATTGACCGTCGTGTTAGCTGCATTAGCTGCAATGTGCTTTTGAGGAAGGTCACATTTCATTTGAACTCCATTTGAAGGTTGGTCATATAGGTTTCCAGGCTTCTTTCGACATCTTGATTCTGAATGGCCATCAAGCCCACAATAATTACAATGATATTTAATCTTACCACCATGTAATTTGCTTTGTTGGTGATGATGAACTGCTGCCATAGCTGATTGCTCTTGGTTATTGATAGAGTTTGTTGTGAAAACTTTGCGTTGTCTTTCTTCCTGCAATAAAAGAGAATAAGCTTTCAAAATGGTAGGAAGTTGGTTCATGAGGAGTATTTGACTCCTAACAGCGCCATAAGATTCATTAAGACCCATAAAATACTGGATCAAATGGTCTTTGTTGAAGATCTTAATCCCCTGCATGCTCCCACAAGTTCAGGTAGGATAGTTGTTGTAAGTAGAAAAAGCTCGTCCCATAATCCTTTAAGGACAGTGTAGTACGCAGCGATGGAGTCACTCCTTCTCACATGATTGGCGATGGTCCGCTAAATTTCAAAAAACCCATGTCAAGGACACTGTAGTAGTTGTTATATTTCCATAGTTTAAGTATTTATGAAATGTTAAGGAAACTATAGTAGTTGATATATTTCCATAGTTTAAGTATTTAGGAAGTTTCTATATTATTAAACTATGAAAATATAGCAACTACTATATTTCATTGAGGTATTGTCACAAACAGAGATCATATTCAACCAAAAAACTTGAATTTGAGAACCAAAGTTTGAGATATCGCACAACATAACAAATCAACAATGCGAATCAGTGAAATCGCTTATCCAAATCCAAGTGTTCAAACTTTTGATCAATCTAGGTCTGAGTATTGTGCTCAAATTTCCAAACCAAACCAAATCAAAATCGATCAATCACAGAGAAAACTTTAACAAGGTCTAAATGATTCAGATCCATAAACATCTACAATGAGAGCAAAAACAACGGAGAAGAATCAAAAAAAATACTTGATCGTCAAATTTCGAGTGAAAAAAGTGAAAGAGGGATCGAAATGGAGGTGTTGATGAGGAGACGACGTTGTGAAGACGACGAGACGACTAGACGACGAGAACAGTTAGGGTTATGTGAAGACGATGAGACGATGCTGTGAAGACGATGAGACGACGAGATCGACGACGCTGTGAAGACGCACGATGACAAGATCGAAATGGAGGTGTTGAATGTATTTTGTTTTAATCAGAAATGTTTTGATCGAAATGGAGGTGCTTAGATAGGGGTTTTTTTAAACCTCCAGTATTAGTTGCTATTAAAAGCTTAATTACCTAATATATAGGGGTTACTTAAAACCTCTATGTATTAGGTGATATTAAAAGCTTAAATTGTTTTAGTGATAGTTTCCTTAACAACCCCGATGCATTTGCTTGAGAGAATCTTTCACGCAGTTTAACCCAAACTTCGCGAGCCGTTTTTATATAGATGAAATTGGTGGCTATTTCTTTGTCGACTGAATTGAGTAGCCATGATAACACCATGGTGTTGCAGCGATACCAACACGAAAGAAGACGGGGGCTTTCAACTGGTTTGTTAATATTGCCATTAACAAATCTAAGTTTATTCTTTGCTTCCAATGCCATAAAAAAAACTCTGCTCCATGTAGAATAATTCTCACCATTTAATTTTTGAGTGACTAGTGAGATTCCTAGATTATTCGAATGATGCAAGTAATATGGAGTTGAAAAATCTGGTTCTGAGCTTGTAGACGACATGGGGTGGGATTAGGTTCTGAGCTCGTAGACGCGGTGATGGGGTTGGAGTTATCAACCTCCATTGATGAATGTAGAAGTTATTGCTCTGATAACATAATAAGAAAAGCAATAAGATGATTCGAGATTTGAATTCAAATGATTGTATTTCATTCCTTTACACTTCATGTATAAATATACAAATTAGCTATAGCAGTAACAACGACTATAATAGATTTAGCCACTAATTGAGGTATAGAAAAGGTAAAAAAATTAATAGATACAATCTATAATCTATAGAGGAAAGAGATCATGTATCCAAGTATGTACATCTAATAGAATGATTGATTAAATGATACTTTTATTTTTATAACAGATGATATATCGTGGAGTTGCATCAGCCCTTCCCGATTAAGGCCAACTAATTCTATAATGGTTAGCTAGGAAAGCACCCCTCATGCCTAACTCGATCAGAGGTCGAAAGAAAATGATGTGGTTGCTAAAAATTGAACTATCGCCTCAGCCTTAATTAGAGGTGGGTAAACCGTGGTTTGATGGTGAAAACCATCAAACCGCCACCAAATCGAGAGTTCACAGTTTGGCTGTTTTACAAACCACCATCAAACCGCGAACCCTCAAAATCGCAACCAATTAACCGACCGTGATTTAGTCAATTTTGTTTTGCGGTTTTTCTGCGACACATTTTGAACAAAAAAAAAATCACATATTCCGCCTCATCAACAAAACATATGTTCATGCATGACCATCCACCAAAACACAATGACACACACGAACTCAATCAAAATTATGAGTCTAAATTCATTTCAAAAGTTAAAACAACATGAAATTAAAGGCTTCAAATTCCATTTCATATCATTCTAAGTTTGAGGGTAGTTTTGTAGTTTGGTGAACTGCGATTTTTTATGAAAGAAAAAACTATCACCAAACTACGAAATCATGATTTTCAAGTTTTTTAAACTGCCCCCCAAACCGCTAGTTTAAAAATCAAACCAAACTATCGATTTAGACGATTTAAGTGGTTTTGCAGAGACTACTGCCCACCCCTATCCTTAACTCGTCGAAGTACTAATTAAAGGCTAGAGCCCTATTAATGTCTCCACCACACCCCTAAGTGGCGCATTAATCAAAGGGTAGTGCTAGGTGGACTCAATGAGTCCGGACTCAAATAACAAGATAGACATAAATACCCTTTATATGGTGAAAGAGTTAAATGTGTTATTGATGCTAAAGTGAGGGTAATTATGTCTTTTCATTTAGTCAGATAAATTAAATTATTAGTAAAAGCTGTTAAAGTCTGGACTCAAAGAGTTAAATAAGTTTTTTGTTAATCAAATAAGTACTCATTAATTACGTAATCAACTTCCAGTAAACCGAGATAAACCGACTTTTCCACAATCAACTAACGAAAGCTGGCCACGCGTGTGCATCAAATCAAAGAAAAACTTACAAAAGGCCCTTCCTAACTGCCAAAACGATCATTTGACCATCCGACTCACCAAAACCCAAAACACACTTCATCATTGACTCATTCTTAAAAGATTTTTTATTTTGTTTTCCATAATCTCTTCTCTCCAAATCCAAGAAATCAAAAGCTAGTTCACACACTAGTGACCATAGAAGAAGCTGTTGCTTACATTGAAGGGTTTCGTTTAATCAACGTTCGTTCAATGCTTTAACTTACGTCGTTGACCTTCTTAGTTCAAGATTTCAAGTCGGAGTACGTCAATAACTGTAACACAATCCCGTGCGTCGCTTCTTTGAGTGCCACGTGTGATGAAATCTCTCTCGTCCATACATTTGCCTCGATCGTACGGCGTGGGACCCACAAGGGGTGTATCCTGAATGGGGACATCGTTCACGCGGTTACCTGTTTAATTAACTGTCACTTACGTGGCAGTGTGTGATTGAAGGAGAGAGAAATATATTTCGATAATATCGTTACGTCACTGTTCACGTGTCTCTTTCTGGTGCCACTTTGCGTTCGTATGTTCGGCCAGTTGTACCTCGGCGCAGCTTCTTCGTTGGTTCTCTCTTGCTCCCGATTATTTCGCTTAATTCCTCGCCGATCATTTTGAGAATGTATAGTTGGCCTGCTTATCAAGACCGCAGCCAACAGTGATCTATTCTTGGGTTTGACCACTTCTACTGTTATGAGTCAACCGTACGTATCAGTTAGTCCAAATTGACTTTCTCAAAAGATCTCTTATAGATATAATAAGTTAACTTTAACAATTGAAGTTTACGTTAGTGAATATATACATAAATCATCAACTTCTTATCAACAAAACATAGAGCTATCATAGAGTAATTGGTAATAGTAATGACTTTCTAGTTAAGATCGCAATAGGCAGAGATAGACATAAACTCAAAAATCGAGGAGGGAGAGCAACCTTCATTTATATTTATATACTCGAAGATTGACTACACTGCTACTATATATATACACAACAAGTTCCTTTTCATTTAATTAATGCTTAATATAATCTGCCTATGTACTTTGATTTAAATTTAAAATTTGAATATTCCTTTTTTTATGGTCATGATGAGTTTTAATTAATTAAGAGCATCTCTAATCAAGAGCATCTCTACGAGTCCACCCCCGTACATATGAGCTATAATTAAGAGCATCTCTCGATGGTAATGTGGATTTAGAGTATTGAATATTGGTGTCAAATTATGGATGTGGAGAGGATGTCTATATATCTTATGTAGAACTAGATAACCATTCAAATTCCAGAATGATCTTCAATAGTAATGTAAATTTATACCATGGATTGTGACTTTTTTTTTGTTTTCATATTAGATAATGCCATTTTTTTGTCTTTTTGTTTTTTCTTTGAGGGCTATCATGCCTTTTTCTTTACTCTTCTTACTAAAAGTGATGACTTGGCAGCGGAGAGATGTCTACCACAATGTTTAGAAGTAGACATTGAGGTAGACACCCTCCATTTAAATTCTCTGTCACATCACTTAGACATTATCGATCTATAGTCCCATCGTAGAGTATTTTTTAAGTTGGATGTGGATTGTGTCCTAGGTGGATCCATTAGAGATGCTCTAAATTAAAAATGAAGCCTCTCAAATTAATTTATTCGTATGTTATAGTTTTTAAAATGAAACTTTTGATTTGAGACGATGAACGTCAATTACTTAATCCGACCACTTTAAATATTGATGTCAATTTAAGTTGCCTTGTTCGGCTTAATTTAATTATATTGCTTTTAAGCTTTGAATTGCAATCTATTTAACGAACTCGATTAGATTTTTTTTTTCTTAAACCGATTAGATTTTCATTTGACTTTTGAGAGTGTCATATATAACCCCTTGTCACTCCAATTCGATTAACCCCATTCTCATATGTAAGGAAGCAGGTGGAGCGGGTTTGAGGCGGGGAATGTAATTTCCATTCCCATCCCCACTTATGGCGGGGTGAGAATTCATCGCTTGAAAGTCCCCACTGGAAAATTTTCGACCCACATTTCTCACCCAGCGAGAATCTCCACCCCCATGGGGATTCCCCATCCCGATCATTTTTTTACATAATATCTATAAAAAAAAAAGATCAAATACATTATAGATCTGAAATTAAAATCATTAAAAGCTTTTTCTTTACAATTATAGGTCGATTTTCGAACTTTACGTGAAACATTCACCATAAAAAAAAAAAAAATTATAAGATTTAATTATTTTGATGAAATTCCTATATGAAATATTCAGGATCTCGTGGGGCTCATAATATTGTCTCTGCCCCTGCCTCGAGTGCCTCCACCTGCATCCCTACTCATACCAGCTATAATCATATTCTCCAACTCCACAACAACCAATAAAAATCCCCCAAAACGTAATTAATATATAGCGTAAATATTAAAAAAAAAATATGTTTTCCGAATTTAGATTTTTCATTTTCTATTTTGTTGGGATAATAGCAGCAGCATCAGCAGAAACAACAACAATAAAATCTTAATCCCAAATTAGCTAGGACCCTTTCTTCCATTCCCTAATTAAGATGCCCGGATATTTCCTTTTCGAGTAAATAAACAATCCCGAGGGAGAGTGCAGAAGCCGATAATCCGCGAGGAATTGGTCAAAAAAAAAAAAAAGGCAGGTCCCCACAAAGGAAGTTAGTAAGGCGAAGTCACTTTCCACCCTTCAATCAACACGAAAAGGTCTTTTTGCCTTCACGTCCCATTCAAGACCTCACTCTGTTTTTTTACCACGTGTCCCAATCTAGACAGCCAACTGGTGCCACTTCACTCCCCCCATTTTATCCAGCCTGTCGCCTCCACCCATTCCGTGTTCGCGTCCGAACCGTATCCACCCCCCATGCCCATATATATATATATAGACACACTTATATATATTCCCCACTCAAACCGCCAACAATTCAAAACTTCAAACTTCACTACCTTAACAACAACAACAACTACTACTACTACTACTACTACTAAGCTACTTCAACTCCAAACACTAGCTTAATTGGATCGATTTGGATTCATTTATCGATGGATGCGAGCACGAGTAGTAACGATGCTTACGTAGTGTCATCGCCGCTATCGGACGGAGGGGGAGTGCGGAGGGCTACGTCAGACGAGGAGGTGATACTGGCGTCGAACCGACCGAAGAGGAGCGCGGGGAGGAAGAAGTTTAGGGAGACGAGGCACCCGGTGTACCGGGGGGTGAGGCAGAGGAACAACAACAAGTGGGTGTGCGAGGTGAGGGAACCGAACAAGAAGTCCCGGATATGGTTGGGGACCTTTGCGACAGCGGAGATGGCTGCCAGGGCGCATGACGTTGCGGCATTGGCGTTGAGGGGGCGCTCGGCTTGCCTTAATTTTGCGGACTCCGTGTGGCGGTTGCCGCAGCCGAGCTCGACCGATGCCAAGGATATTAGGAAGGCGGCGACGGATGCCGCGGAGGCGTTTAGTGAGGAGGGGAGCTGCTTGGAGATTGGGGGTGAGGAGGAGTTGAAGGATGATGATGATCATAAGAATCAGAGTGTGTTTTACTTTGATGAGGATAGAGAGTTTGGGATGCCAAGGTTGTTGGAGAGTATGGCAGAAGGGCTGTTGTTGTCACCACCAAGGCCTAGTTTGGGGACTGGGTTCAATTGGGATGAATTGGAAAGTGAGTATGATGTGTCTTTGTGGAGTTACTCTGTTTAGGGGTAGTTGGTTAGTTATAGTGGTAGTTAATATAGTTATAGTGGTAGTTAATATAACTACCCTTAACTTCTGTAGTGTTTTTATCTATATGGGGGTGGGGGTGTTGGTCCCTATTGAAGAATATTGCTTGTTGCACGTGTTGTATACTAAGTGAACAAGATTTGTGTCCAAAAAAAAAAAAAAAAAAAAAAAAAAAAAAAAAAAAAAAAAAAAAAAAAAAAAAAAAGAAAAATCAGAGAAGTTGGATTGTAGCTTCTAATGGCGCTGAAATTAGGTAAGTTTTTAGGTTGAGTAGTCTCTACAAAGCAAGCAGTAGTAATGCAATCTAGCTGCAGTAGCAATGGCTTCCTTTTTGTATTGGTACCAACTTATATATTTGTATTGTAAATTTATCAGATATATAACATAAACATCATCTCTTTTAAAGTATTGCCCTTCTTTCCATTTCAATCATTAGTTGTTTCTTCTTTTTCTTTTTTGGCAGGTACTATGGTTATTAGGGGAGGGCATCGCCCATATTTAATTCCTTTACTTGCCAACAAGGGAGATGATTAGTTTCCAGAGCATCAACTCTACAATGTGCACTCTGTATTAGTTGATCATGTAAACTTAAAATACAAGTCTATAATTCAACAACAGAAAATAAAATTGGAGACAGAAGAAGCTCTGCCAAAGAGCTTTCTTAATCATAATCAAAACAGCTACTCATTTGAGCACAAAAAATAAGACAAAAACTTTACATATTTTTTTAGGAGAAAAGATTTACATATTGATTGCTAACCTAATTAACATGTTAGATAGTAAGGTGACAGTAAGCAGGAAGCCAAAAATAGTATACATATTATGTGATAGCTTGCCTAACATGCTTGATAGTAACATGACAGCAAGGAAGCAAAAAATAATTTACATAATAGTGACAGTGATTGCAAGCCTAATTCGATACCAAAATAAGAGCGATAATATATTAGGAGGTGCCTCAGTCGAACAACAGTCTTCGCCTGACTGACTTGGATAAATTAGGTCTTGGCGTTTTCTTTTTTCTTTTAGAAGCACTGTTGCCTTGCCCTGATGGGGATTCTCATCCGGACTTTCTCCATGAACGAATACTTTTGATGAGCGGTAAAATTCAGTTATACTCAGTTGAACACCGCGTGACTGGGGAGTTTCACAGTCGCCTGGTATTGAGATGGATTTCCTTTTTCGTAGTTTCGCTTCTTTCATTTCCTGAAGAATTCAAGAGAAGAAAATTAAAGATACTGGAGATGAGCAATACAAGAGAACTTTTTTTTTTTTTTTTTTGGCGTACAAGACAAGACAACTTTCCACTTGAATTACAACAGATTAACCATCACTAAAATCTTTATTTTGTCTCCAAACATTTAACTCATACAAGATTAAAAAACATGCAACTTGAGGCCAGAACTCCAGAAGTGATTCAGGCTGAATCTAAAGTGTTGATAACAACTTTATCAAAAAAAAGTCACTGATAAGAAAAAGTAACAGCTAAAAAGCTGTAATGAAGTACTGAGATATTTCTACGTTGACAGAATATATGACTATCAGAACAGAATGGCAGAAAACATCTCATTTTACATTAGAACCTCTCACTAAACTTGGATCTACAATTAAGCAATCGAGCAGAATATAGTTCCGAATATTCAATTAGCCAACTTTTCTTTCATACCTTGAATGGTAAAAGAAAAAAAAAGATGAAGATGTTTTCTAGATTTCCTCGAGGGAGAACCCAAATCTTCCAACAACAACAGAGCCTCTATCAGAAATTTTAATTGGAAACATGGATCAAGAGATTCAACACAGCTAAAGTTTAAGCAATTGATTTGTGCTTTCATAAATCATTTGAATCATTCATAATCAATGCCTAAGTCTATCTCCATACCGTCAATTTCCTTCAATGTTTCTATGATTTAAGTTCTCTATGTTGGCCATCTTTGGATGTCAAAAAAACCGCAACCATTCTTCCCTAATTTTTGCATCTATTAATGCTACTCCGACTTCCTTAAACGATCATATTTCTTATTTTATTTTCTCGAGTTTTACTGCACATCTACCAAAGCATCCACATCTCTATTGCACATATTTCATTTATGTATTGCTTTTTTACCGCCCAACACCGCTATAAAAGGATGGTTGGCCTAATTGCGATCTTACAAAACTTTCCTTTTATCTTGACAAAGGTATTTTAATAACATGTTGCACACATAGCACTCTACTTCTTTATATAGCTTGAATTTTATGTGTACTGCCATTCTCAATATACGTATATGTTCATCTTTTGTACATAGATCCTAAAAATGTAAAATGGTTGAAGTTTGGAACTTCACCTACTCATGAATTTACTAATCCTCTTAATCTCTACTATTGGTGAACTCACAATGCTTATATTCAGTCTTGGTCCTACTCAACATATAGCCTTTAAGCTCTAAAGTATGGAAAATGGAAAAGTAACCCACTTTGGGCACATGATTTTTATATAAGTCCTTGATGAAGGAAACATGACCACAAGTCAATCTGTTCTACCCAAGCCACATGATTGGAAAGAACTAGAGTTTTTATTAGGGGTAATCAAGTCTTGTCACTAGTTTGAACAAGTTAGAAAAATAACCTGAAGCAAAATCGAGTTCTCGATTAATCGACCACTGTTAATAATTTCAAGAAACGCAGCTTAAACATGCACCACATAAAAATAAACATAAGGGAGAAGAGAATTTCTGGAATATTAGTTACCTTTTCCTGCAAAAAATTATCGACCTTCTTTGGAAATGCAGCCTGAATAAGCTCCATATTTTCATCAGTTAACAGAAACCAGCAGCCATCATCGACAAAATCTCAGGGACATCAGCCTCATCTAATGAATCAATTTGCTCATGCGCTTCCATGAATTCCTTTTGCTGGGTGACCTGTTCGTTTTGAACCGGAGAGCAAACACTGCCCACAGCAGGGCCAACCCTTCTCCAGCTGACCAAGTAAAATGGGTGGCCATATCTTATCTTCACTCTTTGAATAGAGTTGAATTCATATTGCTCATGTAATAATGAACCTTCTGTCGGATTAGAAGCCATCTCTCTTAAGAATATGGTGGAAAGCATAGGAAGAATCCTCTGCCTTACGTAGGAAGGGTCCCAGTGTTGATGATAACCTAAGAAGTCTATCACGGTTTCAACATCAGGCGATCTCCATGATAGGCAAGGGCTTTTATCTCCTGCTGGAACAAAAGAAGACAGATTGTTGCCAAAATCACGACTCAGTACATTGGCCTGTTTATGAACTAAATATGAAAATACAAGCTAATAAGTTCATCAAATTAACCTAATTGCTACCAGAGAAAACGTGCAAAAACAATCAGTCCCCAAGAATTCTGAATTCATCACCAGACATGGTTAGTATGTGGCAGCTATGGTTAAACATCTCTCATATACCATCTTACTTGACCAAAATCAGCATACATGAATTATGTCACACTAAAGAATAGAATGGTTTCTTGTATAACATGATAACTAGATAAGGAAAAAGATCTAGCATCACATAATTAATAAGCTAATTTTGGAAATGTAGGGATGGATTTTCAAGCAAGAGGCACTTATCATAGTACATTAAAAGTACTTAAAGTTGAAAAGGAACAATAAGTTGACTGCCTATGGAATTTCAAAGTATTAAATCCAGTAAAGAAAAATCAGCTTCGCTATGAACAACAAAATATACCTTGATAAAATTAATTAACTTGTGAGAGCCGAAGTTATTCTTTTACAATTATCTAGAAGAATGGAAACAATAAACAAAAATAAGATGGGTATAACTGAAAATTGAAGTGGAAATCAACCATAATCTCAATTGTCATCAAAAGATTGGGGGAAATTTTCAAGAAAATCTGCAAAATATTAAAACAAGATAAAAGAGTCCTAACATTGTTATATTTATGGTAATCAATATAACAGTCAATCATAAATATCATAAACCCATCCAAGATGGTTCCTCGGTCACCTCAGCATACATCATTGCACCATTAATAAACAACTAATTTTCTCATTAATATAATAAATAAGACAAAATTTTTTGCACCTAAAAAACAACAGATGTACTGAAAGAACGTATTGCTACCATTACCACACAAATCAGTGAAGTCATCCTGGTCGTGGCCTAGATACATTTTAATGATCTCGTCATTAGGGAAGTCCTTCTTCACAGAAATCTTGCTGCAAATACTTCTTATCCAATTTTCTTGCTTGTCATGTGCTTTACTGCTCCTGTCCTGCCATGGTGGGGCTGCACTTCTTTAACAAATGCTTGGTAGTAAAAAAAAAAAAAAACAATGCTAAATATATAAACAGCATCATTAATGTTACTGTACGTTATATAGTCAGCCAATTCGTGAAAAAAAAAAAGTAATTAAACCAACTTTGGAAGAAAATCTAGGTAAACCATACCTTAATGCAACTAGGACATTCACATCTGAAACCAACTGCCTTTTTCAAGCAATTTTCATTACCACTAACACAGCAATACTCGCACGCAACTTTCAAATGAGCCCTTTTGCTGCCTGGGTGCCCACAATGAGAACAATGAGGTGATTTTGTCTTAGGTGAATTGTCATTTGAACTGGGTATACCACTACTGCTTGGTGATTTATCATCATTTAGTGACAACAGGAACTCACCCTTGCCCATTTCATGCAGCCTGCAAGAGATGAAACTACCGTCAAAGCCAGAAATAAAAAAAAATTAAATAAGACACCAGCAAATAACCATTAATGCACTGAACTGATAGACAATGGGAAATTCCAATGTCGCATATAAACCTATTTAAGATATCTTCTTCAGGAAACATCCGAACAAAGGACAAAGCTGTTTCAATTCCAATACCAGGCACCCCATTCATATCATGGTCATTCCCCACCAAAAGAGAAATCGCGACTAGGTGCATTCTCTTCAAACCAAGACCAGCTTCAATGTCAGACATGTGGTAACATTCAAATGGATCCTGCACAAGACGGCCCACACATGGGTATGGTCATGAAAAGTTATCCATAAATAAATTGCATATATGGTAGTAAATTAGAAAATACCTAAGTGTCAAGATGAAGATGCTTACAATCAATATAGAGAAGCTAGAAAACAAGCTAAAAAAGTAGTTAGTCAAGCTAAAACAAATTTCATGGAAGATCTATATACAAGGTGAGGTAATAGAGATGGCGAAAATATATATATATATATAGGCTAGCCAAATTAAGAGATAAAAAAAAACAAGACCTAAGTCATGTAAGATGTATTAAGGACGAAAATCAAAATGTTTTAATGCGCGATGATGATATTAAGGAGAGATGGAGAAGTTACTTTGATAGTTTATTTAATGATGGCCAAGTTGATATTATAATAGATGAAAACTCACACCAAGAAAGAAATGTAAACTATAAACGCAATATTATAATTATAGAAGTTAAAGAGTCATTAAAAAGAATGAAAACAAGGAAAGCATGTGGCCTAGATGAAATATCCATAGAGGTTTGGAAATGCTTAGGAGAAATTGGATTGACTTGGTTAACAAAACTTTTCAATAAAATTCTAAAATCAAAACGGATGCCAATGGATTGGAGAAGAAGTCACGCTTGTGCCGATCTTCAAAAACAAAGGAGACATTCAAAGTTGCTTAAACTACCGAATTAAACTTATGAGTCACACTATGAAACTTTGGGAGAGGATAATTGACAATAGGCTAAGGAGAGAAACAACAATATCAGATAACCAATTTGGCTTCATACCTGGGAGGTCAACTATGGAGGTGATTTTCCTCGTAAGACGATTATTAGAAAAATATAGAGAAAAAAAAAATCTTCATATGGTATTCGTAGATTTAGAAAAAGCATATGATAGGGTCCCTAGAGATGTTCTTTGGTGGGTTCTAGAAAGAAAATGAGTGCATACTAGATACATAGACACTATTAAGGATATGTATGATGGAGTACTAACGAGCATAAAGACATTTGGAGGAGCTCCAAAAGAATTCCTCATTACGATAGAACTACATCAAGGATCGGCTTTAAGTTCATATCTATTTACTTTAGTTATGGATGAACTAACTAGACATATTCAAGAGGATATACCATGGTGTAGAGGAAAATTGTATATCTCGCTTTTTATGGTATAAAATGGTAACCGAATAAGTAGAGGAAAATTGTTAAGCTAACAATCTTTGAACATCTTCAAAATACTTTAACTAATTATTACTAGGAAATTAAGATTTTAGTAGGACCCACATATCGGCCTAACACGCAGCAGGACACTTTCGATGCAAGTAATGAGCATGCGCTTTAATATTGCTAGTACGTGAAATAGGATTTGTATTTAACATAATGAGATTTGTATCATAAATGAATAATGTAACAAAAAGTCCAGTTTTAATTAAAACCAAAGAGAGCTTAAGAGAACTCACTTTAGAATTTGGATGAAGACATTTAATCACACACTTGGCTCCATAGAGGAAAGCATCACTGTCTGATGTGAAAACAGCATCAACGTGACCTTCATTATTCAATTGAGCACAAAGTGCTTCAGCTTCAGATGCCGCTTTCAGCACCGGCATACCAAGAATTTGAAGCAGCTCCTAATATTTGAACATTAGCTAGTACTCAGAGTCAAATATTTCATAAACAAAACAAGAACTTACCATAAATAATAATAATAATAAAAACACCATACCAAGAATGAAATGATTAGACAAACCATAAAAAAAATTTACGCGAATATAAGGAAAAAACCTTCTAGATTATTCATGATTATGAAAAGAGGCAATAATGTGAATTGAAGGAATCACACACGCAAAAGTATATCAATGCAACGTTTGCCCAATAAGGTAGCAAATAAGATGACAATGATTCTAAGTAAGAGCTGCTTCAAACAATGTAAATACATAAATTGAGTTTTTTCAATCGATTTCCCAAACTTGGCCATACATCAATTGCTAAAACGGGACACTAGAAGTTACTAGAAAAGAGATTAATGTAGTTCAACTTTTGAAGTAAAAAAGATGAATCACAACAGAAAAGAGAAGTACCCACTGTAAAATTCTCCCGGCCGCGCAGGCCCATGGATCTCCACCAACACTGATACAGTCCCCAACTTAACCACCTTCAACTCTTAGGTATGAGATTTTAATTTAAAAGGTCTAGATTCTATTAGGAGGGAGACAATCACTTATATACCGAGAATAAGGTATTATACATTATAAAAATCAGTAAAAAAAAAAAAGTGAAATCAGGCGAAATGCATTACAAATGAAGACATAATTTTTTGATGAAATACAAACGAAGACATCTGCAAATTGATCTTCCAAAATAGGCATGCAATTCATGTAAATGACCATAATTTAAACATCTACAAGCAAAAACCATAGCGCGCGCGAAACGGAAATATGCACATTCGTCTTTCAAAATCCAAACTACACAAATCGAAACCTAAAAAGGAATTCAAGAACAAGAACAACCAACCACGCACTCTCGCACGCATTTCCGAAAAACCTCATTCCTCTCAACAGACGCACAATCGCCGTCCCCCTCAACAACTCTCAGATTCCCCAAATCGATACCGCGAAAGAATCGCTGGATCCTCGCCCGAGCCTTCAGCGGAGAAGGCAAGCCGTCCACGACGAACACCGGATACGCCCCGAACTGAGATCAGACCGATCGAATCAATGAATGAAACCCTAGTTTTAGAGAAAATCGAGAGGGAAAGGGCGAACCTTGGAGAAGAGGTTGACGGTGCGGAAGAAGGTGAGGCGAATGTGAGGGTTGGAGGCTCGGTTTCTGAGGGCGGTCTCTTGCTGGACGATCCAGAAGGAGAGGTCGATCGCCACTCTCTTGTTTCGGAGGAAGTCCAAGTCTTCGCGGCGCGCGTAGGGTTTCAGAGAACTCCAGAAATTCCCTCCCACGCCCATCTCTCTCTATCTCTTCTTCTCTTCAATCCATTTTTCACTTCACACAAATCCCAACTTGTTGAAGACGAGAAGATTACAAGTGAAATCGACGAGCGTTCTTTTCTGCGTCTGCCCAATTTTTTTTTTTTGCCCGTTGGAGGGCTTGCTCCGCTGCTCTGTAAGCCAGATAATTCTGTCCGCTCGACGAATAGGATCAAGCCACGTATGAGGAAGTATCGACCTTTCGGTTTTCGGCCCGTTTAAAGGAGAGACGAGGATCCACTGGTCCGGCCCTCAAATCCATTAACGTTTAGGCCACGTTTGGTTCATTTTGGCTCGTATGCATACTGTCCGAATTAGAGCCTTTTCCTCAAAAAAAACTAATGCCCATATATTTACTGTCCGAATTGAGGCTTTTTCCTATTAAAAAAAAAAAAAAAAAAAAACCTAATACCCATGTATATATTGTTCGAATTGGGGCTTTTTCATTAAAAAAAAAAAAAGAAATTATAGTGTGATGAGTTAACTCACAGTGAAATATCATATTTTAATATTTGGTTCAACTTTAAACTTACAAGTAAGTTGCAAATTTTCACATAATAAAGATAATAATTGACGTAAATATCATTCAAACAAGAGAGATGGATGTGGTCCATGTGGGTAATAAATAGGTTATTGATGAGGGGTAATCGTGTCCACAAACTCATGAAAATAACTCCTCTAAAGGGGGTGGTGGAGATATCTCTCACACTTGGGTGTGACTTTGGAGATACTTTGGAGGGAAGTTAGGTAACCAAACTATAGATTAGTTCCAACTCCCCTGAAAGTTATCTCCCGAAAGTTAACTCCACCTCTAAACAAACAAGGCCTTAATACATTCAACATTTGGCCAATATACAGGAAGCGGGTTATACAATTGATAATTGTAAAATTTGCATAATTACAAAAAGCAGCACATTATTTTTCATTCGATAGTGAATAAACGATGGAGTATTGTGAAAGCCCAGGGCACTCCAGATAACGACGTATCGACCCAGCAGAGCCCCTAGCACCCCCAAGGCAGTGGGGGTCCGCCCCCCACCATCTACATTGTGCCACAATGGTACAAGTCTCACTAAAATCGCGTATTTAAACCTCTAGGGCATGGTTTCGAGACTTGGGGGGCGAAAGACTACGCCCACTGTGGCCTTAGAAAGCACAGTGGGGGGGACGTAGATGGTGGGGGGCGGACTCCCCACTGCCTTAGGGGTGTCAGGGGCTCTGCTGGGTCGATACGTCGTTCTCCGGAGTGCCCTAGGCCTTAACAAGTATATATTAATTTTTTTATTACTAATTTACTCTCACTTCATCAGTTGGCATCTTTTTTACACAGAAAATGATTTAACACATTTACCGTTTTACGCCTCGAGATGCATGCACACACAATTTTCGGTGCATAATACATAAAAATGTGTATCCCTAGCATATGGACTGCTCTCAAGACTAATTTATGTTTTGGTTATGTGTTCGGTGATGTCAAACAATCATTTCCCTTGTTAATGAGGTAAATTAGTAATAAAAAGGTTAATTGATAATTGTGCAAATCATTATAATTTTTAATTGTACATAAGTCGCTCTCAATATAATATGTATGAAAAAGTCACATTATTTTGTGAACAACCTCATAATTCACTTGCCTATGTGACGGCCCAAAATTTTGAGGCAAATCAGGCACCGCCACGTCGCCGGAAACGTCACCAGATCATGCCACGTCACTGACATACCTGTCTATGACGGATCGTGAACTTACCATCTAATACTCCAACTTAGTAAATTTTGATGTTTAAATGATTATTTTAGCGAAATATACTAAGTTATAAAGTTTTATAACTTAATTTATTTGTTTTGATTTATTTAAGTTATTTTAGTAGCGGAAGTCTTAATAACATGCATATAATTAATGTAAACAAGTTATGCATTAATTAACAACTTATGAGGTGGAAACCCAACAAAAGGATACCATGTATATCAGTTAAGGCGACAAAAATGTATAATAGACATCAATATACATGTATCAGGTGAAAAGTCTCCCAAAATGATCCCAAAAAGTATGTATACGTAAATACAATCACCTACGAGTAAGCTAGTGGAGGCGCTCCAAATCGAGGTAGTCGCCAATCACCGCCTTCCCCCATGCTCGTCGTAAGATCTGCAACTTGCCACCAACAAACAATGACAAGTTCCAGGTGAGTAAATCCAAGAGAAATTAAGTTAGTATTCACAAGAAATCTAAGAAAATGGCTACAATTCATGCATATAAAGTAAATGAACAGAATGTAAACATGAATATAAGTCGTGAGATAATCAATAATATGGAACGCGAGTGTGGTGTATAGCTGTCGAGCCCTGTGACTAAATACTAAACCGAGAAGGCCCTGGAGGTGAGGAAATCCACACCCCCTCTTCACGGTCGAAATGAGGAACTCGTTGGTCGGAAGGTATACTTCCGCCCAATGCCTCAAAGGAGAGGAAATTTGATGACGGAGGTGGGCCTCACGTCAACTCGCTCTCGAGATCATGGACTCGCTGAGAGAAATCTCACGCGTAGTCTAGGGTATGACCAACACCGTAGCAACAATCGGATCATCATCAACGAGAGAGCCGAAAATGGGTCACACCGTTCCTTCGACCATACACAGACACACGCGGGAATAGAATAAACATGAAAACGAAACGGCGAAAAGTAATGTTTAACAAATAATTTACAATAAAAATAAGTAAATTCTAAGCTGACTTTCTCGTGGGTTTACTTACCTCAAATAATCGCAAATATCTCTCCAAAATGTCATGCTCACACCTCGAGATACGCGCCCGACACCCGAATATGTTAGCCTAAGTCCCTGGTGTCCATTTATACCAATTAAATTACTTAAGTAATTTCAATCACAACTAAATTAGGTGAAGTAAACCTCACCTCCATCTCGTCATCGAACTTCGTCGAATCGCACCCTCGTCAAGGATCAATCGGTCCAACAAAGCGCCACCGCGCCGTTCACCGGGTCGTTACCGCTGCCACGCCAACGTTGTCGTTGTCGTGCCATTGCCGCCGTCGTCGCTGCCGCGCAGCGCCGACCGTCTCAAAAGGATTGATGTGAAATTGCATGAAACGCATCAAATTTGTTGCATTAATTGTGATCCATGTATAAATTAATATGAACTTGAAAGTTCAAACAATCATTCATTATCAACAAGTTACGAATCAATTATTTGATGCAATTACTAATATAAAAGAGTGACAAAATCATATGTTCCAGCATTAATGATGTTCATGTGCAACAAAATGCATACACTAACAAAAAGCTTAAGGTGTAAAAGACCAGATATTGCATTTTTAAGATGCACCTCTTCACCTACTTAAAAAAATTGAAATAATATTATATACACTTTTCGTGATCTTCGAGTTAATCATAAGTGGCATGAGTTTGTTTTACTTAAAAGGGTAAAATTAAGTTTTGCAAAGATTTGTTACAGAACAATATAAGATGTCTCACCTATGTTAACATCAGGAGGAGAACCAAAATGAGTTATTGATTAGTGCATTGCACTCTTTTCCTTTAGCTATGGTTTTATCCCACTGGGTTTTCCATGCAAGGTTTTTAACGAGGCGATCCTAACAATATTAATACTCCATTATCAAAATTGATTAGTGTATTGTACTTTTTTCCTTAGCTATATGATTTTATCTCAATGGATTTTCCTAACAAGATTTTTTTTTAATGAGACAATCCTATCAATATCATACTCCGTATCAATATTGATGAGAACAATGTACTCTTTTTCTATGCTGGATCTTTTTCCACATGGTTTTTCTTAGTAGAGGTTTTATTGAGACATTTTCTCTTAGCAAGTTGTCATCCAAGGGGGAGTGTTGTAAATAACGTGGATTGCCAACTCTACATATTCCACCTCTTATTATTCCAACTATTCACATGATGTAACACCACTTTAATCCTTGAAATTACTTAGCCTTAATGTTATTTATTCATGTAATTGTATATAAATATAACTCGTGCCCTTTGGTCTTACCAAGGGCTTATATAAAGGGGCCACACCATGTAATGAGATACACCGTGTTGAGATAAATTTTTTTTTATTTCTCCCCTATCTCTTCTCTTGCTATCTTTTTAGTTCTTTATGTTTACTTTTCTAGCTTTATTTCTATTTAGTTTCTAACACCACATTATATTTTATTGGCTATTTAATTATGTTTGTTTAAATTTATTAATGTAGATATGTTTAATAAAGTAGTAAACAAATTATAAAAGTTTTTAAATAATTAAAAATTTTAAATAAAATATTTAATAAAAAGGTGACACGAATATACAACATGTTTAACACGACCCACTCGTGACAAAAGAGATTAACGTGATTAATAAACATATCATGTAATGCGTTTACATTATACGGGTCATGACTTGTTTACGACTCGATACGTTTACGACTCAACGACACAAATTGCCACTCTTACCCTAGCATTGTCCATATAAGAAATATTTGTATAGGTGAGGAAGCAATTCTAGTATCGATTACTATAAGAAAAAACACAGCTAAAGAATGCATCTCGATTGCGACTCATATGTAAATACACATCTCAATATTTATGAAAAGACCTAGATTTCCATATGCGTACAATGGTTTGGGATAGGTAGCAAACTAAATTAAAAGAAGTCTGATGTCGTACATTTTCTACCTGAGTCACATGAGTCCACCGGATGCGGTCAATCTTGGCAATTTTAGCTGATCACTAGATTGGTTACTGACACCGTGTGACCACAAAACGACAGGACATGATCTTCGTAACAGTAGTATAATAGTACACAACTTGTGTAACTATAGCTAGGTACCAAGCAAAGCCCGTATTTGATATGGTTTAACAACTCAAGTAAAAAACAAGAAAGCGTGAAGAGCGAGCACAGAGCACAGAGCAGAGTGGCTGGCAAGCTGGGGTGGGAAGTCGCAACTCCCACGCCGAGGCTTCCTCCTCGCTCGCTGTTCCCCAATCCATGCAACATTGGATCTGATTCGCTGCATGCCTTACACGTTTTCCCATGACACGCACGTGTGCCAGATGACCCAATCGAGATCCACCACGTGTGAGTTGCGACCCTGCCCTCCAAACTCACTACCCGACAATTTCAAATTTTCGAATCTCTCTTCTGCTGACTCATCACAGGGGAAGACCTCTCATTGACCTCTCACTCTTGAAACAGCGTCGACACTCGACAAATGATGAGCTGGATATACAAGTAACTCTCTAGTGTTTCCAAAGTCACTATTTTCACGACGTATTAGTGCAACTCACACAACTGATCGACATCACTATCGGGCCAACTCGCATGAATTAATAACTCTATACAGACAACTTGCTTTTAGGGTGTATTCGATAGCAAAGAAAATGAAAAAAATCATAAAAAATCGGACCAACTTTTTTCCCATGTTTGATAATTTTCAGAATAGCTAACCGAGAAAAAAATTAATATTTTCCTCATTTATTTTAATCTTTTTTGACGAACCGAACAAACTTTCTTTGCTTCTCTTTTTTTGCGGATATATATTTTTTTTTTAGATATGACTGCAACAATTTTTTTTTTGTAATCAAACAACTATGAAATTTTTCTTTATAAACCTAAAAAAAAAGTTTTTCCTCATTGAATAATTTTTTTTCCTATCAAACACACCCTTAGCTTGTTTTTTTGATATGACTGCGAGTGTGTGAATCACGTAAACCTAGATCTATCATATGCTACTAACTTGTATATAAAAAGAAAATTATGCAGCCACCATGAATTAAAATCAATCACCTTCGTCAAAGTAGTAAAGCTCCCACCCTTTACGTACGGCATCCTCCCCACGACAATTTGGAATATTAAAATTAAATACAAAAATGAAGCATCCAAGCGTTTGCGGTGCTGTCTGCACCGCTGGAAGTGAAGAGAGGGACAGAAAGACAGACCTGGAGATCTTCACCACTCGAAAGTATGAATCAGAGAAGTGAAGCTGCGTCTCTCCTTCTCATTTCTCTTCAATTTTTTATACTTTCCAATTCAAATCTCATGCACCAAACCCTACATACTTGCCATGCTTTAAAAGCTCTCGATCTCCACTTCAAAATCTCTCACACTCATAACTAACTACGTACATTCTGAATTAAGAGCAATGGAAGTTGAATCGAAATCAATAAAACCTCCTCTGCCGATGGAGCGGAGGCCGTCGAGGATTCTGAAAGACTACTTGAGAGACGATCTGAGCTCCTGCTCTTCGAGCGGATTCCGATCCCTTCCGCGACGGTCGTCCTGCTACAACACCACTACTATTAGCTCAATCAGATGCCTAATTCAAAACGATCTGATGATGGTCATCAACAACAACAACAACAACTCATCAATTCATCATCGCAGTCAAAAATCCCCAAAAAAGTCACCGCCACCACTGCTCTCATCATCACGTGGCCGGTCTAAAGCCGCATCTTCTTCGACAGTGAATTCTGCGCTCCAAAAGGCCTCAGAAGTGGTGATGAATGTCTTGAAGCAGGGGATCTTCGCGAGGAATCTGTCGCGGAGGTTGAAACGAAGCTTCACCAGCAACAAATGCAGATCATCGAATAATCGTGACAAATGTGATGGTGAGATCGGTGTCAAGGTTAGAGACATTGTGCGGTGGAGATCGTTTCGAGATTTGATAGAAGAGAATAATGATGATGAGCTTAATGAACAAGATCATTTAATCTCTAAATCTATTGCGTCGCCAATCCGTCCAACCATTACAACAACGACAACAACAACTACTACTACTACTACAGCGAATCATAGCTGGTCGGATAGCGATTTCACGGTGTCGGAGTATATGCTTTCGTCGACCCCTAGTTGGGATTACTCAATTGAAAGTAAAAAGAATTTACGGAGAAGATGATCGCCGACAGTTCAGTAACTTCAGTTAACCGAGAAGATTTCATTTCAATGGACAAGGTAATATTTACTACTAGTACTAATTAATTAAGCATAACCTTCTTTTTTTAGTGCTTCATAATTTGTTTTTGTTTGCTTTAATTACTAAGTATAATTTTCATATACGTTGTTTGACATTAAATGAATTGAAGAATCAAAAAATTGAAAAAAATTGAAGAATTAAAGAATCACAATTTTCATAATTTATTTTTGTTTTTTTAGTACTTCATAATTTGTTTTTAGTATAATTTTCATTTCATAATGTGTTCAAGACACATTTAATTACAAATATAATTTTTATATACGCTGTTCGACATTAAATGAATTGAAGAATTACAAATATTTGAATTGTATAAAGGTGTAATTGGTAAAAAAAAATAATAAATACACTCTCAAATTTCAAAAATTACTTACTATAATTTTAACTAAAAAATTTTTGCTAAAAAAATTTATATTTTTTTTATTGAAGGAAGTAGTTAGTTTAATTAGCTGATAGACTTCATCTTCATAGGTTAGGTTAGGTTAGCAACCTAGCATGACTAGTATAGCATTTGAAATTGAGAAGCGAAACAGTAATTTGAATTCGTTGAAACAGTAATTTGAATTCGTTGAATGACTTCGAGATTTGTGATGGAACGCATTTAATGTCTCATCCAACGGATTAAATTAGTTTTGGCAAATTGAGTGATTATGGACTATGGACAAACAATATTATTGAAGTGATCTCACTTGGCTGCTCTTTTGGTCTTTCTGAGAAGGTTGTTTTCGTACTTTAAAAAATTGTAGCCTTTTCGACCTTCCATCACTGTCGGTGGTCAAGGAAAGCGAAGTAGCAATGTGGCATATTACCATGCCTTGCCACTTAAACAAGTTCGGATTTGTTATTTCTGAATAAAAAACGAAAGTACTGTAACAGTGCATCCTATATATACAGGGAATAAGTATATGATATGGTGATTAGTGAGGGTAGATCTAAAAATCAACAACAACAACAACAACAAGCAGCAGCAGCAGTACAGAGCAGTATCGTATATGTGATTTGAAATTAATTTCGTGCTTCATTATTGTAATATTATCTATTTTATAATATGATATAATTGGCCAATTGGACTAGAAACACATTAATTCAATATCTTAAAAGAAAAACAACAACAACAATAATGATATAGTGTACTTGTATAAACAAATCCTATAGTGATATTATTCATCTAAATAATAGAGTTACTAGTTCAATTTGATAAATTTTTCATCTCGTCTTTTTGAGGTAAATTGGAGTTTTACTTATTTTGGAATATAATTGCAGGGTGAATTTGGGATTGAGAAGGACCAATTGAGCCCGGTTTCGGTGCATGACTTCCCATCTGATGAAGAGGATGAAGAAACGCCCTCCTCAACCTTCATGTCCTCCCTCCACAAAATGGAGAGTACGTAACAAATTAACAATGCTTTTCTTATTTATTTCTTTATTTATATTATATATCAACGTGTCACTACGCTCTTATATTATTTTTACCCAAAACCCATATATTAAGAAAAACATTAATTATGAGTTCAACTTATGTCATCAACTACACCAATTCTTTATTTACCCAGAGGGTATATTTGTAAAAAATACATTAAATTAAATGAGGTCTAATATAATGTGAGAGCTAGGGGTGGGGAGGGCTAGGCTACCAGTCACACCTTAATTATAAGAGGGCTAGATTATCAATCACACCTTAATTATAAGTTCGAATTACATTTTTGCCTATGCTTTAATTACTGCATTAACTACCAATCCACTATTTACTCAATATAAAAGAAGAGTAAGTATTTAAATGCAATTAAATATTTATGGGTATTTTTTTAAAAAAATATTTATGGGTAAATTAAAATGGACAAAAGAGGTAGAAAAATTTCTTAGAATTTCGAAAAAGACTTATTTTTTGACAAAACATTTTTATAGAATGACTTAATATAAAAACGATGGGAGGCAATACATATATATAGCTAGCAATATGAGGGGAAACAATATCTGGAGTGTGGACTCCTGTTTTCTTAACATTGCAATTAAGCTTGCAAGTTCTTGACGTGCATAATAGTATGATAAACAAACAGACCCACTTAACCAAAAATAAAAAAAATTAAGATAAGCTGAACAAGTTCTCGGGTTTGTATTATAGTATTCTTCAAGTTTTCTCTTTAATTATAATACTTTAGAAAATATAAGGTGTTGGAAAACCACACACGATATAACAGATAATCGATCTCTCGAACCATGCTAGCTCTCAAACTTTATTCAGTCAAAACTTTTTTTTTAATTTCATCAGGAGTCGATTAAAATTTTTGTATAATAGAAACTAACTTTGGAGTTTTTATATGTTTAAAAAAAAAACTTTGGGGTTTTTATAAATAGACACCAAAACGTGACACTAATTTAGAGGAAGACAAAAACAAACTCAAAACAAAATTAAAACCTTTTCTAAACACAAAAAACTCCCTAAAAAGTAAAATAGAAACTACAGTTGAGCTAAAAAAAAAACATATATAAGGTTATTTTTTAAAAAAAAAAATTCCGATATATAAAGTAAGTTTGTGGTGTAATAGAGTTGGAATTTAATTATTTTCCGATTAGGATGAGATTTTTATTTGATCTCATCGAGAGTAATCTATTTTCCTTGCTTCCCATTTAATGATCACTAAGAATCTTTTTTTTTTTTTATAACTAAATTGGAACTTTCAAATTCTTAATTAGTTGGTTTGGAATTGGAAAAATTGAAACCCACACCAAACTCCAATCAGCACTGAATCTATTTTTCAATCTATCATTGCTTTGATCATCTGCTGATCTTAATATATTGCTTTATTAATTTATCAGGGACAAAGCATAAACTCATGAACAAAATCAGAAGGTTTGAAAGCCTTAGTCGGTTGGAACCAGTCGACTTGGAGAAGCGAATAGCATTGTTTGATGACGACTCCTTTTCCATCGACGACGACGGTGAAGCGGGCGAAGAGAATATCATTGCCGAAGAAGAAAAATATGAAGATGAACATGTCAAAATAGAGGAGAAGGCACAAAATATACTCCAAGTACTTGTAATGCAAAATAGGTCTGAATATGGCTACAAAGCAAGTGCCCATGAACCTCTATTGTTGGATTTCTTCATAGAAAGCCTTATTGAACTAGAACAAGCGAAGAAAGCATCGAAAGAGGGCGGCGAATCTGACGAAGAAAAAATGTTGAGGGGAGCTAAAGAATGGATGAATGGAGAGTACAAAACTCTAGAATTTGTAATGGAGGAGAGTAGGGAAGTTCACATTATGGAGATGGAGAAAGGGTTGATAAGATGGAACAAATTTGAGGAGGAACAAGAAGAGGTCGCGCTAGAGATCGAAAGTGAAGTGTTCTCATCATTGATGAATGAGTTGGTGCTTGATCTTCTACATTGAAAACAATCTTGCAATTAAGCTTAGTGGCTCTAGAGGGAAAAAGAGAGTAATTTGTGAATACAGGCAAATTAAGGTGAAGTTTAAGGTCTCATGCAGTTCTTATACTTACTAGCTTAATTTTAAGAACCTCTGGTTCTTTATTACAGTTCAATGAGGTGAATTTAACCATCTAGAGTTGAATTTTTGAGTCTTCTTGTTTAGGGAATTCATTGTTCATTTATTATTAAGTATGTACTCAAATTTTTGTAGAAGAAAATAAGAATAATGGGCAATGAGTCAATGACATGCAACTTTTTTTTTTTGGAAAATACTAGAATGATAATCATAAGTCACACCACAAGATACATTAGCTCACACAAATTGTTCATGCGGCCTCGACCTGTGTGTTATGCGCGTGGATCTGTGTATACCGGTATCTTGAAGTGTGCATGGATGGCTCATATGAGCTCGTGTGTCTTACGGGGTGGGTTTAGGGTTTAGGGTTGACATACTTTGTCATTCTAACAATTCTCTCTTTTTTTTTTTTTTTTTTTTGGTGGTAGAACATGGACCTGTTTTAGGGAAATAGATTGACAGTATCATCGCATTAGGCCAAAAAATATTTAAGAAGATTTTTTTTGGGCCTGCACATTGAAAATCCAAATGGGCTTACATATACTAGCCCATTTAATTGGTAGGATCCCCACCCCACCACTGATGGATTAAAACTCGTTTGTCGAAGATTCAAATGGGCATATATATATATCTATCATATATATAAAAGCACGAATCACCAATTTTTGAGTCGTAATAAAATTTACTTTTTTCTCCCCTTCCACGCTTTTTTTTCGTGCGTTGTCCCTATCCAATACATTTTTTTTCTTCTACATCTCGTGCTTCCCTTATCTTTTCAACCTCTTCTCTCACGTCTTTCTCTTTCTCCCGCGTCTCGTGATTCCCCGATCTCTTCTTCCTCTTCTCTCGCGTCTCTCCCTAACGTTACTCCAACAATAATCCTCCCTTCATCCGATTCTTGCAAATTGTATGTAAGAGACGAGCGCATTAAAGACTGTGGGGTGGAGCCGCCATCGATTTCGTCTTCGAGGAAAACCAAGCCTCAACCGCACTAACTTATTCATACCCGAGCATTTGTGGGTGAAACTCCGAGTGGCGCGAGCGAGTGCGGTCTCTGGAGAATTCCAGAGAAGCCACGAAACTTCTCTCTCTCTCTCTCTCTCTCTCTCACGAAATCCACTTCAAAAGCATCCAAAATCAACACAAATTACTTCAAAGTATTGTTCATATTTCGCGTTCTGATTTGGTTGGATTGAAAATTGAAAGGTCTCGATTTAGGGTTTGTGCGAAGTTGTTGCGGTTCGATTGACGGCGTCGATGATGAAGATGAAGCGGAAGGATCCGGAAGAAGTGGTGGACGATTTCACGGATTTCTACTTGACATCTCCCGCTTCTAAGATCAGAGATCGGTATGAGACGTTCGAATCGATTTTCCATGTCTGTCGATTCAATTATCTGTTTTGGATGAACAAAAGATTTGATTTTTAGTGGTTTATTGTTTGAGATTCTAGATGCGGAGTCGTACGATAATGGAGGAAGATTTAACCTCGGAATTCCTATTGGTTTGAGATTCTATGTGTACCACAAGACCCATAAAGGTAAGTCAATCATCGCCCTATTTTCTTTCTCTCGCTTCCAATTTCGCAATTCAATTCTCTCGTAATGCAATCAGATCTATTTGATAATTTTCTGCTCTATGTTTGAATATATTTGTGCTTGATGTCCAAGGCAATCAGATCTAATAGTAATTCCTTTTGCATGGGTTTGACTTGTAGTAATGACTTAATATCATTATGAACAATCAACTAGCAAAAGGGAATAAGTAATGCATGTTAGATAAAATTGAACTTCAAGTGTTATGGAAATCTAATTGTGTTAAACATGATTGAGTTCCATGAAGATTTGATATACTTGTTGATACCTTTAACATTCATCTCAGATTAAATATGTGTTGCTTCCGTTCTTATACCGACGAACCGACTTTTTCGGGTCGTTTCATATTGCTTTATTGCACATTCTAACAGAAATTGAGATTGAGAAGCTAAGGCCGGAACACATTAAGCTCGTACAAGAGAACGATGGGTTGCATTTAGAAAAGCAGAAGAAGCTTCTTATGCTAAGGTATTATTCTCGCCATAATTTGCAAAATCTCAAGAATACCAACTTGTGCCTCTTGTGGTCACTTTTATGATGTGCCTATGAGCCACACTTTAAGTGTTTTACATTATTTCGAGATGGATCGAAAAAGGGTTGCCTCATCATTTAAATCAAATGCCAAATAAATGGATCTACATTTAATAAACTCGATAGCTAAGTCTCAATTGTTATCCACCATCCTTCTTTAACCAAGGGAAGCACCACGTGTAATTGATTTTCTCTCTTATAGCTTTCATTGCGTCTAACGTTGCTTTTCTCTCTTATAGCTTTATAAACTCTTTTATTGTCATATATTCATTTTCGGTAATGATCTCTTATGTTTTCACTTCCATTATTTTTGTTTTATCCATGTTGATGATTTATCTTTTTTATTATTATTATTATTTTCCCCTTGTTCTGCTTTTCGGAAAACATCATGTACTCCAATCTTTCTCCACATGGACCCTTGAAATTGTACAAGTTCATTGCAATGCTTTGATTCTTTTGTGATAAAATGCCAAATGAAGATTTCATTCCAAACCGCATTTGATGAACAAAGCAGATAACCTCACATGAGCATTTGATATTGAGCTAGAAGAAAATATTTGTTTTTAATAGCACATATTTGTTTATTAATTCTGTTTTTAAAGTTGATTGTCTAACAACTCTAAACTATCCTTGGAGAGTTCCCCGTATTCTACTCTCTTTGTGCTTCTTCTACAATCATTATTTCTTGCATTTAAGATGGCATTTGACCATAATGTGACCAAACTAAGATTTTCCTTCTTTCCAATGGTTTCCCATCTGTAGGCTTTTATGTAAATATATTTGAAGAAGCAACTTTTTCTCTAACTATGAAGGACACGGGTAGGTGTGTACTTGTGATAGAATGTAATTATTCTTGTTTGGTTTTGAAGAAAACTGCAGTGATATCTAACTTGTTTGAATTCCCGGTGGTTTGTCCGCTTTTAATAATGGTTTTTAGGAACTTCAAGTAGAACCATAATGTTGATCAATTATCTAAATAATCCAATGAAATCCCGCAGCTTCTATTCATCCGCCTTTTTTTTTTGAGTTTAGTAATTACACTATCGGCATGCGTTTTCGCATATTTTGATAAAGTTGGCTTGTCATATCTAATATTTAACATAAAAAACCTTCGCTCTTGAATATGAACATGATTTCCTGAATTACCTTGGATGCGCTGAGTTTTAAGATGATCATATATATTCAGCATGTTATTTTCTTTTCTTACCTCAAGTTGCTCATGTAGCATTCTCTCGCACTTCTATTTGCATCTGCAGTAGTGTTTCATTTATTTGTGTGTTTCGATATGAAGAATCTCAAGTTAGGGTAATTTTATACAAAAAGAACGTTACGTTAAGCATGTCATTGAAAATAATGCTGCATGTTCTCACTTGTTTGTCTGAGGTCAGAGGTTTTAGAAGCTATTTTCAGTTTCAGTACATTTTTTGTTAGATTTATGATAATATGAGAAATGTAAATCTTACCACTCTTATTCATTCCAATATTAGCTTGTCCGTGGAGGTTCTTGCTGAGCCTGTACTTCTGTAGAAGAAGAGAAGGTGTACTTTTACAACATAACTCCTGAAAAGGTTACCCGCAATGTTCAGATCTTGCCAAATTAAACATACCTGAAGATGGCTCTTTAGGTGGTATAAGGTGAGTCCTGGAACACCCATGAGCTTCATTATGGTTTTTGGTGTCGCTTCTACGATAATGCAAGCTTAATATTAGCTAAAATCTTCAACAATATTTTTATTACTACAACATGAATCTCGCTTGGCTATTATGTACTATATACTTACTATCTCGCTCCCCTACTGGTTGATCGTTTCTATAAACCTTTCATGTAGCTCAGAGTCCATTTCAATCTAGCTTAGGATCATTGAGAGCACCACCCCGCATCCCCTTGTACATGCTGGCTTTGAAGGAACAAATGCCTTTCTGAAGGAACTGAGAACCTTGAGGAAGAGAAACTGTTGTTTATCTTAGCTTAGCTTAGTATATTTTTAGTTATACTAATTGAAATTTATGTATATCAAAGTGCATGGCGTAAGGTTTAAACCGTTGTTTGCAAAGATTCATAAAACAAAGAGTAGGAGGAAAAAGTATTACTCTAAAGCAAAGAATTGATCACGTAATGGGTCACGTTTCAATTTTCTTTCCTCCTTTTCGCGAGATGTTAACCTCACCTCTTTCCTTTTTATTTTTATTTTTTCCTTACGCATGAGCCGCTCGATGTTCCTTTGTTCTCGAGTCCGCACAACCTCTCGTGCTACCCTCAAATGCACATCACCTTCAAGCAGCTTATCTTCCGCTCAAAGTAATTAATGCGGGATATCGTATATTGTAACTCATGTGTATCCGTTGGGGTTGAAGTCGATGCCTCCATGGATGTGATCTAGACATTATGCGCCGGGTAGCTATGCAACCCTCTTTGAGTTTTACTCTTTTTTTTTGGCGATACAAATATATGAATATTTTTTCTATCTCGAAAAAGATAATTTGAACCGCCATCATTCTCTTAACATCTTGTTGTTTCGATAATGAAATGTCATTTTGTTAGTTGGAGTGCACATTTTGTTCGTTTCGATTTTTAATTTCGTATTTGCCGAATTGCAGTCGAGAATCATCCAAAGTGAAAGCCCAACCTTCGATCACCAGCAAAGTGTTATCCTTGCGAAGAAATCGACTTTGAAAGTGAGCTCCCATATTTTCTTTTAACTTGTTTGATGCACATGCCAATGATCTAATGTAGACCATCTGCTCATTTCATTGCTTGGATAAATTCTTGATCAATCTATCGATTTTCAATTGGTCATGATTCACGTTCAAACTCGGGGATCAAACAGAGTTGATCATAAGCATTGTAAAATAGTGTCAAGACTTGTATTCTCGGGACTTGAGGTTAGTCATCTCATTTTGCTTCCTCGCTTCTTTGTTAGGCCAATTTTGCTCGAGCCGTTGCTTCGCTTTAGCAAAGGACAAGCGAAGAAGGTGGCGCGTTTCCTTCCAAACCGGAAAGGCATTTTGTGCCATCTTGATGGGGTTGAAGGAATTATACCATCAAATTCTTTTAATTTTTATAATCTCGAGTTTTCTAACTATGGCATTTGTAGGCCATCTTTGGAGTGAAATAAAATGGTTACAGGGAAATTTATTAATCATGTTGTTGTTTGGTTATTTTGTTATGAATCTTATGATACAATTTGGACTGTTTTTGAGCAACCGATGTTATTTTGCCAACCTGAATTTGCTACTTAATGAGTAAAAATGTTTTTTAACTAATTATATTAAGAAAACAAAATTTAGTATGCAACCATATGAAATTGTTTGACGCATTTTCAATAGTTTTCATTTCAATGTTGTTTATAGCAGATAGATGCAAAAGTTCAAAGAGAGATAATCAACCACAGATCATTGAGGCATCCCAATATAGTTAAATTCAAGGAGGTATGCTTTATCATTAGTTTGCTTAAGAGTATCTCACCCAAAATAAAAGCTAAATTTGGCTTTTTTCCGTGTTTAAATTTTATTGAAGGTACTATTAACTCCAACCCATCTTGCAATAGTAATGGAATATGCATCTCGGTGGGGAGCTTTTTGAGCGCATATGCAAAGCAGCCGCTTTAGTGAAGATGAGGTCGTTGATCAAGTTCTTTACTCTTTTTTTCATTTTCTTTCGTGATCTTTACATTTATTTTTATGTAGCTCTGGTGTTTGTTTTATTACATGTGCTCGTTTTTTTCCATTTTTTTATCAATGAAATTCCAATTGATGGATCTCAATTTGGACAATCAAGCTCTTGCTATTATTTAAACACATATTATAATTTGGTCTGAATTATTAGACTATGGATACCCACTATATATAGCTATACACTACTCCAACACATATGATATCTTTGTTTTTGAGATGACTCAAATTTCTCATTAGAATGATTTTTATTTGTACATCACTTTTTAAACTATAATGAGTACTGAATGAGATTATAATATGTATGGCAAGTTCATATTTATTATAATTTATATTATTGGAAAAGTTAAATGTAAAAGTAGTTTTTTAGTAATCACGATTTGATTCACTCGAGCCCTCAACGATTCGTTACCAATTCACGATTTTGACAAGTATCTATCCCACTCACTACATTCACTTTCTCCTCTTGTACTTAATTTTCACTTTCTATACCTAACCCCAAATTAAATCATAAACTCATCTTATTTATATAAATTACATTAAACAATATTGATGAGTTAAAAAAGGTGCTTGTATTTCTAATTTTTAAATTTTAATTACAATTTTAAATTTTATTAATAAATTTTTAGAAATTAATTTCCGCGAGCGAAGCGAGCGAGTCAATCGTGCGTAGCACGTCTTGAAACTAGTATATATATATATATATATAGTTTAATTATCGTGCTTCGCACGAATGAGCCCGCCCGCTATGCTCGCGGACTTCAATTCCAAGAATTTATTATTTTTATCCGAAAAGGCATATATGATTCATATAATAGTCTCTATATATAGTGATTTGATTTTGAGATATTTATCGAATTTACTATTCTAAGTATCTATTATTTAAAAAAAAAAAAAAAAAAACAAATACCCAACGTCTAATGGATACAACAATAAATTAAGGACTATTCATCTCCGAACTCAACAAATTCATAGCTCATGGAGCGTATAATGGTCTTATCAACAACAACCTTAGCTCCCTAAACATAACTACAATGACTACCCCTAAATTTTTATTGCGACATGTAGTTTGCAACATCAGACGACATCTAATCTTAAAAAAGATTGTATAGTTTAGACATCATCATCCTTTCCCAAATCCAAAGAAACCCTGCAAAAATCCTTTAGCATAGCAGCGTGACTTACAAACTCAATAAAATTTCATAATTTCTTAATTGGCTGGCCAATCGTCTTGTTGCCAATAACATTTGATGGGAGAACCTATTGCATACATATGTGTACGTACACATACATACTAAAGATTTGCATGAGCGGAGGATATTAAATAATGAAGGCAAAATAATAAATTTGCTTACGTCGATTTGTCAAATATTCGTACAAATAGACATGACATAAATGCAAATTAGTCTATTATGATTTTTTAGAATAAAAATTATGCAGTGGATTAAGTTGCTCGATTTAACATTATAACAATTTAACATATATATCATTATAAATAAATGGAAACTTAAAATATATCATTATAAATATTTCAAGTAGATTATAAAAGTATCAAATAATGATGAGAATAAAAATTTTGTACATTCTTAATGTTGAAAAAATAATCTATATTAATTAAAATTGAAAAATAACTAAATCTACGCTAATGTAGATTCTTCTTCTTCATTGTCATTGCTGCAGAGGAAGATGAAGGAAAAAATTGTTGATTAGTATACCTTATAATAACATTCGATAAATTTTTTTTAAGATAAACCAATTCTTATTTAATCAAGTCTATATAACTTAGTTTTTTTTTTTTTGTATCATTGGCTTGCCCAAAAAAATTTCATCATTTTCTCCTACACGCGTTACACTGCTCATTCTAAACCGAAGTTTTAATAGAGGAAAAAAATAAAATTAAAAATTGAGAGCACTTACAAGTCGTCGTGACATGTCAAGCAAAAAAGTTAAGCTTCTTCATCACTATAGCATAAGTTATTGGATGAACAACATCTGGTTTCTGAAGCCTCCACTTGGCTTTCTATATATGACTGCATTATTAGCCAAAAACTTAATAAGTAAAGCACAAAGAAAATTACAAACTTTCGAGGGGTTAATTTAAAAATGTTTAAAAGAAATTCATAATAATGTGCACTTTGAGATGATAAAAAGGCATAGAATGTGTTGTAAAATTAGCAAATAAAAAAATGATTATCAGTTTCATACCTTAATGCGCATTACAAAAGAAAAAAAGAAGAAGTTAAAGGTGCATTGAAAATTACTAAATAGATAAAAGCCGCTCTATTGAAGCTCCTAATTAACATAATGTCACACCAATTAAAGAGAACATATTGTTATAAATTGTCACTGACCTAACTATTTCCTTCGTTAGTTCAATGCATATGTTAATTAACTTGTATGACTTCTCCAGCTTCATCACAACAATTAGACTGCCCCTTTATTTTGGTTTGGTCCATTGCCATGCAATCCAAGCATATTTGAATTCCCATGCCACCAGATTTATGGGATACATTTTCAAGCATTAATGCTGCTATCAGATGCTTGTGGGAAAACTCAGACCATTCTAAAGAAATGGAAGAAAAGACAACATGCCCCAACTTAAGTTTCTTCTATGATTACATAACTGCAAACATGCAACATTTCAAGGATCCTCCAACTAAACAAGTTGGAAGAGTCAATGTAAAGGAGTTCTTCATGAATTCACCAAGGGGAAATATGAAATATCATACAAACATCTAAAACAGCTTTATAATGATAAGTAATAATTTAGCTTTACCTCAAGAAAAAAATGGAGTAACCAACTTTATACACCGACCCAGTCGATTGCCAATATAGACACAGTAAAGTAATTAATACAATGAATTCATCACACTTATTTGAGATCTCAAATATTGCTGAGGTCAAACTTTAGGTTAAAGGAAAAATTGGAAGCCAATTTCAATTCTTCAACCAACCACAACATCAGAAACTCAAAGCATGAAAAACCCCAAAAATGAAAACCCCCTAATAATTGCCCCTGAAGAAAATAAATTGATGGACATATCAATCAAATTGAAGCTAGCACATATAACACTAATTAAGTCAAACGTGAATAATCAAAAACTAATAAAGCAAATCAAGATTGTCATACCTGTTAAGATCAGAAGGGTTGTTTTAATATTGGAGTAAAATAAAGTTGGAGTTGGAGAGAAGTCGATTACCAGGATGTGGAAAGAGATTTATAGGTGCACCAGATTAGCAGGCACCATCAAAGAACTAAGTGAGGGGTTGAGGAAGTGATGATCAATTGAAAATTGGTCAAAGCAAGCCAAACATCCTTAAATCAATAAGGAGTTGAAAGACAAGCTACGAAATCGATTGTGGAGTTTGGAAATGCGCCAGATGCAGAAGCCGTAAAGATAGAGAAGATTAGCATCCGGAAAGAGAGAGAGTGGAGAGATCGAAATCGATAAGGAAGGGTTATTTAGTCATTTCAAGTAAAAAAAAACATTATCCCGACTTTTAATATAGGGGAAAGAAGTAAATATGATAGATATATATGGGCAAAGAAGTAAATTTCATTACCACTCAAAAATTTATTATTCGTGCTTTTATATATATGATAGATATATCTATATATCTACTACTATAATAAAAAAGTGAATGTGGACCGTGATGAAATATCTAATTTACCTTTTTTCAGTCAAGCGGTATCCTATTTGACACATTTCTCTCATGATCGAAAACTCACATATGTTAGTCACATGGTTTCCTATTTGATCATGATGAATGATGAATATACCATTCTTCTAGCTGTGTCTTTTTTGTTTAGTGAATCAATCAAGTCTTTACTCTTTAGCCAATTTGCGTTCTCTTTCTCCTCTCACTCTGATAACAATCGGATTTATCTTATTCTCCATCAATCCAAGTTCTCCTCTTCGAAAAAATCTAGATTCGGACAATGGATTTTGTTTTTTTTTTTTCGCATCTAATTGATAGACATTCAACTTCGGCGAGTATATGTTTATTTAGCTAATCTTTGTATGTATGTATATATTAGTATTAATACAAATCAATCCCATCTTTTTAATTTCTACTCATGTCTCTTGATTCAAATTCATTGTTAACCAATGCAATCATCAATAACTCAAATCAAAACAATGCCCTTTTATTATTTAATTAGTTTATATTACATATCATCTTTATTAGTTTAAAGTGAAAATCACATTTACTAGTTTAATTATTTAATGAGTAATGAGTTGGGGTTTACACAGATTGGATCCAATCCAATTAGGTAAATCCGTAATTAAATCCAATTATTGCAGATTGAAAAATCGCAATTCAATCCCAGTCTATTTAATTTGCTAATTCGATTTGATCCAATTTACTAAATGAGGACCGAACTAGATCAAGTTATGCGGATTGAAAATTATAAAATTAATATTAATAAAACTATAAAATTAGTATTTTAAATTAAAGATTATGCAAATACTTATAAGTAAAAAAAAAATATATATATATATATATATTATGCGTGATTGTCAAACTATCTCTGGTGAGATAGATAAGGTATCACCTCTTAAAAGGTAGTTTAGGAGACCATTAGTTCAACTCATTTTAAAGTAAAAAAAATTATAGTTAGTTAGAAAAATGTTAATAAGTATTTTTTTTATTTTAATTTAATTTATATAATGTAGCACTTGCAAATCACGTTACGAAAACTAGTGTATACATATATAGCCCATTCATTGGTAGGATCCATGTACACCTTTTCCATCAACAAAACTATTTCAGACGAGACCACAAGTCAACAAATTGTATATATACATGTACATGATATGATAGCAGAGCAGCGTTATTAGTGATGACACTTCTCAAACCATGAGAAAGATTGGAAGTCCCATTCACGTGAGCACATCGAATCCTTGTATAAATGATTTTGTATTCTTCAAGCCATTTGTTGCACGTTAAACTGCATTCAATCTTTAAATATATTCTATTAATATATTACTTCAAGAAATTGATGATAAAAAAAGATTGGATACCCATAATGATCTTGAACCATTGAACTCACCAACTTCAAATATATATGTTGCCATGGAACCATGTTGGTTTCTTTCCAATCATGGGGATGTTGAATTGGATAGCGCTCAATTGATTCTTGCAGCAATAATCAGCTTAAAAAAAAGTTTGACGACAATACTTGTGATGATAACGAAAAAAGTATGTTAATTAATTCGTCATTATCTTTTGGCCTTAAATTAGTATAGCACATGCAAGCTTGTCCACATATAAGGAGATTTTGCTATGTTATCCATGAAAGGTTGCAGGGCATAACTTGTATGTTTTTACTTCTAATCTCACGTGCAACCTGGGTTAAAGAATAAAACAAGGACTACTGAGTCAACTCTCCAATTTCAAGTCCCCAGACCAAGCATATTAGCTGTACTAACGTACATTCCGTGTGCGCCGGTTCATGGGATTGAGCCAGACGAGACGACGATTTTGAAACTCCTACAAGCCTATGCGTTTCACATTTAAAATAATCTTAAGATCATGATATTACTTTATATTGAGATTATAACATGGATTTCAATATTTATCCTAATAAAAGGACTTTTGATTGGGGTTATAGAGGGTGAGATTACAAATGATTTCAATAGGTGAAGTTACTAAAATGTCTTTTTATATTTACAAATTCATTCGTTCAAACTCTAACAAAAATACACAACACATACATTTCGACATTGCTGCATTTCGAAGTTTAAGGTGGGTTTTCATGTGGGCGAAGACTCAAAATATGTGATTTTCGTGTTTTGGGTTTCTGGATTTTATCGATTCATGGTTGTCTTGATGATTGGATATGAAATTATGTATTTTTATTGCTCTACCAACAACATCACTTGCATAGAGAGAGAGAGAGAGAGAGACAGAGAGAGAGACATTACCTGAAGAGAGGGATTGCACACAGAAGGAAGATGCAAGAGGAAAAAGCACGACACAAGCACGATCGAGATGGACAAGCTTCGGCACAAGCACGGCTATGGTTTTTTGGTGTTGGAGAGTCGAGAAGATGATGAATGAATGTGTGTTTTGGGTGTTTATGATGATGATATTTTGGTCATTTGAAAGTCACCGAGATTGAGATAAAATAATACCGTTGAATTTATGGTTTTAAATTATCCCAATCCTGTGGGTTAAAATAATCCTACATAAAATTTTAAAATCGAACCGAACACCAGTATTATTTAGTACCACTAATTATCCCACCTTATTCTTATGAACCGAACATACCAACGTACTCTACGAAACACTCTAAAATGTTGTTCAAACTTGCAAAATAGGGAACAAAATGTTGTAGCTCAAGAGATTCCAAAATCGTTAAAACGTAGACATCGACCATGGTGCTCCTACTACTGGTGCATATATATCTAAACCTAATACAAAAGTTTAGATTACAAATAAAATAAAATAATGATAAATAAAAATTGTATAACAGGTGAAATATATCCACTTCTCAACTACCAACCTCATCATACATATAATAATTATTATAATTGTTTAGTGTATTAAAAAAAGTTAAGCAATTATGAGACAAAAATAGGAATACTTATTTATTTATTTCATTATGTTGACGCTCTTTCTTTTTTTATAGTGTTGAAGCGCTATTTTCTTTGATAATATAGTGTTCAAGATTATCATTGACTATTACAAATATATATCTTAAAAAATTTAAAGATTCAAACTTGTGACCTTTACCGACACAAATAATTAAACAATTAGTAGGTCCAACTACTATACCAAGATAGTCCGAGATAATGGTTGAATTAATTTTGTGGCTAGTTGATCTAAAAAAAGTAAATAGTACATTCGTAATTTAGAATTACATTTTACAACAATTTAATTAAACTTGGTGGGTCAGGCTTGAATTCACTTGAGACATATGCTTTCATTTTAATTCATTAATTTCTAACATTAATTCAAAATTATTAAAATCATGTCGAGTTATCAACAAAAGAATTGAATTTCAGCTTTGTTAGAAAAGAATTTATTCCTTTATTGTGAGGCTGATCAAACATTTGAGGAGATTAGACTTTCCATTATTATAACATTATTATCAATTACTTATTATACCAACATTTAAAAGAATTGAACTCAAAATTAAGTTGAAAATATTAATTAAGCGTCTCTTCCAAATAGATGTAAGACTAATTAAGAATTAATATAGAAAACAATCTTCATCAATAGCATCCATCATCAATCTCTAGTGAGATGGATATACAATTTATATGATAGTTATGGTATTGAAACATAATTTGTTAAAAAGACAAATTAAATTGGAAGAGGTTGTGAGTTCTAACTCATATTTGTGTCAATTTGTTGGTTTTTCCTTATTAAATATATATATAACAACCTTCCCATTAAAATATATAAAAAACAATCTTATAAAATCAATTAAAATTTAAAAAGCCATCATATTGAATCACTAAAAAAATAATTTATTAAATGACAATTATACAAAATCAAACGACATACACAATAAATGAGATTTTTATCGAGCCACAATTAAATAGCCCAACAATAAGCAAAACCATTTTCTAAAGTTTTGAATAAATAACCGAAATAGTTACACTAAAAAAATTTTTATTGTTTATTTTAGAGGGAACTTTTTTTTTTTTTGTACTTTAATTGAGTCAAATTCAAGACTTCCGTAAAACTTACGTTTTAGCAAGTGAGGCCTCCGTATACTTTTTCCATGGACTAGGAAATATCACTTCCTCTTCCATCTTAAGATTCTTAACATTATATTGTAATTAATTAGTCTTTTTCATTCTTCATATGAACAAATCTTTTAGGGACAAATTTGATTAATATAGATTTAGACTTCTCAGTCTTATCGGTAAATTATTGGTTTCTTGTATTTTGAATGTTATGAAATTAAGCCATTAGGCATCAACATCACATTAACTAAATTCTCAAAGGTGGGTCGATTGTTGCCAAATAATTAATATACAAGACAAATCGTCATTAAAAAAAAAAAAATCAATTTGTCCAACCAACACACAAGACTATCACACTATTCAAGTTACACAAAATAGCATTTCTTACCTCAAACTCAATCACACTATCCAATTTTTTTTTATAGTATTTACTTTATTTGATATTTTCACCTAAAAGTTCATTGCGTCTTGACTAATTCAGGTTCAACCTGAGGAGACTCATACAAAAATAGCAATACTATCATGTCAAAAGCGATTCTATTTGTAGGGCTCAAAATATGAATTCTAAACCTAGAACCTTTACTTAAGGACCTGCTTGGTTACAATTATTTTTAAAAATGCTCAAGTCACCTTTATATGACATGCATATAGGACACCCTTCCACGTATCTCAAAATGTATTGAAGGGATGAGCACAGTTGCACAAGCGTGTGCCGTATGTGCATGTAATATGTATCAGGTTAACATTAGCAAGGACTTTTACTCTTTTTTTTTTTTTTTTTTTCTCAATCGAAATCACTTGGTATTCGATTATCCAACAACTTTGATCTCGAGCTTTTTTCGATAAAGGAAGATGCTAAGACTTTTATCTCGAGTTAAAGAGCTTTCAGCAGTGGGTGTCTCCATCCATAAAACTCCAACTTAAGTCACACTCGAGCCAACCTGCCTTTGGTAGTCCTTTGCTCTTGTTTGCCTAAAGAAAAAGATAAACCAAACAATAACTAGGGACTTTTTGCTTGATTAGTACATTTAGGGACTTTTTGCTTAAATAAACAGATCGAACCGAGCTTCAACAGATCTGTTGCTACTCCATCTTCTCTCCAACCAAATAAGATGGATTGCCTCCACACCACCCGCGGCGCCTCCATCGTCCTTTCCTCCGTCTCCACGATTTCCTCCCCCCCTCACCAGAACCACATCTCCGCCGTCCTCTCCTACGGCTTCGCCTCTCGCCACCGCCTCCCTCTGCATCCACGCCTTGATGGACCTCCTCCACACCACCCCCTCACCAGAACCTCATCACCGTCCACAACATCATCAAAAGAGGTTCCTTTATATTGCAAGACCAGCTCTCCGTATGTCCTAAATACGACAGCAAGACCAACTCTCCGTCTATCGACATCACCGTCTTGGCTTGTTCTTCGTATCGCAGCGGGGCGACGACTTCGGGGGAGAAGATTAGTGGGGTTTTCAATGGGGACTTGCATCAAAAGAAAACATCGGCACTTCAAAGGCAAGACAAAAAAAAAATCACTTCAGAAACTTTCTGCAACAAAACGTGACTTGCTTGGTTCAAATGCAAGTTGTGACTACAAGTCACATTTTCTTCACTACATAAAAAAAAAAAAAAAATGACTTGGCAGTGAGGTGGTAGTGACATGGCAGGAAATGTATTAGATTTGTAAATATTTCTTTGGGTGTGTTAATGGGATATATGTTTCCATCAAATGTGTCAATCAAGCAAAAAATGAAGAAACAAGAAAAATGAATGATGCCAATAAGGTTGTGGGACCAATGACAAAAATGTGTGTTTAAATATGTGAAGCGAGACAGCATTTCCGTGAGTCCTATCTAAACACCATAAGAAACCTCATGACCCGTACAATCCTTGTGAAATTCTGTCATTCACGATGATCAGGTGCATCCGAACTCCACCTATACTGATTCGGTGGACCCAGCGCCTCTCCTCCTTAAATGCCTCTCGCTCTCTGTCTCTCTCCATAAGCGAACCAAAGCGCCAAACTCTCTCTCTCTCTCTCTCTGTCTCTGCCTCTGTTTCATGCGATAGAGAGCATCAAAGCAGAGAAAGACTCCTCGTCTCCTCTGAATCTGTTGTTGTTGTTGATGATGCTGTGATTTAGTGTTCTTTGTGCTTCAATCGGTTGATTCATCGATTGATTGATTGATTGGTTTAGTATTCTTTGTTGGATTGATTGGGAACAGAGGAGATGAGGAGCGAAGAGCAATCGCGGTCTCTGTTCGGGATCTCTCTCTCAAACAGGCCCAAATGGCAGCAATTCCTCATATGTTCTTCTGGGTTCTTCTTTGGCTACCTCGTCAATGGTGTCTGCGAGGTTCCCCTTCTTCAATCCTCTCTGGCTTCCCCTGTTTTCGTTCCCTTTTTTGAATCTCTCATGAACTAATGAAATCAACAGATTTTTTTCTTTTCTTTTCTTGGGTACCATTTTTTTGTGTTATTGTTTGCATGTTAGGTTTCTTGATTGGTTTGAGACCCAAATCTCTTCTGGGGTTTCTCTGTTTTGTATAGATTGAAATCAAGCTTAGATCTTCTTCTTTTTTGCCTCTTTTAATGGTTTTCATGATTTGGTGGTGTTGTTGTTGTTTCAGGAATATGTGTATAATAGGCTCCAATTCAGGTTAGTCAATTCACAAATCACAATCATCTTGTGTGATTTTTTGTTTCAATTTGGTTGCTTTTTTGAGTTTGTGATGAAAATGTGAGTGATGGGTTTTCTTTGTTTGTGAAGCTATGGTTGGTACTTCACATTTGTTCAGGGTTTTGTGTACTTGTTTCTCTTGTACATCCAAGGTTTCAACACAAAGCAAATGGTGAACCCATGGAAGACCTATGTCAAGCTCTCTGCTGTTCTCATGGGCTCTCATGGCCTCACTAAGGGCTCCTTGGCTTTCCTCAACTACCCTGCACAACTCATGTTCAAGTCCACAAAGGTAAAATCTTGGTAGTGTGGTTAAATTGGTACATCCCTTTTGTTTTTAGGTATTTTTTCGCCGAATTTACGCTATGTGCATCTCCAAATTTTACTGTGTTATTGAAATAGTTGGTTGGAATGGTGAAATTTTGGTCCTATTTCTTATGGGCATGTTATGAATCTTGATTGTGTGGTTGAATTGAAAGTTCCCTTTTGTTTTTAGGTAATTTTTCGACGAATTTACGCTATGTGCGTCTCCAATGTTATTGTGTTTTTGTGGTTCCCTATTGAAGTAGTTGGTTGGAATGGTTAAATTATGGTCTTAATTCTTATGGGCATGGTATGAATCTTGGGTTTTCACGGTGGTGATTTCTAGGTTTTGCCTGTGATGATAATGGGGGCATTCATTCCGGGGCTGCGGCGAAAATACCCCGCTCACGAATATGTCTCGGCGGTCCTCCTTGTCGTGGGTTTAATTCTTTTCACTCTGGCCGATGCTCATACATCGCCGAATTTTAGTGTTATTGGTGTTATCATGGTGTCCGGGGCTCTTGTCATGGATTCATTCCTGGGTAATTTGCAAGAAGCGATTTTCACAGTGAATCCTGAGACTACACAGGTGATATTTCTTTTACAAGTATGTGATTGTCATGACAAATGTGAAAGTCCCTCCTAATTTCCTGTTTTGATCACGCAGACGGAGATGCTGTTTTGTTCGACCGTTGTAGGGCTGCCTTTCTTGATTCCACCCATGATATTGACTGGGGAACTCTTCAAAGCTTGGAATTCATGTTATCAGGTAAGACAAGTCTACAATTGTCTATAATACTTCTATTGCATTTGCCTTTCCACGCGCTTTCATGTCATCATATTATAAGAATATGAAACATTGTTTTGCACTTGCACTTCATCGACTCCTTGACGTGCATACTAAGTGTCCTCAAAGTAGTAGTAGACTCTACCCCACTTGGCTTCCATTTTGATATGGAGTTAAATAATGTTCTTGAAGCTGCTCGGGTCTATCAAACGATTAAACTGGATCTTGTGTTAGTTTTTGGATCTCTCAAATTCATGAAATTCATCGTCGGAAGGTGTTCCTTAAGTTTTACTGAATGACCAAGCAATCACATTGTTTCACATGGATTATCCCAAGCATAACATTTTTGTTGCTGATTGTTTTCCTCATTTTGTGCCATCTTTTCTTCTATGTAGCATCCTTACGTGTATGGTGTACTGGTATTCGAAGCGATGGCGACATTCGTAGGCCAAGTTTCGGTTTTGTCCCTCATTGCCATCTTTGGAGCTGCCACTACTGCTATGGTAATTTAACAAAACTCTTAAGCTTTATTGCAGTTACAACCAATTTTAATCTTATTACGACACATAAACCGCAGGTGACAACTGCGAGGAAGGCAGTGACTCTACTCTTATCCTACTTGATATTCACAAAGCCATTGACTGGGCAACATGGGACTGGCCTTCTGCTTATAGCCATGGGGATCATAATGAAGATGCTGCCTGATAACAACACCAACAATCACAAAAGAGTAGCATCAAAAGTAGATAGGAACCCTGTGAAGCCTTCATATAAAGAAGAGCAAATCCAGTTGGGATTCGTTGAAGACGACGAAGAGAAAAGACCTTTAGTTTAATTTTTGTCGTCGCGGATTTAATTCATTGTGAAAAGAAATAAGAAGAGATGCAAAATCAAGGACACAATACAACTAGAGTGAGAAAATGGTAGTGAATGAAATGTTTATAGTCAGGAAATACTGTGTGCTCAATTGGCATGGGCTATCATGAACAAGGTTCAGATGGTTTTAATTTTCTTCATAGCTGAAGGGTTTTGATGAGCAACCAAAGTTGTGTTTTGGGTGTGGCACTGTTTGTAACTGCCATACTTTTTCAACTGTTTCATGGAATGTCATTTTTTTTTTAATACAATATGGAATGCCAGACACATATATAAATATTATTTAAAAAAATGCTTTGAGGGCCCATGTGGGTTAGAATCTTTTGATTCTATCTGAGACAAAAGTTGGACAATGGTCCATTTTTCGTATTAATGAAGATTAAGAAATGAAGACAACCGATGGCTTGGCTTGGTTGGTACTAGGGATTTTAAACGGGGGGATGATGAGGTGAGGATAGGGCTATAAATATCATATTCACGGTTATAATAAAATGTATGTATAATAAAAATATCTACGGGTAATTTTTACAAAGATACTTATCTACTAATGAGGATCTCCATATATTAATTTATATATTATATGATATTTATTATTTATATATACTCTTTTTTTAAAAAAAAAAATGTCTTTCTAGCAAAAAAAATTTGGTTAAAATTATAAGTTGTTTTTGAAATTCGAGTATATATATATATATATATTTTTTATCAATTATACTTTTATACAATTCAAATATTTATGATTCTTCAATTCTTCAAATCATTTAATGTTAAAAGCGTGTAAATTATACTTGTAATTAAGGTTGTCTTAATTTTTGTGCCCTTAACTTAAACGAATTATATTTGTGACCAAATATAATATATACCATATGATATTTATATATAAATATACATAATATTACATAGTTACTACTTTGAAACACTCATACATATAACAAAAGCCTCTTAACGAGAAATGAAATGGAGAATTTTTTTATTTATATATACACCATATGATATTTATTATTTATATATATACATTATACACCATATGATGTTGATTTTTTTGTTGGAATTTCAACAATTGTGTTGTTACATATGTATATTTGATATCTTATTTGTTACAATTCTTTTTTGAGAATCCTGCAGGAACCCACAATGGAGAATGGAATGGAGAAAAAAATTTCCCCACGATGATTCTTTATCTCTATAAAAATCTCCATGAAAATCCCCACCGAAATCTCTAATGAAAAATGAAATAGGTAAAATATTTTACTCATAAAATTTTTCATATCCACAAAAATTTGATGAGTATGAAGATAGGTATGAAAATTTATATCTAAATGGATATGAGTATGGGTATGAAAATAAAGTATCCATTTCCTGCCCTAACCATTTGCATCTTGGTACTTGGGGGCATGTGGTGGTGGGTTATGCTCTCATTATGGGGAGTCTAAAGTGCTTTTCAGACTAAGAATTTTCTTCAGTCTTGTTAAGCTGTTGTGGTGAAGGTTTTTCTCTGCCTATTACCACTACTCATTATCAAGTCGCTCGGTTTTTTTTTTTTTTAAAAAAAAAAACGCTCGGGTGAAAGTTATTCTCTGTCTATTACTATTAATAACTTTTTGCCTATTACTACTCACTTAGGTTGTATTGTATTTTAATTGCTATCAAAGACTAGTCTCAAAATTCCGTTTAGGTTGGTGATTGTGTTGTTGAAATTGTTCTAACATTTACAAAAATTAAAAAATGAAAACTCTTTTCTTGTAAACATGCAAAGCAGACGGCAAAATTGCATTGCAAAATATCTTTAGTAAAATGTTTAGAGGCATCATACGTTAAAAGATAAGATTTGGAGAGTGCTTGAGTTTTGACTCTCAAAAAAAAAAAAATACAAAGCATACATGGCCCCTTTTTTTTTAAAAAAAAAAAAACTTCAATAAAGTTTTATAAAATAAAATAAAATAAAAGGGATGCATTTGTTGTCCACTTTGCCAAGTGGAGCACTAGAAAGGGAAATGTGGCCGCATGAGCATTACTTGTCATATAACCAATGAAGATGTGCCACCTGGAAGATTTTCTTTTGTGCTAAGTGGCCCAGTCACTGCACAAAGCACACTGCACTGAAGATAATAAGTACAGCCTGTACAAGATATAATATAATGGTGAGAGTCAAACATAGATCAATTTTGTTTTGTATCCTTAAAGTTGAAGCAGCTTTGAAAACCATGGAATTGCATAGAAGTTTGTGCAGCTTGCTCCGAGATGCGTGCCATGAATATCTTTTGTACATCATCCTCGAATTTCAATGCACGGAAGTTCTACAAAACCACATGATCTGTTTGCCTAACTTTAATAAGTATTTGAACTTACTTGGCTTAAAGTTCACTTTTTTTTTTGTTTGAAGAATTAAACTTCCTTTGATGATGGAAGAATCAAACTTCCTTGTGTCATGTCCACGTGATATAATTTTCTCCAATTCTATTCCACAAAACTCTATTCACTACCTTACCATCCATGACCATATATGTGATGTTGATGCATGATGTGAGACTCACCTACCATTTGAGAAATGCATCACATGCCCTTTATGCAAGTTGGAATATATAGTCCAAAATGGCTTATCAAGATGTGTCAATTCTTAGTACTAGTCGAAGCTCCAGCGATTTGGAGGGATTGCGCTTCAATTTTGTACGCTCTATCCACAAAAAAGAAGGAAAAAATTGTAACGTGACACGCACATCAGGCACCAAGGTCAGGCACGTATGTGTCCGCGTCCCTTCATTTTTGCTGAGATGTAATTGTGCATACATTGATCTTGAGGCGCATTGAAGGGGCGTGCGCCATAAGAGTCAATCGGGTACATATAGAAGCTGTCATTCATGGAAGTATATTTGGTTGATTCGCTTCAATTTCAAATTAGACTAATGCCTTCTAAAAAAATTAGATTAAGCAATTACTTCTTTTTTGCTTAGAGATAAAGTACTATACTTTTTTTAAAATAATAATAATTAAGTAATGTACCTTTTATGAGTTCTCTCAATAAAATTGGTGCAGCAGTAATATTGTTGAAATGCATTTGGTGATCATGAAATTAGACCTAATTGTCATCCAACTCTAAATATATCGATTTCTTTGATTCAGTGTTTGATTGATTCTCATGGAATTAATAAAAACCTAAGTAGAGGTAAAAAAACTTGCGATTCTCGTGAAATTAGACCTAATAGGTTACTTAGGATGGATGTTGGAATGCATAGAATTATGCATTTGAGATGCACATTTACTTTGTTTTCTTATTTTGGTCCCATTACCTGCACTTTTCGCGTGAGAATCAATCCAAGCCTTGTATGTCACTTATTCACATTTAATCCATTTTCTTGTAATAATTAGTTTAAGATGAGGGTTAGGAAAGAGAAAAATGGGTGTAAAGTTTTGTTGAAACATCGATATAAAATTTAATGATTTCTTTGAATGGTCAATTAAAAAAAACGTTAAAAAATTTAAATTAAGGACTTTTCATTGGTATTTTTCATTAAATAAGTAGTTTCTTTCCCTCGTTGAAAAGTTTAGATTTTCTTATCTAGTTGAAAGTTTGATTTTTTTTTTTTTGTTAAAAGTTTTATATATTTTTTGAGGTTTATAGTTCGTATAAACAAGCGAATGAAGTTGATGATGTAATCATGGGCTTTCCCATACATATGCCTTGATGAGGTAGCAAGAACTCAATGTTGAACTTTTTCTAAAAAGGAAATAATAATAAAATCAGAGAGTGTATATATAACAGTAGCCACCTAGTTATGCCAAAAAAGATCACTTTAATTGCCCCCTCAAAGGGTTTACAATTAATATAAAGTCTCGATAGGAAACCTACAAAAGGTGCATGTGCCTGACTTGGCGGCAAAACAATTCCTAAGTTTAGAAGTAGGAATTCTTCTTTCTTTTTCATCTTTAATTCTCTTCACTTACAATAAAAGAAGTCACATGCACGTATCATTAGTTAAAGCAATAAGATTGACTTCTTGTAGACCTTTAAGTTTAAAGCAATATGATTGATTTATGTTAGACCTTTCTATCTAGTACTCAAAGCTCAAATAAAAAGATACCAACAGTTGGTCCTTTTCAAGTAATGTTTTGAATTCGAATATCGTGAAAAAAAAAAAAAAGTTGGGAGGGCCACCCTCAGATGTATGGAGCCCGACAATGCATAAACGTGGATTAGTTGGTGCTGTTGATGCTAGACACCACACAAGAAAAAAAAAAAAAAAAAACTCAAAAAATGAGCTACTGCTCAACGACATTTTAGTAACTTCGGTTCAATTGTCCTCTTCACATAAGGGTGGCAATTTGGGTCACGACATGATAACTCAACACGAATACGATATGTTATAAACGGGTTAGGATTTGGCCTAAACGAGTTTGAATCATAAATGAGTTGACACGATTAGACACGACTAAAATGCGGGTCATTAACATGTTAACTTGCTTAACTCGATAATAACATATTTGACACGACTAAAAAATAATGTATAAATAATAAATAGGTTATAATAAATAGATTAGTACAAACCATCCATTTAATAACATATTAATAACATGATTTATTTTTTATTTGCATATACATCTTTTATGATACTCTATTTTATTTTTAAAGGAAACATTTATTTTAATTTGATATATTATTTATGTTTTATATTTTATTAATAATTATTTATTATTAAGAAAGTTATAAAATTTTTCTTCAAAATAAATTTAGATCTTTTTTAAGGATCCATATAGATTTTTTATGTCATTTGTTACAAGTCATCTCCTTTCTATTGGTAAAACTTATATAGGACTTGAATAAAAAAAGTAAAGAAAAACTTAAAGACTACAATTCCATTAGATTTTATTGGCTATATAATTATGTTATGTTCATTTTTAAAATTTATTCATGTAGATATGTTTTTAAAAGTTGTAAACAAGTTATAACAATTTAAATAAAATGTTTAATAAATAAGTGACATGAAAACCTAACTCGTTTAACATAATCTATTCCGACACGAACTTGATTAACACAATTAATAAATGGATCAAGTTCAAATTTGCTTTATATATCAAGTTCAGATTTGCTTTATATGGATCATTTTATATGGCATGACTTTGCATTTTCACTTTTGTGCGAGGCATTGTTCTTTCCTCGTGCTTCAAGTAACAGCAATGTATCCTTCAGTGCTATTCTTTCAGAAAAATATTCTTTCATATTCTCTAATGCAACTCGAACCAAAACTACTCTTAATGATAACTTTGCATCTGAACTATTATGAATGAATTATTAGATATATAGCATGCACAACTAACTTAATATATCTAAACTAACTACGCCAATATTTGTATTTTTTAATTTGAGCGTAACATCTCTCCTTATCCACATAGTATCACAATTGAAATGTTATCAACAAGTAACAGTTGGCATCATTGGGATTAAATTAATAACACCAACGCACGCCATCGTCATTAAATTTTGAAGACCAAATCAATAAAAACGTAAAAGTTTAGAGAACACGTGATACTATTTGCCTTTTCATTTTGTTTCAACTATGGGAAGAGAAGACTGTCATCTGTATTTACTGGAAAAAACTGTCGGTGGGATTGTACAAATTTTTTTTTTCCTTGCATATGTGCTTCCAACAACACTCTTAACTTGCCAGCCTTGTCTTTTGCACTGTAAGCACACGGATTTCTTATCACAACTAGTCCACGTCTAATTAAATTAATAGAAACCATAGCAACGAATCTTCCCAAGAATTCTTCTCAAGACTGTTCTAATGGCTAATGGGACCTTGAAAAGTATAGCAAGGACTCACCAGATTCTCTACTCCGCAGATAAAATTCTCGGATGCACATGCATTTCTTTTTCCTCTCTCAACATCGCCTTCATTTCACATTTTGTGAAAGGAAAGCGACGGCATGACAGAATTTTGATCCATGCATTTGCTGGACAATTGTTGGGATCTTTGGACATTCGTTGAGAACAAAGGATGTGTTATCGATGCACAATCCAAAGGACACTCCAATATCACCCTATATATTTCCTTGAATGATTCAAAACCAAACAATGAATCAATTTATAATAAAGAATAGAATAGCAAGTCTATGGCTATGAAACAACAGCATTGAAAATGGAAAGTTTGTGTTCATAACTGCAAAATCCCATATTCACCCATACTTTAAATAGTTTTATTATAGGTCTTGAGTAGCAGCATAACAAACTCTAGGTGAAATTTCTTCTGTGACTATAACAAAATTGTGAAACGTTTAAAACACAATTGCTATTGATATAATTTAAACTCGACGTCTAAATTAACAGGAGGCAATACCAATTAAATCTGACCTTTAGAAGCCTCCAAAAACCAATGATAATCCAAAGAAATCTTACCAATTCCTATGGGTCTTTCAATTATCACCTAAAACCATCTGTTCCAAGCTGCGGTTCGTTTCTTCAACCACCTCAAGTTCTTGCATAAGCTTTTCTAACTTTGCCATATTTTCTTCATGAACGTGTGGCGGGACCTTCTGCTTGTATCCAGCAGCGTCCATCATTTGTTTCAAATTCTGCTGTTGCCTGCAACGTAATTTTAAATATTTGAAAACAAGTAAATATAGACGGTAAAAAGTATTAAACTACTGACTAATAAATCAAATGACATATCAACTATATAATGCAGCATCATTCATAGGGTACAATAGTAGGAAGCCACATTGCAAAGCCAACCAAAGTTATCTACAGTTTGAAACACAATCGTAAAAGAGACAACGGTAGTTTTTCCATCTCTGTCTGTTTGATAAGATTTTCCTATCAGAGTAGGTTCCTAAACAGAATTGGAGTGAATGGCGAGAAAGATGGGAAACAAACCCACACATACATTTACACTGTACGACAGTACAATCAAGGGACTAAGGGCGCCCACCTATAAAGATTAGAGCACTGAAACAACAAACCAATCAAGTATGAGCTCCAATCTGAAAAACAAATTCCTTGCCACCGCACCAATGGAGGGGGGATTTATCAATCAATCGTTTAAGAATTTGTTGTCTCATTCCTCTAAAATAGGATCTCAAGGCAAGACAAGCCACTTATCACACTTTCCTAGATTTTCTTGGTACGCTACCCGCCCATTCATATTATTAAACATGTCATTCCAGCTTTAAGACCTAGGATTGGCATTGCTCATTTCTCAAATACAGCTCATTTTCAGGTTTTCAGACGGGCATACTCATTAAGAATTTATTGACTAATAGAATTGTTCATCTCATACAAGAACCAAATAGTGGAAACTAATTTATGATACTGGATATATGTAAATTAGCAGCCTAGGTACTCTCGCATAATGACAAACATAAGACTTACTTTTGCAACTCCTCTCTCTTTTTGCTAAGCTTTTGCAGTTCAACTTCGGCATTGAGGGCTCCTCGTAGCTGAAGATAAGCAGAAAGATGTTCATTTACAACATCAACAGAACATTCAGCAAGCCGGGCATCATTCTCAGCGAGAACCTGCATAAACAAAAATAATATAATCTGGTGTCAACAATTTTAAAATGTAACGGTGGTAGAGTCTCTAGGTAACCAAAACGCACATTGCCTCAACCAAGCAATTACAAACATAAAACAAAACTTCAATTGAAGAAAAAGAAAAGCCTTATAACTGACTAGAATTCTGCAGAAATTGTTTGTACCAGAAAAAAGAACAAAGAGGAAAGGAGTTTATTTTTTTGATCAGAGAGAAAAGGGGTTTATGAAGTGCCAAGTAATGAAATCCTAGCCAAAGCTGTAAGAAGGATACATTATAGGAAAATGATTGGGCGACAATGACATACTTTTGCTTCATACGCGTTTGCTTTATTGTTGTTAAATTCCTTTGGATTTCGCATAGTGAAATGAGCGTTTGCATCTCAATGTTTGTCTAACGGATTCCAACGACTGGCAAATGTACGTATCGAAAGTCTGTTGCCCAATCGTTTTCCTAAATTATAATTACTAGTTAATTTTGAGATCAACAAAAGCATTCCATGGTGCGTAACGTATCAATCTTGAAACAACCTTAGTACGCGATAGGGCGTAAGAGATCTATCAACTTAAAAAGGATACAAAACCAATTTATTATTCAAGTTTTGAGTTAGAATGGAAGGTGTAACGAATTGTTTCCAGGCAAATTTCCAGTTAAAGACTAAGAATCAAGTTGTCTAGCAGTTGGAATCAACAGACCATTCAATATAACCAACTTCGGCAATATACTACTATATCCATCAAATTCAGTAAATACTTGAGAAAGAAAGTCAAAATACCACATTATGTTCATCAAGACACCATTCTTATCTCTTGTATCCTAATTTTTCTGAGTACATTTTCTTTGCACCCTTTATCTTTGACAAGAAAAATCATCATTGTTTTGAGAATGTACTCATTGAAATTAGTCAAGTTTTTGTTCATCACTTCTCAGACAAGATTGTTTAATATAGTTCAGCCCTCAGATAAGTGATAAACGGCAACAGCATTAGGTCAAACTTTAGAGTGACCACAAACGAAATTAATCTTCCTAACCACAAAAGAAAATAGTCCTAGGTCCTAACAAAGCCTCGATCCCAAATTAGTTAGGGTCGGCTACATGGATCAAAATCTTCCTAACCACAAAAGAAAACATCCTATCAAAACGATGGCAATAAAGAATTACCTCAAATGACGACAAAGCAGCCAGAGTTGAAATCTCCAGTTCATGGTTTCTAATGATCTCAGCAACAGCATCAGTGTGGCAAACAACAAAGGCTGGCCGTCTGAAGATAAAAGGAAACATAATTGCTTATTAGTTATTACTCATCACTTATTACTAAAAAAATGTCCAAAGTCGCGAACCAAGTGAGTAGCTCATCGGTTTGGTATGGGGTCTCTAGTGCAAGAGGTTGGGGGTTCAAGTCTCAATAGAAGCAAGTTGGTTTCTTTCTTATCAAAAAAAAATAAAAATCCAAAGTCAAAATAGAAATGTAATTACCGGTCGTTCCTTTCACTTGGAGGCAATTTCGAGCGGAGTGATCTAAGTGACTTCACAGTAGATTCGACAAGGTCCATTTCATACTCAATGTTTTCATTTGTCCACTCCTATCAAAATATAAATGGAGAAAACAATTGTAAGGAAAAAAACTAATCAACACATTCATAGCACTAGACTCTATGGGTTCATAGGTTCTCATAATAAAAATAGAAACTGAACTGACCTCTACAACTGATGGATATTCAGATATAACAATTGATTCTTTCCGACTAGAGTTTTCAGCAGCTTGAGGAAGGCGCTGCCACAGTTCTTCGGTGACAAACGGCATAAATGGATGGAGTAACCGCAACCCATTGTCCAGACAAACCCACAAAGTATAACGTGCAGCACTCCTTGAATTGTCAAATTGTGGATCCTCTGCATTGAAGTAGGGTTTGATAGCTTCAATAAATATGTCACACAGTTGGAACTGCCACCATGAATAAACTGCAGTGGCTGCATCTGAAAACTCGTAAGACTCAAATGATGACACTGTTTTCGAGATGGCCTTGTTCAAGACTGAAAGTATCCACTTGCAGCTGAAGGGAAGAGATTCCGCAGCCAAACTAGCTGGAGGCACATAATCATCTCCTAGTTTGTTCATGGCAAAGCGTATGGCATTCCAGAGTTTGTTACACCATTGCCGGTAACCAACAACTCTTTGGATGTCTAAGTTAATCCTATCTGACTGAAAGTGCAAGCCAAAAAAAAAAAAATATTACTGCAATACACTATATAAGAGGAGAATCCAAGACAAATAGTATACAGGAAAATGAACCTGAGCTGTATATGAAACTAGAGCAAAACGAAGAGCATCGGCACCACATTCAGCAATACCATTTGGGAAGTCTTTCACTTGCCCTTCTTTTGCCGTGGTCAGTTCATTAGGATCCAAGTTACCCTCCAACAGCCTTTTATGAAGCCCTTCCAAGGAGACCCCGTTTATTACTTCCAGGGGATCAATCACATTTCCTAGCGACTTGGACATTTTACGGCCATGCGCGTCACGAATCATAGGATGTAAGTAAACCTGCAGATCTCTCCCAGTTAGACTTACATTTAATATTGTTTATCACTATTTGACCAGACATGCATCAATAGTTACACTCCTCTCTCCTTCCACCTCTAGACCTTATTATTATTTATTATCTAATTTATCCTTGCATTGAACTTCTCCAGCCTTGGAAGGGGCCGCAAAATCAATAACATGAGGAATTTACGCCCATGTCCAAGATATTGCTTGGATTGAGGCTTTGTTGTTGTGGTTGTATCTAAGAGATAGCTTATAGAAACATGGGCGGCCAGATTTGATAGGGCCCAAGTATTATCCTGCGAGTCTGCGAAGACTCATCAAACAACTAGTCCCTCCCTGTCCATGCGCTGGTGAACTCAAAGAAAGATGACCCAGCGGCCCCTACCATAGGGATAGGTTTTGAGGCCATCTAATTACATGAAGCCTCTACCTACGGCCATGTACAATGTCAATTACCTTGAGATCTACATTCATATTAGGCCAAATTGGCTAAAATATCCTAACCTTTCACAAATTTTGTTATTATACCCTAACCTTTTGGAAGTTGTTACTAACTTATCATATCCCAACTTTTCCACAATGTTTGTTTTGTATCCTAAGTCACTTTGAGCTCCAAATTTGATGAGGTGGCTCTCAAATAATGAATTTAAAGAATGTATTTGATAATTATAGGATATGACGTGGCTTTTAAAAAGCATTATTTATGTGTCACCTCATCAAATTTGGAGTTCAAAATTGACCTAGGATACAAATCAAACAACGTTGAAAGGTTAGGATATAATAACTCCCAAAATTTATGATAGGTTAAGATAACTTAACCAATTTAGTCCTTCATATTAATCAAGTTTCCAATTATTTCCGCAATGGCACTTTCAAGCAAATTATATTCCAAAAGGTGGACCAGAAAAAAAAAAAAAAAAAAAAAAAAAAAAAAAAAAAAAAAAAACCACTCTCGCAACAAAAAAAGTGCCAAGTTTTTTTTGGGGCACATATAAAAATCTGGCACCAAAAGCAGCAATTATTTTGCAAGATAAATAAATAATAAACACAAAATAAAAGGGAAAAAATCCACTGACCTTTCTAAAAGGGACATCACCTCCAAGTTTCATTCCAAGCATTACCATTCGAGCAACCCAAAAGAAGAGAATGTCATGGCCGGTTTCAAGAACTGAAGTTGGATAAAATGCTTTAAAATCTTCAGTGCAGTCTGGCCAGCCCAAAACAGATAGTGGAAAAAGCCCAGAAGAGAACCACGTGTCCAACACATCTGGATCTTGAACCATCTTAAACTTCTTCGCACCAAAAATCTTGCTTGCTTCTAACTTCGCTTCTTCCTCATCTCTACCTACAACCCAGTGGTCCTTGTATGCACCAAATTCTCTCAATTCATCGTCCTCAAAAGTAACATACCAAGCCGGTATGCGGTGGCCCCACCAAAGTTGCCTTGAAATGCACCAATCTCGAATATTCTCCAACCATCTATGAATTCATGAACCGAAACACAGATTATTGACTGACATCATGCTGGATATATAAGAGAAATAATAAAAATGCAACAGCAAGAAAAGTGGAAAAGGTTGAAAAAGTACTACTTGCATAACCAAATGAAGAGTACAAGACAACATTTAAAACAATCCATCAACGCGTGATTTCCTTTTGGCATGGTCAGTTTCTCAATTAGTCAATTATAAGAAACCAATCCTGACACTGTTTGGAGAGCAAGAAATATCAGGGTCACAAAGTTAATGATTTAATATAGTTTCAATTACAGGACGACCAACACTATATTGAAACTTCTGGAGCACGAGATCAAGACAGCTCCTACAGAAAACTCAGGTAGTCCAAAAAACCCAAAATCTGAGTTATAAGAATTCAAGCAGAGATGGCCTGTGATTACCTCTTCCATTCAGCAGCATATTGCTTAGGAATGATTTCGATCTTCTTGTTATCATCCATTACAGCGTCCAGGGCTTCCTTAGCCATACCATTACAGTTAACAAACCATTGAGGTTTTATCATTGGCTCCACAACATCATTTGTTCTAGAACAAAGACCAAGACGCATCTCATTATTCTGTGCACCTCTATAAAGCCCCTAAAATAATGGAAATATTGGTCAAAATAATTGACAAAAAATATAAATAAAGAATGAAAAATGTTGAGATCCAACATGTAAAAGATTAGTCGAAGAGATAACCATAATTTTAAGAAGACACTGAAATAGGTTTTTAATTTTTTTGGAAAAAAAAAGAGAAACAGATAAATAAAAATATCAAGTACAGTCCAAGATTTTGAGCAGAAATTATCAATAACTGCTGGCTTTAGTATGTTGAGTAAGTTGACAAAGTGGAACTACAAAATTCAAACAATGATACCAATGCATGAACTCAGTTATAGGCTGCCACGCCTTTCTACAACTCTGTTATGCAAAGCCAGATTCATGTGAAGATTGATGCAAATAAGAATGGCGAAATAATGTTTCTGAGTTTCTCCATATATATAAACTTAGACGAAACTCAAAAAAAGGACAAAGTAGCTCCCCCAATGTGAACTTAAGGCCATTCCAAAAAAGGAAAAAACAAATACTGTGCATTTAAATCGATTAAACTAATCTCAATCCATATGAATCGGTTTTGCTTGTGTAATATTTAACCACAATCTAATCTCATAAAATGACAGGCTCTTAGCCTATAACTTGACTCGGCCAGTAACGGCAGCAAGCTAGCCTATTGAACTAATAAACTAATAAACCTTGGAAGCAAAATATACAAGCCTGTTTCCAAAATACTATACCAGATTAAATTTAACTGACCACATGACTGACGTCACTGACCACGCGAAGCATAATGTATCATGTTTCACTTTACCAATGATGAGTTAGGAGTTAAAAATCTCCAAAAGAAAAAAAATAGTTGTCAAATAAATAAACAAAAGTCTTTTAGATGGCGTCCTTTCATTAACGTGATTTGGTAACAATTTGCTAGTCCAAATTCAAAAAAATATCAGATGCATTAGTTTATGATACCTTCGTCTGCAATGCTTCAATTATGGCTGCACGAGCCCCAAAACGTGGCATTCCCTCAAATGCAGAACCACCATTGCTATTTATTTTCCCATCATCAGTGAAAATGTTGATAAAGTCAAGATTATGGCGTCTCCCAACTTCAAAATCATTTGGGTCATGAGCTGGAGTAATCTATAGAAACACCAAAAAAAAAAATCAACTGGAAATGCATCACATACACTAGGAATCAAGAGGAACTATCTTAGAGGTATTATAAGCATCCTATCCAGAAAGAAGCATCTATACCTTTACAGCACCAGTTCCAAACTCAGGGTCAACGAGTATTGCATCACAAACAATAGGTAATCTTCTCCCATTGAAGGGATGAATTGCACTTTTCCCATGCAAATGTTTGTACCTTGGATCTTCAGGATGTATAGCAATTGCAGTATCACCAAGCATAGTTTCCACTCTTGTAGTCGCAACTATAATTTCACCAAGTCCCTCTTCAAGAGGATAAGCAAATGATGTCAAGACACCGAACTCCACTGGATCCTTGTACCCAGGGACCTTAAGCAAAGTTCTTTCTTTGATATCTTTGTAGTCTACCTACAGCACAAATGAACATAAGGGACAGAAACAAAAAAAATAATCGAAATATAACATGAAAAACCTATCACGCACTTCAATATCAGATATAGCCGTTCTAAGGATGCAGTCCCAGTTCACAAGTCGATGATCCCTGGGAAGAAGTAAAAACAATAAGATATTATAATAGACATTGACTATTAGAAGAATTGAGAGCATAACAATACAATATAGAAGAGCTGACCAATAAAAAAGTAAAAGGCACTAGATAAAAAAAAAATTACTTAAATGAAATAGTAACATAACTCCTTCAAATGTTTTTTTTTTTTTCCATAAATGAAGTACTTAAAATTTATTTCAAGCATGGAACATATCCACAATCAAAGCTACAAGGTTTTTAAGTGGATGAGTCTTACATGATATGATTCTTAAAATAGATGATCAAACAAAATTGAAGTTAAAATTTAAAAGAAAAGAATAAAGTTAAATAATTTATCACCATAAATGCATCGCCAATGTCAAGGTTGAAAACAGTTGTCAGTTAATAATTCTACCTACAATCTAATACACAAGTTCAAAGATTAAAAACTCAAGATGCCAGAAAAAAAGAACGCCGCTATTGATGACGGAAAAACAGACTAAACATTATTTGTGAATAGAAGCACTAAAAATTGGACTGTTTTTTCTAAGAAATAATTCTTATTAATTCACAACATAATGGTTACTAAAAAATTACCCAACTTGTGGAGGACCTTGACGATGAGTGACTGGACAAACACACATACCTAAAGGGAGCTAGTGCATAAGGTCCAAATTAGAAAGTTAAAGCTACAAGCAAAACAATAAAAAAGAAAAATCCAAAACTAAACAGACATGCATGACTCACCTATAGATAAGGCCTTCTCTGTAAAGTCGGACAAAAGCCTCTGTTACAGCCTTCGACCTTTTCTCATCCATGGTAAAGCACTGAAAATGAGAGTCAAAAGACAAGAATCATATCTCGAACCCAAAGCAAGCATAAGAATGATACCACAAAATCCATTGAAAATCCTGAACACTTACCTCACGAGACCAGTCAAGAGAGGCGCCTAGTCGACGTTCCTGATTTAATATGGTACCTCCATACTCGGTTTTCCATTTCCAAACCTTTTGACCACAATATCAACCAGATCCAGTAGGATTTAGAGATGAATAGGACAAGAATTTTTTTTCTTAATTTAATATCATTTACACTCTTGAGAAGATGAAACCCATCACTGATTAAACTCACTTCAGATACAAATTTCTCCCGACCAACATCATGCCTGGTCAACTTGTTTTCCCGCATAAGCTTCTTCTCTACAACCACCTGTATAGCATACAGGAATTGAAGTCGAGCGTGAAATGGCATCCCAAAGGAAAGCCCATTTCTATAAGGTTGAAAAATCTATGCAACCACCAATGTAGTCATTACACATTGAATACAAAAGTCAGCATCCATAAATAGACACTTCATGTGGCGGAACCAATATATAAAACTGGAGAAAGCTAACCATGATCATAAGTTCCTTGCAGATACAACCATTCAATTAACAGTTTGCTCCAAAAATCTATATTATGTCAACTATTATTCACTCTTAAATAGATTTCTAATTGTGTAGTTGACATATCTGTAAATCGTGTTCCGGTAATCTCTACTAGTTCTAGTTGTTAGAGAGACAAAAAAAGACTATCACAAAGAAAACAATTCTTTAAGCCACAGTTCAGCAAGTTAGTTCTAGGATCTTTCCTCCAAATACTTGGCCAAAAACTGTGGTACCATAGAGTTACAAAGGTGAATCTAGTCACCGTTCTTCCTACAAGGCAAGAATATCTTGGAATGAGTTTCTCTTGCGAAATATAATTATCACTAAGGATGCATTGGATAATCAATGTAAAATAAGCAAAACCAGGAAGCCAAATAAGACAACAAGCAGAAGTGATACACATTCACTATATCCACCATCATTGATGAGAGTGATAAGATTTCATTGTAAGAACCCCCCAAAAGTTTATATTTAAAAGCACCATATACTTCTAAGCAAATCTAGCATACGCAACCACGGAGCCAAAACTCACAACAAAATGCAACAGGAAAAATCATGTCCAAATATCTAACGGTTCAAAGAAAACAAACCTGTGTAGCTATTCCAGCATGATCCATTCCTGGCACCCACAAAGTATTGTATCCAGACATTCTTCGCCAACGGATAATAGTATCCTAGAGAAAATGTTAAACATCTCCAACTGCTTTTGGTAGTTGTAACCAGAATAAACAATAATAGAATAAAAGTTGAGCATGAAAGCCACCTGTATGGCAGCAGTGAGGCCATGACCTATGTGCAGAGCCCCAGTCACATTAGGGGGCGGCAGAACCTGTAAAAAAACAAAGACGAAATTTGGCTACTTGTTATGCATTCAGCCGAAAAAAAAGATGCACAATAAGCTATAACTGAGGTTTAGAAACACACCTAGTAGCAGTGAGATTCAGAGACTATAAATGAAATACATATCACCACCAAGCAACTCTGGTATATTTATTTAAACAGAGAGAAATAGCTGTAGCTTATTACAATCTGAAATTTGAAGCATTATAATAAAGGAAATTTCTCACTTTCTTCACGTACGCAATCAGGCAGACTGAACTTTCCGTTAATTAATAGACAAAATAAAACTCATTTCCTGTATTATCCCATCAGAAAGTTCTGTATCTTACACACAACACGTTGAGTAAAGTCTGTCACTTGCAATAATAGCAAAGAAGTATGAAAATGTTACCTAGTCGGGCACCTATTTCTAATAGAAGATAGAAAACAAGGTCTGGTAAGGTACTCACAATCACAAAAGGTGGTTTAGAGCTGCTAGCATCAGCCACAAAGAATCCTGACTTTTCCCACCATGAATACCATCTACATGATAAATAATAAACATAAGAAACAGATTACTGAAAATCAGCCGACACATCATTCGATAAACGTTGATACTTACGATTTCTCCACAGAACTGGGAGTATAGTGCTTTGCCATTTTACGAGAAAGTACTTTCTTCTCCCCCTGAGGAGTCTCTGGATCAATGAAGTCCTCGGGGTTCTCTTCCTCCACTTCTCTCTTTGTGTTTTTCCTTTCATTCTTCTTCGGCCCATTTGACGCTTTTTGTGCCTTGAGTTAGCACCACATAGTCACAAAGGAAAGAGAAGAGAAAAGAGAATTAATCGATTTGCAAATTATTTTCATGAGACCAGACTTTGCAACATACTTCTGTTCAGAAACCAGCATCCAACTACTTCTTCAATCTTATATACCAATACAACAACAACAACAACAACATAGCCTCAGTCCCAAATTAACTGGGGTCGGCTACATGGATCAAACTTTTCCATTGTGCTCGATTAAGTGCAATTGATGGTGAGCTTTGCAAGCCATTTAAATCCCTCCTAATTAATGCATCACATGTTAACCTTGGTCTGCAGTCTTATATACCAGATAACAATAAAAAACTCTACCTGAAGCTTAGCTGCCTCAGCTTTTTGTTGAGCCTTCAGTTTCTTTAACTCTTTCTCTTTCGCCTACAGACAAACTGAATATTAACACTGGGAACAATGGGGATTTCAAGTCAAATAAACCCAATATGGAGCAACGAGCATTTCACAAGCCATACGCGACGGATACTATCCAAATATACTAACCATTCTCAACTGCAACTTGCGAAGAAGGCAAACCTAAGCACCAAAGCATAAAAAAACTCTAGGTCTAATGTATAGCACCAGGGAGTATTGTAATGTAGACACTAGACGCTGAAACCATTTTACCTCCAAAAAGAAGATACAAATTCCTGACTTCAATGAATTAAACTAGCGCAACATCGCGGACACACGCGAAACGAACAAATTCGCGATTACATTACCTAAAAAACCTGACTTTAATCAATGAGGGAAACAACCGGGCACTGACTAACAAAATCACAGCAGATTACTCCTCTAAGCTTTCAAACCAGACCCAAATCCGAAGACGAAACAACGATATCATTCGCAAAAGCAGTAAATGAAAATCAATGCACAACCTCAACACTTTCCACAATTGAAATTTGGAGCAAAACGTGATAAAAATCGAACCTTTTCTTCTTTCTTCTTCTTCCTCTCGAGATCCTCCACTTTCTCCGTATCAGCCTACACCACAAACCCTAAATTCATCACTAAGAATCTCTCGACTTCACATTGTCGAAAACAATCAAAGCAATTGTTAGACACGGATATCGAAATCGAGCAAGATTAGCGAATCAAACCATTCTCGAGCAAGCGCGGCCGCGAAGGAGAGAGAAGGGGGTCGGCGGCGAGAGGTGAGAGCTGCGGGGGGTCGCGAAGAAGAGGGAGGCGCGGCGGCGGAGGGCGGCGATGGCGGCGGCGGAGAGAGGCCGAGACAGCTTGATGAATCGAGAGAGAGAGAGAGAGAGAGGGGTTCGTCTATCGACTAGAGAGTTTGCTATAAAAGGGTTTAAAGCTGGGTCTTTTTAACTCGGCTAGATAGGCATCGAGATGTTGAAATGAAATTTTGACATTAAGAAAGTCACAACTGTGAACACATGTGCACCCCGGTCATTATGCATCGAGAGTTGTGAACACACGCAACTCACACAAACGGCCCCTGGCCAAATGCTGCGAAAAGGGGCTCGCCCCAACCCCTCTAGATGACGACATTCATGGAAAGTAGCCAAGTGTCACCCCTCCCTTCGCCTTCACTTTGGGGGCCCCTAGTGGAGGCCTTTTTTGTGCAGTGGCGGTAGCGCCACCTCCTTCCTTTATTCAGCGGTGGCGCTATTGTCGTGCTCCTCGGTTCAGCGGCAATGGCAGTGATGTCGCTGCCTCTTCTCTTTGACGATGTCGACACTCACCTCTTGGGTTCTCCACTAAAATTTCACCAAATTAAATAAAAAAACAAGAACAAAACAAAAAATGATATAATTTGTACCTTCCACCACCACTTTATGTCACCCAACACCACCTAAGCTCTCCTTTTTTATTTAGGGTTTGTAGATTAATTAGTGGTGGCTAAGGTTTATAGTGGTCCATGCGCCTTAAATTCTAAAGAAAATTAAATAAATATTAATAATAATAAAATAAATAAAAATAATATATATTGATAATATAAATGAAAATAATATATATATATATATATATATATAATAAAAACAAATCATTGCCTTCAAGCGAGGTGTTATCGCGTCCCCGAGGGAGGCCGACTAGGTCCCACCCTCGACCCTCGCATCAGGCAACAAGGAACCCATGAAATACAGTGACGAGTCTAGTAAGTAAATTCCCAAGAGAAGTCTACACAGTTATGGCGGCCCCAAATTCCATGCCGCCTTGTTATCTGCCACGTCGCATCCCACATCACCAAGCCTTGCCAAGTTATGCCCCGCTTATCCTTAACGTTCCACGACTTACCTGGCTACTTACACTTTTTCCATTTATTCATAACTTAGCTAATTAATTTTCATATAATTATTAATGATTTCATTAGCCAGTTAATCAATTTATCAAGTTGTAATGAAATTTTATAGCGGAAGTCTTAATTTAAGCAAATTATATAGTATTCAATAATCCTAAGTAATGGAAAACCCGACAAAAGATATCATGTATATATGAAGGCGAGTTAAGTATAACAAAAGTTTCATATACATGTAATTAGTGTTCTACGGTTCCCAAAACCGACAAAAGTAAAATAAATACATACTTACATCACACACGAGTTGGCTCCACAATCACAGAGGTAGTCGCCCAGTACCTCATTGCCCTTACCCTTGCTCTTGCTCGTCGAATGATCTGCACTCAGTCACCTAATAAATACAGTGATGAGTCTAGTGAGTAAGATCCCAAGAGAAGTCCACATAATATTCATGAAATAAAACTAATAAACTACGAGACATGCGAATATAACACCTGACAACAGTATTTCATATTCCCATGAATGTAAGCAGCACACGACAAGCAAAAGCAGTGGCGTGAAATAAATAAACAACATATACCAATTAAGCTAGTTTAGAAATAAAGCATTAATCAGTAAACATCCGTATAATCACGAGAAAACCCCGACCTACATCAGCCAGTAATTGATAAATCGAATAGGAACCATGTATATACTTACAGGCTCACAGCGGCTAAACCCCAACTTTAGTAAACAGCATGGTCCCTTCCTAACATTGTTAAATCCCTCCCGACAGTCGTAGATATATTCTACTGTCATCGCACGAGCACTGTCACAAGTAACCCGTGCATGCGATTTAGCCACAACCAATATATACACACACCGAGATAAGAGTGAAAACCCCATGTGTGCCCACCAACAGTCACACATGAAAAGTGAAATTGATAAACCAAATCATGAATTTTGTGAGGCATTCCAATGGGTTTACGCACCTCGACACGCGCTCCGACTCCCTTGGACACCCGAATTAGACCCAACAATCTCCCCGATACCGAGCTATGGTTCCCTAAGTCCTAGAAGTTAGTTAAGTATGTTTATTGTGTATTCAAATTGGTTGAATATGTTTCAAATTGATCTTCCCAAATCAGCCCTAACGACTAAATTAAGTCTCAATTTCAGTATTATGTTACAACATTTTTAGGCATGAATTTATGTACCACCTAGCTTGAGAAATTCTCACCAATCTTCCATGGATTTCTTCTCTCCATCAACCTCCTTCTTCTCCAACAAGTTCTCTTTATTCATAAGTTGAAAATGAAAATGTTTTCCTTGCATGTGTTGATCTTATATATTAAGGTAATATTGATTCCTAGCCATTTATCTTCGTGTATTTACGTATCTCGAAGCTCATCTAATGATCTACACCTTGACATGTATCCCACTAACTCCCCCAATCAAAGTGACATTAATTTGCTACTCACAAGGTTCCTAGATGTGTCAACACGTATCTCTAGGACAATCTCATGGTTTCTAATTTAAATAGCCAAACTATAGGCATTAATTTATTTGATTCAATTACATTAGCTGAGGCCCATTATAATATATAGTTAGTGTTTTTATTCACTAAATTGACAGATTTTTTGTGACGGCCTCAAACTCCGAGGCAAACCGAGTACCGCCACGTCGCCAGACATGTCACCAACATGTCACCAAGCATGTCACATCATCGCACACTTATTTTTAACTGCCCGCGACCTAAACCTTTGTACATATCTTATTCGCCTTAACTTAGTATTTATGGATGTTTTTATGAATATTTACATTAAATTGACTAGATTAAGTTGTTCGCGATTTATTAAATTAATATAAGTTAAATATCAAGCGGAAGTATTTGAAGCATACAAATATCGTAGAAATGAAAAGTTTGCATTTTATAAATAACATTATAGTGTGGAAACCCGACATGAGATACCTTGTATATCAAAGAACTACAAAAGTACAAAAGATGAGCATATACATGTATCAGACATACAAGTCCTCCCAAAAACTTCATAAAAGCAGTAAATTATGCATACAAACACCTACGCAAAAAAAGTTGATGGGGCTCTCCTAACTCAGGTAGTCGCCGAGGACCCCCTTGCCTCGACTCGTTATAGGATCTACATTGTGTTAGATAGAGGATCTCAATTTACATCAAAGTAGTGGGAGAGTATGCAGGAATAGTTTGGCATACAGCTTCAGTTCAGTACGACGTATCATCCACAGACAGATGGCCAATCAGAGTGACTGATTCAAGTGTTGGAAGACATGCTCAGAGCATGCACTTTGGAGTATGGTGGGTAGTAGGAAGAGTATCTACCTCTGTGTGATTTTACTTACAATGACAGTTACCAAGCTAGAATTGGAATGATGCCATTTGAGGTACTCTACGGTAGGCCTTGTAGGTCTCCAACATGTTGGGCAAAGCCTAAGGATATTGCGGAAGTTGTGCCAGAGATAGTAGTAGATCACACACAGAAGATCAGGCAGATACGTCAGCGACTTCGAGGCACTTAAGAGAGACAAAAAGATACGCGACAAGTATCGAGGCGAATTGGAATATAAAGAGGGAGACTATGTCTTTCTGAAGGTCTCGCCTCTAAAGGGTCATAAACGGTTCGAAATCAAAGGAAAACTCGCACCAAAATTCATAGGTCCATTCAAGGTTACAGAGAGAGAGTTGGCAAGGTTGCTTACAAGCTCGAGTTACCACCACATATGGCAGGAGTTCACCAGTGTTTCATAAACCGATGTTTCGGTTAGATAGATCGAGGGAGGACGATAGGCCAATGGTAGACTTGACTCAGATTAACTTAGCCGAGGACATTACTTATTAGGAGCAACCCATGTAGATATTATACCGTAAAGTGAATATTCTAAGGAGTAAGACATATCGCTAGTTCTCGTCAAGTGGCAGCATCATGGCGATGAGGAATTGACATGGGAACGACGGTCTTATATGCGCAAGAGCTCCCATTTCTATTTTGATTTCGATAAGAATTTCTTTTAAGTTATTTTAATTTCGAATACGAAATTCTTATTTAGTTGAGAAGGGTGTAATGACCCGAATAGTCAAATCCTAGTTGTATGTTTCGTAGGACCGTGACTTGGCGACCCGAATAGTCAAATCGGTTGGTACTTAGGCGTCGACACCAAAGTAATAATTAAATAATTTTAATTGATATTTATGCAAGTATTATATATATATATATATATGTTTATATATGTGTGTACAACTTTTAAATGTTTTTCTTATAATAGCCGAGTGCACTAAGTTACCTTGAGATGGGTATACGCAAGACGATCGGGTGGATTGAAAACTTGGATTTAGTTAAATGACTTAATTCACCTACTTCGACTCTAACTAGTTATCTAAATAATATAATGAGTCTCAAAAGAATTTAGGGTGTAATCAATTAAGTCAATGTGTTTCATTTCAATAAGGCCTAAGTTTAGGAAAATTGGAAAGTTATAAGTTTCCTTAGTGAATGATTGAACTTGTACATATAAATTAAGCCAAAAACTGAGAAAATATTAATATTATTATGGCACCAAACTAATCAAATGAGTTTCATGAAACATATTTACTTAATACATACCATAGTCTTTATGGATTATCAAAAACTTGAATGGAGACTACACTCTTGGTTTATTGATCTACCTAGTGATGTGTCCATGTGGAAATCTAAATGAATCATAATGGATCCTATAGTATGCATGTGGGAGCTAACACCAACTATGGATAAATCTAGAGATTTGATGGATGCAATGGTATTAGGATAATCTAATGGCCAAGCTTCAAAAAGTCGAAGTATAAAAGACATCACTTAATCTTTACAACATGCATGAACACAAAGCACTTTAGTTAGGTTTGGAGAGAAAAGATTAGTTAGAAATAGTGCGGAAAAATCAAAGGGAAGGTGGAGTTGGAGCTAAGGATCTCAAGGAGCTTGAGTTTTCACAAGAATCAAACCTTTAGGTAACAAATCCTTGTCATTTTTATAGTACATTGTGATGATTTGAGGTTCTTTAAATCATTTTAGTGCTAGGATTTTGTCAAATTTGATGATTCTCTAATGTTATGAGATGATTATGAATCAAGAGAATCAAAGTTTCTCTCATGTTCATGAAAAACCTATCTTGGTTCAAGAATTGTGGATTTTGGTAAATGAAATAATGGCTGATTTTCTTATGTAATTGAGTGTTTTATTTTTGAGTCTCTACTCCTATATTGATGTTGAACGATCTCTTATGTTGGGTGTAAATGTTGGACAAAAGTTAAGGGGTTTGAAACATGCATTGTGAATTTGATTGTTCATGAATACTACATGTTTGATGAAATGTCAAGATTATAGCTGAAATTCTAGAAAGCATAAGTCCTCCATTTCTTCTCGAAATTGACTGATTTTTTATGGGTTATTCTTGGATATTTTGACAAGATTCTCACCAAAATCACATTATTTGGATGTGTGGTTTGAGAGTTATGAAATTTTTAATACTGCTGGTCCGAAAATCTATTAAAGTAAGTTACATTAGCATTTTGAGCATAATTCTCTCAATTTAAATCAGATTTTAACGTACTTTACCATTTCGGAAAGCTTATACATAGAATGAAAACTTAACACTAGTATCTACTAAAAATTGAGTTATCTTCTTTATTAGAAATGGACTGAAATCCAGCACTTGTTCATGGAGATATATATTGTAAGTGTTCAGGTGTTGGGACATCTTTTGAAGGCTTCCACTAATCGAAAAATAACCAAAACCTCCAGAATAGTCTGAAATACTATAAATTTGGTTCTCTAAGAGTTGCAAATGATTCTGAAGTGTTTTGTATAGTTATTCAAATGAGTTTTGAAAAAGGTGAAATTTACTTACTTAAATGAGCTGAATTTTGATTTAAGGTATTCAGGGCATCAAATGATGTCGAGATTGAACCAAATGTTATTGAATCATAGTAAATGTGCACACCAAGTTTCGTGATTTTTCGATGTGTCTAACTTAGTTTTCAAGTCATGTTCGAATTAGAGAGCAATATTTATAAATAATGACTTAAAGTTTTACTTAGAGTCTCAAATTTGGTTCTTGATCATAATAATGAGATTTTAGCACTCAACAACATTGGTTTTAAGTTAATAGACTTCAATGAATCAACACCAGAATTTTGGGAATTTATATGAGTGTTTTAGCCGCATTTCAAGTTGCCTAGAAACCAAGTTTTTTGTAATTATTTTAAGGTCAGGGATTGTTTTGCAAACCAATGCATTAAACCAACTTGAAATGATTTTCAATAGACTTTGATGATTCAAAAACACTTAAAAACAATAGGGAAAATGCCTACAACTTTGTAATATCGACCTTGACCATTTTGGTCGAGTTAAGTGTTAAAAGAGCTTTTAAAATGAGTAAAATAGGCATCTCGAGGTTATCCCTTCACATCAAGCCTTCGTGTATGATATGAACAAGTAACTAGGGATCCCGAGGATTTAGCATAAACTTGTTTAGGACACATTGAAGTTGTGATTTGGTCCAAATTAAATAGAAAAAAGACATTTAGGCAAATAGTGGACAGTTTTATAATGAACTGAGATAATCAAACTTAAATAAGCTCTAATGCATACGAAATGAACTCTAATAGGCACCAGGGGCCTAGAGCATTATTGTCGGGTATCAAAAGTGTAGTATGAACGTGTGGGAGTCGCATTTATCTCGGATATTATTGCATTTTGAGGTAAGTAAACCAGTAAGAGCATCAACATGATTTATTTTCAACTTCTTATCGTTAATCTCTTGAAAAGCATGTCATACTTGTATTCCATTCTTGTTTCAAGTGGCATAGGGTTTAGGTAGTCCACCAGTTGTGTCATCTCGCGAGTTAAGCATTCAGAGTCATCATGGCTTTTCGTTGAGGACTACTCAAGGGATAAAGCATCCGGGGTCACCGTAGCTTACCTTGATAGTTAAGGGGTTGTTAGAAGTGACTCGATGAGTCTGCAGTGCCTAGAAAATTATGTCGGGGCAGTTGGAAGTGGCCTTGGGCCCGCTATGTCAATTTCAAGTTGTGTTATGGTCTGAAGACCCACAGTTTGGATCAGATTACCTAATCACCTATCTTTTATTTCCTTGCCACTTGATATTCACTGCTTACTTGATTATTCTATTTATCATGCACTTTGTCATTTTATTTAAAACTTTCTTTAAATACCCGCATGATTTAGAGACTATTGTAACTTTACTACTCAAAAATATTGTTGAATCTCTTGTGGCTTTCCTCACTGGAATTGTCTTTATTGTTGGTGACAATTACAGGTTCTTCGAGCAGTAAAAGGAAGGAGCATGTACTTAGTGATTTCCTCTGAGCTACCCTCAGAGTCGGCTCCATTACTCTTACTTCATAGGTTCTTTTGCCATTTTGTTATATATATAACTATGTATTCATGATGTTTTGATGTTTTTGGGTACTTGGAGATTTGAGATACACTTGATGATACATGTATATGCATATTGTACTCATTATCACCAGTTATATGCATGATATCTCACCATTTGCAGGATTTCCACGCCTAGGACTTGTCCCGAATGTAATTAACTTTTATTTGTTGTTTTAATTACTTTCCACTGCGTAATGAATAATAAGACTTGTAAAACGAATTAGCAAACTTAATAAGCAACCAATGGATGAATAATTCGGATTAGAGGTTGACTAGGCTTGCGTTGACCTTGCGGGGGTTGACCGGAGGTCCACGTAGGTCTAGGCCGGGCGGGGCCCAATTTGTGGGAGCTGGGGACCGTCACACAAACAAGCATGTCATTGGTTGTAAATGGGTGTACAAAGTGAAACGCAAGCTGATGGCTCTATCAGCAGATACAAAGTGCGGTTGGTGGCAAAAGGTTTCACTTAACAACATGACAATAACTATCTTGAAACCTTTTCGCCAGTCGCAAAGATGACTACCATTAGAACCTTGTTAGCGGTTCTGCAACCAAGCATTAGTCTTTAGAACAACTAAATATCAATAATGCTTTTCTCCATGACGACTTAGAGAGGAAGTATATATGAAGTTGCCTGATGGGTTCCATATAGATTAGTCGAATCGTGTTTGTAGACTTCATAAATCACTATATGGCATAAAGCAGGCCAGTCGACAGTGGAATGCCAAGCTGATCAAGCTTTGCTCCAACAAAGTTATAAACAATCACCTTCTGATTCGTCCTTGTTTCTTCACAATGTTGATGACAAATTCACTGCACTACCCATATATGGTTATGATGTCATTCTTGCTGGAAATAATGTGGCTGAGATACAACGCATTAAGACGTTTACCCGCGGTGCTCTCCGCATCAAAGATCTTGGACCTCTCAAATATTTTCTCAATCTTGAGATCAATCGAACATCTACTGGTATCAATATTAGCCAGCGAAAATATGCTCTCGATATTTTACAGGATATTGGATTCACATACTGTAAACTAGCTAAATCACTAATGATAGTTGGACAGCCACTAACAGCTACAGCCGATGAACTGTTGACTAACAATCATCAATGTCGAAGTCTGATTGGGAATCTTCTTTATTTAACTACTTGTCATCCTGATATCTCTTATGCAAACAACTTTCTTAATTTTTAGATAAGCATATGGATATTCATCTCAAAGCTGCGCACTGTGTGCTTCGTTACAGCAAAAGTGCTCCAGGGCAAGGTCTTTTCTTTCCTTCCAATAATGATATAAAACTCAAAGGCTTTTTTTTATTCTGATTGGGCCACCTGCCCAAAAATGCAGAGATCAGTTTTCAGTTATTATGTGTTCTTTATTATATATGTGCCCAAGAATTAACATGATAATTAATGATTATATGTGTAAAAAAATGATTGATGATATCATTAACTAAATATAGTGGGGTTAGATTGGAAATAAAGCATTTAATGCTTCGTTGATCAAGTATTTTGGAACAAAAAAAGTGTCCAAAATATGACACAAATTATGGAACGGAGGGAGTATATAGATACTATGTCAAAACAAAACCACACATTTATTTAGAATTGCATCGATTATATAGTACATGTCATTATATATTTATTCCCTCCCATACATGAACGCGATCTATTATCAGCAACAAAAGCATCCATGTTCTCCACCAAACTTGACCCAACAAGCACAACCCTTCGCACATTCAGGGCAAGTATCTCGGTCTGAAAAAGAGAATATGCAAGTTAATTGCATGTTGAATTAAACATTTCGAAAATAAATCACGAGAGCCGGAGCCATATGCATGGTTGCCTTAGGCGAGTCGTAGCCTAGGGTAATTCATGTGACCCTATACATAGTTAATCAATAATAAAATAAAAATGCCAAGGGTAACCCTAAAAGTTCTTTTTTTAAAGAAACTACTCGCCTCACCGAGTTTTGAACTCATTACTTCTTACTCTCAAATTCTAAATCAAATCATTATGTCGTTCAATTAGTTAGCCCACCCCTAGGCAACAATTAGTCTAGCCTAGAAGAGGTTGAAATCTGACTTGTGCCTAAAATTCACAAAGATAGTACAATAAAACAAAATTCATACGCTGACAATCAACTGTCAACAGGCTGCTCCCAAGATCCCCCGCAATAGAACCGTGATCCGTCGTCGCAGTGACAACCGTGATCCGTCGTCGCAGTGACCATCTCCATTGATGCTACTGTCAAAGCTAGTATAAAAATCACGATGGCAGCGCTAACCTTCATTTTATTGTAAACCCAATTGACTTTATGTGAAATCCAATTCACTTTTATGTGTTGATATTCATGGTGCATGTAATATGTATATATAGCGATAGAGAAGGCGCGGTAGGCATTATCTTTTTAAATTATTTTGTAATCCATAGTAGATTGGTTGCTGACTTAGACAAAGCCATTATTATACAGTAGCTAGATTCGTTGCATTCAAAGCCCTAGTAGATTTGCTGAGATACATAAAGCAAACGCTATATATTTTGGCATAAAGGCTCTGATAAATTAAGAAGTGTGCATTAAATTTTAAATCTTTAGATTCTTTTTTTTTATCCTTATACCATCTGATATCTGGACTAACTGACTACTTCGAGCTTGCTCTAAATCGTGCTCCATATGAGGGGATGAGCTCCCAATGGTGACTTTTCTTTTTCTAGCTCGGTTCAAAATCGAGCCACTTGTTAATTAATGAGCACTAAGTCGTCCCTACTTGGGCTGGTCGATTATTAGTAATCTTTAGATTCTTTACCGTGTGTCAAAATTTATGGCACATCTCATCAATTGGAGAAAAATTAACATATTTAGAGTTGGATGTCAAAATTTATGGTGATTTGCGGGTCATCTCAAGGGACACTGCACAAAGTGCGCGCCAAAAGTGGTCACCCAATCATTGAATTTTCAATGAAAAATAGTATAAGGAAAATGTTTTTTTGACGTCACCAAACTCACACCCCTAACTCTTAAGTTACATTAGCTTCGAGAGCTGTCTATACGCATCCACATGTTGCGCACCGAGAACTGTGTGCGCACACATCTTGGAGTGCACACATACCGCTCTCAAAGTCAATGTGACTCAGAGGTGTGAGTTCGATGATGTCAAAGCTTCCCAAAACAAAAAATCTATTTGGACTCTTTGAGTACGGACCCAAAGATTTTTTTGTTAATAATTTAAGATATCTAACTAAGTAAAGTTCAATTACCCTCTACCTCAAACACCAATAATGAATTTAAATTAAAGCGCATCCAAAGACTACCCTTCCCAAAATACAAAGCCACACGCATCATTAGAGAAGAGAGGGGCAAGGGACTGTTTGTCTGATTGTTTAGTTGCTTGTTTTTCATGATTTGCTAAGCGTTCTTTTTCTTGACGCCATGAACAATATCCGATGCTGCCTAGTGGCCTTCCGCTTTCATCGGCTTCGAATCGTGTAATTTACGCAGTTTGAGGCCTATCTTATTAATCTCATATAGAGTAATAGTATTTTCCTAGTAACTAACTATTGTCGGAAACCCGACAAAGAGATCAACCCGTACGAATCTCGAGGCGCATCGTTCTCCAAAAACTCCAAACATCACTCTCTGAAGCGTATCTCAGTCAGTGCGTTCACAGCTCTGAAGCAGAGCATCCATGGCTTCTTCAACGACGACTCACTCTCTCCCAACTCCATTAATCCACCTCAGAAACCACTCATCACGCAGAACCTGTTGTTCTTCACCTTCTCGTTCGTCTGCTTCGCGACGATTGAAGCTCTCGTCGCCAAAGCCCAAATTTCCGTCGCTGAAGTTCGGCAAATTCGAGAGTCGGTATTCTAGGGTTGGGGTTGTCGTTGTTACTGGAGCGTATGTGGCGGCTCCAGCATCTGATCCGAACGTGAGCGATAACGAGGTGAAGCTGAAGGAATCGGATTCTCAGAGAGTACTGTGAGGAGCTCTCCGATTCCTATCAGTTGGGGGCTCGTTTGGGGGCTTGTGTTGCGGCATAAGTTGCGGCTCGCGGCGTCGGTCGCCACGCTTGTTGGATGCACTGCCTGTACTCTCTCCATGCCTATATTGTCTGGTACGTTATACGCATTATTTGATTTGATTTCAGTCTGTGTTTGGTGAATTCACTGAATTGTGTTTCAGTTTAGGGTTCAACAATTTTGTCTTTGAAATTGTTAGGTGTTTACTGTTGGGTTTCTGCTTAAAAGGTCATAGCTTTTAGGTTAATTGATAACCTGACTTTGTGTCTCTTGGCATTTGTTTGCCATTTGTTAAGTGGAGCTTGAATTCTTCATTGTCTTGTGCAAAATGTGTTGAGAGTGTTCATAGTTTGATTTTTAGGTCAATTCATTATGAAGAAGAACGACCAAAATAATTATTAGGTTATGGGCTAGCCGGATTGAAGAGTAATTACGTTTCTAATAAGTATAAGATTGTCCCAAATTAAAGCTACATGGATAATTACGTTTCTAATGTATCAATTGGTGCTACTCCTAGTACGAGTTTTACCACACATCCACCTAAGCATCCTCATTTCTGCTACATTCACTTTATGAGAAAAACAAATAAAAGGATCAAAATCAGCATATGTAGTTGTTATAAAATCTTCAATTTTTTTTTTTTGTTGAAGTAAAATAGAAATTTCATTAATCATCAATGGCTCGCTAATAAAAGTATATTGACTTGCTAATCTTATTTGTTCTAAAGAAATGTGACTGTAATATTGAAATACTGTGACAATCAGAGACTGCTCTAAAATCTTCAGTTTTTTTGAGCATCGACAAGTGGAGAAATAATTTTGTGGTGTGAGGAAAAGTCGCAGGCATAATTGCGATTTTCCTGACTAGTTTATCATTTTTTATATATCCTTTTATATATAAATCTATTTCAGTAATTCACGAGAGCAATTGTGATCTAAAATTCGAAATGGAACAAGTGATCTTTCTTGCTCCCTCTCATACATCAGCATTACTGATTTGGTCCTGTTCATTTTCCATAGGACGCTTTTTTGAAATACTAATAGGGAGAAGACCAGAGCCGCTATGGATGCTGCTTACTAATGTTGGAATTCTCTATGCTATGGAACCGATTTTCACTGTTTTTTTCATTGTAAATATGGGTACTATATGGGAAAAGGTGATGGCAGCCTTGAGGGCAGTGGTTTTTAGGAGGATTCTTATTCAGCAGGTAAACTTAATGCATTTTTAAACTACAAATAATAGTGATAACCAATTGTTCCTCAAATGCTAAAACCGTCAATGAAGACGAGTTGTTAACATCCTCACATATGCGCTTCATTTCTTTTTGAGACTACATGTGAAGGGACCAATTAGATAATGTCTGATCGATGTTCTCTAACACTTTTGCTATGTTATAACTTATATGTATGCATATAAAGTATCATGAACTTGCTATACTATGCATTCATGTAAGTTACTATGATATTCGACAAAATTGTGAGCGGTATCTCCGCCTACTTTTCTAGAAGAATCGTGCATGAGGTTGCCCAATTGCATATTGAAGAGGCAGTGTGTGGATCATGCAAGAGTAGATGGCACTTTTTTTCACTTGCAAACTGTTAATTTTAAGTTTGAAGAGAGAAATTATCCAAAGTTCAAATTTGTTAATAAAATAGGAAGATTTTCATATATGTGCCCAGTTGAGAACACTTAATTTTTTCACCATGCCAAGGTGAGAACACTCTTAATTAGTGTTAGAACTGAATCGACCGATTCAATAGTAATCTCTCTTGGTACAAAACATAATTCTCGTGCTTTTTAATGTATGTTTTGGAGATACTATTCAACTTGATACCATTGCTGTGAGCTTTTGGTGGTGCACCTCACCAAGAAGTTGAGCCCATTTTGAACGTGTTTACTCTTTTCTTATGTATTTGTACTATTTGACCATGTTTTTTTTTTCTTTGTGCCAGGTGGAGTTTTTCGACCGTTACAAGGTATAGACGTGACATCTTTATCTTTTTTCCTTCCCAAGTTTATTTTAATTGTGGACCTTTGAACATTTCAAATAGTGTCTTGGCATATTCCATCGGAATACTGAATATTTCTTATGATGGTATATCATTTAGTTAATTTCTAAACTAAAGTTTATTATATTTCACTATCCCCCACTTCTACTGTTAAGAAAGATTCACCTCACCTACCCACACCTTACTTCACAGCATGTGGATACGTAATTACTCTAAACTATCAAAACTAATTTTCGCCTCCATCGCATGCACTGGTATCTGATTAAGGCCTTTTTCTTGAGCTTACATGATCTAATCTTTATGCAGGTTGGTGAATTGACTGGTTTACTGACATCTGACTTGGGTTCTATAAAGGATATTGTGAGCGAAAATGTATCAAGGGACCGTGGCTTTCGGGCTCTTTCTGAGGCAAGCTTCTCTACACTAAGCAGAAGTGAGCTTTTATAGTTCAGTAGTTACATTTGATTATATTCTGTCAGAATCAAGAAGTCTTGCGCTTGACCTCCGTTAAATTATTCTATGGTTGGATGTTACCTGATGTTGACTTGCCACTATTCCTTTGTTGATAAGGGTCCATTACAATTTCTTGAAGTTAATGTAATCTGTCTATTTATTTCATTTCTGGGATTTTCTCCCTTTGCTTTTTTAAGATATCCTTTTGTGATGCCTCATTTCCTCATTGTAGTATTATTTGTTTCATTTTTAAATTCTGTCTTGATTTTTTTTTTGTCTCTGCAGGTTTTAGGTACAATTTGCATACTTTTTGTCCTGTCCCCCCAACTTGCTCCAGTTTTGGGGCTGCTTATGGTTTCCGTTTCTGGCTTAGTAGGTATGGTTTTTTTCCTTTTTTTTTCCTCTATCTCTCTTCCAAGATATGTATCTCTTTCCTTCAAGTTATTATATGAATCAAATGTACCTTTAGGAAGAAAAATAAGTCCACGCCTGTATTTTTTTGATATCATCCATTTTGCCCAAACATTTAGGTTGCAATTTTATATTTATGAATTAAATTTTCCTTACCATCTCTCCTTGAACTTAGAGATTGAATTTAGATGTTGTTGTGCTCAATTTAGTCCCGAGTTGTTGCTGGATAATGGTTGTTTATCCGTCATGTCTATTTCAACTTATATTCTGGTATCAGTATCCTGTATGTTGCATTGTCCCTGTACATATGTCTTGCTTTTATCCGTTGCTTGCTCATATGCTTTCATTTGAATAATCTCAACTATTTTTTTTCTTGGAAAAGAGTAATCTCAGCTATTTAATTAAATGTTATCAGCCATTTTTCATCCACATGATTTTCCACTCAAATAATTAGTCGTGGCAGCAGTTGTGCCTGATTTTCGATGAACATAAGCCGTTCTTCTCAGTTCTCAACTTATTACCTTTGGTTTCATTGAAAAATAATAGTAGGAAAATGATTATGTCACCCACTAAAGACACACACGAAAGGCACGCACTTGCTGGTGTCCCTCTATTTTCGCCGACATGTGTGCGCATACATATCTCGATGTACATCGAAGGTACGCCAGCCAGTGCATGTCTTTAGTGGTTTACATTAGCAGGCTCCTAAAAATAAAGTTGTTCAGTCACAGTTTCAAGGAAACTTGTACTATTTTGATCCATTTATTGCTACCTTTTTACTATATGCGGCTGACTTTCGTGATGTCTCATACTGTCAAAAAGCAATATATAAGAGGTCAACTGTACCTGTCTTCCAAGCTCATGGAAAGGCACAAGCAGCTATATCTGATTGTGCATCTGAAACATTTTCAGCCATTCGTACGGTGGGTATCCATGCGAATAATTTTCTTGAAATTTTGTTCTTCTTTGGTCCAAGAATGCTAATATTTCCGGTGTTATTCTATGCTTTCAGGTGAGATCCTTTGCCGGTGAAAAGCGTCAAATGTCAGTATTTGGAAGTCAGGTATATTTTACACCTTGCAGAATCCAATTATTTAAGTCTCTAAGAAATGCTAAAATTTTGCCTTGTGAAGCATGGCAGGTTCTCGGTTTTCAAGCTAGTGGTATTAAGCTTGGGATATTTAAATCTGCTAACGAGTCCTTGACTAGAATTGCAGTATATGTTTCTTTGTTGACTTTGTATTGTCTTGGCGGAAGCAAGGTGAAAGCGGTAAGCAAATCAGATTGCGAACATTTTTTTGGGCTTTGGATTTGATTGCATTGAGCACATGCTTTTCTTAATCATGTTAATTCAGTAACAATGGCACCTCAGCTTGCTAACATTTTTTTTCTTTTTGGTCATTGCAAATGTTGAAATAAATGTATCTTTCTCGTGCTTTTTTTTTATAAGAAATCTACAACTTGACTCCAACATGAGTCGAACCCACAACCTCCCCCAACCTTGCTTTTAGAAACTGATGCCTCATGGCCCTCATCCATCTCAGCAGAGATGCTTTGGCAATGTATGTTTCTCTTAATTCTTAAAAGTAATTTTTTTTTGGGTGACAATATTCAGACATTATTTTCTTATATTTCTAACAATTTCAGTTTTTGGGTGTAAAAAGAATTTAATCCCATCAAATTCACCTTGTAGCTATATGTACGTGCAGTTTTTTTTTATCTTTCTTGTTATTTCAGTATTAGCCTTTCTGTTGAAGCTGTGTGCACTGCTTTATTGACGTAGGTGAAAGTCATTTGAATTGTTCAAATGTATGGATTGCAGGGTGAGCTGGCAGTTGGAACCATGGCTTCTTTTATTGGATACACTTTCACATTAACATTTGCTGTGAGCCGTTTCCTTCTCTAATCATGCCAGCTTTTACCATCTCCAATTTTCTTATTACTGAAAGAGGATAATTGTTTCAGGTTCAAGGTTTGGTTAACACATTTGGTGATCTTCGTAGAGCTCTTTCTGCAGTGGAAAGGATAAATTCTGTTTTATCTGGGACTGAAATTGATGATTCCCTTGCTTATGGATTAGAAAGAGAACTTAGTAGTCGAGAACTCCATGATGAAAATCTTAAATTGTTTTACAACAATGGATCATCCGAAAGCTATTTAATAAATTCACATTACATGTCGGCCCTGAAATCTGCAAGAAATGGTTGCAGTCAAGCTTGGTCTGGTGATATAGTTCTCGAAGGTATTCTTGGGAATGGACATTTGTAGTTCAAGTTATTGAACAAGATAAAAGAAGAAAATTTATCCAAAAAAAAAGATAAAAGAAACCCAAAACTGTTCCTTTTTAGTCAACTTTTCTTCCAAAATAAATAACTTTTAATTTTCTCATCTTCTTTATGACATTTTTATGCTTTATGGTAAGAAGGTGAATTATTGTTTTAGGTGATGGCACGATCGACTACTCTCTTTCATCTTAGTATTACCTTTTCTGTTGTTTTTCCTGTTTTCAAAAAAGTTGAATAAAAAAAAAAAAAAAAAAAATAAAAAAAGGAAAAAAAAATCAGCCACTCTAAGGGAATTACTTTACAAATTGACTCTTAAGGGAAAACTTGAGAGAACTGAGTGTCTGATTCTCATTTCGAGTTCAAAGGAAAGAAAATCATTTTGAATTTAAAAAAAAAAAAAAAAAAAAAACAAGTTACTTATCATTAGCCTAACTAGACAGCATCCATTTTCTTAGTCTGATCATTCTTTTTCCTAACTTTGTTTTCTCTTTTTGAGTTGTGAGACCTGCTTGATTTTCTCTTTTAAAGAGTAGTTTCCTTTAAATATTTCATTTTTCTTTTCTTTTATTGAGTTCATATAATGTGAGGATTCGTATGGATTGCATACTTTAATGTTTTCCTTTAATTCCACTCATTTCTCATGGCAGATGTGCACTTCTCCTACCCTTTACGACCCGATGTGGAAATTCTGAGTGGTCTTAATCTGTCAATTAAATGTGGAATAGTAACAGCTCTTGTTGGTCCTAGTGGTGCTGGTAAGAGTACAATTGTACAGTTGTTGGCACGCTTTTATGAGGTTCGGCCTCTTCTTCCTTGTATTTTCATTTGGAGATGAGGAGGTGAAAAAACTTTAAGACTAAACTTTTGCCGCTGCAGCCCACCAGAGGCCGCATAACTGTTGCAGGAGAGGATGTCCGAACTTTTGATAAGAGTGATTGGGCTCGTGTTATTTCCATTGTGAATCAGGTGATGTATATGATAGCATAAAGGGGCGTCCCCCAATTAAGAAGGTGTATCAGAGGCGGAACACTAGTTCCATTCCCTCTTCAGGGACTATTCAGGTCGAGGTCCAGTGAGCCCGGACAGTGGATGGTGGGCCCGGTTGTTGCACAAGTGGAGTGATTAGCACGTGAACAGGCGTAACACGCGAGGAGAGCAAGCAACACACGCACGGCAAAGTCTGTCATTGGGGATAGGGAGTATAAATAGAGTCCGTTTGTTTTTATCTCTGTTTCATCCGGAGAGTTCATTGTGAATATCGGTAGTGAGAGGAGAGAGTCTCTCCATCTCTGGTTTGGGAGAAATTCCCAGGAGTTGTTGTTCTTGATTTTGAGATATCAATAAAGCTAGCGAGGCGTGCCCCTCCTTTTCTATCATTGGTATCAGAGCTCTGATCTATGCCGTCGAGAATGGAAGCCCGTGTCGAGTCGCTGGAGGAGCAGCTGAAGCAGATCCCGGCGGAGTTGCAGCGGATCCCGGCCTTGGAAACGGCAGTGGGGGAGATGCGGACCGAGCTCAAGGAACTGATGGATCAGATCCGAGATCTGCACCGCCAGGAGCGTTCTCCGTAGCCACGATCGCCGGGACGGAGAGGGCAGTACTCAAATCCCAGCAGATCCGCCAGATCCGGGCTTCCGAGGGCGTTTTCAGGGGGCTGGCCGACCAGATCTGGTCATCCCACCTCCACGGCCCGCCCGACGCGAGGAAGATCCAGATGCCGACCGCAACGAGAGGATCTACTCGTTTGGTTCAACCAAGCCGAACACTATTTCGCCTTGCACGAAATGGCCGAGGAGTCGAAGCTCCGGCCGCTCGACCGCCTTGTCGGCCGGCGCAGATCGGTTGCAAATGGAGGAAAAGGCGAAGCCGTTCACATCTTGGATCGAGCCGGGGGGCAATCGGCGAGGCGGCTCATGGATGCCGATCCGTTGAGTCCGAGCCAACAATTTTTCTCTATCAAGCAAGACACGTCTGGTATGAGTACGTACGCGCTTTGAGCTACTATACCTCCAACTAGACGCCTATCTGAGACCCACGCCATCGCCGTCTTTATCAACGGGTTGTCCGACCGGATCCGCCTGGAGGTCATGGTGGAGCCGCCTCACACCCTCTCGGCCGTCGTCGATCGGGCCACACAGATTGAGCGCAAGATCCGTCAGGGAGACGCCATGGGAATGGGCCCGAGGGGAGGCCCAAAAGCCCATTCTCTCGCCAGCCCATCTACCCAATACCCGTCTAGCCCAAAGCAGGCCCAACTGCTAGATCTCGAGCCCAAGGCTTCAGGGTGGGTCACCCACACCATCACCACCCAACCAAGGAGATTGGGCCGGCCTACCACGAAGCCCAAGCCAAGGAGGACTCTTCCCTGTGCCCAGCCCCATCCTCGAGTTCTTCTTCAAGCCCTTCGTCTTCCAAGCATGCAACACCCTGTACCCCCTCCGAAGTTCAAGAGGTTGACGGAGGCCGAGGCCGAGGCTCGCCGAAGCAAGGCCCTCAGCACGTGCGACGCTAGATGGTTCGTGGGCCATCGCCGTCAAGAAAAGGAGCTTCATGTGATGTTAGTCGACGACGAAGACGGTGAACCCCCGACCCCTCTTACGGAAGTGGGGAGTGAACCCACGGACCCTCCGACGGTGGAACCGACGCTCATTCCATCGAGGGACCTCCCGGCCGCGAACGTTGAAGGTAAAGGGGGTGTCCGCGCGTTGACGTGGTTATCCTCATCGACAAGTGGTGCGTCTCATAACTTCATCTCGCCGGATTTGGTTCATACTCTTCACCGCCGGTGTCTTCAACAAGAAGCTACAATGTTCTAGTCAATGAGGAGGGTCGAAGGTTCCCGGGTCGGGGTGTGCAGGAACGTTTCCCTCGTTAGCTCTGGGGTTGACAGCGACCGCGGATTTCCATCCGATCCCAATGTTGAGTGCCGATTTGATTTTGGGAATGCAATGGCTCATCTCTCGGGGTTCACCGCCGAGGATTGGCCACGCTCACGATGTACTTCCACCACGAGGGTCGGTGGGTAGCTATTAAAGGGGATCCCACCTTGCATCGCGCCCGGTGTCCCGCAAAACAATCAAGCGCTCTCTCGATTCTCAGTATTGGTCGTTTTTTGATAGAATGCCTCGTGGTGAGTCTTCTCCGACTATTTCCCGGGATTCCATCGAGGTACCCCGCATCCGTGACTTACTCCAATCATTTTCTCGCTTTATTCGATCTTCCGTGTCATTGCCGTCGTCCGCGAGTGTGATCACGCCATTCAATTAAAAGACGGAACCGATCCTATCCGGTCGACCTACCGCTACCCTCGATACGTAAGTCCGAGATTGAGAAGATGGTTAATGAGATGCTCTCTGGCGGCATTATACAACCTAGTAACTCCCCTTCTCTAGCCCGGTTCTCCTTGTCAAGAAGAAAGATGGAAGTTGGCGATTCTCGCGTGGATTACGCGCGTTGAACAAAGCCACCATCCCTGACCGATTCCCCATTCCGAACATTGACGAGCTCTTAGACGAACTTCATGGCGCCTGCGTGTTCTCGAAGCTCGACCTCCGCTCAGGCTATCATCAAATTCGGGTTAAGCCGGCTGATGTCCCGAAAACGGCTTTCCGCACCCACGACGGGCATTTCGAATTCCTGGTGATGCCGTTCGGTTTGTCCAACGCCCCCGCTACCTTCCAGTCTCTCATGAATTCCATTTTCAAGGGGAGTATTCGTCGCTTTGTGTTGGTTTTCTTTGATGATATCTTGGTTTACAGTAAATCGTTGCACGACCATTGCGACCATCTGTCTCATGTTCTTTCAAATTCTCCAAATTCAACTCTTTGTTTGTTAACTTTCGCAAGTGTTGCTTTGCCAGACAAGTCCGGATTATTTGGGCCACATCATATCGCAAGATGGGGTTTCACGACCCTGAGAAAGTAAAGGCTATGGACTTATGGCCGTTTCCGTCTTCCCTAAAGATCTCCGAGGCTTCCCGGGGCTTACCGGCTACTATAGGCGCTTCGTACGTAATTATGGCAAAATTGCACCTCCTCTAACACAACTTCTTCGCAAAGACTCTTTTGCCGGACAGAGGAAGCTACTTTCGCCTTCAATCACCTTAAGCAAGCAATGAAGGAGGTACCCGTTCTCGCCTTACCGTATTTCTCACTCTCTTTGTGATCGATACGGATGCTTCGGCCTAGGGGTTTGTGGTTGTTTTATCGCAAGAGAGCGTCCGATAGCTTTTTTCAGCCAGGCATTCTCTCTCAGGGCACGGGCCAAATCTGCGTATGAACGCGAACTTATGGCTATTGTCCTTGCTGTCCTAAAATGGCGCCACTACCTGCTGGGTCGGCGTTTCCTGGTCCGCACCGATCAGCGCAGCCTGAAGTTCCTGCTGGAGCAGCGTATGGTAGCCCCGGAATACCAACGGTGGCTGATGAAGTTGATGGGCTTTCACTTTGATATCCAATATAAACCAGGCTCCTCTAACGTCGTGGCTGATGCCCTTTCCCGCACTCCCATCTTGGCGAGCTTCATTCTTTATCGATTTTATCTCGTGGTCGAAGTGCCTCGTGCTACTCGAAGAAGTCGAAGGCCGATCCTTCTTTATCCTCCATCGTAGCCGCCCTCCGTCCGATCCGTCGTCGAAACCAAGTTGGACTCTTTCCCACGACCGTTTGCTTTTCCACAACCGCGGCTCTTCCAGCCTTCTTCCGTTTCAAGCACGGTTCTTCGACCGAATTTCACTCTAGCCCGCCGGGGGCCATGGGGTATGCTTAAAACGTACAAACGTTGGGGGCCGAATTTTATCGGGTCGGGATGCACAAGGATGTCAAGAATTTTGTGCAATCTTGCGAGGTTTGCCGCCGCAACAAGTACGAAACCCCGGCTCCCGGGGCCTCTTACAACCTCTTCCCATCCCCACGCTATCCGGGAGGACATTTCCTCGACTTCATTGATGGATTGCCCTGTTCCCGCGGTTTCAACTCCATTTTAGTGGTCGTGGACCGCCTCGCAAGTACGGACATTTTTTTCCACTCAAACATCCTTATACCGCGAAAACAAGTGGGTCGACATCTTCTTGCACGGGTGGTACGCTCCATGGGTTTCCCGTTCAATGGTTTCGACCGTGACAGATTTTTTTGAGTCATTTCGGAGCGAGCTTTTTCGTCTTCACCATACACAACTCAATCGTAGCTCGCTTATCACCCTCGAGTGACGCCAAACGAGGTGGTCAATCGTTGCCTCGGAATCCTACTTGCGCCGCTTTATCGCCCAACGCCCAAAACCGTGGTCCGAGTGGCTCTTGTGGGCCGAATATTGGTATAATACCTCCTTTCACTCCTCCCCGAACCGCACTCCATTTAAGGTGGTCTACGGCGCGACCCCGCCGCCGGTCCACTGGTATTCCCTGCCGGGTCCCTTCCGACATTGACGCTATGTTATTGGCTCGGGATCGTGCCCCGCGCGAGCTACGCCTTCAACTTCTCGCCGCGCAGAACCGCATGAAGCAACAGGCTGATAAAGGTCGTAGGGAGGTGGTCTTTGCTGTTGGCTCTATGGCATATCTCAAACCGCAACCTTTACAGGTGTCTCGGTTGCACGTCGCACCAACTTGAAGCTCATCCAAGTACTACGATCCTTCAAGATTTTGGCTCGCGTTGGCGAAGTGGCCTACAAAGTTAGACCTTCGCCCCTCCTCCTCCATTCATCCCGTCTTTCATGTTTCTCAACTTAAGGCCGCGGTGGGCTCCGCTCCGGCTTTCTCCTTCTCTCGCTTTTTTTTTTTTTCTGGGACTCTGGCCATCGTGGATTGTGAACCTGAGTTGGTGGTGGCGTATCGCAACCTCACGGCTGGTCCAGAAGTTCTCATAAAATGGACCACCCTTCCCTTATCTGATGCCACGTGGGAACTGGTTCGTCATATCCGTCGGTCTTTTCCTTCCTTCCACCTTGAGGACAAGGTGATTGTTCAGGGGGGGAGTATTGATAGCATAAAGGGGCGTCCCCCAATTAAGAAGGTGTATCAGAGGCGGAACACTAGTTCCATTCCCTCTTCAGGGACTATTGTGTTGAGGTCCAGTGAGCCTGGACAGGTGGATGGTGGGCCCGGGTTGTTGCACAGTGGAGTGATTAGCACGTGAACAGGGCAGAACACGCGTGAGGAGCAGCAACACACGCACGGCAAAGTCGGTTGGGGATAGGGAGTATAAATAGAGTCTGTTTGTTTTTATCTGTTTCATCTGGAGAGTTCATTGTGAATATCGGTAGTGAGAGGAGAGAGTCTCTCCATCTCTGGTTTGGGAGAAATTCCCAGGAGTTGTTGTTCTTGATTTTGAGATATCAATAAAGCTAGCGAGGCGTGCCCCTCCTTTTCTATCAGTATACCATGAGCATTAACACTTAACCTTTCATCATTTTCTACACAACCTTGAAATTTGAAACTTCATCACAGTTCACATTTGCTAATAACAATAAAATACTGATGCAGGAACCTGTCCTGTTCTCGGTGTCTGTTGGAGAAAATATTGCATACGGCTTGCCAGATGACAATGTATCCAAGGAAGATGTGATTGAAGCGGCTAAAGCTGCAAATGCTCACGAGTTCATTATTTCTCTTCCACAGGTTTTTTCTCCTAAATCTTTTTAACAGCATTTATTCAAAGCTTCTGTGTTGCAAATATTTGTTAAATTAGCTGACATGTTCTGTTTCTAAGGGCTATGACACCCTAGTAGGAGAACGTGGAAGCCTTTTGAGTGGCGGACAGAGGCAGGTGATAATGAAGTTCTTTTTACGCGACTATTTTCTAAAACAACAAAAAATAGCTATGAAACCTTTGCATTTATTCTATATGTAGTTCAGTAGTTGCCATATAATACATTTATGTAGGATTGATGCATGTACTCTTTATCTATGTTGTTCCTGTTGTCTTCATTTACTAAATCGTAGATGGTCCCTGCAAATGTTCAATCCATGAGCTGTGGAGACAAGTTTCCCTATGTGAAGTTTATTTCTACAATTGTTAAGAGACAATTCAAAACTAGTGCATGATCCAAATCTTAATATTTATTGCCTTTTTCCTTCCAATTCGCAGAGAATCGCTATTGCCCGGGCTTTACTCAAGAATGCTCCAATTTTGATTCTCGATGAGGTACCCTTAGCTTCTCCTGACATTTATGTTATAAGTATAAAAATTTGCTTTGTTAGCTTTCTATCTGAAATTCTAAATGAGTTTCTCATTTAGGCAACTAGTGCTCTAGATACAGTGAGTGAGCGTCTTGTCCAGGAAGCTCTTAATCATCTGATGAAGGGGAGGACCACACTGGTGATTGCTCATAGGTTAAGCACTGTCCAGAATGCGCATCAAATTGCTCTTTGTTCAAATGGAAATATTGCAGAGCTAGGTACCCACTTCGAGTTGTTGGAGAAAAAGGGTCAATATGCCTCGTTAGTTGGGACTCAGAGGCTTGCTTTTGAATAATTTTACGGTCGCTCCTCCATTGCTTCATAAAAAAATTGTGAGACTCATGTTCTCCTAAAACCTCTTATATTCTGCTCTAGATAGAAACTTCCTTTCCTTTGGACTGGATCCTTACTTGTTCCATCTTCTGTTGTTTGCTCTTGCTGCAGAAGTTCAATTGTAGTCTATTCAAAACAAATCCCCTGTTGAAAGAAAGTTGGCTCATCAGGATGGAAATCTATGATCCGAAATTCTGTTTCAGGGATGACGCTGGCTGAGCACCGACTTTTATCAGTACAGAGTACAAGTGCAACTGCTAAAAGCTATGTTCAGCTTCAGATGCCACCCTTCTTCTGTATATTGACCAACAACTAATACATGTTGTGCCTATTCTAGTTTCTAGGAAGTAAATCACTAAATTCAAGTGATGATTTGTAATACAGTGCAGCAGAGAAAAAAAAAAAAAGAAAAGAAAATTGGTTACTTCAATAGTAAAATATTGTTCTTTTTGTTGACAGAAACTTGGCTGTTATTTTCTAAGGAGTTCTCCAATCTTTCTTGTAGAAACAAAAGTTGTAATTATTGAAGGCAAAACAATGAGTTTAGCAATCACATTTCGTGAACCATTACTCTCAATGTTAGAGACTTCACCTTTCACAAGTCCAGTAGAAGGTCTGGTTCAGACTAATTAAGGCAATTACCGAATACAAACCGGCAGGTGAGACATTTACTTATCGTCTACCTTCTCGATACACTTCAGTATGCATGTGTCATGAGAATCAAATCAAGGGCGTTGATGGGTGCATGTTACACCTGCTTGTTTCACCTAGGGCACCACCTTTTTTTCCTTTCTTTCTATTTATGTATAGTTTGTGGCTGTGGGGGTGGCTTTGGAAAAATTAACGACCCAGATACATAAAAGATTGGATTCGAACTTTAGTGCTCCTCCTTTTAATGAGCTCCGATCTGGTACTTCCCGGATATCCACATCTTAATCAGTGACATTAGAAATCCGCGCCGATCCAACGGTCCAAATTGAAACCCCATTTATATCGCCATCGTTGGGCACTCATCAGTGTCTGCATCAACAAAGTGGTACTGCAAAAATTCGAAAACCCCCAACTTTTCGTTCGCTTTTCGATCGATTGATTCGACTTCAACCTTTCGATAGATCGATCGATCGATCAGGAATGAAAGGAACAAAGCGACTCGCCCAATCCGAACCCTACTCCGAACCCAACGACGCCACTGTAAGATCACTCTCTCTCTCTCTCTCTCTCGATCGATCCATCTCTTACAAACCCTAATTTCAGTGCATTGTGGTTCATGATTGTTGCGTGTTTGTTGTTTTTGTTGTTGTTGTTGTTGTTGTGGTGGTGGTGGTGGTGCAGTTACGGAGTAAGGGAGTGGTGGCGGCGACGGCGGCGGCCGCTTTTGATTTCAACAGGGCGGAGCCGTCGCGGATGGCGGAGCGGCCGTCGTTGGATGTCGGTAGAGCGGAGTCGTCTCGGCAGCAAGTGAGAGCTCTCAACACGCAATTTGCAAGGTCTGTGCTTTCCCACTTTAGCAGTTCAATTAGGTCTCGCTTTTGAGCTTGTTTAGTTTTGGTTTCATTTGTTTGATTGAGTATTTGATTCGATTTCGAAAGCGCGCCGTGGATTGTACTAAGTCGAGTTTGATCCGTGTAGCTGACAACGACTAAATTGGGATTGAGGCTTTGTTGTTGTGGATTACTGAAGGGGAATAGTTAGAGTGGCTTAGGGTTAAAGAAGTTAATGTGCTGCTCTGTGTCGTGATCGGAGTTTCGGATTGTTGTTATGTTCGTGCAAATTTTTATTATTATTTTGTTGTTGGATTTGAAGCTAATGTATCTTGCAAATCATTTGATTGTTCTTTTCTGAATGAGTTTACTGTGTGGCCAGTTGGGTGCAATCGCAGCTGCAAAATCACCCCGACGAGCTTTGGGAAGATGGCGTGCAAGACTATCTGACTCATGCTTCGAGCATTTTGGTAATGCTCTAAATGCTTAATTGCTGTATATGCATTTAATTAATTCTCTCCTGTGTTAATGTGACTTACTAATTGTGGATGCTATAGTTTTGTATTGAAACACTTGTTGAGGCCGGTTCTTAACTTCATACACGATACGTACGTTCTAGTACATTCCTGTTATGGGCTTATTTGGTACAGCTTATTTAATGCTTCATGTTACACTGCAATTCTGCAACATTGGTAATGGAAAAAGCTTGAAATGTTTGGCAAATTTTATTTTATTTTTGATAGAGATTTTTGTTGCCAAAATAGCTAAAAAGACTGTTTTCCCTTCATTTTTTTGTTAAAGACTCATTATATTTTCATGGAGAAGAACTGGTTTGCCGCCTCATTTTATTTGATATCTAATTCTTTGGATATTTTCAGATTTAAAAGTACGAACGGCATGAAATCTGACAAACTACTCCAAGCACATGCACTAATCCATAACATTCTGCATCTTTCTAGGAGCTTTTGGGGGATGATAAGAATGAAGCTTCAACCTTTTGTTTTAAAGAAAAAACTTTAAGATTTCTCATAACTTTTCCCAGCGTCTCAGAAGAGTAATAATGTATTTGTGCGGATTTGGTTCTGTTGTTATTTTGTTGTATTAAAAGACCTCAAAAAAGAAGCTCGGATGGATATTTAAGCTGATCTTGTTATTGTTTTTAGTTAATTCGGAGCTCTGTAATTATAACTGTTCTGTAAAAAAAAAAACAAGGTTAAAAGTATCTTGCTAAGTGAAAGTGCCAAACAAGCTAATTGATTGCAAGGGCTTCCAATCTGTTAGATGCATACAATGCCCTTGCTGACATCCTTCTGAGATTGCAAGTCTCATTCAGTTGAAGGTTGCCTGTTTGGAGGTACTTGTGGATTTGTGGTCATGGACCTTTGATAGAGAACATATGTTCTAAATGTTAGGCTTGGTTTCTAAACTTTTGTTTTTATTAGTGGACAATGTACATGGCGATTCACCTTGCACAGAATAACAGTGGAAGAAGTCAGTCTCATATTGGACGTTTTTTAATGGAACATCGGCGCATTTTGTTCATTGTTCCTCTAGTTAATGGCTCCATTATTTCCTTGTTAAGCACGTAGGGAGGTAGTGAGAACTGGAATGTTTATAAAGGACTTAATTTCAAGGCTGAAAGTGACAGCTTTGCAAATCTCATTCCTGTATTTGTTATTGGGCATTTAGTTCTGAATCAGAATGCATGATTTGTAGTGTATGGCATGACTTCATCTTTTTTTTTTTAACTTAAGTATTATGAAGATTTGTCTTTTGATTTGTTGTTTGATTTGTCATTTCTTTCACTGTTTCCTTTTTAATAGTTTCATGATTTGACTTCCCATAAGATCTAAAGTTTAGAATTTTGCATTCTTCGTAATGTCGATGATTTCTGCAGATAGGATTCTTCTAAAGGAACCATAGATTTTCTGTGTATTGATTGATAACAATTTGATGTTTTAGAAGTTTAATTAGTCGATGTCTTTGTTACCACTGTTTCATGATGAACTCATTCTTTTCCCTGCAAACCAGTATATTACTTGTACTTCTGTTAGTCCTCATTATCTAATTCTTTATCGTAGGAGAAATTTCGTGATGTTGTTGAGTGGCTAAAAGCTAATGCCGAAAAGCCAGGAAGTGTTTCTACCGTCGCTGGGTCTCAAAATACTGACAACAAATTATTACATGGAACCAAGAATAATGAAGTTAAGTTTCAACTACCTGAAAGAAGTGGCTTTACCCAAATGGGCTCAACCCCAAGCTTTGCTAACTCGTGGAGCTCTGGATTACTTTCTAAAAGTCCTTCATCCGTCTTGTTTGGTATGTGCATCTGTTGACATATTAATTTGTTTGGAATGATTTGCATATAGTGGATAAATTATTGTTATGGTTATTCGGCATTCATAATCAACAACAACATAGCCTCAATCCCAAATTAATTGGGGGTCGGCTACATGGATCAAACTCTTTCATTGTGCTTGATATTCGGCATTCACAATCACTGAAAAAAAAAAAAAAAAAAAAAAAACTTTTCTGAATAAAGTTTATGAACAAGAATGCATACAGAAATGTAAGATTTACGTGGATGGTATCATGATAGCAACAGATAGAGAAGATGTGGAAAAGTTACATTTTTTTATACACATTTTGAATTATAATCCTGATTGACTTTTGGTAATTCTTATGATACATAACAATTGTTTTTTTATTACAGGAAATCAAAGTTTGGCTCCAAGTGTTCCAGAAGCTTCAGATGAACCAGATGGTGGTAAGACTAAGACAACAATTTTAGTTGGATTCTGGAATCTCAATCTCTTGATAGTTCTTGAATTCCACTTGATTAAAAATTTAGAAAGTGCTGCATTCGTTATTAATAAAAAGTACTGGAGCCTTTTTATTGTCATGGAGGTGTAGAAACCATAGGTTTATTAATCTAATGATTATGAAGCTGGACATGATCATCCTCAGCTGGATGAATAAACTTTGTAGCATTCATTTAAGAAATATGAAATATTTATATTTAAGGATATAAAGTTTGAATTGTCGTATTCTTCATTTATTTACCAGTCTTCTTGTTATTGAAATGCAGATGAGTTGGAGCAGCCTAGCAGCCCATCGGTAAAGAAAGCAGAAGAGAAGGGGATCACAGTTGTGCATGAAGTCAAATGCAAGCTGTACATAAAGGTATCAGTGCTATGATATTTTGGTTTTAATTTACATATGGCAGCGGACTTATGTACCAATGTCGTATTATCTATTCCTGCAGAATATTTATGCTTGCAGTGATGTTGGCTGAAAGGTCTGACTGAAGTTCGGGTCACGCAAGATTTTTTTATATTTATTTTCTTAAAGAAATGTTGCGACATTTACTCCATTAGTTATTATATTTCTCTTTGAACAGATCGAGAGTATGATATTCCTATTCAACTAGGTTTAGCAAATAGTATGACCCTGATAGGCCCTCCTATCTACTTGAGATACTCTTGGAAGCACTAGAAGTGTGAGAAGACACGTGGAGTTGAGCCAGAGGTTGCTGAGATGTGAATAAGGTGTGATGACAAGTCTTCCTAGAGTATTTCAAGTTGATAGGAGGCCTATCAGGCCCTTCTTTGGTTTATCATTCCTCACAAACTGATTGATTATTGTTTTGTGCTAAAGCTCATTCCCATGAAAATGATATGGCCGAAGCATTTTGCCACTACAGTATTCTAAGTACCTTCCGATCTTGCTCTGTTCATGTTTTGATAAGAACCATGCCTCTTTTTATTGTTTTGTGCACTTAAGTTTATCATGCATACAAATGGGCTCATGCTCTTAACATTTAAGTTATTTACTAGTTTCATATTCTCTCCTTGTTGCAAGGGTGACATATACATTAGGAAACACATTGATACGGGAATCCTTTGGCAAGGGTTTAGATTGTCAGCTACATTGGACTTGTATAGTTGACATCTTATAATGCGTGTATAGCCATGTTTTTTATTTGTTTCAACTTTTGAGTTCTCAACACGTTGTGACTCCTTTCTTTGTTGCAGTCAACTGATCCTGCTGACAGTGGTTGGAAAGACAAAGGCATGGGCCAGCTTTCCATTAAATGCAAAGAGGGTGTTAGCAAAGCTACCAAAGACTCTAAGCCAACAATCATAGTTCGAAATGATGTATGTGTTCTTTTGGAACTTCCATTAGAGAATGATTGTTAACTTGATTTGTTAAAGTGAATTCTATTAATATAGAGTTCTATATATCCCTTGTTTTCTCGGGTCACTTAAAGGGACATGCAATCCTAATTGTCAGTTGTCATTAGAAAATGGATTTGTGCAGTGTTCTCTCTGCTGCGTCTGATGAATTGCCACTTTTTTGGGTATTGATTATTGAATGCGGTTTTACTTGTTTGGTGCTATGCAGGTTGGTAAAATTTTGCTGAACGCTTTGATATATCCAGGCATCAAAACTAATTTGTTGAAGAATGCTGTAGCTGCAATATTTCATACTTCAGTAATATTCTTGGCCCGTGCTTATTTTCATTTTCTTCTTTCTTTCTCGTATTCTGAATTGTGTTATACTCACCGTCATTTCTTTTTTGGTTATCACAGGGTGACTCAAATGGAATTGATGCAAGTGACATCGTTGTGGCACGCACATATTTGATTAGGACAAAGACGGAGGAAGAGAGGAATAAACTTGCATCGGCTATTCAAGAATATGCCCCAGAAACTTAATAAGATCTTTCAATTGATGATTTCATCGCCCTGAGTCTAAGCTGCTCTGCAATTGTTTCAGTTCAGACATGTGTTGCAAGATCCAAAATTGGGCAGTGGTCTCCCCAGTCATATGTTCCAATTTTGTGAGTGGTAGCTTGGTTTTCGTTAGCAGATTTATTATAAGGTGCAAACTCTAGGGTGAAAGAATGCTGATTTGATATCTCGATAAAATTTCAATCTCTGAGGCTATCATACCTGTAATATTAGAGGGGAAATGATCCTTTTTGAATGCTGTAGGAACTTTTGTTACCCAATTGTCTGGGAGGTTCTTGTAGACCGTAGTTTCAAACTTCCAAATGACTTTTTATGGTGCATTTAATCATAGCTTTAAAGATTTTGAAATTGTGAAAGCCAATTCTATGGTATCAAGTTCCTGTCAAAAAGTTTTATGGTATCAAGTGTTTTTTGTAATTTTTCTTTGGTTTCTTTCCATAATATTTTCTTTTGAATTATTTGAACTTTATGCACTCTATGTCCCTTAGTTACACATAGAAACTTGCAGAGCAGAGTTACTTGATCATTTTCTATGTGCATATCTAAGTAACAAGTGATCAAATATTGTGATTTGGTGAGTCATGGAGGACTATCTTTTTTACGTGTTCTTGCAGGGGGTTTTACTCACTATTTTGCAGGTTTAATGCTACTTTTTCCCGTTTTTTATCCACTTGAAGATAGGTGGCTCCTTCTGTCATCTCTTTGGACTCTTTTCTAACTGTGGCTCGTCTTGGCGAACTGCAAAGAGATTTTAACACAGGTGATACTTGATTAGTTTGTTATAACCTTCGAAGTCATAGGTGTTCGGATCAGGGTAGTGGCGTCGCTTTTGTACTTCTGAAATCTCTTTCCTTTTTGCCTTGTTCATACATCTCGGATGACTAAAGAGAATTTCATGTAAATAATTGTAATTCTTCTGATTGCAACTGTGTTCCATTAGCCATTGAATTGATTAATGCCTTGCATTGTCTTGTTATTGCAAAAGTCTCAGGATGTAATTGATTCTATAAGTTGCTCCTTTTTTGTAGAGTAGCAGAGGAAGTGTCCTTGGATTAGCATAACCATGGAGGTCTTCCTCAGCACTTGAAGCTCGCATCTGAAAAAGGCGCCAGCTGTTAATATTGGTGAGGTGAAGGGAGCTTTTGATTTTAGGTGTTTGATTTAAGTCGAGGACAAACTTGAATCTGGGTATTGAATTGATGCCTCGCCTTGTTTTTCGCCGCAACTCTGCTAATGGCTTCTGTAAGTTGCACTTATGAGATGGATCAAGCTCAAAGGTTAGATCTCAACACAGCTTGGGTGTTTAATGAGTTGTGTGATTTCATGCACATGAGCTTCTTTACTACAATTGACAGATGCTGTACAGTTGAACACTTCCTTTATAAAATCTGTGCCAATAGAAGCTAATTACATGAAGTTCTTTATTTCATGGTTTGTAACTTTGTATGGCAACTTCAAGTGGAAGCAGAGAATTGGATTGTAGCATTCAAGACAGCAAGACATTCAGTAGGAAGTCTGAGGAAGGAATTCATGAAAACATCATCGATCGGATCAACGATCGCCACTCCCACCAACCTGCACTTCCCTTCTTCATCTAACCTCTCACCTTTCCCACTCCTCATTTTTCCACTGGACTCCTCTGATGTCAGAATGGTCTCCACCAACAATGGAGGAGCTCTATAAACACTGCCCACTGAAAAGCAGAACTTGGCCTTGAATTCCAATGAAACCTGAAACAACATGAATGACATGAATAGTTTAAATAGTGGAGTTACTTTCTACTACTGAAAGGTGCCTTGAAAAGATATGCTGTGTTACAGTTTAATTACCTTGCCTGTTTGCTTCTCAATAGTGCCTTGAAAGAGCTGAGGGACTATATCAATTTTAAAAAATGGTGGCAATGGCAATGCCAAAAACTTAGTAGTGTTACTGTTCAGTGGTGGTATGTAAAGAGTTTGGAGATCAAAAGACACAAACAACTCATTGAATTGTGACTCTAAAAGGGTTCCTCTACCAGTACCTCTTCCACCACCAGCATTGTATACAAAGTTGGGATATATTGAGATGCCCAAGTTGCAATCTTTCATGGTCTTGAAGTTAACAGAGTAAAGCTCAGGCTTTGACTGCTGGGTTTTTGTGGTGATGGGCTGCTGTTGTTTGTTTTGATTGTAACAACAGCGGAAGCTCATGGAGTTCAATCTTTGCATTTGAATTGATTGTGATTTTGGGCAGGATGAAGAGAGCAATTTAGGAGGTTTGTTGGAACATTTGGAGAAAAATTGAGGGTTTGATGAGGAGTTTACTTTGCACACCATTTGATGCTGAGTTTTGGTTTTTGGAAGGAAATTTGTTTGGAAGAATGCAATAGGGGATTCTTGATAGTCTCTTTTTTAGCTGTGTGTGTGTGTGTGTGTATGGCAATTAGGAAAAGTTGTGGAAAATAAATAGATAGAATATGTGGTGGAGAACAAGGATGGTTTCTTTCACAATTGGACCTTATCCCCCAATGGTTTTGAGTTCAGAGGCATCATTTATTTTTCTTCTCTTACCCTTTTTTATCCTAAACCTCCTTAAAAAAAACCATCACTAGTTTCCTCAAAAAATAAAAATTAAATAAATAAATAAAACCACAACAACAAGTATCACTTGTAACTATTTACAATTAATACAGTTATAAAATAGTCAATTAAATCATCCTTGGAGCTTGGAAGCGCTTATTCATCATATTCTTTTTTTCTCTACTAGCATAGAATTCCAAAGAGCTCCTTTTGGTGGCCACTGGCCGGTGATCAAAATCTTCGATTGCAGATGAAATAAGAGACCGGTTAAACAAAACTTTGTTCATGTCGCCTATTATAAATTCTCCCACTTATTTTTTTAAAAAATGATGAATTTGTAATCTCTCGAAAGTTCCACACCCACACCACCAAGTAATTTATGAAGATTGCGTTATTTCTTTGGATGAGTATATCAATTTAAAAAAAAAAATAGATGAGTGAACTTATCAATAGGTATACTTGTTTTGAATAAAAACAAACCATGTAAATTTATTTAATCTAATAGAACGTTCAGTGGACAACCGAAAGCGTTTGTAGTCCAACGGTTAGGATAATTGCCTTCCAAGCAATAGACCCGGGTTCGACTCCCGGCAAACGCATGACCTTTTCAAACAAAGAGACTTGTTTTTTATTTTTTTTTATTTTTTTGGTTTTCCACCTAACCGCATCGACTTATCTACACTCTTTGATACTATTAGCTCCCAAACGAAGTATACTTGGAGTATTGTGGTTGTGGAACTGTTTTTGCATGGAGTACTACCACATTTTTTACAGCATCACATAGGAGTACGGATACCACATATACTTGGAGTATTGTGGTTGTGGAACTTGCTGTTTTTAGCATGACATGGAGTACTACCACATTGGCGCGTGTTTGATACATTTCGTAGTGAGTGAGCGATGATAGTTCTTGATTGGTTGTCAATCTATCGGATACCTCTTCCGCAAACGAAGTATACTTGGAGAATTGTGGTTGTGGAACTTGCTGTTTTTAGCATGACATGGAGTACTACCACATTGGCGCGTGTTTGATACTTTACGATGAACTTGAGATCTGGCCATATTGAGTATTGTGGTTGTGGAACTTGAAGATGTCTACCACATGGCGCGTGTTTGATACAGAGTGAGTGGAAGATACTTGATTGGTTGTGATCCACTTTGAAAATGGACTTGAGACCTCTTTTTACTTTACTAGAAGACTGGCCATATTGAGTATAGAAGATGTCTATAGGTAGAGTTGGAAGATACTAGGGTGATCCACTTTGAACAAGCCAAATAAGCACGCACTTGTTGGTGTCCCTAATTAGATACACATCAACAATTTGTGAGCGCACAAACACTGATACATAAATTGAGGGACACCAAGCAATGTATATCTATTTTGCGTGTTTAAAGTGGGTCACTCAATCATTCTCCAAATTCAAACGGGATGAATCCTAGGACAAATTGCACCTGGACACGCATGACTTCACAATCCAAGTAGATAAACATAGGAAAACATGCATGACTAAAACTATAGTCTCGTTTGGTTCGTTTTTGCTAACTTACAGTGTTAGTTGAAAATTATCTCCTTGGAGTTAACTCTTTGAGTTAATATTTCATTTTTTGTTCAACTTTAAACTTGTAGAGAAGTTTCAAATTTTTAAACAATAAAAAATATTAATTGAAATAAATAACCTTCGAACAAGAAAAAAATAGATAATAAATGAATCATTAATTAAGAGTAATTGTGTCCACAACTTCTATGAGATAACTCCCTAAGGAAGTTAGTTGAGAAACATCTCACACCCTAAGGTGTAAGTTAAGAGATACTTACAAGTAAATTGAGCAACCAAACAAGATTAGTTCTCAACTCCCGTAAGTTATCTCCCGAAAGATAACTCCACTCTTAATCAAACAAGGCCTAAAGCTCAACGGACACAATGTTAATTGGATCTCTTGACATTATATGAAATTCGTATTTAACATTCAGTAATTCTCAATTAAATAAAGTCACTCGGTTGCTTCTTCTAAACAACTGCTCAGGCTTATAGTTTATGGGAGGATTCAATGGAACCAAAGCTGAGTATCTCACATTTTCAATGTGGCATTCTTTCTTTATTTCAATGAATGCTAAGGATGCAGCAATGATAGTTATTACACATCAAACTTTATTGATAAGACATTCACAGTATTACTAACTGTTTGAGTATTTGATCAAAACAAAACTTTGCTAGTTTGCTTCGCTCCGAAGCCCTTCAGTCCAGTAAAAGTTCGACGGAAAACCTTCTGTCAGATTGTAAAATCTGTCGAAAATGAAGAACGTAAGTTTAACTTGGCACCACAAAGCTAACAAATGGAGAACAGATTTTACGTTGCGTGTAATGTGAACTTACAAGTGATATTAACAGAATTCTGTCGCGAACCCTCAGCTCTGCTCGTTCAAACATAGGTGCAGCGCGTGCTCTGCTTCCTTCAAGAAATGGCGAGTGAGCTGTTTCTGGCCTCGCCTATAAATTATACTTGACCGCTTGTTTCTACTCATCAACTTCTCTGCAACCGTCCCTCCTGTTTGTCTGCACCAAGCCATCCTGGATTTTATTTCACTATCTGCGTAGATTTATTTTTTTTAACCATATGGGTCGGGAGGGCGCCAAGATGGTCAATTTTTACCACTTAACCATCACCTCATTAAAAAATGACAATGAATTATATTTATAGTTGTCATTCAATTAGATATAAAGATGCAATAACAAGTGTTCTAACGTTTATCATGAATTCATTGTTATTTGTTAAGACAAAGCCCCAATCTCTAATTAGTTGGGGTCGGCTATGTTATATGTTAATACGCCATTATATTTTGCAAATATTCCTAATTCAAAAGGCAGATGAGGTATGTGCAGGTACATATTAAAATTTAAAAGCACAATATGTCACCATAGGCTGGAAACTAGGTTGCTCATATGACAAGCTGGAAACTTTGCTGCCATAAACTAAACCATAGAACAATCTATCTCCTGCCCTAAACCTTTAATTTGACGGACATAGTAACAAAACCTAAACTGGAAAAGCACGAGTAAAAAAAATTGGAATACCTCGTACATTCCTCAGTGGTATAGGCAACTTGGGCTTTTTCAAGCAGCTCAGAATCTGAAGCCTCTGTTCCAGTACCCTCTTCAAGCTCCGTCGTCCTGGTAATTGGAATATTTATAAGAATGAAAGATTGAAGATGGCGAAGTGCTTGAACTGAAACAATTTTTACTTGGTGAAAAAAAAAAAAACTTGTCCCGAAGATGATCCGGCAATAACAGGGAAATCAATTAGATCATTCTTCAATGAACACCTTTGGAAATAACTTACAACTCCGTTTAAATTGAGCAAAAGAAATGATATTAGTAATTATTGATCTCAGATGATGGGTATTTAACTTCGTGGACTACTCTCCAAAAAACAACAACAACAACAACAACAACAACATAGCCTCAGTCCCAAATTAACTGAGGTCGGCTACATGAATCAAACTTTTTCATTGTGCTCGATTAAGTGCAATTGATGGTGAGCTTTTCAAACCATTCAAATCCCTCCTAATTAATGCATCCCATGTTAACTTTGATCTGCCCCTACCTCGTCGAATTTCTACAGTTTCTTTTGAGTCAAGTTTTCTAGTTTGGGCTTTTGTAGGCTGTCTTTGCAGATGACCAAACCACCACCGCCATTCCCTAATCTTTGTATCAATTGGTACTACTCTCCAAAAAAGAGAATAAAAAATCTTTAGTGGATTTTAATAATCCTATTTCTCTTGAACCTTTCTAAACTTGCGTAAAGGTGTGTTGCATCAGGTTGATGAAGAAGGATGTGAATTTATCAGCTTCCAGTATAAGCACCTTCTTTCAGGGTTCTTCAATGCTTATTCTATGATGACAAATGAAAAACCTCAAAAGTACCACCCAAAAAAAATAAAAATAAAAATAAAAATAAAATCTCCAATTTCCATTGATCCAAGAAGTAAACGAAATCAACACTAAACTCCTTGGCTAATTAAATAATTGTTTGAAGGATAAAAGAGCAAATGACTTTTGGCCAAGAGCTGCCGAGTATTACTTCATTTGTAGAAGATCAACAAGCAATTGTAGAGCACCAGAATCACCAGAAGCCTCCCATACAGCAGCTCGAACCTCACTACAAGATGGTTGCCTCTGCCTCTCTTCTTTGGATCCCACAAGCTTAATGACATAAAAATCAATAAAGTAAGATTAATAACTTCATGTGCGTTAAATATAGCCAGTACTGGTCATGAACACGTGCTTCAACGTTCTTTGAAGAGCTAACTTAACTTATGTCAACACATCTAAAAAACATTTATGTCGCCAAAGCCTAAACTACACAATCAGTTGCCTGAGTCCTTTCTCGACTCTGTTATATCTAAGGCTGCTTCTACCAATGTTATTTTAATTCTTCTTTCTCAGTTGTTGGCATAAGCCACAAAGATGCAAAGCTTTTGATCATAACATATATTTCAATGCAGCTTTTATACCCTCAATAATATTTATACGGCGACATATCTTCCACATGTTATCACTCAACCTTCTGAACTTCCATCTCAATCATGCTCAATGTTTACATGTTATTTCTAAATCAAAACGCATACAGTGCATGATAGTATAGACTCGCACTGAAATAATCCAAATAGATGTGTCAATAACCGTATCCTAATTAACTGAAGCATTCAAAGGCAGACATGACATTTGGATCCAAGCAAAATTACATCTATTCCAAGAGCCCAAATATGAAAAATAATGATTGTTAGATTCAAATTTCCAACAAGTTCAGCATTTTCAAATTTCAAATTGACAGCGAATGAAACATGCTACTACAATACTCCTATCGTAGTAGGACTCCAAGTTTCCCTAAACATGTTGATTGTAGAGTGAAAAAAAAATCCAAGTATAAAATGAGTTTTTCTATCCAATATTCATATGACAGTCTGGTATCTTATCCCTACTGCTCACCCATCCACAGAAAAATGTCTGATATCCAAGTGGTTATATGCAAATTACCACATCCAGTACAAGGGTCATTGAAATTCGTGGTCATGTCAATACAAAACTATTTGGAATGAGAGAGATTACAAGACTCCTTTGTCAAGTTACTTTAGAAAGTATATACTATATGCCAACAATTTAACTTTACTTTTCTGATCAAGCCCACTGTTAATTCTTTCATGGAAAAAATTGACTATTGAAAAGCAAACATAGGTAACGGGCTTCTCGAACATTCTTCTGACACTTAAAAAACTATCACCTGAAGTCATTTTCTAATCAAAGACTAGTTTATGTCATTTTCATTCAGTTCTAGACTTCTTGTATTTATTTAAAGGTTAGTCTTTTTTAAAAGTAGAGGATTGAAGTAATAATTTAAACTATGTTTATCAGAGAATCTAACAATTGCAAGCACATAGAGTATAACATTTTATTTTATTTAAAAAAAATAAAAAATAAAAAATAAAAATTTATAACATTTTGATTACCAAAAAAAAATGTTATACTGTATGTGCATTTAAAGTACAACATTTTCATGCATTCAAAAATTCAAACCATAAAAGGAAACAGTAGGAATAATAACATAGGTCGAATATGGACCTCATGGAGCAGAGAAGAAACTACGGATAGATCCTCTTCTTTCATGGCTATGGTTCGCAAGGCAGTTAAGAATTCCTCAGGGAAAACCAGCTTGTTCAAGTAGGATGGCATCTTGCGTTGACCACTCCAACTATAGTTGCATGCCCGGCCATTATTTAGCTTATTTTCCTCTTCATGGCATGGGCTACTAGGAAAAAACCCACTGTCAAGCAGACTCCTAGGCAAAAGACATCTCATTTCAGCTTTCTGCAAATACCAGTCATGTCCATCAACAAATAAAAAATTCTCTGAAATAGAACTAAAGAAACTAAAATTGATTAAGCAAGCAAACCAAAACATTGCAACTTAAGTTTACACAAAGCTTTTTTGAGAAAAGGTTAACCTGTGCTTCTATAAGCTGTAATTTAGAATCTGCAAAGGGAACAGTCTGGATAGCTTCAACAGGATAGTGAACCTACAAGCAAGACAAAAGAATACCAACTGCACGTTGATGGGCAATCATTCTCAGGCACACATATCACCAACAAGAAAAGTAAATCAACATTTGGACATATAGCAAACAACTATAAAAACAATAATCAGTAGGGGACACGGGGCCAGAATATGGTTTCAACAACTTGGAAAGATTGCTCAAATTGAGTACAGAACCATATGACACGTGCAAGAGGATGAAAAAAAATGTGAAATTACTAAAGAAAAGGAAATACCATGAGATAGTCATCTGGATTGTTGTCAATAACAAATCCATATAGATACAGTAGCTCCTGCAACAAAAGGGAAAGCAAATGCAGTTTGCCCAGAGATTTGTATAACGATGCACAACGAAAGTGTTCAAGTTGATATATTAAAAATATATATTAGTAAAAGCATTTATCAAATATCAATCTCAAACGAAAGATGGGTCTTCAAAAAAAGAAAGAAAGAAAGAAAGATAGAGAGGCCTTGCAAGTTATAACTTCAAGAAAATATTAACAATTTGAGGGCAACAAATTGTACTTGTCATCAAAATCGCGCACTATAAACAATGTCGTGTTTCTCGCACATTAACAAAGCAGTGGCCTGGAATAGAACTTCAAAAGTGGAGCACCCTTAACCTTCAGGGATTAACAGTTCTGTTCATCATTAATTATTCAACTGCAGTGATCACAACATGACGAATGCTGTTGCAGATGCACATATATGAGACTTCATGTTGTAAAACTCGTATGAGTTACAAGTAGATTCGCAATCCTACTGGTTCGCGTTAAGGGTGGCCTCAACTCGAACCCGTTAAAGAATCAAACGATTCAATAGGGGTCCACTTGAGCCAGTGAGTGGGAAAAGTTGTTAGGCGTCATGTGGTGTGTGTTTAAAGGGTCTGGAGAGAGTCTCTCATTCTCTGGTCAGAAATAGTGCTCTCGGTGTTGGGGTTTCTTCCCATTTCTTTCAATAAAATACTGAGGCATCGCCCTCTTTCCGTCTCATCTCAAATTGAAATCTTAACATTCTCCTCTCTTCTTCAAGCTTCAACTTCAAGGTAAGGTGGGGTCCAAATCCTAGATTCTTCTTTGCCTCTTTCTTTGTAGTATTTTTTTGTCACTTTGTCCCTTTCTTGATTTTTTTTCTTCTTCTTTATTCAAGTACTTGGGATTGAGGCTATGTTGTTGTTGTTGTTTGTTCTTTAAAACTACGAAATATGAATCATGAAATTCTTATTGATTCGCCACTTTGTCACTTGTGTTATTGTTCTTTATAATGATCTATTGATGCTAAATTATAATTAATAATTGGAAAGTTGGTAGTGAGTCTAGAGACCATAGTGTTACTTCAAGTAATTGCTTGATTTACTTCTTGTATTGATGCATCGAGATTGACATTGAGTGATCATGAAATTTTGAAAATATAAAACTATGATATATAAATCATCATTCATGTCATTCACTTATTTTGCTTCCTAAGTTAATATCCTTTTTATAAGGTTTCTTTTCAACTTGAGTTGCGATGAGTAGAAGTAGAAAGGATGACATCGCTTGAGACCATTGCACAATGGTTGAGCCAAACAACAAAATTTATTTGATGTGCAACTATTGTGATGAAAAGTTTTATGGTGGGGTATTTAGAATGAAAAATCACTTGGCGAGAAGTAGAAAGGATGTCAAGTCTTGCACCAAAGTGCCCGATGATGTCAATGCACTATTTGATAAGGAAATGGAGAAGGCTAAACAAAATGAGGCGGTGTTTGATTTGGGAGGGGAGGAAGGCAATTTCTTTTAAGTCGGTGCTCCTCAGCCTCCTATTTGTAAAAGAGATGTTGGTGGTGCAAGTGTTGGTAACCGAGGAGGAATTGATCAAATATTTAGTAAGAAAGCCAAACAAACAATTCTCGAAGAACATTGGAAAAAGGGTGATAAGGAGAAAGCTGCAAGGAAGATTGCTCGATTCTCGTATTGCAACACCATCGCATTTAATGCGGTGCAATGTCTCGCCACTTTTGGGTCGGGTTTCAAGCCACCCAGTTATAATGAGTTGAAGGTTCATCTTTTGAAAGAAAAGGTGAAGTATGTCAATGACCTAATGCAAGAGTTTCGAGATGAATGGAAGAAAATGGTATGCAATTTAGTGTTGGATGGTTCATCTTTTGGGTCGGGTTTCAAGCCACCCAGTTATAATGAGTTGAAGGTTCATCTTTTGAAAGAAAAGGTGAAGTATGTCAATGACCTAATGCAAGAGTTTCGAGATGAATGGAAGAAAATGGTATGCAATTTAGTGTTGGATGGTTGGACCGATGTAAAGGCATGGCACTGATTAATTTTTTGGGGAATAGCTTCAAAGGAACGGTATTTTTCAAATATGTTGATGCAACTGAGGCAGTGAAGGATGGTGAACTTTTGTTCTCTTTATTGGATGAGGTAGTTGAAGAAATTGAAGAAGAAAAATGTAATTAAAGTAATCACTGATGGGGCAACTAATTATGTGAGTGCGAAGAGACATGTTGATGGCGATGAGAAAGCACTTATTTTGGACGCCATGCGATGCTTATTGCCTTTACTTTATGCTGGAGGATATCGGTAAGACGCCTACACGAAGCAGTGATCAAAAATATAAGAAGCTCATGGTCTACATCTACAACCACAGTTAGGTTTTTCAGTTGATGGGGGAGTTCACCAAAGGTAGAGATTTGGTGAGACCTGTAGTTGCACGTTGCGCCACTAGTTTTTTCAAAATAAGAAGTGTGCTTGAACAAAAGAAAGGCTTAGCGGTTTCAATTGCATAAAAAGAATGACAAACAAATTTCATATGCAAGAAAAAATGAAGGGTTAGAAGTTCGAGACTTGATTTTAGTTGATTCTAGATTTTGGAACTCTCGTAAGTATTGTTTGAAATGCATTGTGCCACTTGTGAAAGTGCTAAGATTGGTGGATTTTGATGCTAACCCTCCCATGGACATGTTGTTTACGAGGCTATGGATCGTGCGAAGGAAACCATTGCTGAGAATTTAGAACATGTGAAAGGAAGATGAATACCAATTTGGAAAATAATTGATACATGATGGAATAAACAGTTGCATCGGCTTTTGCATGCTACAGGATTTTTCTTAAACCTAAGTTTCCAATATAATCCTGAATGTCAAATGGACAAAGAAATCAAGAAAGGAATGCATAATACCTTGGATAGAATGGTTCCCACTATTGCAGAGAGAGTAGTGGTTGATAAAGAAATAACAACATTTAAAAAAACTATAACATATTTTCTAAAGAGATTGCAAAGCTAACAAGAGGCAAAAAGCAACCAGGTTCGACAAGTTGTTTATATTTATTATTGAATAATTAAGTTCATTAGTTTATTTCCTCATTTCTTCAATTAGTTGTGCATCACTCATATTTGATGCCCAAAATTGCACCCGATTGGAGGGATAGTTTTGGAGATTCGACTTCCAATTTGCAACGCATAGCCATCAAAATCTTAAAATCTTACTTGCATTTCCTCTCCTTGTGAGCGAAATTGGAGCACATTTGCAACATGTAAAAGTAACTTAATTCGTTGAAGTTAAGTGAAGTGAATATGTGAAACTATTTTTATTTTACTTTATTACTATCTTCGTTGTTGTAGATTCATAGAAAGTCGCAATAGATTGCAACAAAAAAGATTGAATGCACTTGCGTTCGTCAACTACAATCTACGACATCGTATGTGCAAGGAAAGTAGGATGGCAAAAGGATTAAATCATGATCCAATTTCCTTATCTGACACGAAGTTCGAGGATGAATGGATCACTGAGCAAGAGAATCCAGTTCTTCCTAGAGATGTTTCATGGTTGGACTTGGGGGATTGCATTGAAAAAGAGCTTCCACAACTAAACACACGAAGAAGAGGTACTTCTTTCAATAATTATTTGAAGCAACGGTACTTCTTGATTATGTGAGAAGTTAGCACTAATATGAGTAATATATTAATATCAATTATCCATCACTTTTTAGGTCCAAGAAACTTTACTTATGTACCTCTGAGTGACAAAAGCAAAGGAGTATTGCATGATGAAGAGGACTAACTCATTGAAAATTCAAAAGGGGGTGAATGAGAAGAGGAATGGTATGGAAAAGGTGAAGATGAAGAAAGGTTGTTTGGAGGACACTAAGGGTTTATGGATGAAGATTTGGATGATGTTTTGGATGATTATTGATGATTGAAGAGGAGATTTTTTTAGGATCTAGAAACATGTTCTTCCTATTCAGCTTTAATTTTTTTTAGCTTGGCTAACCGCACCCCACCGTTTACTTAGTGCACCTCAGTGAAAAAGTCAAACTAAAAAAAGGTTCAATTCTACTGCAAAATGACATTTATGCCCCTCACTGTGATTAGTGCACCCCATCGCCCTTTACCTCTTGTTTTGTGCACCCCACCATCATCCATTCACACTCTCTTCTTGTGATTTGTGGGGCATCATCAAGTGGTTCAGCTTTACAGGTCTGAATCTCCAGTTGGAGAGTCGTTTAGAGCCTACCGAACCTCTAGTTGGAAAGTCGGTCAGAGCCCTCCAAACCTCTAGATGGAGAGTCGGTCGGAACCCACCGAACCTTTAGGTCGGCAGTTTTTAACCGAAATCCACGAAAGAGGTTCAGTTTGACAACACTTAACCTAGAAGATAAGTCTCGGTCATATGTCGTCAAACCTAAAATGGATGTTTCGACCAAGGTTTTGGAGTTGGGTGCATCGATTTGGATGAAAAGGTATTTTGGTAAAAATATTGGGGTGCCCTCATAAATTGAAATTCAAATTGGTGGTGCACTCGGAATCGGGGTGAAGTAAGTAAAGAGTGGGGTGCACTTAGCAAGGCTCAATTTTTATTTTTTTTTTTTTTTTTGCTTTAGTGACTTAGCAAGTGCTAAGTGGTACTGTGGTAGTAACTAATGATATACATTGCCACAATGAAATATGGAACAATATTTAACTTTTGGAGTCGCTTTACACTTTAGTGAATTAGAAAGTGGTATATGATGCTACAATATAAGTTACGGAACGACATTGAATTTTGGAGCCAATAATGTCTCTTTAAGAATCAAGTTGAACCCATACATTACAAATTCCATTAGTCATTAGGATTAAACATGTATATGAGATCTCTTATTAAATTTTGGAGCCAAGAATGTCTCTTTAAGAATCAAGACGTTATGAAACAATACTGTTCAATCTAAGTTGGCATACATCTTCTTTTCACATGTTCCAAATTATTAGCAACGATTTCCTTCGCGCGATCCATAACCTCATAAACATATCCATGTGAGGTTTAGCATCAGAATCCACCAATCTTAGCACCTCCACAAGTGACACAGTGCGTTTCAAACAATACTTAAGGGAGTTCCAAAATCTAGAATCAGCTAAAATTAAATCTCGAACTTCTAACCTTTCCTTTTTTTCTTGCATATGAAATATGTTTGTCATTCTTCTTATGCAAATGAAGCCACTAAACATTTCTTTTGTTCAAGCACACTTCTCATCATCAAATAAATAGTGGCAAAACGTGTGACTGTAGGTCTCACCAAATCTCTACCTTTGGTGAACTTCCTCATCAACTGCGAAACCAAACTATGGTTGTAGATGTAGACCGTAAGCTTCTCGCATTTTTGGATCACTGCTTCGTGTGTAGGCGTCTTACCAATATCCTCCAGTGTTTAGTCAAGGCAATGAGCAGCGCATGGCGTCCAAAATAAATGCTTCCTCTTCGCAAATCAACATGCCTCTCGCACTCACGTAGTTTGTTGCCCTGCCAGTGATTACTTGAATTACATTCTCTTCCTCAATTTCTTCAACTACCTCATCCAATAAAGAGAACAAAAGTTCACCGTCCTTCACCGCTTCAATTGCATCAACAGATTTGAGAAATACAGTTCCTTTGAAGCTATTCATCAAAAAGTTAATCAATGTCATGCCTTTTACATCGGTCCAACCATCCCACATTAAATTGCATACCATTTTCTTCCATTCATCTCGAAACTCTTGCATTAGGTCATCGACATATTTCATCTCTTCTTTCAAAAGATGAACCTTCAACTCATGATAATTGGGTGGCTTGCAACCCGATCCCAAAAGTGGTGAGACATTGGACCACGTTAAATGTTATTGCGTTGCAGTACAAGAATCTTGCAATCTTCCTTGCAGCTTTCTCCCAATTACCCTTTTTCCAATGTTCTCCGAGAATTGTTTGTTTGGCTTTCTTACTAAATATTTGATCAATTCCTCCTCGGTTACCAACACTTGCACCACCCACATCTCTTTTACAAGTAGGAGCGGTTACCAACACTTGCACCACCCACATCTCTTTTACAAGTAGGAGCGGTTACCAACACTTGCACCACCCACATCTCTTTTACAAGTAGGAGGAGGCTGAGGAGCACCGACACCAAAGAAATTGCCTTCCTCCCCTCCCAAATCAAACACTGCCTCATTTTGTTTAGCTTGCTTCTTTTCTTTATATTTCAAATACTTATTGAATAGTGCATTGACATCATCGGGCACTTTGGTTCAAGACTTGACATCCTTTCCAATCCTCGCCAAATAATTTTTCATTTCATTCTAAATACCCCACCATAAAACTTCTCACTACAATAGTTGCGCATCAAATAAATTTTGTTGTTTGGCTCAACCATTGTGCAATGATCTCAAGTGATGTCATCATTTCTACTTCTACTCATTGCAACTCAACTTAAAAAGAAACCCTATAAAAAGGATAGTAACTTAGCAAGCAAAATAAATGAATGACATGAATCATGATTCAAATTTCATAGTTCTATATTTTCACGATTTCATGATCACTCAATGTCAATCTCAATGCATCAATACAAGAAGTAGATCAAGCAATTACTCGAAGTAGCACTATGGTCAATAGTCACTAGACTCACTACCAACTTAGCATAGCAACTTAGCAATTAGTGTAAGACCATAATGTGTCTCATAATATGTTACTCCCTCCGATAAAAAAAATATGAGGCCTTTTGCTCAAAACACATACTAAGAAAGCATTAATTGACAATTTAAATTACATTATTGTCCATATTTAATTCTTTATTTCATCCAATAAAAGAAGAACAAGTGTTTAATTATAATTAAATGTTTGAGTTAAGAAAGGGGTAAAATAGGTATAAAAAGTACCAAGTCCTCTCAAATTTCAAAAATGTCTTATATTTTTAGGAGAGATTTTGTAGAAAGTCTTATATTTTTAACCGAATGGAGTATTAATTTATATAATGAAGAAATTGTGTAACTTATGAACCTAAAGTCTTTCAAGCCTTATTACCGTTACCAATTTGATGGAAATTAGTTTTAATGTGGGAAATTCAATGGTTCTCCCTCGAGCCTATAAAAGAGCACTTGTACCATCAAACAAGTGGCTGAATGTTTTGAGGCCCATGAGGGCGATAAAGTTTTGGTGATTTTAGGAGATTAAAGGCTTCCGTAGGTAATTCTCCATTTGACCTATTTTATCTTGTTTAAAGAATGTTTACAATTAGTAAATATAATTTAGCATCAATACATCATTATAAAGAAGAACAACAACATAATTGACAATGCAGCAAATCAATAAGAATTTCATGATTCATATTTCATAGTTTTAAAGAACAACATAGCCTCGATCCCAAATACTAGAACAAATAAGAAGAAAAAAAAAACTAATGAATTTGTTCTCAAGAAGGTGATAAAGTGACAAACCAATAATCACAACACAAGAATAAAACAACAAGGATAACACGAGAAGAATAACTTGAGAGTCATGAAAAATGAATCTTACAAGCTTGAGAGAAAAATTTCTATGGTGATTCAAAAAGAAATGGGCAAAAAGATAGAGAAAGAGATCTCAAAGTAAGTGAAAGAGAAGGAGAAAAGAAAAAGAAACAACAAAGAAAGAGACATAAGAATAATCTAGGGTTTGGACTCTACCTGACCTTGAAATTGAAACTTGAAGAAGAGAGAAGAAGTGGAGAGAAACCCTTTGCTTTTGTGTTTTAACCCAAAAAGTTGTCGTTCTCCCCCTTAATACCCAAAATCGGCCCCACGGAAAACACAAAAGGCGAAAAAAAAGGTAGGTTTAAGGGGTTCGAGTTGAGGCCACATTGAACTCGGACCAGGAGAGGTACGAGTCAACTCGTACGAGTTTGACAACTTTATTGGCACATCCCACCATTTTGCCAACGAAACGTAGGCATTCAAAAGCATGTTGCATTTTGCGCATGATTGGAAGAGTGGTAGCATGTTTAGGAAAACACAATTGGAGGATATTTGAAGCAAAATAGCCTCAACAGCTAAGGACACATGGTACATAACCTAATTTAACGTGTTCCTTTGAATGGTAAAAATAAGGCAGTGGTGTTTTGTTTCACTTATTAACATAGAGGATGGAAAACTAATGTTCTTGCAGTAGCAAATTCTCTGTCCATTCATAAAATGTTTGCTTCTTGATGAGGATAAAAAAATATACATTGATATATTTTTCAAGATCTAATTGAAATCTTTGCTTGATGTTCTCAAAATCTATTAGTACATGCTATGCATAACATCTTTCTAAATCTAGATAAACAAGAAATACTTTGAAAATATCCAAGTAAACGGAAAATTCAATCTCCCTCTTTATTGTGTTTAAATGCGTGCATTAGTCTAACTAATGTGTTGCAGAAAAAGCTATTCAGAGTGAGACAATTCTAAAATGGTGTTCCATTTAGTCATTTACCTGTAGCATCTTTACAGAATTTTTTTCATTATTTCTATATAAAAGACAATATGGCAACCCAAATAGGCAGGATGTTAAATTGATAGTAGGAGGTACCTCATTTCCTTTGTTACCATAGCTTATGAGTATCTCTTTCTCTAACTGGAAGGAACTCTGTGCAGCTTGCCAAAGAATGTAGAACAAATAAGTTGCAAACTCAAATGATTCAGGTGCTATATAAACAAGCAACAAATTTTGAATATTTATTTATATAGCACATTAATTTAGTAAAAGGAATTAAATGAACGGTAGTATACAGATATGATGCAGCAACAACATAGAAAAATCAATCAAGAATCATAACTAAGAATTTCTCTAGTGGCACCGTCATTTCCCCCAACACCCTCCACCTCAAGATGTCCCCCACTTTTTGTGATATCTATGCAAAAGCCTAATTTAACAATTATAGAAACAACGTAAGAGTACCAGACAAGAGGTACATGGAGGCCGGGATGCCAGTCGTTAGCCCAGTTCCATCAACTTCCCACGTAGCGGCAGCCTTCAAATCTAAATCCAGATTTTTGAAAAGCAAGATGAAATACATAGATGGTAGAACATATTTCAAGATATACATATTTCGAGATATACCACCCACAAGAAAATATTGATATTTATAGAAGACGAAAAATCGTTAGATTCCAGAATGCATGTTCTACCCATGGTAAGCCAATATCTAGATAAATAGTTGCTGAGAATTGCTCATATGGAAAAACTATCGACTCATCAAAAGAAGCCAATTTGTCTTGAACATGTATTATAAAAGGAAAACCCAAGAAATATACAAATGACAAAGTGGCAAAGGCATCAACTTGCATATAATGAGTGTGCACTTATGCTTGTTTGTATTTCTTGCGCCTTCAGATACTTGTTCAAATATGGGAGTTCCAAGGTCAAGTAACTCAAAATAAGAAAGCAAAATTGTAGAAGTAATGTTTATTGTATGCATACAACAACAAAGCCTCAACCCCAAATTAGTTGGGCTCGGCTACTATTGTATGTATAAAGAAAATAAATAAAAGAAAATATTGTTCAAATGATTGGTATAAAGAATTTTATGGGAAATTAAATTACCATGGTTGCAGAAATCTATGGCAGGGACAAGGCCCTCTACCCAAATAGTTTCCCCATGTGTTGAAGATGTAGGTTTGGTTCCATTGTCAATCTCAAAGCATTTGACACCTACAATAAAACGTATATTCCAAAAGTTTATTTGATCCTCAAAATATTTCACCCATAATTGACACTATATTATTCTTTGAATCACAAACTAAACTAAATCAAACTGAATAATGATGACATGAAACCTTCTTCACCCTTAACAAAACTTTGTGCTCCACTTGAATTTATAGATCTCAAAGCGCTAGAATCTCCAAAAAGAGACGAATGGGAAGTTTCATCCTCCTTTGGCATTTGAGGGAAGACATAAGAATGTGGAAAAGGTATGTTTAGTGCACGCGTCCAAAATATAGAGTTTGCCCTACCGCAATTTCATTGAAAAGTGTGGTCAGCGATCTTGTAATACGAAACACATAACGAAGCAATCAAGGAAATACGCTAGGAAGTACCAAGCCTAAAATGTTGGTCCCATATCATCACATCATCCCATATGTTAAGGAACATCAATTTTTTTAACTTTCCTCACATCCTAGAAGGGCTAGTATGCTAAATAGTGTGGCTAAAGATTCCAGATACAAAAGCTCTACGTTAATGTAAATCTCTTCTTCTTTGTGTTTCTTTCCTTTCTAAATATGTTCCTACTGCACTAAAGTTTTTTTTAACCTAGAGCATGATCCAAAGAAATATTCGATGTCACTAGAGCAGCCAAGTTAAAGAAAAATATTAAATCTCAACCATAATCTGAAAAACTAACCTCATCATTTTAATATGAACACAATTCATCTCACGCTAAAGTGACTGAACAACTAACCTCATCATATTGCAAACTAGACAAAATGTTTTTAGCTTTATATTGTACTTAAAATGACAAGCGGTCATTTTTTGCAAAAGCTAAGTGGTCAGGTACAGCTTTATTTTAACAACTACAAACAAGCCACCATGTTCCAACATTATCATCAAAGGAATTTTTTAATTATTTTTAAGTTTGACATAAGTAAAGTCATTCAACTTAAATCCTCTAAAGGTAACAACATAGATGAAATGTGAAAATATTAGCTAAGATGCCTACCAGAGGAAGTCTTCAAACTGCATCTCTCTGCAAAAGAAGCAAACAATTCACAAACGTATCAACGTAGATCTAATGGTTGCTTGTTTGAAATAATTGTTGAGAAAGACTTCATTAAACATTATAGCTTAGAAGAACAAAGCAAAAGATCTCAATAGGCATGGTGCACTCGTGAAATTAATGAACAAAGTAGTAAAATAGTTGAAGAAAAAAATGCGAGCATGTACACATGCACACATAGACAAAAATAATATACAGCAAAAGGGTAAGCAATACAGGAGACCTCCGCAACCAAACCAATAGAAATTTACATAATTCCAAAAAATTGTCATTTTGTCATGCAACAAAATTTGAAAATTTTCTCACTACGAATCTTGTGGTAGAATTTAGTGCTTTAAAAAAAAAAAAGGTACTAATTTCCTTTCTTATGGTGTTTATAGGCCAATGGACATGCATTCTTAGTCAGATCAACAACCTGACAGTATAGCAAGATTTCAAGGAGAAGTAAAATTGTCCAAAAAAAAGTTTAAAATATCAAATAAGAGGCCCAAAAATGTGAAAAAAAAAGTTAATAAACTTATCATTTAAAGTTGACCAAAACTGTATGCTAATATGCAGTTATGGATGTTGCCTTTGATAGAATAGAGCAGCAAGACAAATTCATCATGCTGGCAATAAAGTTTGACAAAACGCTTAAATTACATCTAGTAGAGCATTTGAACTTCCACGTTTTGAAGATATAGACCATGTGAACAAAAACATAAATAGTGGCGTCATGAACAAAGCAAGAAAAAAAACTTGAAATCCAATCTATTCATCTATACTCACGTCAAAAAATTTTATAAATATTAAATTACTACATGGCTACATCATACCTTTCTAGTTCCCCATCAAGAAGTTCGACCACCAAATCCTTCACCTTATCTTCGTACAAAGAAAACAACTTTTTCTTCTGCAACATAAACCTGTCCTTAAATTGAGATCAATTGCGCATCGCCACATGGATAAGCTAGCGGTACTCAATCCATCGAGCTAAGCCAAAGACTATAATATGGAACAGTCTAAAGACAAATTTGATGAAACGGACACATATCAAGGTACCAAATTTAAACTAAACAGACCAAGATCTAACAATCCTCATGTTCTCCGGTCATTCACCTGCAATTCGCTTGCGCGGAACAAACTCGTCCCCTTCAGCTCCAAAAGTTCATCATCAGTGAACCAAAGCGGATTCCCAAAGGTGTTCGGCAGCATATCAAGATACCTAATTTAAACTAAACATCAGCCACTCATGTAGAAGAATCCAAGAAAAGACACCACTCCTGCTATTTTCTTCAAAAAATACATTAGCAAATGAACTGCAATCCCAAAAAAGATCCTAACTTACGGCTTCCACGACGAATTCTTACGAACTCGCTCTAAAGTCAGGAACAAAATCATCAAGAACCGGTCATCAACCTCTCCTTCATCAAACATAGCCCTACATTTCGGCCCCGAACAAGGGTCTTGCAACACTCTCATGGGAGTAATCGCTAAATCCAAAGGAACCACCAGCAGAACTCCTGAAAACCCTAGCAAAACCCTAACGTTCAAACTCAGAACGCGAAACTAACCCTATTTTGAAGAAACGAAACGCGAGGGTTTGAGAATTGAAATTGAAGTACCGTCGCTGCGATTCTGGGAGTGGAAGAGGCCGTGGCCTCTGACGGGGCCGCAGCGTTTGATGTTGCAACCGCGTAGTTCGACTCCGTTCGCGTGAAGCCATTGAAGGAAGCTTTGGAGCTTCGATTCGTCTTCCATTGGAGCTTTGATAAGGTTTTGAAATTGTTTCGGTTGGGGAGATATTTTTTTAAGAGGGCCGCTAAGGGCACCCCACCGTTTCATGAAGGCACCCGGTTAATGTGGGCACTAACCAATTTACCTTGGGCACCAAAAAATTAGACCCGAAATATCCAAAATACCCCTCTAACCAATTTACCTAGGGCACCAAAAAACTCCTGCAAAACGGAGGCACCCCACCATCCCACCACCGTCCTCTTGCTTGACTTTCTCCATTTCTCGTCAACGAACCACCTAGCAATCCCGAATCTAAGTTGTATTCGTTCCTCTATGTCTCTCTCCTCTGTTGTAGGACGTTTTTCGAGTTTGAAGACTCTGAGTTTTGGTCGATTTCATATCCAAATTAGGGCTCGGTTCAAGTTTTTCGTTCACACATCAATAGTGTTGAAATCGATCGTTTGAATGTGCGTTGGTAGTCTAATTAAGTTGCATTTGATATAGTAGTTGTTATGTTTGTGTGGCGGTGCATTCAATGGTTCATTTATTGGGCGTGCGTGGTTCTCGGCCACACAGGCCAGAGATTTTGTTTACTGGTCTCGCCAAGCATGACCGAGAATGTAGAATAGCTCTCGGTTGTCCATAACCGAGACTTTTATTGTCGTCTCGGTGGCCACCACTTCACGAGAGTAAGTCGAAGTGTATAGTTTATGTCATGTCGGTGATGTCCAACCGAGAATGTAGAATAGCTCTCGGTTGTCCATTACCGAGATATTTTTTAATGAACTTGCCGAAAAGGAAAATGTTGAATTGGACGGGGGGCAGTTGAGTCAATGAAAAATGGTGATGCAAACGCAATGTCGTTTTAGGTTCAATGTGGGGTGACACCAGGGTTTGAATCAATATATATCTGGGGTTTGGTCTTTTCCGTTTTTACAAAAACTTTGGGTGCCTTCATTAAACAAGTATTAGTTGGAAGTTATCTCATTTGAGTTAATATTTTCATCTTTGGTTTAACTTTAAACTTGCAGGGAAGTTTCAATTTTTTAAATAATAAAAAATATGAATTGACATAAATAACTTTCAAACGAAAAGATCGGTAATAAATGAGTCATTAATTAAGGGTAATTGCATCCACAACTCTTAAGAGATAACTCTTTAGGGAGAGTGGTGGAGAGATATCTCACACCTTATGGTGTAAGTTGGGAGATAATTTGCAGGCAAGTTGAGCAACCAAACAAAATTAGTTCTCAACTCCCTGTAAGTTATCTCCGGAATATAACTCAAATCCTAACAAAACGAGGCCTAAATATCAAAAGATTTTTTTTACAATGGTCAATGGTATATATAGTTAATGTGGCGGCCCCCAATCCCGAGGTCGCCACGTGGAGTGTCGCGGCCCCGTAGTCTTGTCATATCATTGACCTATTGGGTCCCACGCTCCACTAACGTCATTTATTATGCCACGACTACTCAATATGCGTGTTAACTCATTTCGTTAATCAATTTAGTTAGACAATTGAATCATTTTTAGCATTAAAACAACAAGCAAGTAAAACAATTAATTTCATCGTCATATGAAGCATCATTTATATGAGCAACTCTATTGTGGAAAACCCGGGAAAGTACTTTGTATATAGGCGATAATACTAAGTAGTAATATATACAAGTATAGTGTCTATCGAGTCTCCCAATACCCAAAAGTAAAGCAAAATATCAAAATAACACGTACTAGTTGGTCCTCGACCGCGGGCAATCAGATGAAGTCACCAAGAATCCCTTTGCCCCTACTAGTACTGGGATCTGCACTCGACCATCACAAAAGTCAGATGGAAAGTACAGTTAGTAAGATTCTAAAGAAGTACACCGAGCATTTATAAGAAGATAAATAAATACCAATAATCGTGTTAAATAATCATGCGAAAACTAAACATACAACTGTGCTACGATCATCACATGAATAAATAACACGAGAGAAACAAAGTGTGTACTCGTCCCGGTAAGACTAAACTGTACTTCGAGCCCCCAGGATCCTTTCGGTGGGTGCCCCCACTTCCTTTCACATGGTTCCTCGCGGTGCATGTCCGACACGTGCACCCTTATTGCAACTTGGGTTGCAATTCACCGAGTTCATGATCACACGTGCTACAGCCTAGTGTGTCATAAGTACATTATGAATATCAGGTGGGAGTAACTCGACCATCAACCAAATGTATCACGGAATATATTACAATAACAAGGAATATGAAATCAACGATGGAAAAGTAAACCCTCAGTGACTTTCAGATGAATTCTTACGTACTTCAAAAACGCACTCTGAAGTTTCACTCACGTCTCGATATACGCGTCGACTCCCGACTGTGGTCTCTAAGTTCCGGTGTCCAATTAAATCATTTTAACTAGTTTAAAGTCAAATTAAGTGAATTTATAATGTGTGACAAAAAATATAGAAATTTTATTCTATACCGAGGTGTCAAACGCCTGAAAAAATTCTTGAATACTATTTTTTTATCTTTTTCTCATTTTTTATATTTTTTCATGATTTTCTAAATTTTTCCATTATTTTTACCTTTTTTTCTTTAATTTATTTAATTTAAAATTGTTTTAAAATTAATTTTTAATATTATATTATTTAAATAAATGGGTGGGTACCTTGACCGAGTTTGACCCGGTCCAACTGGGTCGGGCCCGAATCGGCCCACCCCATCTCCTTCTTCACAGAGACGTTGGTCTATGTTATTTATTTATTTATTTATTTTTTCGTTCAACCACCAACAATAACAACTTCAACAACATCATCAACAACCACCAACACCATTAATATCAAGTTTTCTCCAACATTTAACCAATAATCAACTTCCACCATTAAAACACATTCAAGCTTCATTTTAAATAGAGAAATTAAAAGAAAGTGGAGATGCTCACTTTGATCACTTGCTTCCTTGATTAAATCACTTCTCAGACTCCAAGGATCTCATACAATCTCACACTCTCAATGGTTGTTATCAATTTTTCAAGGAATTACACATTTTTTTTTATTGTTTTGTGTTGAAGAAAGGAAAATAGAGAAAACGTGGAGGAGAGTGAAGAAATGAGTGGTAACCCTTATTTTTGGGTGTTAGGTGTATAGTGTAATGTTTCCATTGCTCCTCATTAGACACCAATTTTTTTAGCCTTGTTCAATTACCTTCGATTTTTCGGTGTCCCGCACCTCGGCACGCATAACGAGACGCGTCATAATCGCCAATTTCGATTAATTGGCATGGACTGTGTTTATCATTAATATTTGTCACATTCAATTAATTTGATTATCCAATTTATTTTCCGACCTAGTGTACCCACAGTTCGCTCGCTCAATATTCGTATTGACACGTTTCTCGAAGCGAACACCTGTTACACTATCTCGCTTCGATTCAATGATATAAATACACACATGCGATGTCAGGTAAATAATTTGATATACAACATCGTAAATAAGCAAACAATCACACAAAATCAATGTTTACCTAGTTAGGCGTGCCCGACCTACCTACGTCATCCGCGCGGATCTGAGCTGGCGTCCAAGTCTGAAAATAATCAATAATAACGGCGTAATTAAAATTTGGGCCGTTAATAGCCTTACAGGTCTTTCATCTTTGTTTTTACAATAAGTTGTTTCAATAGCACCAAGTTAGGACCCCCAAACTTTACATAAATATGTCTTTGAATTTTATAATTTGGTACTTTTGGTAGATCGTATGTAATAATGTGAAAGAATGTTCTTGATGTGGATTTTTGTTCTAAAATCCTTACACCACAGCTTCAAAAAAAAAAAAAAAAAATCCTAACGCCATACTATGTTTTTATGTAACAATGATGAATGAACAATAAATAAAACATTTTATACAAAATATAATATTAATTGTCTACTCTTCTCAAAAACCCTAAAAACTATCTTTCGTAATATTTGACTATTTTATAGTGATTTTAGTTTTGAACTACCAGCTATCTTCTCTTTTGATCGACGGTGGTTCCGATGATATCATTTTCCTTTTGTTCGTCAAATAAAACAGATTTAATTAATCCGAGATCGATAAATGGTTCCTTCAGGATTGCATTTATCATATCCAACATTGGTACAAGTTGATTCTTCAACTCTACATCTTAATTTACGCTTGCATGTGGATTTACGCATGCGGCTACTAGATCGATACTTTTCATTAGTATTTTTTAATTAAATGAGCAGTTTCATTAATTCTCTCGTTAGAAGGTTTATACTTTCTTCTTAGTTGAAAGTTTGGTTTCCTTTATTTGTTAGAAGCTTTATTTTAAGGTTTGTAGCAAGCGAATGTTGTTGGTCAAGTAATGTGACGGCCCCAAATTACGAGGCAAACCAGACACACCGCACGTCGTCGCCAGACATGTCACCAAGTCATGCCACGTAACTTGCACACATGTCCATGATTGTCCGTGAATTAACCATCTTGTAACTTGACTTAGTGAATTTCATTGTTTAAAAGATTATTTAATCGAAAATATATTAAGTTACAAAATTTTACGACTTAATTTGTTTATTTTAATTCTTTTCAGGTTATCTTTAATAACGAAAGTCTTAAAAATATGCAATTAAATAATATAAATGAGTTTTGTACTAATTAACAACCTATAGGGTGCAAACTCGACAAATGGATACCATGTATATCAATAAAAACGACAAAAGGTATACCAAGTGTCAATATACATGTACCATGTAATAAGTCTCTCAAAATGATTCCAAAAAATAATACATATATACATACAAACACCTACTGTAGTGGCCCTCGTCGCCCCGGGGTGATGTATCTCCGTGTACTCCTGCTAACTGACCCTACTACACGTGTACTCGGCACCTGCTTGTCCTATTTATGTCTCGAAATTCGTATCCATTCGTGTGTACAGTGTATAAATGACATATTCAGCGAAATCGTAGTTAAATGCAAGAATTATTAATAATCAATTAAACAAATCATATTGTGGAAAAACCTTGAAAAATATTTTGTATAGAGGTAGACGACTGTACCATATAATGTATCTATGTATAACGTCATGTTACTCCACAGTTCCCAAAAGAATCAAAATATCAAAACAAAACACATGTACAAGTAATCCTCAACGGTAGACAGTCAGAGGTAGTCGCCAAAGATCTCATTGCCCTTACTTGTACTCGGATCTGCACTCAATCATCACATAAGAAAATGGATGATGAGTCCAGTTAGTAAAATCCCAAAGAACTTCTCTGAGCATTCAAATAAACAAGTGGAAGTCAATAAATACTGTTAAATAAACATGCGGAATGTAAACAGATAACTGTAAGTAGGGCATCGCATGTATAGATAACAATAAAGTACAAATATATGTGTCTGTTCCAGTCTCATCGTTCCTCATCAGCTTATGGAAATGTTGATAGGACACTACCCATCTCCCTGTAGCCTCGGGGTCATCGCCTCCATAAAAGAATCCAAGCTAGAACTTCAAAAACTCCCTCAATAACTTCGTCTCTGGTGCTATGACGAATGTCGATATAGTAGTCGTATAAGCAGTGGGGGTGGCAGTAACCTGGTCCGTCGTCGTGAATGGAAGCGTAAGTGTAACGACCCGAAAATTTGACTTGTGCCACGTGTCAGGTCAGGGTCGTTTATGGGATCCACTCGTTGAAATACGTATGTCCGAATCCAATTTGAGATGATAATGCTAACAATGCGAGGAATTCGATGAGTCGAAATACGAACGGGGACGCGCCTCGAGTCGCGTGCCGACATGGGACCGAGATAGTGGCGTAATATTTATGTTGGATACGCCTCGTGTTGCGTGTAGCATGAGTATCGAGATTGTGAAATGAGGCGGGTTGGTGCCTCGAGATGTGCGTTGCTTGGTTGTTGAGTTGCCTCGAGATTCGTGTTGCACGAATCTCGATGACATTTTTGATTTGAAATCAAAAAGAAAAAAAAAAGATAATGTATATATATATATATCTATATATATATATATATATATATATATATATATATGAAAAAACAAAAAAAGAGGATTTGGATAAGAATCGGAGTGAGGAGAGAAGAAGAGAGGAAATGACGGAGAGGCGGCTCCCGACGCCACGACGGCGGCGCGAAGTCCGGCAAGGTGAGCCGTCGCAGATGCGGTGGAGTCGGAAGCAGCGCGGACGACAGCGCGGACGACTAGCGCGAGAGGTTGGCGGCGGCGCGATCGGACTCGCGGCGAAGATCGCGCGCATCAGCGAGCGATGGCGACGGCGGTGTGGACGGAGCGACGAGACGCGAGCCGGCGGAGGATGGCGGACCGGGCCGGCTCGACCCCCAGCAGCGAACGACGGAGATCGCGGTGGGCGGCGACAGTGGTTGGCGGCGTAGCACTGGACTGGCGTCGAACGAGCGATGGGACGGGCGCAGCGCAGCTACGCGGCGGCGGCTTCGGCGATGCCGGCGGCGAGCTTGTGCGGCGCAAGCGAGGCGACTGACTCCGTGCGGCAACGAGTTGGATCGGCGATGGATGGCGCGCGAGTGCGGCGACGCAACGCAACCCGGTGGGACGGCGACAACGGCGGTCGGCAGCGGTCGCGGTGGTGGTCGACGCGGCGGAGCTGCGGCGCTGCGCGTATGGCAATGACACCGACAAGCAATATGATGGGGCGTTGTCAACCGGTCGGATGCACGATTTCGACGAAATCGCGACGACGCGATGGAGGTGAGATTTATTTCACCATATTTTGTTGTGATGTGAATGATTTTAATAAATGAGGCCTAAAATGTCTAAAGGACACCAGAGACTTATGAGTCGTGTGTCGGGTGCGCAAAAAAGACGCGCGAGACGACGTTTTGAGGTTCGCGATTTCTCGAAGTAAGTAAACCAGCTAGGGACTTATACAATATTTCATTTCTCTCAATTGGCTGTTGTTGTTTACTGTTTTGTGATAGCTTTATTGTTGTTCACTGTTTGTTATGATAGCTATCGTTTCATGCGTTCTTTATCCCTTTCATTCTATTTGCATGAATTCGATTGCTTAAGATATCGTGAAATGTTGCTTTGGATATTGTGAAATGTTGTGTATATGTCCTATTGGATTTTCTTACCTGAGTTCGTCATTCTTATGTTCGACTGAGTGCAGAGCCGCGGACAAGTAGCAGAGGGAAAACTCCATTTCTAAGTGAGTTTTTGAATATTTTGTATTTACTCTCCTCTGATGATATTTACTGGGTTCCACAATTAGGTTGCCTAACTCCCTGATCTTTTTGTTGAGTTATTTCATGTATTAGTCGATTTCGCTAAATTTTTAAATCTTGACATAACATTAATAACTCAACTGTAAAATGTTGAATGTACTAAAAATGATGGATTTGAAGGCTGACTAGGCTCTCGTTAACCTTGCGAGATTGGCTCGGTGGTCCACGTGGGCTAGGTCGGGCGGAGCCCAATTTGTGAGAAATTGAGACCGTCACAATAAGAGTCGATGTCTCTAAAGGAACGACAACTGCGATAGCTGTCTCTATGAGTGCCTCTGTCGCTACCCCCTGAACAGGTGTTTGGGGTACCACCTGAACAACAGCTGTCCCTGCCGGTACGGTCATAACTACCGGTTCTCTCGCTAAAGTGAGTGTCGCCAGTACCGCGGTCAGCTCTTGTAATAGTTGTAATACCTCGACCATCTGTGTCTTCCGGCCGAGAGTCTATCCTCCACGCTCGCCATAACCGAGACATCCCTAGTTGCATCGCTAGTTTGTTCAGTCTCAAAAGACGTACCAGACTATCCGTCCATAATCTGCAGCTAGAATGTGCTCCGGATCAGTCTCGAGGTATATACATATATCATATAATAAGATGAACATATATCACGCATATAAGTTCTAACTCTACCCGCCTCACATCACTTCCCAACTAAAGTTCTAAGGCACTGACTTCGAGTTTCCACATCTAACGGCATGTTTGGTTCACATTTTAGTGAATCCAAACACATGGGATTAATTAGTGATGGGACTAACACATGAGTTTAGATAGTTTAGTCCCATTTGTGTATCTTGTTTGGTTAGGAGTTTTAAGGTTGAGATTAAATGAGGTTGTACATGTACATTTACCAAAGTACCCTTTAGATAAAAAAACACCAAAACCCACCATTTCACACATTTCTCATCTATTTGCTCATGAAAATCGCGCTGCTGCTCCTCCTGAAGATCGGTGCTGCTGTTCGCGGAATCAAATTTCGACCTTCAAAATGTTTTTCTTGCGTGCTTGTCTTATGGTTTGTACTGCAAAATCATACTGTAAGCTTCTAAGTAATCTCTTACTGGTGGTTCAGTATACTTCACTAAATTAGCTGCAAGCTTGCTCACTGGCTTGAACTGCTCCATGACCAACCAAATTTATTTTTTTTGATGAACCAACCATACTTTAATACATACCTTTATTAGAATCTGGTCTTAAGAAGTAATCCGCATAGGTTGACTCATATCAGTGAGTTTGTCACTCATGGCATGCCTTCAACAAATTGGTTGTTGCATAGGTTGTTTGGGCCCAAAATGATTGTCTTCATAAAAAAATAAGCATATTTTGATAGTCATACCATGAGTGAAAAAAAATTGAAAGGAAGGAGAACCAAATGCAGATAATCCATAGCTACAAGCAGTTCAGATACCAAATTGTGGATTAAGAATTTCAGCTTCATGAGACCGATTGTTCCATAACAACAAGTATGTTTGATTGTCCTCAAAATGATCGATTTCGTCTGGTTCGATTTCGGCCGAAAGCTGTCGAGCATGTTCGATTTCGGCTCTCCTCTCCTTCTCGCACAAACCGGCGCCTTGCGGTTCGCAGCCTTCCTCCTCCTCGCTTCCTCTTCGGCCGTCGATGCAAAACAGGGAGGGAGAACGAAGAAGAAGTCGCGGTCGCGGTGGTCCAGGTCTTGCGAAGAAGATGACCAAAACAGGGAAACGGAGGTCGATTGATTCAAATCAGTGAGAATTGTTGTTTGGTGTTTGTGTTAACGGGAGGGGTAAAGTGGTAATCTCCTCCACCACCCACTATGGATTAACTAATCCCACCAAAAATGGTGGTATTATTTAATCCACTACCATGCCTCTTAACTAGTCCGCTGGCCTAGTTAATCCTACAAGCAAACAGCGGATTAACTAGTCCAGTGTAGCTAATCCGGGCTAATCCCACGAACCAAACAGGCCATAAGTTCATTAATTAAGTTTTATGGTCTTACGACTTCCTCTTTTCTTTGATACCAACTGTGGCTGCCCTCGCCACCCGGGGTGACATGTCTCAGTGTACTATTAGCCAACTGACCCTATTACACTGTACGTCACATGTCCGTCCTATTTTGTCTCGAAGTTCGTATCCACTCGTGTGTACAATGTATAAATGACATATTCAGCGAAAGTCGTACTTAAATGCAAGAATTATTAATAATCAATTAAACAAATCCTATTGTGGAAAAACCTAAAAAAACTTTGTATAGAGGTACCATATAAGGTGTCTATGTACAATGTCATGTTACTCCCCAGTTCCTAAAAGAATCAAAATATCAAAACAAAACACACGTACAAGTAATCCTCAACGGAAAGCAGTCAGAGGTAGTCGCATAAGATCCTCTTGCCCTTACGTGTACTCGGATATGCACTCAATCATCACAGAAGAAAGTGAATGACGAGTCAAGTCAGTAAAATCCCAAAGAACTCCTTCGAGCATTCAAATAAACAAGTGGAAGTCAATAAATATTGTTAAATAAACATGCGGAATGTAAACATATAACTGTAAGTAGGGCATCGCGTGCATATATAACAATAAAGTACAAATGTATGTGCATGTTCCAGACAAATTAAATCATACTTCGGAATACCCTTCCAGGATCCCACTAGTGGGTGCACCCAACTAGCTATCACCTGGTCCCTCTCGGTGGCCGGCGTAGACCTACGACGCACCGACACATGTAGCAGTTCATTAGCTCGGGTCGTTATCCACCGAAAACTCATGATACACATGCTATGGTCTAGAATGCATAGACATACAACGGAAAATCCGGTGGAAGTAACTCAATCAACCGTCCAAACAATGACAAGATATAGATGTAATAAAGACCACAAGGAATACTGAAATGAATGGAAATACAAAGCGAAATAAATACTCAAAGTTTTTCAATTAGGTTTTACAAACCTCACAATGCACTCCAATACCCCGTAATCAATTCCCGAGTCCAAGTCCACTGGGTCCTTGGTCGCCAATTGATCACTCGTGTCTACCTATGTCCATTTATCAATAATTTCGATTTAGCATGACAATTTACGACCAATTTTGAAATTTTAGGCCAAATTGCCCATTTCGCGCTTTTCGATGCAAAAACCCCGTGAAAATCGCGTCCGAAATATCCAAATATTTTATTTTTCATAGAAACTCATAAATTTATATTTATTTAATTGAAATATACTTTTTTTCGGGACTTTCCCATTTTTCCTTCTTTTCTTCTCTTTTTCTTTTGTTTTTTTTTTTTTTTTTTTAAGTTTGGTTTGGATCGGGTCGACCCAAACGGGTTGGACCCGAAAGGCCGAGCCCGGCCCATTCTGGACCCGGCCCATTAGGGGGTACACAAGCGTGCGCGTGTGCACCTTCCTCATCCGATCGAATGGGAAACTTTTTTTTCCTCTATGTTATTTTGGTTGGGGTTGCTCTCCACCCCAACCCAGTGGAATCGATGGCAATGGAGACACCCCTGCCATCACCACCGCGACCCGGTTCGGCCTCCATGGCCGAACCCCTGTCTCGGCCACCATGACCAACTCACCAACCCACTACAAAACCAATTAGGACTCATCTTTATCGTGACGTTTCCACTATCTCTCATCTCTTTCCCAGCTTCTTCTTCTTCTCCTCCTCCTCCTCCTCTCCGGTTCTTCTTCTCTCTCTCAGCCTCCCGATCGCGGTGTGTGTGTGTGTGCGTGTGTGTGAGGTGAGAGAAAATGTGGTGGAGTGTGGATAAACTTGTTGACTTTGTTGTTTGACTCCAAAGTGTGACACAGTTGGGACACTCGTTCGTGTTTTCGGGCTTTTGACGCCCGATTTCGCGTCTGAACCGCGATATATGCGTACCACCGCGTCACTAGCCACCTGATACCCATTCCATATTAGTTAATTGTCCAATTTTTATGAAATTTGTGTTTTAGTTTCTCCAACCTAATATTCGGTCCCGTCAACTACCCGGTACCCGTATCGACACGCATATCGAGGTGAATACAGTTAACACAATCTCGCACGTATTGTTATGCAACATACACACATGTTATGTATTTCAATCAATTGCACATCAAATAAGCATCCAACACATAATAACTATCATACCTAAGTCCTCGTGTGTCCTAACTACCGCGACGTCCACGTAAATCAGAGTTGGCGTCCACGCCTTTAAATTCTAGATAATTAACGACATTAAAAAACTAGTCGCTACACCTACGAGTAAGCTAGTGGAGGCGCTCTGGATCAGAGGTAGTTGTCGAGCACCGCCTTCCCCCTGTTCGTCGTAAGATCTGTAACTTGCTACAAAAATAATGACAAGTTTCAACGAGTAAATCAAGAGAAATTAAGTTAGTATTCACAAAAAATTCAAGAAAACGGCTACAATTCATACATATAAATTAAATGAACGGGAATGTAAAACATGAATATAAGTCATTGAGATAATCAAGAATATGAAACGGGAGTGTGGTGTATAGCTATAAAGCCCTGGGACGCCAATACTAAATCGAGAATGCCCTAGAGGCGAGGAAATCCATGTCCCATCTTCATGGTCGAAATGAGGAGCTTTGTTGGTTGGAAGGTACATTTTCGCCCAACGCCTCAAATGAGAGGAACTCTATGACGGAGTCGAGCCTCGCATCAAACCACTATCTAGATAATCAACTTGCGGAGAGAAATCTCAAGTGTAGTCTAAGGTATGACCGACACTGTAGCAACAATCAGATCATCATCTATGATAGAGCCGAAAATAGGTCAAGTGACTGCCCCAGTTTCCCATTAAATTAGGTCTCACCCAGCCTAAACTCACGTAGACCCCCGAGTCATTCCTCGCAAAGTCAATGCAAGGCTAGTCAACCTCGAATAGTTACTTTCTCATTAAATTTATATTTTAACGTTGAGTTATTATGTTATGACTTTTAAAGAATAGTTTGCAGCGGAATTAAATTTAAAATAAGGTTGAATAACTCAGATTAAAAAAGGTGGAACAACCTACAATGTGGAATCCTGAAATCAACGGATAAACATGCATATTTGGTGACCAATAATATACAAAACGATAATACATGATATCCCATCTCACTTGATCCCAATATGTCCCAGTGTAATAAAAAATAGTAATGTGCAATAATTACAACAAAAATGGCAAAACACATTATCGTGCAAAGGAAGGAACCACTCCAAAAGTCCTCAAAGGAAGTCACCAATCATCGGTCCTTCCCCTTGCTTGTCTCTGTCCGATATGCACCCACTATCACAAACTAGACGGTGAGTATAGTAAAGTAGAAAGTAATAACCAGAAGGATATAAACAAGAATTCATGAATCATTTAAAAACAGTCCAAATATCATGCGAGTATTTAAAAACAGATAAAAAGATAGAAAATGTATGATAAACAGACTGACATATATTCACGACGAAAATAAGTGCCTAAGAATCAAAAGAGGCACACTAAGTGGTTAATTCCACAACAATCCACAACAATCCAGTACTTGGGGAGAATTCACATTTGGTTGGGTAGCAACCCCCGCAGGTAGTGTTCACATTTGCCCAACTAGCTATAATCCTAGGAGTACCTTCTCAACACGCTTAAGCCATAAACACTCAACCAAGGCATGAAGAATAGAATTCCAAAAAAGGCATTTATCAATAAAGACAATAAATACGGAATATGAATTACTATGCATTCCCTTAACTGATTTACTTATTTATTTCGGACCCATGTTAACCCGGCCTCGCGGCTCGGACACGCTACCCAAAATGAACACCCGAACTCCCGAGACCTCCCCTTAGGTTCATGATGAACTATAACATGTTTTAGACTGAATTATAGTGTTTTGGAGATTTTGAAAATTTTCATATTTTTGTGCTGCCAGGGCAATTAGCGCACTACCTCGAATATCTAGCGCACTAATCAATATTAGCGTGCTAGATTGCCTACTTAGCGCACTATGTGCAGCGTAGAACCCATAATTTTGCATTTCGAATTTTGAGTTTTCTCTACACATAGGCCATGTTGATGCCTTGAGGACCTCATGCACACTACTAGAGGTCCCTAACATCAACCACAACACAAAAAACACCTCACAACATCAAATTCGTGAATTCATCAAGTTGTCAAAGCTATGTTAATGGAGTGGGAGTGATTACCTAGCTCGATGACCTTGAGCTTCTTCCCCAACCCACTAATTTCACTAAGCCACACTTGCTGATCTTCTTTTTAATCACTCCAGCAACCTCTTCTTCTTCTCCAAATCGATGAGAATGAAAACTTTTGATCAAAAAGTTTGACTTTAGTGTTTATAGATAATTTGATAAGGTTGCTCATTTGTGCACGCGTATCTTGAGGCTTATCTTGTGGATCACCTTCACATACTTATCCCACGATTCATGCTTAAGTGACACTCCAATTATGTACTCATTTGGTCTCTAGATTGATAATACGTGTCACAATGCACAGCATATGGCCTTTGATTTATTTTACTAACTTAGGCTTATTAATTGAATATTCAATATGCCCACATTAAAGCATATATACAACTATAATTAATTCAAATTACATTTACCCCATAAGCCGTTGCATCGGTCTCACATCGACACGCAACTCGAGGTATGTCCCCGCTATTATCTCGACTCACCAAATGCCCCGCGTATACCTTACTCGCAAATTCGGCACGACAAATAAACATACACTTGGACATTAGAAAGTCACATTTGGGTATAAATAAATAATACACACATTGCAAAAAAATAAAATTAACCTCGGTGTCGAGTCCAGAAGTTTCGACAAGTATGTCAAGTTACGACGGTCCAGTCAACGGTCCTAAAACACGACACGTGACACGTTTAAATTTGAGGGTCGTTACAGGTCATACCATCCTTTCGACCATATACAAACACGCGGGAATCGAGTAAATATGCAAGCCGAATGGGCAAAAAGTAAATGATAAATAAGTGAATTTCAAGAGAAATAAGTAAATTTTAAGCTGATTTTCTCATAAGTTTACTTACCTCAAGCAATCGCAAATATTTCTCTCAAATGTCCCGCTCACGCATCGAGATGCACACCCAACACTCAACTATGGTCTCATAAGTCTCTAGTGTCCAATTATACCATTTTAATTATTTTAGAGTCACATTAAGTGAATTTATAATGTGTGACAAAAAATTTAAAACTTTATTCCAAAAAGTTTAGTTTTGACACACTTTTCTAGTTATACCGGGTTGTCAAACGTCCGAAAAATCCTCGAAAATTACTTTTCTTTCTTTTTCTCATTTTTATATTTTTTTGGATTTTTCCAAAAATTCATAGCTATTTTCCTATGTTTTTGAAATTTATTTTATTTTAAAACAATATTTTTTTAATTTTTAATTATTTGTAATTTATTTATTTTATTTAAGGTGGGTTGGGCCCGAACCGGACCCAATTCGACCCAACTGAACACCTGGGTCCGAGCAGGCTCGGTTTGACCAGCTTGGGTCTGGGTCGGATCGGCTCGACCCATCCCGGATCGAGCTTGGGCCGCTCGGCTTGCTTGGTTACCCATCCCCTCTTCCTCTCGAGTTCGTCTCTTTTAGGGACTTTTTTTTACACAACAACAACACCGCCACTACACAATCACCATTAAAGTTTTAATTTCTCCACCAAAAAGTTTACAAAATCAACAAAAACTCACATCGATTTGGAGATCATCTCGAGCGCCATCGAGAGGAGAGAGCACCGCGAGGAATGTGAAATCGAGTTGAGCGAGTGATGGAGAGCTTGGTGATGCAGAGTTGGAAAAGAAAATTAAAAATAAAGGAGATATGAGGGAGCTCGGGTAGAGAGGGTGAGGAGAGATTTTTTATTTAAATGAGAGAGGAGAGAGAAAATGAGGTATGGGTGTGAGTAGGGTGATTTTGATTGGCGATGTGATTTGATATGTGATGTGAAAACTAACCTTTGACAACCCCATACACCCATATTATGCGCACACTACGACGTCCTACACTTTCGTCATTACACACGCACAACTAGACCAATTGTAATTCTTAACTAGTGCGGTGCAAATTATTAAATAATAATAAAATAAATAAACACATGCCACGAAAAATAACAAACTTTACCTCTTATACGTCCCCTATAGTTTTTCACGACATCCACTTAGGTATGAGCTTAAGGTCATAATCTGAGATTTGTCAGTTGATCGACATTAATTAAAGTGGGTCGTTATAGGTAAAGATACAACTTTTCCCATACATGTGCTAGCCAAATGACAAATGTATGAAATCAACTTCTCGATGAGGTAGTTATGGTTGCAATTGATCTCATTATTGTTTGAAATAGGAATACAACTTTACATACATATATATTTCAATTATTTTTGTTTTCATTTACCGTCATGACCCGAATTTCTAAATCTTAGTTTAATCACTTAATCAGGATCAAGTGACCCTTGACGTAAGACACGCATCAAGATACGTGTCATGACCGAGACAATGTGGTCGAGGTATATGTTATATTTGTTAGGAAGTATGTTTAGTGTATTGTATATGTGTAGATTACTAAGTCACTCCTACTTGTGTATAGGTGTCGAGACGTGAGTAAAGACGCGCATCGAGTTGCGTGCTTGCGAAAGATCGAGGTAAAGAGTGATATTTTAAGTTTTATTAAGGTTTTATATAGCTTTCATAGTGATTTTGAAATGACTATAGTTGAATTTAAAGTCAATGTACTTAAGTTAGTAAGTTAAAACAATAGACATTTGATATTCATCGAGATACGTATTGACACATCTAAACATCAAGTGAGTTACACATTAGTGTTATTTAGAGTAAATAAGTGGTACATGTGTTAATATGTGTACCACTAGATAAGTCTCGAGATACGTATGCACATGAGAATCAATGAATGTTAAATCAACCATATCCATTTCCTATATAAAGATAGCGATCAACTTAAACAACTCAAACTCACTTCATTTCATTTTTTAACTTGGAAGAAAGCTTGCGGGAAAGAAAAAAAGAAGATGTTGGAGGAAGAAGAAAATCGTCAAGTTGTTGGGTTTGGTGAAGATGGTGTTGATCGAGCTAGTGTTTATCTAGTTAGGTAACTTCACTACACCATAAATTTAGCTCAATTCAATGAATTCGTGAATTTGAAGTTATATGTGGTTTTTTTTTATGTTGTTGTTGATGTCTTGAAACGTTGGAGGTGTGTATGGGAGTTCCTAGGGCATTGACATAGCCTATGTGTGGAGAAAACTCAGGATTCTGGGTTTTCCAGCACATAGCGTGCTATGTAGGGTAACTAGCGTGCTAACTTTGATTAGCGCGTTAGAGAAACTTGGTAGCGCGTCAATGAGGTCATTAGTGCGCTAATCAGGGTACTTAGAGCGCTAAGTGCTGTGACAGCATAAAAATCTACAATTTTCTAAAATTTCTCAAATGCCACAAACGAGTCTAATACCTAAAAGTCCAAACACATTCAAAAGCATGTTATGTGATATCAAGAACCTAGGAAAGTGTCTCGGAGACTCGGATACAAATGTTGAGGTGTCGGGAGGCCAAAATAGCTTAGGAAATTGCGTGGATTGTAAGTAAACTAATTATGATATTTATTTACATTTCATTCATGTTTATATGTTCATTTTCGGTCATTTGGACTTATTTGCCATTGTAATTCATATGCCATGACTTGTTGTCCTTTTTCATTTCATGAGGTTGCTTTCATGGTACAGATTGTTGATTAAATGATTTCATTGCCTCTAAATCATGTGTTATGCCATTTTGATTGTTAATACATTTGGTCAGTGAAATAACATGTTATTACGTAGGTGTTACATAATGTTGTGAATCTATTTCCATTGTGCATTAGTTATGCAATTACTTTGTTGGATTCTCAAACCATGTTATTGTTGGGGCATGTGCCCTAGGTCAATTCATTAACTGTCTTTATGAATACTTTTAGTTAATAAAATAGATGATTTCATTTGCTATTTATTATAATAAATTTGCATGTTTACATTATAATAAGATCCGTGGGTATTTACAGAAATATCATAAATGTCCCTAGTCTATCATTATACTGGGAACTATAATGAATTAAGACTAGTGTGAGTCTTGATTGATGATCATATGATGAATATACGTATAGGGATACGAATTAAGATCACGAGTACTTGTTAGGGAACAAAGTACTAGATCGACCCGCTATGAGGACATCGCATGGATTAAGTCATAGTTGTTTCTCATGATAGGTATATTTTTTAGTCCTCTGACTTAAGATTACTAGAGACTTCAACATTAGGAATACAATGATTAACGTTGTCTTTAACCGGACGATTATAAAGGTTGTGATTGGTTACTGTGTGCGCAATGTGATGAAGTTGTGTAATCAAGATATAATTTGTCTCTTTCATATAAAGAGAGATATCCAGTGGATCCCTCGATGTGTTAGACTGTTAAAAGGCCTAGTCTAAGTGAATCGATATTGATCAAAGTCACTTGGATGTTTTCGGTCTACCTAGAGATCGAGACTAGTACGATTGAACATGTTGGATGACAATTCCATGTCTTATGTTTGATCAAAAGGATATCGTGTGACAAAAGGATGTTATATACACTATTGATTAGGTTGTATCGATTTGATATTCGTACGACTTGGGTAGTCATAATGTCTTGCTAGAGGCCGCTTATGACTTGTATGTTGGGGCATGTGCCCTAGGTCAATCCATTAACTGTCTTTATGAATACTTTTAGTTAATAAAATAGAGGATTTCATTTGCTGTTTATTATAATTAATTTACATATTTACATTATAATAAGATCCATGGGTATTTGCAGAAATATCATAAATGTCCCTAATCGATCATTATACTGAAAACTATAATGAATTAAGACTAGTGTGAGTCTTGATTGATGATCATATGATGATTATATGTATAGGGATACGAATCAAGATCACGAGTACTTGTTAGGGAACAAAGTACTGGACCGACCTACTATGAGAACATCACATGGATTAAGTCATAGTTGTTTCTCATGATATGTATATTTTTCGGTATCTCGACTTGAGATTACTAGAGACTTCAACATTATGAACATAGTGATTTGACATCATCAAACGTTGTCTTTAACCGGACGATTATAAAGGTTGTGATTGGTTCTTTTGTGTGAGCAATGTGATGAAGTTGTGTAATCAAGATAGAATTTGTCACTTTCATATAAAGAGAGATATCCAGTGGATCCTCGATGTGTTAGACTGTTAAAAGGCATAGTCTAAGTGAATTGATATTGATCAATGTCATTTGGATGTTTTCGATCTACCTAGAGATCGATACTAGTACGATTGAACATGTTGGATGACAATTTCATGCCTTATGTTTGATCAAAAGGATATCGTGTGACAAAAAGATGTTATATACACTATTGATTAGGTTGTATCGATTTGATATTCGTACAACTTGGTAGTCATAATGTCATGCTAGAGGCGCTTATGACTTGTATACCAAAATATGTTTTGGTACACGCCAACGTTGTATGAGCCTATTGGGTTGCACACTAAGAATGGTTTTGCGATATTTTAAGATGGTTCAGAAAAATGAATTTTATATGATAAAATTCATGACAGAAACGTCCTTGTGGTGTATTACACTTATACTTCTTTAAGTAGGGGTATATGTGTAATTTACTTAATCGTCTATATACAAGGGTTGTATAAATAGACGCTTTAAGTTAGAATACACGTACGAAAGATTAAAAAGGTTGAAACTCTATTTTCGTTTAAGAAACGAATTAGGGTTGTTGGTATGCTCTGGATCGTTTTGGAGAGAAACAAAAATATTTGGTATTCTTTCGAAGCTAGCACTTCGAATCTCGGCCGTCGTTCGTATGTGGACTACTGGTAGAGGGCGTTCGTCGTTGGCAGCGCCTTAGAGATTGATCAACCTTCAGAAATGTATATTGCGACTGAGGTATGATTAAGTTTTCATGGTTTAAACATTTTTAATGGAATTAGATTCGGATCTTGTTGGGGTTTTTGTCAAAATTGTTTTGTAATCTCCGCCGCGTATAAACCCCAAACCAAATAGTTATCCTTTGAAATATGAAAGTAATTCTTGTATTTAAGGTCATTTTATAATAGATGTCCGGTTGACATATGGGGTCACTAGACTTCCAGAGTGATCGGGATCTCTCCACTATCTTGCGCATTACATGAGAAAATGAGTCAGCACACGGGGTATGGGACCCGGGGATGTTAACACGTATACATCGCAAGTGACTGGCACCAGTGAAAGATTATAAAGACAAAAAGTACTGCTCAGACCTTTACAATGATATAGAGCTCAACTCCATCCTCATATAGTGGAAAAAAGCTAATGTGATGAAGATCACGACTGACCGACCCTAAATCATTACTACTTAGCCGTACGTCAGTTTCATTTTGTTTAACTAAAATATCTTTTTGCATGTTCTCTTTTCAGCATAATTGTTATTATCATTATTTTAGATATTTGTTGCATATTTGAGAATATGAACAAATATCTCTCAGTGTTACTTTCTTTCATATAATTACCGTCCTTTTTCATGACGGTGGGTGCTGATCCATCGAGTAGCAAACCAGACAAAGAGAAGATCGGCGACTGCCTCTGAGCCAATGGAGTGTTGCTACACCGAGTTTTATAGGTTTTAATTTTGATGTATTATTTTTATATGTATATCATATATTTCTGGGGGTCGTATATTATGGGTTGAGTGATTAGTATCCTTGACCAGACATATGATGATATATTATCGTTGTTTCATTATATATACGCATGTGATATTTGTTTCCTGATTTTCCCATAATTGTTAGACATCATGTTATAAGCTTCCGCTAATTTGTTAAAACTTTCGTTGAATAAACTTTTAGCTAAGTAAAATTTTAGTTAACTCCGATTTATGAATTGACATATGATAGATAAATGTTTATTTTTTTTAAAAAAATTACTTGAATGTTGTAATATTTTAGAAAGGCTGACTAATTCCTTGTTAAGTCATGTGGTGAGATTATGACTTAATGATGAGATATACCTATTTTAAGAAAGGGTCGTCACATTAACTTTTTTTAATATTGCAATATTTAGAATTATTTTAAATGACAAATATCCTACCTCATAAAAAAAGATTGCCTTTTGAACTTCCTGTGTTTAGCCATTATGAAGTATCTTCATTTCACATCTTGTAAGTTGTCATCTTTTTAGAGGTACATTCGAGGGAAAACACCTAGATCGTCTCCTCATTTGAAATCGCGATTTTGAGAATCGCTCGCATTTTCACGTCGGCTTCGATTCGCGAAGACAAAGCACCGCACCGATTCTCGCTTCGTGAATCCGTTTTTCTCTATCAGGACGCGGAGGAAGCCGCCAACCGAGGTAACGCTCTCACCTCTGGTTTTCTCTCTCTCTCTCGCGTTTCACTTCTCTCACGGGTTCTCTCCTCTAGGTTCGCTCACCATTCGGTTGGCCGAGACCAAGCCGTTGTCTGAGGTCCCGTGGTGGCGAGGAAGGTCCGGAGGTCTCACACTCTCTCTCTCTCTCCCGTGAGCACTCGACCACTCTCCCTCTCCTCACGGTTTGCTCTCCTCTCGCTCACGTTTTCTCTTCATTTCTCTTTGTTTTTGTTGTTGTTCGTCACACTTGTTACGTGTGCATGTGGTTGCCGTGACGAGGGCCGGCCGTGGCGACCTCAGGAGACCCACCGGAGTCCAAGACGTCCCGGAACCATTCCTCATCGGGCGGCGCCACCGCCGGACCACCAGACCGGAACGTGTCGGGGACCCCACCAAAACTCGTATGTGGGTCCCACAACCCTAAAAGTGGCCAAAAACAGGTTTATAGGTGCAAAGGAATCGATATTTCATGTGATGTGTACGTTGGAGGCTCGCCGGAAACCACCATCGCCGGCGGTCCTACCGGTCGAACCACGATCATTAAAGGTTGTCGAGGTCTCACTTAATATTAGTTGACGTCTAGCAATCCTCGGCTAAGTCCGAAACAAATTTATATGTGTGTTCTTTACATGCGCCCTCGCACTAGAAGGGATAAAACGCGGCACTCGAGCCATATGACGAGTGTTTGACCACCCCTCTATCGTGTAATTTAATTTATAACTTCTTGATATGTTCTTGTATGTGTGTTCTTGGCATAAGTACGTCTCGAAGGTACATGCGGCCGCACTAGAAGGGATAAAACGCGGGCACTCGAGCGCACGAGTGTTTGACCACCCCTAGTGATTGTGTGATACCATGTCTTGGATTGTTGTGGATGGTTGTGGATTGTTGTGGTATTGTTGTGGAATATGGACTACTTATTGCCTCTCTTGACTCGTAGAACACGCATGTTTCGATTGCTATCATTTCCATCTGTCTATCATGCATTCTTGCTTATTTATATTCCTCGCATTTCGGTAGCATCTCCGCATGATATTTAGACTGTCTTGTTTGTAGTTTCACGAATTACTGTTATATTCTTCTGGCTTTACTTTCAAATTCTCTCAGTTGCTCACCGTCTAGTTTGTGACGGTGGGTGCAGATAAGACGGAGAGCAGTAGGGGCAAGGGACCGTGTCTAGGAGACTTTTTGTGCAAAATGACTTATTGCCTCTCTTCAATTTGGACGTGAGGTACCGAGATGTAGGCTCGAGATGTAGTCTCGACCTATCCTTTTTGTATGACGTTTATGTATATACATATATGGTTGTTTTGGACCGGGAACTAGGTTTGAGGTGATTTCCATAATTTCATTTTGTTGACTTGGATATGACTTGTCTTGGGGTTTCCACATTTATATAGATTCCTAATTTCCTCTTGATTGAGTTATTTCCCATTATTTGATTAGAATATGATTTTGCTTCCACGTATTATAAGCCTGCAATAACTCTTTCATAAACCTTAAAAACCTTAAAATGTTGATAAGTTGAGGTGATTAGGCTCGTCAGTTCATGAGAAACGACTCGGGGCCCGAGGCAGGTCTAAGCGGGCGTACCAAATGCATTGGGAATTTGGGGCCGTCATGAGTACCATCTTCCGACCGAGTGTATTATTTTTTTCGCGATTGTTTTTTTTAGCCCTAATTAGGTGAAAGTTGTTTAATTTTGGGGTTTTTTGATGATTAGGGAACCAAATCATTCGAAAGAGAAAACGCGAGAGATAGAGAGATTAGAATATGACTCCCTGTTTTTGCTTCATGTGATGTACGTTGGAGGCTCACGAAACCACCATCGCCGGCGTATTATAAGCGTTGTCGCAATAACTCTTTCATAAACCTTAAAAACCTTAAAATGTTGATAAGCCTATGACTTGGGAGCGAATACGGTTTGTCTTCAAAACCCGAGTAGAGAGTGAATGCATAGGCTCGTAAACCTAAGTGTTAAGTGAATGACTCGACTCTAATCAGCTTCCGACCATTGAGAAACGTTAGGAGTCATGAGTTTTTACGACGTGTAAGTCTTGCCTTAAAAAGCATTTGTACGTTAGTAAGCCCTAAGAAGATATCATGTGATTCATTTTCACGTTCGGTCTAGTGCATGCGCCAGCACTAGAAGTGGATAAAAGGCGACTCACCCCTGATCCAAATGCATTGTCAGGTATTGCTGGGAATTTGGGGCCGTTATCATTTACATCATGCATTCTTGGGAAAGAGATTATTTGATTAGGAACCAAATCATTCTCGATGAAAGAGAAAACGCAGTAGAGATTGTTTTTTTTAGCCCTAATTAGAGAGATGATTAGAACCAAATCATTTCGAAAGAGAAAACGCAGAGAGATAGAAGTAGGGAAGAGAGAGATAACGCAAGAGAAATAGAAGAAGAGAGAACGCAGAGAGTGAGAGAAGGCTTCATTTGGTTTTTTTTTTATTGAACCGGTTGGTTCATTGAACCAACTGTTCAGATGAAATGAATTGCCACGTGGCGCCACGTGGCAATTGACTTTCGCCACGTCATCAATAACGATGACTGGACTAACAAAAAGACTTAATTTACACTATATGAAAAGTTGAGGGACCAAATGTGTTGTTTTCAAAGTTGAGGGACCAAAAGTGTAAAACTTTCAAAGTTCAGGGACCAAAAGATTAGTTTTGCCTAACTTCTTAAGCATTGTCATATTTCTCTAAAAAAATGCTACAAAAATGTAGAATAATTATGTCTTTGGTGTAACATTTGAAGACTTTTTTTTTTTGACAAAGTGTAATATTTCAAGACTTCGTGCATGATAATTTTGTGAAATTTAGCTCAAGTGAAATATTTGAACAATGAATAAAAATTCATTTAAACAAAAATAAAAATAAAAATTGGTAGTGTAACTTTGGGAAAGTTGTATAGGTTGATTTTACGGATTTGTTGGGCAAACATATACTTAAGCACACATATTTTGAGGCGCGTAGATTGAAGTTCCATTAGCATTCTCTAAAAAAAAAAGTAATAATAAAACCCTAGTTTCCTTTTTCAACCCCAACAGTTCTGTCCAATTACGCCCCCAAATCTTCTCCGTTACTCCACCTGAAACGTAACGAACGAATCCCCAAATCCCCCACACACACGCCACTGCACGTCCTTCTTCTTCGTATTCTCAAATCCCAATCCCCATTTTCTGCAACCCTAATCGCATTGATCCCCTCTCTCAATGCGATCCACCCCCACTCGCTCGTCGATCCTGTCGAAGATCTCGCGCTCGCTCGCTCGCGATCGGTAGATCTTCGCTTATACATGATAGTGTCAGTGGAAATCTTTACCTATGTTCGGAGGTCCCGCCGTGATCTCGACGATTAGCCCTATCATACGTAGGTCTGGAAGCAGACCTGTTTTCGCCGAGCTCGGTATGTCGAATCGAATCCATTGATTCGTGTTTGTGTTTGTGTTTGTAAAGATCGTGTTTTTACTGCATTTGGTGAATTTCGATCAATGCATTGGTTTGATTGTTTGGTTTGTTGTTTAGGCGACGAGAATTTCTCGCCTTCAGCGGTGGAGATGAAGGCCGCGGTGTTGCCGATTAGTCCGGCGATCATGCCGTCGCCTGTTCTGTTGTGGAGATTCAAGGTTTGTTTTTTGTTTTGTTTTGGAATTCAGTGATTGATTCTGTTTGGCATTGTTGTATATCCGATTGAGATTGAGATTTGAGTGTGGTTTATGAAATCTATGATTTGTGATGTAGGTGTTATTGTTTTTTGTATGGGCTTTCAGTTGTTGCAAGGTCAGTTTTATTCTTCTATTGATTTGATAAATGAGTTTGATATGTTTGCAAGCTTGCTTAGTTCAATGCATCTATTTCATCAATTCCAGATTAGTTGGGATTCGGTTATGAGAATGAGTGCAGATTTGCGGGATCTCTTTCTGTATGAAGCATTTTTATATTTTAATCCCCTTCTTCTCACGGTACGTTTTATTTTTTTAAAAGTGATTTATTTCGAGCTGGTTGAGAATTATCTCGTCCTCATTGTGTTTCTTGATATTGCAGACTATGATGGTATGGTTATGGGGTGTGAATTTATGGGTGTTTGATCAGAGCACTGTGAACTATCCAAAAATATTTGATCTTGATCAGAATCATCTTACTCATAGAGAAATTTGGAAGGTATTGATGCACTGTAATCCCATATTTGCATATTTTTCCTTTTGTATTTGGTATTGAGGAAATTTTCTTTTATCTGAACTATCTTGTCTTTCGCTATTTAATTTGATTTAATTTATTCCATATTGTGTTCACTCATCATCATTGTATACTTTGGTTGTTTGTTGTCGGTCTTCCATAGTCCTCACATTAAAAATAATGATCAATTAACTGATGAAATTATAAAGCGTAGAAGAAAGTAAACTGGGGTACAGTTAATCCTAAGGATTTTTTTTTTCTTCTGTTGTTTTGACATAGCATCAGTTCCTAATTTTTTGCTATTTTTCGCAATTTTTCCGTGTCAAACATGGGATTACACTGATGAAAAAGCCACCATATCATTTGGATATTATTATTTGTTATAACACTCAGCTATTCATTTGCAGCATTCCTTCATGGAAAACTCTTCGAAGTCATTACATTTATTAGGGATGGCTTTGGATATATTATTCCTTTCGCTTTTTCCATTTTAACTTATCTTCCCTCAGTATGGAAAATTTACGCTATTCTTTCCTCTTACATTTCTGTTTCACATGCAAATTGAACTTTGGTTTTGTAACTCTACCATGTGACATTGTAGGCCTAGTGGTCTTTTATGTGCATGGCTTGAACTAATTTGATATGTGAAGAATGCTGCGAGCTAGCCCATGGATGAGAACAATAGGCCTCAATTCAATGAAGAAAAGAATATGTATGAAATTGTGAGATTGGCTACTATTATCCTTGGGGGAAAAGTTGGTCCATAATAATTAATCAAAGGTAGTGTAATATGCAAACACCAACTTGTAAAGAAATGGAGGTAAAATAAATTGTAAATTTTGGAAAAAATGAGAAAATGAATTGCAAAAGTTGTACATTATAATAATAAATATATCGAGAAGAAGAAAGGAAATGGAGTAGGATTATCTATAGGTAAGCATAGAAGATGTTTTCAGTGTTATGAAATCATATATGGTTTAATCCAAGCAATTCAAATAAAATCGAGGTAACTAGCCTAGTTACTGCATATGCACCCACAAAATGATTAAAATGAATGTAGGATCTAACGCAAAACTAAATCGAAACACTAATGTAGTCTCTTATTGATTGATTGTAAATGACTTGTAGAACAACAAGCACGAATATAGTCTCAGTTTATGACATAAATAGAAACATCTCAGAAAGCAAAAGTAGTAATATCTTCGATTCAGCAATCTGAACAACTGAACACAAGAAGACAGAGGGACCCAAAAACACAAATGGAAAACTCAGAACATAACACAAAAGACAACAACAACATAGCCTCAGTCCCAAATTAACTGGGGTCAGCTACATGGATCAAACTTTTCTATTGTGTTCGATTAAGTGCAATTGATGGTGAGCTTTGCAAACCATTCAAATCCCTCCTAATTAATGCATCCCATGTTAACTTTGGTCCGCCCCTACCTCGTCGAATTTCTACAGTTTCTATTGAGTCAAGTTTTCTAGTTGGAGCATTTGTAAGCCGTCTTTGCAGGTGACCAAACCATCGCAACCGCCATTCCCTAATCTTTGTATCAATTGGTGCTACTCCTATTTGTCTTTGAATTTCTATATTTCTTATTCTATCTTTACGAGTTTTATCACACATCCACCTAAGCATCTTCATTTCTGCTACGTTCATTTTATGTAATTGTTGTTGCTTTGCCACCCAACATTCACTTCCATAAAGCACAGTTGGCCTAATTGTGGTCCTATAAAATTTTCCTTTTAATTTTGTAGAAACATTTGATCACAAATCACCCCTGTTGCACTCCGCCATTTTTTCCATCCAGCTTGAATTTTATGTGTGACATCATTCTCAATGTTACCATCATTTTATATGATTGATCCTATGTATCTAAAGTGGTTTACCTTAGGAACTTCTATTTCCCCTAATTTTATCACTCCGTCATCTCGATGTCTAGTGTTTCTAAACTCACAGTGCATGTATTCGGTTTTCGTCCTACTCAACTTAAAGCCTTTAGATTCTAATGTATTCCTTAAGAGTTCTAATTTCCTATTCACTCCATCTTTAGTTTCATTCACTAAGACAATATCATTTGCAAATAGCATACACCATTATATATCCTCTTGAATATGTCTAGTTAGTTCATTCATAACTAAAGTAAATAGATATGGGCTTAAAACCGATCTTTGATGTAGTCCTATAGTAATGAGAAATTCTTTTGTAGCTCCTCCAAATGTCTTTATACTCATTACTACTCCATCATACATATCCTTAATAGTGTTTATGTATCTAGCATGCACTCTTTTTCTTACTAGATCCCACCAAAGAACATCTCCAGGGACTCTATCATATGCTTTTTTAAATCTACGAATACCATATGAAGATCTTTTTTCTTTTTCTATATATTTTTCTAACAATCTTCTTACAAGGAAAATCGCCTACATAGTTGACCTCCCAGGCATGAAACCAAATTGGTTCTCTGATATTGTTGTTTCTCACCTTAGCTTATTGTCAATTATCCTCTCCCAAAGTTTCATAGTATGACTCATAAGTTTAATTCCCCTGGTAGTTTGAGCAACTTTGAATGTCTCCTTTGTTTTTGAAGATTGACACAAACGTGCTTCTTCTCCAATCCATTGGCATCCGTTTTGATTTTAAAATTTTATTGAAAAGTTTTGTTAACCAAGTCAATCCAATTTCTCCTAAGCATTTCCAAACCTCTATCGGTATTTCATCTGGGCCATATGCTTTCCCTATTTTCATTCTTTTCAATGCCTCTTTAACTTCACAATTCTAATATTGCGTGTATAGTTTACATTTCTTTCTTGGTGTGGATTTTCATCTATTATAGTATCAACTTGCCCATCATTAAACAGAACACAAAAGACGCCCGAACAAATAGTCTTGTAGAGGACTAGCGGCCCTCCAAAAAAACTTCACACTACACATAACATCCACAACTCTTATATTCGAGAAATTTCCTTGGTAGCCTCAACCGAAGTACCACATGAGATCACCTCATTAACTAACTCTGAGCCTCAGTTGCAGAAAGCTGCTGACATGTCCTTGATCTGTTGCTGCAAACAACCAATTATTCTTCTTAGATTTATGAAAGTACCTCTTAGCAATTGGTGGATTATTGTTATGCAACCGTAAAGAGTGACTCAAACAATTGACAGTAATGATTGAGAATTATAGCGGACGAAGCAAATTAATGTAGTTGACTACAGTTATGAAGATTTTTTTTTCTCCAGTTCAAAGAGGTTTTGTGTGATTGAGTTGTTGGCTTATTCATGAGGTTTAGATCTTCCAATATTTGCGCCAACTGCATTCTTGATAAATAAGAAAAAGATGCAACCCATTGAGAATTTTGTGAATTGAATATGAGTATATGAACATAGATCCCAAAATTAGTTGGGGTCGGCTACATGGATCAAATCCTTCCATTGCACTCGATTTATTGCAATTGATAAACTCATAATTGAATATGAGTTTATCACAAGCAAATAATAGAAAGTAATTAGTTAATAAAATTTAATGCTTTTGGTAAAAGTGACTATAAGTTTTGACATATTTTATGATGAAATGTGAGATGAATGTTTAATATTTTATGATGAAATGTGAGATGAATTTTAAGTTATCTGCATAAATCTTAAGTTTTGGGTTATACTAAATTCTTAAATCACATGCGAAGACATTAATCTGTTCTTAGAAGACAATATTTTTATCCGAAAGCCCTAACTGTTGTTTGGTATATGCAAAATGCACTTTCTCTTCAAAATTCCTATGTAAATCTGTTGTTTCTTTCACTGAATGCCATCCTATTGTTAAGATTTTTAGATTAATGCTTGTTTTTTCTTGGCACGAATACGTTGGTATTTTATGAATGAATAGAGATTTTTCATGGCCATTTACTATCTTGTCATAATGGTTATTTCATTTATCAATATCTTATCGATCCTCCCTTTTTCTCAAAAGCTTCTTCTTGGAGTTATTATGCACCTAAACCTTCCGATTTGGGTGTATGACATGATTGATGACTTTTTTTTTGTCATTTAAAATTGGAGTGCTAGATGAGAATTGGCAGTAACTTTTATGTATATATATGGACAGCCTACACCTTTTGGCAGTGAGTCAAAATGGGCAATGATTGTGTAATGTCGGACCTTTGTTATTAAGGTCTAAAGATGTTCTATGTTGATCTACTTACACTTACCAGATGATTAGAAGGCAAGTTTCATTAGGGGATTTGGATCTAGATAATTGATATACATTTTGCGTGCCAATAAGGAGCAGACCAACTTGGCTTAGCCCCCAAAATATGGCCAATGGGCAATTTTCATCATTTCGCAAGCATTGATGTAAAAGTAATTTAAGAACTCATATATTGTGCCAACTTATTTTGTTAAGTGAACGAATGGGGGCAATAATCCAACTGGATTATATTCATGCCTTTAATTAGAGTAATTGCTGATAGTAATTTAATCCTTTATCAAATTTTGCATGAGAAACAGAGAAAGTTATGATTTCTTATTTTTCTTTCTTTCTTTCTTTCTTTCTTTTTTTTTTTGATAAGATTGTGTTTCTTTCTTAAACTTGTAGAGTGCGACTTGGATGACAATAATTGTGCCAACCAGCATGACATCATATCTTTATCTTTATTCTCATGGAGAAGTATCACTTGCTGCGTCACAACCGGTAGTATTTTTAATCTAACCCCCTTCTTTTCTTCTATGTAATAACTTTGGGGTATGTGTAACTATTCCTGTAAAGCGCACGTGGGCGCGCACACACAAGTTTTAACTTTTAATGAAGATATTACAGTTTTTAAAGGTATGTTCCTGACTTCAAGTGATACTTGGTTTCTATTGGTAATCTTTGATCGACGGTTTTGCCGAAAAGAATTTTCTATTTCTTTCTACCTTATTGGTTGAATATTGGTCAAACATTAGTAGTATGAGTATCAAATCAGTTCTTTCTCACGATATATTATTGGTAGACTTTTATTTTTGGTACATTTTGGTAGACTTTTACATTGCTAGGATGTACAACAACAACAACAACAACATAAACCCTAGGATCTACACTTCATATTAATTGATGCATGTTTTTTGATGGAAGATGATGCATCTTAAGAGCCTTCCACATCCCACTTAAGCATGTTCTTTAAATGTTTTTGTATTGCACATTGCAATTCTGATATCATGGCCATATGGATACTTTGCTCTTAAAATATTATTGCGTTATGTGTTGAACATGATATGATGATTGCGAGATGTGAGATCCTCCATATTTGATGTTGGTGTTGTCTGTGCATATATGATTACCAAAGAATAAGAATGACATTGTGATTGGATTCCGAGATTGTTTTTTTGTTAATTATGTTAAGAGTTGTCCTTCCTAATTACCGGTAGTCTGGTTGTTCATTGTGTTATCAAATGTGATTAAGTTTTTTATTTTACATTTTCAGGTTCTTTTGTATGCAGCTGTGGCACTGATTCTGATATTCCCTTTTGATATTTTTTATTTATCATCTCGCTACTACTTGTTAAGAACACTCTGGAGAATCATACTCCCCTTACAGGTGTTTTGTACCTCTTTTCTTTTCTTTGCTTTTTTCTTTTTTGATAGTCTGGTTGCAATTCAGTTTTTGTTATTTTGGATTGGAATGCATCTCAAATTTGTTATGATTTAGATTATGTTTATTCTTGGATTATCTGCATTGTTGATATTCACCATAAAAAACCGGGACCTTCATCTTAGTGGTCTCCCTTGGAAAAACCCACTGTTGGCAACGGCCTTCTCTACCACCACAATCTTTGCCTTCAACTCGTTTCCTCAGAAGTCCGCTCTTCTATCTTCGCATAATTTACCTAGAAGCATCAACACAAGAAAAATGAGCCAAAAACGTGAAGTAGAGGGATCCCTTCCTGACGGATGAGCTGCCCACGATGTTGGCCACCCACTCTGGATGCTAAACTTCCCTAATGAAACCGACATCCAGCAATATCTCTAGCAAATTGAGCCCAACCTTCATACAGGTCAAGTCAGGTTTCTCTGTTTTTGGGACAAGTCAATCTTGACGGAAAGATTATGGTAAGTTGCGTTATGTTAACGCCCTTACCAATCAAGTTCTTTCACGTTATATTATAATAGACATCCCTCCACTCAACGGGAAACACTGCACTGCTTTGGGCCCAGGAAGCGAAGGGAATGAGCTCAGCTGCTTCTCCTCCACATTGATTTTTCTCCGTGCCTGTTCCCCTAAGTAGCTCTTTACTCCCTCAAGACTTGCTTCTGATTTTTCCTTCGCCCTTCATCTGTCTGCAAGCTGCGAGCAAGGCAGCTCTGCTTACTCTGATGAGTGGAGTGAAGAGGCTCTCCAAAAGGAAACAATAGGGTCAACCAGTTCCCTGACAACTAATCATCTCACAATAAAAGCTGGATAGGTTTGATTTGTAGTTGTTTGGACCTCTTACTACCTAAAAGGATCTACTTTTTGCTTTTAGCTTCTGAGGCAGCTGTTTAAATCTAATTGTACTTCAAAATTAGTTTCTAGCTTGAGTTCCCTAGTTTTGCAACAACTTCATGACATATAACCCATGGAAGGAGGTTGCTCTCTTACTGGGTTGCAAACTTGCGATTATTGCAATTAATTTATGCCATGCTCTTGATTTGTAAGAGAAATGCCAGTCTCAGTTGTGTGATGGAGCTACTAAATCATCGATTGCCACTTTTATTCTGGCACAACTCTTAATTATTGCAGCCAGCCTATTCTGAATGTGCTATACATGTTGGTTTTAGTTGCTCAATAATATTCTCTCTTAGTGCCATTTCTTTTTCAATTTATGGGTACGTACATGGGGTTGGGGCCTATAGATTTGTATGTAATTTGATTGCTGTTGTTAAATGCAGGCAATTACTTTTTCTGACTTTTTCTTGGCTGATATTCTGACCTCCATGTCGAAGGTATGTGTACGTAGGTGTATTAAATTTTATAGATCAAGCTACTAATTTATATTGTGATAAAATGTAGAATAAACACACTCATGAACAAATGATGAGCAGAGCCTCTCACTTTTACTATTTAAAGAGTTTGACTGTTCAACATTGTTCTCTTGCATTGTAAGTACCATGTTTACATGTTTTTGTATTCCTTTTTTTTGTTAATTGTTAAACTCTTTCAGGTGTTTTCAGATCTGGAACGTTCTGCATGTCGAATGGTTCATCGACAGGTTAGTTCTTGATGTTGATGTTAGGATGCGTAAAGTTTTTCTGTGAGGGTTGACTGGCATTCCCATAAGTACCCTTTTAAATTTGTTTTTACACGAGGAACAAAACAATGTTGGTTAGCAAATTGCTTTGCATCAATTCTGCTGTCAGATACGTTTTGGATGTGTCCAGTTGGAGATCAAAATAAGTAAAACCAAAATTTGCGTTTGGCTACTAATTTTTGAAATCTTTTTATGATTCTGTAAACAAATGCAAAGCTAAATATTTTGGAAAATTAAGATAATGATAACAATCATTTTGTATTTTCAAAGCTTCCGAAAATTGGGCTGTGATGTTGAAATAAATACAACCTTATTGTTTCTGCAGCCTTATTAAGTGCCTTTTGTGCAGTCTTCCTGTTGATTGCCTTCTTTATTAAGTGCCTTCTTCTCACTAAAACTGCTTAATCTTTGAGATGAGCAATCAGAAAATTCATCAGGCAATAATAGAACAAGGTTTCATCTTGTGAAACGATTTTTTTTCTTTTTTTTTTTTTTTTTAGGAAATTGAATCGTTGAAAGTTGACTTCTATATGGATATGTATGAGGATTTAAAAGAGAAACCAGTAGCAGTTCAGGCTTTCAAGTTTTTGTATTTCAACGGGGTTGGGATCAGGATGGTTAAACTTTATGAACTTCTCCAAGGAATAGGGTAGAAATTTGAAGGACATCACAAACAATTAAATTCTGTTTTGACTAGAGATTTGATTTGAGGTTGTGGGCTAGGATGAGTTTTAATGGTTTATGTGTGACATGCCGATATTACACCGTCTCTTTGTTTTTGTCAATGAAGTACACATTGTCAAAGACATTCTTTGTAGACGGGGAACATTGCTGGTTGGGTTATTGTTTCTGAGACAATCTTGAGGATACAGACGAGAATTGGCTTCTTTTGAATAGTGCGATTGGTCTGTGTCTCTGAAGTTTGAAGTTGAACTTTACAAGACTGTTGGGTCTGTTGTTTGCCTCTGATCACACCATCTTTGCATTCTGCTCTTTACCTTTCTTCTCTTATATAATCTAATGATCGTGATCCTCTGATCCTTTCCTTAGTTATATAATAACCATCTTTCATTTATACTTGGCGCACTCTATAGAGGATTAAAGTATTCAGGTTTGGGCACCCAAGTAAACTTGCAGTCTTGAGTACAATAGTGATTTACGGCGGTATAATTGCTACTTGCAACTCCACCTATGTTGTACACTATGTGCACTACATAGCCGGTCCCAAGTCCGGATAAAGGAGGAGGACTCTGACGCCCATTTTTTCATATCGAAAAATGGGTAAAGGAGGTCCCAAACTCACTTTTCATACCCGAAAAGTGAGGGAGGGAGGCCCCAAGCTCATTTTCCATTCTTGGGAAATGGAGGAGGTTTGCGATATGTTGACAGCCAACGTAAAACTTTTGTCACTTTTCATGAAAATAATTGGTACTTGCACTATCTGTTGCTAAAAATTGGTTTAGTGAGTATTGATTAGACTGTCACAAGACTCTCATTATTCAATGCTCATGCTGATGCTTGATAGTGTTAAATTTATTTAGTTGTGCTAATGCCTCTTATTTTATTCAGGTCGCAACAATTGCATGGTTTGAAGCTGATTCTGTTTGCGGTAGTCATTCCATTGCTATTCCTTTAGTGCTTGTTTTACCGTATCTATTCCGTTTCTTCCAGTGCCTACGGCAATATAATGATACCAGAGAGAAGACTGCTCTTTTTAATGGTAAAATCTCCAGAGCTCTTTTTTCATTTTGTTTTCTATATTTTTAGTTAAATTTTATGTTAACTGTTGCATTGTTTGTCCATTGCTCTTAAGTATAGCACAGGCACCTTTAATATTTCAACCCTTATCTTCTTTATAACCTAATTTACGTTTGGTTGCCAGCTTTGAAATATTCTACGGCAGTTCCAGTGATTGGAATTTCAGCTCTTAAATATCATGTACAGCCAGATATGTGGACAAAGATTTACCGCCCCCTTTGGCTTCTGTCGAGCGTTATGAACTCTTTGTATTCATTTTACTGGGACGTAACCCGAGATTGGGACTTAAGGTTTTCCTGGATTTATGTACTTTAGTTGAATTATGGTTTATCATCTTTTTTGCTTTCTAAGTGTTAGATTCTTATGGTAGCCGTAAATTTTCATTTTTTTTCAGCGGCCCCTCGCGTATTTTCAAGTTCAAAAGCCCTATGTTCTTCTCAAACTTGTTTAGTAATTCATGGGTAATCTTCCAAATATTTACTTAATTGTTATAGTTTTGTCAGAGCACGCCCTTTACTAGAATATCTGATTGTATCCTTGGTTACAGGTTTATTTTTGGGCAGTAGGAAGCAACTTGATCCTGCGCTGCACATGGACCTATAAACTGTCTGCGCATCTTCGCCATAATTATCTAACTCTGTTCACAATCACAATTTTGGAAATGTTCCGTCGTTTTCAGTGGGTTTTCTTTCGCGTGGAGAATGAATGGAACAAGATGACATCCCACAGGCAGAACCCACAGATCCCAATGAGTGACATCCCATCAGAAGAAGACAGATTGCTTGGCTCAACGAATCATAATGTATAAATTGCCCAACCCATCTTCATCACATTTTTGCGCAACCTTCAGGTTCTCTCCTAACTTTTGCCTATATAATTGTCTAGAAGTCTTATTCATCATTGTGGGTCCGAAGATCTCCTTGGATGGTCCTGTTTCCCCTTACAGTTTCTACCCGCTTATTTTTGTTTACAGTCATTATACTAGGAAACAGAATCGCTGAAATTATACAGTAGTGATATTTCCTATGATTATAAATCCTAGATTGGATGGGATAGGGTTACCGAGCAAAGCGAGTCGAGGTATAAGCTTTTGTTATTTCACTTTGAGAATGAACAGCTTATTCATTTTCGTCACACTTGCGGATTCATAAATGCAGACTGTAAAAGCTACATGCAGTATAGAATTGATTGTATAAAATTTTCTTACAATGCATTAGGTTGCTAACACTAATAGATAATGAGAAATGGCCTGAGCAGTGTAGATGCTTTTGCAGTAATTTTAAGTTAATAACATGGTGAAAACCCTCAAATGTACTTTTAAGGAAAACCTATGGGAGTGTTGACGGTATTTAGTCTAGCGTTGGTGAGCTTAAATGGTGCATAGTCCACATACCAGACTATTTATTGGTCCTAAGAAGATGATGCAGCACATCCACAAAATTTAAGACTTAAAAAAGCTTGAATTTCACATACATTTCTAGCATAACTAATACAATGTTGAACAATTCAAAGCATTCAAGTAGTAAAGTTGACATGTGAATTGCCCTCCACCCCGGTTGGAAACCATGTATGAAAGTAACAGCAAAACGAATGCACACAAGTCCTGTATTGATTACGTGGTGGTTAGTGATAATGAAAGGAACAAGTCACCCATTCTTTAGTGTCTGTAGTTAATTGGAGACCAAGTCTATGTTTGGATTATTGTTAACAGGAATAGGGGCTAATTTTTCAGTTGCACTAGAAGAAAAAGGGGTAAAAGAAGTCCAAAAGAGCTACAACAACTATATAACAACAAGAGCTTTGACAAATTAGTTAATATTGACCTTTTAAAAACTAGTAACTGGTAATAAATTTTTGAAAATGGTATGTTTGGTTCTTCCATCCATTAAGACTGATATTTATCTTCGAAACAAATATTTATCCTTAAAAACATAGATTTTGATATCAATTGTGACATCTAAATAATGTAATTAGCTTGTGGTGCATACTTATTAGAGTAAAGTGAAAGAGTTTGATCATAGTGTAGCTTATCCGTGATCCACGACGTAAGCACAACTCAGAACCAAGTTAGGCTTTTAGAATGAAAATTGAGTATTCAAATATTCTCTCAATCAATACTTGAGAACTTGTTAGGTTTCCAATTAATTTCCTGCTCTAGAAAGCACTGACGTTTACAGTAATTCAACTAATAAAAGGTAGAACCTAACCCAGCTCAAATTAGATATCCAGTTTTTCAAATTGTCACTTTCTTCTCTCATTGAAATAAATCTTGATGCTTTACAGACAATATTAAAATTATAACTCTAGGTTTTGTCTTTTGATAATGTGATGTTAGTTTTCTATAACCTTATTTTATCAATATCGGGGGTAGTTCATCTTATTAAAATCATAGAGAAGTTTTTTTTTTTGTCTGGAAAATAATAGAGAAGTTAACTGCCCAAATGAGTTTTCAAAAAAAAAAACTGCTCAAATGATTTTTTTTTTTTTTTGAAACGTCAACTGACCACGAATGACTGAAAAAGCCAACCAAACCAACCACACTTGCTGACTGAAGAGGTGAAACTTTTCATTCAATTACGTCTCGTGATTCTCCACGACAGCCTCTCAACATAGTTACACTCGTGTTGGAGCCATCTTATTATTCTTATGAAAACCAACTTGTCAGCCATAAATAAGAAAAATAAAACATGAAGCTTTCTTCGTGACATAGTTTGTTGCCCTTACATTTTTTTTAAATGGAATTTTTTACCATATTACATTTACACTACATGCACTATGCCACTACCCCCTCCGAGCCCACTGTAATATAAAAAGAGAAAGATTTACTGTAAATATATCATAAACCAATCTCATGGTATAAAGCGATTTTTTTTTTTTTTTTTTTTTTTTAAAAAAAAATTATGTTAGTGAAGCTGTAAAAACTTCTCAAGTGTGTTGTAGATTAGACATAGATACGCATTAAATAACTTTTACATAATTCATACTGCAATAAATGAAAATCTAGAATTCAAAGCATGCACATTTGGAGGCAAATCACTTCTTCTCGATTCCTTTTTTTTTTTCTTTATACATTCATTAGTTGGATTTGACATTTTTAGTCTCAAATTGTCCAAATCAACTTTCCTCCCATCCCTTCCCATATCTTGACTTTGAAACCTGAAAATCTATTCTTTTGTATGTAAAAAGAAAAATCAAATGACTCTTGGATTATCACGTTTGAGGAGAACAAATGCTGAGGTGACACGTGTCATGATCGGATGGCCCACAAGCCCCCCCCACGCGTTGCCTAGAAAGAATCCTGAAACTGAAAAACACGCGAAGATGGTTGAAGGGGGTGCGCGCACTGCCCACCCGATTCGGGACCGCCACCACACCAACCGTCCAACGGTTCACTTCATGCGCCACGAACACGTCCACCTTCTCTCATCTCCCCATCATACCCCCTCTCTTCTTGGATAATCACCATCCTCAATTATTTTCGAAAAATGTTTCGGTAACCCACTTTGAGCACGGTCCATTGGGCGGGTTCATTGGGCGGGCTGCCGTGTGATGCACACTTAGTGCCCCAAGTGAGTTATTATAGCTTGATTCTTTTGGATTAAAGTAGGAAAAACTTGAATCATAAAGTTGCTGAGATGTACGCAATAAGCAATAAACAGTGAAATTGCATGCGTTTTATATCTCAACCTTCAGCATTTTTTTCTTGACTCATAAGAAAGTGTTTAACTGACTATGTTTGAATTAATTGAATCCAAATAACAAGTTGTAGAAAAAAAGGTAAATATATTATTATTATTATTATTATTAATATTATTAATTAAACCACCGTAAGACAATAAGAACAATTAAAGAACAATTGATCTAAAAGTTTTCACCGACTTCCCCACCGAAATCCAAGTCCAACATCGGCACGCTCACGTTCTTCCGCCGACTCGGATCGTAACGCGTGTGGAACAACGCCACCCTCCCGCCTCCGGCAACCCCTCGCACCCCCGAAATCGGTCCCTCACCGCCGTCTCCGCACTGGTCACCGTTGTCCCCAAATCCACAATCACTCCTCCTCCGCCGCCCTTGCACGCGTGTCGCGTAGTAGGAGACTGCAGTAGGCGGGAGTTGTTGTAGTCTTGATAAGTAGAAGTGGTGGAGGGACGATCGCTCGCGCTCCTTCTCTTCGTAGCGAGTTCGACTTCGTTGAACGCCGGTCAAAATTAATTACAGAGTGTCTCGCATGTTAATCATCAATCCATTCCTTCCAATAAGAAACCAAAATTAAGCGTGCGGTAAAAAAAAAAAAAAAGAAAGAAAGACAAGTGTTTAGATATTCACCTCGGTGAGGTGTTGTCTCTTTTTGGATAAGTCTCGCTTCTTGTGCCTTCAAATCTTCTATTTTCTCGCTTCTTGGGCGTTTTGGTGAAGATCTCGATGGAGCAAAGACTGGGGGTGTCGCGGGAGATGGAGGAGAAGGAAGAGGAGAGGGAAACGTGGAGGGAAAGAGAGAGAGAAAGAAAAACAATCGTGGAGGAGATATAGCACAATTTGAGGGAACGGTTAAACAACTTCCTAAATCCCTATAATCGTGCTCTATTTAAAAAAAAAAAAACAATTCAAAACAAACCAAATTTTAGTCGACTCCAAAAGATTGTAAACCGCCTATTAAAGTGGATTTATTGATTAAATAACCAAATTGTCCTCATCTTGAAGTGTTTTGATTTAAGTAGGTAGGGGCATATTTGGGAGATTTTGCCAAAAAAGCTTCACGGTTAACCGTTTTGGGATTCCTATTATAATAGTATAGATTATTACTAGTCGATGGGCACGTGCTCTGCACGTGAGGCAAAGATATTATTTTCCTCATACTATATATATATATATATATATTGATATAAAATGAAACATTTTTCCCTCCTCCTCCTTTTTTCGGGGACCGGCAATAAATTTTGATTTCTATTATGGGAGTTAAAAAAAGGGTTGGTATGCAAAATATAGATAACTTGTCCATGTGGCACAATAAAATTTTGAATAAGTTGTGTTGCTTTCTTGTTAACATTGAATATCGATATCTCAATTATTTCTCTTGAAATTAAACCACTTTGTAAGACAATAAGAACAATTAAAGAACAATTGATCTAAAAGTTTTCACCGACTTCCCCACCGAAATCCAAGTCCAACATCGCACGCTCACGTTCTTCCGCCGACTCGGATCGTAACGCGTGTGGAACAGCGCCACCCCTCCCGCCTCCGCGCAACCCTCGCACCCCCGAAATCGGTCCCTCACCGCCGTCTCCGGCTGGTCACCGTTGTCCCCAAATCCACAATCACTCCTCCTCCGCGCCCACCGCCGTCGCCGTAGGAGACACTGTAGAGGCAGGAGTTGTTGTAGTCTTGATAAGTAGAAGTGGTGGAGGGCCGATCGCTCGCGCTCCTTCTCTTCGTAGCGAGTTCTGACTTCGTTGAACGCCTGGTCAAAATTAATTACAGAGTGTCTCTGCATGTTAATCATCAATCCATTCCTTCCAATAAGAAACCAAAATTAATCGTAGGTAAAAAAAAAGAAAGAAAGAAAGACAAGTGTTTAGATATTCACCTCGGTGAGGTGTTGTCTCTTTTTGGATAAGTCTCGCTTCTTGTGCCTTCAAATCTTCTATTTTTCGCTTCTTGGGCGTTTTGGTGAAGATCTCGATGGAGCGAAAGACTGGGGGTGTCGCGACGAGATGGAGGAGAAGGAAGAGGAGAGGGAAACGTGGAGGGGAAAGAGAGAGAGAAAGAAAAAACAATCGTGGAGGAGATATAGCACAATTTGAGGGAACGGTTAAACAACTTCCTAAATCCCTATAATCGTGCTCTATTTAAAAAAAAAAAACAATTCAAAACAAACCAAATTTTAGTCGACTCCAAAAGATTGTAAACCGCCTATTAAAGTGGATTTATTGATTAAATAACCAAATTGTCCTCATCTTGAAGTGTTTTGATTTAAGTAGGTAGGGGCATATTTGGGAGATTTTGCCAAAAAAGCTTCACGGTTAACCGTTTTGGGATTCCTATTATAATAGTATAGATTATTACTAGTCGATGGGCACGTGCTCTGCACGTGAGGCAAAGATATTATTTTCCTCATACTATATATATATATATATATATATATATTGATATAAAATGAAACATTTTTCCCTCCTCCTTTTCCGGGACCGGCAATAAATTTTGATTTCTATTGCCGGAGTTAAAAAAAGGGTTGGTATGCAAAATATAGATAACTTGTCCATGTGGCACAATAAAATTTTGAATAAGTTGTGTTGCTTTCTTGTTAACATTGAATATCGATATCTCAATTATTTCTCTTGAAATTAAACCACTGTAAGACAATAAGAACAATTAAAGAACAATTGATCTAAAAGTTTTCCGCCGACTCAGATCGTAACGCGTGTGGAACAGCGCCACCCCTCCCGCCTCCGGCAACCCCTCGCACCCCCCGAAATCGGTCCCTCACCGCCGTCTCCAGCCTGGTCACCGTTGTCCCCAAATCCACAATCACTCCTCCTCCGCCGCTGCCCACCGCCGTCGCCGTAGGAGACCTGGTAGAGGCAGGAGTTGTTGTAGTCTTGATAAGTAGAAGTGGTGGAGGGCCGATCGCTCGCGCTCCTTCTCTTCGTAGCGAGTTCTGACTTCGTTGAACGCCTGGTCAAAATTAATTACAGAGTGTCTCTGCATGTTAATCATCAATCCATTCCTTCCAATAAGAAACCAAAATTAATCGCAGGTAAAAAAAAAAAAAAAGAAAGAAAGAAAGACAGTGTTTAGATATTCACCTCAGTGAGGTGTTGTCTCTTTTTGGATAAGTCTGCTTCTTGTGCCTTCAAATCTTCTATTTTCTGCTTCTTGGGCGTTTTGGTGAAGATCTCGATGGAGCAGCACTGGGGGGTGTCGCAGCGAGATGGAGGAGAAGGAAGAGGAGAGGGAAACGTGGAGGGGAAAGAGAGAGAGAAAGAAAAAACAATCGTGGAGGAGATATAGCACAATTTGAGGGAACGGTTAAACAACTTCCTAAATCCCTATAATCGTGCTCTATTTAAAAAAAAAAACAATTCAAAACAAACCAAATTTTAGTCGACTCCAAAAGATTGTAAACCGCCTATTAAAGTGGATTTATTGATTAAATAACCAAATTGTCCTCATCTTGAAGTGTTTTGATTTAAGTAGGTAGGGGCATATTTGGGAGATTTTGCCAAAAAAGCTTCACGGTTAACCGTTTTGGGATTCCTATTATAATAGTATAGATTATTACTAGTCGATGGGCACGTGCTCTGCACGTGAGGCAAAGATATTATTTTCCTCATACTATATATATATATATATATATTGATATAAAATGAAACATTTTTCCCTCCTCCTTTTCCGGGACCGGCAATAAATTTTGATTTCTATTGCCGGAGTTAAAAAAAGGGTTGGTATGCAAAATATAGATAACTTGTCCATGTGGCACAATAAAATTTTGAATAAGTTGTGTTGCTTTCTTGTTAACATTGAATATCGATATCTCAATTATTTCTCTTGAAATTAAACCACTGTAAGACAATAAGAACAATTAAAGAACAATTGATCTAAAAGTTTTCACCGACTTCCCCCACCGAAATCCAAGTCCAACATCGGCACGCTCACGTTCTTCCGCCGGCTCGATCGTAACGCGCGTGTGGAACAGCGCCACCCTCCCGCCTCCGGCAACCCCTCGCACCCCCGAAATCGGTCCCTCACCGCCGTCTCCCGGCCTGGTCACCGTTGTCCCCAAATCCACAATCACTCCTCCTCCGCGCGCCGCCCACCGCCGTCGCCGTAGGAGACCCAGTAGAGCGGGAGTTGTTGTAGTCTTGATAAGTAGAAGTGGTGGAGGGCCGATCGCTCGCGCTCCTTCTCTTCGTAGCGAGTTCGACTTCGTTGAACGCCCTGGTCAAAATTAATTACAGAGTGTCTCTGCATGTTAATCATCAATCCATTCCTTCCAATAAGAAACCAAAATTAAGCGTGCGGTAAAAAAAAAAAAAAAAAAAGAAAGACAAGTGTTTAGATATTCACCTCGGTGAGGTGTTGTCTCTTTTTGGATAAGTCTGCTTCTTGTGCCTTCAAATCTTCTATTTTCTGCTTCTTGGGCGTTTTGGTGAAGATCTCGATGGAGCACCTTTGGGGGGTGTCGCAGCGAGATGGAGGAGAAGGAAGAGGAGAGGAAACGTGGAGGGAAAGAGAGAGAGAAAGAAAAAACAATCGTGGAGGAGATATAGCACAATTTGAGGGAACGGTTAAACAACTTCCTAAATCCCTATAATCGTGCTCTATTTAAAAAAAAAAACAATTCAAAACAAACCAAATTTTAGTCGACTCCAAAAGATTGTAAACCGCCTATTAAAGTGGATTTATTGATTAAATAACCAAATTGTCCTCATCTTGAAGTGTTTTGATTTAAGTAGGTAGGGGCATATTTGGGAGATTTTGCCAAAAAGCTTCACGGTTAACCGTTTTGGGATTCCTATTATAATAGTATAGATTATTACTAGTCGATGGGCACGTGCTCTGCACGTGAGGCAAAGATATTATTTTCCTCATACTATATATATATATATATATATATATATATATATATATATTGATATAAAATGAAACATTTTTCCCTCCTCCTTTTCAGGGACCGGCAATAAATTTTGATTTCTATTCACGGAGTTAAAAAAAAAGGGTTGGTATGCAAAATATAGATAACTTGTCCATGTGGCACAATAAAATTTTGAATAAGTTGTGTTGCTTTCTTGTTAACATTGAATATCGATATCTCAATTATTTCTCTTGAAATTAAACCACTGTAAGACAATAAGAACAATTAAAGAACAATTGATCTAAAAGTTTTCACCGACTTCCCCACCGAAATCCAAGTCCAACATCGCACGCTCACGTTCTTCCGCCGACTCGGATCGTAACGCGTGTGGAACAGCGCCACCCCTCCCGCCCGCAACCCTCGCACCCCGAAATCGGTCCCTCACCGCCGTCTCCACTGGTCACCGTTGTCCCCAAATCCACAATCACTCCTCCTCGCCGCCGCCCACCGCCGTCGCCGTAGGAGACTGGTAGAGGCGGGAGTTGTTGTAGTCTTGATAAGTAGAAGTGGTGGAGGGCCGATCGCTCGCGCTCCTTCTCTTCGTAGCGAGTTCGACTTCGTTGAACGCCTGGTCAAAATTAATTACGAGTGTCTCTCGCATGTTAATCATCAATCCATTCCTTCCAATAAGAAACCAAAATTAAGCGTGCGGTAAAAAAAAAAAAAAAAAAGAAAGACAAGTGTTTAGATATTCACCTCGGTGAGGGTGTTGTCTCTTTTTGGATAAGTCTCGCTTCTTGTGCCTTCAAATCTTCTATTTTCTCGCTTCTTGGGCGTTTTGGTGAAGATCTCGATGGGAGCAAAGACTGGGGGTGTCGCAGCGAGATGGAGGAGAAGGAAGAGGAGAGGGAAACGTGGAGGGAAAGAGAGAGAGAAAGAAAAAACAATCGTGGAGGAGATATAGCACAATTTGAGGGAACGGTTAAACAACTTCCTAAATCCCTATAATCGTGCTCTATTTAAAAAAAAAAACAATTCAAAACAAACCAAATTTTAGTCGACTCCAAAAGATTGTAAACCGCCTATTAAAGTGGATTTATTGATTAAATAACCAAATTGTCCTCATCTTGAAGTGTTTTGATTTAAGTAGGTAGGGGCATATTTGGGAGATTTTGCCAAAAAAGCTTCACGGTTAACCGTTTTGGGATTCCTATTATAATAGTATAGATTATTATTATTACTAGTCGATGAGCACGTGCGTTGCACGTGATTAATTCGGACTTATCAATTAAATTACCAATTTATCCTTAATTTTAACTATTTTATCAATTCACACAGGGTCATTGTTGGGACTTTTAGCCAAAAAGGCTTCACGGTTAACCGTTTGGGGATTGCTATTATAATAGTATAGATTATTATTATTATTATTATTATTATTATTATTATTATTATTATTATTATTATTATTATTATTATTATTATTATTATTAATTAAATATAAATATATATATATAGTTGGGGACGTTACTTGGTGGAATGTATATATATCATGAATGATTTTAGTTTGTTGAGCTACGCCTCTTGGAAGCTGACAACATGCATGAATTTGTTTTCGTTTCGTACATAGTTCAAAGATGATGATAATTTCTATATATGCCATTTTTATATTCTATTAGCAATTCGTTTTTGATACGAAAACTAATATAAAAAACCAACCTACATACACTTAAAATAGTCTTTTATTTTTCGATTCATGCATCGAGTTGCATACACATATCTCAAAGTATAAAACACGAAACACATTTGTGTGAGTCAAAAAAAAAATGTCACTCATTCTTTTTTTTAAAAAGAAAATATTAAAATAAAAACGATAATATCACACACTTTAAAAACATATTGACTTACAAAATCGTTCATACAATCTCCACCCTCGTCAATATGTTTATTGCGGGGCATATGATGTTGCGGTTGTAACACTTTTCTTTTTTGTTTACTCAACGAGGCCTTTTTGGTAATTGAACCGCTAGACGAAATCACACGTAATCGAACACAAAACTCACGTTCCCGTGGTGGCGTTGAACCAAGTCAGCCCCTCCCCAACTCAAACAGCCAAAACCACCACCCTCTCCTCTATAAAACCACAATTAATACATGAACATATAAACATCAAAACATGGCTTCTTCTTCTTCTTCTTCTGCTAGACCCATAAAGGTCGCAGCAGGCATGCTAGACTTAGCTTCTCTATGTTGCGCAACAGCCCTCCTCTGCTTCATCCTCCTAGGCACAGTAGTCAAGGATGCCTCATCCTCGCGAACTCTGCTCGGTGACGTCACCACCGATGATAGTCCAATAATTATAAAGGGGGATCATATTCTAGGCCGGCCTTGCGACGAGATTTACGTGGTCGGCGAGGGCGAGACGCTTCACACAATTAGTGACAAGTGTGGGGATCCCTTCATAGTGGAGCAGAACCCCCACATACATGACCCGGACGATGTCTTCCCTGGTTTGGTTATCAAGATCACCCCCTCCAATAAGGCTAGGAAGCACTTGGTTAGCTAGTTTTTTTTTTTTTTTTTTTTTTTTTTTTTTTTTTTTTTTTTTTTTTGGCCCGTGTGGATTTTCTTGTTCATTCTATTGCTTTGTTCTTGATCAGAGAGTCCATGGAGAGCTGAAATTATTGAGTAGTTTTATTAATTAATTAAGTGTATGTTTTTATGTTTTAGTTTGTTGTTTGTGTTTGTGATAGAATTTACAATTAAAAGAGAAGAAATTAATTAAAGGTAGGTTTTGGGTTTGTCTATGTTGGTGTTACGTACTGATTTAATTTGTGCATACATATATATGAAACAGAACCAATTCTGATTTTATTTAAATTTTGTGAACTGCTCTTTTTCTAATAATTTTTATTCAATTCAATTTATTAATTCCAATTGAATTGGGTACAAGTTTGATTGCTCTTTCTATTAACTATATATTATTGTTTTGTATGTGTAATTTGTTTAAAAAACTTCAATCATTATTTTTGGTAAATGATCAAAGGGTTTTAGTTGGTATTTGTTTTAATTCTTTTTTTGGGGTAGTGTTCTTTTAATTGTGGCTGTTAGATTGAGATTTTGATTTTTGTTTGGTTTCGACTTGATTTTAGGATGAACCAACAATTCATTTCAAAAAATGGGCCGGCTTTAGACACGGTAGCAAAACTTAACAATCGCGAGAAGACAAAATACGTATTTTTATAAAAGTTGAGTGAATAAAATATTAACCGAAAGTAGAAAATATATTAAGTTTAATGAGTAATTAAATAATAAATTTATTTAAATTTATATGAGTGATTTTAAAATTTTTTACAAATATTTTAAGATAAGAGAATTAAATAAATCTTATAAATGATTGTATTTAATTCATTAATTACTTAAACGTGATTTAAAAAAGAAAAAAAAATTGAATAAGAACTTATAAATACAAATATTACAGCCCCAGATAAAAACAAGTTTTTGTTTGATCTAGAAGTGGTCCATGGTAGGTCCAAGGTTGTGCAACGTGGCAGTTGAACAGCACTAAATATAAGTAATGTAGTTTGGTCAGACGGTGTACTGCGCAGACCTAATAAACCAAAAGAGAGAAAAAACGTAGGATATGGCGGCAAAAGATAGCAGAAATTTGAAGGCAGCATCAGATTTCGTCTGACTGCATAACTAGATAACTGTTTATGATAAGGTGGTGCTGGACTCTGTCATCTATGCCCTTCTTGTGTTGCAGTTGTGACACGTGTGTGTCACTTTGGTCAAAGCCAAGTACTTTCAACTTTTTTTTCTTTTTTTGGGTATAGATGGAAGGGGTTTTTCGTAAGGTAAATTTAATTAGTATCTTTTTTTTTAAAAATGAGTTATTGATGTTGATGGGTGACTTATATAGCGATGTGTATTGATGAGGTAGAGTTAATAACTTATTTTGAAAAAAATTATATGTACAACTAATGCAATAAAATGAATGACATATTTTTAAAATGAGTCATCTATACAAAATACAAAACTTTTATTTACTCATCAAAAAGAGTATTTTGTTCAACTCAAAGCGGTGAACCCATGCAAACGTCATGTACGTATCGAGATGGACAAGCCGCATCACGTACGTATCTCGAGATGAACAACCGCGTCACACACGTATCTCGAGGTAGACAACTGATGTAAATGACACGCACGTATATGGACGTTGACAACTCATGCAAACGTCACGCATGTATCTTGCAGTGGAGAAGTCATGCAAACGATACGCGCGTATGTCGAGGTGGCCGACCCATGCAACTCGCGCAATTCATTCAAACGTGTCACACGTATCGTAAGGTGTGCAACTCATGCAACCTCGCAATCAATGCAAACGTCGCACACGTATCTCGAGGTGGACAACTCATACAACCTCGTCCAATCAATGCAAATCGTGCAATGGTCGTGCACGTATTTCGAGGTGGCAACCTATGTAATCTCATGCAATCGAAGTAAACCATGTAAATTTCATGCACGCAAACGACACGCACGTATTTGGCGTGGAACAACTCATTCAAACAACACGCACGTATCTCGATGTGGATAATCCCACATTATTTTGGCATCCACATAGCGCCCATATGGAACACTCAACGTGGCGCCCACGTGGAGTGTTCAGGAAACAACCAAGTGGTGCATTCATGTTAGGGAACATCCACGTGGGCGCCACGTCACTACAAGAAAAAAAGCAAACAGCAACAAACTAATCTGTTGTTGAATTGGTACGAATTTGTTGCTAAGGGACTACGCAACAGATCAGCAACAGATTAGAGGTGTTGCTAAACTCTTTGTTGCAGATTGAAGTTAGCAACAGATTTTGGTTCTGTTGCTGTTCAGCAACAGAATCGTGACAGAAATCTGTTGCTGAACAGCAACAGAAAAAAATTTGTTGCAGATTGAAAAAGGAGTTTCTGTTGCTAATCTGTTGCAAATCGCAACAGACTGTGATCTGTTCTGATTTGCGATTTGATCAGCACAAGTGATCTTATTCTGTTGCTGATCTGTTGCAAATCAGCGACTGATCAGCAACAGATCTCTTTTTGCTGACTGGGCAAAATAGCAACGTACTTGGTATGTTGCTGATTTGGAATGGAATTTTTTTTTAAATAAATTACAGTTCACTGTAAATAGTAAATCCTGCAGCAGTAAATAGTAAATCCTGCAGCAGTAAAATCTGAAAAAAAAAAAAAAAAAAAATTCCTGCAGCAATTAAAACTAAAATCGAAAAATTATTTGTATATTATCAAAATTTGACAAAAAATATGTACAAAATGTGGAGATTAACATTTCATAATCAACTAGTAGTATACTATATACTACTAGATGAACAATATCCAACAAAATACAAAATAATACACAAATTAAGATGGCAACACAAATTAATTTACATATATATCTATGTAAATCTCACGCCCTTACCTAATTGTGCACCGATACAAAATATGCACTATACAATGTATGGGGGTAGGAGTGCTTGTCCCATCAAAATCCTGAAAATGAAAAGAAATAATTTGAACAATATTCGAAATGAAATCAAAATATTCAAATACAAATGAAAAAAATTATATGTAATAAAACAAAGAATTAAGAAATTATTTTATTTTGATAATAATATCCAAGCGTTTAATACAAATTAAAAAAGAATAAATATATCTAATAACAACAAGAACAACAACAAGAAGCCTTAACTAAAATCAAGCAAATGATATACTTTAATAGAAATAAAAAAAGGACAAACAATATAATTTTAATATTAGAAAGTTACAATGATTTTAAGCAAGGGAATGAAAAACACTAGGTAAAGAATAAATATATCAATAACATCACAATATGTGAATATAATTTCAATATGAATGGCTTTTGACTTTACTTACAATGGTCAAAGGTCTATGATAAATTAAAATAATGGAACTACTTGCCAACAATTTCGATCGAAGTGTTGATTAATCTACAAACAATTTACTAATCTTCAACAAATGCAGCTCCTTGATTTTTTGAACCATGAAAAATAGGAAGAAGAATTAAAAAAAAAAAAAACTCTGCAAGAAGAGAATCTGCAATAAAGCCCTTTTGGATTCTCATCAAAATTCAGCACACACAAAACATAAAAAAAGAATAATTCGATTTTCTATTTTTCAACTTAATCAACATATATAATATACGTCTAAACAAAAACAAATTTAAAGAAATCTTATAATAATTAGAACTTCTACTTCTAATCCAATACAAACATTAAAATATGCGTCTATAGTTATTGCGTCTAAAACATTTCGTTTAATATATATGCGTCTATAGTTATTGCATTAAATCGAGATGAATAAAAATCGTTCAATCTATCATATCTAATTTAATTGAGAGCGATGAATATGAATTGAATTATTGAAGAAAGTCATGCGTGATGTTATGTATTGTAGGTCCATATAGAGGTGTCGACGTGCATATATTACATGTAGAGAGGTGGTGCATGCCCTAAATGAAAATTTGCATATTCTTATTCATGCGTATATACTTATAAAATTTTAAATACCACAACATATAAAATAACTTAAATATGCATGTTACAAGGAAATAAAAATTTGTTAGAGCAAAACATAAAAAGATACAAAGGCACAAAATGAACAAGTTAAAAACATACAAATCCACAAAATGAACAAGTTAACAACATAGCCTCACTCCCAATTATAAAAGCTTAAATACAAACTAAATATATTTAAACGGGTTGCTACCTCATTATGATACATTTTACATTAAAGTTGCAAAATTTTAACTCGATTAGTTTGGTGATGCGCGTGATTAATGTGAATTATATAAACTATATCAGATAACTTGAATATGCACGTTACAAGGAAATTAAGTTGCTAATTTGTTGTTGTCGCTAGATATATAAATTTCAGAAGTTATATAAAATCATAAATCAACAAAAATACCAAAATAAATTTTCAAAAAAATGCAAACCACCAATGATACCCGAAACTCAGTCAAGGAGAAGCCAAAGGCGACCAGCGGCTGCGGAGGAGACGGCGCGGATCCGACCTGCAGCGGCGGCGAGGTGCGCAGGGGCGGAGCTGGCCGCGCAGGGCAGAGGCGAGGTGCGCAGGGGCGGAGCTGGGCTCACACTGGCAGCGCAGGGGCGCGCAGGGGCAGAGCAAGGCAGAGGCTGGGCGCGCAGCGGCGGGGCTGGCTGGGCGAGCAGCGACGGAGCGCGCTGGGCGAGCTGTGCGCGCAGCGGCGGTGCTGGGCGAGGAGGGCCGGGGCGGGGCTCGCGCAGGGGCGGCGCTCGCGTGGGACCTGTCCGGCGGTGGTCGCGGAGGGTCTCCGGCGGTGGTGGAGGGTTGGGAGTGAAAATGAGTTTGGAGGTGAAATGGGTTTGGAGAGGTGAAAATGATTTTGGAGGGAGGTGAAAATAGGTTTGGAGGGAGGTGAAAATATTGAAAATGGTTTGTAAAAAGTAAAATCATTTAGATATTGATTTTTAAATGGTTTGTTGCTAGTTTGTTGGTGATCAACAACAGATCAAAATCTGTTGCTGATTAGCTTACGTGGACAGCCTAGGTGGCATTTGTTGCTGTTTTGTTGCTATTCAGCAACAAATTTGATCTGTTGCTGATCAGCCTACGTGGACACTGACAGTCTGTTGCTGATTTGTTGTTGTTCAGCAACAAATCAGCAACAAACTAAATATATATCAATTTTGATATAAACATTAACTACATTATTCACATCTCCAACCATCAACACTGTAGTTTACACTATTAACTTTTTATCATTTTTTTATTTAATTCGATTTGCAATCTCAAAATAATACAATTACAAAGATAATTTAAAAAAATACCAAAACAAAAAAGAATAAAAATAATTAATAGTAATATGATACGTGAATAGTGCCACACCGAAATGATGTGACACTATTCATTCAACTCCATGACATTTTGGCAAAACATCACTGTAGCTCCACTTTGGCGCTTTATCGAAATCGAAAAAAAAAAAAAAAAAAACTTTATCTATCCAAACTTCTAATATTAATGAAAATTTAAATTAAATCTATATGTATATATGTTTTCAATTTAATTTCAACATCTCATGAAAAGAAATTTAATTTCAACTAAAAATTTTAATTTCAACTACATCGCCTAGCTAAGGCGACCATGCGTTTACGATCATTCCAGAGTCCAAGGAAAAGAAAAGACAAAGCATAGATATATTTTGATGTAATTATATATATAATTAATTAAGGGCTTCCGAATTTGTTTTTAGCCATTTTTTAATTTGGCTCACCCAATCTAATGGAAGTCGATCGGCTGTCCCAACTCCATGGTTCGAAAGAAACCAAGAAAATATAGTTGTAAGAATTAAATTAACTTGATGTCTCCGCCTCAATTAGAGTATATATATATAGATGCTTATTTTTTTCCCACTATGCATGCTATACCCCTTAAGGACCGTGAAGATTAAATATAAATAAACACTTGTGGACTGTTTTGATGATGTTGATATTTTGAAATGTATAGTTTGACAATTCAATTAATTTCATTATATATGTTTGGTGGTACAAATTTCGACAATGCCCTTTATTAAGTCTGTTTGGGCTTAATCTGGTTAACTATATACAAAACTTATCTTAATAAGATTAATCGATTAGCTAATTAATTTAAGTTTTCATGTACAATCGAGATATATGTTTTAATTAAAATTGGAGTTTTCCTAAAGTAGCTTAAAAGCGATTTTTTTTTGTTGCTCTAGCCTATGACAAAATTGAAAGTAGGGGCACATTAGGAAATTAAACAATTTTGCCATTAATATTGAATAGATAGATCGATATATAGATATATTATACATAAAGATATAGATCTTGAAAAAAATATTTTTTGGGTTCCAAAATTTTTAATACGTGGTTTTTATTTTATTTATGTAAAGGTGTTGCATATTGTTTTCAAATTAAAATAGAATCCATGATTTTAGGAAACCGCCTATTTAATTATCAATGGTTATGCACTTAATGGAAACTGTTAATTAATCAATTCGCAAGTTTTTGTTCTAAGTGCAATTTGCAACATAAAACACCAATATAAAAGGGATTTTTGTTAAATTACTACATTACCTTAAAATTAAACAATATATTGGATTTTTCTATCCAAAAAGGAGAGCCCCTGGTTTGAAAAAACCATTTAAAATTTAGTGACATATCAGCAACAGAGTAGTATGTTGCTGATTTGTTTGTTGCTTATTTGTCGCTAATCTGCGACAGATCAGCAACATATTTTTTTGTTGCTGACAATCTGTTGCTGATCTGTCGCTAATCAGCAACAGAATTGAATCTGTTGCTGGTTAGCGACAGATCAGCAACAAAATTGAATTTGTCGCTGATCTGTAGCAGATCTGTCACAGATTTAGCTACAAATCAGCGACAAACTAGGTTCTGTAGCTGATCTGTCGCAGATCTGTCACAAAATGGGCGGGAAAATATTGGCGGGAGAAATCAGCAACAGATCAAAGACGAAAAAAAAAAAAAAATTGTCACAATTTTTGTCACAAATCTATCACTGATTTGTTGCTTTTTGGTCAACCGAGTCAAATGCTTTATCTGATGCAAAATCGTTGCTGATTTGTTGTTGTTTAGCAACAGATTCAATCTGTTGCAATGTTTTGATGCTATTCCACATTTTTCTTGTAGTGCGTAGATTGTTGCACAATATACGAATATTTTGAGCGGATTAATTTTTCTCAAACTAATGACGCATTTCCAAAATGCGTTTTAACTTACTTTTGGAATAAAAAAAAAAAATCTAACTTATTTTACTCATTTATATTAATTTTGACAGTACATTTGTAATTTTTTCATAGATGGAATGATGATTTTTTTTTTCTTTGCGCTTCGGAACGAAGGGGTTGCATCTGTAATGGAGTTACTTCAATGTGGATTACATATTTAGTAGCTACATTATATCCCCTTGTTTTTTTTGGGTTATGGCCCTTGTGGAGTTGGAGCATCAAATCAACTCCCTGCATTATTAATCGAATCAAAATAAAGATGAGGCTAAAAAACGTTTAGATTCTCACTACTATATAAAAAAAATTATAGTATTTTGTCAGATATGCCCACAGATTTTATAGACGCATTATCGAATCATTTGAATTGGGAAAGTGAATTTTGGTTGTCTAAATCTTATCTGTTCAATATTTGAGTGCAGTACTAGTTAATCTGTATATGTTTGATGGGAACCCCACCAACATATATATATATATATATACTAAGGTTACATTGTTAATTGTTATAAGGTTACATTGTTGTTATATATATTTGATGGAGATTTAATCAAATTGCCCATGACTGATTTATGATAAGTACATGAAGTTGCAGATGTGGTATTTTCCTGTGTCTCGGAGCCAGTGAACTTTGAATGAATTGTATTTTTAGTTGATGATGGAGTCTACAATTGCTAAGTTGTCAGAAGATCGAGTATCTGGAACAATTCCAATCTGCTTCAGGAAATGGGAATTTTGTTTCTGATACTTCAGTGCAGATTTTAGCTCCCTCTAAATCTCCGAGATCACAAGAGTCACATCACGGCAAGCATGAATCGAGTAAAGGTAACCCCATGAATCATGATCAGCATCTCGATAAATATATATATATAGTCTATTGTAAATTAATATTACGAGGAGCTCAATTTATTCTATTATTTTATTTTTATTTTTATTTTTTTCCTTTAGCAGGAATTGAACCCTTAATTAATCTTTATAAATCTTGCATTTTGAAAGTGATGGCTCGGTCCTCTCATCAAAAATGTTGTAACGGGAAGAGCTCAACTTCTCTTATTATGAAATAAGAAAATATAGTTATAGTTATTATTATTATTATTATTATTATTATTATTATTATTATTATTATTATTATTATATTGAAGCATTAAGTGAATTAAAAATTGAAGCATTAAGTGAATGAGTGTACAACTTCATTGAGTTACTTAATAACAAATAGAAACATGATACAACTATATCTCTATATTCTTAGTTTTAAATTTAATTATGCGTCTAAATCAAAAGAAAATTCTCTTAGGGTGTGTTTGATAGCAGGGAAAATGAAAAAAAATCATGGAAATTTGTTTTATTTTTTAGTATAATCGTTTTTTTGGGTGTTTGATACACTTGTAACCGCATAGAGAAAAAAAATCCACCCCCCTAATTTTCCTCATTTATTTTCTCTTGTTTTGAGATGGAAATTCGAGATTTTTGGGTCTAACAAATTTATTTTTGACCGAAAGGACTCCTTCTTCTACAAGGACTCCTTCTTCTACTCTCTGCAAATACACCTCTGTGATCGTCTCTCTGATCGTCTCTCTGATCTCTTCGAAATCTCCTCTTTCGTCTCTGCGAACTCTTCGATTTCGTCTCTGCGATCTCTCCGATCTCTCCTATTTCGGCGTCTCTGCAATCTCTCCGATCTCTTTCGGCGTCTCTGCAATCTCTTCGAGCTCTCCTCTTTCGTCTCGATCTCTCCGATCTCTCCTCCTTCCTCTCCGCGATCTCTCCTCTCTGGAACCCACCACGATCTCTTCATAAGGCACGACAAGCCCTAAGAGCTTTGTGAGGTTAGCTATGCAGTTTATTTATTTTTTGGGTACATCTTTGGTCGATTCTTGTTGTTGTCGATGATGCTGTTGTTGTTGTTGTTGTTTATTAAGCTTTGACGAGTGTGTGAAGGCTTTTGTTGAGCACAGTTAAATGAGATCCATTGGAGCACAATTTTGATGCTTAGAGCAAAAAAACCGATTATTAACTACAAGTAAACAAAGCTCAGAATAAGCTTTTGAGCCTCTGAACAACCACCAAATTTTCCTGGTTGTCCAATCTTTGTGCTTCTTCACTACTGAACCCATCAAAAGAGGAGAATTTTTTTTTGGAAGAAAACCCAATACAGAAGTAATGAAAGCCAATCAAGACAAGAAATCAGAAACCCATCTCAGCCTCTCAAAAACAAAACTTCCTTTAGAAGAACAAATGTTGTACTAATATTGTTTGTTCATCTATACAAGAAAAGATTAGAGAACATAAGAGAAATGAAAGTTAGACAATTTCACTGCTTCATTCTTTATTCTTGTTGTTGTTGTTTGTTTCTTTGAAAATCACTACTACAATAAGAAAAAGTACTGCAATGTGCAGGCATAAAGATTTATGATTGTTGATTGCTGATTTACTACTGGAGTAAAAGAAACAAATGACAAGAAGTAGAAAGTTAAATGTGAAGCATAAAAAAGTTCCATTTTCAAGTACGGAGGTTTTGGCAGATGTGGGTTAAAACTTGAAAGCCAATTCCTTACTGAAATGAGACTCAAATTCGCCTGAAACGCATGAAATTTGTACACTGTTGCTGTTGCTGTTATTGTTTGCTGAACTTTGCTCCTCTGATAGATAACCAACAACAACAACAACAACATAGCCTCAGTCCCAAATTAACTGGGGTCGGCTACATGGATCAAACTTTTCCATTGTGCTCGATTCAGTGCAATTGATGGTGAGCTTTGCAAACCATTCAAATCTCTCTTAATTAATGCTCATCTGATAGATAACCAAACATACATAAATCTTAGCTTTAGATCTAACATAATGAGAAACATAGAACAATACCCACTAAAGAAAATCACAAAAGAGATGCTAATTAAGCATTGAAAACAAGTTTCACAACATGGGTATTGCAGATTCATGATGACAACTTGACAGTATCTTTGAATTTAAATGAGGTTCAAAAGTATGTTAATGATCTAGTTGTTTTATCAACTTTTAAGTATGTATTTGTTTTATAAAAATTGATTTACTATCATTCACTCTATTGAATTCTGGTTACATGCATTTACTTAGATGCCTACGGAAGAAGATAGAAAAAAAACAGCAGCTATAATGATGATGATCTTATTGCTCGATTACGTACAACGTCGCAACTCGTTTAACATACAACCTCGAGTTAATAGAAATGAAGAAAGGAAACTAATATTAAAGCGTTTTTACAAAGAATCTGACAAAAACTGTAAGGAACAATTACGATTGAAACGAGGTCCATTCAAAAAGCTTTGCAGAATTCTTCGTACGCATGGGCTAGTTGACGGGCGCAGTGTAAAAGTAAAAGAACAAGTAGCTATGTTTTTGCAGATAGTTGGACACGATAATCGAAATAGACGAACAAATTTTGAATTTATTCGTTCCGGTGAGACAATTAGCCGCTACTTCCACGTTGTTACAAGAGCTCTAATCAGTATGTACAAAGGCGTAGTCAAGCCTGCAAATATAAATAATTCTCCACAAGACAAAGAATCGAACCCAAGTGTTTGGTATCACTATTTTGAGGTAATGGATTTATTTAAGATATTTTTAAAGTTTGCCATGTAAATAGCATAATAATGCATTCCCTAATGTTCCTGGATATAAACTATATAAATATTAAATATTAGGATGCGGTCGGAGCATTAGATGGAACTCATTTCTCATGCACGGTACCGATTGAAGAGCAACGAAAGTACCGCAACAGAAAAGGTTTTACTTCCCAAAATGTCTTAGTGGCATGTACATTCGATATGAGATTTACATACGTACTTGCCGGTTGGGAGGGATCGGCTCACGATGGTCGTATATTAAGAGATGCTGTTAGGCCAAATCGAGTGGATAGACTAACTATACCACCAGGTTAGAAACAGTTTGTTTAACATTTGTATAAGTACTATTGTTATTTTTTTGTTGTGATTATTGTAACTAATTACAACTTCTATGATATCATTTTAATGTAGGAAAGTATTATTTGGTTGATGTTGGGTTCCCTAATGTTCCTGGATTTTTAGCACCTTATCGCGGTACAAAGTATCACTTAAAAGATCAAGTTGGTCGTACATCTAGAAATGGAAGAGAGTTGTTCAACTTTCGACATTCGTCCTTGCGTAACGTAGTAGAAAGAACAATAGGACTTCTAAAGAAACGATTTGCATTTTTGCGGCACGAACCATTTTATGACGTTAAAACTCAATCAAATGTCATTTTAGCATGTTGTGCGATACACAATTTTTTTAGAGAAGAAGATCCCGAAGATATATGTGAAGATGATGAAGATATTTATGAAGATGAAGAAGATGATGATAGCCTACAAGAAGATAATATTTCCATACATCAATCTCCAATTTGGATAGCTAAGCGAGATGCATTGGTCGAGTTAATGTGGAATGAGTACAACTAGGTTAGACAAGCTTACTGACTAGTTTTAGATGAAATGTTCCATAATGTTGAGCATATGAATTGGTACCTTGTTTGTATGAATTTTTTATTACTTTAAATTTGATTTCTTTCAAATTTTCATTAATTAGTGCATTGTCATATGTAGTCTTATGTTAAATATATAGTTTTTCATTTTTTCGTTAAAAATATATACAACTTTAGTATCATGTAAAACAGAGATGGAAGAATCAATTGGGAGCGTGAAAGTAGTATCAAAGGGGCAAGTGAGATGGAATGACCGCATGGATAAGATCATGATTGAAATTATTTTGGAAGAGTACGGATTTGGCAATGCTTCGGGTAATTCATGGAAACCTGAGGTATATACTCGAGTTTGCCTAGAGTTGCTAAAGCAATTAAAACAACAAGTACACCCAGCTAATGTGAAGGCTAGAATCAAAACATTGAAAGCGAATTACTTCTCTGCAAGGGAGGTAATATCTCAAAGTGGTTTCGGATGGGATCCAGATACACAGCTTGTCACAGCAGATGTTTTGACATGGAAAGAATATCTTCAGGTACATTTTAGGTTTTGTTGGAATATACAATTGTATTAGTGATGTATATTAACTAACTATATTTCTTTGTGTGATGGTGTGTATGTTTATATGTAACAGAAACATTCAGAAAAGGAATCATATCGCAGGAAGTGTGTGTCGTACTACGATGAGCTATGTGTCATATTTGGAGATGATCAAGCTACCGGAGGGAATGCAATTACTGGTAACGAGGCAAACATAGAATTACCTTCTTTGGAAGAAATGTGTGAGTAAATTTTGTAGAATAAGTAATTGATTATATAATTTTACAATTTTTTTTTGTACATTCTTTTTCATTGACTTTGAATGATCAATTATTTTGGTGATTTTGATGTAAACGATTATTTTATATTTGAAAGAAATGCAATATAAGAAACTCAACTATTCAGCTCTTGAATTCTGGTTACTATAATGCATAATTTATGAAATTCTAGTAGAAATAATCCATGTCTTATAAGTAATGTTATTATTTTTTGTAGGCAATGCAGAGAAGTCACTCCCAACTAAAGAAGAAAAAGATGAGGTCAATCAATCGTCATCTAGTGCAACTCGTACGGGATCAAATGGTCAGAGAACTAAAAGGAAAAAGAGTAGTAACATTGATGCTACCGAGCAAGGACTAACAGCAGCTGCCAATAGACTAGCGGATGCATTTGCGCATACGGATTGTGCACGTCTTCAAAAGAGCTTCATAACATTCCCGAACTAAGTCGAGAAGACGTAATGCGTGCCATGCTTTTATTGGGAAGTGAAGTTAAAGATGCGAATATATTTTTTCACTTGGATGAGGACTTGAAGAAAGATTGGGTGCTTTTATATTTGCAGAGGAAATTTTAGATTACTTTTAGAAGTTAAACCATAAGTTTTTTTTAAAAATAAATTTTAGTACATTGTTTATTTTCTTTCATTTATGTTACTTATCAATTAATTATTGAATGATTTTTTTTGAGTTCATTAATGGTTGTGAAGATAATTGTTGCCGATTCAATTTCGGTGCGTAACCTTGATTAATTGTCCACTTGATTTAATTTTAGTACGAATTCGTGATACTGCAAAAAAAATGAAAAAAAATTACATTAGTTATCAAAGAGCAGAAAATTGAAAAAAAAAGTTCTCACGTTCAATCAAACAGCAATGAGAAAAATTTTTTAAGAAAATTTTCTACAGAAAATTTGCCTAAGTAAATATTTTTTTCTCATTGAAAATTCTCTTTGCTATCAAACACACCCTTAATGATAATCTTTTTTTCTTTCAGGCGTCACTTGTTATCTTAATTATAAGATTATTTTTGTCAAAAATAATTATAAGTGTTCTTGTTGTTGTTCTAATTTTCTTGTGAAAGTTGTGACTTGTAGCAAATTTCTTTTTGGTTATGAACAATTTCTTTTTTGATAAGGCTAACTTCAAGGCAATCAACCACATGTTCCATTGAACTGAAAGAAATTCACATGTTCATATTTGACCAAAAATTTCACACGTAATTAGTACTTCATCTTAGGAGCATCTACCCAAAAAAAAAAAGCATCTTAAAAAAGACATCTTCAAAAAATAAAGATAAGGGTAACATAAAACTAAGCTATTCAACTCAAAAAATAAAAATAAAAATCGAGCCTTTCGAAAATCGTTATTCAAAAGGGTGTAGGGCACCATGCATAGAGAGCTTCATTAAGTTCGAAGTTGATTCCAAGAATTTCCAGCCCATTCAGAATAGTCAGTTAATTGATCAAGATCCCCACAAACAGAGCACTATCTCTCTCAATTGCAGACTCACTGGATGCCCACAATAACAACCTTTTTGCTTTTCTTGTATGCTATACTACTTCTCCATCGCCACTCGAAATGGGAATCGAATACAAAATAGTTTTTGTGAGAGACGAACTTTGCAATATTGGTGATGCTTTTATTTTTTGACAACCTGAGAGGTTGGATCTTGTAACGGCCCGAAAATTTGACTTGTGTCACGTGTCAAGTCAAGGTCGTATGTGGGACCCACTCGTCGAAATACGTACTGGCTCGGGGGTCCACGTAGGTTTAGGCCGGGCGGGGCCCAATTTGTGGAAAATTGGGGCCGTCACAGATCTTATAAGCGAGAACTTGTTGCACCGACCTCTTCTCAAGTGGCTCTGATATAAACATCATCAACTCTGCTCAAATCAAACTTAATTTGGCTGCGTTTTAGGAGAGAAAATTCACATAGATGAATTCTTCGGACATGGCTATTACTTGGCTCAAATCGAATTTCTTGTATCTTCTAAAAAAGATCCACCAAAGCATAAATTAGAGTGACGAGATAAAAAAATAAATCAACATTACTCCAATCCAATTATCTTAAAAAAACCATCCGAAAACAAAAAACAAAAAAAAAAAAAAGTAAAAAAGGAAAAAAATAAGAGAACGGATAACATTCAAAAGCCCCAACTAACCAACCTTCTGTTCAAAATAATGCAACCTCACCGACCTCCATGAATGCGCAAGCATTCCAAATCTACAAAGGAGCCAACTTTGCATTAATTACACACCAAATACTCATCATTAAATTGTAAACCAACACTCTCTAAAATTACATTAATTATTGCCAATTTAAATTACAAAGATTCCAGTCTTTAAAAAAACTCTATAGATTTAAAAACAAATGGATACCCAAATTAATTCCACACCTATCATCAACAATGCTAATCGGGAAAAGAAAAGATTGAGATGAAAATAAAGAGTAAAAACCAAATCACTTACTAATATGGTTCTAGGATTACATACCAAGTCATTGTTGGTGGCAGGTGGGGAAGAAGATCTCTTAGACTCGGCTTTAACGGAGAACGCATAGATTGAGTTAATGAAGTTCGTGTATGATCCATTGTTGTTCGATAATTCCTTTTTTTGTATAATGTTAGATGGATTTTGAGTGCGCACTCTCTAATTGAAAGATTTGTATCTCTGCCATTTTTTTCATAGAGGTCTTCATGGAGGCGTGAAGAATAATAGACTTGAAGATGATGTGAAAATGGTAGCGATTAATGAAACTCATTAAAACGACATCTCAATGGTTAAAATCATCATTTTTTTATTTTAGGAAACCATATGTAAATAAAAATGTTAATGGAGATGCTATTATAATAATATAGATTATTATTATTATTATTATTATTATTATTATTATCACTATTACTCATATTTTATAAGAAAAAAATCGCAGCATAGGCTACATATATAACATGTCAGTGAGCTGCCCACTATAAGTTTCAACAATTTTTTTTGCAATCCATCAAGCTTCAAATGAAGACAAATATATATAAAGTTAATAATTTTATACATTTTCACAATTAATGCCTTACCTTTATCGTAAGTTTTTATTCTATATTTCTTGTTTGACTATGGATTTGATTCATAGTACTCATGGATCACTTTTGAAGTCACAAAACTAAACACGCGCGAATATATAATTGTAATTGTGCATGTTCTTTATTATTAATCATAATAATTAAGACATGACTTTTTTATTTTATTTTTTGGTGGATAAGACATGACTCATATTATTATTGTATGATATATAAAGAAACAAATTAACGGCATCATTTCGTCATTTTAAAGAAAGGTGCGTGGATTCTCAGTCACTTTCGTCTTTAGTTTCATCGCAACTATATGGATAACTGTTTTATTTTTGTTTTTGGAGATTGACAGATTGGACATGTCATCACTTCCATCGACGAGACACAAATAATATAATTTCGTGGTGGACATTGTTAATTGGCTTGTACAAATTGGTCAATAGCCCATTCAGCTACCCACACGCGTGTTTTTGGTTAATTAAAACAAATATACGCAACTATGCTTGAGTACTTTCAAAATAAGCCATTTAAACATTCCTTGGAGAATTTCAAAAGTTGAGACGAAATTTGATCGTAAATCATTGGCGGAAACCAGTTTTGTGTGTGTTGGATCAGACCATAGCAATGGGCCTTTAACATTGGGTTTTGCCCTGCAAGAAAGCATGGGCTTTTGGAAAATGGACCACAGGTGACATTTTTTTTTTTTTTTTAAAGAAATTTCATTGGTCATCAAGGGTCTCGATACATTCAATGGAACAATCATATAACCAATTGCATTGGCAAATTGATTCGTTAATCCTAATTATTTGAAGGAACATCGATCAAACAATCGTAAAGTTAGCTTTTAAGAATTACGACTGTAACAATGAAATAATTTGACAATCAGTAATAATTGTTCTATTAACAAACTTCAAATATGATTAATCGATTGTCAACTCTTTATAGAAAGTTGCAAGAGGGTCAATGAGAGGTGGCCGGTAGCTCAATGGTTGAGTTGTTGAGTGTAGGGAGAGGGAGTGTAGAAAGTGAAAAGTAAAAGGAGATGTGTATGATGATAATGATTTGAATAGTAAATTTATCTATGGGACCAGTAAATATGGGCCAACTTAAATTGTATCTTTGCACAAATGGGCCTTTAAACATATGGGCATTTCCATGACTTATGCTTTCATTTGGGTCACTTTTTTTTTTTTTCAGAACTTTTATTTGGGTCACATTAAAATGTTGGGATGTCTCGCAGTATATGTGCACTTAAGCTTGACGATTTTATTTTATTTTTCAGTAAATAAAGCTTGACAATTTGTTGTATACATAGGTTGTTGGCCCCCCTGTAGTCTTCAATTTTATTTTTTTTTTTATGCTCTATAAAACACACTTATACTTTTATACTATTATTATATAATAGCTTTCAATTCCAAATTGGTTGGGTACATCAATTGATCCATCATTTCCATTACGCTCTACTTACTAATATTTATATACATACATACACAAGTAGGAGCATTATTTCGTTGCTTTTTTTTACGCTCTATTTAGTACTCTATACCTTACTTTGACGACCCCAACCCTACAAATTAAGCACTGACTAGCACTAAGCTTCCATTAACCTCCGGTAAATCAGTTTGGAATGACTAAAGGCCTAGTCAGACTCACAAAGCGATTTTTAATACATGATAGTCCACACAACAGAGTATATATATATATGAAATCATATGCAACGAAATTTAAATGGGGTGAAAACGCGATAACAAATAAATTAAATATACAACGAGTTTTAGGTGTGGAAGCTAAAATGTGGAAACCCCTTACAACGAATACAATATACAAAGTATAGTATCTCTCAACCCAAATACCTATTTATAAAAACATATTAATTATAATATAAATACATTAAATGACCTCCAAATGTCGCAAATCAATGTTCTTGAGCTCAAAGATTATGCATACAATTGTCACCAAAAGTGGAGACAATCCCAATGGGTAAATCAAGAAGAAGTTCAACACTAATTTAGATTAAACAATAAATAAGCCTATAAATCATATAGGAAAGAAACGAAGTTCAAAAAAACGATAAAGCGCATGATAGCATACATAATAGTCAACGATAGAGACCAAGTGATCCGAAAGCAAAGGATAGACACCTAAGTAGTCTGACACTCTACACGGGGGTTCAAAGTCACTTGACTATGAGTAAGTGTCAAATACTGGTACGATGGGACCAAATCTGCTTCAATCGCACTTAATTCGTTCGGGCATGTTGGCTCACTTGAGACGCAGCCTGAAAAAACATTCCAAAGGGAGCCACAGTCGCAACCAGATGTTTAACCGCAATGGAATCTTTGAAGTCATGTGAGGAGCCACGACGACTGTGGATGCTCACTCAGAGGATTCAATCTCGTTTAGAAGCCACGAGCGCGACTCAAATGCTCAACTCGCGAGTAAACAACGACTCAACTTGACAACTTAGACCCTAGGTCACTTGGTAAGAAAGTAGAGTCCAACAATAAATATCATTTCCATCAAAATATGCAAGGAAAGACAAAAAGAATTAATATTAAATTTCTTACTAATTTACTTACCTCCGATCACGTCAATACCTTGTCCGAATGTCGATCCACTACTGTTTTGAGTCCAACACATCCGAACTCCCTAAATCATTCGATTTTCTTTGATTATTATCATTTTGTAAGATTTATTCACATTTTGTTTAAGTCACACACGCATTACGAGATTGATCTTGATTCATCCATCTATGCCTAACGCCTCCACAACACACATCTCCAGGCAGTTCAAAATCATCAGTAAACCCAACACGAATCTCGAGACAATCTCATAATTAAGTTTTACAATCACTGCACTACACGCATCTCGAGGTGCGCACACGCAATACAGTACTAAACTCATCCCATAGTACACTAGCTAGTGACACCAGCACCATATTCATCAAAATGCTCAAATTAAACAACCCACATACCTAGGCGATGGGTGGGTGGTCGCGAGAAGGCCGTGAAGGGAGGCCGAGAGAGGGGCGGTTGGAGCGAGAGGGAGGCCGCGAGCGAGGTACGCCGAGAGAGGAACGTCGACGGGAGCGAGAAGGAGGCCACGAGTGAGGGAGGAGCCAGTGAGTTCCACGTGGAGAGGGGAGCAGACTTCAATGGAGATGGATGGCTGAGGAACAAGACCAAGGTCAGAGGGAGTGAAGAGTTAGAGATTTCTTTTTTTTTTTTTTTTTTTTTCTTTGTTTGGAGATAAAACGTGGGAGGAGAGAGAGTGAGTGAGTGATTTAACGAGGAGAGAGAAAAAGTAAGAGTTGAAAAGAGGTTGATGTGAAAGGTGATTGAGAAAAGGTGGTGAGATGTGAAAATGGAGAGGTTGAGTGGGAGAATAACTTTTTGAATGTTTTTGTTTAAATTTTGTGTCACGTATCAGTCACATATTTGATCACATCAACTTTTTGAACTACACCTAACTATACAATATTAGTTCACTTTATTTTTTATATATGTTTGAGCATGTCGACTAAGTGCAATTCTTGATATGATTTTGGACCGCTTATGATTCGTGATTAATAATTAGTTAATGAATTAAAAATGTGGGTCGATACATTTACTCTATCTCAAAATTAGGGGTGGGGTAGGTGGTGGTAAAAATCATCAAACCACGACTAAATCGAGGGTTCGCGGTTTGGCGATTTGCAAACTACCACCAAACCGCGAACCATCAAAACCACACCAAACCACTCGTGGTTTGCGCGGTTTGGTTTCGTGGTGTTCGCGTGGTAATCGCTCGAGGCGCGCGACAAGTGGCCAAAGCCGACCGGAAGGGCGATGTGCTCAAAGTCAAAGCCCGAGAAGGCGACGATGTGGTCGGAGCCGACCGGGAAGGGCGATGTGGTGGTGGGACTCGCAACGACAGAGGCACGACTGGTACGAGGCGGAGGTGGGACCGGTGGGAAAGGCAAGAGCGAGCGGCGACGCGGCGCCGCATGACGACACGCGTTTGCGATGGGAGGCGACAACAACTAACAAGGGGCGACGGCGACAGGCGGTGGCCAAAGCCGAACGAGAAGGGCGACGTGGTCGAAGCCGACCGGGAAGCGCGTCGACGGCGAGATGGGGAGTGAGGAGAATCACAACGGCAGCGAGATGAGGAGTGAGGAGAATGACGGCGAGATGGTGGCGAGAATAAAGGTAAATGTTGTTGTAAATGTTGTTTTTTTTTTTTTTTTTTTTTTTTTTTAAGTTTTAGGGTTTTGACTTTTGAGTTGTTGTAAATGTTGGGTTTTTACTAAAATACCATCGATTTAGTGAAATCGCGGTTTTTTTTTTTAAATAAAAATCGTGACCAAACAACAATTTTGCTATTTTTAAATTTTTTAAACAACCCATAAACCGCGAGTTCTAAAAACCAAACCAAACCATGCGGTTTACACGATTTAGACGGTTTGAGCGATTTTTTGAAACCGCTGCCCACCCCTACTCAAAACATATAGATATATATAAAAAAAAAAAGATAAATTAAGTTGCAAAAGATTATAATTTTCAAGAAAAACTGGTACGATTTAGAGAAATATAAAGAAGTCAACAAATTAAAATTCGAAGAAAATCTACTAATTAAGATAAGGTTATCGTCTTACAAGAAAAGTTGAGAAAAAACTTTATATAATTATACGCTAATTACATAAAATTGTGTAATGACTATTTTTTTATATATATAAGTACATGTATATATTTATTTAAAATTTTGAAAACACATGTAAAGGTTGCCCCCACCTCAAGAACCTTTTTTATAATACCTCACCTTACCATTTCTTTTGCCCCTCGACTCCTCTCCCTCTTCCCCCTCACACTCAATACACTTTTTATATATTATAAATTTAATCTAAATAATATAAGTTTACGCGAAGTCCCCCCAATTAAATTTTTTGATTATGCCACTTCTTGTGAGTTTGGTCTCTTAATTAGGTACTACACGTTCTTTCCTAGTTCCTACTATACATCTTCTTCTTCATATATAATGTTGTGCATATTGGGCCATGATCGTGATGGGCTTAGATTCCCTTTGTCCTTATCACAGTCCACATTTGGGATTGGGGAGAGGATGTAATGAGAACGACATTGCTCAAAACAAAACTGCTACGTTGACATCGAGTGGATATTGTGGAAATAATTAGAAAGAGCTACAGTACACATACATAATTGTTTTTTCTACAAAATATAGCATTTTAACAACCAATAAATAAATTGTTTTTTCTTTCCCATATATATATGTCAAGTTAGAGGAGAAAATTTGGAGATTTTTTTTGATTCAGGATTATCACCGATTTCACATAAAACTTAGAGTTTGATTTGGATACAAAAGAAAATGTTGATTTGAAGATAAAAAAAGTATGGGCAAATAGGTAAATTTCATTACCACTAAAAAATTTGTGACCACCGCTTTTATATATATCCAAGGCAAACTAGAAGAAAATTTGGAGCAGGATTATCACCGATTTCACGAAAACTTACACACTCAATTTTTAAGGCAACCGAGCACCCACGTCACTCACACACATTACCAAGCCATATCACGTCACTTACACACATGTCCATGACGGCCCGCGAACTAACCATCTTATGATCTGACTTACTCAATTTCGTTTGTTTAAAAGATTATTTTGTTGAAATATACCAAGTCAAATAGTGTTACCACTTAATTTGTTTATTTTGATTCTTTTTAAGTTATTTTTAATAGCGAAGTTTTAATAATATGAAAATCAATAATATAAATGAGTCTTGCATTAATTAACAACCTATAAAGTGAAACCCCAACAAAAAGATACCATATATCAATAAATGAGACAAAAGTGTCAATATACATGTATCAGTTAATAAGTCTCCCAAAATGATCCCAAAAAGAATGTATATGTATAAATACAAACACTTACGAGTAAACTAGTGGAGGAGTTTTGAATCAGAGGTAGTCGCCAAGCATTGCCTTCTTCCCTAGCTCGTCGTAAGATCTGCGACTTGCCACCAACAAATAATGACAAGTTCAATGAGTAAATCTCAGAGAAATTTAATTACTATTCACAAGAAATCCAAGAAAATGACTACAATTCATATATATAAAGTAAATGAACATGAATGTAAAACATGAATATAAGTCGTAAGATAATCAAGAATATGGAACGCAAGTGTGGTGTATAGCTGTCGAGTCATGTGATGTAAATACTAAACCGAGAAGGCTCTAAAGGCGAGGAAATCCACGCCTTCTCTTCACGATCGAAATGAGGAACTCTGTTGGTCGGAAGGTAGACTTTCGACCGATGCCTCAAAGAAGAGGAGTCTGTGACGGAGGCGAGCCTCATGTCATCTCACTCTCGAGATCATCAACTCGCGGAGAGAAATCTCACGCGTAGTCCGAGGTATGATGACGATTTTTTTTGTTTGATTTTTGGAGATGAGAGAGAAAAAGTGAGGGATGAGTTGATTTAATGGGTGATGCGAGGTGATGTTTGATGTGACAACTAATCATTGACTACCACATACACCCGCGTTACGTGTACACCGCGATGTCGTACACTCTCGTCACTACACACGCACAACTCGATTAAGTGTAATTTTTAACTAGCGCGACACAAAATTATTAAACCATAATAAAATAAATAAACACACGCCACACAAAAATAGCAAATTTACCTTGTTAGGCGTGCCCCACACTTTTTCTCGCGACGTCCACGTAAGTCTGAGCTTGGGGTTCTAATATGTAATTTATCAGTTAATCGGAATTAATTAAATCGGGTCGTTACACTTACCCCTTTCTACAATATATATACCTCGAGAAATTAAAAGATTCGAACTTAAAATCTCGTGGAGCCCGAACAATTCATTAATAAGTCGCAATCACTATACCAAAGTAATGATTTGGTAAACTAGAGTAACTTTGGAGTTACCTTGTCTAGCTAGCAAGCTGAAATTGCATAAATTTTATTTATTGGTATATTGATTTTTAAAGCCTCTGATTGTTGTATTGTTTTAAATTTCAAAAATATTGTCGTATTCATATTGAAATTCATGATAAACATATAATAGATGTTTTTTTGAACAAATAAATTAGTGAATCAATATTGTATTTTTATTAGTGCAATTTATTCTATGTTCGGCCCCTTGTTGAGCTATTAATGATTAATATAATTTATATTTCACATCAAAAAACTAATTAAAAATAAAAGGGTATAGGGCAAATGTAAGTTGATTTCTTTCGTATCAAAAAAAAAAAAAAAAAAAAAGCTATGACGCGTCAATGTTTGAGTCAAGGATGGGGCATATTCCAATTTTCAAAGATGGACACAAAAGTTACACATGCAGCAATGCTAGTCCTTACGGTGGCCCTAATTTATAGTCCACAAAAACTCATTTTATGTTCCAAAACAAAATTGCAAGATCCACATAATTCACCCCATTAAAGATTTCACTATTTTTTTCTTTCCCTCCGCATGCAGTCCTTGTCCTCTCCAATTGATCACTGACTAGATTCCAAATCAAATCAATTAAACTTTACTCCATTTAATTAATCTTTACCAAATCCAGTGAAAGCGATGACAAATCTTCTTTTCACCGGTTTCATTAAGTCATCTATCCCAAAATAGGCATATACCCATCAAAGGAGCATATTCTTTTAGCTTTGAACTGATATCTACCTAGTGAGTTCATTTAATACACATATTTTTGGACAAACTTTGTGGCCTCTACTGTGCATAGCAATGCTACCGTGACACGTATACAATGGATATCCACGTTGTAGGCAAAAGTGGGTACCATTTTTTTTTTTAACTCCCTCGTAGTGCTCGATCACCGGCCCTTATATTCTACTTCATGAGCTTTGTATAGCAAATTAAACAGCTGCTCTTCTGCTTCTCTTCTTTCAAGAATATATGTATATATATAGGTGGCGTGTGCGACTAGAAAACTGTACGTAAGTTGGAAGAACTCATTCAACTCATCAGATTATCGATCACTACTCATAATAATATTGTAAGTGAGCAAAATCTTGATTTCTTGTCTGTATTTGATGAGAAGGCATGACTAGCTAGCTAATTAGTTTGATTAATGTATCTTATTTCAAGACCTTTAATTGGGGTGCCTCCAGTATATATGATTTATTATTATTATTATTATTATTATATCCTATGCAAGGCCCCTACTAATCCCAGACTGCGAAGTATAATTTCAACGCGGCTTTTAGTCTCATGTAGCGTACCTAGAGTAGTGTTTGCATTAATTTATGTGATTAATCATCATATCTATATCTATCTATCTATCTATCTATCTATCTATCTATCTATATATATATATCCATCAAGCTTATATATCTCCCCACGATCATCAAATATTAATGAGCTTTATTAATTACCTATCCTTATACTCCCTCCGCTAAAAAATATAAGTTTTTTTTAGCAAAAACTTATTTGATTAAATTAAATTATAAGTCGTTTTTGAAATTTAAAAGTGTATTTATTTTTTTTTACCAATTATAACTTTATACAATTCAATTCTTCAATTCATTTAATGTAAAAAGAACGTATGTATATGTAAATTACACTTGTAATTAAGGATGTCTTATATAATTCTTATGCACTTACTTTAAACGACTTATATTTGTGACTGGATGTGAGTAATTAACTAAGGCGTTATGGAGTAAATTTTCTTTTCTTGAAAGAAACACATAATATATGTCTAACCCACCATGCTTTTTCTAGTTGTTCCAGACAATCCTCTATTAATGTAGCTAGAGGATACCATTGATCAACGCCATTGCGGAGGTAATAACCATAATAAGCGAATCAGACTCCAAAATTAAATAAATGTCGTAATCCTCTAGCCCAATCCCATGCGAATCGCCTGTAATTCTGCCACCATATATATTAGTTGCTCTTCCAATAATCGAACCTGACCCTCCAGAAGAATCCCGAGCTAGTCCACCAATAAAAGCTGTTCCTGACGTTCAGTCTCTGAATTATGGACATTATTATATATACCTACTCCCCAACATATCTATCATATATATAAAAGCACGAATCACAAATTTTTGAGTGGTAATGAAATTTACCTATTTGCCCATACTTTTTTTTTTTATCTTCAAATCAACATTTTCTTTTGTATCCAAATCAAACTCTAACTCCTTATCAATTCACTACACATTTTTTTTTCTTTATCTCCAAATCAATTATGAACTCATTCTCATCAATCCAATACACTTTTTTTAAGGAACTAATGTCCTAGCATGATTAGCTTGTTTTTCCATTCACATCTTATCTTAATCACAGTAGAGAGTATTGATAAGCTAAAAAAGGTACTTGTATTTCTAATTTTTAAATTTTAATTACAATTTTAAATTTTGTTAATGAATTCTTAGAAAATAATTCCCAAGCGAAATGTTTAATGGGAATCATACAGAAGACGCCTTAAAACTAGTATATATATATATATATATATAGTTGTACACAGTCCATATATATAAGGTGTGGATCGACAATATGTACGTAGCAGTGCATGGAACTTTGTAGAAAAAATAGAGCAAAAATGATGGAGCGAGTGATAGTGCGTTGGCTGTTGGTTCTTATCATGCTTCTTCGTAAAAGAGATGTTCCAAATTATTAAAGTTGCACTCCCTCGTCGTCTGATGTATCATGTTTTATCCGACTAATTAAACGAAATGCTGTAAATATAACTTCATCAGGATTAGTCACGTTATGGGGCGCTCATTTCATATATATATATAAGTCATGATCGAGTTTTCCTGCTTTTGCATTAAGATTATATCTATCAACATTTGACAATAATAACAAGTTTCAATCTCAAATTATTTAGCATGCACTGTGCTCTTTTTTTTTTTTTAAATGCGTGTGGTATCTGGTATGACTAATTCACGCGGAGACACTCTTAGACCTATAAGTCCCACACAGCAGTGGCACACTATGATTGCATTTGGTAGTACATAATAATTTTTAATTCTTACATTTGCGACAATATATTTGTAATTTACTAATTTTAATGTTGGTACAAATGAACAATATTTAATCAAATGCTCTCTTCGTTTCATATTACTATCTAATATCACATTTTAGGTATTTTTTTGTTTCACAATATATGTCACATTAGGAAAATCGATTAAGAAAACATTATATGCTTCATTTTCAATTCTACTTAGTTATTAGTTAATGACACAATCAATCACTTTTTTATGCTATACATGTAATAAACGAAGTCATTTATAGGATGGTAATTTAGTCTTGTTATAAAATCTTAATGGCAACTAATCATCACCCTAATTTAGTTTGGTCATCAAAAAAATCAAAGGGCAGTGCTAGATGGAGTCAAAAAGTCCGGACTCAAACAATTAAAAAGACATAAAGACCCTTAATTTAAAATTATTATTAGTGTTTGGGGTAGAGGGTAATTAGATCTTTTACTTAGATAGATATCTTAAATTATTAATAATAAAATCTTTGAGTCCGGACTCAAATAGTCCAAATAGTGTCTCATTTTCCGCTCACTTCCAAACCCCAAACAACATCTACAAAGGATACCTTTTTAAAGATTCTTTATTCTCCTATTAACCTGAAAACACCCAGACCACGTGTTAATCCGCCGACACGTGGCATACAATATTGAAAAAATTATGTTCACACAACCCAACATGGATTCTCCTCCATTGGATGCACATCAAGATTCGCACCCCACACATTATATCGCAGGGGCAATACCGTACTTTGGAAGGTTCCGGATTTCGAGGGCCTCGAAATATTTACTGTTTTTTGACACCTCGGCTTCGTTCAAACAAGCACAGAGATGCGTATAAAAGCTCGTGTAAACCGCGCGCGAGACGCACACACGAGAGAGAGAAACTTTTTTTGATTTCTCTCTCCCTCTCGCTCTCTCTCTCTCGTTTTGTTCTTCGGAGCCCTAATTTCAAATGCGATTGGTTTCTAAGAACGGATTCATTTGGTTTTTCAGATCCGAATTTGGAGTTCCTCGTTTTGAAGGATTGGTTCATTGATTGATTGTATGTATGCATGTATGTATGTATGTATGTTGTGAAGAATCGGTTCGTGATTTGGAGGTTTGGATCGTTCGTTTGGAGAATGTTGGTTTGTTGATGATCATCTAAGCTCGGCGAGTGGAGGAATCAGGAATGTACTGAGATTTTCGATCAGGTTTTGGTCTTATGCCTCGCTCTTTGTTTGATTTCTGTTTAGTTGATTCAGCTTTGCGTCTTAGGCAGACGTGAGAGTGAACGATTTGAGATTTGTTGTTAGGTTTAGATTATCAGCATTGGGATGTGCAGAGGAAATTCAAGAAATTTTGTTTTTGTATCAACTAGGATGGTTTGAGTATTGAATTAATGCAGAGAAGGTCGGCAGGTCGTATCGATTAAGCTGAGTTATTTCGGTGTATGCTGAGTCGAAGTATAGTCTTAGTTCTTCTAATGTTACAGAGCAATTTGAGATTCAAATGAATGGTTAGTTCTTGCAAATGATAGAGCTATAACATGATAAATTATTCCTGTGTTGAAGTTATTGCAATTTTTCGGTTAGTAGTATTTTAATCTTGAAAGCTGTAATTTGTACAAAACTACAAATGCAATAGACGTAAATATGGCCGTTGGTGTCTTCGATATGTTTAGGAAAAATGCTTTTTTTTTTTTTTTTTTTTTTTTTTTTTTTTTTGGTACATGAAAAGAAACTGCTTTAGCTAAATTGAATAGTTACTAGTAATTTTCTGCTATTGATATAAGATCATAGTGCAGCTTTTTGGGATCGGACCTTTCATATCCTTAGCTATTAATTTTCTCATTGTTATCATCATCGTTGATTTTGTTGTTGTTTTCTTATTTCTTTTGGATGGTGGGTTGTTGCAGTGTAGGCAGATTGGTCAGGGGAGGGAGCAGTAGTGGAAGATGATCATTTTTTTTTTTGGCTATATATCTCGATGGACATTTTAATGGATATCACTACTTCTAAAGTTTCTGAAGAAGCATATTTAGTTACTCCGTGTTTTGTAGTAGACTTAGCATAACACTGAACTTTACCCTACCAACCAAGTGCGCGCAAATGCGCAATGGTTTTGTATATGGTGTCCCATAAATGAGGTTGAGGGTTTAAATTTCCCCGTGTGCAAGTTTAGGGGTGATAAGCTGGTTTCTTATAAAAAAAAAATACACTGAACTTTACCCCTCTGTTACCAATTTTGAATATCATCATTCATTTTTCTGACTTTTCATGTCCATTTTAATTCGGTGTGTATATGAAAAGAACAACAGTTCTATTAATCCTCATAACATGAGCACTTGTATTTGAAAGATATGTTTGTGGGAAATAGTCAATAAAAGCACACCACCCGTACTTAACTGATGGGGCGTGGCACACTATATTGAACATTTTAACTTCTCACATGTTATAAAACTCCTCCAAGCAACATCAGAGGTAAGGAAATAAGTTATGGACTACAGGGTTTCCAGCTTTATTATGAATATATTGTTGCACATTTTTTCATCAAATGAACTGATCCTTTACCTACGTATAAATGTTTGTTTAAAAAGAGAAGCTTATATCTTATCGTTACTGCTTGGAATATGCTTGCTTATCTCAATCCCATTCTGTACAGCCTCCTGTATCTTGTGGAGCTCGAACCCTTATTTTATCTGAGCGTTATCTGTCTAGCCTGTGCTTTATTAATGTTGATCGACATTGTTATTTGTCGCCATTTGGGACTACACATTCTATTGTGTTAACTTTTTTCTTTTTCAGTTCCGTCAAACTTGTGAAGAGATGGTTGAGTTCGGGAAAAGATTGAAGGAAAGACAGATCCAAGAATGGAAAAGGTATGTTCATTTGGTATTCAAAACAATTCAATGAAAGAGATGCTAATATGTATTTTTCTTTTGGTGAATAATTCATCCTGATTTTTGATTACTTTTTCACTGATGATTTTTTATTCAATTCCATTCTAGCTGTTGTCAGTTGTCACTCATTGTTTCAGCATTACACCCTTTTGTGCACCTTAGGAACAACAATCGAAACTTTTCTTTAGGATCAATATTATATTTGATGATTCACTCTGCCCGTTTGTCCCACTTCTTAGTTCCTAGCGAAATACTTTAGACTTTCGTTTTTGGTTGACATAATTAGTCTAAGGACGATTTTGTAAAAAGCACTGAGAAATAGTATGGTTATACTGTTAACTCCAAAAAGGGTAAAATCATAAAAGTATTTAATTGACCCGTGATAATGAATATTTTTGGATGCCTTGGCAATTCAATTCTGGTTGATAATAGCCAAACTGATTAGATTCACAATCCCAATGAATTTACAATGCATGAAGATAAGGTCGCATTGCTTTGTGTAGAATTCATTCATTTTAATGTGGCTTGTGGAACATAATCGCCTATAGAATGTTTTGGATTTTGGGAGCAAATGATACATAGGAAATGAAAAACTAATTCTATAGCTTCAACTTTGCAGTATGCAATAGGTTATTTTACGTTATACTTAGCTAATCTTGAAGCATTAACCCTGTGATGGTGCAAAATAAAACTGGTACAAGAACATTGCCTTATTGTGCTTCATTGGTTTCCTTATCAGCATTGGCATGGTGGATGGTTCCATTTGGCACTTCACTTATATCCATAGAGTAGGCTTCTTGTTTTGATGAGTTTGATAGAATAGTATTGTGACTGTTGCCATAGTGCTGTATTAAGATATATTCTTGTAAAACTGTTATTTCCTCTATAATATTGTACATATGATTGTGAAATGTTTGATTTGAAACCATATGATTCTATCATCTTCTGTAGCCGTGATTTTCTGAGGCAGGTTTTGAAATTTATGTGTTTAAATTTCAAATTTTTAAATCTTCAAAGCATGGTCATGATCGATTATCAATTAGTACATTATTTATTATCTTTAATGTGTTTATGTTTCCAGATAACTTGTTTATATGGTTCTGTAATTTTAAAATTTTTAGCTACTACATAAATTACAAGTTGATGAAGAAGAAAGTAAAGCAGTATACCAAACAAATTCAGGAAGGAACACTAGATCTGCAGTATGTCCTCAAGGAGTTCTCACGGATCCTAGATAACCAGGTGTGGCAATTATGTGAGACTTAAATTTATGTTTATGTTGAAGAATATTTTTATATCAATCTATTTACCTATTGACATCTTTTTTACATCTATGCTATTTAATTTTTATAATGAAAGTGCTTTAAAGATTGCTAAACCAGCTTATTGTTGTTAAACTTCATGTTCTTGCTTTTGATTCCATGTGATCTAGTGGTAAACGTGAGCTCAAATTATACAGCCAGAACCAAAATGGCATCTGTCCTCAGTTTTTAGAATTTTTTTACTAAATTTCGTAAATGAACTATTTTTTGAATTCTAGCTTGTTGATCTGAATTCCCTTATTTTGACTGGTCAAGGTGATTTTACATGTATGAAGTTGGATTAGATTGGAAATACTTTGATTGTGGAAGCAACCCGCTAAAGAAAAGCTATCCACTTTGGTAGATTTGGTGCTTCTTTTCATGTACGCTTGTAAATAGAAGCTAGAACTAATGATCTTGAAAGTTGAAGTCTGGAAGATCGAATCTACTTAGTTTGCCACCTGTGTCATTTAGCAGATTGGATTGCTTATATCTTATAGCTAATGAAAGTGGATAAGTAGGCTAAAAACCACTAAAACATTGGGATGAAAATAACTACACACATTCTATGCATGTCTCATCAGGTTTTGTTGCTTCACATTCTTTGATTTGCCTCATTTAACTTAGGTTAAGGTGCTCTAGAACCTTACGTAAGATTTGATTTCAGAGAATTTCAAAAAACAATTAGCTTTGTACTAGTATCTCATATTAATTGGTTCCACAGGTTTTCAAGCTCTCAGTTGCAGCTAATCTAAAGTCATTTTTGTCTCCTTTTGCCCATGACGTAAAGTTGCCCAATTTCAATCATACTTTGGTTTGAACTTTTAAACTTTTCTATTAATTGACTGTATAAAAAGATGGATTCTCACTGTAGAGATATTTTATTTTATTTTTTTATTTCATACAGCGTAAGTGAAATTTTATAATACTGCAATGATGGCTGAAATGTCCCTGTTGAAAAAAATTAAAAACCCGCCCTTAAAGTTTATAGTGACAATAATGACCTTGTGGATTGAGCATTAATGAATAAAAATTACTGATTGGAGAACTTGATGTTTAGTTATCTACTCCGTTATTTGACAATAGAAGCCTTAACATTCTACTTTATCTTCCTCTAATTTCAGATTGAAAAGATTGTCTTATTTCTTTTGGAACAACAAGGATTACTTGCAAGCAGGATAACGAAGCTTAATGAACAGCATGCCATCCTTCTAGAGCATCCAGATATATCTGAAGTCTGTAAATTGCGTGAAGCATATAGAGCAGTGGGGCAAGATCTTTTAAAGCTCCTCTTTTTTGTTGAGATGAATGCTATTGGTCTGCGTAAGATATTGAAGAAATTCGACAAACGCTTCGGATACAGATTTACAGATTACTATGTCACTTCCCGTGCAAATCATCCTTATTCTCAACTACAGCAAGTTTTTAAGCACGTGGTACCACATCAAATTCTATTACAATTTTTTCTTTTCCAAAAAAAGTGATTAAGATTATTATTTCTATGAAGGTGTTATTGCTAATAATTTGAGGAACAGGGAATTGGTGCTGTTGTTGGTGCTCTATCTCACAATCTGGCCGGTCTTGAGGGTCAAGGGGGAAGCTATCTGTCAATCTATGACCATCCTGCCAGTCCATTTCAGGTTATATGTTTATTACTGTCCCTTTATTTCATTTATTCCTTCATTGATGAGTTGTTTTATTTTCTTTGAATTATGAATCTGATTTTTCTTTTCCTTTGATTCATCCAAATATAATTAATTTTTAGAAGAATGATGTCATGCAGGATCCTGTTATTGATTCAATAAAAGCAGCTGTGGACAGGTTAACTCATTCAACAAACTTCCTCCACTTCTTAGGACAGCATGCACTTATTATACAAGGAGAGTTACCAAGTCCTGCTGAGGATCATGTTGGTGACGAAACTTATAATTTTATGTCTCTTCTCTTGAACCTGGCTAATACTTTCCTATATATGGTCAACACTTACATCATTGTCCCAACAGCTGATACTTACTCCACGAGTCTTGGTGCAGCAGCTACAGTTTGTGGTGTTGTAATTGGTTCAATGGCAGTTGCACAGGTGTTTTCATCAGTGTATTTCAGTGCATGGTCTAATAAGTCATACTTCAGACCTCTTGTATTTAGCAGTGTTGTTCTTTGTTTGGGAAATACATTATATGCAATGGCATATGATCTTAATTCTATATCCATCCTTCTAATTGGTCGTCTATTCTGCGGGTAAGTTATTATTATTTTCGTAATCTTCTTTTATACATTTTTCATGCATGTGAATTATTGGAGATCATTGTTTCTCTTCTTTGTTCAGTTTATTCACTTCACATGATGCGGTCGAATCACGGTCATTTGTGGTATTAATGGAAAAAGATTTTTTTTTGCCTTTGTATTTTAGTATGTCCAAGAAGTGTGCACGTGGTTTACTTGTAATATGCTCATTGTTTATTTGATCACCCTGAAGTTCAAAACCGCAAGTAGAGAATTAATTGGATAATTTATACAATTTGTTGTAAGATCAGACATTGACATGGTAATATCATACTATCAGCTAATCCAGCTTCTCTTAATACCAAGTTGGTGTTGGCTAACCTCGCCTATAGGGGAAAGGATTATATGCGAACGCCAAGCCTTACTATGGTATTTATCAAGCAATAATGCCTTAGTCTCCTGGTCATTGAAATTTTAATAGGCAATTGGAAATATCTAAGAATCAAAATGGCTTAAGTTTATTTGGTTGATTATTAATTTTTTTCTGCCGCTCAAGATCCCAAACTTATCCATTTTTAAATTTCATTATATTTGCAATTTTGATGCTCCGGAAGCTAAACAAAAAGTATATCTTAATGTGATGTTTCATGTAATTGTTTATGAAGAATCTCAAGCTAGTTACGAGATTTAATGTTCTACCAATGGAATTCTCACACTGCTATTGTATTGAACGCCCTTAGATAATTTGTGGCGCATCGTTGTGGCTCTATTGGTTTCATTACATGCGTGCTTCCCAATCTCTTTGACAATCTTTGACACAAAGATATGTATTACATTTCAGATTGGGTTCCGCTAGAGCTGTTAACCGGCGTTACATAAGTGATTGCGTACCTCTTAAAATAAGACTGCAGGCATCTGCTGGTTTTGTTAGTGCCAGCGCTCTTGGGATGGCATGTGGTCCTGCTCTTGCTGGCTTCCTTCAAACCGACTTTAAGGTTTTTAATTTAACATTTGATGAAAACACTTTACCAGGCTGGATCATGGCTTTGGCGTGGCTAATCTACTTGGTTTGGTTGTGGATTTCATTTAAAGAACCTTTTCGTCAAACTGAAGAGAATCAAGTGCAACAGGAAGCCAGTGATGGTAAGTCAAATCAGATGAGTTGAAATTTAAATTTTTCTAGTTTTCTGGTGCTAGTTACAACATTTTTTTACTCATGCTGAACAAATTGCAAGCACTTCAAGTATCACAATTTCTAGTTCTAGTTACAACATTTTTCTGACATATAAATTAGTTATACTGAAAACTTTTGGTTTTCTGTTTATTGACCAGCTGATCCTGTTGTAAACTAACATGCTTCTGCTGGCACTGTTTGAAATTAGTGCCAAATGCCAATAACTTCCCACTGAATGGTTGTTCACATGCTTTTCTGGAAAATAAAATGCGTACTATTTGTTTTAGAGAGACCCCTTGCTCTTTCATGTTTTAAGCATAACCTTAGCCATTTCTGAAGGCGCATGCCATGCTATTGTCTATATCTTTTCTTGTAGTGGGATCCGTGGGTTATGTATTTGATCGTATTTTTTTGTTGGGTCATTTGATGTGTGATTCCCTGATGCACTAAGGACTATTGCTTCTTGAGGTCTTGGTTCATACTTGACTTGTAATGTGTGTACCTCTTGGTTGATAAGAGCATAGAATTTCTATTGGCCTCAGCCTGACAAGGAATTCACCACTTTATATTGATCTCTAGATTAGTCCCTTGTTTCTAGATTCATATTTTTTCTTCATTCTAATTCTGTAATTTTTATTTCACATAAACACTTGGTCTGCAAGTATTTACTGTCAATATCGATCCACTGGAGATTAACTGATGGCGATTGCTTTTTATTTTTTATTTTTTTTAAAAATAACTAGTCTGATTTTTAACTTTTTATCTGCCCCATGACAGGAGTTGTAGAAAATGAGTCAATAGAAAATGGTCTTGCACAACCACTGCTTTTAAATGCAGAAGATGAGCAAAAGGATGAAGATGGTGACCAAGAATGCGATGTTAGTGAAGAGGCGTCGGAAGAATCACAAAGGACTGCTTCTTCAATTGGCTCAGCCTACAGACTACTGACACCTTCTGTAAAGGTACGTTGGCCACTCTAATCTTTATCTCTACTTGATATTTCTTTACTCGGGGGCAGATGGGTGACAATTTAATTCTACCTTGTTAAATAGTAAATGCTTTCAGTGGTGTGCCCTGACGTTCACAGTATCAACATGATATAAACATTATGGCAATGATGTCAAGTTATAAAATTTTAACTTAGTCAACCGCTACAATCATTTCTTAAGTCTCTATAACAATAGCATCAACTTTTCCTTAACACCATAAAGAAAAAGGAAAAAAAAAAAAACCGCCGGCATTTGTGATCCTTTGCAATTTAAAAATTAAAATTGAGTTGGTGAATGCAAGAGAAAAGATTGGTTAATGTTTAGATAGAAGTCAGGTTAAATACTTAGCATATAATTTTTTATTTTTATTTTTTTTATTTTTGGGTAAGACATAATCTTATTGAAGGTATCGATTTCAATTGAAAAGCTTGATTAATCATGACTCATGCAAATAGGAGTAATATAAAATACATAGCACATTATATAATGAAGAAATTATTAGGGACATGCAGACGCTTTCATATATCCGAAAACTATACCAAACAGGAAAAAAAAAGAAAAGTTTTTTTTTTTTTTTTTTTTTTCTGGTTTTTTGAGTTTTAGTGTATTGGCTCTGGTTGGGAAGTTTTAGTGTACAGCAGTAAATATTTTTCTGGAGTTGACATCCACCTTTTTGAATTGAAAAGTAGACCTCTGACCTCAACCTAGTCAGATCCAGATCAGATCAACCAAGTTTTGTGGGTGAATTTTGCAATCGAGTTTCCTCGACCATGCTTCTTACATTATGAGGGAATGATCTATTTTTTAATTTGATTAAGATCTGAGTAACCTTGCTAGGTTTTCTTTCCATTCATTTGGTCTTCACTTGCCAAAATAATATGTTGATCAAGGATGTGCATGGGAGCAGTTCACATGAATTGTACCAAATAATTTATTGGAGACTCAAGGTGTAATAGTATTCTCACTACCATTATGTTCGACACTTTTCAGGTTCAGTTGTTGATTTATTTCATGCTTAAATATGCAATGGAGATATTACTTTCTGAATCTAGTGTCATTACCACATACTACTTCAGTTGGTCAACTCGCAATGTGGCTATTTTTCTTGCATGTCTTGGGTTGACCGTTCTTCCAGTTAATGTTATTGTTGGAAGCTACATTACCAACATGTTTGAGGACAGGTAAACCTCCAAATTTTCATTTTTCTGAGTGGAAAAAAAGTAGATTATCCAATTATGGTTACAAGTGCTTGTTTTCCTATTTGCGTTCTGATCCTCATTTATAGTTTTTGCTAGTCCCTACCATTTAGTTGTACTTGTAGGATATGCAAAAAGATTGGATTAAACTTGTCAGGACTACTTCATTGTCAAGAAGGGAAGTAATTGAAAAATATAGGCTATGGTTTGCATACATCAACATGACCAGTCCAATTATGGAGACAGAACTGCCTAAATTATTTGGTAGTTGGAAGAAAATTGTATAGTGCTATCTGAAGACTCTGAACAGGTCAAATAGCTTTGAATACACAGAAACATTGTTGCAGAAAGCGTTAATCAGAAATCACTTAATTTGGAACTGAACATAAACTAAGTGTTTAGCTTTTGACATACAACAACAACAACAACATAGCCTCAATCCCAGATTAATTGGGGTCAGCTACATGGATCAAACTTTTCCATTGTGTTTAATTAAGTGCAATTGATGGTGAGCTTTCCAAACCATTCAAATCCCTTCTAATTAATGCATCCCATGTTAACTTTGGTCTACCCCTACCTCGTCGAATTTCTACAGTTTCTATTGAGTCAAGTTTTCTAGTGGGGGCATTTGTAGGCCGTCTTTGCAAGTGACCAAACCACCGCAACCGCCCTTCCCTAATTTTTGTATCAATTGGTGCTACTCCTACTTGTTTTTGAATTTCTATATTTCTTATTCTATCTTTACAAGTTTTATCACACATCTACCTAAACATCCTTATTTCTGCTACGTTAATTTTATGTAATTGTTGTTGCTTTACCGCCCAACATTCATTACCATAAAGCATAGCTGGCCTAATTGCGGTCTTATAAAATTTTCATTTTAACTTAGTAGGAACATTTCGATCACAAATCACCCCCGTTGCACTCCGCCATTTCTTCCATTCAGGTTGAATTCTATGTGTGACATCATTCTCAATATTACCATCATTTTGTATGATTGATCCTAGATATCTAAAGTGGTTCACCTTAGGAACTTCTACTTCCCCTAATTTTACCACTCCATCATCTCGATATCTAGTGTTTCTAAACTTACAGTGCATGTATTTAGTTTTCGTCCTATTCTTCCTAAAGCCTTTAGATTCTAATGTATTCCTCCAGAGTTCTAGTTTCCTATTCACTCCATCTTTTGTTTAGCTTTTGACATCTGACAATAATTTTGATTTAAGATATTTGTACCTGGTTTATTTGGAGGTGCAAACTTTTTACGTTATAGCGTCTAATTCTTTACCTCTTAAAATTTTAATGTTTTTTGTGCGTGTAAAAGAGAGCTATTTAGTTCTTAAAGTTAATATCTTGACAACCTTTGATGCTAATAGAAATTTGGTGTCCTAATTTGAAACTGGAAAAGGCAAGAAGATTGGTTTACGGATTCCCCTTTTAACCCTCCCTTGTTAGGTAGTTCATTGATATTAGTAAGACTTTATTTTCTACCTTACTTCGGTTTTACATGGTTCTTGGTGTTTCTGTAAATTCTAATTTGAGAAGTTAAACAAGAACCAATTCCAGATTGCCAATAGAATTTTTATCACATCCGTAGTAATGCACTCTGTACATAATGAGAATGTTTGGCCCAACAGGAGTATGCACCAATATCTGAACTTTTTTTTTTTTTTTTTTAATCTGAGGTTTAGTTGCTATTTAATATAATCCTATTCATTGTTTGAACTGTTCCTGAATTTTTCATACTCGCTCGATCTTGATTCCTCATATTTTCAGTGCCACGCTGAAGCAATTTTTATCCTAACTTGTCGTTGAGTTTTTTGTTTATCTCATTGCAGGCAAATTTTGCTGGCGTCCGAGATTATGGTTTGTGTGGGAATAATCCTGAGCTTCCATGTACTAACGGCATACACCGTGCCCCAATACGTCTCTTCGGCGCTAATCACATTCATATTTGCCGAAGTTCTTGAAGGTAATTCATTGTGTTGCAGCATTGTTAAAAGTAAAACGCATGAAATTTTGAAACAAGCCTACGTATGCTTTCTTAACGTTGATTTCAGGCGTGAATTTGTCTCTCCTATCTCGGGTGATGTCGTCAAGGCTCGCCCAGGGAACCTACAATGGAGGACTCCTCTCCACCGAAGCTGGAACGCTGGCTCGTGTGGTCGCAGATGGCACAATAACTCTTGCAGGCTACTTGGGGGAGAGTCGACTCTTAAATGTCACTCTAATTCCATCACTAGTCATCTGTATATTCTCAATCATCGCCACTCTTCGCACCTACAACTCCCTGTACTAAATCTTTCTTCTCTTTCGATCTCCACCCCGTCCATTCCACCTTGTTGTCTTCCAACCAGAATCTCTCTCCCTCTCATAGTCTCATGTTTAATAATCTACATTTTCATTCCTTTCCAGTATCAAGATCAATCTGTACAGAATGTAAGTGAACTATAATCTTAGCATCTGTTGTCGCAGATGTCCTGGACTCCTTTTCTTTATTTGAAAGCAATTATAACATCATCAGGTTTTATTGGCAGCGGACGCCACTCGCCCGTTTTGGCGACGCCATGCAACCAGCAAAGATAGGCCTTGTGAAGATGCTGAATGCAAAAGTAAAGCAAAGGTTTGGTTGGCACTGCCATGGTCCATGAACACATCTTTTGCTACCAAACTTACCACAACTTACTACCAACCCAAGGAATGACCAAGACCCCATTATAGCAGATGTTCGGTATTTTATGGCTTCTATTGATCATTAAATGATTAACCATAATTGTCAACTGGAATTAATTGGGGAAGGACTATTACTAGGGGGAGTGGTTAGCTGATTAAACAACTAACATGGGATGTATCGATTGATAAATTTCATCGATGAGCGCCATTGACAGGCTTGAAAGTGGAAATTTGATTAGCAAAGCAAGCATGATTAACCAACTAATATGGGCTTCATTTGTTTCATTTGTTGCTTAGGACTTGCCTCTTGTCTTGTCTTGTTTGTTTATTCTTCTTTCTATTAAGGACTTGTTTGGTTAGGGGTGAAGTTATCTTTCGAGAGATAATTTATACGGAGTTGAAAATAATTTTGTTTGGTTACCCAATTGAACAACAGTGAACATGAACAAACAGAAAGATCAAGAAATGAATTGATCAATTTGAACAACATTCATTCTCTCATTCATCAAATCAATATTACGGTGTACAATGTATACATACATATAGAAGGTGCACATTACACACCCTTGCTGTAACTAACTGTGTGAAACTAACATAAGCCTATGATACAATACACAACAGCCTATATGATACAATACAATACAATGCAGTTCAATGTACATAACTCTACACCAATTTACCTGTAAGTTATCTCCCAACTTACATTTTAGGTGTGAGATATATCCTCACTACCTCCTAAGGAGTTATATCTCAAGAGTTGTGGACACAATTACTCTATCATTAATGACTTATTTATTACCCATATCTCTTATTTGAATGTTATTTATATTAATTCATATTTTTTATTGTTTAAAAATTTGAAACTTTCTACAAGTTTAAAGTTGAACCAAATATGAAAATGTTAACTTCAAAGAGATAACTTTCAACTACAACTGTAAGTTAACAAAAATAAATCAAAAGAATATGTACTTGACTGTTGTGGTATGCTCCTTGAGTTGTGTTTTTACATGATTCTATGTGCATCTAAAGACTCTTAAATTTATGGACAGTTATCATGTAACATCCTAGTAAAACACAAAATTAAATGTGGGTGCACGTAACGACGGACTGTTAGGTAAGAGGTGGCCCAATTGATTAGTATTCATGAGTGGAAGTAAAGTCCTACTCCTACCCACACCACTCAACTCCTCTGATTATGGGCATATGCGTTGCTCTCCACATCAATCTCTTAATTATTCCTCAACTTAGCTGTTCTCAACTCTAATTTGATCTCACTTTCGTGTGCATCATTATATATATGAACAATCACAGATATTTTCATGTTCAGGGTTAGCATACATTAAAGACCACAACCCAAATGAGCGAATAACGCAACCGAAAATAGCAGCACTTAATGCATCAAAGTATGGTCTGTGACAGATATTGGCTGCAAATATGATTACTAATTTTGCTACGTTCTATCTTAGTGGGTCGCAATTAAATATTTGGACTGATCTGGCCATGCTTAAAAGTTTTTTTTTTTTTATATATTTATTTATTTCAAAGTCATCTTCAAACAATTAATGAAACAAACACAATCACTTTGTAAAATTCCTTTCGTACCCCTGAAATATTTGTGAAAAATTTTAAAACACTCATATGAGTTCAAACTTATGAGTTCAAGTAGATTTATTGTTAAATTACTAAGATCCATAATGAACTTGGAATAACTAAAGGTCTATCATTTGAAAGACGCTAGAATGACAATGCCCAAGTCACCCAGAGGTGAAATTGAGCATAGGAGTCATCGACTTGGGCTCGACCCATGTGTTATGCACCAAAATCTTGTTTCATAATTTCATGTGTTTTACTTTTAACAATGCTGCAACACAATGAATTACCTTCAAGAACTTCGGCAAATATGAATGTGATTAGTACCCATATTTATCTCTTTTGTTTGAAAAATATTTATGCCAATTCATATTTTTTATTGTTTAAAAATTTGCAACTTCCTCTACAAGTTTAAAGTTGAACAAAACATGAAAATATAATCTTTCAATGTCCGCTCGCACTGTAAGTTAGTAAAAATTAATCAAATGAAGCCTTAGGAGTTGTCATTCTAGCATTTCTCATCATATATTTAGATTTTTTGCATGTATGTCCCTATGTGGCATAAGATTTACTACACTTTTGATCCAAACTCCAAAATATTTGCACTTGCAACCCCCTTTCACCAGTCAAACCACATTTTTGCCACACCAGCCGCTAGATGGGAACCAACTTCACTAACAAATTGAAGGCAAGACTCGTTTTGAAAACGCGCTTCTGAAGGCTCGTTTTCAAAATATGCCTTCAATTTAAATATCACAATGTCTACCTATCTCACACTCAAATCCAAATTTTTTTTTTAAATATTTTGCTCCCACTTTACATTAAGTCAATACAGTTCCTTGGGAGTGGTCTCGTAAATTTTGGACCGTCTGATCAATTAAGTAAGTTAAAAAGCATAACTACAATTTTAGTGGGATGGTCGAAAATCGATCAGGCACTCCAAAATTTACGGGACCGCTTCCAGAGAGACATTGGGACTTAATGTGAAGTAGAAGAGCGAAAAAATCTAAAAAAACCTTGAGTTTGAGTGTGAGATAGGTAGAAATTGTCGTACTTAAATTAAAGGCATTTTTCGAAAACGTGCGTAGTTTTGAAAACGAGCCTTCAGAATACACGTTTTCAAAATTAGCCTTTAGAATAAACATTTTCAAAATGTGCCTTCAATTTTTTAGTGAAATTGCTGGTGTGGCAAAAACGTAGGTTAAGTGGTCAAAGATGGTCACAAGCGCAAATCTTTTGGGGTCGGGATCAAAAGGGTAAATCTTTTGCTACAAAAAAAAAAGTCCTATTTATTTTGCATGCATTCCATGAGGCTTAATCTTATTGGTCCCGGTGCAAATGCTAGACTTTAGTCTTGGAGTAATTAATTTCGAATACTATAGTGGCATTTACAGCTTTAAATTCGGCATGAGAAATTACAGCTAAAAAAAAAGAGCTGCAATTAGTGCGGCCCTCTCACACTTTTGTGAACTCCCACGATATTTAAGGCGTTACAATCTTTTGATGTGTTTTCTGCAATATCGGTGCAATCGAAACTTCAGCGGAGAAAAAGCAGACCAGACTTTCTTTGCACCATTTTGTGAATGGTTTCATGAATTCAAGCTTATATAAATCACACTATTAAACCCATTAGCTACCAAACAAACAAACAAACAAAGAAAGCCCATATTTCATAGTGATTGAAATCGTCACTAATGGGTCTGCTTTGGTGGAGATTTGTTAGTGTTATTGTTGCTCTCACTAGTGTGCTACTTTGTTTCAATCAACTCTGCCACTCTCAACAAGGTAAACACGTACAAATGATACTAACTACTATATATTACAATTAGTGTTGTTTGATCAATCTATAATCATATACAATGTTTGAACATTTATTTATTTTTTGGTGTTGAAGCTCCGAATTATACATTTGTTCATGAGGCATCAACAGCACCAGCATCGGCCTCCTACGACTACATCATAGTCGGAGGAGGGACGGCGGGGTGTCCATTAGCAGCAACTCTATCACAGAAGTACAATGTGTTGTTACTAGAGAGAGGGGGGTCTCCATATGGGAATCCCAACATTACCAACTTAGCAGCATTTGGTGTTCCCCTCGCCGACAACTCCCCCTCTTCGCCTGCTCAACGTTTTATCTCCGAAGACGGGGTGATCAACTCGAGAGCTAGAGTTTTAGGCGGCGGTAGCTGCTTGAATGCCGGGTTCTACTCGCGGGCGAGCACGAATTATGTGAAGAATGCAGGGTGGGATCCCAACCTTGTAAACTTGTCATACCATTGGGTTGAGAACATTGTAGCCTTTGAGCCACCAATGCTGCAATGGCAATCCGCGGTGAGAGACGGGCTGCTCGAAGTCGGGGTCTTACCTTTCAATGGCTTCACTTATGATCATATCGACGGAACTAAAATCGGAGGAACTATATTCGACCGCGACGGGAATAGACACACTGCTGCAGATTTGCTCAAGCATGCCAATCCTAAAGGCCTCACAGTCCTACTCCATGCCACAGTGCACAAAATTTTGTTCAAAACCAAAGGTCTAGTCTTGTAATTGATGAAAAGGGTGTCTAAGTTTGCTCTTTTTGAACCAAAACTTGAGATGCCCAGTTTGATATTGTGATCATTTTCATGTGTGTAGGGAAGCAGCAAAGGCCAGTGGCACATGGAGTAGTGTACAGGGATGCTGAGGGGGTGAAACATAGAGCACATTTGAATAAGGGGTCTAAAAATGAGATCATTGTGTCAGCTGGGGCTTTGGGGAGTCCACAACTTTTGATGTTGAGTGGTGTTGGCCCTGCTGAGCATTTGAGGTCTCATAACATAACTGTGGTGGTTGACCAAGCCATGGTTGGGCAAGGCATGTCTGATAACCCCATGAATGCCATCTATGTGCCTTCTCCAAGTGATGTTGAGGTATCACTTATACAAGTTGTGGGGATTACCAAGTTTGGGAGCTACATTGAAGCTGCTAGTGGTTCAAACTTTGCACTTGTTCCTACTGGCACCCCTCAAAGGAACTTTGGCTTGCTCTCTCCTCAGGTACTATGTTTCCCAATTTGATAATTTAGGCTACATTAGGCTATGTTTGCTCGGAATTCGAGAATAGTTCTTGAAACTCTAGAAAACTCGAAAAAGAAAAAGAAAAAGGGGTGATTGTTCCTAATATTTCAAATTTTGTGTTCTAAGCCTTAGTCTCAAATTAGATGGGGTCGGCTAGATGGATCTGATGTTTTTCCATTCAACTTTGTGATTATTTTTATTCGACCGGCTTTTTATCGATTGATTTGCAGACAGGGCAACTAGGCACGTTGCCTCCGAAGCAGAGGACGCCGGAAGCGATAGCAAAGGCGATCGAAGTGATGAATAGCCTTAACAGTAGTGTATTCAGAGGAGGGTTTCTCATTGAGAAGATTCTAGGCCCTCTCTCAACTGGCCATCTTGAGCTTAGAAACAAGAATCCTAGTGACAACCCTGCAGTTACTTTCAACTACTTCAAGGAGCCCGAAGACTTGCAGAGGTGCATCGATGGAGTTACAACGATCGAAAGAGTGATCGAATCGAGAGCTTTCTCTAATTTCAAGTACCCGTATTTGTCGATACAAGCGCTTATCAACATGACTGCTAATTTCCCAGTGAACTTGCTGCCTAAACATGACAATGATTCTGTCTCAATAGAACAGTACTGCAAGGATACTGTGATGACCATATGGCACTACCATGGAGGATGTCAAGTTGGTAGAGTTGTTGATCATGACTATAAGGTTCTAGGCGTCGATGCGCTTCGAGTCATCGATGGATCAACGTTTAACTTCTCGCCCGGAACAAATCCTCAGGCCACTGTCATGATGCTAGGAAGGTAATTTAATTATCATACCACTCTACTCTCTATTACTATTTTAATATGATCACTAATTCTTATGTCATATGAACATCAACTTTAATTAATTATATACTTAATTTGTTTGTTTAATGGCATTGCAGGTACATGGGAGTTAGGATTCTGAACGAGAGGATCTCATCTGAAGGGTTTGCATAGAAAATTAATTAAGAACCAACTTGGCCTTCCTCATTTGTAGATCATTGATAATCTTTCAAGTACATCATCATGTGATGTTAATGCATACTGTATCCCTTGTTTTTGGTTGAAATGAAAATTACAATTTATACCTCCCTATCACTGTATTTAAATTTTACATACAACGTCTTTATAAAAATAAAAATTAAAAAAAAAAATATCGAGAAGGTCAAGCATGTACTTACATAAATCTTGTCTTAAAATTAAGGAGATTTCTCATTAAATCTTAAAGAAAAACGCGAACAATTATTCAGTCCTTAAAAAAGAAAAATATCGGGTATAATTTCATTTATTCGTCTTACTGAATCTGAGAAAATTGTTATTTTTCATAAAATTACGTCTTATATTTTTTATAAAATCTCAACATCATGTTATATTAGTCTAATTTTCATCTAGTCGTTTTGCTAATTTAAAATCGCGTTTTGTTAATTTAAAAAATATTAAAAAAATTGATACATGTAGTGAACCCCAACTAATTTAAAATCACATCTTCTTATATTTTCCATAAAAGGACTGGGAAGTTATTCAACAAAAAAAATCATACAGTTAAATTCCTATTTTTGTTAACTAATCACATTACATCACACACACGTGTGAGCCACACACGTAATCTAAGCAACACAATAGACCTCCGTACATAACTACATATTCCATCGGATCAGAGTCTCTACTTAACCCCAAACAACAAAGCTTCTTCAACATCTTCTCTTCTAAAATTCAACAAAAAAAAAAAAAAAAAACCCTAATTTTCCCTCCATTTGAACAAATCGGCCCCTCTCTGACTCTCCCCTGTTTTCCGAATTGGGGGTTTTGAGCTCCATCAATGGCGATCGATCAGGAGATCCCTGAAGGGACTGTGCAGAACGTGTTGAATCAGGAGAGTCTGAAGTGGGTCTTCGTCGGCGGCAAAGGCGGCGTGGGCAAGACGACGTGTAGCTCGATTTTGGCGATACTTCTCGCTAGGGTTCGCGCCTCTGTTTTGATTATTTCAACTGATCCGGCTCACAACCTCAGCGATGCGTTCCAGCAGAGATTCATCAAAACGCCCACTCTCGTTAATGGGTTTTCCAATCTCTTCGCCATGGTACGTGCTTCAATTTCTGATCCTCTCGTTTGAATTTTGGGGAATTGTTGATGTTTGGGGGGTTTGAGACTTTGAGGGGTACCCAATGTTTTAGGGCTTCTTTTTTGGTAGGTTTTGAGGGTTTTTTTAAGGATTTTTCGCGATTGATTTGATTGGAATGTGAAAAATTGGATCTTTGATGGATTATGTGGATGCGAACCTAGATTTGTATTGCATTTAGATTGATTGAATTGCTTAGATTGTGAAGTGTTTATTGAGGATGTTGTTCTTATGAGACATTTTCCAGGAAGTGGATCCCAATGTAGATAATGATGAAGTACCGAACGCGGAAGGAATGGATGGCTTTTTATCGGAATTGACGAATGCGATACCTGGAATAGACGAGGCGATGAGTTTCGCTGAGATGCTCAAGTAAGTTATTCTTCTTTTCGTCGGAAGAATTTTGCTCCGGAGGTGGGACGCATCGAGATTCATTGCGTTTTTGTTGATGATTGGATGATCATGAGACGATTGTTTTGAAAATAATGTGAATCAAAATGGGTTTCCACGCCCTTGCTTGCGTTGGCGATCTTCGTTTTCTCTTTCTATGTTCTGTGTTAAGAAGTATCCTTAAGAGTAATTAAGTAGCAGGTGGATAAATTGTAGAAATCCAGGAGAAGAAAGGCATGGTACTTAATTAACTAAAAGTAGAAAGTTGAGACCTTAGACTTAGAGTCTTATAGAACTATTGCACAAACTGACCGATGATTAGTAGTTCATGCTTATAATAATATTGACCGCCAAAAAAAGCAAAGCATAACAGCTTAAAGACAATGTCTTCGCAGGTTTTTGTTTTTTTGGCTTCTCTGCCATCTAGGTTTTTGCTCAATTTAGGTCGTTCATGAAGTCAAATTAAGTAATGCCTATACCCTACTATTTATCTTTCTTGTTTCTCATTGCTTCGACATACTCATATGCTCCACTATTAGTTACACTCTTCTAATCGATTTTTTTTTTTTTTAAATTTTTGATCCATTCCTAATCAATTTCTAAGTCAACCAATCATGTAAGAAGATGCACTAGTAGTTATTCTGTGCACTACACACATTCTGACGTTCATCAACTTCCTTAACACATCAAGCTTCTTTTTAGAAAGTTGCGATTTTTGGTTGGTTCCATGCTTCATAAAACTTTGAAATATTGTTCCTCTTTTGGGAAGAAAATGGTGGAATCAGTGTGAGTTGTAAAGCTTGTGTGTCTATCGTGTCTTCTAATGTTCGTTTTTTGATTTCAGATTTGCAATCAAATTGAAAATTGGTGTTTTTTTATCTGCAGATTAGTGCAGACAATGGATTACTCTGTGATTGTGTTTGATACAGCACCAACAGGTCATACACTGCGTTTATTACAATTCCCATCAACATTGGAGAAGGGGCTTGGCAAAATGATGAGCTTGAAAAATAAATTTGGTGGCATAATTAGTCAGGTATTGATAGAATTCAGGTTTCGAAAGCCTTGAAGTTTAATTGTTTCATTTACCATTGTCATATTGAGTATTATGACTGATTATGCTTTATAATTGAGCTAATTTATCATGTCCATCTTTTTCTTTTCATGTGGTGAGCGATAGGGCAAGATTTTATTTGGTGTTTGTTTGTTGGAATCTGGTAGTTATTTAAAATTTGTAAGGAACATAATTTTGGTTGCCGAAGTTTCCATATTTAGCATGATAAGTGATTGACAAAGAGTGGCTCTGGACCTCTGGTTGTGCTGCCAGAAGACCAGCATTGTTTTTTTTTTTTTTTTTCACTTTTCTGTAGTGGTCTTTCATGTTATTCTGGTAACTGAGCTTTTTATGTGAAGGTTCTAGTGATGAGTTGTAACGTATAATTGGTGGTTTCTATGTCATTGTTCCACTCTTTTCAAAAATTGATTTTTTTTTTCAACTTATAACCTGGGTGCTTCTGCACCTAAATTTTCTGAGCGTATCACTCAGCAGAATCATTGGTTAAATTTTTAAATGAATTGATACTCTTCAATTTTTCTTTTACGTCTCTTTGTAATTTTGCTTATGACAATAGGCAAATATTTCCTTGCCCAGATTTTTTTTCCTTTTTAGAGACTAGGCTTTAATCTTAATAGGTTACTCTTAATTTATTAGGCCGGAGCTTTCCAGAGCTTTTGCACTGATCATTATGTTATAAGGTCAATGAAGGATGTCCCAAATATTTCTTATCACCTTCATTAGCCCTCATCAAATCATTTTCTTATTTTCCTTGGTGGAAATAGTCACCATATGATTGGTTGTTTCATGATTCCTGTTTGTGATGTCATTACAATTCAGATCTAGATCATTCCTCAAGTAGATTTTCAACAGTTCAAGGAATTAGCTAAGCTAGCACAGATTCATTCATCTATACCTCGCAATATGGCAATTGATCTACTCTAGGGCTGTTTTTTATAGGATCGTCCAGGGTATGTGGGTTTAGGCCTTCAGGGTTTGCAAATCTACAACAGTGAAATGAAAATTTGGTGCAGAATTGATAAAAAGAGAATTCAGTGTTTTCATATTGCTCTTGCATATTTTTTGATCTTGTCAAAACCTGTTGTCTGCTTACCATGTGCTTATTTGAATTCAGATTTGTCAAGATTATTCACTTCTTGTTATTACTTTGTGGTAGATGACACGTCTTTTTGGCATTGATGATGAATTTGGTGAAGATGCAATCCTAGGAAGGATCGAGGGCATGAAAGATGTCATTGAACAAGTGAATAGGCAGTTTAAGGATCCGGTATGACATGTTCCTCAAATTATATGGTTCCTTGAACTTTTAACTCAAGAATTATGGTTTTTTCTCTTCTATAATTTATTATTTAGGATAAAGCTAGATTGTTGATAATCCGAGTTATGTTTGTGGCACAGGATTTGACGACTTTCGTATGTGTTTGCATACCAGAGTTCCTCTCTCTTTATGAAACGGAGAGGTTGGTGCAAGAACTCACAAAGTTCGAGATAGATACTCACAATATCATTATTAACCAAGTTCTATATGATGAAGAAGGTGCATTTCTGTTAACATTGTGATTCTTCCTTTACTTATGAAAGCTTCTCACAACTTTCATTACAACTCCCTGCTGCGCTATTTTATTTTCGTTCCATCTTTCCTTCATTCAAATTCAAAATATGATGTCCGTTCACTGGTGCAGCCATGGAATCCAAGTTGCTCAAGGCACGCATGCGGATGCAGCAAAAATATCTCAATCAGTTTTATATGCTATATGATGATTTTCACATCACAAAGCTGCCATTGCTTCCAGAAGAGGTAGATTTAGTTTAGATAAAATGTCTTTCGCCATAACATAAATGTTTGGTTGCAGTAAACATAATGCCATTGTTGGGTACTTTTAGGTAACTGGAGTTGAAGCTCTGAAAAAGTTCTCAAGCAATTTTTTGACGCCATACCAGCCTAGTGCCGACAAATGTACAATTGAAGAGCTTGAACAGAGAATACAGGCATTAAGGGTGGCGTTGAAGGACGCCGAAACACGGCTAGAAACAATGAGGAAAGGAAAACAAAAGGTTGAATCCCCCTAATTCTATTTCTTGTACCCACTTCTCATCTTGTGGTCTTTTCTTCACTGATAAATCTGATGGCTTCAATTTGTGCTGTTGAAATTCATGATGGAATGCATTTTTTTTTTTTTGTTTTCCTTTATAACTGTCCTCTCCATTCTAGGAGGGAAACTGATCTCTCTTCCGTGATTTATATGGGAGCTCATAATCATAATTTTTTTTCTTTATTTTTTGTACTAGTGAGTGAGAGTCTGAGAGAGTAATATGTAATTTTGGTACTCAATTCTTTTGAGTGCTTTCAGTGGTAATGTAGGTAGAATGTTAGAGAGTTAATTGGTTAAAATATTTTAACTTTTCACGAATTTTGTTATTATATCACAACCTATTCACATTTGTTATTATGTTTGAACTTTTCTAGATTGTTTGATTTGTATTACAAGTTAATTTTTAACTTAATTTGATGAGGTAGCACTTTAATTATGATTTTAAAAAGCAACTTCATCATTCATAATTATTAAAAATAATTATTAATTATATGATTTAAACTCATTATTTAAGTGGCACATCATCAAATCATCTCTTTTTTTTTTTTTTCTTGATTTGCTTTTGTGATTTTTGTTCTTGAATTACCGTCGACCATCATTTTTGATTGGCGGTGGTTCCAATTTTTTTTTTTTTTTTGCATTTTGTTCATACAATAACCAACATATTTAATCTGGTTTGAGGAGATCTGTAACCAGTTTCTCACAAACTGGGCCCCGCCCGGCCTAAGCTAGCGTGGACCCTTGAGCCAGTCTCGCAAGGTCAACGCAGGCCTATTCAGCCTTCTGATCCATCTATATAAGTAAATTCATAATTTTAAGTCGAGTCATTTGTGTTTTTTTCAAGTTTTACAAGTTAGCGGAAATAATTAATACGTTAAATAACTCAGAATAAAGTAAAAGAGTAGGACATCTTAAATGTGGAACCCTGTAAACATGTATATTCATGTATATCTTGTGTCAAGTGTTATAACTAAACAAAAATGATATACAAGTCATGTGTATCTCTCAACCAAACAAGTATCCCAAGTGTGATAACAATATATATAAATAATACAAAAAGTCAAAAACTTATAAAAGTATGTAGAGGAGGGTCGCTCCGATATCCTCAGAGTAGATCACCAAGTGTTGGCGTCTTGCCTTTGCTCAGCTGCGGATCTGTACTCGGTCAAACACAAGAATGCTGAGTCCAATAAGTAAAAGCCAATAGGATCTAAATAGTAATTCAAAACAAATAAAGTAGTCTAAAAGTCATGCGGATAGAAAGAAAGCTATATGGAATGCATGATAATAAGACTGTAAAAATGAAAGTACAATGAGAAATGAGTGTTAAAGGAAACAGTAGAGAGGTGCCCAAGTAGTCCAAAACCACCGAGTTCGGGTGCCACAGGGTCGGATACATAGAATTGCGGCAACGCCAAGCAGACTCGGCTCCTAGGATGAATGTCGTCGTTTGCTGTACCTAAAACATCGCGAATGAGGGATATCAACGGTGCCCTGAATAAAACACATCTCATTCAGACCAAATACTTAAGTGACTCGAGGTCATGACCCCGATTGCAAGTCGGTAATCACTCCAATCAAAGACACTCGTATGACTCACTTGGCCCTCAGACACTCATAGGTGGGTGAGAATTCCAAGAAAGGGACTACTGTGCATTTCTAGGTGGTTTCACTTACCTCAAGCAATTGCAAATCATCCTCAAAAGGTCTCGCGCACGCCTCGAGATGTGCAACCGACACCTGACTATGGCCTCCTAAGTCCATGGTGTCTAATTATACCATTTTACTTATTTTAGAGTCACATTAAGTGAATTTATAATATGATACCATAATTTGTAATTTTATTTCAAAAAAAAAATTGATTTTTAGCCCACTTTTCGAACTATACTGGGGTGCCAAATGCCCGAAAAGCCTCGAAACTCATTTTTTAGCTTTTTTTCTAATTTTATGTTTTTTTGGAATTTTATGAATTTTCCATAATTTTTACATATTTTATCTATTTTTTGTGATTTATTTTATTTAAACATCAGTTTTATTAAATTTTAAATTAATTAATTTTTTTGTTTATTAGTTTGGGTCCGGGTCTACCCGACCCGGTCCACGTGGATCAGTGTCGGCCTAACCCGACCCACAAAGAGGTAGCCAGGCCCTACTCGCCAGGCCCTACTCGCCAGCTACCCCTCCCCTCGTGTCGAACGAACAGAGAGCTTTGCTCTTTGTTAGTTCAAAAGCTCTCTATTCGTTCAACTGTAATTTTTTTTATATCAACAACATTTTTTTACAACCACTACAAAAACAACATCAACAACCCAACACCATTAAAGCTCCAAAAAAAAAAATTCTCCACCAAATCGATAACAACATAACCACTCACCTCGATCTTTGGAGGTCGCCGCGGAGGCCATCACGAAGGAGAGACTTTGTGAGAGAGATGGCGAAATCGTGGAGGTGTGATGAGAGCTTGGTGGTGGAGACTTGGTGAGGGAGAAAAATGAGGAGAGGGTGTGAGGCAGAAAATGAAATCGTTGGAGAGAGAGAGAGGGAGAGAAAAATTATTGGTTTTGTTTGGGGGAGGAGAGAGAAAGTGAGGGATGGGTTATGGTGATTTGATTAGTGATGTGATAGGATGTGTGATGTGACAACTAAATCCCGGACTACCTCATACACCCAGCGTTACACGCACGTCGCGACATCGTACACTCTCGTCACTACGTGCACGCATTACGACCAATAAAAATACTAATTGGTGCGATGCAAATTAATTAATAATACAAAAACTTAACACACACGCATCACACAAAATAACTATTTATACCTCGATTGGCGTGCCTTAGACTTATCGACGATGTCCACGTGGGTCCGAGCTACGGGTCCTAATCTCGGTGTCGACTTCCGAGGTTGACCAAGTTTTCCACATCACGACAGGTTCAAGTTACCAACCTGAGATGCCAAGTGGCACAGGTTAAATCTTTAGGGCCATTATAAGATCGGTCCATCTATATTGCAGTGCATCTTCATCAACGAGTTGGGTGGATTTGTACGGCGTTAGATTGATCTCGTATTTAGTTTTATTTTATAGTTAGTTTTTCTCCATAATTGTAAGTCTTTGATTTGTCTTTTCCTTGTTGGGAAGTTGTAGGTTTTCTTCTCCTTGTTGGAAAGTTTTGTTATTTGTTTTGTGGTTTTAACAATTTTGTATATTGTCATGAGTTGCAACATTGTAGAGAGTAGTATTGTCAAATTGTTTCAATTTCACATTTATAGTCAAATCAATAACAATTTGTTTGAACAAATAAGATTAGCATATCAGTGTACTTGATTTAATGTCTGGTCCTGGTTCTGTATTGAACTATGAATGATTAATGAAATTTATTTTCAAAAAAAAGTGGCACATCATCAAAATTTGGAATTTAAAAATGGTTTAGAATATCAATTAAACAATCTCAAAAGGTTAGGATATAATAACACGAGTTGTGAAATGTTAGGATATTTTAACCAATTTGATCCATGTTAAAAGGATAACTTTTTATTTTCCCCCATTTTGGGCTCTTTCCTTTCACTCTTACTTGCAAATAAAGAGAACAAGCATAATGGATATGAGAGAATTAAAGAAGTGTAAAAAAAAAAACTCATCCTTCTCTTATTTTTCTTCTTCAACAAGAAAACTAGATTTAGGGTTTGATAGGGGGTTTCCAGTGACGCCAGAACACTCCGGCGGTCTCAAGTTAGCCGATAGCCCCCTCCTTTTTGTGTTTTCTGGCATTTCTTTTTCTTTTACTTTCCTCCTCTTCCTTTCTCATTTTCTTTTTTTTTTTTTCTTCTTCTTGGCTCGCCAAGAAGAGGGTCTTGAGTGGAAGACATCGACCTGCACAACACGAAGAAAAGAGCTTTTTGGGAGAAGAGTTGTTTAATTAGCAATGCCCATCTGACTAGTCGATACTCTAACAAGGGACTGCGCATCAACAACGTACATCAAAACTATTAGAGGCGCGCACATGCTGTCGTTCATCACGATGAGATCAGATCTAGTTTTGTTCTCTTCCTCTCGACTCTGTTCTGCCTTCTCTTATATATCTTTTTTAGTTAGATTTGAAGGGATTATTGTAGAAGAGATCTAATGAGACTAATCTTGATGAAGAGGGATTTGGAAAATTTAATTCGCCCCATCAATCACGATGGGCGTGTTTTTGGGTTTCTCTTGTGGTTTTTTGGGGTTGTTCTCTCTTTTATGATTTAATCTCATTCTGTAAGCAATTTGTGAACTTGTTAGAATTATAATATACAATTAGTTGAATGGAATTTAAATACACGTTAAGTAGCTTATACCTATAAAAGAGGTGTGATGTTATGTATTTGGACCAATGTAGCTTATACAATTAGTTGATTTGAATTATACTATACACGATGTATAATTTGATGGAAATATATATATATATATATATATATATATATATATGTATAATTTGATGGAAATATATATATACTACTATATTAAAAGTGTGAATGTTAACCGTGAGGAAGTACCGATTTTACCCTTGCCATAAGTGCATTTTTACTCCAATTAGACCTAGTTGCATTTAACTCCTAATCTAAATCCAACTCTAGCTTCTCATCTGAGTTTTAGCACAATGGGACTCTTCATCTTCCACAACTCCATCAATAAATCCAAGAATATTTGATCTAATATCTAACTTCTCATCCAAATCTTAAATTTGGTGTTCTATGTCTATGGTTAAGTAGTAATTTTGCATAGCAGAGTACAAAGGGATGCCTAATGGAATACTCAATAAGACTTAAAAATTGATTGAGCACGCGATAGAGAGGGCGCGGCCGTGATAAGGCGATAGAGAGGGTGTGGCAATGATCGCCAGTCATGTTAAACACGAGCAAGTAGACTAAAAAATTAATTCTTCATAGCCTTTGAGGATCCCTGAAACAGGTCCCCTGTTTTGTCTGAAGTTTCGCATACATGTCACCAACGCTGATGTGTTCATCCATGTAGTGTTTTTGCCCCCATATACAGAAATATGCACATCTGAATCACAAACAAACATTACACAACAACTGTTTGATGAAATGCCTCAATGAGTATACAATTAGCATGTTCAAATTATTACTTTAATTTCCTGTTAAAAGTCTTGGTCTCTTGTTGAATTAGAAACACAAATTATTACATCACAATTACTTTTTGTTACTCACCATCTTAAATTATGCAATTGTGTGCGGTACATAGAATAATATTGACTTATTATCTAACTATTTTGCATTTGAGTAAGCGATGATACTAACTAATGTAGGATATGAATGTCAACCTTATAGGTGAAAGTGAAAACTATTGGACACCTCCATATGATATTACAATATATAGTAGGTTTGAAATGATTTATTATATGGAAAATACCACATGTACACCTCAAGGTCTTCTTTTATTCCCATTAGAGTTGAGTTGATGACGTGACATTACAATGATGACATGGCGAGTAGGAAGGTTGAGAGGAAGCCATGTGGTATTTCGAGGTCTTTCCTTAATATATGTAGATTAGAGTTGAGTTGATGACGTGACATTACAATAATGACATGGCGAGTAGGAAGGTTGAGAGGAAGCCATGTGGCACTCGAGATCTTCCCTTAATATATATATATATATATATATATAGATTTGCTAATTCTTTTATTGGTGTTTTTATTGCTGAATTATTGTGAAATTGATTGATTACATAATGGATTTCTCAAGAGATGAGAGTGTTTGATACATTGATGAGTTAGCTTAGTGTTTCCTTGGATAAGGAGCATCAATAATATATGTCAACTTAAAAAATAAAATAAAAAAAAGTTGCAAAGTGTGTTTGTGTGTTATTGCAAGATTCCTTGTAAAACTGAAAGTGAAGTAAAAGGGGACTCATGTATTTAAGTGAAAAATGTCTTATGAGGATGTTGGTGACCAAGCCCTCTTTGCTAGCATTGCACTATAAAATCTTGCACTCATTTTACTACACTCAGCTAATACCTAATATTGTTTTATCTTTGCAGGACAAATGAATACTCACATTTCTTTACCTCTGTATAGCAAAATAAAACACGTAAAAAAATACTATTGCTATGCTATATCGAGTAAGTTATTTAAAATTAAATACAAGTTAATGTAATTAAGTGATCTTTGTTCTTTTTTTTTTTGGTTTCCCACGTAGTGTCCGACGCCAACTGCACCGATTAATCCACATTTGGGCATGATCGGGTCTCATATGGGGCGGCCATCTCAACCCATTTTTTTCATTCACAAGACTCGAGCTCTAGACCTTATTTAAAGGGATCAAGTTCCTTATCACTTGGGTCAACCGGTTGTTGTTATCTTTCTTGGTGTTTAGCTTTTTGTTAAGTTGAGGGCAAACTACAAAAATATATACCAAATGCATTGAAAGCAATGACGCTCTCTTTTTGCTTCATATAAATTATCTAAACAGACGAGCATTTTTTCTACAAAGGACCAATTGTTTTCCTTCTTTGTTTTATGTTTTAATTGTTTTTTTATAATCCAGCTGAAAACATTATTCTGTAATAAGTTGATTTTAAACGTGTTAAGATATGCTTGTAAGCTATGCAGAATTCAATATTTTTGGCAATAAGTTGCATGATCAATTTAGTATAAAAGCAATTTCCCTCTCAACTTTGTTGCAACACATTTCAATAAACTAATTGTGTTATCCATGTCTGAACAATTACTAAAGAAAAACAATTTGTAAATATTACATTTATGTAGTATATTTATTTTGATCTTATATTATAATGTTTGTTCATCCTCGTAAATATTATTTTAACTTCATATTTTATGGATTGCTATTTATTTTTTCGAATGGATGTACTAGATGTACCGCGTCTTTCACTTGATATTAGTTGAACTATAAAAGTTTTTCAAAAAATCGATTGCTAATTTTCATGTTGTATGGATAATTGATTGATTTATTTTTATTTATTTTAACATTTATTTAGCTTAATCTTAATAATTTTTTTTTTTCCAAACATGTGCGGAGCATGTTATGATAACTAGTATATATATGTGTGTGTATTTGGAACAATGCGGTGTTTGAGAAACGTTACATTGCATGGACCGTTTGGTGTATATACATTGCATCAACAGTTTGGTGTGCTAAGTATATAGCTAATTTCCATTGTTTATGTTGAAGCAACTGGACTTTTGATGAATATACATGTGCATGCATGCTAGTAATTACATTCTTTTGGAGATAAAACATATAGACACGTGTTGTACACAACCTTGGTCATCATATCCAAATTGAATGGACTTTATTAAAACAAAATCAAAAGGTGCGAGTTTAAACTCGTAGCATGCATGCATTATTTTGTGTTAAATACAAAGACAACTCAAAACAAATGTCACATGCATGTACAACACGAAGTCCCGGTTAACGTGATGTTTCATTTGTGATAGCCATGAAATGCGCTTATAAATATATGAATACACGACATCCAAATCACTTCCTTTTGATTCCATTTTTATTATAAAAGAAAAGTCTTGTTTTTCCTCTATTTTCTCAAAACATTTTTTTAGTGTGAGTGAGTATTACAGTTTGATCTACTTGTTCCTATGGTCTAAAGCGCTATAACCGTAGGATTGTGATTGTTATATCTTGGGAATCAAGTGCTAGCAACCGCGAGCATGATTGAGGGACATTATTGTCTTAAAGAGATAAAGTGCTAAACTCTAACCTCAATCTACAATTTCTTCAATTTATCAAGCTCGGAGTATTTTTTACGTCAATTCAACCATGACTACTACAAACAACGTGGTGGAGGTTCACTCGCGATCCCAACATGTCTTTGTTGTGTTAGTGCATGTAGGTTATCTCTTGTAAGGTTGTTTATTTTTCCCTTTTTCAGGGTTATTTCCCCGAATGAAACCGACGTTCTTCCCCATCCACTACCCCTGAGTGAACTTTAATGGTGATTTGGGATGAGGCTTCATGTGCCTCTATTGTTCTCATGCATGGAAACCGATCTTCATTTTTGTATTGAAATTGTAACAAATTATCAATGAATCTTATTGTGCCTTGACACAAAAAAACAAAAACAAAAAGAGAACAAAGCAAAATGAGAAAAAATGAGTGTGTTTGTGCTACTATTTATTGTTTCTATATTTGGTTATGATGTTGACATTAGATATGGCCTTTCCAACTCAAAATTTTTAAGCATAATGTAACTGAAGTTGTGGATGCCATGAGAAAATTCTCAAAATTTCTATTAACTGCGATTGGCTCCTTCAACTGCGCAAGCAATAAAATTGTTGATTGAGTGATCATATTAAAAGACTTCCACATTATTTAATTTTTGAACTTTGCAGTTTTTCTTTGTTTGGTTCTTGACCTTTATTTGTTTCCATTTGATGCATGAACTTTGTGGTCTTGCTGACATGGTTAACAAAAGAGCCACGACAGCCGTGTGGAAGGTGAAGTGGTTTTTAAATTGAACTGACCATATTTAATGATAATGTAATTAAAGTTTTGAGTGCTCATATGGAATTCTCAAAGCGGAGATGCTTAAGGACTAGCCGTGAAAGTAAGGTTTAAATTTTGTAAATTACTAATCGATTTTCTGCGCTCTACGATGAAGTTATTAAAATTTTAAGAGAAAGTCAATAAACTACTAATTTACATTAATATATTGTAATATTTTTTACAATTAAAATTATAATTCACGACAACAAACTCGAAATATATAATAGAGGGTAAAAAATATTTAGTTATAAACCACACACTTATCAAACATCTTGAACAATCCTTATAACAATGAACATAGAAATTTGAAATTGTTGATCGCACTACAAGCTCTCTAATACGTCTTGAAATGTCATGCAGCTCAACAATCGCCACAACATTATATTCGAGTGTGAAGAACTCTATGAGAGGTACTTGGATGTTGCTAAAACATGCAGTAATTGTGAACTTAATTATGATATATATATAAAGAAGATTAATGATTTGTATAAATGATGTTGCAGTACCAAAGAGATGATGTACGATTTAAAACGTAGATTAAATACATTGAAACAACCTTTCGTTAATCAAGAAAAGAATTTAAATGCACTTAATTGTTATTTCGATCAAATACAAACTATAAATAAACTCAATAAATGGGGGAATTAATATATTCTTTGAAATAATCAATAACACATAAATAAATACTTTAAAATGGAAAAAAATAGAAAATTAAAAAATTAGATTGGTGTAAGGAGAATGCATGTCAACTTTCTCTCAGCTCCAACTTATATATATACTAGTCGTTTCCATGCGCCCGCAAGCGAGTGTAATAATAATAATAATAATAATAATAATAATAATAATAATAATAATAATAATAATAATAATAATAATAATAATAATAATAATAATAATAATAATAATAATAATAATAATAATAATAATAATAATAAATAAATAAATAAATTAATTAATAAATTAATAATAAAACACTATATTCATAGTTATTCTCATCGAGTCAAACGAAAAGTTCATAAAAGAACAATAATAATAAGAAATAGCAAAACACTATATTGCATTTTTAAGCTTTTGTAGCATTCTATTGACTGAACAACATCTTTAAGCAATGGTAATCCCATGCAGTAGTGTATATTGATCAACTATAACCGTTAAATATAAATTCTTCCATATCGTCTGTTCACTCCAATTGAAGAATCTAAACCAACAGACAACATAACAAATGCAGCATAAAGGTCACGTGATTATTGATTTATGTTATAGATATAATGATTCACTTCGGTCTTGAACTTATGAAAAACGTACCAAACAATTAGATCCAATATCGAGCAAACATACCTAAAGGAAGGCGATCAAAAGTGGTTTAGCTTATAAGCGTTGTGAATGGTTATTATATCACTAGATGCATGAAGCTATGAGTAAGTAGAACAGCTTTTGAATGTATAGGCGATGTTGAAATCCATCGATCCTATCTTGAATTTATTGGGTGATAATTGGTTGAGAACTGGAGGAATCTTAGGTTAGGTATAATAAAATTGGTTTTCAGTGATTTTTTTAATAGTGAAAAAAAAAACCCAGTCGATTGCAAAAAAAAATGGATGAGAGTTGAAATTTATAGGGGAATGTAACTTGCACTACACTCAATTCCTTGTATTTACCCATGATTTCTAGTTCAACGTACTCAATTTATTAATAATAAGATAACCACTATTAATTATTAATAAATGTACACATAATGTATAATTATATCTCTTGAAATAATAAATAAATAAATAACAAAAAATACCTCAATTCTTTGTATTTACCCATGATTTCAAGTTCTAAGTACTCAATCTATTAATGATAAGATAACCACTATTAATTATTAATAAACGTACACATAATGTATAATTATATCTCTTGAAATAATAAATAAATAAATAACAAAAAATAAGAAAATTGAGAAAAATAGAAAAATAGAATGGTAAATAGAAAAATAGAATGGTGAGATGAGGTAACTTTTAAACTTTCTCTCTCCTCCGACTTTTATATATATAGATAGATTACTAGTCGATTTCCTGCGCTTTGCGCATGAGTTATTAAAATCTTAAAATAAAATTAATAAATTAATTTACTTGAATATATTATAATATTTCTTACAATTAAAATTACAATTCACAATAATCAACCCATATTTTTTAGAAAAACTATACAATAGAGGGTTTAAAAAATATTTACTTATAAATAATTGAAATAACCATTCATTAACAAAAAAAAGAATTCGAATGAACTTAATTGTTCTTTCAGTGCTCTAAACAGTGTATATAAATAATGTTGTGGTAACCAAATCGATAGTGTAGGATTCGAAACAAAGACTTAATGTATTGATGAATATATCATTAATTATACCGTCGTTTAGTTGTTCAAAGTTGTACATCATTAATTAAACCGTTGTTTAGTTGTTCAAAGTTGGATTTTTCATTTTTCAAAAATATGGGGAGATGAATATATTTTAAAACAATAAATAACAAAAATATATAAATATCTATTTTTCATTTTTCAAAAATATGAGGGATGAATATATCTTAAAATAATAAATAACACAAATATATAAATATCTTAAAATAAAAAATAGAAAAAAAAAACATAAAAATGAAATGGTGGAAGGAGAGAGCATGTGAAACTTTCTCTCTCCTTCAACTTTTATATATGTATAGATATGATAAATGTTAGATGTATATTTGATTTTTAAATTTTAAATTATAATTTATTATGAATCTTAATAGAATAATCTAGAAATTAAAATGCATTTTAAATCCTTGAAATTTTGCAAGATAGTGATATTTCGCTAAACTCACGTAACATTTTGGGTATGTTAAAACCATTTACATCCAATGCATAAGGTATGTATCTAATGAGTGATTGAACTTTATATCATGGAACCTGTTGCCTAATAGACTTTAAAGTATCGATCCATTCGTATGTCGCACACGTATGTCGCACAATACCCCTTGAAACATATGTAACATTGATTAAGTTGGTGCCCAAAATCAACTAAGTTGATACTCAAAGTGAGTTAATGAAACATTTTTCTTATAAAGGAAGAATTTAGAAGATTAAATCTCTTGAAACCCAAAAATGTGTTCACGAAATTTGCAGGAAAAGAAAAAGTTGCGTTTGCCGGGAGTCGAACCCGGGTCTATTGCTTGGAAGGCAATTATCCTAACCGTTGGACTACAAACGCTGTTGTTGTAAGAAGGTGCTATGTTTAATTAATTAACTAACTTTATTTTAATATAACATTATAACTTCGAACGCACAACTTGATTATATATATATCTAGCTCCAATATCTTGTCTACCAATTAAGGTGACCAAGTTGAAATGACTCAAAGCCCTCGCGAAAAGATATCCGAAGTTTCGAGATATTGGTTATGGATAAAGAAGACATTTACCTTACCTCCTTATAGGCTTTGCATAGAAAATTAGTTTAAACTAGTTTAGGCGTTATCGAAGGGAGATCATCAAAAAAGAAAAAAAAAAAAAAAGGAATCTTGTTCCCTCACCTTTGCACTGAACTCCAGTGCTCAAAATTAATTCATGCATGTCAGAAGGAGTTTTGAAAAATATTAACATCATGCATGCATGCATGCATGAACCTCTCTCTTCTCCTTGCACATGCAATACAACATGAAAAGTAGAAGTAATTAAAAATTTTCACCCTTCAAGTAACTGAAAAGCCAGAGATATATATGGAAACAAGAAGAATATCACTTGCCCTGCACAAGGAAAAATCAACAGGAATATAACTCTGGATATTCCTCCTGTCAGGACCATCAAACTTTGAACTACTCCATCATAGCAAATCCACAGCATCTCTCTCTCTCTCTCTCTCTCTCTCTCATGATCACAAAATAAAACTGCCATTTCATATTATTAATTACAACCATGCATGCATATATGAAGACTAAGCAATTTCTCAAAAAAATATGAAGACCAAGTATACTTGACATATATGCATGGCAGGGTCATTGGGTCAATAGAAGTGATGAAGAAATGTTGAAAGAGAAAGATGAGGTGAAAAAGAGAGAATCTCATCTGCACAAATTAAGCTTTTGAGGAAGAAAGGCAATGAGCCAAAAAGCTTTTCCTAGCTAGAGAGGATATCCAAGGCATAAAACCTCTTGGATATGCCATTTCTCTATGGGCTTATTCCCAAGGGTAACTTTAGAATTACAGAGTTACCTAACTTACGTTACACATTTGAAGTCACATGCACGCTTATTTGGAAACCGTGCGAGACACATCAAAATATGTGCGCATACATCTTGAAAACATTACACGGCTCTCAAAGAGTTGTGCAACTAAATGTGTGACCTTTTAAGTGTGTGGGAATATCATTTCCGTTATATTCCCACCAAGGGAGTGCTACGCGTATATCAACAAGCGTGCAATGTACCTCGAGATGTGTATTACGCGCATCTCGAGAAAAATTGCACGCGCATTAAAATGCGATATGCGTTTGGATGTACGCGTAGAATTTTCCTTCCCACCATCAAAAGCCACAGGCCACACTATTTATACGTGAGGAGTGAGATGTTGTGTCCTGCAAAGCCAAAAACCAATGACCTAGCTAGCTACATTGAGGTAGCAACTTAGCTAGCTAACTTGCTTGATTATGCAGCGATACGAGAGTGAGATCGACGACGACGACGATGACGGCAGCGACAAGGACTGGTACAATCGATGATGGGTAAGCAAGCCAGTCTTAGGCCGGCTCTCCTTTGGCATGTCTTATGAGTGTTAGGATTCTAATTAATTGATTGCTTGCCTTGACATGCCAAAGGAGAGTTGCCCTATGACTGGTTTTGCTTAATGTACATAATGTGGTGGTTTATGAACTCTGATGAAGCACAAGGTATGATTGTGGTACCACTCAATTCAATTACTTAGCCTAAGTGGACAAGATACTAGCTAGCTAGTGAGAATAGTCGTTTTAATTAGCCTTTTAAGGTTAATATATACTATATAGTACTTATATGTCAAGATAGTGTGGAAGATAATTAATTAAATTAAATTGCCATCAATGATGGTGATGGTAAACTAATTTTTTACCGGCCAGTTTGATATATATGGGGTCACTTGTGTACTTGGCCGAAGTTGGAGTTCAAGCCTTAATAAGGGCAACAAGTTGTGATTTATTTCTTATAACTAACTAGGTAGTGAGAATAGTCGTTTTAATTAGCCTTTAATTTTAAGTGACATAAGTGCTTTTCGTAAACTAATTTTTTTTAGCTAGATTAGGTATTAATTGCCCTCACTAAAAGCACATTTGCCACTCCGTCAGTGAGAAGACCTAATTAATTTCTCCACACTCACTGTTTCATTAATGATGCCTTGAATAAAACACCCTCAGAATGCCAGATCTAGCAGATGCTACTGTTTCATTGGAAGTCTATATTGCATTCGAATGTGTTTTAATATGATTTAAAGCAATGTAACTTGAATTTTTGTGATTCAAAGCAAAGTAACTTGAATTTTTGGAATATAGATAAGTTTTTATTTTAATTGTTTTGTTTATTGTTGGTATAATTTTGCGAGGGGCTTGCCATTTTTGTAAATTGAATCAACATATAAGACTTCATATAGGCCGACCAATGTACACATGCATTTGTCTAATTATTTTTTAGGGTTAATATAAAAAAAACATGAACTATTGAGTTTTTTTCCAAATCTAGAACAAACTTTATATTTTTTTCAAATTAATCACAAACTTCATAATTTTTCAAATTTATCACAAACTTCATAATTTTTTTCAAATATATCACGTAAACATCCTAATTTTAGCTTAATTAAGATATTTAATAATCATAAGTGTAATTTGTGCATCCTCAAGTAAAAAAAATGCAAGAAATCGAGAATCTAAGTTGGCACATCCACAAGACTTCATGATGATGATTTTGAAGCCTATATTTTTTTCTTCTTCAATCTCATTGTCCTCTTTAGTTTGTGCATATTAGATTTGTGTTCTTCAATGACAGATGAAGAAAAATGGAGTGCGAGATCATTGAGTCGCTTAGATTTAAGACTAGTTTTTAAGAATCAACAAATATTTTAAACTTGTTGATTCAATTAATAATGCTTGGATGTCTTGTGGGATAATTATTGTATGCTTTGGGTTTTTTATGTGAATTAAAGATGAGAAATATTATGATTAAGAGAAGAAGATGTCAGATAAAGAGATTGCAATTTTTCTTTTTTTGGTTGAGAACACACTAATTGTGCCGAGTTAGATTGATTATGTCTTTTAATTAAGCTCAAATTAGGATGTGTGATAGATTTGAAAAAAATTATAAAGTTTGTGATAGATATGAAAAAGTACATAGTTTGTTTTAAATTTGCAAAAAATTCAATAGTTCTTGTTTATTTATTTTTATTTTTTACTATTAAGTACCCTATTTTATATGTTAATTTCATTGAATGATACAATTGTTAATTTCATTGATGAATGATACAATTCTAACACTATCAAGAATGATTGGATCAGTCTATTTTCTTACATTAATATTTATGATTTTTAGCTATTATTGATTTTTGGTATTACATTTAAAGTAAAAGAAAAACAACAACAACAACATCATTTATGATTTTTAGTTATTATTCATTTTTGGTATTACATTTAAAATAATAATAAAATAATAATAATAATAACAACAATAATAATAATAATAACAATAATAATAATAATAATAATAATAATAATAATAATAAGAACCAAATAAAAGAATATGATTAAAAGAAATAATACTACAAGAAAAACAATCATTTAAGACTCTAAATATATGTTATCAATTAAAAGATAAAATGTTGCATTATTAAAAAATATTAATTAGTTTTGAAAAATAACAAGCAATGATTTATTATTTACTTATAAATGAATTAAGAATTCGATAGTGTTTATGATAACATTATATGTTATTTTTTGTAATTAATAATTTTTTTATAGATAATATATTAATTAAGTATAAATATATTTTAACAGCGTAATGTTTAATTAACAATTTGTCAAATATAATTTGTTATACGTGTGCTACAAAAAGGGGACACCATATTAGATTTGAAGAGTTCTTCAATATTGTTATCCGCAAAAGGGAGTGTAAAAAGATACTTCATATAAATGCATGGATGGGGAGTTTGTGATGTAGTGCTAACATGTTGTATGTGACGACCCTCCCCCGATATAGGGTCGGGTCTCCCGGTCCAGACCGCCTCCCAAGCCCAACAACCGAATCAGGCTTAAGTGAAGCGAGCGGCCTGGATCGCTTAAATAACTTGCAGAATAATCATAAAGACAATATGAAAATAAAATGTGGAATGAAATATAGAGCAAATCCATATGTCTACCAAAGAACTATAAATGAGTTTTCATTTTGTACAACCATGTATGGTTATCCAAAGGCTCCCAAATAACTTAACTACAAGGGAAATATTGTTCAAACTACCCAAATGACCTACTTTAAAATATAACCCAAGTTTAATAGTTTCAAAAATGAATATATAGATAATAAAATACTAGGCTCACATTAAGAGAGAAGGCTTTAAGTTATCGCCTCTACCTTTCTTAGAATCTAGTGTCGACGTGGATACCTAAAAAGTAAGTGGGGAGTTTTGCTCATGCATTAAATGTGGCTTGAATATTAGATAAATATAAATTTTATATTCTTATCGAAAGACTTGGGATTGGGTTACATTTAGTTAATGGTATGAATATGCTTATCTATGGAATACATGTGATGTGAGCAATTTCATTATTCGATCTAAAAGCAATGATGAAGTTATATGCTCATCAAAAGAGAGTGGTCCGCGCTACGAGTAGCGGTGGTGTGGCAGTGTGCCTGCCAATAGAGAGTAGTCTGCGCCATAAATTGCGGTGGTCCACTACAAGAAAAATGATATTTAGAAACGAAATTAGCAACGGAATTAAGTTTCGTTGCTAAGAAAAAGTGGTTAGAGACGGAATTGAGACGGACTAATTCAGAGACGGAATAGAGAGAGATCAGAGATGGAAATAGAGACAAAATTAAATTCCGTCTCTAAATAATGGCGCCAACATTCCCTCCAAAACTTTATTTTTTTTATAACCGTTCATCAAATCTCGAGATTCGTATGCTTCGATCTAGATGCCCCAAAATGGGGACCAACCACAATAGAACTCTCTCTCCCCTCTACCGATTCCCTCACCACTCTCTCTCTCTCAACGAAATCCCTCACCGCTCTCTCTCTCTTAACGAAATCTCTCTCCCTCACCGCTCTCTCTCTTACCACTCTCTGCTCTCTCTCTCTCACCGCTCTCTCTCACCGGATCTCACTCATCGTCAACTCTCTCTCTCACACCGAAATCTCTATCCCAAACCCTAAATCTCTGTCGTTGCTGCGATTGAGGTTGCGATGAGGCCGTCGGGTCTCCGCATCGCCGTTTGCCGGAGATTGGAGTCTCCGAAGCCCTAAGCCGTCGCCGCTGTTCGCCGCACCCTAAGCCACCGCCGCACCCTAAACCGTCGCCGCTATACCTCGCCATCTCCGAAGCGAGAACCATTTAATTTTGGTATTACTCATTTGTCATATTTTTGTTTAGGTTTTGATTGTTTTCCTGTTTTCTTGGTTGTGAACATATGTTATTGAAAATCTGAATTCTTTTGAAGAAATGATTGATTTTGCATGCATTTCTGTTCTATAACTTGTGCTAATTTGATTTGTTTGAAGAGCTGATTTTTTATTAAAATGTATTTGTTAGAAGTTTAGTTTGAAAATGCTTAATTTTTCATGGTTTATTTGATGAGTTTTTATTCTTTTTATTTATATTTTGTCCTTGTGGTCTGGCTTTGAAATTGACATTGTTTTGGTGGCATTGAATTGTTTTGGGCCTTCTGTTGTTCCTTTTGTGCTGAATTTTTCTCAACCTATATCATATCAGTTACTCAACTGAACTGTTTGAGTTTTTTTTTTTTCATCAGCTACAGTCAAAGGACGGTGTTAATAGTTTTGGTGGTCTAGGATTTGTTTATTTTTTAAATTTCTGTTTCCAGTTATCATTCCCAATATATCCTTCTTTATTTTTCATTGTTTTCAGACCATGTATTCCTTATTTTCTTTATTTGATCGGTTGGCAGCACTTGAGGACTACTATTTGTCTTGTTTATGCACCATGGACTCTTCATCTCTGTTATTGGAAATTGGGGTCCGTTGGTTCGTCATTTATGACTAGAATTAAATACCTATGAAAAAAATATGTATTTCAGTTTTTGATAACCATGGGTGTCCGAACCTTTTTCAAATCGTGCTTACTTTGGTTTGACTAATTCCATGAGAGTTAGTCGGGCGCCCCAACTCCATGACTCGAGATAAGCCAAGGGAATGTCAGATATGTTTTTGTTTTACTTTTTTCCTTTCTTTCTTTTTGATGTATTTAAGTTTGGGCTATTTGGGAGGTGGTATGGGTGGAGGAGACAAAAGATTTAGTGTGTCGTCAAAAATTAAGCATAAATGTAGAATATGGCACTGGACATGGAACTGTTGTAGTGGAAGTTGAACATTACACTTATTCCCCTCTTGTTGTGAGATACATAATTGATTAAAAGGAAAGTAGCTATAATTGGCCAAGATTGTAGTTCTCATTGAAAATTGGTTTTGATGATGACATTTGAATAAGGTTTGTTTTAGTGTTGATGTTGAATGTTGCAATTTTTGTATTACATGATTTTGCTGTTTCATGTTCTATTCGTGAACTAAGTTTTCATCGGTTCTTAGGAAGAAGTCCACAAGTTAGATGAAGAATTAACTAGACTGCACAATCAGGTCCATATCCGCCTTTCTTTAGTGTGTTTACTTGTATTAGTTTTGTGTGCATGCTCATGCAATCTTATATATTTGATTTTATGTCATATTCTTCTTTCCACCTTTTCTTTTCAGCTAGCAGAGTTAAAATTGAAGGCATAAGAGAATTATGTTGATGTTCAACGGAAACAAAAAGTAAAAGAAGCAATGCTTCATGCATGGACATCCTATGAATCCCATGTATGGGGCTAAGATGAACTTCGGGTTGGTCTAGTAATTTTTTCTTAATATTATGTTGAGCAAATCTCAATTGCCAAAAGCATTAGGGATATTATTCTTTGTGTTTTTGGTGTGATAAGATTTGTTCATGATATTATTTTATATTTACTTGGTACATTATAGCTATGATTCTCGCTTCATAGTTTCAAGGATATTTTATACTCAAAAATAATGTGATACCTCAATTCTACTATGCCTTATCCCAGCTACATTTGTGGTTACATGAATCCCCTTCCTCTATGTTGCTTTATCACAGAGTCACGGACTAGTGTTGACTGTTACATGCTTTTCTTGTGATATTAACTATTAAGCGCATGAGAGAAAATGTATTGTATCTGTTAATTTTTTGTGTCAAAAGTGTTTATCTTAGGCTTAAGCTTGACTAGGATTTGTTTATTTTCTTTTCTAATATGATTTCCGTATCCAAACTTGGTGTGCTATACCAAGGACCAACTCATGCTGAATTTTTCTCAACCTATATCATATCAGTTGCTCAACTAAACTGTTTGAGTTTTTTTTTTCATCAGCCACAGTCAAAAGACGGTGTTAATAGTTTTGGTGGTCTTGGAGCAACCCTGATAGATTCTCTTGATATATTATTTATTATGGGTCGTGATGAGCAATTCCAAAAGGCTAAAAGTAAGTTTAATTTCTGTTTCCAGTTATCATTCCCAACATATCCTTCCTCATTCTTCATTGTTTTCAAAACTAGTTTTCTTTTCTTCTTTTATTTGTAATACATCATTTATGCTTTGATTTGTAGGGTTTCTCAAATCTAGTTCTCTTTTATGCTGAAATGCTGAAACGTTAGGATATATTTTTGCCTACTAGACCTTTTTAGAATGATGTTCTGTTCTATTGAGAATGATGGTGTTATGTTACTTATGTGAAATTATGCATGTACTATAAACAATATTAGCTAATAGTTCTTTTTTTTCTTAGTTCAAGTGTTTTCACTTTTATGGTTCGTTTCATGGTTTATAAAGTTATAAAGTTAGAATTATGGAAATAGGTCTTTGTCTTGGTGATTTAATGTGACAACCTTATGTTATTTTAAATAAATTGATGAAAGCTCTAAAACTTAAATACATTGAAGATATTTTGGAGTTTAATCGTCCTCTTTCTGATGAGTAGGAAAAATTCCATATTAGCATGTGAATTTTGAAGTATATATTAATATAGTATAGTGAAGCGAAATGACATTTTAGTTGGCAAAGGATTTTTTTATTATTGGATGAGACATGCATCATTTTTCCCTTAAATAATTAGAATTACTTAAATTCAGGAAGCTCTGTTTCACGTTGATTGGTCCATGGAAATTTACTTATGTAATTTGATGCAATATGCATAGCGATTCAAATGCAAAGAATGTATTTTATTGTTAGCTTATTCTATATTTTAGCCAACTTTTCCATCATTTTTGGTAGTTTATTATTTCATTTAGGACATTAGTTTTTGAATAATGAAGCCAATGGCCATTAGGAAATATATATATATATATATATATATATTTCCTTTTTTGTTTCTCTTATTTGGAGAGTTCTTGAATATCTTGATCTTCCGGATGATTATTTTTGTATCCGTGTCTATGACTAAATTTACTTCACAATATCTGATTGCCTTGTAAGCATCTGTTTCGTTTGTTGTTTCCCAAATGTTTATGAAACCCAATTATTAGAGGAATGGTATCTTGTTGACTTGTTCAACTGACATCAATGCAGGGATCTAGTGGTAGTTCTAAACTACAGGTTCTTACATACCTTGCATTTAGGAAGAGCCTATCAAGTGACACTTTATTAGTTATTATCTTTTTTGTATAAATTATAGATCTCTTAAGTTATTTTTGACTTAATCGTATTTATAATCTTTACCTCCAGATCGCAGGGTTAGTTTTTTTTTTAACTGTATTTTGCAAATATGAGATTTGTACTTTTTTTTTTGTTGGTATTGAATTATCAACAGTGGTGGATACTGATGCACTTCTCAAAAGGAGGTGGTGACATTGGCTAAGGCTTTGAATAGTGCAAATAATGTTGTGTTGTTAGCCATAAATTCTATCTTTTTGTTTGTGTTTGTAAGTTCACATTCCTTAGTTTTTAAAACTTTTTTATGTAATTGAACAACATAACCTTTCAGTGAAATTTGCAGGAAATGCTCAAGAAGTACCTTGATCATCCAAATAACAGAACAAATGAAATCCAATTTTCGGAAGTTGTAGATGTGAGTGCTGGCATTTTTTTTTTTGGCTAGGACTCTCCAGTTGTTGATATCAATGAAATTATCATAACTAATTAACTAGAAACCCTATATTGGAAAGTTTGGCATTGGCAATTGGCAATTGAATCAGCATTTGGGTTTGGTTTTGATGCAGATGAGCGTTAGGGAAGTGGCTGAGCTATACGGAAGCGAGAAATCCTTCATAGTCGAAGTGCAACATGCTTTGTCTGGATTGCATTCTACTGCTCTAATTGCTCTGTAGAGGTAAGGTTTTGTGCTATATTTTATTTTTAATTTACATTCTTTGATCTCTTCATGCCACATTTTTTCATGTATTTTCTACTATATATCTCCACCAAAAAGTCAACTATAGTCTGTAGTCCTAATTCCTAAATTAAATTTGTAATGTGATTTGCCTTTGATATGATATTTACAACTGCTTTGGTACCAGTTGAATTATTATTATATATTAAATTTACCTATGATATTATTGAAGTTATGCAAGAGCCTCCTCTGTTTCTTCTCTTATCCATTGTTATGCCCTCTCCTTGACTGGTATGATCACCGGTATCAAGCTTAATTAAGCTAGAGTTTACTTTTTATTTTGTCTGGACTTGATTTTGGTGGGTAATTGAAGTGTCGAGTGTTTAGGTTTGTGGGGATCTCATGTTTTGAAAGACTTGGGTGAAATTGATTGAGTTGGGGACTTGATTTTTTTATTTATTGTTGGAATCTCTTATCACCATTGCTCTTATTACTACTATTGATTTGCTCTTGTTGTTAGTATCATTGCTTTTGGTGTTGCTCTTCCCCTGTTTGCTCTGACTCTCATAGTTGTTGGTGTTGTTTGGCTTTGAATTTACTCCTTTGTTGAACAACAACCCATTAACATCAACATTGAAATTCTTCTCAATTGAAGCTCCATTAACATTGTCATTGAAAGTTTATGTTATTTGTGATAGTTAAACCTTTTTTTTAACATTTTCCCCAGATATACAGTGGACTATTGCATTTATATATCTTAGTATCTGAATGAATGTCTTATTGTATCATATCAATGATTGACCTTGAATCCGATAGAATTATTGCATTTTCCAGTTTATGCTTAATTTAATTTGAGTTTGATAAGCCAATAGCTTCTGCAAGTTCCCCATTTAGGTGAACTCCATATATGTATGTACATGTTCTTGTCCCGCTTCTATAACTCCGGCACCATTCATAATCATATATACCAGTTTCTCCAGACTACACTTGATCTTAATCTCCTTATTAATTTATGATTCTTATATTTATTGTTTCATATCATGACATTTTGTTGTATTTGGACTTCTCAGGAGTTGTTTTAAGACCATATTTCATATTTGGGAAAGGAAAAGTTTTTTTTTTTTCGAAAGGAAAATAAAAGTTAATGGCTTTGAGATTCCCCTTGATAATGGAGGAGAACTATTGGAGAGATTTATCAAAGCTATTGAGAACTTCACCAAACCACTGAATTCTCTATCGACGTCTGATTTTTTGTTAGCATCGCCATGATAGATGCTGTCCTAGAATATATTGAAGGAGAAGTTCAAGAGTTTTTGTAAGTAAAAGTAAGATTTGCACATGCGTTGATTGAAACATCAAAAATAGAGTTTGTAAAGCTTTCTTTTAACTATGTAATTCAACTGTATAATGTTGTTTGTTCTTTTCACCTTGAATTTGTACATTTATTAGTTTAATTTTTTTTCAAATGAAATAAATAATTTTTTTGGTTTTGTGTTAAAATTAGCACTCCGTTTCTAATCAGAAACATCCTTTAATTTATATATAAAATCCTTTAATTGTTTTGGTTTTGTGTTTCCGTTTCTGATTACCAACGGATTAGAGATGGAATTATTACTGGCCGTCTCTGATCCGTTGCTAATCAGAGACGGATCAGAGACGGAGTTAATGTATTCGTCTATGATCCGTTGCTAATCGAGACGAGACATAATACAATAATTTCGTCTTTGATTCGTTGCTAATCAGAGACGGATCAAAGACGGAATGCAATAATTCCGTCTCTGCTCCGTCTCTGATTAGCAACGGATCAAAGACGAAATGCAATTACAATTGTACCATTTACAAGAATTTGCATTTTGTTTATCTCTCATTAGTTTCTAAATTTGTCTCTATCTAATCCGTCTCTAATCAGCAAAGGAAACACATTTCCGTTGCTGACTGAATCAACGACGACGATTTTAGAGACGAAATAGATTCCGTCTCTGTTTCGTTGCAGAATTGAATTAGAGATGGAATTTATGCTAATCAGCAACGGAAATTTCCGTTTCGATCTGCTATTTTTTGTAGTGGTTTGGCTATGATCCCCCAAAAAAGAGTAGTCTTCACCACGAAGTATCAAGTTCACGAGTGGTCACATTCGGTGATGGCTTGGAAACACTTACTGTTGGTTTGATGGAACTAGTTGGAGATTACAACGACCATTGTGACCACCAATGGTTCACATCACCTCGAGGGAGAGTGTTTCGGTCACGGATTCATACCATTAGCTAGAATGCATTAAATGAAACAATGACTTATATTTATTACTATTTCTTATGGTAAATCTCTTGTTAGACCTCGTTGCATGAATAAATGAAATTTATTTATACGAATTCTCTTTCATGATGTGGTTTCAAAAGGATGCTCACTTACTTGCATATTGAATTATGAATCTACCTTTAAGTCATACTGGACTTGGAACTTGTTTACACCCCTTTTTACGAACAAGATTCATGCCTTCATTGCTTTTCATTAAATGCTTTACAATTCAATTTACTACTTCATGTGTAGAGTTGTTTTTACTTTATAAGTAATACTTACATGTTTAATGTTTAAGTGAGCCTTCTCTCTTATTGAGTTTCGTTAGTTCTTTTAGCTCACCCCACTTACATCTAGGGTATCCATGTTGGCGCTAGATTGAGAAAAGGAGATGCAATAGCTTGAAGCCTTTTCTCTAATCGTGAGCCCTTGTATTGTATTATCTATATATTCGTTTTTGAAACTATTAAACTTGGGCTATATTTGGAATGTGCTTTTCGGGTAGATTGAACCTCGTTTTCTTTTAGTTTGAACTTCTTCTTAGTAAATGAATGACTTTAAGACAATTTATGAATTGAAGACCCACATATAGTTTCATGGTTAGTGTGACGACCACTCACTACAAACGGAATCAATTCCGTCTCTAAAAACGTCGTCGCTGATTCAATCAGAAACGAAATTCAATTCCGTTTCTGATTTAGAGACGGATCAGAAACGAAATAAATTCCGTTTCTGATTATTTCCGTCTCTGATCCGTTGCTAATCAGAGACGGATCAGAGACGGAATTTGATCCGTTTCTGATTTATGTATCTACATAAACGAAAATTAGAGACGAAAATAGCAACGAAATCTTTGGATTCCGTTGTTATTTCCGTCTCTAATTTTCATTTTTGTTTAGTTTTTAAAGTCTTACATATATAGGTCTCAATCCAAGCACATTTAACCTGCCAATATATAATAAAAATCATCGCTGCACCCCCTCCAACAACTCCGTGGGGGTGCTAACATCCCCCAAAAAAAACAAAATTTGACATTCATACATCGACAATATATATCAACAAATATTCAATTGAGAGAACAAAAATGTAAAAATCAAAAATTGAAAAAGATATATATCCAAAAAAATTGTATAGTATTACAAATGCTCCAAATTTCTAAGTATTCACAAAACCACCAATCCTATTGTTCAACAACCACAAAAAAAAACTTACAATCCTATAAATATGCACAAAAAGAATTATCAATAGAAAAGTCTTGAGATGTTCTTCAACACCACCGCATGACCAAAGGACATTTGAAACAACTTAATAATTGAATAGTTGAACTTAAATTTTTCAAAGGGGACATAAGCATCATAGGAGATAGAGCTAAGGTAGAAGAGCAATGACTCACATCGAACTTATAGTGACGATCCCCGCACTCGACCATCAAAGTCTACAAACAAGCAAAAAGATTAACATTAATTCATTTGAGATTTAAGAATCCACAAACGATGATAAACACTTGCATATCTTGATTTAAGTAAATTAAATTCTTACCAATCCAAGTAGGAGGAAGATAGCAATGTTTGTCATTTTCACTTTTATCTTCATTTTCTAAAAACATATAAGAAAACAAAAATATGCTACCTCATAGATAGACCAAAAAACTCATAAGACTATTTTCAATCAATCCACTTTCACAAGCTACAAAATTTATCATAAGCTCACTCATCTCATTTCAAATTGAGCTTTTTTAACTTTCAAGAACCAAACAATAAACCTGTTTAATCCATTTCATAAAGATCGATTTACATTGGCTTTGACCTATTGCAACCCACCCCTTATTTTCCAAGCGTGACGGTGACTCCTTTACCTTTATCTAGAGCACACAATATTCTACATAGGTTGAGTTTGACAATATCAACTTGATGAGGAACTAGGATACCTTTTAAGTTGTGAAGTATGAACTTAATGAGTATCAAACTATTGATCACACCAAAAAAAATGATATGGACTTGTTATTGCCTAAATTTAAAGAAGACATATCCTTATTCAAACAACAATGCAAATTATAGATCATATTCAAGTAAAATTTATGCATTAAACCGCTTAATCGAATATTTCAATCAAAAAATGAATGAACCAAAACCAATTTTAAATATGTTTTTCATGGATTCTTAAAGTAGTATTTACTGAATTTATTTAAAAAATATTAAAATTTGAACCAAAACCAATTTTAAATATTTCTTCTAAAGGACATTGCAAGGGATTTCAATGATGAACCTAGATATTTTAATACCAAACGTAGCACTATACCAAAAAGCCGTAAAGGCCAGTATTCCCTTTAAAACAATGCATAGAGTATAAACCTAAATTACACAAATAAAATGTTGGTGTCACTGCTGATACAATCAACTCTTACAATATAACTCTATCTTAACACAATACCAACTGAACTTTTGAAAATGTTACTTTTTCAATAAAAGATCGAACCATGTTCTAAACTTGTGAACGAAGAGAAGGCTGAAGTGTCAAGTGATTCAAAGCCTAGGTAGCAAGCTTTCTTTCATTTCATACTCAAATATGGGTGTCTATGCTTCATGTATGTGCTGAAATCTTAGGGCTTTTGTTTCTTACTCTTTGGGAAGACTTTGGTCTAATTATAATTGTTACAAAGCTCTTAAAGGACCCAATTGATGGTGTCAAGAAGCTGGTCAAGAAACATAAGCTAGCTTGTACGATGAGTGGTACGACAACCGACATTCGAGAGCGTAACACAACTTAGAAATGAAAGGAAAGACATTGGGAGAGTGGTAGCCTCTGGGAAATAGAGTTTTGAAAAATTGTAGTGTTGCAAGCTATAACTAACCATAATTGGTTATGCTTATTGAAAGGGTACAAAAGAGCGAGGAAACTTCTTTGACATCGAGATATTTAGTAGTGTTGGATATGAGTTATCAAGGACTTTAATGGACTGATTGAAGTGGAAATCATAAAGAATTAGACTTAAAGTGCCCCTTTAAATAGAAATCTTTCCTTGGCATGTTCTATTGGGTTTACCGCAAGGAATATACTATTGATGTAAAATTAGCTAGGGAAACTTGCTCTAATTACACATTCCTATAAGATGGAATTAGTTAGAACAATTGCAAGACAAGAAATGGATTTGATTGGTAAACATGAGGAATTAAGGAACATTTTCATATAGTGAAAATGAAACTACTACCATGTTGGAAACTTAAACCAAGTAAGTGCATAAGACATACATACGATTAATACATTGAATATAAGTTTAAGTAGCGAGTAAGATTTAAAGAATGGAATGCCAGTTCAAGTAATTCTTATTTGAATACATCTAGACTGGACATTATCATAGACTCATATTGGTAAATTATAGTAGGAGTTTGAATATTACCGGGGTGATAGGGGACCAAAACATCGGTGGAATACTTGATTGATATTTTCATTCGATTGTGAACTTGGCGAGTTAGTTAGGCATGGAAATTAAAATCAATTAAGAGACTTTTCAGAATCTAATGAACAAATAAAATGCTCAAAGAAAGATTACCTTGTCATCGAGCGAAAAAAACACAACATGCAATCTCTTGAGTTGGGAATGGTCATAAGATCAAGAAGTCTGGAGAAGCCATCTTTGGGAATACTAGAAGAATCGAATACTTGCTCCCTCGGTATCAAGCGCAAAATCTTTCTTCGAGAAACAAACTCGCTTCCCATGTTTCACCGATTTGGGCATTGGCCAAAAATTCAACCCCATAACCCCTACCAAGAAGCGGGAAGCTTCGGTGAGCGGTGAGAGAGGTCGAGAGAGAGAGAGAACGAACGAGAGATCGGCCTATGCACGCGACGCGAGAGATCGAGAGGGCGGTGATGGGAGCGGTGAGCAACACATCGAGCGAGAGGCGAGAGAGCGGTGGATCGGTCGGTGAGCGGAGAGATAGCGAGAGCGGGGATCGGAGAGCGAGAGAGCGGAGAGGGAGCGACATCGATGAGCGGTGAGCGGGGTGAGCGATGAGCGGGGTGAGCGGTGAGCGGGGTGAGCGGGGAGCGGGGTGAGCGGTGACCGGGCGAGAGAGAAGCAGAGAGCGTGCGTTTAGGGTTGAGCGAGAGAAAGCGAGAGATCGTTAGGGTTGGTGACTTCTTCTAAACAGGGCTCCGCCCGGCCTAATCCCGTAATCAAGTCTTAACCCCAACCACGTAAGACTTAATTATGTATTAGTAGGCCTTTCATCCCTATTTTCTTTTATATAAATGTACATATACTATTAGATTTCAGAGTTAATTAAAACTTTTTGTCATTTTAATATTATCTTGTCATTTAAAGATTTTGCGGAAAGCTATTATTATTCAAAATTTTTCGAAGTGTGGGAAACCAGAAATACAAAGCATCACATGCATATATATGAGTCTAAAAAATGGGGAACTATACACTCAACCCAATGTACAACCCAAAATGTACAGTAATAATACAACAAAACCGAGTCATACATGATAAGATAGGAGAATCGTTGAGATGCTCAAAGAAAGTCACTGATCTTCTCCTTCCCTAGTCTGCTACTACTCGACGGACCTACACAGACCGTCACAAACTAGACGGTGAGCATAGTGATATTTAAATAATAACTGGAGAATTCTATGCCACATTTTCAAAATAAAAGACCGGTATTTAAAAACATAAAGTAGTGAAAGAATTGTTGAATCAGATAAAGCAAGTAAATACCACAGTTAAAAATGTATAGACTGATACAGGTTAAGTCGAGATGATCTACGTCTGATCGGCTGTGAGAACCTATCACCTAACCTTTTTCACTACTATATGGAGTTGTGCTCAACATATCTCACACAAATAGCGGAGCCATGCTCTACGCATATACATCATCAATCTCATGCTTGTCGATCACCCCGAGTCCCATACCTCGTGTGCCACGCAAGTGTAGTGGTGAGTGTTGAAACCCCGGTAGACCTATGTCCCCGTGAACCGCACATCTCTCGTGCAATGGGCACAAGATAATCTCTACTTTAGTTTTTCAAAAAGAAATAGTTTCAATTCTCTAGGATTCAAAATAAATTAGGCTACAAAACCCACAGGAATAGAATACAAATATAATCCAATCCAAGTTATCCCAATAGCATGTTTTTCATCAACTATCCACCAAGAATAACATCAAGGGTATAAATTGGAATCAATGAAACATTTCACAAGGCATCACGTCAACAATATTCAAACATGAATAGAAACAAGAACAACATGATGCGAGATTACAAGTAGCAATGTCTACAAATAGACCATAAAATGATAAGAGTCAATGAAATGAAATATATAATTCTCAGAGCTTTACTTAAAATGCACAACACTTATCCTAGCCTATCCTACCTCTCGACACTCCGAAATGCATTTCCAAACTCCGGGATCTCCTCTTAGTCCCTTGGAGTTGTTTGATAGGTGTTAGAGTGTGTTTGGACCAATTTATAGTGTTTATATCATTTTTGGACTTGATTTTTGATTTTAGTGCTAATTATGACTTAATATATATATATATATATATATATATATATATATATATATATATATTAAGTTTCTAAACTATCTTAGAGTCTCGATTCATTAGTTACAAATTTACAATCTTTAAAATTAACCAAAACTAGAATTTAAACCTCGTAACTTACTTAAAACTAATTTAGGTTAATCTCATAACCTGTTCGAGAGTATTTCACGTCTTACATTCACCCCGAAACCCAAAACAATATATAAAATGATTACAACAAGAAAATTAAACTTTAACAATTTAAAACATTCACCAAGGTCTTCGAATCTTGTTCATTCTTCCATGTTCTCACAAAGAACATGACATCATGAAAAACAACTCGAAGATGTTAGGAAAGTAAACTCCTACACTGCTCTGTACCTCTGCAAATGTTAGTCTGAATATATAGAGACATGTAATTGCATTTATAAAATAACAAGAAATTTATATAACAATGTGAAACCCTTTTATTACTATTTAAGGTTCATAAATAGGTTGGTTGACCTAAGAATGAACCAAAAACAATAGTAAAATTCCAAAGCATGCTCCCCCAGAGTCGATATTACTTACCTTGGACGCTTGCAGTACGTCTATTCTTGAGTGGAGCACCTCACACTCTTATGACCTAAAGTAGGGGCAACTCTATCCAGATGATATGTATGCATGACTAATAATGATGTGAAATGCAATGCAAACTAATCACAAACCTTAACAACTCACCATTGTGCATCGTGTCTCAATAACAATGGTCTTCAACAGTTCTTCATCCTTACTAGCCAATAGAGAGGGGGAGACCGAGAGATGAGAGTCGACAGAGAATAGAGAGAGAGAGAGAGAGAAAGAAAAAAAGGAGAGTGGAGAGACCGTGAGGGAGAGATTGAAACAACGAGAGAGAAATAATGTTTTGAGAGCAGAGAACGAAGAAAGTGAGAATCGAGGGAGTCCGTTGAGATGTTGATCGAGATGAAAACGGAATGGGGGATGAAACCTCTGTTTCGTTCTCACATTTTGATTAAAGAGCTAATGATCAAAAATATCTTAAGCCTTTAATAACAAGTTGTATGTTATATCATAACCTTTGAAATTTATCAATTATATCCTAACATTTTCAATATGGTATCAATTATATCCTTAATTAGTTTGAGGCGCTTTTTCTTTGGAATCAATTTAAATCTTCTAACTTTTCTTTTAATAATCATTCATATTGATCAATTTACATCAAAATCTTTTAAGCCTTATATTTAAATTAAGTTTATGAAAACTCACAAAAATAATAATTTATAAATCAATATATGATCATTAAAACTCTAATTCAAATTTACTTATTCATAGATCACCAATAGTAAGTTAAAAATCATGTGTAAATACTCATATGAAAATGACATAAATTGAGTTATTAGAAGGTTATCCATAGTTGTTTAATTTGATAAAAGAACTAAGTACCTATTATGTATGTGATTGAGTAGGCATATGAAGACACAACTATGTGTATTATATACATGAAGACATATATATTTATCATGAACATTAAACTCTAATGCATATGTATGAATAAATCCTTAAAAGGTGTTACTAAAAAGTTGAAAAAAACGATGTGAACACATATTATAAGAAAAAAATAGATCAAATTTGTTGAGGATAGAATTGATACTAAATGAAAGGTTATGATATAATTGATAAATTTCAAAGGTTATGATATAATTGATACAACTTGCAAATGTTAGGATATTTTTGATCATTTGGCCTTGATTAAAAGGTATACCAACTTACTAATTTACCCTTCTGATTTTATCTTTGTTATATAAACCAACACCCTTATATGTAATTGGCCATTTTTATTTTTTTTTCATGTTTATCTTTTAATTTTAAACCAAATCAATCCCTGAAAAATACCCCAATTTCGTCAAATATTAGCAAAAATAATAACGCGCTCTCGAAACACGCAGACATCGTGTCTCTATGTCAATTTAACTCTATTTCGCGCCGAATAGAGTATATTACATTAATTAGTCACGTGGCACACAAAAATAATATATAAACTTATGATCTCTAGTCCGTAATACGTGAGTCCCATCACGGATTCTTAAATCTTAATTTAAATCCAAAAATACTTAATTAGTCGCCTAGTTAAGTTTATCAAATTCTCGGATTTCACATTGAATAAGGCTACACATTTGACACGCCACGTGGCTCGTCGAGAATGTTTGAAAATGCCACGTGATACACCCAAGATACAATATATATATATATATTGAGTTGATGATGTGGTGATTTAAATAAGGAAGGTAATGCTAAGGCTACATATTTGGCATGCCACGTGGCTAGTCAAAAAGGCTCGAAACCGCCACGTGGCATACTCAAGATGTAGCCTTGTAATATAAATGACGTGACGAAAGAGTTGATGATGTGGTGATCTAAATAAGGAAGGTAATGAGGCATTGAATAAGTCTACATATTCGGCATACCACGTGGCTCGTCGAGAAGGCTCAAAATCGCCACGTGGCACACTCAAGATGTAGGCTCACACTCAAGATGTAGGCTTATTATATATATATATATATAAATTAGAGTTCGAGTTGATGACATGGCGAAAGAATTGATGATGTGGCGATGAGCATGCATGCCACGTGCAAGATGTTACTTTATTCTTGTTATAGTTGGAGTTGATGATGTGGCGAAAAAGTTGATGATGTGGTGATTTAAATAAGGTAATGGAGCATTGAATAAGGCTACATATTTCGACATGCCACATTGCTCGTCGAAGGCTCAAAACCGTCACGTGACACACTCAAGCCATAGGCTTATTATATATATAAATTAGAGTTCGAGTTGATGACATGGTGAAAGAGTTGATGATGTGGCGATGAGCATGCATGCCACGTGCAAGATGTTACTTTATTCTCATTATAGTTGGAGTTGATGACTTGACGAAAGAGTTGATGATGTGGTGATTTAAATAAGGTAATGGGACATTGAATAAGGCTACATATTTGGTATGCCACGTGGCTCGTAGAGAAGGTTCGAAACCGCCACGTGGCACACTCAAGCTGTAGGCTTATTATATATTATAGTTGTAGTCGATGATGTGGCGAAATAGTTGATGATGTGGTGATTTAAATAAGGAAGGTAATGAGGCATTTAATAAGGCTACATATTTGGTATGCCACGTGGCTCATCGAGAAGGCTCGAAACCGCACACTCAAGATGTAGGCTTATTATATATTTAGTGGTGACATGGCAAAGATGTGATGATGTGGTGATTTAATTTCTATATTTAGTGATGTTTAATGGGGTTTTAAAAAAGGAAGGTAATGAGGTTTTGAATAATGCTACATATTGGGAAGCCACATGGCTCGTCGAGAACGCTCGAAAATGCTACGTGACACATCCAAGACACAACTTATTATATATATAGATTTTGCAAATTGGTGTTATTCATTTATGTTTGGCACGTCCGGACATAAAGGCGTGATCTCGTGGATCTCTACCAATACTGATATGGTCCCTAACTTCCTCTAACTCATAAGTACAAGGCTTTATCAGTAAAGGCCTCGGTACATGCTATTTGCGGAGCTACATCCACACTTATGTCCATACCTTTTATGAACTCTACACATCTCTTACACTCTACTTGGACTAAAATTTCTTCAAAGTGTTTTTTTAAGTCCCAGTTGAACCGTCTGCTTTGATACCAAATTAAATTGTTGCCCACACTCGTGCACGTTTGCGCGAACTCATGGATCTACTACTATCGACATTGTCCCCAACTTAAATACCTTCAACTCATAGATGGGTATGGGGTTTACCTTAACCCATAGTAAATAAACATGAGTCATAATTAATTTATGTGAACCTTCAGTGGTAACTCTAATGAAATTGCATTTATAATGAGAAAGATTACGTCCATGTTGCAATGTTGACGCTTGGTCTCCACAAGAAAGAAGGAGGCGTGATAAGCCTCACTGCATCCACCATCAAGGGACTCTAAGGTCCAATTGATTGGGGAGAAAGCCGCAAATAACCCGAAGAAAAGTCTCGACAAAAGGGAAGACAACCCTCTAGAGGTAACATTAACAATAAAATCTAAACAACAATAACTCCACCAACAATGAGAGAAACCCCAACAGCGAGGCACATCTACATGCAGGCAGGAGCAAAACGACTCTAAAGAAACAAAGACCAACTAGACTGGACACAAACCCTAATTTTAATCAAATGCTCACAAAAAGTTGATACCAAATAAAAGAGAGACTATTCAAAAACCCTCTAATTTCTTGTTTTATATTTTTATTTTTAAAATTTAAACAATTTTGAATCATTTGAACTCCAACATGTATATCTATAATTATATATAAAAACACGAATCATAAATTTTGAGTGGTAATGAAATTTACCTATTTGCCATACTTTTTTTTTTCATCTCCAAATCAATTTTTTCTTTTGTATCCAAATCAAACTCTAACTCTTATCAATCCACTACACGTTCTTTTTCTTTATCTCCAAATCAATCATGAACTCATTCTCATCAATCCAATACACTTTTTTTTAGGAAGGAATGTCCTAGCATGATTAGCTTGTTTTTTCATTCACATCTTATCTCAATCACATTATAGAATATTGATAAGCTAAAAAATGTACTTATATTTCTAATTTTTAAATTTTAATTACAATTTTGAATTTTGAATTTTGAATTTTATATATATAAAAACACGAATCACAAATTTTTGAGTGGTAATGAAATTTACTTATTTGCCCATACTTCTCGTGCATTCCCTGAACTTTTAAAATATCACTTTTATCTTTCAACTCCTCAATTTCGTTGGTTCGTTGGTTCTCTTCCGTTGGATTGTTGGTTCTCGATTCTTCAACTCTCCGATTTCGTTAGTTCTCGATTCAATACAAATACCTCTAATTTTCTTCGTCACCTAAAAAATCACTTTTACCTTTCAACTCTCTGATTTCCTATGCGATTGATGGTGGCACTCCCTTACCTACTATTCGCTTTCTTTCTCTCATTGTACCGTTGCGATCTCTCGCTCCTAATACACTTCTTTGTTGCACTGTAGGTTTTCATTCCTTATCATGAGTACGAATCAGATTTTCGAATTTCCTTCATCTGCAATTGATTGGGCTCGCTGGCATCTCTTTCCTAACACTGATTCGGGTATGTTACTATTTGTGTGTCTTATATAAACACTGTTTCTCCATATATGTGAAAAAGAGGGAACCGTGGTCCCATTTTGGTCCGAGAAGGAGTTGGCTTCATTAATTTTATTGTTCCTTGGTAGTAATGTTTTAATGTTGAGGTTTCCATCTCTTTCACCTGCTTTCTTTAACTTCTAGATGATTTTTTATTTCTTGATTTCAATCACCCATCTATGCTTTGAGTATGCCAGTCATAATTGGATGCCAATGTTTTTGCTTACAGATGTACGATGTTATGTTGAACCTTTTGTTTTAATACAGAAAGCAACTTGATAACATCAATGTGAAACCTTGTCTCCACTGCTTGAATTTGCTTTTCTTTTCACTAAAACCAAATTAAAATTGGTTATGCATGAGAGTTAAATCATTACTGTGTTGATTAGATTTGACATTGGAAATTCTTAGAAATCATGAGAGTTTAATCAAAGTAATGTCCTAGAATGACTAGCTTGTTTTTTCACCAAAGTTAACATTGCAATTTTAAATTTTGTTAATAAATTCAAGCACAATGGAAAAGTTTGAATAGCCCAGTTAATTTGGGATGAGGCTATATTGTTGTTGTTGTTGTTGTAATTACAATTTTAAATTTCGTTAATAAATTCTTAGAAATTAATTCCCGCGAGCGAAGCGAGCGGGGGAATCGTGTGTAGCACGCCTTGAAAGTACTATATATATAATGGTACTATAAGTCCCTTGAGAGATTTGCAATTATACTATTAATCATGCAAACATGCAAACTAACCAACTAATTGGCCCAATAATTTGATATGGTGTTTTTGCTTTTTTTTTTTTAGATATCGGGACTAGTGGAGACAAAACTCCACACCTATGAGTTGAAAGGTTGTTAAGTTGAGATAATAAAGGTACTAGCTAAGATCATAGGTTCGCGGAGAATTGTTGTGGGCGAGCTGCTTGCAGATAATGTGTCGTAGGCATGAAAATTCAACATGGTATCAAAGCCCACGATTTGATTAAGACCTGTCGAGAAAAAGTCTCACACCAAATAATAGTCCCAACAACAACAACAACAACAACAACAACAACAACATAGCCTCAGTCTCAAATACCAAATAAGTCCCACATCTCGATATAAGACTTGATGATCTGTAGAGTGTTGAGGTGTGTGGACTTAAATAATAATCCCACCTCGATTAAAGAAACTTTTTGAAATAAAATCTCCTTTTAAAGTACTCAAGCCTTTTGTTAAATTAATGACAATATTGGTATGGAGATCATAACCTCACAAAGAGCGTTGTAGGCAGGCCGCTTGTGGATAATGTGTCGTAGGAATGAAAACTTAACATTTAAATTTTGAGATCCACGGGCCATTTCAAAAGACAAAGTTTAGGGAACTCCATTTGAAGTCAAAAACAAAAAAAAAATAATAAAAAAAACAATAATTTAATTGTTGTATTTTTATTTTTTTTTGGCCAAAGTGATTTGTATTGATGTGTTCCTAATTCAACCGGACAAGCATCTATTACAAATAGATTTTATAAAAATGAAACAAACGTATAATATAGTGCAACCTCAACACTAGCCCTAAGGCAAGGATAACCACTCCAATAATGAAGAAAACAACCCCACCAACGTAAATCGAAAACACTAGACCGTAATCCACACAAAGAAAGAAACATATAAAGATTAATTAGATCTTAGCCGCTTAAACTATGAACGCCAGCGTCTAGCGCTAAGATCCAAATCCGTCGGCTTCCTTCATATAGATCACCTCTAGGCAAAAAAACCAAACCAACACGCACAGTAGCTAGCCATGGCTATTGGCCTAAATCTAGTGCTGGCAAGAGGGAGAAAAAAAGAAGAAAAGAGAAAGGGAAAAGGAAGAGGAAACAGAAGGCGAGGAAGGAGGGAGGGAGGAGAGAGCTGTGGAGGGGAAATGGTGGAACAAGAAGGCGAGTAAAATGTGGGAGGCGGGACAGAGGAAGTGGGTGGGAGGAAGGGGAAAAACAGAGATTGGTCGAGAGGTGAAGAGGAAAAGAGAGAAATTTAATTGATGTTATTCAAACTATACAATCCATGGCAAATCATTCTTAAAAAAAAAAAAAAAAAAAAAAAAAAAAAATCCATGGGAAACAAGGCATTTCCTAATGGTTGTTACATAATAAGAATCATTAATTTTTCAGCCATGTCGTCCAAATGCCTACCCCACCAAACGCATCAATCGAGTTAAATTGGCCCCACGATTTGATAGCATTACACCCCGTGGACTCAATTATGTTCAGGGCAGACCAGCCCCGAGGTAGAGGGGAACCAACTTAGAGAAAAAATTTACTATAGCAATAATAATTTTAGGCACACGTCGTTTTTTTTTTTATCAGCTGCTCATCCATGTCTTTTTTTAAAAACGAAAAGATATGTTCATTCATATAAATTTCTTACTATTACATCTGATTTAACAATAAAATTACATCAATAGCAATCTTTTCCCACACCTTGGGATCAAAGTGACATTGCAAAAGTTTGTAAACTTACCGACAACTTAATTATACGATTGTTGTCAAATGTGTCAAATTGACAATTTTATATGCTTCTAGTTATTTTGTTTCTACCACAACAGTCTAAAAAAATGACTTATTCAACTTATAACTAAATTCCTAGATTAATAACTGATCGAGGGTTGGCTTATGTCATTTGCGGCTTCTGACTTCTATGCTCCACGAGTCATGACGATCCATTTCTTGTAAGAATAACTCCTAAACTTCACAATGAGAAGAAGAAAAAACTCAAACATCCTACAAAAAAGGAAACTTAAAGCTTCCTGACAAGGAGAGGATGACTCAAAGCCTCCTGACGAGAAGAGGAAAAACTCACTTACATTTTTCTGCAACCCACAAAAAACATGAGTAATAGCAAAAGAAGAAAAGAAGAAGATGAGAGAGGGTGGGAGGGGCTACTGGCGTAGATTGCACCCGCCGTAGCCCGGCAGCCCCAGATCCGAAAAACTCTAGATTTCACATCTTTTCCAAATCGCAGACAATAAATCTTCCCAGTCTATGTTTAATCTCTACACACAAGTGATTTGTTCATATGGCAGTAGGTCAAACCATTGCAAAGGTTAAAATGATATTTTTCATAGCATTATAGAAAAACTAACAAAATTAGATATCGTAAAGTATCTTGTCTCACTACTAATATCAATTTGTACCCTTCTAGAAGTGCATTAACCTTTTGGAAAATGATTTTTCAACATTTTTTTTGGTACGTACATTTGCTAGTTGCTACACAATGGTTTAAATTTCTTTGGTATTCGTGCAGCACACATCCCAATTAAATTTAAACCATTCGTACATATATGCATTTGGTACTACTAATCTTTTACCTAGGCTGACTTCATGCTCGAGTAATAAGATTTTCGATTTGGAAAATATTAAGATGACAACAACAATATCATATCACAAAACACATTGGCTCACAAGAGCCTTCCATGCGACATCGATCTGCGTGTTATGAATCAAAATTTATATATGACTGCATCTAGAGGTGAGCATGGATAGCTTTTTAAGTCAATACATCTTGTGGTACTTCTTTTCCGATTTATTATTGACAAAAAAAAGGGCTCAAAGGTGCAGTCTTCTCCAATCTGAACACAGGACTTTTAGGAGCCAATGCTTACCCTAAAAGATGCTTAGAATTTTGGCCCTCTGCTCTCTCGGTCCATATACGCCCACCAATTTTCCAAATATTGATCAAACAACACATTATCCGCTCTTATTACTTTAGTTCTGGAAAAATAAGAGACCCAACAATGACATCAAATCAATCTTCCAGATAACCAAAAACAGAAAACTCACAAAATTAAATGTTTCCAAATGCCAAGCTACGATAACAGGATGGTACAAACACTGGGCTCTCTTGACTTCAAAGTCAATCACTTTGAGCGACCTTTGATTCAAAATTTTAAAACCATTTTTCCTTCCTCAATCATCAAACTTGCTCTAGATAACAACTCATCATTTTTTTTTATATATATTTTTTAATAATCATGGGTGTCACTGTTAAGTGTCACCCTTATTTCCACGAGGGTCCGTCGAGATTTGTGCGCGCTGATCTGAACGCACAATCCAAAAGACTCCAACAAATGCGTAGCAAGTACACTTTAATAAGAAAACAATGACAAGCACACAGAGTCTTACGTTTCATAAATGAAGACGGCTTTTCCTCCACTCAATCAATCAAACAAACCCGTAAAAGCAACGTTGACGCCCCTCTCTACAAGGCAAGAAAGAGACGCCACCCCCATCATCAACTGATGTAAACACGCCAAAACAAAGAGTTGGTCCACAAAATTGACCTGCAAATTCATGCACAACACAAGATCAACTTCAATTAATCAACTAAAGGGGAACTCAACAAAGCTGATGAATTAGTAGAGAAGCAAAGCAACTTTTGGCCTGCAAGTTGATGCCGGCCAATTAACAAGCTAACAAACACCTCTCTTGTCTACTTGTGTTTGTTGTTTAGAAATCGAAATCACACATTACCCACCTTGACTTGGTTATCACTGACACATGTCTGATATCTTCTAAGACTGGCCCAGCATCAAAATCTCACAATTAAACGCAGTTTTGTTTTACTGATTTAAATTCAATGGCACCCATATTAGATCATCATCAGATATCATAATTTGTGTGTGGGCGTGTTGTATGGTGAAGTGGGAGGAAAAGCTAAAGAAGAGAAGATGCACTCACCATGCATGGGAGAGGACACTGATGATGAGGATTGTTTCCGTGGTTGCTGCGCGCTCCTTTCATCAGCAGCTTGCCTCAGTCTTCGCAGCCTAATAAGTCGAATACTGCCAGGCTCGAGTTCGCAGCTGCGACTGCTTCTTCTCTACTACCAAACACCCAGTTCACTGATCATGAATCACTTCCTTCCTATGCGGATTCGTTCTCACATTTCACCGGAGCGTACCCGCAATATGTCAAGACTGATCAGGCTGATCGAATCAGGGAACATGAATACCAACATCTGTCTGACCACGTCTGCCTCGATTACATGGGTCTCGGTCTCTTCTCTCACTCCCAGCAGTACGCCCAGAATCTATCATCAACTGCCTCCTCCTCATCACCCATGAATTTGGAATTTCCCTTCTTTGAGATCTGCTACAAGTCAGCAAGTTTGCAATCTCGGGTGCTTTACGGAGGCCAAGAATCAGAATTGGAGTGTTCGATCAGGAAAAGAATCATGAGTTTCCTCAACATTTCTGAGATTGATTATTGCATGGTTTTCACTGCCAACCGCACGTCCGCCTTTAAGCTTGTCGCAGAATCTTACCCGTATAAATCAAACAGGAAGCTTTTGACAGTCTACGATTATGAGAGCGAGGCAGTGGAATCGATGGTCAGCAGCTCGCGGAAGAGAGGAGCCAAAGCTATGTCGGCTGAGTTTTCATGGCCGAGTATGAGAATTCACTCTGCCAAATTGACAAATATGGTGGTGAGCACAAGGAAAAAGAGGAAGAGAGGGTTGTTTGTGTTCCCTCTCCAATCTAGGATGACAGGAGCAAGGTACCCTTACATGTGGATGAATGTAGCACAGGAGAATGGATGGCATGTGTTGCTTGATGCCTGCGCATTGGGACCCAAGGAAATGGACACCTTGGGTCTGTCTCTCTTTCGCCCCGACTTTCTTATCTGCTCCTTCTTCAAGATTTTCGGAGAAAATCCATCTGGGTTCGGCTGCCTATTCGTGAAGAAGTCCAATGCTTCACTCCTTGAATGCTCAACCATTGCTAGAAGCATTGGATTTGTAAATCTCGTTCCTGCAAAACGGGCAATACACTCAGAAACTGAACCAGAGATGATCCAACAAAAAATAAAATTAGCATCTGATGATAGTGATTTACCAGCAGGTAGCTCATTCTCTGGTCCGCTGTCTTCGCGGGCAAGTAGCCGAACATTTGAGGAGTCGTGCAAGGCCAAGCAGAAGGTGTTGCAAGACAAGAGGAGCCATTATCATCGGAAATAGTGGAACTAGAGAGTCCTAAAACATCCACAAGTACAGAAACCAGTATAATGGAACCCGAAAAGACACATGCGATGGAATGCAGAGGATTGGATCATGCAGACTCTTTGGGATTGGTAAACATCAGTTATAGAGCAAGATGTCAGATCAATTGGCTAGTAAATGCATTGTCAAAGCTCCAGCATCCTCACTCGGACAAGGGGTTCCCCCTAGTCAGAATTTATGGTCCAAAGGTGAGACTTGAAAGGGGAGCTGCAGTGGCCTTCAACATATTTGATTGGAAAGGCGAGAAAGTTGAACCATTGCTTGTGCAGAAACTTGCTGATAGGAGCAACATATCTTTGAGTTATGGATTCTTGCACAACATCTGTTTTCCGGACAAATACGAAGAAGATAAAGAGAGAGTCTTAGAGACAAGAATCAGTAGTGAAGCAACAGAACAAAGAGGGGCTAAGAAGAAGGAAAAAGTACAACTGGGAATAAATGTTGTCACAGCAGCGCTTGGATTCCTATCTAATTTTGAAGACACCTACAGACTATGGGCTTTTGTTGCACAATTCTTGGATGCTGACTTTATGGAGAAGGAAAGATGGAGATATGTAGCACTCAATCAAAGGATAGTTGAGGTTTAGCAAACTTATTCGTTTATTCTTTCAAATTGTTTGGCTGCAACATAACAAGTTGTATGCACCGTATTTTGCAGTCTTATCTTGATCATGCCAACATGTTAACAGAAGAAACAGAAACAATAAAACATTAATATCAAAGTACCAAACCTATGAAAAAGGAAATGAAGCGTGATGTCAATTCATATATTAAAATTTAAAACAGCAAATCTGTCCCTTCCAACGCAAAATAGTCAAAAGTATTCATATAATATAACTTCAATAGAACTTAATTACCAAAACTTCTTTATAGTTCAAAGGCATCAAAAGTTGTAACACACTTCTGCCGTAGATACTGGCGCTTGCTTCTCCCTCATTACCCTTTTAATGCTATCTGCAAGCAAGAAAAAACTACTCGTCATAAAAAAAGTAACCAAAGTATTTCATATCTGATGGGAATTATGTATCAGTTCTATTGAACGCAAATTTATCAAAACGGGTTGTTCATGAAATTGAGAAATATAGAGATGGTTGTTCCAACTGATGCAGTGAGACTTTCATTTGCCTTCTCAACCAGTCAAAAGCGACTTACACTGACTACAGCATTGGGTGGTAAACTTACCAACAAAAGCTCAGATCTGACTCTTGCTCCTCTCCTTCGTAGAGTAATCTGGATTCTGGACTTCAGCTGCACGCATAATCTATGTTGAAGAGACCTTCTCAACAAGCAATTCACCAACCAAACCAGCCACAGAAGCATGACTACTAATCTATTACTCTATAGCTTTTAATTTCTTTTACTTGAAACTTTGAAATCTTATTGCCTCCCAACTTTTAATTAAGTTCCGTCTCACATGCTGAGGAAGTGAAGTTGTTTCAACCCATAAAGATTGTCTCTAACCTTATAAGAATCATAATTAGTAAAATTTCCAGCTAAGTGAACGCAGTGCCTCGAGTTGCCAACCAAAGCTAGTACTAGTTAAACAAGTAGAATAGAAAGATATTCAGACTTGTGACATCCGTAATCCTCCGGAAAGCACATCATTACAGTATATATAAGACATTCAACACAATCAAAGTTAACCAGAGTTTAAAATAGACACATATTGAACTTCAGAACGTAGAAGCAGCATATCAGGATAAGGAAAACGAAAATTTGAACAACAAAACATTATTTACTATTCAGTCAGGCTTTGGAAAGGAGCATTGTCAATGCAAACACCAAAAATTACTAAATTACAAGTGGAGACTCCGATAAGGAGAAAGAAAACCTGATACTAGTACACGGTTAAATACTTAAAGGTTAGTTTGACAACGACATTGTTACAAAGACCAGAATGCAATAAACTTAATAAACGAACAGCATTGTCATCGGAAAGATATCACACCCTGAAGCCTTAAATATTATCCACCATGTAATGTTGAGATAAAAACAATGACATCCTTCTCCTCCAATGTTGTATCAAGTTGACCGCTCAATTCCCAATCACAATCATTTACAAGGACTAGCACTCCAGGTCTCCTGAACATGTTACACAACCAAGTTTCTTAAAAAAGGCAATAACGGAAGGCAAGACCAAAAGCAAGGCAATAGCTGTGATCATGAATCATGACCACACACAGAATTAAAGTTACTAGGACAGGTAGTATTTGGAAATCAATTAAAGAAAATCTGGTAAATACTCAGACTCACACAGAATCCCCTTTCATGAACATTTCAGGTCTCTCCTTGATCAAGTTGGAACGGACCCAAGAAAGCAAGTCTTTCATTGTTAACTGAAAAAAAAAAAATAAACAACAAAAGACATTATTAAACATTAAAAACAATTTTCGCAATCCTTGTATATTTTCATGTTTCATTTATGTACTATTTACCTTCTCATCACCAGCTGGTGAATCAACTTCAACATTATGGATCTTCACAGATTGGCATAGAAGCTCCAATCCTCCACTGCAGTAAATGCAACCACAATAATCATTAGTCAACATGTAGAAAGAAGAAATTTTCCTATTGTATCAAGACATAACGAGTGTTATCAGAATATATGAACAGGGGTATACATTGAAGAATCCGGTAATTTGTTTTATCCAAAACGTATGTGTTCAATTGGGATGTCAAGGGTTGAAACACAGCATGGACTAGATCGGACTGCGAGTTTTGCAATCCATGCAGATGGATCAAACTGTGGATTTCATAACACAAACCAGTAATCCAATAAATATATATATGCAATGTAACAAATACCTATAATTTTATAGTTTAAACAATCTAGCATTTATTAGATTGTATGACATGCTATTTTACTTCACATACTTTTTTATAAGTTAATTATTCATTGACTGTAGAAATTCGACGAGGTAGGGGTAGACCAAAGTTAACAAAAATAAGAGAGATATGGTTTAAGCTCACCATCAATTGTGCTTTATTTGGAGTTAAACTGAGGCTATGTTGTTGTTGTTGTTGTTGTGCTTAATTTGGAACTGAGTGGAATGGAAGAGTTGATCCATGTAGCTGACCCAACTAATTCGGGGTTGAGACTTTAGTGTTGTATTCGGTTTTGTATGAAGTTTGAAGATTGAAGACAAATGTTGTATTCAGTTCTCAATTTCAAGCTTAAGCTGACAGTTACTTTAGAATTGAAATATTGAGGAACAATTTAGATTAATCGTTTGAGATTCTTGAGTTCTTCTTTTGGGATTACTGCGGCTGTTAGAACCTTTTCGGCCCCTCCCTACATAGGTTCGATTGATTCCACGAGATACTTGGTTTTTTTTACTATTCACTGTCAGACACTCATTCTACCTAAACCCTGAACCCTAAACCAAGATCAGATTCAGTTGGATTGAGATATTTCTTGGAATGGATTGGAAATTTCTCAGTCCGTAGTCATTTGATTGGATAGTATTTTGACCTCAACTTCATCACATAGTCCATGGATAAAACCATATAAGACTGCACCCCTCATGCATAGGGATGTTGGGACCATTAAGCATGTGATGATATTTTCCAATTGAACTGTGAGAGTAACATGCTAACACAGCCCAAGTTTTCCTTTTTCAAGGTCACATTCATCATGGGATCCCTTGCTCAATTTTACCCATGGGCCTTCTCCCGCACGATTCTATGCCATAACCATATTAATGAATGGTGCCTCTAAGCCATTGAACCTCATGTGCTTTTGCCATGGACCAAAGTTATCACTTTTAGTTCCATAAGAGAAAAATACGCACTTGGGAACAGATCCATCAAGTTTCAGGTTCTTTATATCTAACAAAAAGATGTTATTACAAGTACAACGCAAAGGGTGCAAGAAAATCATGATGGGTATAAATGTATATATTTATTTAACAATCTTATTTCTTCAAAAAAAAAAAAAAGAGAGACTAAATGCTTATTGAATTCCAGATTATTTGTTATACACACCAGAATGGGTGCAAATGGTACAAAAAACTGGTATTCAATATATTAGATAGTAACAATATGCTTCAAGTCCGAGCAGTCACATCCCCAGAGCTTTTTAACTTTGCCTAACTTTCAGAATCACGAAATATACTTGTAATAATCTGTTGAAGATAGAACTAAAATCTTTCCATTTCATATACAGGAAAGATTATCCAATACTAAATTTCCTCATAAATTTAAATTCCTTTTTTACATAATGGAATTGCTGACTGAAAATTTCACAAATATGAAGTGCACATTTAGATAGCATCAAACAGCATAAAGCTAAAAATTCCCATAAATATTCCATTGAAAGCCAAATATGAGGTAGCAACAGTTACCCAAATTCAAGAGTTAAATGCATCTCAATTCTCGCAAATGTCTAGCTGCAATTCCCTCTTGATCTTTCTTTGAAACGGACCCTCAAATACTGCACAATGTCGATCAAATTAGATGCAAAAAAAAAAAAAAATCAGAAAAGTCTTCACCAGGGAAGCCTAAATGATCTAGTTCAAAGAAATGCAAACTTTTCTATGTAACACTAGCAGTTGAAGAGCCCCTCAGGCACCAATTAAACAAAACATTAGTGGTGTCCAAATTGTCAAGCAAAATTCCACCCTTGCAATTGATAATGACCATCCCAAACAATCATAAAGCTATATGTACAAAAACGAAGGCATGTAGAAAAGGCCCTACTACTTTCTCATGTATACCAATTGTAACATTTAATAAAAAGCAGGAAATATATTTCTTCTATATAATCTAAAAGGGGCTCTTGCTCTTACCCCTCAATGGTAGAAGAAAACTATAACTGATGAACTTGGTTCTAGCAGTGATCCAAGCATTAAAAAAAGACACAAAGCTATAGCATATGCGAATGAGTTCTCAGCTAAATATCTCAACAATCTTAACATTTTATTGGGACCAGGAAAATAATTACAAATTGGAAGCCGGAAGTATGTTCAACAGAAATAACTTCTATTAGAAAGATAAACAAAAAATAATTATATTTACAGTCTTTTCGAGGAAGAAAATGCATATTGCAATCATATCAAGAGTCACTCTCATGGTAATTAATGATTGATTTAAAAAAACTTTGCTTTGTCTTGGCATAAACCATAGTTTTATCATGAGAAGCTCTATTAGGACGCGAACTTGAAATTAACAAAAGCATGAACAACTATTACTCGCCATTGACGGGGTGAAATTGAGAATGCAGATCCATGCGACCGACCGTGTTAGTTTAGGTAAAAAAGCTGTTATCTAGTTAAGTCCATGCCCATACGAAAGATGGGATCGATTTCCATGAATACGGTGATTTACACATTAACCTGTGCTATAACAAAGACTTCAAAAAACCTATCTTTGGCACACAATATGATCTTTGATCTCTAAAACCCGTTAACTAGCTCGTCGATTGCGCCTCTCGCCGCAGCCACACAAAACCACTAATGCTAATGCTAGGGCAACAACTAAACGGGGCAAAAGCGATCGATTGCCCAAAAAAAAAAACCAAACTTTTTCTCTAATCCACAAACAGCATTCGCTCTTCTCCATTCAGACCTTATAACTCCCAAATATCTTCAACGCTCCAACCCAAAAAACTCAAAACTCATTGAGAATTTCCTCCATCAACGCAAAACCCTAGTTCTAACCTAGAATCCAAAAACCGATTCGCGAACAGAAAACGGAGGTGAGAATCACTGATTCGAGACGAGATTGCACAGAATATACACGATTACGCATCTTCGATTACTGGAATTCAACTTGATGGATCAAAAATAGGAGAAAAATCGTACCTTTTTTGGTGATCGCTTGAGAGAGAACGAGAGCGATTTTAGGATTCTTGAAACATTGGAACAGCGAGTGTGAAGGAGAACAAGAGGGAGAGTAAAGGGAGCTACAATGGGCCATGGGCCGCTCAATGGTTCATACAGGCCCACCTTCAAAGCCCACTTCATGTTGGGCTTTATATGATTACAAAATTTGTTTCCCAATTTTTATTTTTTTTTGAATTCCTTAACATTTTGAAAGTTGTTATTGTATATGGACAAAAGCCTCCTTATTAACCATAGTATTATTATTATTATTTTTTTTTTTGGAATGTTACCGATAGTTACTTTGGATAACACTATACTTAATAATAAAATTTAAAAGTCGCCTCATTACCCATAGTTATCAAATTAAAGTAATAACGCACAAAGAAATAAAGGAAAAGTGAGTTACTTTTAAGTCCGTTGAGTTTTACATGGAGATGTATACATGCCCTAATCTACCATCGTGTTTTGTGTACTTGTAAAATCAATTAACAATGTGAAAATAAAGGTAGGCACAAACAACCCCAAGAGGGTGCAGCTTGTTGGCATGAGACGCGTAGTCCTTAACCATTTGACTTGGTGTCGAGTCCTGAGAATTAAGTCTTCTTAAAATCTCGGGTCAGAGATGTCGACGTCATCACTCAGTTGTCCTACCAACCCTTGGTTTGGGAGTAATCGAGACACAAACAATGTCAAGACACAAAGTAGCATTGAAGCAAGCAATGAATGTGGAGAGCAAGAAGAAAGTGCGAAACTATAAATTAGAGAGCTCCAATGGGCCATGGGGCGGCTCAATGGTTGACACAAATTAGTAATCGTGTTGGGCTTTCAAACCAAAATAAAATGTGAAACACGCTTACAGTTCAAAGAGTCACTCTGTTAGACAATATCTACAGTAGTACTAGTACACACTGTGCCATCAACCATAAATTTCGATAGTCCAAAATGGTCCAAACACTCGTGACTAAGTCAACATGTATGCTACTATTAAAAACGGCAAAAAAATGCTCCTATGAAAAAAGAAAAGAAAAGTCAAATGTATATATGGTACATGTAAATATATATGGTCCGAAACAAACCTGTCACTTCTAACCATAGACTATACGATATTCACGTGTTGCAACATACCAAACAAAGTGCCACGCACATTATTATAGCTAATGAAATGCTTGGTTTTCTTTAAGTCTCAATAGAATAGTACTGTTTTCTTTTAAAAAAAATAGGGTCTGTGCTTTAAGTCAATTTTGTAATTGGACTTGTATATATGTATATGTGTGTACACCAACCATATGGGTAGCTTTTTTTTTTTTTTTTTTTTTTTTTTTAGAGATATGGGTAGTTGACTAGTTGGGTTACTGAGTACCTCAATGATTTGGTAGTGGTAATTTATGTAAGAAGTTAGTCTCAAATTCAATGGAGGCAAATTGAAGGGAGATAAATTGATTTCTTTATTTATTTATTTTTTGTTTCGATTAACCATAAGTATGTAGATACTTGTTTGATTAGTTCATGAGCTATGAGATTGCAGAAAGAGAGCATCAATAGCTCGACATTTGGTTGTCATAAAGAATCAAACTCGAAATCGTGCGTCAAACCCACTGGTCTCGCCTTCGCTCTTATCAATTACCACTAGGTGACTAGGTCGAACCCTTTCGAGTTATTTATTTCTCTTTTTTTATGAAAGAAATCAACTTTTCTTACCCCTATGAAACTCGAATCTCCACCCTTTTGCAATAATACCACATACCAAAGTCACCACTTGATTGGTATAAACTATAAATTGATTTCTTTCCTATCAAGTAAGAGAAAAATATGTATACGCACGGCCAATTGATTGGATAGTTCCAAAAGTTTAGTATACGCGCATTTGGTCGAGGGGTTACAATGTCATCGTGTAAAGTTACTTAGCTTCTACAAAATATGTGTAGACGTACGTGAAAGAATGCGTGTGAAAGTATTAGTTATTCATGTCATGAAATACATTGATGCAGCACTCTTATGGACAACTTATAGGGTTCGATTTAATTATAACCGGCATCGATGTGTCACTTCATTTATTATTGATCGAAGAAAATTAAAGGAGAAAGCATGAATCACAACAGTTAGATTTAATGCATATATTATTTTCCTAGTACAGTAGGTAGTAGTTGGAAAAATTTCATTTAAAAAAAATCAATACGTGTAGTTTGTGATTAATGTTATGGGACTACAACCTCCTCTCATGGAAATTTTTCCTGATTTCGTCCTATGCTCATATTTACCAATTATGAAATTGGAGGATCTGATTAATTGCTCTCGTAGAAATTAATAATCAAGTCTAATTAAGTAGAAGTAATCATATTACCTAAAAATATCAAAAAGAAAATAAAAGTCCTAGAATATCCCCCCATATAATAAAAAAATCCTAGAATATATGTGGGTTCCACTTGCCTTTTTAAAAATTTTAAAAATTATAGATTTGTTGTAAATTGGATGAACTTTTAACCAAGTTTATGAATGATCACATTATTTATCATAACTCTCATATTGAATTGTAACGTCAGACATGGCTTACACATTGAAAGTAACTTGTATACTCCATGTAACTTGTATTCATCTCCTATTCATCTCCTAAATCACTTGTCAATGTATTGTCATGTAACTTGTAATCTTATATAACATGAAACTTTGGTATAACTTGCACATTTGTGTAAGTACCCATTCTCATCATGAATAAGGGCCTATATAATAGGGTTCTTCACTTGTAAAGAACACACCAATGTTGGAATACAATTTCTACATTCACTCTGACTCTCTTCTCTCTTGTTCCCCTTCTCTACTTGCTCTCACTAGAACAATTTCGGTATTTAATAGAGGTTTTTAAACTCTTATTAAAGGGGGTGTTATTAAATAACACATAATTGATAGTTTTCATAGTATTTTAAGCCTTCACATGACATTTAATAAAGTATTTTAGGGTTTTAAAACCTCTATTAAAGGCCAAAAAACTTTAGTTCATAGTTTTACAACATGTTATCAACATGATGTTACAACATTTTATACGATGTTGAAGAAGGAAGGTCTTGAAGTTCAAGAAGCTTTCAAGTAAACAAAGCTAGGAAGGTATAATTAATTTAATTATATGAATTTAATTTGGTGGTGTTTTGTAATTCTATTTCTATCTTTTTATTAATTTAATTTAAGTACAATCTTAATTATATTTAAAATTCGATGTTCATTTTCTTAAAATAAAAAAGGTCATCGCCCTCTGTTTTCCTTCTAAAAGAGATCACAAATTACATGTGAAACTAGAATATGAAAATGTGTAAAAGAAACTTTTGAGCATTATCTCTAAAACTCATGTCTTTTAATTACCAATATATGCATATATGGGTTTTTCTAGTTGTTGAAATATTAAAACTCGGATAACCTAGAATATATGTAACATAACTTTGTTAATTTGGATTATTCAAAAGAAACAACTTGGATTTGTTACATAAGACCACTTTAAATATCGGTGGTATGCTTATTCTTTTATCATTGCCTTAAACAAAGTTTTTCATGCACTACATGAGTGGCACATGAGGAAAGAAGAGACAAGCTTATATAAGGTTTAGTCTCTTAACATTACCTTACATGTGAAATGATGTATCCACTAGCTATGTTATAGCAACATACATTCGAGTAATGCACTTCCATGCCAAAATAAATCAGTTGGTCTCGAATAAGAAGGTGCACCCTTGGTTTAGTTGGTCCGGAATGAGAATGAATACCTGACCAATGAGCACCCTTGGCTTAACTAAGTTTCTCATCAATTTTGACATATACATATTTATCATTAATTTTCTCTAGTTTAAACCAACATTTTGTCAAGAATTCCTAGACAGTCTTGCATGAATTTTATGTGTTGAAATAATTTACTAAGTGTTATATCCTTGTTGATTGAGAATATGGTTGGTTATTGCATAGTTTGAACTAGCCCATCTCTTCAGCTTTGAAATAACTTTAAAAGCTCGTTTTGAACTAAGTTATTCAAATAATTTATCAAGTATATATTATTTTTCATGGATTATATATGTGTCACGACGATTGTGAAAGTATGCTCTGTAGTTGCATGTTGTACAATCTTCTACACCAAAAATCAAAAATCAATATGTGACATATAATTTTTCTCATGAAATTATAAAATGATTAATTATGTTTTATTCTTGATTTTTATAATACAAATAACACCATAAATTTGAGTTAATAGTGGGTAAGCCTATGTCCCCTGTAAAGCTAAACATTGAAAGGGAGACGGGGTATCCCGTTCGAAGAGGCATGGTTGTTAAGTAGACTTTGTATCGCCACCACCTAGAGGTTATCCCACCAACTCATACAAGTAGTACATTTTGTTTATTAAATAATCAAGTTGTGAACATATATTTAATCATATATTATGTATTTTTACATAAAAAAAGGTAAACTATTTTATATTACCTATGTTTCAAAATATCATTCAACTATCATCAAATTTGTTGTTTTGGTATTACTAACAAGAATTACTTGTCGTGGCACTTAAATATATGCTACAATTAATGTCACGACCCAAATTTCTAATCTTAGTTTAATCTATTAATCAGGATCAATATCGAGATACGTGTCATTATTGAGGCTAAATGGACGATGTAAATGTTATATTTGTAGTGATGTGTGCTTAGTGTATTGTATATGTGTAGACTATTATGTCACGTTTACGTGTTGATATGTGTTGAGATGTGAGTAGGGACTCGTCTCGATATGCTTATCGACGTGGGACCGAGGTGAGAGTGATCAAGTAAGTTGGTACAAGTTTTATATGGTTTGATTAAGTATGTTGTTTAGATTATGGTGGATTTGATACACCTAAGTTATGCTTGTTAAAATCCTAAGCCACTTGATATGTCTCGAGACACGAGTTGACATGCTTCAACCCCAATGGAGCTAGTGTTTGGTGGCACTTACTTGGCATGATTTGTGGACATGTGTTAGTAGGAGGTCCACTAGTTAAGTCTCGAGATACGTGTGCACAAGTGATCAAGGCTTATCATTCAATCATATCCAACTTAACTATATAAGCTTGATCAACTCAAGCACCTCTCACATACACTCTCATTTGATTTCTTAATCAAGAAGTAAAGGTTTGTTGGAGTGAAACTGCTGGAGAAGGAGAAGAACAACTAGGAATCAGTGGTTTGGTGAAGAAGAAGAAGATCAAGTTCAGCTGGTTTTAACAAGCTAGGTAACTTCTCTACTCCTTTAGTTTAGTTCAATTCAACGAATTAATGAATTAATGAATTTGATGATTATTGGTTGATGTTTTATGTTGTAAATGGTGTATTGTATGAGGGTTCCTGAGGCATCAACATAGCCTATGTGTTGAGAAAACTCAGAATTCCGATTGCAAGATAGGTAGCGCACTATGTTGGTCATTAGCGCACTACACAAGGTCATTAACGTGCTACATGCTATGACAGCAGAAAAACTAGCAAGTCTCAAGAGTCCTTAAACACTATAAATGAGTCTAATATGCTAGGTAAAGGTTCAAACACACTCAAAAAACATATAATGTGATGTCATGTGTAACGACCCTCAAATTTACACGTGCCACGTGTCACATTTCAGGACCTTTGATTGGACCATCGTGACTTGAAGTACTTGTCCACACCTCTGGAGTTGACACTGAGGTAAATTTTATTTTTTTGTGGTGTATGTATTATTTATTTATACTCAAATGTAAATTACTAATGTCCAAGTGTACATTTATTTGTCGTGCCGAATTTGCAAGTAAGGTATACGCGGGGCATTCGGTGAGTCGAGACATGAGTGAGGGGACGTACCTCGAGTTGCGTGTCGACGTGAGACCGAGGTGGCGGCTTATGGGGTAAGTGTAATTTGAATTAATTATAGTTGTGTATATAGCTTTAGTGTGGTCACATTGAATATTCAAATAGCAAGCCTAAGTTAGTGAAATAAAACAAAGGCCTTATGATGTGCATCGAGACACATATTGACTAATCTAGAGATCAAGTGAGTCTATGTTTGGAGTCATTCATACATGACTTGTGGACAAGTGTTTGTGCAGGTGTTCCACAAGTTAAGCCTCGAGATACGTAAGTGCAAATGGATGTGTGACTATTGTATAATCAACTCCAATTATACCAATTGGTCAAACAAACTTATCACTAAATTGCTCATCAACGATTTGGCAAGGAAGAAGAGAAGGAGAGAGGTTGCTAGAGTGCTCAAGAGGTGGGGGAAGACTCAAGAATTCAGTGAAGTGGTGAAGAAGATTAAGTTCATCAAGCTAGGTACTCCATTAACATAGCTTGGTCAATTCAATAAATTCATGTATTTGATGTTGTTGGGTGTTGTTTTGTGTTGTGGTTGATGTTAGGGACCTCTAGTAACATTTATGATGGTCCCCAAGGCATCACCATGGCATATGTGTGGAGAAAACCCAGAATTCAAAATGCAGAATTTTGGGTTTTGCTGCACATAACACACTAGGTGATATTAGTTAGCGCGCTAGATATCAGAGTTAGCGATAATATGTAAATTAGCATGCTAATGTAAAAAATTAGCACGTTAATATTGATTAGCGTGCTAGGTATATGAGGTAGCTCGCTAATTACCCTGGCCGCACATAAAGTTGAAATTTTCAAAATCTCCAAAACAATATAATTTGGTCAAAAACATGTTTTAGGTCCTCACGAACCTAAAGGGAGGTCTCGGGAATGCGGGTGATCATTTCGGGGAGCGTGTCCGAGCCGCGAGGGCGGGATAACGCGAGTTTTAAGTAAGTAGACCAGTTAGGAAATGCATAGTAATTCATATTCTGTATTTATTGACTTTATTGATAAATGCCTTTTCTTGGAATTCTATTCTTTATTTCCTTGGTTGAGTGTCTATGGCGTAAGTGTGTCGGGAAGGTACTCCTGGGATTATAGCTAGTTGGGCTAACGTGAACACTACCTGCGGGGGTGCAACTACCCAACCAAATGTGAGTTTTCCCTAGAATATTAGATTGTTGTGGATTGTTATGGATTTAAGACCACTTAGTATTCCTCTTTTGATTCCTAGGCACTTATTATTCGTCGTGCATATTTGTCAGTCTATTTATCATGCACATTTTTATCTTTTATCTGTCTTTTAATTCTGCATGATATTTGAACTATTTTTAAGTGATTCATGAATTACTATTTATATCATTTTGCTTATTACTTTCTACTTTACTGTACTCTCCGTCTAGTTTGTGACGGTAGGTGCAAATCGGACAGAGACGAGTAAGGGGAAAGGACCGGTGATTGGTGACTTCCTTTGAGGACTTTTAGAGCGGTTCCTTCCTTTGCACGATAGTACGTTTTGCCATTTTTGTTGTAATTATTGTATATTATTATTTTTTATTACAGTGGGACATATTGGGATCGAGTGATATATGATATGCTTGTTTATCCGTTGATTTTAGGGTTCCACATACTGTAGCCTTTATTTAAATCGAGATATTTAATCTTGTCTTAATTTTAATTCCGCTGTAAACTATTCTGTAAAAGACAACTTAATAACTCAATGTTAAAATACAAATTTAATGAGAAAATAACTATTGGAGGTTGAATAGGCTGCGTTGACTTTGCGAGGTACGACTCGGAGGTCTAAGTGGGTTTAGGTCGGGTCGGGGCCCGTTTTATGGAAAATTGAGGTCGTCATATCAGGAACCTAAGGAATTTATTTGGGAGCTCAAACACGAGTTTCGAGGTATTGAGAGGCGAAATAGCATAGAAATCTCGTGGTATGTAAGTAAACTGATTGAGAGATTTCTTTACATGTCATTCCTATTCATATGTTCATTTCCAGTCATTTGGATTGAATTGTCTTTCTACTCTACGTGTCACGACTTGTTGTTCATTCTCATTTCATAAGGTTGTTTCATTGCATAATTTGTTTTGATTTCATTGATAAAATGATTTCACTTGGTTGACTGCTATTAGGTAGTTTTTACATGTGCTACCGACCAAACCGCGCGGTTTGTCATTATTGGCGGTTTGGTCGCGGTTTATTACTCGGTGGTCGCGGTTTTCACAAAATGAAAACCGCGGTTTAACCAAACCGATGCCATTTTGGTAAATAAAATAACATAAAACATTATCTCTCCTCTCTCTCCGCTCCTCGTCTCTCTCGCGCTCCCTCGTCTCAGGTAGCTTTTTTACATACTCGCGCTCCCGACGCCCGAGTCGCCGATGCAATCTATATCTTTGTGCATTAGTTATGCAATTGTATTTGTTGGTTTCTAAAACCTTTTTGTTCTTAGAATATGAAAGTGGTTCTTGTATCTAAGGTCATTTTATGATAGAAATCCATCCGACCCTAGTGTTGTGAATCTATATATTTGTGCATTAGTTTCACTAGACTTTCCAAGGTGATTAGGATTTCTCCATTATCTTGCACAACACACGAGGTATGGGACTTGAGGTTGTTGGCAAGCATAATTTAGTTAACTTCACGAGTTGTAAGACTTGGGGTTGTTGGCAAGTATACATCATAGTGACTGACATTTGAGATAATTATGAAAGCGTATTGTACCATGTAAGTACGACGTTCACAGAGATGTAGAGCACAGCTCCATCATTATATAATGGAAAGGCTGATGTGATTAAGATCATGGTCGGTCGACCCTAAATCATTACTACTTAGCCTAGTGTCAGTTTCATTTTGTTTAGCTAAAGTATATTTTTGCATGATATTTTTTCAATATAGATGTTATTATTATTATGTTTCTCGATACTTGTTGCATAATTGAGAATGTGAACAAATATCTCTCAATATTACTTTCTATTTTTTAGTATTCACCGTCTAGTTTATGAAGATGGGTACATATCCATCGAGTAGCAGGCCAGGCAAAAAGAAGATCGGTGACTACCTCTGAGCCAGAAGAGCACAGCTACACCAAATATTTTAGGTTTGATTTTTGATGTATTACTTTTATATGAATATGATATTCTTTTGGGAGTTTTGTATTATGGGCTGAGTGATAGGTACTTTGACTAGACACATGATGTTATATATCATCGTTTTATTATATAAATGTTTGTGATCTTTAATTCCTGATTTTTCCACAAAGGTAGGTTACATGTTTATAAGTTTCCACTAGTTAATTAGTTAAGACTTCCGCTGCATAACTTTTAAGTTAGTAAATTATAATTAACTTTAATTTATGAATTTACATAGGATGTGTATATGTTTATATTTGAAAACTAAATAATTGGTAAGTAATAAAGTTGTTGAAAAGGCTGACTAATTCCTTGTTAGGTCCTATATGGTGAGACTATGGCTTAATAATGGGATTAGGCCTAGAGGTGCCTTAATTTGAGAAGGGGTCATCACAATTAATGAATAAAATATCTATGCAAGGCAATGTGTCAAGCACAATTGCTCGCCAATATCTCTTTAGAGATTTGAAAAATGAACATTTCACTTTATATATCTTTTCACCTTATGAAGCTATATATATAAATACCAAAAAAGGTAATGCTCCAAAAAGCTCAAAATGAGCGGCTGGGTCTCAAGCTACAAAATTTAATCAATCAAATATTAATTATAATTCTGCAGTTTTAATTACCTCTATGTTGAGGCTTTGTGGAAATACGACTGATGAGAGAATAATAAGGTCACATGGCCCGCCTCGATTTCTTACCGCAACAAATATCAAGTGCGCATGTCAATCCAACAAATATTAATGATTGATTTTTGTCTAGCTCATGGTAGCTGAGTAAAATAATAAGATATTATAAATATAATATCACTCTATCCAATTAGTTCAGCTTTATATTAAGAAGCATATGTTGCATATTATGACCATGGTTGTAATAATAGATTTTTGGACTTGGAAAAGGTGAAAAGATTTGGTAAAGATCATTTAGACCATTCCATTAAATGTTAGAATAAAAGTGGTGCACCACTAGAAAGGGCAAACTAGTATTGACAATAAGCGTTCATAATTGTGACATTTTTCGTCATGTATGAAAGTTGTGTTGCCTAAATATTGCCTGTAACAACCTGAAATTAATTCACCATTATTAATGATATGGTTGACGTGGCTGACAGCTCAGACGCTCGTGGGACCCACAGTTAGGCTTGTGCACGCTTGGAGCTAAGTAAATAGTTACTTTGCATATTGTTTTGTTTAATTTGCGATGTTTATATTGAAATCGATTAAATGACATCACAATGTGTGATTATATTATATTTGACGTGCGAGATTGTGTGTTAAGTATTTGCCTCGATATGCGTGTGTGACGCGGGTACCGGATAGTCTAAACGATTAAATAATAGGTCGAAGGAAAGAATACGCACATAAAATGAATAAAATGAGTTACATAATTAATATGGAACATATATTTGGTGGTTAGGACATGGTAGTACACGTATGTCACGGTTCGAGACGCGAAACCAGGACATTCAAACACCTAAAACACACTTTTTGAGTTAAATACAAGGGTGAGTGTGACATCGGATTCACAATTGGAGTCATGGGAGGTTGGAAATGGAGTAAATAAGGTTCATTTGATTTGCTATAGATGCACTAGTGATGAGAGATGCCATGTCACCTATAAAAGTCAACATTATCTCATTTCTCATCTCATTTTCTCTTCCTTATCTTATAATCTAAAATAGATAAGAAGAAAATCAAGGTTTTAGAGATCAAACTTGGTGATTTGAGGAGCTTGGAGGATGGAAAGCATTAAAAGCAATGTGAGAATCACAAACACCTTAACTTTCTCTATCTTTTGATCTCAATTTTAGAGTTGTTGGTGGATTATTTGGTGGTTGTTGAGTTATTGTTTTGATGGGTTTGAAGTGATATGTAGTTGGAGTTGTTGGTGTTGTGGTTGTTGTTGGTGTAGGCAGGGTTGTTAAAAACCCAGAGTTTTTAGCGTACTTGTTGTCGAAACGCAATTAGCGGGCTAATGGTGTCATCTAGCTCGCTAATGATGTCATTTAGTGCGCTAGGTTAGAAAATAGTGCACTAATGTTCTTCCTGACGAAGAACTTATAACTACATGGGAATCTAGCGCGCTAATTCCCAAACCCAATGCGCTATATCATGCAGTTTTGACATTATTTTTGTTAAGTGATTTAAAACACATCTAAATGACTAAAAATCAATTATAAATGGAAATAGGTCATTTAGGCAATAATTTGGGATATCCGAGACTAGGCGAGCCGGATCGAGGTTATTGACGGGACACGGAGTGCGGTTTAAGGTGTGTAGTATCACGACTCAAATTTCTTGAGCAGTACTTTATTTTGCTTTTGAACTCATATTTTGTCTTTCATTACTCTATTCTTGGTGTGTTATAATGGACGGATGTCGAGGCTCTTCCTCTAGTGTCATTTCTGTGTGTACATCCACTAGGCCATAACACATGTGTCATCTCGGTAAATAGGTCAACCCGAGAATCGTATCGGGCACGTGTGGGTTCGTCGTAGGTTCCACGCTGACCACCTAGCGGATCCAAATACTAGCCTTGCTTAAGTGCTACTAGCCGACATTAGTCGTTGGGAGTCCGAAGTATGGCGCTAGTATGACCCTAGGCTCTAGGAACACACACTTTGAGCTTTCATTATTACTTATGCATGCGATGAGCACAGTTACATGTATTTATTTCTGCATGTTTATTTAATAGTTTTGTTTCAATTCCAGTATTTACTTTTCGTATTGCTCACTTAATTTCATTGGGAATATCTCTCTCTGGACTCATCATCTGTCTTCTTATGATGGCTTAAGTTCAAATCCTAGTACGAGTTGTGGCAAAAGCAAACTTCCAGAATATTTGTAATTCAGAGACATATAGCCAGGCTTGTACGTTTATATACACATGTTGTTTTATTTTGGGATTTTGGATTTTGAGATACCACAAGACTCTATATTTTTTATATGAGGATACATTGATGATATATGGGTTTTCACACTAGGTATCAGAGTTAAATGCATGATTATAATGTTCATATTCTAGTTTGTCAATATGAAAAACTTTCGTTATGGTTTATTTGGATTTAAAATGATCTTAGAAGAAGACTTGAGTTCGGTAACAATTTAAACGGTAAATTGTTGTTCATTGAGGTTAATAACGATTAAATGGTAGATGAGTTGACATGTGGGACACAGTTGGGGCTGGTAGGCCAGGTTGTGGGCCCGCATTGGCCCCGTGGCAGTCCATTTAGAAAATGGGTCGTTACATTTTGGTATCAGAGCAAGGTTAGTGAACCTCGAGGAATTTAAAGTTAACTCGTGATACGATTACATTTGTGGTATAATTTAAGGATAAACCTGATGAATAAACTTTAGGTGTGGAAACCTTAAAGGAATTGCCTAGAGTCTAGTTGAGTGGTAAGATGTGAAATCGGTAGAAATAGGGGATATACGTGTTATGTTTTGGTTGTAATATATACCTATGATACACGTATATTGGTATTGAGGCTGATTGGATGCACATTCTTCGATGCATATATTGATGGACATGCAGCCATCAGATACCATTTAGCCTGACGTCGAAGATACTAGTGATCGATGAGATCGACTTTGATGTTAGAGTCATTAGCGCGAATTATGGATCACAGGTTCGTAATGCTTATAGAGATGATGAGAGCACGGGATACTCGGGAGACTACGATAGCCCCGACTATAGTTTTGGCTGCACCGATGATGACTACTCAGGCCAGTCATAGCTCCTACTACAACCGAGGCTCAGGTGTAGTGTCAGTATCCGAGACATTGGTTGAAAGGGCTACGCTAGCAACACTACCAGTGGAGGCTGCAGTGGTGCTTACACCTGCTATTACCAAGCAACCAACAATGGCATCGACTTCTGGGAACCAGATGACATTAGAGGCTAAGAAAATGAGGGACTTTCTTAAGTTCTCGTCAGGATATTTTTATGGAGTCGGAGATCCAAAGGTAACCGGGAGGTGGATGTTATCACATGAGCGGCTACACGACTTGCTTTTGAGTCGAGGAGATTGATCGGTTGAGGTTATCGAGTTTATGCTTAAGAGTCGATGTTGTGATATGGTGGACTACCTACACCGCGACTCATCCTGCATGTTACTATTTGGGCAGAGTTCCGAACGTTGTTTATGGATGAGTATATACCGATGAAGGTCAGGGTCCGTTTGATGGAGGAGTTTTTATCATTGGTGCAGGGTGATATGACAGTCACCGTATACATGGAGAGGTACTGATACCTACTATCGTATTGCATGGAGATAGCAGGTACCGATCGAATACAAATATACTATTTTTTCGAAGTCTGGATGAGAGGATTGCAAGCACATTGGTATCTAATGGAGCTCGTACATTGGATGAGATCTACGACAGGTCCTTCGCATATGAGACATACATGGTTTAGATGGCCAGTCGACTAGTGATTTAGGCTGCGTTGTAGGGTTAGCAGTCAGCCAGTATCAGGTTCTAGATCTGATCAGAGACAGAGGAGAGACTAGGACCGACAAAGACAATGTCAAAGAGCTCACCGAGGTGATTGATAGTCTGATCAGGGTCGAAGAGGTGACAGAGCTTGTCTTGATGACAGAGATCGATGTGATGATCATCAGTTGGCATATTCTATGTCTTCTACACCAGTTGATCAGCCTAGACAGCGGAGGCAAGATAGAGGTCCGAGAGGCCAGAGTTAGATGCAGAGTCAGAGGAGTTCTGGCAGATCAGAGACTCGCACATGTTACCAATGCGGTCAGGTGGGGCATATTGTGGCAGTTTGTACTAGACCAGCACCATTACCGCCACAGACGGAGCAGGCCAGAGATAAGGCTCAATCTGCAACATTTGGGGTCGGGCAACCGAACAGGGAGGCGACTAGATAGCTAGTTGAGGGTATGTTATCCGTCTGTGGTATTCCTATGCATATTATGATGGATTTTAGTAGCACAATGTCTTTTATTTATGGACGCATGGTATGAGAGTTAGGGTTACATGCACAGACTTTAGATATACGTTTTGTTCTCAGCACAGCAGTTGTGGATAAGATTTACCCTAACCGGATTTGCCGAAATTGTATTGTGGAGATTGAGAGACATCGGTTATCAGTTGGTTTGAAAGTTTTAGAGTACTTGAAGTTCAACGCGATGTTCGGGATGGATGTTTATCATCTTATCATGCACACATTGACTGTTTCAGTATGACTATGATGTTTGACATCAAGGGACTTCCAAGGTTTACATTTGCCGGAGTTGTGTCTACATTGCCTATCACTCGAGGCAGATTAACGACCTCATAGGAGATGGAGGCGTACGCAGCTATGGTTGAGCCGGAGTGTAATACGGTGCTAAATGTTGAGGATTTACCTATCGTCTGCGAGTTTCCAGATGTGTTCCCTAATGATTTGCTAGGTTTGCCACCACCGAGAGCTGTGGAGTCTATCATTAAGCTGATTTTGGAGACTCAACCATTCTACGGTAGACCACTAGGAGTTGAGGACCTAGTTAGAAGACTTACTGTAGAAGGGTTTTATTCACCCTAATATGCCACCTTGGGGAGCTCCAGTTCTTTTTGTGAAGAAGAAGGACGACTCGATGCGAATATATGTGGACTACTCGAAGCTGAATCAGGTAACGATTTGGATCGTTAACCACTTCAGAGAATTGATGATTTATTCGATCATTTAGCTGGAGCCAAGTTCTTCTCAAAGATCGACTTATGATCGGATACCATCAGTTGAGGTTTTGAGAAGATGATGTGGAGAAGGCCACGTTTAGTACGCGTTACAGCCTATTCGAGTTCACAGTCATGCCGTTTGGGCTGATTAACGCACCGACGATCTTTATGGATTTGATACACACGGTGTTAGGCTATTTCTTGATCGATATGTCATTGTGTTTATCAAAGACATCCTGATTTATAGTAAGACTCATGTAGAGCACGAGAGGCATCTCAGATATGTGTTGACAACACTGAGAAAGTACTGATTTTATAACAAGTTCAGCAAGTGTGCATTCTGGCTAAGTGAGGTGAAGTTCTTGGGGCATGTCATCAGTAATCAGGGCATATCCGTTTATGGTGACAAGATTCGGGCAATTATTGACTGGAATACACCCGAGTCTGTATTTGACATTCGGAGTTTCCTGGGTTTGACAGGATATTACAAACGCTTTGTACAGGACTTCTCGATGATTGCAGCGCCATTGACGAGGCTGACCAAGAATGATGTTAGATTTGAATCGTCACAGGGGTGTGAATATGTTTTCTGGAAGCTAAAGAGGAAATTAACTTCGACGCTAGTTTTGGCTTTACCGGTAGCGAGTAAAGGTTTTTCAGTTTATACTGATGCATCAAGCACTAGGTTGGGTGGCGATTTGATACACGATGGACACTCGGTAGCCTATTTATCTCGACGGTTGAGACCACACGAGGTAAACTATCCAGTGCACAACTTGGAGCTTACGGCGGTCATGTTTGCACTAAAAGTTTGGAGACACTACCTGTATGGTGAGAAGTTCGTGTTGTACACAGACTACCAGAGTTTAGGTACATGTTCACTCAAAGGGAGTTGAACATGCGACAACAACGATGGCTCGAGTTACTGAAGGACTATGACTTCGCCTTTGAATATCGTCCGGGTAAAGCGAATATCGCGGCTGATGCGCTGAGCATGAGCGACATCGAGAGCCAGACAGTACTGCGGCATATGACAAATGAGCACGGGTTGCTTAAGACAGCATCGGTGTTGTATTTGATAGAGGTTATTGCTGAGCTAAACATTTTTTGTCAGATGCGAGTTCTTACGATCTCTCTAGAGCGGGTTGTTGAGTTGGAGAGAGCTGATGACTTATATTTGCGGATTAATGGCCTAGCTCAGGATTCGTGTACACTGAGTGATCTGAGGGGTCAGACGGTGCTTAAGACACAGGGTCGATTATAGATATCAGGGGTATCGAAGCTCAGGGACAACATTCTCGACGACGCACATCGGTCGTGATTTATAGTTCATCCTGGTCGGACCAAGATGTATCACGATCTGCGGAGATTGTTCTGGTGGTCAGGGATGAAGGCTAACGTAGGTAAATACATCCGAAGTTGTCATATTTGCCAACAGGTGAAGGCTAAGCACAGAAGACCAACTGGGTTGCTACAGCCGCTGCCCATTCCTCGGTGGAAGTGGGAATACATGACCATGGGCTTCGTTAGTGGCCTACCTCAGACGACAACGAGATATGATGTGATTTGGGTAGTTATCGACAGGTTGACGAAGTCGACACATTTCATACCGATCGCCATGTGATACTTTGTTACACAACTGAGTACTATCTTCGAGAGAGATTGTCAGATTGCACGGTGTACCGGTCTCCATTGTTTCTGACAGAGATCCGAGGTTTACATCGAGACTTAGGGATAGCATGTAGGAGCAGTTTGGCACTCATTTACAGTTTAACACTGCGTACCATCCGCAGAATGACTGGCAGTCAGCGCGATTGATTAAGATTCTCGAGGATATGTTCGAGGCATGTATATTATAGTTTGGTAGATCGTAGGAGGATTACCCGCCTTTGTGTGGGTTTGCCTACAATAATAGCTATCAGGAGAGTATCAGGATGCCACCATTTGATGCACTTTATGGTAGGCCATGCACGTCACCAGTATGTTAGGCGACACCGGAAGATACAGCGGCTATAGGACCTGAGGTTGTTGTTGACCATACTGAGAAGGTGAGACAGATCAGGCAGAGACTTCAGGCAGCGTATGATAGGCAGAAGAAATATACGGACAAGTATCTTAAGGGTCTGAGCTACGAGGTTGGAGACTTGGTGTATTGAAGGTTTCGCCCTGGAATAGTCATCAGAGGTTTGGCATTAATGGGAAACTAGCACTAAGGTTCATTGGGCAAAAATCTAATTCATGTCACGTGCCATTTCAGGGTCGTTTGTAGGACCCACTCATCGTGGTCCGTATGTCCAAATCTCGGGTGTAGACACCGATTGGCAAAATTACCAAAAAGGGCAATGAGATTTTAGTGGAACGGATAAAAGAGAGAAATAATGAGAGAGGAGATAGAGAGAGAAAGAAAGATAGATAGATAGAGCTGCCGAGAGAGAGAAGAAAAAGAGGTGGTGGAGCTCCGACTCACGGGCAACGACATGTAGCGACAGTGGGTGCGGACGAGTCCGGTGAGACATGGTGGCGGTGGACCAGCCAGAAGCGTCGACAGACGTTGACGGTGCAAACGGTCTGAAGGCGAGTAGCGCGGACGGCTGCTCGCGATGCGGCGGTGAACCAGTAAGGGGATCGGCGCACGGAGGCTCGCGGACAAAATCTCCAGTGAGACTGGAGTCTCGTCAGGCGAGCAGCTGTGGCAGCGGATGGTGCGAAGGTGTGGACGGGCCAGCAATAGCGTCGGACCAAGAGGTGGCGCGGCTATGGGGGAAGACAACGAGCGGTGGCACGATTCACCAGGACGTCGGCGAGGGGCCGTGACGCCGACGAGGAGCAGCGGTGAATCAGCATCGGCAGCAGCGCGGTGAACGGCATGGAGCAACGGCGCAGTGGCACGTCGCAGGACCGATCGATCCTCGATGAGACACAATAACAATGGACAACGAGGTGTGACTTCGACGAAGCTCAACGACGCGATTGATTGCTCGCGAATAAGACGAAAGGCGTAGATCATGGCTAAGTTTGCGTCCTTCAAATGGATTTTGGAGTTGAGATCTCCATTGAAGGTCATGGTGAGGTTATAAATCACATTGATTTCAACTACAAGTCTAATTGATAAATCTTGTAGTCAATTCTGATATGGTTTACTTCAAGTGATTTGGTTTTGATTTGAATGACTTAAGTAACTTAATTGAGAATAAATATGAGCCCTAAATGGTATAAATTGGACATCAAGGACTTAGGAGGCTATAGTCGGGTGTCATGTGCGCATATCGAGGGTGAGCGGGACATTTTGAGGACTATTTGCGATTTCTCGAGGTAAGTAAAACTAGCTAAAAATGCACAGTAGTTCATTTGAGCTATATTTTATTAATGTTATATTGTGTCCCTTTCTTGGAATTTTCACCCACTTATAAGTGTCCGAGGGCCAAGTGAGTCATACTAGTGTCTCTGATTGGAGTGGTTGTCGGCTTGCAACCGGAGCCATGACCTCGAGTCATTTGAGTATTTGGTCGGAATAAGATGTGTTTTATCCGAGGCACCGTTGATATCCCTCATTCGCGACGGTCTAGGTACAGCAGGCGACGCCGCGTTCTAGGACCCGAGTCTGCTTGGCGTTGTCGCGACTCTAGGACCCCGACCCTGTGGCACCCGCACTCGATGGTCTTAGACTATTTGGGCACCTCTCTATTGTTTCCTTCGACACTCATTTTTCGTTGTACTTTCATTTTTACAGTCTTATTATCATACATTCCCTATAGCTTTCTTTCTATCTGCACGACTTTTAGACTGCATCATTTATTTTGAATTACTATTTAGATCCTACTGGCTTTTACCTATTGGACTAGACATTCTTGTGTTTGACCGAGCGCAGATCCGCAGCCAAGCAAGGTAAGGCACCGATACTTGACAATCTACCTCTGCACACTTTTGTGGGTTTTTTATGTTTTTGTATTACTTATATATGTTATTATCAAACTTGTGATACTTATTTGCTTTGAGAGATACACACAACTGATAAATCATTTTTGTTTAGTTATAACATTTGACACAAGATATACATGAATGTACATGTTTACAGGGTTCCACAATTAGGTCGTCCAACTCTTTTATATTAATGTTGATTTAATTAATATATTAATTGCTTCCGCTAAATTGTAAAACTTGAAAAATATTAATAACTCAACTTAAAATTATGAATTTACTTATAATGATGAATTGAAAGACTGACTAGGCCTGCGTTGACCTTGCGAGACTGGGTTGGGGGTCCACATGGGCTTAAGCCGGGCGGGGCCAAATTGTGGGAAATAGGCGTGTTCAACCCTTGTGGTGGCCATCACACGTTCTTTAAGTGAGGAACGTGTTAGCAGAATGACATACCATTTAGAGTTGTCACGCTTTAAGTTAGAATACACGAAAAAAAAAAAATCAAAAGGGAAACACATCGTTTCGAAACGACTTAGGGTTTTTTTGGTATGCTTGATATTTTGAGGAAACAAAAAGGTTTGGGGAATCATGGATAGGAGGACTCGGATTTTGGGAAATAAGAAGATCCCAAAGGTTTTGCGATTGAGGTATGATTAAGTTTTTCATAAACGTTTTTAATGATATGGAATTAGGGATTCGGACTGTCGGGGAGTTTTGTAATCTCTACAATGTATGACCCCAAAACCCAACAGTATCCCCACTTATTTGTTGGTACGTATTTTCAATTTAATTTAAATTTCGAGACAAAATTTCACCTAGTTGGGAAGAACTTTAACGGGCTTAAATTAATTCACCGTTATGAATGATGTGGTTGTAGATGGTTGACAGCTCAGAAGCTCGTGGGACCCGTAGTTAAGTTTGTGCGCTCTTGGAGTTTGGTAAATAGTTACTTTGCGTGTTGTTTTGTTTAATTTGCGATGTTTATATTGAGATCAAGTAAATGGCATCACAATGTGTGTGATTATATTATATTTGACGTGCGAGATTGTGTGTTAAGTATTCGCCTTGATATATGTGTCACCGCGGGTATCGGGAGTTTAAACGACTAAATAATAGGCCGGAGGAAAGAATACAAACATAAATTGAATAAAATGGGTTACATAATTAATATGGAACATATATTTGGTGGTTAGGGACATAGTAATACGCGTATGTCGCAGTTCGTGACGCAAAATCGGCCATCGAAACACCCGAAACACCACTTTTTGAGTTGAATACAAGGCGAGTGTGCCATCAGTGTCACAATTGGAGTAATGGGAGGTTGGAAATGGAGCAAATAAGGTTCATTTGATTTCCTAGAGATGCAAAAGTGAGGAGAGATGCCAAGTCACCTATAAAAGTCAACATTACCTCATTTTCCACCACATTTTCTCTCTCCTTATCTCATAATCTGAAATAGAGAAGAAGAAACCAAGTTTTTGGAGATCAAACTGGGTGATTTGAGGAGCTTGAGGGGGAAACATAAAAAGCAAGGTGAGAATCGCAAATACCTTAACTTCCTCTATCTTTTGATCTCGATTTTAGAGATGTTGGTGGATTGTTTGGTGGTTGTTAAGTAGTTGTTTTGATGGGTTTAAAGTGTTATGTAGTTGAGTAGTTGGTGTATAGCGGGGTTGTTAAAAATCCATAATTTTCAGCAGACATGTTGTTCATAACGCAATTAGCGCGCTAATGACATCATCTAGCGTGTTAGGTTAGAAAATAGCGCGCTAACGTTCTTCCTAACGAAGAACTTATAGCTCCCTGGAATCTAATGCGCTAATTCCCAGACCCAGCGCGCTAGATCCTGCAGTTTTGACATTATTTTTGTTAAGTGACTTAAAACACATCTAAATGACTAAAAATCAATTATAAATGGAAATAGGTCATTTTGGGCGGTAATTTGGGATATCTGGGACTAGGCGGAGTCAGACTGAGGGTTATTGACGGGACACAGAGTGCGGCTTAAGGTGTGTAGTATCCTAACTGAAATTTCTTGAGTAGTACTTTATTTTGCTTTTGAATTCATATTTTGTCTTTCATTACTCTATTATTGATGTGTTATAATGGATGGATGTTGAGGTTCTTCCTCCGTGCCATTTATGTGTGTACGTCCACTAGGTCATAGCACATGTGTCATCTCGGTGAATGGGTCAACCGAGAGTCGTGTCGGGCACGAGTGGGTGCATTGTAGGTTCCACGTCGACCACATAGCGGATCCAGATATTGGCCTTGCTTGAGTGCTACTCGCTGGCAATAGTCCGTTGGGAGTTCGAAGTATTGCGCTAGTCTGACCCTAGGCTTTAGAACACACACTTTGAGCTTTCACGATTACTTATGCATGCGATGAGCACAGTTACCTATATTTATTTCCACATGTTTGTTTATTAGTTTTGTTTAAATTTCAGTATTTACTTTTTGTATTGCTCACTTAATTTCATTGAGAATACTCTCTCTGGACTCATCATCTGTCTTCTTGTGATGGTTTAAGTGCAGGTCCTAGTACAAGTCGTGGCAAAGGCAAACTTCCAGAATATTTGTAATTCATAGACATATAGCCAGGCTTGTACGTTTGTATATATACATTTTGTTTTGTTTTGGGATTTTGGATTTTGAGATACCACAAGACTTTATATTTTTTATATGATGATACATTGATGATATATGGGTTTTCCACACTAGGTATCAGAGTTAAATGCATGACTATAATGTTCATATTCTAGTTTGTCAATATGAAAAACTTCCGTTGTGGTTTATTTAGGTATAAAATGATCTTAGAAGAAGACTTGAGTTCAGTAACAATTTAATCAGTAAAAATTGTTGTTCATTAAGGTTAATAACGATAAAATGGTGGATGAATTGGCATGTGGTACACAACTGCCACTGGTAGGCTAGGTTGTGGGCCCATATTGGCCCCCGTGGTAGTCCATTTGAAAAATATACCATTACATTACCAAATATATTATACCTAAATATTTTTTATCTTTTACCATGCCTTCAAAATCAAGGCAAGATTATGAGTTTTATTATTAAAAATAGCTCAATAAAATTGATAGTTAAATTCATGAGCTAAATAAAGGCGAATATTGCATATCTTGCTTATTGTACTATGTACACAATATAATAAGATATAGAGAGTATTTCTCGAACCTAAACTTCACAGAGGCTAATGTCCACGCAATATGTGGTACAATTATATTGTTGTCAATGCCTTATCAAGAAGTTATTCAATATGATTTTGTTTCATCTTAACTTCTCAGCTTTATCTTTTGGATTTTACTTGAATAAGGCATATTGAAATAAATTTATCTTATAATCTAATAAGATTCATAAGATGAAATGATCAATTTGATCATTCATGATCATCAATTACAAGAATAATATTGAAAATATGTGTGGCATCAATTTGGAATCGAAAGATTTTATCAACTGGAAATTACAGTTGTATTACTAGTCTCAAAGCGAATTGTTAGTTAAATCATCTCAAAGTAAATATGTTGTGGAAACCATCATTTTTGTTTATAATTTATTTACGAATACCTTTAGACGCATTCAATCTTATAGTAAATATTTTCAATTCATGTTTCGGCCAAGTATATACATACATATTTATATATTTTTAACTTATGCATTGGCTAGCATTTAATTGATTTGAAAAAAGAAATTAAGGTATTGATTATACTTTTGAGACATTTACAACATATTTATTTCATTCAAAATTTTTATAACTCATTTTAGACGAACAACGAAAGATCTCGCATTTGAGTTTTTCAATTATAAAGCTTATGTTTTATTCTATATGCTTAAATAAAATTAAAATGAGTTTACAAAGAAAACTTTTGATTTATGTCAATTTCCAACAATTGTATAATGTCTTGAGCCCCTAATATGGGATTTGCTTACAACAAGTTTTGTTAATTGTCACTTTAATGAAGCAATTCTTCCACCATTAAGGGGAGATATATAAAGCTGATTTAAAAAGAATAGTGTGAAATTGCTTGAAACGCACAAAAAATGTTGCATTATGATATGAACTTAAAGTTCAAATGATCATTAATCAACAACAAGTTATGAATCAATTATTTGATGCAACCACTAATATAAAAAATGTGACAATCTCATATGTTCCACTATTAAATGTTTATATATGAAATGATGCCCTTGTGCAACAAAATGCACAAGAACCAACAAAATGCTTAAGGTATAAAAAATCAATTGATTCAAATGATATAAACCTTTGAAAAAAAAACTATGAGTAAAAATAAATAAAATATTCTTAATATAAGAATTTTTTGGTAAGAATTCAATGTATCATTTGAAAATGATGATTCAATACCATAAATAGTATGTAGTTAAATGTATAGAAGACATAATTATCAAAAGAGGTTATCCAAACCGAGCTAAACTCATTAAGAAAATAAAAAGTTGTTGGACTAATAGGCTACATGATTTGTGGCGCTATAAAATCGATTAGACATAAACAATTTGGTATGATGAAGTACTAAAACCTTAATGATTATTTAATTAGAAAATTATATGTCTTCATTATAATATCATCATATGTTGATGATTTAAATATTGTGAAAAATCATGACGACATCGTTATATCATTTGAATACATGAAAAATGAATTCAAGATGGATGATCCTTAAAAAATAAAACTTAGCCTTGATTTGAAAATCAATTATTTTTCAAGTAAAATAGTTATGCATCTATTAATTTATTTTACTCAAAAGAGTAAATTTGGGTTTGCAAAGATTTGTTGCAAAACAATAAGATGTTTCATTAATGCCGACATGATGGGAATAATCAAAATGAGTTATCGATTAGTGCATTGCACTCTTTATCCCTTTGCTATAGTTTTATCCCACTAGGTTTTCCAAGCAAGGTTTTTAATTAGACGATCCTAACAATAATATATTCTCTATAAAAATTTATGAGAGCAGTGCACTCTTTTTCTTATACTAAGATTTTTCCCACAGAGTTTTTTAGTAGAGGTTTTAATGAGGCATATATATTCTCTCAAAGTGTATCAATGTGTTGCACACTTTTCCTTAGCTATGGTTTTGTCCCACTGATTTTTCTAGCAAAGTTTTTAATGAGACAATTAACAATATTATACTACAAAGCAAGATTAACGAAAACATTGTACTATTTTTCCTATACTAGATTTTTTTTCCACAAGTTTTTCTAGTAGAGGTTTTAATTATGCATATTCTCTCAGCAAGTGTCATCCAAGATGGAGTGTTATATATTGGATGATCTTTTAACCAAGCTTATGAATGATCACATTGTTCAAGCATGACTCTCACATTGAATTGTAACATCAAGCATGGCTTCCACATTGAATGTAACTTGTACACTCCACGTAACTTGTATCATCTCCAATGTATAATCACTTGTCAATGTATTGTCATGTAACTTGTAATCTTATATGATATGAGACTTTGGTGTGTAACTTGCACACTTTGCGTAAGTACCCATTCTCATCATGACTAAGGGCCTATATAAGAGGGTTCCTTCACTTGTAAAGAACACACCAATGTTGGAATATAATCTTTACATTATCTCCAACTCTCTTCCCTCTTGTTCCCCTTCCCTGCTTGCTCTTCTAGTTCATAGTCTTAAGCCTTCCATGCTTAAGTCTTTAACAAGTCCAACTTTAGTTTACAACAATATTAATCAATGCAATTGTGTTGTAGTACAACAATGGGTCATATCTTAAGTTTTATTTTATTTTATTTTATTTTATTTTTTTTTTTCGTGTGGTGTCCGACACCAATACCATCAACTAATCTACTCTTAGGCACTTTCGGGCCCCATTTGGGGAGGCCCTCTCAACTCAATTTCCTTAATTCATGAAATTCAAACTCGAGATCTCATTTAAAGGGACGTGTCCCTTACCGATCAAACCAATCGATTGTTAGTTTTACATTATCTTGAGTTTAATAAACAACTATTTTGTTGATTTTTTCTAATAGTTGTTAGTCAGTTTCTATTTTTATCGAGATGGCATATATATAATACGACGGCCCGAAATTGCTAACCATGTTTATGTCCTTAAACAGGCTCAACGACCCGTACCGTAGGACCCACATAGTGATATGTCCATTGACCGAAGCAAGGGCCGAGGTATATTTTATTTTTGTTATGATGTATGCCTAGTGTATTGTATGTGTGTAGACTATTAAGTCAATTTTATACGGGTGTATAAGCATCGAGACGAGAGGGGACGTACCTCGTGCCGCGTGTCGACGTGGGACCAAGGTAGCGACTTACCGTGGTAAGTTTAATTTATTTGAGTTAAATATGAATTGAATAAGTGGTTTAAGTGGCTAATGTGGTCGCATTTACAAATAAAACATATATGTGCCTATAGTTAAGAAATAAAACAATATGCATTGGATGTGCATCGACACACGCATTAATCCATCATGAGGCAATGTGTCCAAGATTTGAGTCACTCCATGGTGACTTGAAGGACAAGTGGGACAAAGTGATCCATGAGATGAGCATCGAGACACGTGTGCACATTATGATCAATGGCTAGCATTTAAACATATCACATTAGTCAAATGAGTATATAAGTCAAACATTTTCATTTCTTATCTCATCAAAATCAATTTGTGCAATGAGGAGAGAAAGAAAGGAGGAAGAAAAGAGATTCTGGAGTGATTTGGAGAGGAGGAAGGTATGGAATTGGTGAAGCTTTGGTGCAAAAGAAGAACAACTAGTTAAGTAACTATTCCACACCATACACTTGTGATTTCATCTAATTCGATGTTGTTGTTGTTGTGTATTGGGATAGGTGTTAGAGACCTCGTGTAACATGTATGAGGGTCCTTTAGTCGAAAACATGGCCTATATGTGGCAAAAACTAAAATTCAAAGTGCAAAATTGTGGGTTCTGCCGCATATAGTGTACTAGGTCAAAAATCTAACGCGCTAATGTAGAAATTAGCACGCTAATGTCAAAATTTAGCGCGCTAATACTGGTTAGCGAGCTAGACAGCCGAGTTAGCACGCTAATATGGCAACTAGCATGCTACTGTTCACAAATTAGCGCTCTAATTTCCCAGCCAGTAATAAAAATAACAAGTCCAAAAATGGTCTAAACACCAAAAATGGGTTTAAACACACTCTAACACTTATCAAACACCTCCAGGGAACTAAGGGGAGATCCTGGGAGTTTGGGCACGCATTTTGGAGTGTCGATGGATCGAATAGGCTAGGACAAGCGTGTGAATTGTAAGTAAAGTTGTGAGAATTCTATAGTTCATTTCATTCTCTCATTGATTTATTGGTTTATTTGTAGACATTCGCTACTTGACATCTTACATCATGTTGTTCTTATATTTGTTCATGAATGAATATTGTGACATGATGCCTTTTGAAGTGTTTCATTGATTTTAATTCCTACACTTGATGTTGTTTTTAAGAGTTCACCGATGCGAAGCATGTTATTGAGATAATATGGATTTACTTGAACTTGTGTTCGAATTCCTTTGGGCTTTGTAGTTTAACTTGTTTTGGAATCCTAGAGCTTTGAATTAGTTGTCTTTGAAACTAAAGTTGGGATTATCTAGTGTCCACCTCACGAGAGATGCGTGGTTCACGGGGACATGGGTCTACTGAGGTTCCGACACTCACCACTACATTTGCGCGGCACATGAGTTATGGGACTCAGGGTGGTCGACAAGAATGTGATTGATGATGTATACGCATAAAGCGCAAGCTTCGCTATTTGTGTGAGATATGTTTAGCGAAGCTCCATATAGTAGTAGAAAAGGTTTGGTGATAGGTTCTTATCACCGTCGACCGGACGTAGATCATCTTGACTTAGCCTGTGTCAGTCGCTACATCTTTAACTGTGGTATTTACTTGCATTATTTGATTCAACACTTCTTTCGCTATTTATGCTTTTAAATATCATTCTGTTATTTTGAAAATGTGGCATAGAATTCTCCAGTTATTACTTAAATATTACTATACTCACCGTCTAGTTTGTGATGGTGGGTGTAGGTCCGTCAAGCAGCAGCAGACCAGGGAAGGAGAAGATCGGCGGCTCTCCTCATTCATTTTGTATGTCTCGACTTTTATTGTATTATTATTGTTTATGTCATTTTGGGTTATACATTGGGTTGCGTGACTATTTCCATATATATATATACATGCATTTGATGTTATATTTTCCTGGTTTTCCACATTTAGGAATTTGGATAATGAAAGCTTACGCATAACACGATAACGAAGTTTTACTTAACTCGACTTTAATAATATATTGTAACATGCGATTTAGGAATATAGGGACGAAAGGCTAACTAATACGTAATTAAGTCTTATGTGATTTGGATTATGGCTTGATTACGATATTAGGTCAAGCAGTGCCCTGTTTTGTGGAAGGGGTCGTCACAAATACCCTTGAAATGTCTAACAAAGTCCTAAAATGAAAGCTTAGTGAAAGCTCTCAATGGTATTTGAAGTACTACACCAAAAGAAATGGGAGCTTTAAACCCTAAATCTATTTTTTATCTTTTTTTATTTAAGATCTTTTCGATATTCTCTTTTGATCGACATTAGATCCAATCAATACATCTTTTTGTATTTTATTTGTTCAATAATCTTGTTGTTGTATATCTTCCTCAACGATAGTTCATGGATCTGTGCAGCTAATGGATTGGTCATCTTCTTTAGTATTTATTTTTAAGTAGTTTTGTTTTCCCTTGTTGGAAGGTTTGATTTTGTCCTCCCTTGTTAAGAGTCTTAGGTTTTTTCTTCCATCGTTAGAAGTTTTGTTTTTCGTTTTGTGGTTATAATGGTGTTTGTGTATTATCATGTGTTTCAAATATGTTTTGTAGATAGCAGTCTCTGATAGTCACACTATTTCAATGTTACAATCCCATTTATAACCAAATTTATGACAATTATTTTGAATAAATAAGATTAGCAAGTCCATATACTTTTATAGGGCAATTGATTCTACGTCTAGACTTGTATCCAACCATTGGTGATTAATAAATTATAAAATGTATATTTCACTTAAAAAAAAAGTACTAAAATGAAAATGACACGTGCTTTTGCACATGCGTACTCACTACTCACGTTAACTTCCAAAGGAAAGTAAATTTTGACAGTTGGTGTGGACCCGCGATTCTCTTTTCTTTCTTTCTTTGTCATGACTCTTTTCTATATTTAAGGCTCCATGTAGTTTGGACGCTTTATAAGTTTTTTTTCTTCAAGCCAAAGCATGGGCAGAGCTAGGTATAGGGCGGTCTGGCAGCTCTTGAAAAAAGAAAAAAATATCGTAATAATATGGTAAAAATTAAAATTAAGTCCACCCCAAAAAAATCCAGACGCCACATGTGAAGAAGGCGGATCGATGTGTTATTTTGACACTTAAAGTCACTCAAATTCACACACTAAATCATATCGTAGTGAATGTTCAGTATCAATGACACACTTCGTTATACGTTCGGATACATATCAAAATATATCATATGGATTTTCAATAGGCGTGTTACTTTAATTGTGTCAAAACATCATTTTTATATTGAATTGAATACATATATGGTATCATCAAAATCTCTCAAATTCGTCAAAATTTTTCAAAAGATTCTTGTCATTTCTTTAAAAACAAATATTTTTTTAAAAAAAAAAAACTTTTCATCGCATTAAGAAGAAAACCTAATAAAATGTCAAATCCTAAACGTTTTTTTTTCAAATATTAATTTTAATTTTTAAATATATTGTGACCTTAAACATTGTCGCTAATTTGACCTTTATATAGTAGTTTTATATATTTGAACTGAAATTCATTAAAAAAATATTGTTATAAGAAAAAAAAAAAGATATTGGTTCAAACCAGGGGAAAAAAAGTTCTGCTTCCGCCCCTGAGCCAAAGCATATTCGATCAGTGGCGAACCCACTTATATGACTGCCCTTGCCTTTAGTCTAGACAACTCTTTTATGTGCTTTTATGCATGTATAGATGATTATCAAAAAACTTATAAGACCTAGGATAGCCCACCCTCAAATTAATGTCTAGGTCACCATCCCTGTCAGAGGTACACTTATCGAAATGTAAGATTTGGGAAGGTGGTGAGTTGAACTTCCACCTAAATAAAAAAAAAGAGCTTCAAAATAAATGCATTACATACTTGACTTTAGTGCCACTAATGCTATATAATAGGTGAAGTGATTTTGAAACACTCGTCATACATAGAGAGAGTTTCAAATCCAGTGATGCATTCTATTGATCTGCGCGTGAATATCTCGATGAAGATCTAACAAACTCCAACAAATGCGCCAAGAGTATATATAGCCAATCTTTTTGTTTGCGAGTTTAACTAGTTTGTCCTTGTCGTGCAAGTAATTTGGAAAAATCAAGCAAGGAAAATATTTTCTTATAAAAACTAAGACATGTTCTACTATATATTGAAGTTATTCTATTAAAATATAAACAAGAGCTAGAAACGAACAATTCCAATGGTGTAGGATTTCGTGTTTTTGTTCGGTTGAAAATCTTAATGATACGTAACAAAAACGACATTATTATAATTGTTGGGGACGTTGCAGTTGGAGAATGGAGTCTTTAAAACCTTCCTTTAACCCCATATTTATTTGGACACGTAACAAGTAGATAATATTGTTATAAATGTGTAACTAATAATGTAATTCGTGGGATTTTTTTCCAAAAAAAAAAAAAAAAAAAAAAACACAGATCTTTTGCTTAAAGTCCCAAAATAATCTTAACATTTATATAAAAAAAAATTCAGCCATGACTCAATAATTCTAAAATTTTGAAATAGTTAGAAGAATTCAAACCTTTTAACATTGAGATAATTTATACCACAAGAATTGATTGTGCAAAAAAAAAAATAAAAATAAAAATCAAATCAATAAGTTAGTGTTATGGCTATCGTGATTGTAAGCTTTCTTGACAGTTTTTTTTTAGTCTTGAGGGTTCTCATTCCCTCTAGATTGTATCTATTTGTTTTATAAACAACAAATTTGGTGAAGTACCGCTACTTCCATCTAAAAAAGTTATTTGCCTTAAAAAAAAGGTTAATAAACTTGACTTAAGCCATTGAGTGCACTTTTTTCAAATCTATTGCCAATACTAAGTACTAGTAAAATTAAAATTTAGGATTGAAGATATGTTGTTATCATTCAATGCACAAAAGAAAAAAGGTTTTAGATTCTTATTCTTTATCTTGATTTTAGCAGGAGAACAAACGATTTCCTAACTTTATCTTTTATCAAGTGATGTTACGTATATCTCACTAAAATATCATATATATACTAAATTTTGCTAGAGTAGATTAAGATTTTTATTCTTATATCAGGATGAAAACTTTTTTTTCGAGGTCCCCTCAGCCACATGACCTATGAGGACAATTTTAGGTTGAAAATACATTTAAGTTACTCCAAAAAAAATTTTTTTTTCTTGTACTTGACCTATTCCTCTTAAGTAGGGGTGGTAATTCGTATCGGTAAGTCGTAAACGTGTCGTGTCATAAACATGTCATGACCTATATAATGCAAACTCATTACATGACATGTTTATTAATCGTGTTAATCGTTTTCGTGTCTAAGTGGGTCGTGTTAAACACGTCGTGTATTAGTGTCACCCATTTATTAAATATTGTATTTAAGAATTTTATTTTATTTAAACTTTTATAATTTGGTTACTACTTTTTAAAATATATCTAAATGATTAAATTCGAACAAACATACTAAAATAGTCAATAAAATATAATGTAGTTGTATATAGAAATTAATTTTACTTTACTTTTTCATTCAAGTCTTTATTACTCATAATAATAATAAAGCAAAAATGACTCGTAATAATAACATAAACAAAATTATAAAAATCATCTAAAAAATATCTAAATTTTACTTTGGTGAAAATTTTTATTTTTTCTTAATAAATAATTATTAATAAAATCTAAAACATAAATAATATATTAAAAGCAAAATGAATATTTCCTCTCAAATATAAAATAAAATATGATAAAAGATAAAATAAATAAAAATGCTATTAATATGCCTTCAAATGGGTGAATTTTTGTACCAATCTATTTATTATACCATATTTATTATTTATACATTATTTTTTAATCGTAATAAGTGAATTATAAACGAGTTAAGCAGATTGATATATTAATGACTCGTTTATTAATCGTGTATAAACGTATTAACATGTTTATAATCTAGACCTACTTAAATCAAATCTACGACATGTTTATTACGTGTATATCGTGTCGCGTTAATCCTTTCCTAACCCAGGTACTCTTAAGTGGTGGGTCAAATACATTTCGACTCAAAAAAGCGCCAGCAAAAAAAAAAGCAAAAGTGGTCAAATTTCGTTGGATTTCCCCGCAACGCACGCGCGTACAACAAACACTGATAAAACTACAGGAAAGGAATTTCTCGAGATACGCAAAGTCACGTGCGGCGGTGGGGCGGATACAACGAAATTATGCTGTTGTGCTGAGTGGGCGATGAGGTGGGAATACAGGTCGAAAGGGAAGGGCAAAATCGGTAAAAATGACACGGATTGATGTCTAAAACGGGAAACTAAAAAAAAAAGTGCTACAAATTCTCTCGCCAATCTTTGAATTCACGAACTCTGCATTTGGGATCTCTCTCTCTTTCTCTGTTTCCTCTGTTTTCTTTATAAACAAACATTTCGTTCGCTTCTGAATCGGATCACATTTCCTACAGATTCCTCACTTTCTCTCTCTACCCATCTCGCCAAACTCTCTCTCCAAAACTGGGTAGTTGAGATCTTGGGAGATCGGTTTGTGGGTGGGACTGAATTTGAGGTGTGATAGTGAGTGAAGAAGAAGGGTTTGCAGAGGAAGAAGGCAGAGGAATGGATTCAAGCAGGAGAGATGTGGGTGTTCTTGCCATGGAAGTCTACTTCCCACCTACTTGTGTTCAACAGGTGATAACTTTTTATTGATTTCAGATTTGTTTCTTCTCTTGTGGTCCATGCAAAGAAAAGGAAAGATTTTTGTGAATTGTGAATTCTTTTTGTTTTTGTTTTGTTTTGATTTTTTTTTTTTTTGTTGGGGATTTGATTTTTTTTTTTTTTTTGTACTGTTAATGTGGTGGGCTTTTGTGGATTTGGAATCTGATTCATATATGGGTGGTTTGTGGTTGATAGTCAATTTTGGGTGTTTGAGATTTGTGGTTGTTGATCCAAAAAGACTTGATCTTGGAATGTCTATATGGATTGAGACTCAAGGTGGGTTTTTGTTTTTGAGGGATTTGAAGCTTTTAATCTATATGTTTCTCCATCATAATGTTAGTGATAGTTTGTAGAGGAATATGAGGAAGTGGAGGAGAAAGTATATCCACTTTTTTGTACTGGAATAATAAAGAAAGGAGGTGCTTTTTTTGTCTGTTGTTGAAGACTGTGTCTCACCTAACAGGTTTGTTTTGGTTGATTTAGCTTTGATGGGTACTTTATATTCTAATGTATGATTATAAATTTCATGTTTAGAACTGGGGGTTTCCAATTGGTTCATGAGGAAGACTCGCCTTGGCTGCTTATTTGTGCTATGATTTGTGCCAAGCTTTTAACCATGTGTGTGGATTATGTTAAACTCTTTGATCATCAGCGGAGGAGGTTTCCGCTGTCGGATTTAGGTTGATGTAATCGCCTACTTTATGTTCTTTATTGGTAAATGGGCATATGAAGTTGTAGATCTGTCCTTTTTAAGATGTTTTAGCATTTGGACAATCTTTAAAGAATTTCTAAAGGATTTATATTGATTATTTTGATTTATTTAATGTTACCATGTGATTTAGGATTTTTTTAAACTAGTCAAGATACAAGTTCGTGTTCATTTAATCTCGATTCTGAAAGATATCTGCTAAGTTTTTAATTCAGTTTTCTTGTTGTCAAAGCCGTTAATCAAATGCTAACTCTTGTTCCCTTCCGCCCCCCTCCTTTTCGTTTGTGATTTCCTTGGTGTTATCAAGATTGTGTGATCTAAAAGGGAATTTGACTGGATTGAATTGGATGGATCGTGTTTGAAATGAATTTATTTATGCTTCATTTCCAAATGATCCTTAGTTTGTTCAATTGGGAAAGGTCTTGCTGATGTTCTTATGAAATTTCCTGCAGCATAATGGTTTTGTGTTGCTGGTTTTTGAGATTTCGAAAGTTGATTACTGTTGAAAAGGAACCAGGGAATGATTTAGTAGCAGTCCTTTTGAGATATTTAATGCATTAACCAAATTTAAACTTTGAAAAGTGAAAACAAACTAGTTGCAAAGATAAGTTAGCTTAATATTTCATGTGCAGAAAAATAAAAAAATGGGGACATATACTTGTTGTTTCTCTCTTATTATCGAGTGACAACCTGTGCGTTCTCGCTCTTTTTTTTTTTATTCTTAGAAGAGAGTTCTAAATGTATTTCGAAATTGACACTTGAAAATTTAGCATGCCATGCGTTTAGGATTGTAGGCTCAAGTGTCTTAGACTTTATTTACTTGTTCACACTACAGGAAGCATTGGAGGCTCATGATGGCGCAAGTAAGGGAAAATACACCATTGGATTTGGGCAAGACTGCATGGCATTTTGCTCAGAGGTGGAGGATGTCATCTCAATGGGGTAGTCTATGTCGATTTCCCCATAAAAAAAAATATTTAGAGCATTTTCAGTTGTGAAAGATCAGCAGATACACTCACACACTACGCTCACGTACACACAAATTATCTTCATGATTCTATAATTATTTGATGTATTTATCACTGCTCTCTTTTTCAGTTTGACAGCAGTTACTTCCCTCCTTGAAAAGTATAATATTGACCCGAAGCAAATTGGACGACTGGAAGTCGGAAGTGAGACTGTTATAGACAAAAGCAAGTCCATAAAGACTTTCCTTATGCAAGTATTTGAGGTATCATTGATTCTTTTTAGGCATTTATTCTAAATGAACACGATAGATACATCATCTCCTATTTTGGAAAATATGGCATATACTTTGTATTGAGTCTTTCTCGGAGGATTAGGAATTAATTTGAATTGGGTTTCTCACTGGGTTACCAAGAGTATTTAGTGAAACTGTTGTTACAAAGTCTGAAACTAAATTTTGCGCTTGATTTACTCGCTTCCCTGAGCTCTGTGTTTAGAAGCGTGGCTAGATTGAACCGAGAATCATGCTTATTCTTTTGTTGGACTGAGATGGTCAACAACCAAGACAGTCCTACTTATCTGATGCTGAACTCCACAATTTCCTTGTATACATGTGTCTCTCTTATTGATTTACTAAATACTCGGGAAAATGTGTTGTTCTATGCACCTTTCTTGGAATTCTCTGATTTAGCATGAAGATTCTTTCTTGTTTCTCCCATTTTTACGGTTATTTCTTATATATGTGTATTTGCTGCACTTATTCTGATTGATACAAACAGGAACATGGTAACACCGATATTGAAGGAGTTGACTCGACAAATGCATGCTATGGAGGAACTGCAGCTTTATTCAATGTTGTAAATTGGGTGGAGAGCAGTTCCTGGGATGGACGCTATGGACTTGTTGTATGCACGGATAGTGCGGTATGACTTTTTCCTTCTGAAAGGTAGCCTTTGCTGCCCAATGTTCCCGCTTGAGACTATTTGAACTTCCCATTGAAACCCCAAACTTACTTGTATCATATTCAGGCTCTTCTGCTTACTTTTTTTCTTTTCTCTTCTGTTACTTAAATTGCGTCGTGCCATGTAATTCATAACCAATTGGCAAAGGGAAGTGCCTCTCTTTGCTTACTGCTTAGCTTCTTGGTTTCAGGTATATGCTGAAGGACCAGCGCGGCCTACTGGAGGAGCGGCTGCTATTGCCATGTTAATTGGGCCAAATGCACCAATTTCATTTGAAAGTAAATTTAGGGGGTCCCATATGTCTCACGCGTATGATTTTTACAAGCCAGATCTCGCTAGTGAATATCCGGTATGCTATCACAATTTGTTATTACTAGCATGTGCATGAGTGTGTTTTCCCATATGTCTGTGCATATGATTTTTAGTAGAATAATCTCGCTTGTGAAGTTCTTATTCGCTTTCACTATTTGTTATTACTAGCGTGTGCATGTAAGCTACACAAGTATACTTTCCCTTTACCAGCCATGCCTGAGAAAAAAGAAGACCCTGGGCATTGTTGCAGTTTTTCTTCTCATTTAGTTATTGAAAAAACTTCCTGTAGAATCCGAAGGTCCTCACAAGGCACAACAGGACAGTAAAATCTGAATTTTGTTGAAATTTGTGATGTGCTTCAGATTAAAACAAGAATAACTCATTTGTTAATGTTTATTGAAGAAATGACATTCAACAATTTTAATTAACTCAGCTCCTTTTTAGATTTATATCGGACCTAAAAGCATAGAGTTCCGACTTCTTACATTGAGAGAAATGAATGTTTAATCATCCCCTTCACTTGCATATGAATCAAATGTATAATGTGGAGGAAGATGGATTGATAAAAATTAATATATTAGCTGGTGCCTTAGAAACTAAATAATGCTCCTCATAAATTTAATTGTTATGTATTATTGCGTTCTTGAGCTTTTTATTAGTCTCCTTTTTGTTTGTGTGTTCTCATTTCATTACAATCCATTTTAGGTTGTGGATGGAAGGCTCTCACAAACTTGTTATCTCATGGCACTTGATACTTGCTACAGGCGTCTGTGTGCTAAGTAAGTGGTACTGAGTTACATAGTACCTCAATTCATTTGAGTGATTTGGTTCAGATACATGAACTTCTTGCGATTTTGTCCAGATATGAGAAATTTCAAGGAAAGCAATTTTCGATTTCTGATGCAGACTACTTTGTGTTTCATTCCCCTTATAACAAGGTATTGCGTTTGTGATATGTTCTTTTATATTGAATCAAGTGGATGTTTGAAGAAATGGTACACTAATTTGCGTCTTAAACTGCTCCTGCAGCTTGTACAAAAAAGTTTTGCTCGACTGTACTTCATCGACTTTTTGAGGAGTGCTAGGTAATTATCGGTTTTGCTGTTTGATTGATCTACACGTTGTTTTTCTATTAGGTCCATATAACATGTAACTCATGTCATTTACTTCTATTCATCAGTTCTGTTGATGAGGATGCAAAGGAAAAGCTAGCACCATTTTCAGCTTTGTCTGGTGATGAGAGCTATTCTAACAGGGACCTTGAAAAGGTTGGTTCAGTTTATGCCCCATTTTTCTTATTTATAGCTATTTGTGCTGCGTTGCGCCCTTTATTTACTGGATATCATGTAATGACAGATGTCCCAGCAAGTCGCAAAACGCTTGTACAATGAAAAGGTGCAGCCAACAACTTTGCTGCCAAAGCAAGTAGGAAATATGTACACAGCATCATTATATGCAGCATTTGCATCACTTATTCACGAAAAACATAGCGCACTGGTAATGTACTCGTGTACTTCTAGAGTTCGCAGTTTTGAGTGTCGCCGATCACTGATATATTTTTTGTAAATGTAACATTTGATGTTTGTAGGGTGGTAAAAGGGTAGTTATGTTCTCGTATGGGAGTGGTTTGACTTCCACAATGTTCTCATTTCGGCTTTCTGAAGGTCAGCATCCGTTTAGCTTGTCAAACATCGCAAACTTAATGGATATATCAAGGAAGTTGAAGTCTAGACAAGAGGTAATGTCACTTGTTCTCTTTTCTCTTCTTGTAATCATGCTTGTTATTTTTCTTTTGATAGGAACGAGACTTTATTATTATTATTATTATTATTATTATTATTATTATTATTATTATTATAGCTAAAAGAATTATGTTAATGGCGAGAGACATTGTGTCTCTCTAAAAACAAATTTGAAGAAAAACTCCTATCAGTATAGTAGGGGAAAAACACGTCGTCCCTATGAATAATACCTCCAATCCCCCACAATTGTGATGGAACAAAACGATGTAAACTCATCACAGTGTGGTGCCACTCTTACTGAATCAACTAGGTTGAACATGTGATTCTACGGCAGGGAATTGCAAAAGTGGAAAGCCGAGAACACACAAGAGTGAAATAAAATTACAACCCCACTTGATCCTCTCCTTGGTGGTCAACCAGCTCACCCGTTCCACTCCAATCTTTTCAGCAGTCTCTTCCCTTTATCATTCAACATGATAATAGAGACCAAGGCCCCATTATATTGTACTCAAGAAGATTTTCGTGTTCATTTTGCAGGTTTCGCCTGAAAAATTTGTCGAAACTCTACGGCTGATGGAGCATCGTTACGGGGGCAAAGACTTTGTGACAAGCAAGGATACCAGCCTTCTACCTCCGGGTACATTTTATCTCACAGAGGTCGATTCCCTATATCGAAGATTTTACAGCAAGAAGGACAAAAAGAATAGCACTGCTGTGGCACGGGAGAATGGTTCATTGGCCAATGGCCACTGAAGAAAATGTTGCAATAATGGCGGTCGGAATCTCATTTTCAGAACCTTCTAAGTTTCATTGTTAGAACCTAGATAATTATTTTTCATTTTCTTTGCTTGCTAAGCTGTTTGATTCTATTAGCACTTTCAGTGGCTGTAGTTCTCCTAATGCATTTATGCTTCCTTTAAATTTTGTTGTTGTTTGGTTTAGCTTTTGTTTCTCGAGTCTACTCATTATTAATCATTATCTATCTTGATCTTGGATTCTTAGAAAGGTAAAAATGGTGTGTGAATCTGTAGAACAAAGTACTAGGAAGAAATGTTATGGTGTTTGGTAACGTTGAAAAATGTGCACATAGGGGCCTAAAAAAAAAAAAGAGAAAAAAAAGAAAGAAAAATGTGCACTTCAACTTCCATAGAATAGCTACAATGGATTGTGACCCGTTACACCCTAAGTATTGTTGGTAGGTTTATGTGTTTATGATGATTGTTTGTCCATTTCAATTCAATAGAAGTACAACAACACAGCCTTTTAAATTAGTTGGGGTTAGTTACATAAATAAACTTTTTCATTGCGCTCGATTAGAGTAATGTATGATAATTCAATGAAATTAGACTTAATTTGTTGAAATATTATAATCTTTCATAATTTTTGCTATTATATCATAATCTTTTTAGATGGTTTAATTTATATCCAAGTTAATTTTGTGACTTAAAATTTGATGAATTGACACTTTAATATAAATTTTAAAAGTCACTTCATCACTCATAATTAGGGCTGGCAAAATGTGCTCGGTCCCGTTTGTTTGGTTTTATCCGGACTCGTTTTAAACGGGACCGGACAATATTTTTGTGAAAAACATACGGGTCTGGACAATGTTTTTTGTTCGTCTAAAAATACGGGACCGGGACTGGACAAAAATTCTTAAAAAACGGGTACCCGTTTATTGATTAATTTGAAGGGCATATAGGTAATTTCACACTCCATAACCTAATTTCACACACACACTCACTGTCTCACACTCACATCTCACCGTCTCACTCTCACTCTCACTGTCTCACACTCTCTCACGGTCTCTCTCACCAAACCATCTGCTCTGCCTCTCCCGCCCTCTGCCATCGCCGCCAGCCGGCAGCCAGTCGCCAGACTCGACGTCGCCAAACTCGCATTCTCGTCGCCACCATCTCGCCGTCTCGCTCCGCCTGTCGCCGCGGCCTCCGCTGTGTGCTTGGCCTCACCGCCTCACTCGTGCCGTCGGCGGTCGGCCCGTCACCCTCTCCCTCCAGGTCTCTCTCTCTATCTATCTATCTACCTAGCTCACAGCGCCGACGCTGCCCCTCAACCTCACCCGCCCCCACTCACCCAAATCCCTAACCGCCACCACACCTCACCCGCCTCCGCCTCTGACCTAACCTCTCTCTCTCCGAACGTCCTCATTTCCTCACTTTCTTTCGGCTCGATCTGCCAGCCCCTTCTCGACTTCACTACCATCCTTGCCATCCCTCGCCACTGCTCGCCTTACCTTCGTCTGCCCTCGCTCATTTCGATGTTGCATTTCTCAGTGCCTTAAGATTATTTTTTAATTTTAATGTGATTTTTAATTTGTGAATTGATTTTAATTTATTTATTTTAATTAAAATTAATGTGTAATTATGATGTTTTATATAAAAAATGTGCAATTGTATAATTTTTTTGGTGAAACATTAAATTGTTTGAATAAAATTTTATAATAGTTTTTTATGTTGATACATATTGTTTTTTTTTTTTATTTTTGAAAAATAAAATGCATGTATGATTGTAATTTAGTTTTTATTGTGATTATTTGTGATAATTGTTTATAATATATTTAATATTTATTTTTTGGTAATTGGTGACTTGTAGACTTGTAAGTTGTAGTTGAGGGTTTTTTTTAAATAATTGATAAATAAAATATTTAATCATATTTAAAAATAAAAAGCGGACAAAACGGGAGCCGTATGTTTTACAAACTTACGGAACTGGATAAAAAAAATTGTCCGTTTCAAAAACGGGACCGGGTCCGGACACCAAATTTAATCATTATAGAAATGGGTGTCTGGTCCCGTTTATGTCCGATCCCGAATTTTTGCTAGCCCTACTCATAATTATCAAAACAATTATTAATTTTATAATTTAAATTCATTATTTAAGTGTCAAATCATTAAATATGGAGTTCAAAAGTGAGTTAAGACATTTTGTAAAAAAAAAAAGTGGTTGGGGGACACAAACTAAATAATCTACGTAGGTTAGGATATAATAAAAAAATCCAAAAACATTATGATATAATAGGAAAAGTTGTGTCCACCACTTGATACAGCCTGAGAATCAAGGGTGTCTGATGAGTGTGTGTCCTTTGTGCCTCCCTAGCTGGTGCACCACAACAATCTTTTCGATAAATTATAAATTTTCTGTTACTTTTAGAGGAAAAAATTACAGATGTACTGTTAAAAATAAAAGAAATGAGTAAAATAAGATAGATTTTTTTTTTTAATTCCAAAACTAAGGTAAATCACATTTTTCAAATGTGTTTTTAGATGTACCAAAAATTGTTACACGAATGACGCATTTTGAAAATGCGCCATTCATGTATTGTGGAAATAGTCCACGTGGCGTCCATGTGGGCTCCACGTAAGCCATTCATGTTTCTGAACACTCAACTCGGGCTCTCATGTTTCTGAGCATGCCACGTGGGCTCCACGTGGACTGTTTCACAATACACGAATGACGCATTCGGAGATACGTGCGTAATGTTTACATGGATTGTCCACCTCGAGATACATGCTTGTTGTTTGCATGGCTTGTCCCTCGCCAGACACGTACATGTCATTTCCATGGGTTGCCCACCTTAAAATACGTGCATGACCTTTGCACGGTTTGCATTGATTGGACGATATTGTATAAGTTGTCTACCTCGATATACGTATGCGACGTTTGCATGAATTGCACGAGGTTGCTGGGTCGGCCATCTCGACATACGCGCGTGTTGTTTGCATGACTTCTCCACCGTGAGATACATGTGTGGCATTTGCATGAGTTGTCCACGTACATATACGTGCGTGTCATTTACATCAATTATCTACTTCAAGATATGTGCATGATGCGGGTTGTCCATCTCGAGATACGCACGTGATGAAGCTTGTCAATCTCGATACGTACATGACGTTTGCATGAGTTCACCACTTTGAGTTGAACAAATTACTCCTTTTAAGGAGTAAATAAGAGGTTTTGTATTTTGTATAAGTGTCTCCTTTTGAAAATGTGTCATTCATTCTACCTCATTAGTTGTATAGATGACTCTTTTTCAAAAGGAGTCATTCACTCGACCTCATCAACATACATCGCCACATGGAGCCACATCATCATCAATGACTCATTTTCAAAAGGAGACATACCTTAATTTTATAAATAAAAAGTATCCATCCTTATTTCATGAATTAAAAAGTAAGGATACCTTACTTGATGAAAAACTCCCTTTTACAGTGAAGAGAGTCATCACGTCATCACCATATTCTCTTCGTGTTTGTATTTCTAATCTAATCTAAAACCATAAAAATCTGTTAAGCTGAAAGAACGTGAAGTAATCCGTAATCGAAGAGTCAATTAGCAGTGGTTGATTCGGTTAATCTGTCCTCCACACGAATCCCTAGAACACTGAAACCCAGCGATCCCTCCCCATCAACAACACCACTACACAAGTGACCTAGCTTCGAATCAAACCGCCTCGACATTCGAAACCCTCTCTCCCATCCCACTTGGCGCCACCGATTCCTTCTCTCCCAGGCGATCCTCTCACCAATTCCTCCAATTAGGGCTCCGAATCGTGCCGCAAAGTTAGGGCTTGATCGAGCAATGGAGGGTTACAAGAGATGGATCAGGAGGAACAAGGAGTACGTCCATTCCATGGAGTCTCTGGCCAATGTGAGAGACCGCCTTCTCTTCTCGTCGATCCTTTCGTTCTTCTTGTTGTTGATTTGGTTTGGTTTGGTTCTGTGTTTGATTTGATTTGGTTTAGTCGAAGAAGTGAAAACTTGACTCAATAGAAACTGTAAAAATTCGGCGAGGTAGGGGCAGACCAAAGTTACATGGGATGCATTAATTAAGAGGGGTTTGAGTGGTTTGCAAAGCTCACCATCAATTGCAATTAATCGAGCAAAATGGAAAAGTTTGATCTATGTAGCCGACCCAGTTAATTTGGGACTGAGGCTATGTTGTTGTTGTTGTTGTAGTCGAAGAAGTGAAAAATTGGATGAATTTGTTGTTGTTGTTGTTGATGAATTGGTGTGCAGGGACTGACGTGGCTTCTGCCGGAGCGATTCTCGGCGTCGGAGATAGGACCAGAAGCAGGTTTTGTGAATGTTTGGTAACAATTGCTGCTTCTTGTATGCAATGTATAGCAATGTTGATGCATTAATGAGTGATTTGAAAGTGTGTTTGTTGAACAATTTCAATCATCTTTTTATGCAGTAACTGCTATTTTGGGTATGATCACTACTGTTAATGAACACATAATTGATCAAGTGCCTGTTAGTATTGCACAATCGTCTTCGTCTTCGTTGTTCCCTTGGTCGTTGTGTGTTTCCGTGATTAAAGACGCCGAGACGTTGATTGAAGTTGCGGCCGAGCACTATTATGGCGCTGAGAAGAAATGGAATTTCATTGCTGTTACTGAGGCTGCCAAGTAATGACCTGTTGTATTTGCGTTTTTATTTGTGTCTTTTCTTTCGTTGTTGCGACTTATTTATGATTAGGAGTTTGTGAAATCTAGAGTATGGAATCGGTTTCAGGGTACTGGTTAGGTTGGCTTTGTTCCGAGATAGCGGGTATAAAATGCTCCTTCAAGGAGGGGAGACGCCAAACAAGAAAATGGATACTAGCGCTTTGAATTCCAACCAGGGATTGAGGATGGGATTGAATTCTGGGACGCATTCCCGGGCTGGTGGTGCGCAGGGTTACTATGCCCAGGACCCGAGGAATTTGGAAGGAAGGGCGATATCTGCATTGAGCAGATTTGGAGAGAGTGCCAGGATGGTTTCTGATCCTGCATGGTTGAAGAGGCTTCAACACCACCAAGCTATGACTGCCGAGCCTCCAAGTAATTGTTTATAGTAGAAATAGAAGGACCAAAAATTTATGATGAAAAATCGCTTATGCTCTTTTATTCATGTTCTTGCAGCTTCAGTGGTGAAGAAGCCTACTCTTTACTCCATTTTGTCTGAGAGAGGACTCTCAGGAGGTTTGTTTCTAATACAAGAAGTTCTACATATTACGAGACCCCTGATTTATGTGCTGCTTATTAGAAAGTATGGGACTCGATCATGGAAACCGTGGGTTTTGTCATTGGCTGTGGACTTGACTGGAGCGGGAATTCTTTCCCAAATTTTATGTGTGAGACATCAAAGAAGAGAGGGGCATCTCCTCTCCAATTTAGAAAAGAATGAGGTGAGGATTCTTATGTTCTTCCTTGTTATTACACTTCTGTCTATAATTCCCACCTTCATGGCTTAGCGCAAGTAATCAAGTCAAACAGCACTCTAGAGTTTCTAATGATGTGTTGATTACTTATTACTGGTTTTTCCATTTTTTTTCTGGTGCTTCTGGCTTATATCATATGGATGTGGAACAGGTTAGCAGGCGAAAGCTGTTGTGGGCACTTTATCTAATGAGAGATCCATTCTTCAGCACCTATACAAAGTATTCACTAATTTGCTTTCTTTGAATTCTATATCAGATTTATGTAGTTTGACTGCTCTAATACTTCTTCTTCCAATTATTTTTAACTTTGACTGTGTGAATTGCAGGGAAAGATTGGAAAGGACTGAAAAACTTCTCGAACCTATTCCTGTAATTGGTTTTCTTACTGGTATGGCTTTTAGATGCTAATTTATTGTTAGTTTTCATGTTTGCCTTTGGGATTCTTGATTATTTTCAATTATAGTTTATATTAATCCAAAATTCGTGAATTATTTATAGTTTTGTCTATATGTGCAGCAAAATTAGTTGAACTTGTTATTGGAGCTCAATCACGGTACACTTACATGGCGGGATCTTGAGGTAGAACTGAAATCTCTTGCGTTGTGCTTACTGGTTCATTATATCCTAAATATAGCATTAGCTTCAATTCCAGTTTGAAGTTCTCATAGATCCTGCTCCCAAAATTTTGGAGGCAGTAGTAATTTATGGATACATAGATTTACATAATTATATGTTGAATTTTTTTTAGAATAGTTATTCCACACCAAAATCAAATGTACTGTACTCTTTTAGTCAAATATCTCTTTATACACATCCTTTTTATGCTTCAAGCATTTGAGTTATGCTGAACGAGTGGTTGTTTGATTTAAATTTCTTTTCTGGTGCGAACAAGGCACTGTTGATGTATCAAGCTCCTCTAATTCTCTGCAAATATTCGATTATTTATCATCCATCTATGTAGTTTGCTTTTCTCAGGGAGGTCTTCTCCTTGATTCTTTTTTTTTTTTTTGTGTATTTTATGGTACTGGAAGGGTAGTATAGAACCATGATGGTGAGAGCAGATAAAAGGAATTTATTTGAAGATTAGACCATAGCATTACAAGGACTTGCAGTGAGAAAGTTGTTCTCTCTGTCACCATCCAAACTCCAATTAAATTGGGATTGAGGCTTTGTTGTTAACTTGTTATTGTTGTTGTCACCATCCAAACTCCAAAGTTTAAAATACTACTTTCTTATCAAAAAGACATGATGAAAATTAATTTCTGGGCTACTTAATTGGCAGCTTATTTCAAGCATATGGTATGTTGTTATGTACTGAGAAATCGAAATGCAATTCGTTATTTTTCATGATCCAAATTTGCTCCACAGATAATTTCTTCTGTCAGAGTGAGTTTTCTGAAGTTCTTTTACTTGCCTTGATATTCATTTATTTAAATATAGATGAAGGCATTGGTTGCTGCTAATGTTTCATCTAACCACAGCTTTTAATGTCGATATCCACTATCCAGTACTTAGTTCGCTTGCATGTTTGAGATGCAGACCTCTTTCTTCCTATAGGGATTTCATATCTGAAAACTATGAAAATATTAAATCATGTGCTACGATGATAATATCTTGAACTTTTTAATTAGCTGATTTGTTTTTAATGTTTTATGTGAAAGCAATTGTCACATCATAGGTGGCTATTGCCCTTTTTTATTGATAGGTCTTTTGTATTGGTGCCCTTGATCAAATGGTCTTTGAAGGCATTGGTAGATGATGTTTACATTTTAGCATAACCATGATGGAGCACTGAGTTTGACATGAGGGGTGTGACTTCAATTTTCGGTGTTTGGTTCTTGACCTGAGTGTTGTGTGAAATTTGATTATTCATTAGTTTTCATAGTGTTATAATGATTAGGAGCAAATTATGACTATGCTTATTAAATTTGATAAATTTTTGTTTTTGAAACAATAAATCTATTTGGACTCATGAGTCCGGATTCATAAGGAGTTTTTAAAAAATTTTGTAAATATTTAAGGGGTATAATAAAAATTTTACATGATTATGGTTGTTTCATTAATTACCCGAGGATGTATTTGAAATTAAAAAAAATTTTGAGTCCGGACTCAAGAGTCCAAATAGCACTACCCGGTTGGAAAACATAGTTAGTCTATTTGTATCATCAGTATATTTTTTAATTTCAATTGCACTAAATCGAGCACAACGGAAGAGTAATGAGGAATTGTTGTCTTTTTTGAGTGTTATTTTCTTTTTAGGCAATTTTTTTGTATTAATTTTGTAGCAGTGCATTTTAGTTTCTTCGATTCTTCTCATTCCCTTTTCTAATACTGTTGTGACGAGAGTAATAGGAAAAGTTATCTCTGTACCTTTGCTAATTGAAAGTTTGGTACAAATTATTGAATTCATAAGTCGAGTGAACATAATCCTTATATTCTAGCGAGCAAGGTTCTTCAGAAACTTAAGTCGGGTTACACTTCTCTTAAGAGATCGATATACGAGAAACATTAATAACTCAGCGCGTGGGGCCAACCATGCCCATTTCTTCTTCTTCTTCTACCTCAACCTGTATCATTGGTCCGCAATGTCCGAAGCACAGCGCAATAGAAGGTTCAAATGCCCAAAAAACCCATTTGAATATAACCTCATTGTTGGCATTAGGCTCCCCATGCCGCCATTCCACACGTGTCCCCGGATTGGTTTCTTGAAGAGCGTGCCATCCACCACGGTAACATTTTATACGATTCTTCCCAGTCTCCATAGACTTTAGCAATTGCCTTCTTCTTCCCCAACCACACTTTCTTGTAACGAACGTCATAACTGTATTTGTCCTTGATCATCTGATGAGCAACTGGAACTGAGATGGACGGATCTCTTCTCACCACATTTTCAACTTCACGACATATAACGGTGGAGTCCAAATGCGCATGATCTTTGGACAGATTGGCGTAGATGCATGTATGTGGTCCTGCATATTTACTAATCTCAAACATTCCATGCGATTTTCTTCTCGAACAACGCAACCTCCAAGTGCATCCATCTACATATTTCTTACAACGAACAATCCATACATTAGGTGTAGAATGAGTCACCACAAATCGCCTGTGTTCTTTGATGCTATACAATTTCACGGCATGTTGGATATCTACTTTACACATGAACCGCATGCCCTTTTGAAATTCTGCTCCTCATTCCATAAAAACCTTAAAGGGTCATAGCATTCTCATTGAGGGGTTGCAATGCCTCACTACTCAATTCCATAAATGCGGAGAAGGTACGACAAATTCACGAACACCACGGGCGCACCATCAATTCCGGCTGACCTCTTCGTCGAAAAAATCATCGTTCCCAACCTCGCTCGAAATTGGAGGACAAGATAATGAGCTATCATCGGCAATGACTCGATTTAATGTGTATCGAATCATGCCATCATCAACATGATGAGCATCGCCCCCCTTCATCATCTGTATCATCATCGCTACTCTCTTCACTAGTACGCCGTCCACTACCGCAATAGTCTCCGTCTTCACTAGTGTTCAACTCATCATAGGAACGAGGATCCTCGTCCATCTCGGGATTTGCGGTCAACAAGGGCGATGCACAATGACTCTGTTCCATATTTGGTCGAGTTGAGTGCTAGGTCCAAATTATTGAATCTAACGCCATATTACAGTTTGTACTATTATACGAATCTCTCGTTCTCAAATCGATATAAAGCTCCATGCATTTTGGTGGTGGTATTACGCCACAATCTCCCAAACATCTTTGAGACTCGCTTTCATCATCTATTCGCTTCTGAGGACGTAGTTGGCGTACCACTACCAATGTACTGTTTGACTGGATATCGATATGTGATGGTCAATATCATCTTTTCATTGTCTATCTCCAAAGAATTATAGACAAAACTCATAAATTCCTCGTACCACTAAACCCATGTTCGCTCTAAGATGTCGAACAAAGGCGGTTTAGTGTATGAAATTCCCGATGGTCCATCGACCATGTCCCCATTCATATAGCACAACAAACTTACTCTTCGATCGGCCATTATTGAATCTATATATGTAGAATACAAAGCATGATCAATAGAAGTGAATGCAACAATATCAACATTTTAAAAAGTGTAGTGGTTCATACTAAAAAAACGATTACGAGTAAAGTTAAAGAAGGATCCATCCCCAAACTAAACAATTCCGACTTTGTCCAATGGAAGGTAAAAAACAAAAATACATAACTAATGGGAACAATTCAAATTTGATGTAGAGAATTTATATTAGGACATTACATGTAGGAAGTTGATATTTTTAACTAATCCATAACCGAAGTCACTCAACAAGGTTTTAAGGCGACTCTAAACTAAACTAGATGGTCATAACGTTGAACTAAGGAATGCATGAACATACATGTAGTCACGAACGTACCATGGGCATAATTACGCTAATATATAGACTATTATGACAAGAAGGTGCATAAACAAAATTAATGGAAATAGATCGAAAGGTCATAGAAATGAGGAAAGAAAATAAGTGAAGATACATAACCATACCATATCAATCAATACCACGGAATATGCCACAAACAAAAATGTAACTGCTATACATGTCGTCTTGCGCAATTCCTAGCATTCCAACTAAAATTATCCTTAATACCTAAAAGCCACGCCAAAACTTATTTCAAATCATCACATTTTTTTATTTATTGTAGATTTACTTTCAATTTACATTATCATTGTTCAATCCATGCACTTAGACTTCAACTAATTCAAGACTAAATTAGAATTGGTTGTCTGGCAATTGTAACCTAATTTCTAAGTATTTACATGCAAACTCAAGTACTACTCAGTCGTTGCTTGCTACTATTACCGGTAATTACCTAAAAAGTTTACATTCTTAACAACAACAACAATATAGCCTCAATCTAAAATTTTTTTTTACTGTCATCTTTTCATAATACAAGATTTAGAAATCATATTGCACCTCGCGACGTAGTTAGGGGTATCGATTATATGTAAGGCTATGAAGCTTAAGCAGCAGCTGCTGCTGCTACTTAATAATAATTTACTACTTAATAATAATAATAATAATAATAATAATAATAATAATAATAATAATATATTCTATAATAAAAAAATTTGATGAAGCCTTTTTGGCTCATATCTTTTCAATAATGATAATGTAAAGGTTAAATATGTAAAAAAATAAAAAAACTACCTCATCCTTTTCTATAAAAGTGACGATTAATGCCACACTTTCTTAAAAAATAGACATAACATTAACAATTTTAAAAACGTTTACATTATTACTTTAGACATAATATTAACAATTGCCCACGTTTACACATATGGGCTTCAAAAAAATTGCACCCATGCGAGCATGGGCGGAATAATAATAATAATAATAATAATAATAATAATAATAATAATAATAATAATAATAATAATAATAATAATAATAATAATAATAATAATAATAATAATAATAATGATGATGATGATAATAATAATAATAATAACAATAATCTATGCTATAATAAAAATAAAAATAAAAATAATAATAACAACAACAACAATAATAATAATAATAATAATAATAATAATAATAATAATAATAATAATAATATATTCTATAATAAAAAATTCGAATTTTCTTTTCACGATGAAGCCTTTTTGGCTCATATCTTTTCAATAATGCTCAACCATCTTTTTTAATTGGTTGAAATACTATAATGTAAAAGTTAAATATGTAAAACAAAAAAAAAAACTACCCCATCCTTTTCTATAAAAATAATTTAATGACGTTAATAAAATATACATTAACAATTTTAAAACGTTTACATATTATTTTAATATTAATAATAAAAAATACGTAATAATAATAATAATAATAATAATAATAATAATAATAATAATAATAATAATAATAATAATAATAATAATAATAATAATAATAATAATAATAATAATAATAATAATAATAATAATAATAATAATAATAATAATAATAATAATATATTCTATAATAAAAAATCTCGAATTTTCTTTTCAAGATGAAGCATTTTTTGCTCATATCTTTTCAATAATGCTCCAACCATCTTTTTTAATTGGTTGAAATAATATAATGTAAAAGTTGCATATGTAAAAAAATAAAAAACTACCCCATCTTTTTCTATAAAAATGGTGTTTATTGCCACACTTTCTTAAAAAATAGACATAACATTAACAATTTTAAAAACGTTTACATTATTACTTTAGCTGCCCACACACATATGGGCTTCAAAAAAATTGCACCCACGTGTGGAGCATGTGCGTAACAGTTATAATAATAATAATAATAATAATAATAATAATAATAATAATAATAATAATAATAATAATAATAATAATAATAATAATAATAATCTATTCTATAATAAAAATTTTCAAATTTTCTTTTCACGATGAAACCTTTTTGGCTCATATCTTTTCAATAATGCTCCAACCATCTTTTTTAATTGGTTGAAATAATATAATGTAAAAATTAAATATGTAAAAAAAAATAAAAAACTACCCCATCGTTTTCTATAAAAGTTACGCTTAATACCACATTTTCTTAAAAAATAGGAATAACATTAACAATTTTAAAAAAGTTTACATTATTATTCTAGCTGCCCACACACATATGGGCTTCAAAAAAATTGTACCCACGTGAGTAACAGTGATAATAATAATAATAATAATAATAATAATAATAATAATAATAATAATAATAATAATAATCTATTCTATAATAAAAAATTTAGAATTTTCTTTTCACAACGAAGCCTTTTTGGCTCATATCTTTTCAATAATGCTCCAACTATCTTTTTTTAATTGGTTGAAATAATATAATATAAAGGTTAAATATGTAAAAAAAATAAAAAACTACCCCATCATTTCTATAAAAGTAACGTTTAATGTCACGCTTTCTTAAAAAATAGACATAACATTAACAATTTTAAAAAAAATTACATTATTATTTATACTGCCCACGGCTTCAAAAAAATTGCATCCACGTGCGGCGCATGTGCATAATAATAATAATAATAATAATAATAATAATAATAATAATAATAATAATAATAATAATAATAATAATAATAATAATAATCTATTCTATAATAAAAAAAATTTAGAATTTTCTTTTCACGATGAAGCCTTTTTGGCTCATATATTGAAATAATATAATGTAAAGGTTAAATATGTAAAAAAACAAAAAACTACCCCCATCATTTTCTATAAAAGTGTCGTTTCACACTTTTTTAAAAAATAGACATAACATTAACAATTTTAAAAACGTTTACATTATTACTTTAACTGCCCACACACATATGGGCTTCAAAAAAAATTGCATCCACGTTCAGAGCATGTGCGTAACATTGATAATAATAATAATAATAATAATAATAATAATAATAATAATAATAATAATAATAATAATAATAATAATAATAATAATAATAATAATAATCTATTCTATAAGAAAAAATCTCAAATTTTCTTTTCAAGATGAAGCCTTTTTGGCTCATATCTTTTCAATAATGCTCCAACCATCTTTTTTAATTGGTTGAAATAATATAACGTAAATGTTAAATATGTAAAAAAATAAAAAACTACCCCATCCTTTTCTATAAAAGTCACGTTTAATGCCACACTTTCTTATAACATTAACAATTTTAAAAACGTTTACATTATTACTTTAGCTGCCCACACACATATGGGCTTCAAAAAAATTGCATCCACGTGCCGAGCATGTGCGTAACAATAATAATAATAATAATAATAATAATAATAATAATAATAATAATAATAATAATAATAATAATAATAATAATAATAATAATAATCTATTATGTAATAAAAAATTTCGAATTTTCTTTTAAAGATGAAGCCTTTTTGGCTCATATATTTTCAATAATGCTCCAACTATCTTTTTTAATTGGTTGAAATAATATAATGTAAAAGTTAAATAGGTAAAAAAACAAAAAACTACCTCATCCTTTTCTATAAAAGTGACGTTTAATGCCACACTTTCTTATAACATTAACAATTTTAAAAACGTTTACATTATTACTTTAGCTGCCCACACACATATGGGCTTCAAAAAAATTGCACTCACGTGCGGAGCATGTGATTAACAGTGATAATAATAATAATAATAATAATGATAATAATAATAATAATAATAATAATAATAATAATAATAATAATAATAATAATAATAATAATAATAATAATAATAATCTATTCTATAATAAAAAAATTCAAATTTTCTTTTCCCGATGAAGCTGTTTTGGCTCGTATCTTTTCAATAATGCTCCAATCATTTTTTTTAATTGGTTGAAATAATATAAGGTAAATGTTAAATATGTAAAAAAAACAAAAAAACTACCCATCCTTTTCTATAAAAGTGACGTTTAATGCCACATTTTCTTAAAAAATAGGCATAACATTAACAATTTTAAAAACGTTTACATTATTACTTTAGCTGCACACACACATATGAGCTTAAAAAAAATTGCACCTACTTGAGGAGCATGTGCGTAATAACAGTGATAATAATAATAATAATAATAATAATAATAATAATAATAATAATGTAAAGGTTAAATATGTAAAAAAAAACAAAAAACTACCCCATCCTTTTCTATAAAAATGACGTTTAATGCAATACTTTCTTAAAAAATAGACATAACATTAACAATTTTAAAAACGTTTACATTATTAATTTGTAAAAAAACACACAAATATGGGCTTATAAAAAATTGCACCTACGTGAGGAGCATGTGCGTAAAAAAATGATAAAATAATAATAATAATAATAATAATAATAATAATAATAATAATAATAATAATAATAATAATAATAACAACAACAACAACAACAACAACAACAACAACAACAACAATAATAATAGTAATAATAATAATAATAATAATAATAATAATAATAATAATAATAACAACAACAACAACAACGACGATCGACAGATGGCAGTTGCCTTAACCTTAAAATTCATTTTTTGAGTTTTCCCTTTTTGAAATTCAAGATTTTGAACTACCACCGATTTTCTCTTTTGATTGGCGGTGGTTCCAATCTTCATCTCTCCGTGTTTTACGTCCTCAATAAAGTGCAGATCTTTTTAGATTTGTGAAGATTAGATCCATTTGTTGTGGTATATCTTCTCCCACACTCATTTTTTGGATTTGTGCAACTGATGGGTTGGTCATTATTTTTTTCACTTTCAAGGGGCGCTTTGTTCCTGAAACTCCCCTTTGCTTCCTTCCCTCTTTCGGCCACGAAAGAAAAGGAAAAAGAAAAAGAAGGGCATTAGTTTTATTTTTAGGTAATTTGTCTTCCCTTTGTTGGAAGTCTTGATTTTGTCTTCTTTTCGTTGGGAAGTTTTATGTTTTCTTCTCCTCATTGGGAAGTTTTGTTATTCGTTATGCAATTTTATCGAGTGTATGTGTATTGTAATGTGTTTCAATATTGTCCATAATTGTCAAACTGTTTTCATTGCACAATCACATTCACACTCAAAGTAATGACAGTTTTTTTTAACTAATATGATTTGCAAATTAATGTACTTTTTATATTATATGTCTAGTTCAGAGCCATTAATGATTAATGAAACTTTTATTTCTTTTCAAAAAAAAAATAACGATTGACATCGGTGGGCCATAGAAAGCATGTGAAAAGTGGGGCCTGTTTTGGGTATGGACGCTGTGGATGAAATCAATTTGGACTTGACCGTTAATTTTAGAGGGCCGCCAAGGGCACCCCACCATTTAATGAGGGCACCCGGTTAATGTGGGCACAAACTGATTTACTTGGGGCACCCAAAATTTAGACCCAAACTACCGAAAATACCCCTTGTGGAAATCCTGCTGCACCCCACCACCCCCAGCACCACCTTCACCGAAATCTTGTGAGGGGAATCCTCGAAATCGTGTTTCTCGTGTCTCCCCTTGTGTTTCTCCTTCGTTGTACGAGTTTTTTGCAGTTCGTAGGGTCGGGGTGTGAGCCGATTTCGTCTCCAAGTTAGGGCTCGGTTGAAGATCGTCGAACACACATATTTTGCGCGAAATCGATCGTTTGAATGTATGTTTTTAGTATACTTAAGTTACATTTGGTAGAGTAGTTGTAATGTGTATGTGGCGGTTTGTAGAATGGTTAAAAAAATGGGAATTCGCGGTTCTCGGCCACACAGGCCAGAGACTGTGCTAACTGTCTAGGTCAAGCATGGCCGAGACAGAAGCTAAATTTTTGGGAACTCGAAGTTTCGGCCACAAAGGCCGGAAGAGTTCACAGTGTCTCGGTTACGCATGGCCGAGAATACTTCAGTTATCTATTCTCGGCCGAGACATGACGAGAGCTAGAATTAGTGCTAGGTAATGTGGTGTCGGTGGTGTACAACCGAGAATTTGCTAGTACTCTCGGTTGTACCATTCCGTGACCTATGTACACCTCTCGGTTCTCTATAACCGAGACATCACCATACATCTCAGTCCTGCGAGGCCGATACAATCGCGCACATCGACAGAAACTTCGGATAACCGCAAAAAAAACACAATAAATTTGCAAAATTACCTCAAGTTTGACCTCCTCTTGCACCGTAGCAGTACAATCCTCCATTATATAGTGAAAACAAGTTCGGATTTGAGGAAATTATCAAACCCTATGTTGACAAACAAATCATCATTTTCACAGTTTTTCACAACTAAACAGTTCTAAAAAATCATCATATGGTTGTCAAACATTGTTACTTCGCTGTTGGATGATGTCAATCCGCAAGAATCGATAAACGCTCGACAAACGCAATGTGGCTTTGTGGTTCAACCTTGTGGTGGGGTGCCCTTTTTCTTTGTCAAAATGATTTGTGGGGTTTGAATCATTATATATACAGGGGCAGGGGCAAAAGGGTCTTTTCCAATTTTGTTGGAATTTTTACAAATAATTTGAGTGCCTTCATGAAAAGGTGGGGTGCCCTTAGCGGCCCTCTAATTTTACTGTGAAGAAAAAATTAAGGAAGAGATAGAGATCAAAGATGCTTGCGAGTTGTGGTGGGCCATGGACAGTAGTACAAGCAAAATCTAATTAGTGGGCCCACGCGATCAGTTGTGATGGCCGTCGAACAAAGGGAATCAGACAGATCAGATGGACCTAATTTATGGAAGCTATTTAATGTGTGGGCCAAGTTTTGCCATGAGAACAATAAGGAATTCGGGGCTCCAGGGATAAATTGAGCCCATAGAACAGGCCTATGGGCATCATCCTAAGCTCCACAAAACTGGCATATAGAAACACCAACATGGGGAGCTCTTCTACCAATACAGTGCACGACTCTGGATTAACTCGATCGAGTGATCAGATAGTTCGAATATTAGATGGTTTAGACAAAAAATAATAATTTAGACACGGTGGGGGAGGAGCCCACAAGGCATCTCATTTCGTAGTTCAAAGTCAGCTTGGTTGTATCATATAATTTTTTGCTTTTCTTTCTTTCCAAAACCTTAAATTCTTCTCCTGTGTTTTTCTTATCTTGAACCATCACCGAAAATGAAAATAGTTCTTTATGGCAACCTTACTGATGGTATCCTATAAAATTTGAGTGATTCGTCACGTTAAATTATATGATACAACTAATATCCGACAATGAGTCGCCTAAACATCTTAATTATGATTCTGATTCCGATACAGATACAACCTTTGATATTCAATGAATAACCAAATCCCGATATCCAAATACATCAAGATATCCTAAAAGGAAACAATTTTATTCGACCCTCTCCTGCTGATCTAATTCTTGAAGAAGGTCCCACCCGTCGTTCCAAATTTGATGGGAATGCAATCTATGAATGGAATATTGATGGCTTATCTAAATATCGACAATTAGAAGTCTTACACCACAGGCAAATCTATGCAAAAGCTTGTGCCTTAGTAGATCATGCTGAATGACACATTGCTAGTGCCATCACCAGTGGCTTTACTGGACAACTTTACGGTTGGTGGCAGTATGCCTTAACATCCCAATAACGATTAGATATTACCAATTCTGTTATGAAAGATGATAATGGTAATCCAATTCTCGATGCACAAGGATGACAACAACATGATGGTGTTGATTGTTTACTCACAAACCTTATTTGGCATTTTCTTGGTACCCTAACAACTATAGATGAAAAAATGCGAGATCAATTACAGAGCCTAAAATGTAAGACTCTTAATGATTTTTGTTGGTATAAAGATACCTTTTTATCTAAAGTCTATACTCTTACTACTATAGATTCTCCATTTTGGAAAGAAAGGTTTATAGCATGGTTTACCTCCTTATTTCGTTGAAAAAGTAAAAATCTTTATTCGCGAGAAAAATAATGGAGCTCTCAATTATCATAATCATACCTTTGGTGATTTAATACAAGCTATTCACCAAACTGAATTAGCATTATGTAATGACATGCGATTAAAACGTCAATTAGCTAAAGAAAAGAAAAATCAAGCATTAGGTACTTTTTGTTATGACTTTGGACATGACTTAGATATAACCAAACCCTCATCCTCATTTGAAGACGGAAACCCAATAAATATTCTAGCAATAAGATTTTTTTTATGAATCTTTCCAATCCAAATCTAAACCTTTCCCATCACGATCTAAGAAACGTACATCCAAACCTTCAAAACCTTCAAAATCGAAATACTTGTTATAATTGTGGTAAAACTGGTCATTATGCTAATAAATGTCATTTTAAATCACATAATAAAAAAATTCATAATCTCTAAGATGAATCTTCTTCATCCTCTGAGCATTGTCATTGCACTGACAATCTTCCGAATACTACCACAAACTTTTAAGGATCTTTGAAATCAAAGTGTTAACTGCCCATGAAGAACTTATTCTTGAAATAGGGATCAAATCACTGATCCTACATTAAAATACAAATACTTTTCCAAAATACTAAATGCCCAAACTCATACCAATACTTATGGCATAGATCAAGACCATGGTAAAGACAAACAAGTCCATACTAATACTGATGGCATAGATCAAGACTATGGTAAAGACAAACAAATCAAACAATGAGCTAAATTTAAAAAACAAATTGAACTAGATCCGTCACGTTACTCTATGACAACCTTACTTACAAAAGTTAATAAACGCAATTCTAATTCTACTATAACTACAGTTCATTCGCTCAACATGAATCAATCAATTAAAGTAAGAGATACAATCTTTGAAAGAGCATTCAACAAAACTTGAGACTGAAGATTCTAAAATTTTTTCTGTTTATGATAATAATGTGTTTATTGAAACTCTTACTCATTACATACATCAACGATGGTTTACACCTATTACACTAATTATAAAAGATTTTAAATATCAATGCCTAGCTCTAATTGATTCAGCTACATATTTAAATTGTATTCGCGAAGGTTTAATTCCTCTAAGATATTGTGAACATACAAATAGTCGTATTTCTACCGTCGAAGGAAATAAATCATCTATTAAATATAAAATCCCTCTTGCTCATATCTGTCATCAATCAATCTGTATACCCACTTCTTTCATAATAGTGAAAGGTCTTCAACATGATATTTTATTAGGTACCCATTACTTCAACACATTCGGCCATTCTCTATTTCTACCTAGGGTATATCAAAAATCTTAACGAGAAACACATATTTTTTCCATTTACTCAATTACCTAAATCCAAATATTTGAATCAAATTATAAATAATATTGAACATAAACTAACACATATTGACTTTTTACGGGCAGAAATAAACTTTTTAAAAACTAATCAAGTTATTACGACTCCCTCATTTCAAAGTAAATTAGTTATTTTTCAAGAAAAATTATAGAAACAATGTTGTTTAGAAATTCTATATACCTTTTAGGATCGGAAGAAACATCAAGTTACTCTACCATATATTGAGGATTTCAATAAAAGTCAAATTCCAATAAAAGCAAATCTCTTTCAAATGTATACCAGACTATTAAATTTGTGTGATAAAGAGATCAAAGATTTTTGCCAAAAAATTAATCTCTCCTTCTAAATCTCCTTGGAGTTGTACTATATTTTATGTCGAAAATGCCCCCGAATTAGAACGCGGAGCACCAAGATTAGTAATAAATTATAAACCACTAAATAAAGTTTTAAAAACAATCGATATCCTTTACTAAATAAATATGATTTAATTAAATGAATAACTATGTCTTTAGTTTTTTCTAAATTTGACTTTAAGTCAGGCTTCTGGCAAATACAAATTGCGCCTACCGATCGATATAAAATAGCTTTTAATACACCCTTTGGTCAATACCAATAGAATATCATGCCTTTTGGTTTGAAAAATGCTCCATCTAAATTTCAAAAAATAATAAATGATATTTTCAACCCTTATCGTGACTACATTATTGTCTATATCGATGATATCCTTGTTTTCTCTAAAACTGTTGATCAACACTAGAAACATCTCTATACGTTTCAACATATTATAATCACTAATGGTCTGGTATTATCACAGGAAAAAAATGAAACTTTTCCAAACTCTACAAGACTACAACCTTCTTAGGTTTTAGAATTTCCAATCAAACAATCATTCATGTCAATCGTGTTATTGGTTTTGCCGATAAATCTCCTGATCAACTTACTAATAAACATCAATTACAAGGATTTCTTGATTGTTTAAATTATCTCACTGACTTTTATAAACAAGCGGCAATTGATAGAAAACCCCTTCAAGAACAGCTCAAAAAAAATGTTAAGTTTCAATGGAATACAGTTCATACAAAAGCGGTTCAAACAATTAAAACAAAAATTAAATCTCTTCCTTGTCTACATTTAACCAATCCAGCGTATCATAAAATTATTCAAACCAATGCCTCTGATTTAGGATATGGAGGAATCTTATTACAAAAACATCCATCCCACTGAACAGTTAGTATGTTATACATCAAAATTATGGAACCCAAACATAACAAAATTATGCTACTGTCGAAAAGGAAGTTCTGGCGATTGTTTTATGTGTTCAAAAATTTCAATCTGATGTTTTAAATCAAAAGCTTTTGATTCGTGTTGATTGTAAAGCAGCGAAAGAAATACTATTAAAATATGTCAAAAATCTGGTTTCCAAACAAATATTTGCCCGTTAGCAAGCTATTTTAAGTATTTTTGATTTTTATATCGAATATATAAAAGGAGAACATAATTCTCTTCTTGATTTTTCAATTCTTATAATAAATGGAGAAATTAATTCTCTAAGCTTCACGCGGGACCCGAGTCGAGTTTTATCGGAAGAGAATCCATCATTTTCAAGTACATTTAACATTTTTGTTGAGTTGAGTTATTATTATTTTCAAGATTTACAATTTTAGCGGAAGCAACTAACATATTTAATAACTCGACAAACAAATCAGGGAGTTAGGCACCCTAATTGTGGAACCCGGTAAATATCATCAAATGAGAGTAAATACAAAAATACAAAATGTCACCTAGCTATGAAGTCTCCCGCACGCGTCTGCGATCACTACAAAATAAAAATGATGACCCAGGTAATAAATAGGACATATCCCATTTCGCAATATCAAAAACAACAGTTCACGATTTCAATTCATGCAAATAGAACGAAATGAATCAAGAACGCATGAATATCAAGAGTAACCAATCCATCGATGATGATGCCAAATAACAAGGAGTCCCGAACAAAAGGTTTAGCAATAGACATTTACTAGACCCGGCCCTATTAACCCTTGCGACTATGAGGCATTTATTAGAACATTCCTAGCCCGTATGACTATGAAACATACATGGACCCGAATAAATCAACGAACGACCATAATTAGGACGAGACTCTCTAACCCTCTATCATGACTTTATGGACCCCCTCAATCGACAACACTTTAATGTTTGTCTATAAATTTAAAGACATTTACTAATGACTATGATTTATTAGATCATTCCTTTGATACTCAGGTTAAAATCCTCAGGCCACCCTCATATCATTTTATACCTTCTTGTCCTAATGTTTCCCTAAAGTTTCATGAAGCCTTATTAACTCAAACTCGGTCTATTATTATTGAACACTTCAAAAAACCAAATTCAGATGAAGTTGCTTACTCGAAATTAAAAACTCAAAAGGTAATTTCTATCACTGAATGGACTCGACAAAATGACGTTCGACAATGCCCTTATTAATATCAGTCAATGGCATCGCTCCATTCTCACCAACCAATGTCTATTAGTTATAAAGATTACATTGAAGCATGGAGAGTCATTCACTTCTACAAAGAACCAGCCTCCGGACATTCGTGGTATATAACTTTCAAAAAACCATTATGCATTAACCTACCATCCTAGTTTATGTGTGAGTGGTGGATAAGATTCGCCCAATCTCGAACATCTTTCCTCCTGCAGTTCATGCAAAATATGACAAAGAAAAATTGTCCCTTTTTTAATTTATTCACAAACATTCCATTCGTTGGATCCTTAAATGGAATTACGACACTCATAAAATCACTCAAGCCAATAATAGTTCTTTTACCTATCCCTCTCAAGAAATACATGTCAAATGGTAGGATAAATTTGACATAGAATCAATCCAAGAAACCACTTTGTAACTCCTTTAGTTACACCAATTAAGCCGAAACCAATAACACCAACCGATATTCTTTCTCCTTTTTCTACATTACCCCAAACCTATAAAGATGTAAGCTTTAATACACCTGCAACGTCTCCAATTCAACCTACCACCTCAGCTAATTCCTTTGCCCCGATCTTGTTACCACTATCCTTCAACATCTTCAAAAAATGGAACATAAAATGGAAGCAAGGTTTAAGCAAATTGAAGATATGTATTCTTCCACATCCAGTTTTAATTTAGAAGGCGATGCCACCTCTGCAGCACCCGATTTCATTGATCTCTGAGAATGAAGTCTTTGCATAACATCTTATACAACCAGCAATCCAACATCTAGTACTTGATAGAGTCTTCTATCAATTATATCCTTATGGAATCCAGACTAATGCTATATGGAAGCAATATCAAATTGTCATCTTTGCATCTCAAGCTATCCATTGGACTCATGAAGAATGTAATCTTCTACTTATTTTATGGTATTTACTTAGATCTCCCTGCATCCAAATGTTTATTGATTATGAAAATCTTCAACGATTTCCTGCTTATGTTCATTTTGAATTATGGCGATCTCTCCTCACTCTACCACTAAAATCTCATTGTCATTTCATTATGTTCAATTAAATATATCATGGCTATGCCAATTCATTATTTCCAGCCCATGTCATTCATCCTTTCAGGCCCATGCCATTCAGACCCATTTTGCATGCCTCAATTACGCAGTCCTTTTTATGCAGTTGCTAGCTATCAACCATTATAGTCATATCAAGATCAACATCACACGATAAGTCAAAAGTGCTACAATACCTGAACAATATAAAGTAAAGCATCTTATCACTTTATATCCTGTCTTTTGTTACTTTTTATCTTGTCTGCTAATGAGTACATACGTGTCATAAGTATGTGGTATGTAGTACTATATTTACAGAGAAAATGCGTCTTTAATTTTTCCATTGCTCTCTATTTATAAATATCATAGTTATGGAATAGTAAGGCATTCGAAGTTGAAAGTATTCGAAGTTTAAGGTATTCTAAGTTTAGCAATCTAAATTGGTGAAGCAGTTTAAGTTTGAGCTTTCAGCTTTATGTCTTTAAGTTTTCTATCATTTGTAAATTTTCTTTGTTTAAATCAATATTGATCCTTTCATCCTAATATTCTTTATCCTTTTCCATTAATATCTTACACATCCCTAATCTTGTTCATACCTATATTGAGTTGCGTCACATTTGTATCAGAGCCAAGTTTATCTCCAGTTTTTCTTCGCGACGCAGACACCATACATCCACTGTAAGTAATGTTTCTTTTTGTTTCTACTTCTATATATTCGATATCGAAAAATGATTTTGAAGCAAGTTTCACTGTTTTAAATTTTTATTGAAAGCATTACTTTTCTATTTTTTTTTTTTAAAAGAACTTGTTTTCGAGTAAGCAATTTCATCTGAATTTAGTTTTTTGAAATGCTCAATAATAACTGACTGAGTTTAAGTTAATAAGGCTTCATAAAACTTTAGGGAAACATTAGGACGAGAAGGTATAAAATGATATGAGGGTGGCATGAGAGGATTTTAACCTGAGTGTCAAAGGAATGATCTAATAAATCATAGTCAAGAAGGATTAGTAAATGTCTATTGCTAAATTTATAGACAGACTTATTGTCATCAGAACTCGATTATAAGAATTGAACAGAGGGGAGAATTTATTGGTGTAGGATTGGGAACGTATAAAGATTAAACTCTCATTTTTCGTTGTATTAAAATGTAAATATTTATTAGTTTCTTTATATATGACAGACATACTTAAGTATGTAGGACTATCTTAATGATTTTCGTTGGTATAAAGATACATTTTTATCTAAAGTTTTTTTTTGTTTAATCAACATGCGAAAATCATTAAGAGTTTTACATTTTAGGCTTTGATACCAATTTGATGCAACTCAATATAGGTATGAACAAGATTAGGGATGTGTAAGATATGTAATGGAAAAGGATAAAGAATATTAGGATAGAAATGATCAATATTGATTTAAACAAAGAAAATTTACAGATGACAGAGACTTACAGATGACAGACATACTCAAAGACATAGAGCTGAAATCTCAAACTTAAACTGCTTCACTTATTTAGATTACCAAACTTAAAATACCTTAAACTTCAAATACTTTCAACTTCAAATGCCTTACTTTTCCTTAACCATGGTATTTATAAAGAGAGAAAAAGCTATTAGAGTAAAAGCAATGGACAAAAATTAAAGATGCACTATCTCTGTAAAGATAGTCCTACATACCACATACTTATGACACGTATGTACCATTAGCCGACAAGATAAAAAGTAAAAAAAAAAAAGACAAGATATAAAGTGATAAGATGTTTTACTTTATACCGTTAAGGTATTATAGCACTTTTAACTTATCATGTGATGTTGATATTGATATGACTATAATGGTTGACAGCTAGCAACTACATAAAGAGAACTACATAATTGAGGCATGCAAAATGGGCCTGGAGGCATGGGCCAGAGGGCTGGCAAAGCCTGGAGGCATGGGCCGAAAATAATGAATTGGCATGGGCCTGATATATTTATTTGAACAGAATGAGATGATAGTGAGATTTTAGTGGTTAGAGTGAGGAGAGATCGCCATAATTCAAAATGAACATAGGCTAGGAAATCGCTGAAAATCTTCATAATCAATAAACACTTGGATGCGGGGAGATCCAAGTAAATATCATAGAACAAGTAGAAGGTTGCCATTTTCATGAGTCTAATGGATAGCTTGAGATGCAAATATGACAATTTGATAGTTCTTCCATATAGCGTAAGGTTGGATTCCGTAAGGATATAATTCATAGATGATTCGGTCAAATACTAGATGTTGGATTGCTGGCTGTATATGAGCGTTATGCAAAAACTTCATTCTCAGAGATCAATGAAATCGGGTGCTGCAGAGGTGGTGTCGCATTTTGAATTAGTCATGGATGTGGTAGAATACATATCTTCAATTTGCTTAAACCTTGCTTCCATTTTATGTTCCATTTGTTGAAGATGTTGAAGGATAGTGGTAGCAAGATCAGGGGCAAGTGAATTAGCTGAGATGGTAGGTTGAGTTGGAGACGTTGCAGGTGTATTAAGGCTTACATCTTTATAGGTTTTGGGTAATGTAGAAAAAGGAGAAAGAATATCGATTGGTGTTATTGTTTGAGCATTAATTGGTGTAACTAAGGGAGTTACAGTGGTTTCTTGGATTGATTCTATGTCAAATTTATCCCACCATTTGACATGTATTTTTTGAGAGGGATAGGTAAAAAAACTATTATTGGCTTGAGTGATTTTATGAGTGTCGTAATTCCATTTAAGGATCCAACGAATGGAATGTTTGTGAATAAATTTAAAAAGGGACAATTTTTCTTTGTCATATTTTGCTTGAACTGCAGGAGGAAAGATGCTCGAGATTGGGCCGAATCTTATCCACCAGTCACACATAAACTAGGATGGCAGGTTAATGCGTAATGATTTTTTGAAAGTTATATACCACAAATGTCCGGAGGATGGTTCTTTGTAGAAGAGAATGACTCTCCATGCTTCAATGTAATCTTTATAACTGATAGACATTGGTTGGTGAGCATGGAGCAATGTCATTGACTGATATTAATAAGGGCATTGTCGAACGTCATTTTGCTGAGTCCATTCAGTGATAGAAATTACCTTTTGAATTTTTAATTTCGAGTAAGCAACTTCATCTGAATTTGGTTTTTGGAAGTGTTCAATAATAACAGACTGAGTTTGAGTTAATAAGGCTTCATAAAACTTTGGGGAAACATTAGGATAAGAAGGTATAAAATGATATGAGGGTGGCCTGAGGATTTTAACCTGAGTATCAAAGGAATGATCAAATAAATCATAGTCAAGAAGGGTTAGTAAATGTCTATTGCTAAATTTATAGACAGACTTATTGTCATCATGAACTCGATTATAAGAATTGAAAAAAAGGAGAATTTATTGGTGTAGGATTGGGTTCACAATGATTTACCTTTATCGGCCATAATCTGTAGCAAATGAATTTACGGAGTTATAAGGAATTCTCTTGATAAAAATCAAGAAGAGAATTATGTTCTCCTTTTATATATTCGATATCAAAATAAAAAATACTTAAAATAGCTTGTCTACGGGCAAATATTTGTTTGGAAACCAGATTTTTGACATCTTTTAAAACTATTTCTTTCATGTATGAACTGTATTTCATTGAAATTTAACATCTTTTTTGAGTTGTTCTTGAAGGGGTTTTCTATCAAGTGCTGCTTGTTTGTAAAAGTCTGTAAGATAATTCAAACAACCAAGAAATCGTTGTATTTGATGTTTATCAGTAAGTTGATCAAGAAATTTATCGGCAAAATCAATAACATGATTGACAGGAGTGATTGTTTGATTGGAAATTTTAAAACCTAAGAAGGTTGTAGAAGTTTGGAAAAGTTTCATTTTTTTCTGTGATAATATCAGACCATTAGTGATTATAATATGTTGAAACGTATATAGATGTTTCCAGTGTTGATCAACAGTTTTAGAGAAAACAAGGATATCATCGATATAGACAATAATGTAGTCACGATAAGAGTAGAAAATATCATTCATTATTTTTTGAAATTCAGATGTAGCATTTTTTAAAACCAAAAGGCATTACATTCCATTGGTATTGACCAAATGGTGTACTAAAAGTTGTTTTATATCGATCGGTAGGCGCAATTTGTATTTGCCAGAAGCCTGACTTAAGGATAAATTTAGAAAAAACTAAAGACGTAGTTATTCGTTTAATTAAATCATATTTATTTGGTAAAGGATATCAGATTGTTTTAAAAATTTATTTAGTGGTTTATAATTTATTACTAATCTTGGTGCTCCGCGTTCTAATTCGGGGGCATTTTCGACATAAAATGTAGTATAACTCCATAGAGATTTAGAAAAAGAGATTAGTTTTTTGGCGATAAAATCTTTGATCTCTTTATCACACAAATTTAATAGTTTGGTATACATTTGAAAGGGATTTTCTTTTGTTGGAATTTGACTTTCATTGACATCCTCAATATATGGTAGAGTAACTTGATGTTTCTTCCGATCCTAAAAAGCAGATGGAATTTCTGAAAACATTGTTTCTGTAATTTTTCTTGAAAAATAACTAATTTACTTTGAAAAGAGGGAGTATTAATAACTTGATCAGTTTTAGAAAGTTTATTTCTGCTTGTAAAAAGTAAATATGTATTTGTTTATGTTCAATTTGATTAATAATTTGACTCAAAAAGGTAATTGAGTAAATGGAATAGAAACTTTTTTTCTCGTTAAGAGCTGTTGATATACCCTTGGTAGAAACAATGAATGGCTGAATGTGTTGAAGAAATGGGGTACCTAATAAAATATCATGTTGAAGACCTTTTACTATTATGAAAGAAGTGGGTATGCAGAATGATTAATGACAGATATGAGCAAGAGGAATTTTATATTTAATAGACGATTTATTTCCTTCTGCGGTAGACATACTATTATTTGTATGTTCACAATATCGTAGAGGAATTAAACCTTTGCGAATACAATTTAAATCGATAGCTAAATCAATTAGAGCTTGGCATTGATATTTAAAATTTTTTATAATCAGTGTAATAGGTTTAAACCATCGTTGATGTATGTAATGAGTAAGAGTCTCAATGAACACATTATTATCATAAACATAAAAATTTTCGAAATCTTCAGTCTCAAGTTTTGTTTAACGCTCTTTTAAGGATTGTATCTCTTGCTTTAGTTGATTGATTTCGTGCTGAAACGAATGAACTGTAGTTATAGTAGAATTAGGATTGCGTTTATTAACTTTTGTAAGTAAGGTTGCCATAGTGTAACGTGACGGATCTAGTTCAATTTTTTTTTAAATTTAGCTCGTTGTTTGAATTGTTTGTCTTTACCATAATCTTGATATATGCCATCAATATTGGTATGGACTTGTTTGTCTTTACCATAATCTTGATCTATGCTATCAGTATTGGTATGAGTTTGGGAGTTTAGTATTTCAAAAAAGTATTTATATTTTAATGTAGGATCAGTGATTTGATCCCCAATTTCAAGAATAAGTTCTTCATGGGCAGTTAACACATTGATTTCAGTATCCAAAAAGGTTGTGGTAGTATTCGGAAGATTGTCAGTGCAATGACAATGCTCAGAGGATGAAGAAGATTCATCTTGGAGATTATGAATTCTTTTATTGTGTGATTTAAAATGACATTTATTAGCATAATGACTAGTCTTACCATAATTATAACAAGTATTTCGATTTCTCGATTTTAAAGGTTTCGATGTACGTTTCTTAGATCGCGATAGGAAATGTTTAGATTTGGATTGGAAAGGTTCATAAAAAGAAATCCTTTTGCTAGAATATTTATTGGGTTTCTGTCTTCAAAATGAGGATGAGGGTTTGGTTATATCTAAGTCATGTCCAAAGTCATAACAAAAAGTACCTAATGCTTGAATTTTCTTTTCTTTAGCTAATTGACGTTTTAATCGCATGTTATTACATAATGCTAATACGGTTTGGTGAATAGCTTGTATTAAATCACCAAAGTTATGATTATGATAATTGAGAGGTCCATTATTTTTCTCGCGAATAAAAGTTTTTACTTTTTCAATGAAATAAGGAGGTAAACTAGCTATAAACCTTTCTTTCCAAAATGGAGAGTCTGTAGTAGTAAGAGTATAGACTTTAGATAAAAAGGTTATATTTATACCAACGAAAATCATTAAGAGTCTTACATTTTAGGCTCTGTAATTGATCTCGCTTTTTCATCTATACTTGTTAGGGTACCAAGAAAATGTCAAATAAGGTTTGTGAGTAAACATGAGACACCATCATGTTGTTGTCATCCTTGTGCATCGAGAACTGGATTACCATTATCATCTTTAATAACATAATTGGCAATATCTAATATCTTTTGGGATGTTAAGGCATATTGCCACCAACCATAGAGTTGTCCAGTAAAACCACTCGCGATGGCACTGGCAATGTGTCATTCAGCATGATCGGCTAAGGCACATGCTTTTGCATAGATTTTCATGTGGTGTAAGACTTCTAATTGTCGATATTTAGATAAGCCATTAATATTCCATTCATAAATTTCATTCCCATCAAATTTGGAACGACGGCTGGGACCTTCTTCTAGAATTAGATCAGCAAGAGAGAAGGTCGGGAATAAATTTGTTTCCTTTTAGGATATCTTAATGTATTTGGATATCAGGATTTAGTTATTCGTTGAATATCAAGGGTTGTATCTGTATCAGAATCAGAATCATAATTAAGATGTTTAGGCGACTCGTTGTCGAATGCGTTTGGACTGGAATGCTGAGATATAGGTAGTGGTACACTACAAAAAAACAGCAAATCAGAAACGGAATTAGAAACGGAAATAAGTTCCGTTTCTAAATTAAAAAGTTAGCGACAGAATTGAGACGGAAACATTCAGAGACGGATTTGAGACGGATCAGAGACGGAAATAGAGACGGAAATAGAGACGGAATTAATTCCGTCTCTAAAAAATAGCGCCAAAATTCCCACCAAAATTTTCATTTATTACAACCGTCCGTTACGTCTCGAGATTCGCGGTGTTTCGATCTCGATAATTCAAAAATGGGGACCAAAACTCTCTCTCTCCCTAAAATCTCTCTCCCTCACCGCTCTCTCTCTCTCTCTCTCAACGAAACCTCTCTCCTCACCGCTCTCTCACCGTCATCGCTTCTCTCTCACCGTCACCACCGCTTCTCTCTCTCTCTCTCACCGTCACCGCTCTCTGCTCTCTCTTTCACCGTCACCGCTCTCTCTCCTCTCTCACCGTCGCCGCTCTCTGCTCTCTCTCTCTCTCGCAGCTCTCTGCTCTCACTCTCTCCGTCTCAAATTCCTCTCTTCGTCCAGGGATTCAGTTTCCGATTCGTCTCGAACCTTCGCGTTGATGAAATTTCTGGTAAGCATCTTCAATCGATGCTTCTATTGTGATTGTTGTCGATGCCCTAGCTAGTTGTTTGTGCCTTTTTTTAGGGTTTCAATTTCTAGCATTTCCGATCGTCTGTGTTGTTTGATTTTTCATGCGATTAGGTTGTTTGGATAGATGTTAGGTTGAATGTCGAACCTTGAAATTGGTTAGAGGTTTTGTTGATGCTGGGGTTTTGTTGATGCTGGGGTAAGAGCAACGGAATTCAACGAGCAAGGGAGCTAGCATCACAGCACGCAAAGCTTGCTGCTGTGGCTATTGAATCACTTTTTGCTATCTTGTAGCAACATTCAAGAGTTTGATGAGCAGTTTCAGGTAGTTTTTTTATGTGGTGTGTACACGCGGCAACGCCCTTTTTAATTAGCTACATTTGATTTCAAGTATAACATGGGGCAAAATCAAATTGTGTGAAGTCTATTTAAGTTTTCAAGTGTAGTTTTGTACCATGTTGAATTGCTTCATTGAACACCTCAAAAAGGTCATTTGCTGGAGCTCCATGGTGCAAGAATGCAAATTATAATTCTCAAAGTGTTGGTAAACTATAATTGTCTTGTTGAAACTGATGAGGCACATGGTTTTATTTTTTCACTTTCATCTTTTATGTGTACTTGTGGTTACTTGTGGTTAAGAGTCTCTTGCCAATGAAACAAATTGTGAGCTAAATGAGCTAAATTGTTGAAATGTCAGATTTTAAGAAAACCACTGCAAAAGACTTTTATGGATTAAGCATATTAGCAAATTAAAATATTTGTTATATGTATCGTTATAATGTTCAATACAATATCTTTAGTTGTTTTTACTTATCTGCAGATCTGTTGAAAGAAAAAAAAAGTACTTTCCTTCAAAATATGCTGCAATATGAATTCTTCATTGATGAAGAGTTGGTAATGGCTTAAATATGATCATAGGAATATAATTGGTGGGTCTTGCATAGTGTAGATGGTAGCCGATGGTGGATATGCCATATAAATGCTAAGCCTTTTTTTTCCTGAATAAGCTTATTAAAAAGACTTTTTTTTTCCGCAGAAGTTGGTTCATTGGATACATTGTTTCCTTTTTTTTGTGAATTTATGGATAATGCAGTGACTTTCTAAGGCACTTTAAAGCAATCTCTGAAGATACTTCCTATAGGCTCCATTCTCGGGTTTTATTTTTCTTGTGTGTAAGTCTTGAGAATCTTTCTGACCCGTCATTCTTTGCAGACAGGATGCAACTGGTGTACAAATAATTGAAGCTCTCATCGCAAATAGCTCAACATTTGAGAAGAAAACTTCGTTTTCACAAGTGGCTTTGTTCGTCATGTTTAAATTTCAAAGATGCACTGTTTCTTGGTTATGCTTGATTTTCTTTCTTGCAGGAGAAATACAAGCTCAGAAAGCAGAAAAAATATGCACCTAAGGTACTTCTAAGACGGCCTTTTGCTCGAAGGTAAAAATTGTAGTTAAAAACTTTTTTCTGTTTGCTATGTTTACTTGATAACCATCATAACTTAATGTGCGTCATTGACATTTCTTGAAAATTTTCTTTTCCTCGTTTTTCAAATCTTGCAACATTGTTTCTAGTTCAATATTAATTTTAAGAAAATGGTTCATTTACTGCACTTTTCTCACTGTTTTTCCTTCTCATTCTTTTTGCAGTTGTTGGGATCCAGGTTCATGGCTTGTAGGTATGCGTTCATATCTAGAAGCAGCCTCTCAACAGCGGAACAAGACTCGATACATTGAACCATTCCCAAACATAGTAATGATTGGGTACCATTCATTGAGTAAGTTTAACACTGATTCTTTCTGTTTGTTTCCTTCTCCTTGCATTTTTATGGTTTTATTAATTTCGGTTTCACCCTTTAGTTTGCATGGATGACTCACTGCTAGAAATTAACTTTCTAATAGCATCTATATGATTGCACTCTCACTGCTAGAAATTAACTTTATGCGGAATGATTCTAGTTGTTTGATATGAGAAGGAACCAAATCGGACCTTCTAAGCTTTTTCACACAAATTTGCAATGTAAAGTTTTCAAACTTAAAAAAGTTGTAGAACATATTTTTGTTGTGTGCATATCTGTGTGTTTAAAATAGGTTAATGAAAGCTTGTTTCCAATTGTTCCTAGTTCTATTTGAGGTTTTAAACCACATCTTGTGAAAACAAGGTCTCCAGTGATACATCGACATCCATGGTTTTGGCTGTGATTTCTAAAAGTTGTAAACAAGTCTTAATTTTATTTTATTTTTATAAGAATAAACTAGTCGACTCTAATTAATTAATTTGCAATTTAGGTTTTATTTTCTTTGTTGTCGAGCATAAATATTTTTCTTTTAATTTTAATTCTTAAACGTAATCATGCATGATAGCTTGTGTATCTTGCAGTCTTAAATATTGATCATGAAACATCAAGACTGTATATATAAGCATCACAAACCATTGCTATGTTATAGTTTGGAGCGAGAGATAATTTGCTAAATAACACCATGTTCCTTCTGGATAATGATGAATTTCTTTTTCTTTATTACTTTATTTATGTTGTGCTTATATTCCATAATATTCTTTATATTCCTATTATTGTTTGTATAATTTAGTGATTTTTTTTCTTTTTGATCTTTTTTCAGGTGTTTTGTACGAAGTCAAGTATTATTTGAAGCACAATCAACTTTATATAATCTCGGAACACTTCATTTTTTTATTTAGAACAATTTTTGCTTTTACTTTTGTAGAAAGATACGATATAGAAACTTTTTAGATTGTTTTTGTTGTTTCGTGTACAGTACATTGAGAAAAGATAATGTTAAGGATATGATAAGTTTATATAAATTGTGTAATATCAATATATTATTTAGCTATGATTTTTATTATATATTGGCAGGTTAAATGTGCTTGGATTGAGACCTATATATGTAAGACTTTAAAAACTAAACAAAAATGAAAATTAGAGACGGAAATAGCAACGAAATCTTTGGATTCCGTTGCTATTTCAGTCTCTAATTTTCGTTTATGTAAGATACATAAATCAGAAACGGATCAAATTCCGTCTCTGATCCGTCTCTGATTAGCAACGGATCAGAGACGGAAATAATCAGAAACGGAATTTATTCCGTTTCTGATCCGTCTCTAAATCAGAAACGGAATCGCATTTCCGTTTCTGATTGAATCAGCGACGACGTTTTTAGAGACGGAATTGATTCCGTTTCCGTTCCGTTTCTGACTGCAATTAGAGACGGAATTTTAACAAATCAGAGACGGAAATTTCCGTTTCTGATTTGCTGTTTTTTTGTAGTGGTATTTCGGTATCTAATGTTGCGATGATAGGACCTTTATCTCTTTTTGTTTTAGTGGATGATTCAATGTCTCTAGTTGTGCAGAGATACGTTCTAATAATTCAGATGAATATGAATATTTTGTTTAAATAGTAGAGGTGTAGTTGTAGAGAATGGGAGAAAAGACTTAGTTAGAATAGGTTCATTTGGAGGTTTAGACATCATAGAAGTGGAGGACTGTATAATATGTGATGGACTACTTGTAGATCCTACATGTTTTGAAAAAGATTTATCTAAAGTAGATAAATAAATATTCGTAAAATTATTTTGTTCAATTATATGGTTTAAATCCTTTTTGTTAGAGGTTGATCATCATCAAAATTAGTTTTGAAAGGAGTAGCTTTAATATGCTCTTTAATCTTGAGCGGTGCTAGTGGAGGATGAGATTGTATATATTTTTCACCATTAGATCCTTCCCATATAGTATTAATCTTATTGATTATTTTAGGGCATGAATGAGCTAAAAGTCAAAAAATGGAATATTGGTTTTATGTTGCTTTATATATGTAAAATATTGCTCTCGAAAACGAGCTTGTTGTGCTTTAGGATATATTTTGCAAAATATTGGAGTTAAGGGATGTTTAAGGAATTGATTTTTTAGGGTGAAATAATCAATTGTAAAATCTTCTTCTACATTGTTTATCATATGAATTTGATAGTCGGCAAAATCATTGATACTAACTGTATCATCAGATGTTTCAACAGGATAGGCAACACGTGTAGGTGGATGAGCTACATGAGCTTCAGAGGCTCGATGGGGATTTATTTGAGGTTCTACTTGAGATGAACTAGAAGAAGGGATAGAAGAACAAGATTTTCAAGAGACAAAATTTATTTCAACTAGACCATCGTCATGAGTGATAATATTATGAACTTGATCTGATGTAGTATTTTTGCGGCGTTCTTCGTTATTTTTATCATGAATTATCCATTTTTTAGGAACATATATATCTTTCCAATTTAATTGTTTTCTAGTTATTACCTTATGTTGTATATTTATAAGAAATTGGGTAAAAGTGCCCTTTTGAAGATTAGTATAAGCAACAGCTAGAATTATTGTATGCATTAATTTATAATAAATTCTATAAACTACTGCGACATTGGAACATATTCCATTTAATTTGAAACCTTGAGTGTATATACTTAATGTTGCGGCTTCATGAGCAAATTGATCGTGAAGGCTTAAAGTGAAATTAGGAAAACAGTTGAAGAAAATTGGTCCTTCTGCTAGACTGCCTTCAATTATTCCTAATAATGAATCATTGAATTCTAAATGAAGTTTATCACGTACATAAGCTAAAAGAGATGTATTTAAGTCCTAATGTAGTCAAGTGCTTAATTGCAACTTGAATAAGGCCAATATGAAAATATTTATAAGTTTCTTTATAGCCACTAATTTTGTCAGGAGGTATAAGCAAGATTTCTTGTCCATCATCATCGATTGATTTAGTATCCTCTTCAAGTTTGATGATAAAATCTTGATTTTTGAAAAAAACCTTGAGTATATATGTGTTTTGGATGTATTGTAGGCATATCCTAATATTCTTTATCCTTTTCCATTACATATCTTACACATCCCTAATCTTGTTCATACCTATATTGAGTTGCGTCAAATTGGTATCAGAGCCAATTTTATCTCCAGTTCCTCTTCGCAACGTAGACACCATACATCCACTATAAGTAATGTTTCTCTTTGTTTCTACTACTATATATTCGATATCAGAAAATGATTTTGAAGCAAGTTTTACAGTTTTAAGTCTTTATTGAAAGCATTACTTTTCTATTTTCTTTTATCTTCTCTCTTGTTTAATTTTCACTGGATTTTCAAAAGTAAACTTTCCTAGTCACGTTGTAAGTCTAGCAGGGAAGTAAGTCTAGTTGTAAGTCGTTGACCAAATTCTTTTAGAAAACCACTGAAATTAAAACATGGGTGAAGTAATAAAGAAATTGAAAAAGTTATTTCTTCAAAAAACTCTCCTGTAAAATTTGAGTCATCCTCATCTTCTGATACTAAACAAAATCTTAAATCCTTAGGAAAAACTCCCTCTAAGTTAGATTTAAGAAATATAAGTGAGATTTCTTATACAAATATAGAACAATCTCTTCAAAATTGGGATATGCCTACAATATATCCAAAACACATATATACTCAAGGTTCTTTTTCAAAAAATCAAGATTTTATTATCAAACTTGAAGAGGATACTAAATCAATCGATGATGACGGACAATAAATCCTGCTTATACCTCCTGACAAAATTAGTCGCTATAAAGAAACTTATAAATATTTGCATATTGGTCTTATTCAAGTTGCAATTAAGCCCTTGAGTACATTAGGACTAAATACATTTGTTTTAGCTTATGTACGTGATAAATTCATTTAGAATTCAATGATTCATTATTAAGAATAATTGAAGGAAGTCTGCGAAGGATCAATTTTCTTCAACCGTTTTCCTAATTTCACTTTAAGCCTTCACGATCAATTTCCACATTATTATCATAGAACATGCTTATGGGCTTCATCTAAGCTCCACAAAACTGGCCTATAGAAATGCCAACGTTAGGAGCTATCCTACCTATACAGTGCATGACTCTGGATTAACTCGATCTGAGTAGTCAGATAGTTCGAATATTAGATGGTTTAAAAAAAATAATTTAGACACGGTGGGGAAAGAGCCTACTAGGCATCTCCTTCTCTCCTTTCGTAGTTCAAAGTCAACTTGGTTGTATCATATAATTTTTAGTTTTTCTTTCTTTCCAAAACCTTAAATCCTTCTCCCGTGATTTTTTATCTTGAACCACCATCGATCTTCATTTTCAAGCGGCGGTGGTTATAATTACATTTTTTTTTGCATTTTATTCATTCAATAATCTAGTTAGATTGTGAAGAATGAGTCTATTCTAATTGTGATTTATCTTCCTTGACAATTATATGTGGATTTGTACGAGACTAAATTAGTCTTTTCTTTAATTTTTATTTTCAATTTATATTTAGTTTCTCTTCTCTACTTAGTAGAAAGTTTTTATGAGTTTTTACCTCATGTGTTACTATTTAGATTTGCCCTTAGAAGTCTTATAATTTTTTTAAATATTTATTCAAAAAGTTTTGTGCTTCATTAATTGTTCTATTTAAATTGTTTCATGTATTCCTATTTAGATTTGATCATATTATTATTGGATGGAAATTGGTGCACAGTCAGTCATGGCACTTGGCCACTTGTATATGCTTGCCTTGGAAACGACGGTCAAATTAATGTTACATGAAGGTGACACATGGTGCATATATGGCGTTTTAAGAAGTTGTGGGCCGGACATAGTACTTGCTGCGCACTGAGTAATAATTTATGCAGTGAAGACATCACGTTGGGTCGTTGTAGATGTAGCAATTTTAATGTGTATGCAGGGTTTTGGATTTCCAGGCCTTGGGCTTTGTCTGGTACGAGAACTTTATACACATGGTCAGGGTCTCAGCCTTCTGGGGTCTTATATATTTTACATCTTCACTTGTGAGTTTTCTATTGTTACGTCCACCCTCCAAGAGAGCTCGGTGGTCAGCACCACACACCATATAAGATGTCATATATTCTAATGTTAGGGCTCATTCAAATTCAGTATTTTGAATTTGGATTAACTTTTTTTTTATATTAGATTATTTTTCTAGTGTGAATTGTTCAAGTCTATATTTTAGGTCTTCTTAATTTGGTTAGGAGCAAGTTTCACCAAGTGGAAATTTTTTATGGTTAGTTTTGCAATTTTGTCGCACTTTCTAAGAAGCGAAAGGGTAAATTTACTCAAGCAACGATTCAAGAAAGTGTAATTTATGGAGAAAAAATAACTCAGGCAAAAATGCCCTTGACCACATTACTATTATTGTTGTATTGATTCAACTTCTCGAAAAATATATTTTAAGAGACAGTAATAGACTTTTACGAGAGGAGCTAGCTAGTTATTGTAACCCGCAAACATAACTTATAAAATGACACACGCTTATTTGCACACCATACATTTTGACGTATAAAAATATCGAGGCACATTAAATTGCATGTATATAGGTACGCGTGGTTTTTGGATTAAGTTTGCGGGCTATATATATCTCTATCATATATATAAAAGCACGAATCACAAATTTTTGAGTGGTAATAAAATTTACCTATTTGCCCATACTTTTTTTTTATCTCAAAATCAACTTTTTCTTTTGTATTCAAATCAAACTCTAACTCCTTATCAATCCACTACACTTTTTTTTTCTTTATCTCCAAATCAATTATGAACTCATTTTCATCAATTCAATACACTTTTTTTGAAGAAGTAATGTACTAGCAGGATTAGTTTGTTTTTTCATTCACATCTTAATTATCTTAATCACATTAGATAATATTGATAAGCTAAAAAATATACTTGTATTTATAATTTTTAATTTTTAATTACAATTTTAAATTTTGTTAAATTTTTTTTAGAAATTAATTCCACGAAATGAGCGGAATGAAGCGGGAATAAATCAGAAGACGCGTCTTGAAACTAGTATATATATATAAAAGCATTTTCATTAGGGAAAATTAGGCAAATGAAGGAAACTAAAAAAAAACAGATGTAGCCGTGGTGGAAAGGGTGGTGGGATGATGGGTGGCATCAGCCACGGCGGCACGCACGCGGGAGAGCTGAGAAGGTGCTGCGGGTGGGGGACCTGTTTTGGGGAAGCAAGTCGAGGGGACGTGGGCCCCACCAGTGAATGGGCCATTGGGCCCACTCGACGGTGGGGCCTTCGAGGTGAGTCCCACCACTGGTGGCACACATCCGCACGTCTCTTTTTAAGTTGAGATTGGCCCATTTCCCCCACCTCCTCCAACGCCATGATGGGACCACATATTTTTTTTTATTTTTATTTTTTGTTTTTTAAATAACATGAAAACTCAATACTCATCTCGATGCGCATCTAACCGTCTCTAAGCTCATGTTGCGACACCCGTGCAGCTTTACCACCACACAAACACATACATACACACACTCGTATCTATCGGAGTAGTAAGTTTTGTTTGTTTAAATATTCTTATATTTGGGTTTATGTGTTTAAAGCACAATTAATTAAGTTTTAAGCACGTGAGGGACAAAGCCAGAGTGAAAATAGTAGTAGAAACAAAGGCATCATTCTTTTATGCCTACTTTTGATGCCACACGCAGGGGCCCATTCATTTTAAACAAAAACAATCAACACTATCTTACTACGATAATTACACGTATAATTTAGTAAACAAAATAATTGGTGTATTGGTATATTACCATGGAGTGTGCAGCCTTACTGAAAGTGATTGGGTGACATCGACATGCCTTTGATAGGTAATTAGTAATTATTAATTGTTGATGTTGGTTGATTTCTGCATCAATTTATATATATTTTTTTGTCTAAATCACTCGGTATCCTGACTATCTAACTACTATGAATTCGCATCGAGTCACGCATCGTATAGGTAAGGGAAGCTCTCGATGTTGGTGTTTTCATTTCAAAATTGAACTCGAGTCATTAATCAAGGGATAACAATCGCTTCCAGTTGTGTCAATTACTCTTGATTTTGCAAAAAATATATTTATACACACAAATCGAGGTATATATTTAAGACACCAATAACTGCATGTCGAATGTATGTCACCTTATTTAGCATTATTTATTTTTGGGTGAGAGTTTTAATTAATTTTGATTTTGTGGGAAGTAGTGTTTGTGTTTGAAGTCGTTAGCTCCAAACCCTAGAAAATCTTTTTTCACTTATTGATTCTTTCCGGAAATGCTACAATTATTTGGTGAACACGCCCACCTACTCCCTAAGTAGCAATGCTTGGGATGCAAGATATACTCCCTATAGTCATTTATATAAATCGTTTAAAGTAAACATACAAAAATTAAGGCGGCCTTAATTACGAGTATAATTTACATATATGTATTTGACATTAAATAAATGAAGAATTATAAATATTTGAATTATATAAAGGTAAAATAGGTAAAAAAAAATGCAATAAATACACTCTTGCATGAATTCTAAAAATAATTTACAATTTTGAAAAAGTTTTTACTAGAATGACCTACATATATAAATGATCGGAGGGAGCGTATGCAAGTGTGGTTAGGTGTGTGAGTTCATCAAGTATATACTGTAGCATTGGCCGATTCTTTATTGTGATTCCAACGTTTGATGATGTATGTATATCATGGCAAAAAATCAAATTTGAGGCTAATCTTCAAGTTTTCTCCTACTAGAAGAATGCATGCATGTTGTTATAAAAAATAATGAAAAGAACGAAGAACGTGGAAAAGCCCAAGTGACTATATTTTTTTCTAAGGAAAATACAAAAATGACAACAAAAATGTCACACCACAAAATATATTAGCTTACAAAAACCTTTCATGCGACCTCGACTTGCATGTTATGTATTAGGATTTGTGTATATTTGCATCCCAAGGCACGCATAGATGACTCTTGTGAACCAACATGACTTGGTGATATATGTTGTTGTCATTCTAATACTTCACTTTTTGCAAAACGATCATTTATTATAGTCACTTTGCTCATCCATTACCATGGGAACCATAAAAATACCCATGTCATGGGTACATTATTTACAACCATTAGATTTTAGTTCAACATATTAATCTATGAGTTATAAATACACAAAGCATTTACTACACAACATATTTTAAGTTGTTTACATGGCATGAGTATATATTTGCGCTCCATTGAAGAATTTCACACTCTCTCTCTCTCCCTATATATATAACATTTTCAATGAGATGTGGATCTGATATCAATACGTTGTAACTGTTAAATGGACTGCCACGGGGCCGATGCAAACCCACAACCTGGCCTACCAGCGTCAAGTGTGTCCCACATGTCAACTCATCCACCATTTAACTATGATTAACCTCAAATTAAAACAATTTACTATTTAACTTGTTACGAAACTCAAGTCATCTGTTATCAAATAAATCACAGAAAAAGTCTTTTAACAAGATAATCATCATATAAACATTACAAGTCATGCAATCAACCCTGATCCCTAGTGCGGAAAACCCATATAGCTTCATAGATAAAAAATATATACCTCAATGTAACAAAATATCACAATATATAGTCCTATTAGATCATTCATAATCCTAAATCCAAAAATAGAACAAAATATGTATATACAAACATACAAGCCTGGTTAAACGTCTATGTATTCCGGTAGCTTGCCCTTGCCCCGACTTGTACTAGGATCTGCACTCAAGCCATCACAAAAAGACAGATGACGAGTTCAAAGTGAGTATTCCCGAGGAAATTAAGTGAGCAATAAGGAAAGTAAATACTGAAATTTAAACAAAACTATTAAATAAACATGCAGAAAGAAAAACAAACAACTGTGCTCATCACATGCATATGTAATAGTGAAAGCTTAAAGTGTGTGTTCCTAACCCTAGGATCAGACTAACGCCATACTTCAGAGTCCCAACAAACTGCGGCCGACAAGTAGCACTCAAGCAAGGCCAGTATCCGGATCCGCTAGGACGTCGGCGTGGAACCTACGACGCACCAACATGTGTCCATCACAACTCTTGGCTAGCCCTATTCACTGAGATGGCACACGTGTTATGGCCTAGTTGACATATACACAGAAATGGCACGGAGGGAGAGCCTAACGTCTATCCATTACAACATACCAAGAATAGAGTATTGAAATACATAATATGAATTCAAAAGCAAAGTAAATGCTTCTAAAGTAATTTTAGTTGTGATACTACACACCTCACACCACATTCGTGTTCCGTTACTAATCCCCGGTCCGACTCCGCCTAGTCCCCGATATCCCAAATTTCAGCCCATAATGACCTAGTTCCATTTATAGTGGATATTTAGTCATTTGGATGTGTTTTAAGTCACTTAACACAAATTATGTCAAAATAGTCGAATCTAACGCGCTAAGATCGGGAATTAGCGCCCTAGATTCTCAAATAGTTATACGTTATTCGCCCAACAGAACATTAGGGTGCTAATCGCGCTCTGGACAACAAACAACTACAAATTCTTTAGGTTTTCAACAACCCCACCAACCCAACAACAACCACTATACTAATAACACAACTTTAAAACACTAAAACCTATCTAAACAACAACTTACCATCCACCAAAACATCACCAATATCTGTCAAATTAAGATCAAAAAATAGAGAAATGTGTAATGTTTGTAGTTCTCACATTGGATTTGATATTTCACCCCTCCAAGCTCCTTGAATCTCCAAGAGAAATCACCAAAATCCTTATTTTTCTTCTTCAAATCTCAGATAGAAACGAGGAGAGAGAAAAGGTGGTGGAAAATGAGTCCACTTTGACTTATATAGGTCAAATATCATCTCATCTAACTTACGCATCTCAAAGCCATCCTAATCACCTCATTTGTTTCTTTTCTAACCTCAAATGATTCCATTTGTGACTCTGATGACACACTCACCCTTGTATTTAATTCAAAAAATGGTGTTTCGAGTGTTCCAACACTCGATTTCTCGTTTCAAACTGCAACATACGCGTACCACCATGACCTTAACCACCAAATATGCATTCCATATTATTACTTTAACCAATTTTATTCATTTTATGTGTGTATTATTCTCCCAGACTAATTCTAAGTCATTTAGACTACCCAGTACCTGCATCGACATGCTTATCGAGATAACTACTTAACACACAATCTCACATGTCAAATGTACTCTAATAACACACATTGCGATGTCGTGTACACTATCTCAATATAAACATCACAATTTAAACAAGTCAACATACAAAAATAACCATTTACCTAGCTTTATGCCCGCACAAGCTTAATTGCGGGTCTCATGAGCGTCCGAGCTGTCAGCCACGTCTGTAACCACACCAAAAATAATGGCGAATTATATTCAGGTTGTTAAAGTTCTTCCCAACAAGGAAATCTCATCCCAAAATTTAAATTAAACTGAAAATACTTACCAGTAAATAAGCGAGGATACCGTTGTCGCATCGTGGACTCGAGCTCCCAGGTGAGTCCCTCGGTTCCATGATGCATCCAACGTACCAAAACCTTCGGGATCTCCTTATTCCTCAAAATCAGAGTTTTCTATCCATGACTTCTACAAGATGTTCCTCATATGACACGTCAAGTCGCACCTCAATCCGGCGTATATCAACAATAGGCCTCGGTCCTGACTTAGCTAGCCTTAACATGAAAATATGAAACACTGGACATACTTTTGCAATTTGTGGTGGTACCTCCAAATGGTATGCCACTCTATCGATGCGTTCCTCAACTCGAACGTCCCAATGTATCTTAGTGCTAGTTTCCCCTTAATGCCAAACCCCGATGACATTTCCAAGGCGAAACTTTCAAATACACCAAGTCTCCAACCTATAGCTAGACCCTCAAGGTATTTATTCGCATATTTCTTCTGCCTACCCTGCGCCGCCTAAAGTCTCTGCCTGATCTGTCTTACCTTCTCAGTATGGTCAACAACAACCTCAGGTCCTATTGTCGTTATATCTTCCAGTGCCGCCCAACATGTTGGTGACCTCCATGGCCTACCATAAAGTGCCTCAAACGGTGGCATCCCGATACTCGTTTGATAGCTGTTATTGGAGGAAAACTCATACAAAGGTAAGTATTCTTCCGAGGATCCACCAAACTTAGAATACATCCCTGAGCATATCTTCGAGAATCTGAATTAATCGCTCTGACTGCCCGTTAGTCTGAGGATGATACGAGTACTGAACTGTAAACGACTGCCAAATTGGTCATGCATACTCTCCAAAGTTTTGATGTAGACCGGTACACCGTGTGATCTGACAATCTCTCTCTCGAAGATAATGCTCGGCCGTGTAACCGAATATCTCATGGCGATTGGTATGAAATGTGCCGACTTCGTCAACCTGTCTATAACCATTCAAATTGCATCTTGTCTCCTCATTTTTGAAGTAAGCCACCAACGAAGTCCATGGTTACGTGTTCCCACTTCACTGAGGAATGGGCAGCGAGTGTTGCAACCCATTCGGTCACTTGTGCTCAGCTTTCACCTGCTGGCATATATGAAAATTCGAGCGTATCTACCTACGTCAACCTTCATCCCGGCCACCATATCCATCTCCGCAGATCATGATACATATTGGTCCGACTAGGTTGTACTGTATATCACTACCGGTGTCCGTCCTCGAGAATGTTGTCCCTAAGCTTCCTAGGTTGTATCCATAATCGACCCCTGTGTCTCAAGCACCCGTCAGACCCCTCAGACCACTCGGTGCACCCCTGATCATAAGCCAGGCAATTGATCAATAAATATCGGTCATCAGATCTATGTAACTCTAGCCACCGCTATAGAAACTCGCATCTGACAACAAATTTGTAGCTCAGCAATAGCCTCTGTCAAACATAACACCGACGCTGGCTCAAGCTACCCGTGTTTATGTGTCATATGTCACTGTCATGGCCCAAATCTCTAATCCCCATTTTATTTACTTAAACAGGATCACCGACCCTTCATGTGGGACCTACACTGTGATACGTGCACCGACCGAGGCACGTGGCCGAGGTATATCTTATTTTTGTACTAATGTGTGCCTAATGTTATGTATTGTGTAGACTTACTAGTCGGTTTGTACAGTTGTAGGCGTCGAGACGAGAGTGAGGACACACCTCGAGTAACGTGCAAGCCGGGGAAACCGGGTAGTTAGCATTTTGGTAAGTCTTATTTAATACTAATATGAAATAAGGAATTACTTATAAGCCTATAGTTGTGGTTGTTCATGTAAATCAAATTTAAAGGCCTATAATTGAATAAAAATTCGTCAAGTAAATAATATGGAATATATATATCGAGTGACTAGCGACGTGGAGGTATGCGGATATCATGGTTCGGACGCGAAACCGGACGTCGAAACGCCCGAAAAACACGGGTGAGTGTCTTAGCGGTGTCACAATTAGGTGTCAACACACCTAACAACATCACACTTGTTATAACTACATCAACACTTGTCCCATTTTCCCACCTCGTGCCACCACGTGCCACCACCCCACCTACCCACTTACACCACACACACAAACAAACACACAGAGACACACGGGGAAGCCGAGAGCGAGGAAAAGGAGAGGAGAGGAGGAGGAGAAGAAGGGATGCGTCGGGAAGGAGAGGAGATCAAAATCCGGTGAAACCTCATTGTGGTTGTGGGTTTCGGGTGGTTGTGGTGGGGTGGCCGAGAGTGAGTTCGGCCATAGAGTTATATGGTCGAACCCCATGGCCGAACTGGGCCGAGGTGGAGATGGCTGGGGTGTCTCCCCTGCCATCGATTCCACCAGAGTTGGGGTGGAGAGTAACCCCAACCCATCGCCAAAGAAAAAAAAATTGTTCTTACTCCCGATCGAACCAGTCGATCGGAGGAAGAAGGTGCACATGCGCGTGCGTGTGCACCCCCTTACTGGGCCGGGCCCATAACGGGCCAGGCTCGCCATGGACCGAGCCTGGACTGTTTCGGTCCCACGCCGGGTCGAGTTCGACCGTTTGGGTCGACTCGACCCAAACAAAAATAAAAAAAAGAAAGAAAAATGAGGGAAAAACTTGGAAAAAATTATATTTCGATATTTCGACCATTTCATGCCTAAAAACTGCTTTAAAGTGTAGGACTGAAATTGAGACTTAATTTAGTTCCACTATACTTGAACTAATGAGACACCAAACTCAGGAACCTAGGAAAAGGGTACGAGAGAGCGAATACAAGATTTGGAGTATCGGGAGGCCAGTAAAGCTAGGACTTTACTTTGTTGTGTAAGTATACCCAATGAAACTTTACTTGACATTTCATTTCTATTAATTGTTGTCCCTGCATAGTCATTTCGACTATTTTTCAATTGTATTCTTATATCATGTGTTCTTTGTGTCTATGCTCACTTGATGAGTATAGTTTGCATGATATCCATTCATTTGATTTGATTCATTGATTCTATCCCATGCTATGTCTATTCTTGTTGTTTCAAATGTGAGTTGAATGATAAATAGCATGCTATTAGGCTAGTGAATATGTTATAAATGTTTAAGATGACTTGTATTCCTTATTTATTTAGGTGTGTAGATGTGCCTACGCCTTGACAATCCATACTTGGTATTTCTTGAAATTTAAAAAGTAGTTTTTGCATTTAGGTCTCGTACTCTATCGAGGTGTGCGCGACTTACGGGGTTAGAGTCCCCGGGGATGTCGGCACATGTTACCTGACACTGTATGACACTCGGGGTTAGAGTCCATGATATCATTTGGGTTAGAGACCCTTGCGCTATATGATTATTGAGTCGGAGTGACACGTTTCACTGCTGACCGGACCTAAATCAACACTACTTAGCCTAATGTCAGTATCACTTGTTTAACTTTGGTATTTACTCGCATATGGTTTATTTTACGTTTTTCCCATTTATATGTTTTTAAATATCATTTGAATATTTGGAAATGGAAATTAAACTTGTCATTGGGGATTACTGTTTTATTCTTGTACTCACCGTCCTTCTTATGACAGTGGGTGCAGAGCCGTCTACCAGCAGGCATGCAAGGAGAAGATTGGCGATTATTCCTGAGCTCGCGGCGCGTCATTGCATCTTTTGTAGGTCTTATTTTGATATTTTGATTGTATATGTTATATATGTCTTTCAGATACTATTTGGGGTTGTATATTAGGTTGAGCGTTTGTTCCCCGACTTGACTTAGACTATTTTGATGTTTCACTGCATTTCGAGGACTTTATATATGTGATGTCATTTCCTGGTTTTCCACACTTAGAATTTTATAAATGGCTTTCGCATAAGTTATTCATTGCCTCCGCATAATCAATAAAACTTCCGCTAATTAACTAATTTAATAAAAAGTTTTAATTAACTTTAAATTTTATAAACTGGTAGGACTAGTGTATTACTTATCATGAACACGAGAAAAGAGGCGTCTAGGTTGTAAAGGCGACTAATACGTAGTTAAGTCCTGCGTGGAAGTGATTAGGACTTAATTACGGGATTAGGCCGGGCGGTGCCCTAGATTAGGAGAGGGCCGTCACAGTCAAGTTCTTGTTGGCTCTTAATGTCGCTCAGTTCGGTGCATCAGCTACAACATTCGCTTTACCAGGATGATATTCAATGGCGAAGTCATAGCCCTTTAGTAACTCGAGCCATCGTCGTTGTCGCATGTTCAGCTCCCTTTGAGTGAAAAGATACCACAAACTCGTGGTGGTCTATGAACCACACGAATTCTCACCATACGGGTGATGCTTCCAGGCCTTAGCGCAAACACAACCACTGCAAGCTCCAAGTCGTGCACTGGATAGTTCACTTCGTAAGGTCTCAACCGTTGAAATAAATAGGCTATTAGGTGTCCATCCAGCATTAACACGCTACCCAATCCAGTGCCTGATGCATAAGTATACACGAAAAAACCTTTACCTGCCACCAATAAAGCTAAAACTGGCGTTAAATTCAATTTCCTCTTCGTCTCCCAGAAAGCATCCTCACATTCCTGTGACCATTTAAATTTAACATCCTTTTTAGTCAACCTTATCAATGATGCTGCAATCATCGATAATTCTTGCACAAAGCGCCTGTTTTCCTGCCATACCCAAGAAATTCTGGAAGTCAGATACAGACTCGGGTGTTTTCAGTCAATAATCGTCCGAATCTTGTCACCATCAACTGAAATGCCCTGAACACTGATGATATGGCCCAAAAACTTCACCTCACTCAACCAAAAGACACACTTCTTGAATTTGACATACAGTCTGTACTCTCTAGCGTCGACAATACATATCTGAGATGCCTCTCGTGCTCCACACGAGTTTTACTGTAAATCAAGATTTCATCAATAAACTCAATGACGTATCAATAAGGTATGACCTCAGCACTCTATGCATCAAATCCATGAAGATCGCCAGTACATTAGTCAACCCAAACGGCATGACTGTAAACTCGAATAGGCCGTAGCGCGTACTAAACACGGTCTTCTCTACATCCTCATCTCAAGTCGTTAACTGATGGTATTCTGATCATAAATCGATCTTCGAGAAGAATTTGGCCTCAACCAACTGATCGAATAAATCATCGATTCTCGAAAGTGGGTAATGATTCTGAATCGTTACCTGATTCGGCTTCCGGTAGTTCGCACACATCCGCATCGAGCCGTCATTCTTCTTCACCTACCGAACTAGAGTTCCCCAATGTGACATGTGAGGGTGAATGAAAACCTTCTGTAGTAAGTCCTCTAACTAGGTCCTCAACTCCTCGTGCTCTGATGCGGACATCCTATATGGTCTGATGTAGATAGGCCGAGTCCCCGAAATCAGCTCAATAATAAACTCACAACTCTTGGTGGTGGCAATCCTAGCAAATCATCAGGAAACACGTCTGGAAACAAATAGAAAATAGGGACATCCTCAATCTTCAACATTATCTTACGCTGCGACTCAACCATAGCTGCATATGCTTTCATCTCCTGCGACTTTGTTAATCTGCCTCAAGTGATAGGTAATGCAGTCGCGATTCCGACGAATGTAAACCTTGGAATCCCTTCGATGTCAAATGTCACAGTCTTGCTGAAACAATCGATATGTGCGTGATACGATGATAACCAATCCATAACGAACATTACGTCGAACTCCAAGTACTCTAACACTCTCAAATTAGCCGGTAGTTGATGTCGCTCAATCTCCATAATATAATTCCGGCAACAATATAGTAAATCTTATGTATCCGAGGACAAAGTGTATCTAAAGGTGTAGGTAATCCTAACTTTTCTACCATGCGTCCAGAAATAAAAGACAATGTACTACCAGAATCAATCACAACATGCATAGGAATACCACAAACAGGATAACGTGTAATGACGTAAAATTTCTAACTGTGTTTATGTCTTTACACATGCTTAACGACCCGTACTGTGGAACCCACACCGTGATATATCCGTTTAACCGAGGCAAGGGCCGAGGTACATTTTATTCGTGTCGTGATGTATGCCTCGTGTATTGTATTTGCGTTGTGATGTATGCTTAGTGTATTGTATTTATGTTGACTATTAAATTAATTTTCTACGGGTATGTGGGTATCGAGACGAGCGGGGACGTATCTCGAGTCGCGTGTCGATGTGGGATCAAGGTAGTAGCATATTGGGGTACGTTTAATTTATTTGAATTAAATGTGAGTTTATTGGGTAATGTGTGGTTGCAATGTGGCCACATGAAAATGTAATGAATAAATGAGCCTATAGTTAAGAAAACAAATTATGAGGCTTAGGATGTGCATCGAGACACGCGTTAACCCATTATGAGGCAAGGTGTCACATGTTTGAGTCACTCACAAGTGACTTAGGGGACAAGTGGGACAATGTGCTATTGTGATAAGCCTCGAGATACGTGTGCACATCAAGATCTAAGGCTAAGGTTTAAATTACCTTATATAAATAAGAGGTTTATCTTCTTATCCACTAAAAAAAAAAAAGAGAAAATTGGGAGAAGAGAAGAGAAGGAAAATTCGCTGTGAAAGTGGAGGAGAAGGAGAAGGAGAGAATCCGAGCTGAATCAAGGAGAGTGTTGTTTCCCCTTATTGGGGTGAAGTGGTGTTGGTGGGGTGGTTGGAGGGAGCATGGGAGCTTGGGAGCTTGGGAGCTCCCGTGCTCCCGAGGAAGGAGACGACTCGAGAGAGTCGTCTCCTCTCCCTATATGAGCTGGGGTGGATTGCCAACCCCAGATCGTGACCAAACAAACCAGAAAAAAACAAAATTTGTTATCTCCCTAACGAACTAGGGAGTTCGTTGGGGAAGAAAAGCCCATACGGGCCGGGCCGGGCCAGGCCCAGCGCCTTGGCCAAGGACGGTTCCACCCGACCCAAAGAAAAAAAAAAAAAAAAAAAAAAAAAAGAAAAAAAAAAAAAGAAAAAAAAAGGAAAAATTCCAGAAAATAAGGTAAATTTTCAAAAAAAAAAAATTATATTTCGACAACATAAATAGAAAATAATGAATTTCTATAAAAAATAAATACTTAGAATTTCGGACGAGCATTTTACGGAGGTTTTACGTCGAAAAGCAAGAAATAGGCCGATTGGGCGAAAATAAAAAAAAAATTAGAAATTTGTCTCGACTTCGATTTGGCCTAAATTGAGACATTATTGAATGTTAAAGAACTAAGGGGAGAACTCCGATGTTTGGGCACACATTTTGAATTTGTCGAGGGATCGAATAGACTAGGACAAGCATGTAATTGGTAAGTACAACTATGAGAATTTCGTATTTCATTTCATTCATCTTTTTTGATTTATTGGTCTATTGGTAGACAGTCCTACTTGAACTAGCAGATCATGTTGTTCTTGTCTCTATTCATGGATGAATATTATGACATGATGTCTTGTGAAATTGTTTCGTTGTCTCTGATTCCTACACTTGATATCATTCTTGAAAAAAACGATAAAAATCATGCTAATGGAATAATGTGGAGTCAATTAGACTTGTATTCGATTTTTTTTGGGCTTTGTAGCTAACTTATCTTGGTATCCTAGAATTGTGAAATTATTTATCTTTGAAATTAAAGTAGGGATTATTTAGTGTCCATTGCACGAGAGATGCGCGGTTCACGGGGACATTGGTCTACCGGGGTTCCGGCACTCGCCACTACACTTTCTCAACACACGAGTTATGAGACTCGGGGTGGTCGACAAGCATGATATTGATGTTGTAAAGCGTAGAGCGCAGCTCCGCTATTTGTGTGAGATATATTAAACGCAACTTCATATAGTAGTGGGAAAGGGTAGGTGATAGGTCTCACCGCAGACCGGATGTAGATCATCTTGACTTAGCCTGTGTTTGTTTCTACATCTTTAGCTGTGGTATTTACTTGCATTACTTGTTTCAGCAATTTATTCTGCTACTTTATGCTTTTACATACCATTCTTTTATTTTGGAAATGTGGCATAAAGTTCTCCAATTAGTATTTAAATATCACTATACTCAACGTCTAGTTTTGACGGTAGGTGTAGGTCCGTTGAGCAGCAACAGATCGGGAAGGAGAAGATCGAACACTTCCTCTGAGCAGTTAGGCGACTCTCCTCACTCATTTGTATGTCTCGAATTTTGTTATATTATTATTATGTTATTTTGGGTTGTACATTGGGTTGATTGAATAGTGTCCTATATATACGTTCTTGTGATGCTGTATTTTCTTGGTTTTCCACACTTAGACATTTTTGGAGAATGAATGCTTTCAGTTAATGATAATGGAATTGGAATTACCTTTAAATTGGATAATATATCAATACATTGATTTGGAGGAATATAGGATGAAAGGTTGACTAATACATAATTAAGTCTTAGGTGATTTGGATTAAGGCTTGATTACGGGATTAGGTTGGGCATTGCCCTGTTTAGTAGTTGGGGTCATCACATAACGTACCCTCAACTAGTTGCCTGGTCGCCTCCTTGTCCGGCTGCCCAACCCCAAATGTTGCAGACTGAGCCATATCTATGGCTTCCTCCATCTATGGTGGTACTGGTGCTGGTCTAGTTCAATCTGCCATAATATGCCCCTGCCATAATATGCCCCACTGGGAGGCGTCGCCCAGCCGACCGCAATCCTTGATGGTAAATTTATAAGAGAAATAAACAGAGATATCAATAACCATGTCAAGTACTCATGTGGAAACTAAACAGGCAACTATGCTAAGATCATCACATGAATAAATAACACGAGATAAACAAATCGTGTACTCCTCCCGGTCACCCTAAACTGTACGTTAAACCCCCAGGATCCTTTCAATGAGTGCCCCACTTCCTTTCACTTGGTAACGGCCCAGCCCGACGACGGGTCCACACAGGCCCGAAACCAACCCGGACTGGGGCGCGCAGGATCCTTTCAGTTGAAACACCCACTTCCTTTCACCTGGTTACCCGCGTACAGCCTAGTGTGTCATAAGTGCAACACGAATAGCAAAAGTCTCGACCCCCAACCCAAATGCGTCACGAAAATCGATAACAAGGAATAGGGGGAATAACATCCAAGAAGAACGAATAGACAATCAATGATAGAAAAGTAAACCCTCAGTGACTTTCAGATGGAATCTTACGTACACAATAACAAGGAATGGGAATCAACGATAGAAAAATAAACCCTCAGTGACTTTCAGAAGGAATCTTACGTACCTCAAAAACGCACTCGCACGCATATCGATATGCGCACCCGACACCTGACTATAGCATCCTATGTCCCTGGTGTCCATTTGTATCATTTAGCTAGTAAATCATGCAAATCACAATTTAACATTAAGTGAAATACACCTCACCTTCGTCGCGTCGTCAACATTCGTCGATTCGCACCCCTCGTCGAGGAGCGATCGATACAACAATGCCATCGCGTCGTTCCGCGCGCGCAGTTGCCTGTTGCCTGCTTGAAGCCGACGTTGCGTCGCCGCACCGACGCGCGTCAGCCTTGATCGCTGCCGCACTGACGTCGCGATCGCCATCGCGCCGCCATTGCTCCGCCATCTCCTCGCCGCGCCGATCGTCGCGCCGGTTGTGTAGCTCGCGCCGCCGTAGATTTGCGCGCGTCACACACAATTGCGTCGCACCGCCGCCATGCGAGATCGCTGTCGCGTCGCCGGAGCCCGGTAACATCTCTTTCTTCGTCGTTCCTCACGATCTCTCTTTTCCCTCTCTTATTCAATCTCTCTTGTTCTCCACATAACGCGACTATCTCGGTCCCACGTTGGCACGCGACTCGAGACGCTCCCGTTCTAGTTTCGACTCTCGGATTCTCTGTCATTCCTCTCCATTCGAGATTTGGACATACGCATCGAGTGGGTCCCAAGACATAAAATATGCCAACTAACGGTCATCACACCTACTAGAACTCCTTTGGCTCGCGTCATCTCGATGATCTATGTCACCTCTCTTGTCTAACCCGATCGACGGGTCCGAGAAGACTATGCCAACTAACTTCAAATCTCTGTCATTACGATGGTCTCGACCTCTCTCTAGTCTTATAATCTCCTCGGCGAGGTCTCTGGCCCTGTCTCTACCGGTCCTGATCCTTCATCTATCTCTTCGGCCTCTGCTCCGATCGAGAACCTGATATTGGCTGACTCGTTAACCCGACAGCGCGGCTGAATCGCTCGTCGACTTGCTCCTCGAACCATGTATGTCTCGTAAGTGAGGCACCTATCATAAAACTCAGTAAGTGTACGAGTTTCACTAGGTACAACCATACTCGCTATCCCCCATCTAGACCCGGATAAAATAGTATATCTACAGTCGGTCGGTACCTACTATGTCCATGAAGTATGATAGTAGATAGTGGTACCTCGCCATGTATACCGTGACCGACATATAAGCCTACACCATGGATAAAAACTCCTCCCTCAAAGGACTTTAACCTCCATCGGTATGTACTCATCCATGTACAACTTCCGTGTAACCGAATATTAGATCGGGGAAACTAAAAAACACAAATTATATAAAAAATTACAAAGTAACTAATATAGAATGATATTAGGTGATTTGTGACGCGGCGGTACGAGTATATCGCGGTTCAGACTCGAAATCGGGCGTCGAAACACCCGAAAAATGGGCGAGTGTCCCAGCTGTGTCAAAAATGTGGTGTCAAGGACCTAGTGTCAACATCACTTATCCACTTCACCACATTTTCTCTCCACACTCCACTTACACCGCACACACACAAACACACTCCCGCACGCACACACACACACACACACACACACACACACACACACACACACACACACGCACACACACACACACACACAGGGAGGCTGTGAGAGAGGAAAAAGAAGATGAGAGGAGGAGGAGAAGCAGAGACGCGCCAGGAAGGAGTGGAGACGCCACGATCGAGGTGAGCCTAGTTGGTTTTGGTTGTGGGTTTCGGGTTGGCTGTGGTGGCGAGACAGGGGTTCGGCCATGGAGGCCGAACCGGGTCGCGGTGGTGATGGCAGGGGTGTCTCCCCTGCCATCAAGTCCACCGGGGGTTCGGGTGAAGAGCAACCCTAAACCCCAAACTACAGGAGAGAAAAAAAAAGGTTTGTTCGATCAGGGGATGAAGATGCACACGCGCGAGCGTGCGCACGTGTGCATCCCCCTCCTGGGCCGGGCCCAAAATGGGTCAGGGCCGGGTCGGGTCCGACCCGGTTGGGTCGACCTGACCCAAACCAAACTCGGGCTGGGGCCTGGCCGGGTCGGGTACGACCCTTCTGGGTTGACCCGACCCCAAGCCAAACAGTAAAACCAGGAAAAAAAAGGAAAAGAGAGAAAAATGGAAGGAAAGTTGGGAAATTTTTGGAAAATTCTGAAAAAATTGGAAAAATTCTGAAAATAATATATTTCCATAAAATAAATAGAAATTTATGAATTTCTATGAAAACTAAAATATTTGGATATTTCGGACGCCACTTTTTGCAGGATTTTACCTCGAAAAGCATGAAATAGGCAATTTGGCCTAAAATTTTTAGAAATTGTCGAAAATTGTCATTGTAAATTAAATTATTGATAAATGGACATAGGTTGACACGGTGATCAATTGGCGACCAAAGACCCAGTGGACTTGGATCCGGGGATTGATTACGGGATAGGAGAGCACGTTGTGAGGTTTGTAAAACCCAAAGGGAAAACTCTCGAGTATTTATTTTGTTTCGTATTTTCATTCATTTCCAGTATTCCTTGTGCTTTTTAATTACATTCATATATTGTCATCTTTTGGACGGTTGGTTGAGTTACTCCCACCGGATTTTCGTTGTGTCTATGCGTTCTAGACCATAGCATGTGTATCTGAGTGCTCGGTGGATAACGACCCGAGGGAACTGCTACATGTGTCGGTGCGTCGAAGGTCTATGCCGACCACCGAGAGGGATCGGGTGATAGCTAGTTGGGTGCGCCCACTAGTGTGATCCTAGAAGGAAATCCCGGAGTATGGTTTAATATGTCATATATACACTGTACACACACGTGGATATGATGACAGAAGAAGGACGCGAGTGCCGTACACGTGTAGTTAGCCACCGGCGGGGAGTACACGAGACATCGCAACATCGGCTCTCAAACGTAATGACAAAAATGAGTCGCAGTGTAAGTAGACCACCAGATCGCAACATCGGCTCTCAAGCAAAAACTCGATCGATCAATATCCTCGACCCAAAGTAAGTCGTGTAGTCGCTCATGTGATAACAACCACCTCCTGGTTACCTCTAGATCTCCGGCCCTATAAAAGTATCCTGGAAGAACTTAAGGAAGTCCCTCATCTTTTTAGCCTATAATGTCATCTGGCTCCCAAAAGTCGATGCCACTGCGTTGGTTGCTCGGTCGACCATAGTAGGAGCTATGACTGTCTGCGTAGTCATTAGTGCAACCACAACGGTAGTAGGAGCAACGATAACCTCCCGAGCTCTCAACATATCCATCGGCAATGCGAACCTATCGTCCATAGTCCGCATCAATGACTCTTAAGTCAAGGTCGATCTCGTTGGATCACTGGTATCTTCGACCTCAGGCTAAGGGATATCTGATGGATGTCCGTCCATCGGTATCTACATAAAAAAACATGCACCTAATCAGCATCAATACCAAAATACGTGTATCGTATATATAAGACAAAAACGAAAACAAAAACAAAAACAAAATCATAGATGCGGATATTAGATCTTTTAGACAAAATAGAAATAGAAAAGAAAAACAAATACAAATGGGAGAAAAAATTCGTTTATGAACATGGAACATAGAACACTTACGGGGAAGTCAATAGAACTAGCAGATACTATGATTAGAAGGAGAGTCAATATTGCTTACCTCAAGAGACAAAATGTGTATGAGAAAAGAGCAGAGAAATATGAAGCACATGGTTTAAATTATGGTATACTGGTATAGATAGAAAATGCAATAGAGTAGAAATTGTGGTGGATAATGATTATAAGGATAAAGCCGTAGAGGTTAAAAGAATGGGGGATAGATTGATTTTAGTTAAATTAATTATTGGAGACGAAAAGATTAACGTACTTAGCGCCTATGCACCACAAGTAGGATTAAGCGAAAGCATCAAACACAAGTTTCGAGACGATACAGATGGATTTATGCAAAGTATACCATTAGATGAAAAAGTTTTTATTTAAGGAGATATAAATGGGCATGTCGGGGCAAGTAACGATAGGTTTGAGAGAGTTCATGGAGGTTTTGGTTACGGTAATAGAAATGAAAAAGGAGAATTAATCTTAGAATTTGCTTCAGCATACGATCTTATCTTAGAAAATACTAGTTTTAGGAAGAGAGAGTCGCATATAATTACTTTTAGTAGTGATCATAACAAGAGTCAAATAGATTTTCTTTTAATAAGAAAAATAGATAAAAAAAATATGTATAAACTGCAAAGTAATACCTGGTGAAGCATTTACTACCCAACATAAGTTAGTAATACTTGATATTAAGCTAACACGGCGACATAATATGAATAAAAAAATTAGCGACCCTAGAATAAAGTGGTGGAACCTAAAACATAGTAAACAAGTAGAGTTTAGAGAAAAATTACTAAAGGAAAATGTTTGAAATGTTGACTTAAATGCTAATACAATGTGGCTAGAAATGAGTAGTTGCATAAAGAGAGTGAGATCAAACGTATTAGGTATATGTAAAGGCTTGAGACCACCAAAGAAGGAAACATGGTGGTGGAACGAGGATGTCCAACGAGCAATTAATAGCTAAGTGTAAAGATGTAGATGCGTACAATCAATATAAAGAAGGTAAAAAAGTAGTTAGTCAAGCTAAAACAAATTTCATGGAAGATCTATATACAAGTTTAGGTAATAAAGATGGCGAAAAATATATATAGGCTAGCCAAATTAAGAGATAAAAAGAAAAAGACCTAAGTCATGTAAGATGTATTAAGGATGACAATCAAAATGTTTTAATGTGGGATGATGATATTAAAGAGAGATGGAGAAGTTACTTCGATAGTTTATTTAATAATGGCCAAGTTGATACTATAATAGATGAAAACACACATCAACAAAGAAATGTAAACTATACACGCAATTTTAGAATTGTAGAAGTTAAAGAGGCATTGAAAAGAATAAAAATAGGGAAAGCATGTGCCCAGATGAAATACCCATAGAGGTTTGAAAATGCTTAGGGGAAATTCGATTGACTTGGTTAAGAAAACTTTTCAATAAAATCTTAAAACCAAAATGGATGTCAATGGATTGGAGAAGAAACATGCTTGTGCCAATCTTCAAAAACAAAGGAGACATTCAAAGTTGCTCAAACTACCGAAGAATTAAACTTATGAGTCACACTATGAAACTTTGGGAGAGGATAAATGACAATAGGCTAAGGAGAAAAACAACAATATCAGAGAACCAATTTGGCTTCATGCCTGGGAGGTCAACTATGGATGCGATTTTCCTTGTAAGACGATTGTTAGAAAAATATAGAAAAAGAAAAAAGAATTTCATATGGTATTCGAAGACTTAGAAAAAATATATGATAAGGTCCCTAAAGATGTTCTTTGGTGGGTTCTAGAAAGAAAAAGAGTGCATGCTAGATACATAGACACTATTAAGGATATTTATAATGAAGTAGTAACGACTATAAAAACATTTCGATGAGCTACAAAAGAATTTCTCATTACGATATGACTACATCAAGGATCGGCTTTAAGCTTATATCTATTTACTTTAGTTATGGATGAACTAACTAGATATATTCAAGAGGATATACTATGATGTATGCTATTTGCAAATGATATTGTCTTAGTAGATGAAACAAAAGATTGAGTAAATAGAAATTATAACTCTAAATGAATACATTAGAATCTAAAGGCTTTAAGTTGAGTAAGATGAAACCGAATACATGCACTGTGAGTTTAGAAACATTAGACATCGAGATGAATGAGTGGTCAAATTAGGGGAAATAGAAGTTCCTAAGGTAAACCACTTTAGATACCTATGATCAACCATACAAAATGATGGTAACATTGAGAATGATGTCACACATAGAGCTCAAGTTGGATGGAAGAAATGACGGAGAGTGCAACATGGGTGATTTGTGATCGAAATGTTCTTATTATGTTAAAAGGAAAATTTTATAGGACCGCAATTAGTCCAGCTATGCTTTATGAAGAGAATGTTGGGCGGTAAAGCAATAATAATTACATAAAATGAACGTAGCAGAAATAAGGACGCTTAGGTGGATGTGTGGTAAAACTCGTAAATATAGAATAATAAATATAGAAATTCAAAGACAAGTATGAGTAACACCAATTGATATAAAGATTAGGGCATGGCGGCTACGGTGGTTTAGTCACCTGCCAAGACGGCCTACAAATGCCCCAACTAGAAAACTTGACTCAATAGAAACTGTAGAAATTCGTCGAGGTAGGGGCAGACCAAAGTTAACATGGGATGCATTAATTTGGAGGGATTTGAATGATTTGAAAAGCTCACCATCAATTGTACTTAATCGAGTACAATGGAAAAGTTTAATCCATGTAGCCGACTCTAGTTAATTTGGGACTGAGGCTATGTTGTTGTTGTTGTTGTTGTTGTTGTTGTTGTTGTTGTTGTTGTTGTTGTTGTTGTTGTTGTTGTTGTATATATAATACACTCAAAATACAACACGTATATATTTGATTTCGACCCATCTCACCTCTCTTCCCAACTAGGACTCTAAGCAATTCCTTTGGGTTTCCACGTCTATAGGTTTTTCATCAGGTTTATGTAACGACCCATTTTATTAATATCGTTAATTATCTCAAATTTACAGACGTGGACGCCAGCTTAGATCTACGTGGGCGTTGCGGTAAGCTAGGACACACTGGGACCTAGGTACGATAGTTTATCGTGTGTTGGTTGCCTATTTGCGGTGTACATCGCATGTGTGTATGTTGTATAACAATACGTGCGAGATTGTGTGAACTGTATTCACCTCGATATGCTTATAGACGCGGGTAGCGGATAGTTGACGAGACCAAATAGTAGGTCGAGGAATGGGTATTAGGTGGCTAGAGACACGGCAGTATGAGTATATCACAGTTCGGACGCGAAACCGAGCATCGAAACGCCCAAAAATTACATTTTTGCTCTTAAAACATAGGCGAGTGTCCCAAACGCGTCACCATTTGGAGTCGAAGAAGTTTTAGGTTGGAGTAAAAGGAGGGTTGTGGATTCATAGAAATGCACACGTGAGTGGAGATGCCAAGTGGACTTATAAGTCAACAAACCTTATCAACCCACCACCTTTTCTCTCACATGTTTCACTCAAAAACACACAACTAAATCGGGAGGAAGAAAGAAAAAATGGGAAAGTATTCTAAAAAAATTGGAAAAATCTCGAAAAAATTATATTTCAATCAAATAAATAGAAATCGTTGAATTTTTATGAAAAATAAAATATTTGAGAATTTCGGACTCAACTTTTGAGAAGTTTTTGCCTCGAAAAGCGCGAAATGGGCAATTTGGCCTAAGATTTTAGAAATTGGTCGTACATTGTCATGCTAAACCGAGATTTCGACATAGGTGGACACGGGTGATCAATTGACAACCAAGGACCCAGTGGACTTGGACTCGGGGATTTATTACGGGGTATTGGAATGCGTTGTGCGGTTTATAAAACCCAATTAAAAAACTCTAAGTATTTATTTTGCTTTGTATTTTCATTCAGCTCCGGTATTCATTGTGGTTTTATTACATCTATATCTTGTCATGGTTTGGACGGTTGATTGAGTTACTCCGACTGAATTTTCCGTTATATGTCTATGCATTCTAGACCATAGCATGTGTATCAGGTATTCTCGATGGATAACGACCCGAGCTAATGAACTGCTACATGTGTCGGTGTGTCGTAGGTCTACGCCGTCCATAGAGAAGGACCCGGTGATAGCTAGTTGGTTGCGCCCACTAATGGGATTCTGGAAGGGTATTCGAAGTATGGTTTAATCTGACTGGAATATGCACATACATTTATACTTTATTGTTATCTATGAATGTGATGCTCTAATTACAGTTGTATGTTTACATTATGCATGTTTATTTAACCGTATTTATTGAATTCCACTTGTTTATTTGAATGATCAGAGGAGTTCCTTGGGATTTTACTTATTGGACTTGTCATCCATTTTTTTCTGTGATGGATTGAGTGCATATCCGAGTAAAAGTAATGCAAGGGGATCTTGGGCGACTACTCTGACTGCCTGTTGTCGATGACTACTTGTACATGTGTTTGTTTTGATATTTTGATTTCTTTTGGGAACTGGGGAGTATTATGACATTGTACATGAATATACCTTATATAGTACAGTCATCTATCTCTATACAAAGTACTTTTAAGGTTTTTCCACATTAAGATTTATTTATTTGATTATGAATATTTTTTTGAATTAATGTTATAAAGTACAACTTCCGCCGAAAATGTCACTTATACGGTGTAGACAAAAGTAGATACCAATTTCGATACATGAAAAGGACGGGCAGGTGCCGTACACGTGTAGTTGGGCTAGCTGGCAAGGAGTATACGGAGACACGTCACCATAGCGGCGAGGGCCGCCGCATTTATCCTTAAATTATACCACAACCGAAATCGTATCAGAGTTAACTTTCAATTCCCTAAGGTTCACTAACCTTGCTCGATACCAAAATGTAACGACCCATTTTTCAAATGGACCATCTCGGGGGCTAATGCGGGCCCACAACCTAGCCTACAAGTGTAAGGTGTGTCCCGCATGCCAACTCATCCACCATTTAACTATGATTAACCTCAAATTACAACAATTTATTGTTTAACTTGTTACTAAACTCAAGTCATCTGCTACCAAATAAATCACAGCGAAAGCCTTTTAACTTGACAATCATCATATAAACATTACAAGTCATTCAATCAACTATGATGCCTAGTGTGGAAAACCCATATAGCCTCATAGATAAAAAAATGTACCTCAATGTAACAAAATATCATAATATAGAGTCCTACTGGATCACTCACAATCCCAAATCCTATAATAGAACAAAATATGTATATACAAACGTACAAGCCTTGCTAAACGTCTCTGTATTCGGTAGCTTTCCCTTGCCCCGGCTCGTACTAGGATCTGCACTCAAGCCATCACAAAAATAAAGATGACGAGTTCAGAGTGAGTATTTCCATGGAAATTAAGTGAGCAATAAGGAAAGTAAATACTAGAATTTAAACAAAACTATTAAATAAACATGCAGAAATAAAAACAGACAACCGTGCTCATCGCATGCATATGTAATAGTGAATGCTTAAAGTGCGTGTTCCTAGCCCCTATGGTCAGACTAGCGACATACTTCGGACTCCCAACAGACTACTACGCCGCAAGTACCACTCAAGCAAGGCCAGCATCCGGATCTGCCAGATGGTTGGCACGGAATCTACGACGCACCCATACGTGCCCGTTACAAATCTCGGGTAGCCTTATTCATCGAGATGGCACACGTGTCATGGCCTAGTGGGCGTACACACATAAATGGCATGGGGGAGAGCCTCAACGTCCGTCCATTAAAACATACCAGGAATAGAGTATTGAAAGACATAATATGAATTCAAAAGCAAAGTAATACTTGTGACGACCCCAACTACTAAACAGGGCACCGTCGACCTAATCCCGTAATCAAGCCTAAATCCCAACCACGTAAGACTTAATTACGTATTAGTCAGCCTTTCATCCCTATATTCCTCTAAATACATATAATGATATATTATTTAATTTAAAGTTAATTAAAACTCCCTTATCATTTCCATGTTATTTCATAATAATATGTAATTTAAAGATTATGCGGAAACCGTTATGATTCAAAATTCATAAGCGTGGAAAACCATAAAAAATACAGCATCACATGCATGTATATTTGAAACTAGTCACTCAACCCAAAATGTACAGTAATGACATAAACAATATAATACAACAAAAGTCGAGTCGTACAAAATGAGTGAGGAGAGTTGTCGAACTGTAACGACCCAAATTTTTAACTGTGTTATTGTCTTTACACAGGCTCAACGACCCGTACTGTGGGACCAACACGTGATATGTCCGTTAACCGAGGCAAGGGCCAAAGTACATTTTATATTTATGTGTTGTATGTTGAATGTATTGTATATGTGTAGACTACTAAGTCATTTACGAGTATGCAGGTATCTAGATGAGCGGAGACGCGTCTCGGGACGCGTGTCGATATGGGACCTAGGTTGTGGCATTTTAGAGGTAAGTTTAATTTATTTACATAAAACGTGAATATTTTTGGTAATGGGTTGTTGCAATGTGGCTACATCTACTAATATATATACTAAGAGTGGGAAAACCGCGGTTTGGTGGTGAAAACCACCACAGCGCGACCAAATCGATGGTCTACGGTTTAGTGATTTTTCAAACCACCACCAAACCGCGAACCACCAAAATCGCAACCAAACCGAATCGCGGTTTGCGCGGTTTGGTCGGTTTGGTTGCGGTTTTGGTGCGAAGCGGCGCGAGAAGGAGCGGGGGAGTGGCGGGAGTGAGAGAGAGAGGAGCGGCGAGAATAAGAGGAGAGAGGAAACGGTGATGAGAGGAGAGAGGAGTCGGCGGTGAGAAGGAGAGAGGAGGAGAGAGGAGACGGCGGTGAGAGGAGAGAGAGAGCCGAGCGATAGAGGAGGAGCCGGCGGTGAGAGGACGGGAGTGAGGAGCGGCGGTGAGAGAGAGGTGACGACCTAACGGGGAGTGAATGAGAGGAAGAGGAAGATCATTGTTTTTTTTTTGTTTACCTTTTACTTTTAGGGTTTTTGGTTTGTATTTACCAAAATGCCCTCGATTTGTTAAACCGCGGTTTTCCAAAATGAAAACCGCAATCAAACCGTGCGGTTTGGTCGGTTTGGGTGGTTTGGGCGATTTTTCGAAAATCACTGCCCACCCCATCATGAGGTAAGGTGTCACACTTTTGAGTCACTTACAAGCGACTTGGGGGACAAGTGTCGTGTTGAAGACAATAAGATGTGTCTCGAGATACGTGTGTGTTTTGAGATAAGTGGCTCATATTCAAGCCAACCCAACTCATAAATATATATATATATATATATATATATATATATATAAATGGGTCAAATGCATCAAAGTCCAAACTTATCTAATTGTTGTTTCATCAAAGTCGGTGGGAAGAAAAACAAAAAAATGAACCAGAGAGAGAAAGAAGTCGAGAAGGAGGAAGAAGGTGAAAGAGAGAGAAAGAGAGAGAGGGAGAGAGAGAGAGAAAGAAAGAAAAGAGAGATCGAGACCAAAGTGGAAGGCAAGGCGAGTGAATTTTCGTTGTTGATTGTGTGGTTTTCTGTTGTTGAAGTCGATCGTTGTTGTTGTCGTGGCCGCCATGGAGGTTCGGCCATGGAAGGCTCGGCCTCCATGGCCGATAGGTGAGGAGAATATGGCAGGGGTGTCTCATTGCCATCGGACTCCAGTTGGGTTGGGGTTGAGAGCCAACCCCAATGCCTCAAGAAGAAAAAAGACAGAGAAGACGACGTCGCGAGAAGAAGAAGAAGAAGGGGGTGAATTGGGCCGGTTCGGCTCGGGTGAGCCGAACCTAGTTCGACCCGATTCAAGCCCAAAGAAAAAAAAATGAGAAGATGGGTTGAATGAACCGGACCGGTTCGAAATCGGTTTGGCCCGATTCAACCAAACCCAAAAAAAAAAAAGAAAAAAAAAAAAAAGAAAAAAAAGGAAAATTGTGGAAAATTTCAGAAAATTTCAAAAATATTCCAAAAATATATATTTTGACAAAATAAATAGAAAGCGATAAATTTCTATGAAAAATAAAATATTTGGAATTTCGACGAGCATTTTGCGGGGTTTTACCTCGAAAAACGCAAAATTGATTTGGCCGAAAATAAAAACAAAAAAATGGTTAGACATTTGTTTCGACCTTGATTTGGGCTAAGTGAGACATTACTGAATGTTAGGGAACGAATGGGAGAACTCAAGCGTTTGAGCACGCACTTCGAATTTGTCGAGGGGTCGGATAGACTAGGACAAGCGTGTGACTTGTAAGTACAACTGTGAAAATTTTATATTTCATTTCATTCTCTTATTGCTTTATTGGTCTATTGGTAAACATTACTACTTGAACTCGCACATCATGTTGTTCTTGTCTCTATTCATGGATGAATATTATGACACGATGCCTTGTGAATTGTTTCATTGCCTCTGATTCCTACACTTAATGTCATTTTTGAAAAGATTGATGAAAAGCATGCTAATAGGATAACTTGGATTTAATTGGACTTGTATTCGATTTCCTTTGGGCTTTGTAGCCTAACTTGTTTAAACATCCTAGAATTTTGGAATTATTTGTCTTGAAAGTAAAGTAGGGATTATCTAGTGTCCATTGCACGAGAGATGTGCGGTACACGGGGACATGGGTCTATGGGGTTCCAACACTCACCACTACACTTGCGCGACACACGAGTTATGAGACTCGGGGTGGTCGACAAACATGAGATTGATGTTGTAAAGCATGTAGAGCGTAGCTCCGCTATTTGTGTGAGATATGTTGGGCACAACTCCATATAGTAATGGGAAATGTTAGGTGATAGTTCTCACCGCCGACTGGACGTAGATCATCTCGACTTAGCTTGTGTCTGTCTTTACATCTTTAACTATGGTATTTACTTGCATTTCTTATTTCATCAATTTATTTCGCTACTTTATGCTTTTAAATACCATTTGTTTCTTTTGGAAATGTGGCATGAAATTCTCCGGTTAGTACTTAAATAACATTATACTCACCGTCTAGTTTGTGACGGTAGGTGTAGGTCCGTCAAGCAGCAGCAGACCGGGGAAGGAGAAGATCGACGATTTCCTCCGAGCAGTTCGACGACTCTCCTCACTCATTTGTATGTCTCGACTTTTGTTGTATTATTATTCTTTATGTCATTTTGGGTTATACATTGGGTTGAATAAATAGTGTTCCATAGATACGTGCATATGATGCTGTCTTTTCATGGTTTTCCACACTTAGATGTTTTTGGATAACATATAATGATAATGGAATTGGGATGTTTGGAGGAATATAGGGACGAAAGGCCGACTAATACGTAATTAAGTCTTAGGTGATTTGGATTAAGGCTTGATTACTGGATTAGGCCGCGCGGTGCCCTATTTAGTAGCTGGGGTCGTCATACAAACTTGCTTAGAGGAAGTCGCCGATCTTCTCATTCCCTGGTCTACTATTGTTTAACAAACCTACACTCACCGTCACAAACTAGACAGTGAGTATAGTAACATTTAAGTAATAATCGGATAATTATATGTCACATTTTCAAAATAGACGAATGGTATTTAAAAGCATAAAGTAGCAAAATACATTGCTGAAACAAGTAAATACCACAGTTAAAAATATGTAGAGACTGACACATGCTAAGTCGAGATGATCTACATCCGGTCGGCGGTGAGAACTATCATATAACCTTTCCCACTACTATATGGAGTTGTGCTCAACATATTCCACACCCAAAATGGAGTTGAGCTCTACGCATATACATCATCAATCTAAATCGTGTCGATCACCCCAAGTCTCATAACTCGTGTGTCGCGCAAGTGTAGTGGTAAGCGTTGAAACCTTGGTAGACTCATGTCCCCGTGAACCGCGGATCTCTCGTGCAATTGACACTAGATAATCTCTACTTTCGTTTTCAATAATATATAGTTTCAATTCTTTAGGATTCCAAAACAAATTAGACTACAACGCCCAAAGGAATAGAATACAAAACTAGTCAAATCCAAGTTATCCCAATAACATGTTTTTCATAAATGCTTTAGCAACAATGGCATCAAGAGTAGGAATCAGAGTCAATGAAACATTTCACAAGACATCATGTCACAATATTCATTCATGAATAGATACAAAAACAACATGATATGAGGTTTCAAGTAGTAATGTCTACCAATAGACTATGTATATACATAAACGTCATACAAAAAGGATAGGTACGAGCCTACATCTCGGTACCTCACGTCCACCGCTCACAAAAAGTCTCCTAGACACGGTCCCTTGCCCCTATCGCTCTCCGTCTTATCCGCACCCACCGTCACAAACTAGACGGTGAGCAAGCGAGAGAATTTGAAAGTAAAGCGAGAAGAATATAACAAGTAATTCATGAAACGACAAACAAGACAGCCTAAATATCATGCGGTACCGAAATGCGGGAATATAAATAAGCAAGAATGCATGATGACATGACTGGAAATGATAGCAATCGAAACATGCGTGTTCTACGAGTCAAGAGAGGCAATAAGTAGTCCATATTCCACAACAATACCACAACAATCCACAACCATCCACAACAATCCAAGTACATGGTATCACACAATCACTAGGGGTGGTCAAACACTCGTGCGCTCGAGTGCCGCGTTTTATCCCTTCTAGTGCAGCCGCATGTACCTTCGAGACGTACTTATGCCAAGAACACACATACAAAAACATAGAATGGAATGCCAATGATGGGATAATAACGAACACAAGAAAAGTGAAAATGAATCACATGATATCTTCTTAGCCGGCTTACTAACGTACAAATGCTTTTTAAGGCAAGTGTACTTACCTGAGATTATCGTAATCCACGTAAAACTCCCGCGACTCCTAACGCGTATCCTCAAGTTTCCCGTTACCTGACAAGGTCGGAAACTCGTGTTATTAGGTCGAGTCATTCACTAACACTTAGGTTTAAACTTATCATTATTTCCAATGTTTTGAATGGCTCGGACGGTCATACATTTTAATAAATAAAAGAAGACACTCTCTCTCGGGTTTTGAAGACAAACTACGTATTCGCTTCATCGCGAGTCATAGGCTCGGCTCAGTCGTATGCGGGTCACGTCATGGTCTCGCGGACCGGCAACATGATCACGACGTCATAGCCATTCATCGCCGCGCGACGTTTGAATAGCAACTATATATTTTTTCGACTCGACGATGGTATCACACGAACTAATTCCAAAAGCCTTACGTACGTTTGTTTCGGACTTAGCCGAGGATTGCTAGACGTCAACTAATATTAAGTGAGACCTCGACAACCTTTAATGATCGTGGTTCGACCGGTAGGACCGCGGGCGATGGTGGTTTCCGGCGAGCCTCCAACGTACACATCACATGAAATATCGGTTCCTTTGCACCTATAAAACTGTTTTTGGTCACTTTTAGGGTTGTGGGACCCACATACGAGTTTTGGTGGGGTCCCCGACACGTTCCGGTCTGGTGGTCCGGTGGTGGCGCCGCCGGTGATGAGGGCCTTTTCCGGCGAGAGGGTCAACACCTAGCAAAAATCGAGTTTGTTGTATGTATACAACAAGTACTTTGCATGGGCCATGCGGGGGTGGTTCCGGACGTTTTGGACTCGGTGGGTCTCCGGAGGTCGCCCACGGCCGGTCCTCGTCACGGCAACCACACGCACACGTAATAAGTGTGACGAACAACAACCAAAACAAAGAGAAATGAAGAGAAACGTGAGCCGAGAGGAGAGCAAACCGTGAGGAGAGGGAGAGTGGTCGATCGCTCACGGGAGAGAGAGAGAGTGTGAGACCTCCGGCGACCTTCCTCGTCACCACGGGACCTCCGACGACGGCGTGGTCTCGGCCAACCGAATGGTGAGCAAACCTAGAGAGAGAGAGCCCGTGAGAGAAGTGAAACGCGAGAGAGAGAGAGAAAACCGAGGTGAGAGTGTTACCTCCGGTTGGCGGCTTCCTCCTGCGTCCCTCGGTCCGGTCACCGGCGCGAGAGAGAGGCGGCGGTGAGCTGAGGGAGAGAGAGGCCGTGAGTGAGAAGTGAAACGCGAGAGAGAGAGAGGTTTGAAGCCGTGAGTGATGGGAGAGAGTTGACCGAGGTGAGTGGGAGAGAAGATAAATCGGGAGGAGAGAGAGAGTGATGGGAGTGTGACGTGAGTGATGGGAGTGTGAGGTGTGAGTGATGGGAGTGGGTGGGGTGGTTGGTTTCTTTTGTTTGAAATTTCAAATCAATATGGTGGGGTGTGTCCTAGGTGTGCCTTGCCCACCCACAAGTCCCCAACCTTAACCCCTGGGTTCCCGGACTCACCTTACCTCATCGACCCGTATTTTTCTCCGTTACGTGCACACTTTTACTGTATTTCCTCCCCCGGCTACCTAGGCGAGAACTCACGCATAAACAAAAAGGAAATCGCTCGAGTGGCTCGTGACACGCATTTAATCCATAATGCTATTACACATATCAAAAATCGTAAAATTACCTCGGTGTCGACTCCCAAGGTTCGAAGTACCGTCCGAAGTATCGCGTGGCCGGGTCACGATCCTGACACGTGTCACATAAGTCGTGTTAGAAATCGAGGGATGTTACAGTCTCCCCCACTTATTAGAATTTCGACCCCGAAATTTATTAATAAGTAAACTAAACTTCGACTCACCGGAATCAAATAGATAGGGAAAGTGCTCTCGCATGTATGACTCTAGTTCCCAAGTTAACTCCTCGTCCCCGTGGAATTGCCATTTCACGAGAACGGAAGGGATTTCCTTGTTCCTCAATATCTTGACTTTACGGTCGACAATTTGAATTGGCTGTTCCTCGTACGTGGCATCGTCTTGCAATTCGATCTGACTCAGGTCCACGGTAGGTCGTCGCCTCCGCCTGACTTATCTAGTCGAAGCATTGAAATGTGAAATACTGGGTGAACACCGACGAGCGCTGGCGGTAGCTCTAACCGGTAAGCAACCTTACCGACCCTCTTCACAACTTTGAAGGGACCGATAAATCTAGGAGCAAGCTTCCCTTTGATTCCGAATCGTTTGTGACCCTTCAGAGGCGAGACTTTCAGGTATACATAGTCCCCCACGTCGTATTGAAGCTCATCGTGATACTGATCATAGTATTTCTTTTGCCGCTCTTGAGCACTCTTAAGCCTCTGACGGATCTGCCGTACCTTCTCAGTGTGATCAACAACAGTCTCAGGACCAACGGTCACAACATCCTCTGGCTCAGCCCAGCAAGAAGGTGATCTACAAGGCTTGCCATAGAGCGCCTCAAACGGTGCCATACCGATACTTGCTTGATAAGTGTTGTTGTAAGCAAACTCGCACAAATGAAGATACTCTTCCCACGACCCGCCGTATTCCAAAACACACATCCCGAGCATGTCTTCCAACACTGTATCAACCTCTCGGGACCGTCCGTCGTTCGTGGATGGAACGCCGTACTCAACTCTAGTCCGGTGCCGAACCGAGCCCGCATGCTCGCCACAATAACGAAGTAAAGCGCTCCTCGATCGACACGATCGACAACGAACTCCGTGTAGTCCGACAATCTCACGCTCGTAAAGAATGCTCGGTCTGTCAACTCGGTGTGTAGTGGATACGGGTATGAAATGAGCAGATTTCGTCAATCGATCCACAATTACCCGATGCTATCATGGCCACGAGGAGATCGGGGCAAGCCACCGACAAAATCCATAGCAATGTGCTCCCACTTCCATCGAGGAATAGGTCGAGGCCGCAAGAATCCTCCAGCCGTCGATGCTCACTTTCACACGCCGGCATATCTCGCACGCTCTAATGAATTCGACACATCGATTTCATCCCCGGCCACCAAAAGAGACGTCGCATGTCGCATACATCTTGGTTCGACCCGGATGCACGAAAATCGAGAACGGTGAGCCTCCGGAGTATCTCGGTGCGTAAGTCGCCCGCCAATGGAATCCACGATCGCCCACGATACCTCAAACAAGAGTCCGTCGACCGACTCCAACTGGATGTTCGAACCGTCGGCCATCTTGCCGAATTGTTGGTACGACTCATCGCCTTCTTGTCCTCGAGAACGATCGGAGTGAAACGGTCGCAACCTCATCCGACCACAAATCGTATCCTGGTAGTCTCCGTACGTCCGCCGAACTCCTCAACTCGGCCGCCTCAAGAAGACCATACTCGGTCATCCGACATACGACCACCTCAAGATCGGATCCCCTACGGCTCAAAGCATCGCAACCACGTTAGCTTTCCCGGATGATACTCTAACGAGAAATCATAGTCCTTCAAGAACTCTAGCCAACGTCTCTGTCTCAGGTTCAGTTCTCTCGAGTGAATAAGTACTTCAAGCTCTTGTGGTCCGTGAATAACTCGAAACGTACGCCATACAAGTGGTGCCTCCATATTTTTAATGCGAACACTATTGCAGGCCAACTCCAAGTCGTGTGTCGGGTAGTTCCTCTCGTGCACTTTCAGCTGTCGTGATGCATAGGCGATAACCTTGCCCTCTTGCATCAATACACAACCCAAGCCAACCTTCGACGCGTCAGTGTACACCACTAAGTCTTTCCCAGTCTCGGGCAACGCTAACACAGGCGCGGTAGTCAATTTCTGCTTCAAAGTGTTGAATGCATGTTCACACTCCGCATCCCAATCAAACTTTGCATTCTTCTTAGTCAATTTTGTCATCGGAGCAGCAATCTTGGAGAAGTCTTGCACAAATCGGCGATAGTATCCCGCCAATCCCAGAAAGTTGCGAATTTGCGTAACGGTAGTCGGCGTAGGCCACTCAATCATCGCTTCTAACCTTCTCTCGGGTCAACAAGAACACCGGTAGCTCCAACAACATGCCCAAGAAATCGGACTTCCGACAACCAAAACTCGCACTTGCTTGAACTTGGCAAACAATCGATGATCTCTTAAAGTCGCAACACCTTTGTTCGTAGATGCCCCTCGTGCTCCTCACGAGTCCTGGAATAGATGAGGATGTCGTCTATGAACACAATCACGAACCGATCAAGGTATTCCCTCATCACACGATGCATGAGATCCATGAACATTGCGGTGCATTAGTCAAACCGAACGGCATGATCAGTAAACCGAAAATGACCGTATCTCGTCTTGAACGCCGTCTTTTCTCGATCTTCATCCCTAATCCTGAGTGGTGATAGCGATCGCAGATCTATTTTCGAGAACCATGCGCTCTGTCAACCGGTCAAACAAATCATCAATGCGCGCAACGGATATTTGTTCTTCATTGTAATTCGGTTCGGTGACGATAATCTATGCATAGCCTCAAACTTCCATCCTTCTTCTTCACAAATAGAACCGGTGCTCCCAAGGCGACATACTCGGATCGATGAAGCCCAACTCTAACAAGTCATCTAGCCGACTCCTCAACTCTTCAAGCTCTCGGGGTGCCATACGGTAGGGTGGTATCGAGATCGGCTTAGTCCCCGAACAAGGTCAATAATAAAGTCAATCTCCCTCGGTGGTGGTAATCCCGGCAAATCCTCTCGGAAACACATCCGGGAAGTTACACACAACCGGTACTTCGAAAAGCAAATCTCCGCTTCGCTCCAAAGTGCTCATGACGCCGCAACAATCTCAATCTCGTCACTCGTGGCTTCCCCGCCTCTGGTGATAGGTAGTAGCGATGCCGTGCCCCGAATGCCGAGCTCCGAACCACCTTCTAACGGAATCGTGATTCTCTTCTCATAACAACTAATGTGAGCATGAAACGATCCTGCCCAATCCATGCCCAACAAAGCATCAAACTCCAAAACTCGAGCACTCTCATATCCACCGGTAACTCATAACCCCTATCTCTACCGAAATATCGAGGCACAACAAATTCGGGTAAATCTTATCTCCAGAATGCGGTGCCGAGGATGAGGGGTTTACTAAGCCTAACAGTTTCAAACCTAGCTTATCTACCATTCGATCAATGCAATAAATGAGACAGTGGAACCCGAATCGAACATGGTGTGCATGAAAGTACCACAAATAGAAATCATACCCTCGACAAGGTTTCGGGATGCCCCCGGTCGCTCAACAACCGCTCGAACGCGTTCTTTCGAGGCCGATAATGCCGTGGCGGTACTTTTGGTGGTTGAGGGCACTCCTCTCGTATGTGACCGACCTTTTCCGCACTGTAACAGTACGGTATCCTGCGACCCTCGAGTCCGCTCGGCCTCGTCCTTGTGCGGAACTTTGTGTCCGAGTCCGACCAGGGCCCCCTGTGTCCTCCTCTCGCTTGTCTCCTTGATCGGGCACCCTACTCTCGCAGTCGTCTCTCGTGATCGCCGTCCCGATCGACCAGTGTGGTGGATGATCGGCAAAGCTAGGTCGGCGGATTAGTATGGGTCGGACGAATAGTCGACTGTGCAACGGACCCTACGCTCTGAGTCCTGCGATCACGGAAATTCCACCTATTCTTCTTCCTCTTCTTGTCCTGATGATGCTCCTCCAATCGGGACTCTGGTCTGGCCGATCTAGTCTCCGTAGGATGAGTAAGTAGGTAACTCTCTCGAGCTAAACTCCGCTCGTATGCAATCTGTAAAGTCTCCGCTGTGTAGTGACTACGAACCACCGATCGTAAGTAATAGACCCTCGGTGAAATAATACACTCGGTCGAGTCTCGGTGTCGGCCGATCCTCCAAAGATAAGGCAACAATGATGAGAATCTACCCATATACTCCATAACTGACTCATTAGCGCCCTGCCTCAACGCCATGAACTCATTCCTCTTTGCTCGAAGTACAGTCGGTGGAAAGTATTTCTGATTAAACTGGGTCTTGAAGTCGATCCAGTCTCTCGGAACACCCCCGGTAGTAATGATCGTCGTCCACCAATCATCTCGCCTCTCCATGTAACATCGACGAAGAGATAGTCGCTCGCATGTGGTCCTCCGTGGCGATGGTCGAGTGAATCTTCTCATGATTCTTCGAAACAACTCGTTGTCTTAACATCTCGTGCCGCCATAAAACTTCATGGGATCATGTCTCTTAAATTCCCTCCATCTTCGCCTCGGCGGTGGCTCCGGACTCTTCGATGGAGTCGTAATCGGAGTGACCTCTCGCATTAGTTATCGGCGCGCAGTGGTGCCTCTGTCGCTCGAGCTATCATTGTCGCTAAAGGATGTGCCTCTCGCTCGTTCTGCGTGTCGGCGCAACAACAGCTCTCCTCTGTGCATCGCCTCTAACGGAGTCGGAGTCGTGGATGCCGCAGCAATCGGGGTCTCGCCCTCGAGTAGTAGTATGTGGCAATGGTGTAGTCGTGAGTCGATGGTGTAGCGGTAGGCTGTACGAGTGTCCTCAACAATCGTAACATTTCTGTAGCTGCGAATCTGCGTCGCAACTCTCGAGTCAAGGCATGCACATCGTCCGCACCGGCATATCGTGTGCCGATGTGTTGCTATCGTCGCCCGACCGGCTCGATCCGTCATCGTCGTCGAATCAAGAAAACGAACTTCTCGAATCGCCTATAGCTACCGTATACTATAATAATATACATAGCAATCATAATATGTATTAAAATAATTCGACTCGCCCAATTACTTCCCCGACTAAGTTTCTACGGAATCCTAGGGTTTCCACTTTTCGGTTTGACCGTTCCTAACTTCCATTGGTTTCAATGGCTTGTGTGTTATGAATTTACAACATGAGTCGGTCTATATAACCAAACCCGTAGTCTCGATACCAATCGTGACGGCCCCAAATTCCCAATGCATTTGGGTACGCCCGCCTAGACCGTGCAGTCCCGAGTCGGGCTCAATAACCGGACGAGCCTAGTCGCCTCAACTTATCAACATTTTTAAGGTTTTTAAGGTTTATGAAAGAGTTATTGCAGTTATAATACAAATGGAAGCAAAAATCATATTCTAATCAAATAATGGGAAATAACTCAATCAAGGGAAATTAGGAATCTATATAAATGTGGAAACCCCAAGACAAGTCATATCCAAGTCAACAAAATGAAATTATGGAAATCACTTCAAACCTAGTTCCCGGTTCCAAAACAACCATATATGTATATACATAAACGTCATACAAAAAGGATAGGTACGAGCCTACATCTCGGTACCTCACGTCCAGTTGCTCACAAAAAGTCTCCTAGACACGGTCCCTTGCCCCTCGCTCTCCGTCTTATCTCGCACCCACCGTCACAAACTAGACGGTGAGCAACTGAGAGAATTTGAAAGTAAAGCCAGAAGAATATAATAGTAATTCATGAAACGACAAACAAGACAGTCTAAATATCATGCGGGTACTGAAATGCGGGAATATAAATAAGCAAGAATGCATGATAGACAGATCGGAAATGATAGCAATCGAAACATGCGTGTTCTACGAGTCAAGAGAGGCAATAAGTAGTCCATATTCCACAACAATACCACAACAATCCACAACCATCCACAACAATCCAAGACATGGTATCACACAATCACTAGGGGTGGTCAAACACTCGTGCGCTCGAGTGCCGCGTTTTATCCCTTCTAGTGCAGCCGCATGTACCTTCGAGACGTACTTATGCCAAGAACACACATACAAAAACATAGAATGGAATGCCAATGATGGGATAATAACGAACACAAGAAAAGTGAAAATGAATCACATGATATCTTCTTAGTGGCTTACTAACGTACAAATGCTTTTTAAGGCAAGTGTACTTACACGAGATTATCGTAATCCACGTAAAACTCCCGCGACTCCTAACGCGTATCCTCAAGTTTCCCGTTACGACAAGGTCGGAAACTCGTGTTATTAGGTCGAGTCATTCACTAACACTTAGGTTTAAACTTATCATTATTTCCAATGTTTTGAATGGCTCGGACGGTCATACATTTTAATAAATAAAAGAAGACACTCTCTCTCGGGTTTTGAAGACAAACTACGTATTCGCTTCATCGCGAGTCATAGGCTCGGCTCAGTCGTATGCGGGTCACGTCATGGTCTCGCGGACCGGCAACATGATCACGACGTCATAGCCATTCATCGCCGCGCGACGTTTGAATAGCAACTATATATTTTTTCGACTCGACGATGGTATCACACGAACTAATTCCAAAAGCCTTACGTACGTTTGTTTCGGACTTAGCCGAGGATTGCTAGACGTCAACTAATATTAAGTGAGACCTCGACAACCTTTAATGATCGTGGTTCGACCCTAGGACCGCGGCGATGGTGGTTTCCGGCGAGCCTCCAACGTACACATCACATGAAATATCGGTTCCTTTGCACCTATAAAACTGTTTTTGGTCACTTTTAGGGTTGTGGGACCCACATACGAGTTTTGGTGGGGTCCCCGACACGTTCCGGTCCTGGTGGTCCGGTGGTGGCGCCGCCAGTGAGGGCCTTTTCCGGCGAGAGGGTCAACACCTAGCAAAAATCGAGTTTGTTGTATGTATACAACAAGTACTTTGCATGGGCCATGCGGGGGGTGGTTCCGGGACGTTTTGGACTCCGGTGGGTCTCCGGAGGTCGCCCACGGCCGGTCCTCGTCACGGCAACCACACGCACACGTAATAAGTGTGACGAACAACAACCAAAACAAAGAGAAATGAAGAGAAACGTGAGCCGAGAGGGAGAGCAAACCGTGAGGAGAGGGAGAGTGGTCGACTGCTCACGGGAGAGAGAGAGAGTGTGAGACCTCCGGCGACCTTCCTCGTCACCACGGGACCTCCGACGACGGCGTGGTCTCGGCCAACCGAATGGTGAGCAAACCTAGAGAGAGAGAGCCCGTGAGAGAAGTGAAACGCGAGAGAGAGAGAAAACCGAGGTGAGAGTGTTACCTCCGGTTGGCGGCTTCCTCTGCGTCCTCGGTCCGGCCACCGGCGAGAGCAGAGGCGGCGGTGAGCTGAGGGAGAGAGAGGCCGTGAGTGAGAAGTGAAACGCGAGAGAGAGAGAGGTTTGAAGCCGTGAGTGATGGGAGAGAGTTGACCGAGGTGAGTGGGAGAGAAGATAAATCGGGAGGAGAGAGAGAGTGATGGGAGTGTGACGTGAGTGATGGGAGTGTGAGGTGTGAGTGATGGGAGTGGGTGGGGTGGTTGGTTTCTTTTGTTTGAAATTTCAAATCAATATGGTGGGGTGTGTCCTAGGTGTGCCTTGCCCACCCACAAGTCCCCAACCTTAACCCCCGGGTTCCCGGACTCACCTTACCTCATCGACCCGTATTTTAGACCATAAAATGAGAATAGGCAATGAAATGAGATATAGAATTCTCACAACTTTACTTACAATTCACGCGCTTGTCTTAGCCTATTCGTTTCCTCGATACTCCGAAATGCATGTTTAGACCATTGTTGGACTTAGCTATTTTTTAGTACTAGTTGGGTAATTAGTGCGCTAATTGTAAACAACAACGCGCTAATTGCCACATTAGTGCGCTACCTCGGCTGTCTAACGCGCTAACTTTTGGCATTAACGCGCTAATTCGAACATTAGTTGCGCTAATTCATCTATCTAGCGCGTTATGTGCAGCATAACCCATAATTATACACTTCAAATTCTGGGTTTTTGCCACACATAGGCCATGTTTTCGACTTAGGGTCCATCATACACGTATCATGAAGTCCCTAACATTTATCCCAACACACAACATCAACAACAACATCAAATTAGATGAAATCACAAGTGTATGGTGTGGAATAGTTACTTAACTTGTTGTTGTTCTTCTTCTTCACCAAAGCTTCACCAATTTCGACACCTTCCTTCTCTCTAAATCACTCTACAATCTTTATTCTTCCTCTTCTCTTTCTCTCCTCCTTGCATAAATCGATTTTGATGAAATAAGAAATGAAAATGTTTAACTTAAATACTTATTCGACTAATGTGATATGTTTAAATGCTAGCCATTTATCACGATGTGCACACGTGTCTCGAGGTTCATCTCATGGACCACCTTGTCTCACTTGTTTCTCAAGTCATTAGTGAGTAACTCAACATTTAGACACCTTGACTCTTGATGAGGCTATGCGTGTCTCGATGCACATCTATTGAACCTTGTTTTATGTTCACTAACTATAGGCACGTTTAATTAGTATGCATATTTGGCCACATTATAGCAACTAAAACCACTTATAAATGTACATTTGAACTCAAAGAAAGTACGCTTACTCCGGTAAGCCACTACCTCGGTCCCACGTCGACACCCGACTCGAGGTACGTCCTTGCTCGTCTCGATGTCTATACACCCGTATAAAATTGACCTAATAGTCTACACATATATAATACACTAGACATACATCACAACAAATATAAAATATACCTCGACCCTTGCCTCGGTCAATGGACATATCACGGTGTGGGTCCCACAGTACGGGTCGTTGAGCCTGTTTAAGGAAATAAACACGGTTAGCAATTTTTTTAAAGAAATCAAGTAATTTCACGATACTATACACCTCACACCGCACTCTGTGTTCGTTACTAACCCCCGATTTGACTCCGCCTAGTCCCTGATATCTCAAATTTCAACTCGTAATGACCTAGTTCCATTTATAGTAGATATTTAATCATTTGAATGTGTTTTAAGTCACTTAACACAAATTATGTCAAAACAATCGAATCTAGCGCGCTAGGTCTGGGAATTAGCGCGTTAGATTCCCAAATAGTTATACGTTCTTCGCCCAGCAAAACATTAGCGTGCTAATTTATGGCCTAGTGCGCTAATTGTAATTTAGCGCGCTAGATCACCACATTAGCACGCTAATCGCGCTCTGGACAGCAAACAACTACAAATTTTTTGGGTTGTCAACAACCCCACCAACCCAACAATAGCCACAACACCAACAACACAACTTTAAAACACTAAAAACCTATCTAAACAACAACTTACCATCCTCCAAAACATCTCCAACATCTCTCAAATAAAGATAAAAAGATAGAGAAATGTGTGATGTTTGTGGTTCTCACCTTGGATTTGATGTTTCACCCCTCCAAGCTCTTTGAATCTCTAAGAGAAATCATGAAAACGCTTGTTTTTCTTTTTCTAATCTCGGATTGAAACTGAGGAGAGAGAAAAGGTGATGGAAAAAGAGTCCACTTTGACTTATATAGGTCAAATATCATCTCATCTCACTTACACATCTCAAGGTCATCCTAAGCACCTCGTTTGTTTCTTTTCCAACCTCAAATGACTCCATATGTGACTCTCGATGGCACACTCACCCTTGTATTTAATTCAAAAGTGTGTTTCGGGTGTTCGACACTCGATTTCTCATCTCAAACCGCGACATACGCGTATCACCATGTCCCTAACCACCAAATATGCATTACATATTATTATTTTAACCAATTTTATTCATTTTATGTGTGTATTATTTTCCCGACCTAGTGTTAAGTCGGTTAGACTACCCGGTACCCGCGTCGACACACATATCGAGGCGACTACTTAACATATGATCTCGCACGTCAAATGTACTCTAATAACACACATTGCGATGCCATGTACATTATTTCAATATAAACACACAATTTAAACAAGTCAGCACACAAAAATAACCATTTACTTAGCTCCAAGCAGGCGCGCAAGCCTAATTGCAGGTCTCACGAGTGTCTAAGCTGTTAGCCACGTCTGCAACCACGTCAGAAATAACGACGAATTATATTCAGACCATTACAACCACCAAGGACTAAATATATAGACATTAGAGTGAAAAAACATCTCAAATGGGAATGTGCATTTTGAATGTTGAGCTAACGTCACATGTAATTAAGGAATATACACTGTCTATTTCGAATGTCTACTTCTAGGTAGTGCAATTCATAACCATGTCAGCATTTCCCTCCATAATATATAAAAAATAATATTTTTTGAAATAAAAAGTGCAATCCACATTAACCATTAGTAAATTTAACTAATAAAGATTAACTAAATCTAAAATACACAACATTAAATCTAATTGAATCAAATCCTAACACATGTATTATGATCACAACAAATCTTTATACATATATATATATCATAAATATAAAAGCACGAATCACAAATTTTTGAGTGGTAATGAAATTTACCTTTTTGTCTATAATTTATTTGAGTGCTAATAAAATTTACCTCTTTGCCCATATTTCTCGTGCTTTCCCTTAAAATTAATAAATTAATTCAACATAATACAAATTGTTTAAATTTTTGAGTGGTAATGAAATTTAGCTTTTTGCACATATTTTATTCGAGTGTTAATAAGATTTACCTTTGTTCTATGCATTCTATGTGTTTGATGAATTATAAACCATAAAGTCAATGTTTCGAACAGTGTTTATGCATTTTATGTGTTTGAGAATTGTCTAAACCATAAATCAATGTTTGGTGAAATGGCTATGAGAATATTGAATGTATTGTTCCAAACAAATTGCCCGATTTTATATATGCAATTGATGAGTAGTTAATTAGCACTATTTTATAAGGTGTTTAATTAAAGTCAAATTAATATCAATGGATACCCAAGTTCATGTGTTACAATAAATCTATCTTATCTTTCAATCATTTTTTTTATAAGAAAGAGATATAGTATATATCAAAAATCAAAAAGTGTACAGAGATGAAGAGCATTGTCAAAGCATCCTCAAAAAACCGAGGGAAAGGCCGTTCCCGACCTATTAATAAGCAAATCCCATACTCCGTAGTCTCTTTGGTTTTCAAATCAATATCTTTCTTTTTTTTGTGTCTAAAGTAGACATAATTTCAAAGATCTTGATCGATAAATGATAATATAAAGGCTTTCTGCTTTTTTCCTTATTTTCTTTTTTTAAAAGGAAGTAATGTCTAGTATGTGTAGTTGGGCAATTTGAGCGCAATTTAGTTGCACAAATTGTTTGGTAATGAAATTTACCTTTTTGCCCATACTTTATTTGAGTGTTAATACAATTTACCTCTTTGCCCATAGATAATCCTAATCCAAATTAGATGAATTTATAAAGATATGGGTCAAATTATCACTGATCAACCCTCTCATTCCTCTTCAAATTAATAAATTCTTAGAGATATCTCTCAAAAGTATATATTTAATACACGAGAAGTTTAGATACATAAATAAACAAAAAATAGTCCCAACATTCACAAATTAAATAATCAGAGAGGTTTTCTATTAATAAGCAAATCCCAAGTCTCCACATAAATCGATAAATGATAATTTTTTATTTTAAATTTATATGTCTAACTTTGATATCTCTCAACTTATAAGATATGGGTAAATTATCTACCCCTCCCTCCATATTGAGATATCTCTCAAGAGTTTAATGGACAAAAATATCCCTCACAAATCATTTTTTTCTCAAATCCCACACAAATCATCTTTTTTTATTTTAAAAATATGTTTGAATGACATTTATGTCAATTTTCATATTTTACTGTTTTAAAATATTCGCAACTTCTCTGCAAATTTAAAATTCAACCAAACATGAAATATGAACTTACATTATAAATTAACTCTATAAAGTTATCTACGCTCATAATCTAAGTTGGCAAAAAAGAACCAAACAAAATCAAAGTTGTTGATTCATATTCAATTATGGGCGGTCTATTCGTACATTAAGTACCCCTATCTCATCATTGGCAAGTTAAAAAGTTTCTTTAACAAATCATCACTATCAAATTGGAGCGTGTTTATGAACTTGTAGTCTTGTCAACAATATATCAATTGAAAGCCACGAAATTGTTAAAAAAGATAAAGTGGGGCATGCATTTTCAATTATGATTAACAAAAATTACTCACCCTATTTGCATTTAAAGATTATTAATTTTTCACCAAAAATTACTCAAATTCCTTTCTTTTTTATTTTTATTCGATGATAATTTCGCTTGAGCAACCGTAATGCGCCCAATTTTAAATTGATTAAACATAGCAACACTTGAATCTGCAGCCTAAGTTGGCATGGCGTCGCAATAACGATCGATAATTGGTGGTAAAATTGCTTAAACGTTAATAATAAGAATGTGTAGCAAAAATGTATGCATCACAAGTATGACGTATGCAGTCTCAGTCATTTTCCTACTGATAAAACTAGATTAAAATGCCCGACCAGTGTAGAATGTATGAAAAAAATATATATATAAGTCGGAATTGACTAATCTTAACTGCCAAGAAATTAAACATTCATTTTGAGTCATATAAGCTTCTTTCAGTCGTACTCTTTGAAAGATCTTAATTGGTGATTTTTATTTTCTTTAAAAGCTGAGGGTATTTAAAAAAAATCGTGAGTGATTTTCTCGGCTACTCTTGTAAGAGTCAGTCAAGTGCCCAAAATCGACACATAATTCGAGAAAAACTAACATAATTAGAGTTTGATAACAGTAATTGATCTGATGACCTGTTGATCACCATCCATATTTTAGTAAAATGTGCACTTTTTTTTTTCTTAAATAGTGATAGTTTGGCAAGCTCACAATCAATTGCGCTTAATTGATTACAATTAAAAAATTTTGATTAATGTAGCCAACCTCAATTAATTTGAGACTGAAGTTATATTATTGTTGTTCCTTAAACAGTGATGATATTTTGACAAAGTCAGACATGCATTTTGGCAAACACTTGTTTAAAAACCGTGCAATAAGTATGCCACTTCGGTGGGTTAATGCTACATGTTCTTTCTTAAAAGTTAAAATTCATTGGGAAAATATGAACGAAATATGACATTAGGCCCCCTAACTGTTCCCCCTCATTTTGAACAATATAAGCAGCAATGCATTAAGAATGTTGGAAACAAATCAACCACCTCTGATGAACACCAAGAACTATATATATATAGACAGTGCATGATATGATTTGACCGGTGAACGCATCGAGATGCCTGATGGACCGCAGCGACAACCAATCCCAACCGTTGGATCCGACGCAGTCTACTAACACGTAACAAAAGAGGAGCACAGGATCAGGCCTCTCACTATAAAAGAAAAAGTTGGGGAGTTAAAGCGTGTGTGTGTATATGTGTTGGTGTTGGTTGGGTGAGGAAAGGCAAGGCAAAGGCAAATGCAGCTTTTGAGTTTAGAGTTTGGTTGCCTTATTGTTTGTTGGAGAGCGTTAAAGCTAGCCACTCCGCAATAACTCGTAAAGAGAAAGAAAACTTAGAAAACCAAAAAGGCTTAGTTTAGTATGATTGAAGTGAAGTGTAGTAGCTGCCCGACAGTTGCCAAGTCCATGTAAATCTCAAATCAAATCCAATTCCAATCCAAATCCAAATAATAAGCGAGTAATTAACATGTCAACCTGCTTAATTTGATTATGATTCTCTCAACACGATTAAAGAATAATATATAAATAATAAATATGACTCGTTTAACACGATTAAAGAATAAATGTATAAATAATAAATATGGTATGATAAATATAAATTGGTACAAAATTCACTCATTTGAATATATTTTAATAACACGATTTATTTTTTTTAATATCATATTTTATTTTATTTTATTAGAGGAAGAATTTATTTTACTTTTAATATATATTGCTTATGTTTTAGATTTTATTAATAATTATTTATTAAGAAAAAATTAAAATTTTCATCGAAGTAAAATTTAGATATTTTTTAGACGATTCTTATAATTTTGTTTATTTTATTATTACGAGTCATTTTTCCTCTATTATTAAGAGTAATATAAATTTGAAAGAAAAAGTAAGTAAAACTTAAGACTATATACAACTACACTATAATTTATTGGCTATTTAATTATGTTTGTTTGAATTTATTCATGTAAATATATATAAAAAATATTAAACAAATTATAAAAATTTAAATAAATTGAGAATTTTTTAATAAAATATTTAATAAATGAGTGACAAATACAATATATGTTTAAAACGACTCACTTAGATACGAAAATGATTATCACAATTAATAAATATGTCATGTAATGAATTTATATTATATGAGTCATGATCTATTTACAACACGATATATTAACCACTCGCTAACAGGAATTGACACCTCTAATTTTCAAGATGCTGAAGTCATTAGTCATTAGGTGTGTTGATAGGAGGTCATTTCCCAGTTATTCATTCTATCATTTGTCATCCAAATATGAGAGAGAGGAGAGTTCTAGGAGGGTTCACCAAAGGTTTGACCCAATAGAGGAGGGCACACCATGGAGTTATGGGACCTACCACGTGTCCCATCCAAATGGGTCCGATGACTCTGGTGTGAAACGTGGTCCGTTGGATCCTCTCATCACATTGGATGGCGTGCGTGGTTCTTATGGTGATTGGCGAGTCCTCCCCTCCCCTCCCCTCCCCATATAAACACACCACCACTTCTCTCTCTTTCTTCTGTTAACGCTCTAACAATCCAAAACCCAAAACCCACCAGAGTCCTAGCTAGGGTTTTGAGGCATGGATTCCATTCACAAACATGAAGTCGAAGAAGAAGAAGAAGAAGAAGACGGCGCGTCAGACCACCACCACCACCAACAACAACAACAACAGCTAACGCAACGGTCTCTGGTGGTGTTAAAAGAAGAGCCAACAGAGACACCAACACCATCAACAACAACAACAACAACTACTACTACTACTACTACTACTAACATGGGCATGGCTATTATGAGGCCACGGGGGCGTCGTCTACAGCGGTGGCGGCGGGGAGCGCCGGCCGCCGCGCGTCGACGAAGGACAGGCACACGAAGGTGGAGGGGAGGGGGCGGAGGATCCGGATGCCGGCGACATGCGCGGCCAGGATCTTCCAGCTGACACGCGAGCTGGGCCACAAATCCGACGGGGAAACCATCCGGTGGCTCCTGGAGCACGCCGAGCCAGCCATAATCGCCGCCACCGGCACAGGGACAGTGCCGGCCATCGCCATGTCCGTCGGAGGCACTCTCAAGATCCCCACCACCTCCCCCGCCCACCCCCCAGACGCCGCCCCAGACGCCTCCGCCGCCGCCAAAAAGAAGCGCAAAAGACCCTCCGCCAGCGACTTCTACGACGCAGCCGCCCCAACCACGGTCTCTTCGGGGCTGGCGACGGCTCCGGCGGGGCTGGTCCCGATGTGGGTCGGCGGAGGAGGGGCAGTCATCCCGGCGGCGGCGGGGGCGTTCTGGATGATCCCCCAGGCGGCGGCGGTTGGTGGGCCGAGCCCGGGGCAGATTTGGGCGGCGTTTCCGCCGGGGGCGGCGGTGTCGCCTATAGTGAACATCTCCGGGAGGCCCATTTCGTCGTTCGTGACGGCGATGCAGCAGCCAATAGAATTAGGTCGTCAGAGTGAAGGGGCGGTTTGTGGGTCGTCGTCGACGTCTTTGGCGGGGGCGAAGAGCGGGAAAGCTTCGACAATGGCGCCGCCTTCGTCGAGCACCACCACTGCTAGTAGCCCATCAGTCACCACTACAACTACTACTCAGTTGCTTAGAGACTTCTCTTTAGAGATTTACGAGAAACAAGAGCTGGGTTTCATGGCTAACAACACTAGGTCTGTGAATGTGAAGCAGCAGCAACACCAAACTAGTAGTCCTTCCAAGTCATGAACGATCAACATTTTTTTGTATTTCTCGAGATTCACAAACAAAGCTAGATCAACGACTAATTAAACGGGGGTTTCATTTGTTTCATATTAACACAAAAGAGATTTGGCTCATCTTTTCTACTTTACTGTTTTCATAGCTTTGTTTTGCTTTGCTTTGCTTTGGTGGTTGCCGCACGTGCGAAGTGAGTAGTTCGTAGTTCGTATTTTCGTGTTTTCTCGGCACGTGCGGCACGGGATCTGGTATTGGTGGGTCAAGGTGAGTTGTTGTTCAATTTGGGCCACTATCTACATTTCCTTTTTTTTTTTTTTTTTTCGGATGTCACGTGTCAACTTGGTAAGGAGCTCGTGGGCCCACTTACATTTGTCAATCTCGAGGCGGCTCGGCTGGGCTGGGCTGGGCTGCTGTGGTCCCACGTCCATGACTTTCGTCGTCGATCTAGCGCGTGACACGCGTCGGTCGAGGAGCCCCCCACTTCTGCGATGTGATTTGATGGGAACTCGACACGTGGAGCCGTTGTTGTTGGGAAGTGACGTGTGCGTTTACGTTGTGGGTGATGTAAATGAAATGGGAAAGAAGTAAAACTCTCGTGAGATGGGAGTCTCTCTCTCTCTCTTTCTCTCGAAGTGGCGGGCCCCCCAATGAATGTGACCACCTTGTTGGGTGGGGCCCAACCACTTGGTGAAGGGCCACTTCATTGGTGGGCCCCAACAGAAATAGCTAGTTTTATTTCATCACACACACTGAGAGTGGTCCATTGTCCGTTTGTTTTAAGTAATTTTTATTTATCTAGGCTCATCTGATTTGACATTGGTTTCAGGTATTGGGCCATTGGGAAGTGTGGGCCCGTGGTTTTGGACGGTACCCAAAAATGGGCCCAGCCACCCTGCTTTGTCGGTTTTACTAACAAGAGAACAGATGCCCACCCACACCCACACGTATGCACGCCCACTTGAAAGGCAAAACTCCCCCACCAATATCATATCGATTTGCCTTGTTTGATTGTCCAATACTCACTCACCCATGATGGATTGTTGTTAGGCTTTTGGTCGTCTGATTTAAACCTTTCTGACGTCACTCTCACGTCCCAATTAATTTTAAACCAACCTTTTTATAGGCATTCAAGTTTAGTGTGATTGTTCTATCTAGTTTGGACCGAACTTCTACGTACGTACGCCTTCTTGCCTAATCTCTTTAAACGAACTTAGCTTCATATTTGTCTTAATCAATCCAGGTCTACCTTAAGTATATAAGAGAATGAAGGTCTTCATTTATTTTATTTTGTTTTTTTAAGAAACCAACACATTTTTTATTTCTACAAGAGTCGACCCCAATTTTACATACAATATAAGTGATACCCGTCTCGTCTATCTCATTAAAGATATTTTAACTTTTAATATATACTCCCCCGACCATTTATAAAAGTAGTTTAAAGTAAAGACACAAGAATTAAGGCAGTCTTAATTACAAATGTAATTTATGTATATATCGTTTGACATTAAATGAATTAAAGAATTATAAATGTTTGAATTGTATAAGAGTAAAATAGATAAAAATGCAATAAATACACTTTTGGATTCTAGAAACGACTTATAATTTTGAACAAGAAAATTTTGCTAAAAAATGACTTATATAAACAAACGGAGGAAGTATTTTTTTTAAATAAAGTTTGGAATTTGAAATATCTAGTTAAGGTGCCCACTAATTACGTGGGTAGCTCATTAATTTGGGAGTTCGAATATCAATAGGGGTGAGTTGTGGTTTCTTTCTTATCGACGGAAGAGAATTTAATTAGGGTGCACAAGTTCTCTAGATTGCGATCAAGTTTCTAATTTTTTGATTTTGATCAAGTTGCTATCAGTTCATTTAGTGGACTATCAACTATGCCTGAATATATTGCGTGGAGAGACAACTTTATGATGATAAGGCCATTAATTTGATGATGTCTATATAGTATATACAATAGTTTTTAACTATACATATATGACCAAGTCACCAAGTGCTTGCGGTTCTTCACTTAATTAGATGCATCAGATACATTGGCTTTACGTACGGGACAGTGATAAGCTGGAAGCCTGGAAGACATCTACATATATATATATATGCAACAATAATGCACAATATGAATATGGTTTTTCAATTACATTGTTTGGTTGGGGATGGATTTTTATTTGGAGGTGGTGTGGGTAGGATAACTTTGCAAGGGACTTGGAACTAATTTTATATATTTGATTGATTTTTTAAAATTCAACTACCCTGCAAGTTATATATATCATAACTTACACTTAATGAGAGATAATTCTTTCATCCTCTCTAGTGGAGTTATTTCTCTGAGGACAAATTGACAAAACTATCTCTGCATTACATCTTTATTACATGTTTTATTGTTTGATGAATATTTATGTCAATTCTCATGTTTTAATAATTGTTTTTAAAATGTACAACTTCCCTATAAGTTCAAAGATGAACTATACATGAAAATATAATTTTTCATTGGAGTTAACATCCCATACAAGAAAACTTACCTATAAATTAATTAGCAAAATTTACCAAACGAATAAAATTTTATGTTACGCGTACCTATGAAAATTACGTTATGAGTTTGGATTTAATTAATTTTCATATATTTGAAGAGAAAGTCAAAAGTAATTTAAACACCAAAAACGTTATCCAAGTGATTAACAGATTAATGGTTTACCACGTCAACAAATATTTTGTACCCACACCCAACAGATTGATGAGAACTCTAGCTTATAAATCACAAATTTAAAGAGGTTTGAAGTTGCCAAAACATTTTTGATGGATGGACAGAAAAATAAAATTTAGGGAGGTCGTGTTCTCGTTGAAGTAAAAAAATGAGGTTTAAGGTTATTCTAAACTTATTAAGAGAATAATCTTCTTATTAGAACAAGTACTTCAATTTAATCAATACCATGATATAAACATGCACGAAATTGTATATAATATTCGTTTGACTTCGCCATTTAATCAAATATATAAAAACTCATTTTGTATCCTTTGACCTGTACTTTCTAATTGTGATGGAATGGTATTTCGATTCCATTTCAACACGTGATGAAATTTGACTAACATACAAACTATTTATAACCATTTTAATTTGTAATATTTAAGCTATCTATCAACTATGCAATTTCATTGATGATTATGATCTGACTCATCTGAGTATTATTATTGACGAATTTTCAAGAAATTGACAGTCTTATTTAATTTTTATATCAAAATGTCACTTCTTTTGAGTAAGAGATTTATAAATCACATTAACCATATATAATTTAGTCAGAGCAATTGATTCTTCACCAACAACTCGGATTCTCTCATTAGGTTTTTGTTGCAAATAATAATAATAATAAAACATTACCTAAAAAAATCGTAAATGACATAAGGTTAGGAAGGAATGATGTCATTAAAAAAAAGATTTGACGTAATTAGTAGTACTAGTCAATCAACTTTACAGATGATGACGTCATGAGTCTCTCGCTTAGTTCTGTTACTTTCCCGCGTCGACAGTGGAGTGAGATGGTGTCCACATCCTATACTCCTGACAGTAACTTTGCAGACACTGTGAACCATTGACTACTCACCACGCGTTTCTTGATCAACACCATTGGTCCCTCATTTGTGGGCCTCAGAGGTCACGTGAAAAGTGGGGCCTGTTTTGGGCGTATATGGACAGATAATGTGGATGAAATCAATTTGGTGGGCCCATTCGTCCCTTTGTTTTGTGGGCCTTGATCAATGATGAAGTCCTTGCCTTCTCTCTTGGCCGTTAATTTTACTGTGAAGAGAAGATAAGGAGAGAGAGAGAGAGTAAAGATGCTTGTAAGTTGTGGTGGGCCACGGACAGTAGTACAAATAAATCTAATGTTGGGTCCGCGTGATCAGTGGTGATAGGCCGTCGAACATAGAGAATCGGACAGATCGGATGGACCAAATTTATGGAAGCTATTTACTGTGTGTGGGTCACACACAACTTACAAGGTTTGTTGGAAAACAACGAGGACTTTGGGCCCCCAGAGAGATAAATATGAGCCCATAGAACAGGCCCATTGGCTTCGAATAAGGTCGACAAAACAAATTGGGTTACTCTACAAACTATTCTAGCTTTTTTTGACCCCAAAAAAAAAAAAAAAAAAAAAAAAAAAAAAACTGTTCTAGCTTTTCAACCGCTGTAGATCTACCTATTTTCATTGGTGTTGGTTTCAACATCTTTTGCTTCATTATTTATAATATGCTATATAGCTATAAGGTTTGAAGTGATGTGTTGTGATTATCTTATTTACTATTGGCCCCAAACTCTAAATCAGTGTTTATTTTTCAACGGCTTTGCATGAGCTTGTCACGGTGACTGCTGCGCAAGTTGGTTTTTTCGTATGGTTATTTGCTTATTAGCAAGGTAGTTGTCTTACCATTATTAGAAGTTTTGGTTTATTTTTCTTACTTAAAAAAATTTATTTTTCTTTTTTTTTTGGCTCCATGTTTTATTTTTTATTATAATTTTAATGATTTTTGTGTACCATTGTGTTTTATATGTTATTAGTAAATAGTCACAAAGTTTCAATATTACAGCTTCATTCAAAATTAAATTCAATCTTTTAAGTCTCTGTTTGTCACCAGTAACTAATAATTTAGCTGAAAGCTAATAATTTAGCTGCAAGCTGATAATTTAGTAGCTGATGGCCGAAAGCTGATAATCGAGTTGATCAATTAAAATTGTTTCGATGGACTAGCCAATAAATGTAAAATGACATAAAAGGTCACATCACATAACTATTTAAAAAAAAAAAAACCACATCACATTACTAAATTAATTAAATACAAAAATAAAAAAACAAATTAAATTTATAAAATAAATAAATAAGTTATAATTTTAACATAATAACAATTATATAAATAATGGCACTTATATATTAAATAAATTATATAGAAATCTTGTGGCTTCTAATTAAAAGTCACCTTGATGAAGCGGCTGTGTGCCTGCAATTCCCCCTTAGTCACATTCACATACCACTATACAAACATGTCATTCCCACGAAAAAGTTAAAGGGTAAAAATGGAACTAAATTTCTAAATAGCGCTTTTTTTCCTCTGATGCTACTGCTAGTAGCGTTTATAAGTTCAGTGTTTAAACTAATTTATTTTAAAAATTATCTACTAACCAAACATAACTTATTTTTTAAGTAATTTATTATATATAATTTATAAATTAGTTGATAAGCGAGATTTGTATTTACCAAATATAGCCTAAAACAAAAAGATAGAAGAGGGACATATTAATACGCATTTAATTAAAAGTTATAATCATTCTATTAAAACAAGGAAGTAGAAGAGAAACACACATGGGTAGAGCAAATTGGGTTGAGATTCGTAGGGTGTCGACAACATATGAGCATTGATTAATTTACACAATTGATAGCTTCTAGCACGTGGCAAATTAAAAAAATAAAATAAAATTAAGACAAGAAAATAGAAAGGAAACTCGCAGATATTAAACGTATTAGTAAGAAAAAAATGTAGATGGATCAAAATTATAAAAGAGAAACCCATTAAAACTGATTTGAAAAACAAAATCATTCTGCCAAAACAAAAATGCAGGATAGAATCACACCTAACACAGAGTTAAAAACCAAAATCAATCCACCAAAACAAGAACGTTGAAGAGAAACACACTTGGATAGAGTAAACTAGGTTGAGGGGTCTGATAACACTCAGTGACGAAGGCACATATGGTCTGTTCAGTTGGGTTGATAGGGTTGTCTTGATAGGTTGGATTAACAAACATTAGATTACATTGCTATGGATTAGGGGTAATCCGAGTTTGAAGACTTGTACTGTTGGCATGATAGGGTTTTAAGTGATTTAATGAAAATATCTATTTTACCCCTCCACATATAAAAAATCCCAAGCAAGCTTCATCGTTCTCTCACATTTGAACTAATAAATCGAAACCGAAACCCTACCATCGTCTATTACGTTGCAACTGAGAAATCGAACCCTTCCAAGGTGGAAGGTCGCGTTCGGGAGAACCCATGTTTTTGTCAATCACAATTTGTATTAGAAACCATAAAAAGATATCATCGCATTGCAATGGTTCATCTTCGAAGAAACATTGCATCAAATAAGTGAAGTGCACAAAACAAGGTCTCAAATTTTTGCTCAACCGTGTTGGAGATCAAGCCGATCTCCATTAGTGGTTTGGAGAAGCAGTAGCTCAGCAAACTCGCCGATGCTACTGTATTTTTCATTTATATATGAAAACCAAGATTACATCTGAAACGTTGATTTACATACACCTGTTACATACAAATACAACATTTTCTACTTATACTACCATAAATCCGTCTCGAGATAATCACTAACATCATCTTAATGATTGACTCTAACATCCCCCCTCAAACTAAGGGGAAGTGAAATGAGACTTAGTTTGTCCCGCAAATAATAAAACCGAGATGCTGGAAAAGCCTTGGTAAAAATGTCAGCCACTTGATCAACAGAAGGAACATGATGCACATGAAGAATACCAGACAAAACTTTATCTCTAACATAATGAATATCTAATTCAATATGCTTTGTGCGAGAATGATATACCGGATTCTTGGCCAAAGCAGCAGCACTCAATTGTCACACCAAACTGTAGGAACAACACCAATAGACACCTGCAATTCTGATAACAAAGACTGAATCCAACTAATTTCAGCAGTTACCTGAGCAAGAACTCTATATTCAGATTCAGTGCTTGACCGAGCAACAACCTGTTGTTTCTTAGATTGCCAAGAAATCAAGTTAGAACCCAAAAATACAGCATAACCAGCCACAGATTTTCTATCATCCACAGAGGCTGCCCAATCAGCATTAGAATAACTAGTAAAAACGGTTCAGAATTCGGCTTGAACCATAAACCCAAATCAGCAGTACCTTTAAGATATCTCAAAACTCTCTTAATAGCTTGCGAATGTACAATAGTAGGAAACTGCTGAAATTGACTTAGAGTATTCACAATATAAGCAATGTCAGGCCGATTATTAACAAGATATTGGAGACCACCAAGTAAATTCCTATAAAGAGTTTTTTCATTAAAAGAAGCACTACCATCCTTGTACAACTGCTTCCCAGCAGCAAAGGGAATATTAATGGGCTTTGCATTGGACATGTCCCCTTTTTGTAACAGCTGTTGAATGTAAGCTGTTTGAGTAAGGTACAGTCCTTTGGTAGTCCTATGAGCTTCCATACCCAAAAATAAATTGAGATCGCTAATATCTTTTAATGTAAACTTACCATTCAACTTATCAATAAAAGATTGAATACAAGTTTGATTGGAGTCTGTAATTATAATATCATCCACATACACCAGCACATACAACACCACTTGTTCTTAATGAAAGACGAACAAAGAGTTGTCAGCTTTGGAATTATGGAAACCCCAAGACAATAAAGTGGATTTCAACTGATCAAACCATGCACGAGGAGCTTGACGAAGACCATACAAAGCTTTATGTAACTTACACACAACAGTAGGTTGAGAAATATCCACAAATCCCATAAGTTGATTTGTGTATACTTCTTCAACCAACTGACCATTCAAAAATGCATTATTGATATCTATTTGTCTCAAAGAACACCCAAAATGGACTGCCAAAGATAAAATCACTCGAATAGTAGAAGCCTTAACCACAGGAATGTATGTCTCATCAAAATCAATTCCGGGTACTTGTTTAAACCCTTTGGCCACTAATCTAGCCTTATAGCGATTTATAGACCCACCAAAATTCTTTTTCACAAAAAAGATCCATTTATTGCCAACAATATTATTTTGAGTAGGAGAAGAAGGAACAAGAGACCAAGTATCATTCTTCGTGAGAGCTTGATATTCCTGATCCATTGCTGACTTCAAATGAGGAATTTGAAGAGCGGCAGCAACTGAATGAGGAATATCATCATCGTGATTGGAGTATTAGTGAAAAATATTTTCCTTATGTTGATTCCATCTTTAGCTATAGTAATCATTGGATGTGTGTTTTGTGGAACGACCACATTAGACCTTGATTCCTCTTCAACATAAGGTATAACATCTGCTGAAGTAGGCACATCAGACAGTTCAGAGGAAGAAGAAGACCCTGATGCAGACCCAGTCAGAGGCTGATGTGGAACCAGTAAAGGAAAGCTAGTAGTTGACTCAGGAGAGGAAGTTGTTAGTACAGGAGAACCAGCAGCAGATAAAGAGTTATAAGGAAACTCATTTTCATGAAAAATAACATTTCTGGTAATATAAATCTTCCCATATGAACTCAAACATTTGTAGCTCTTATGTTGACTGCTATACCCCAGAAAAATGCATTGCTAAGATCGAAACTGATATTCGTGATCATTGTATGGTCGTAAATATGGAAAACATGCACATCCAAAAACTATGAGAAAACTATAATCTGGAGAGACTTTAAACAATTTTTTAAAAGGAGGCAATCCATTCAGAACTTTGGTAGGAAGACGATTAATATGAAATGCAGCTGTAGCACATGCATCCCACCAATATTTCAATGGTAATTTTCCATGAGCTAGTAGTGTAAGACTCATTTCAACTATATGCCTATGTTTACGCTCAACTCTACCATTCTGTGCATGTGTATGAGGACAATGGTGCTGAAAAATTATACCACAAGAATCAAGAATAGGCTGGAATGATCGATACTCTCCTCCCTAGTCAGCTTGAACCCTCTTTATAGTAGAGCTAAATTGATTTTCAACCATAGACTTAAAATGCGTAAAAACTTTCAATGCATCAGACTTCAGTTTCAAAGGATATAACCAAGTAAATCGAGTATAATCATCAATAAAATGAATGTAATAGTTGAAACCACTTGGATAAGTAATTGGTGCAGGATCCCACGAATCAGTATGGATTAAATCCAAAACATTATTCGACATTTTACTGGATGAATGAAATGGTAACGCATGACTCTTGCCTAGTGGACAAGACTGACACATATCAGGAATCGATCTGAATGGAAGATGAAGTTTATGATGCATAACCTGTTGAAAGGTCTTTTGTGCAGGATGACCAAGTCTGGAGTGCCAAAGTTTAGAAAAACCTTTATTGATCTAGTGATTTTTCTTCCAGATCTCTTGATTTTTCCTTCAGATCTCGTGATGTCTCTACCAGATCTCTCGATTTCTCTTCCAGATTTGAACACCAGAAGCAAAATCTCCAAGAACTTCACTTGACTTGCACCAGAAGTAAGATCGCAAGATCTTCTTCACTAAACTTTCACGAATATCACCAGACTCTACAGATCTCGCTTCAACCACTCAAATCGATCTTGCTCTAGCGTTTGCTAACAAGCTCTGATACCATGTTGGAGATCAAGCCGACCTCCATTAGGGTTTGGAGAAGCAGTAGCTCAACGAACTTGCTAATGCTACTGTATTTTTCATTTATATATGAAAACCAAGATTACATCTGAACCGTTTATCTATTTACATCTCAACCGTTGATTTACATACACCTGTTACACACACATACAACACTTTCTACTTATACTACCACAGATCCGTCTCGAGATACTCACTAACATCATCTTAATGATTGACTCTAACAAATTGTAACTACAATTGATTGTATGTTTGTTATTTTTGAGATATCATTCACATCAATAAATGCGATGATCAATTGAGAAAAAAAGAACTAGCAGAGAAAGAGCGTGGCATCAGCAGAGACAACAAAAGCTCGACTACCTTATCTTCAATGTTGGAGAAACAGAGTCTACAAATCGAACGTAGACGCCTAAATCAAGCACCATTCGTTGATCTCCGCAGCAGAGTAAAAAACAAACACAGACAACAACCACACATCAATCCCACCGATCCGCCATTCGAGAAATCGAACCCAACCAAGCTGGAAGGTCTATTGCGTTGTAACTGAGAAATCGAAGAGAGAGTTACCAAATGAGAGAAAGGGACGAGGTCGATCACTTCATATATATTCAGATTCCGATTGAGGAGTAAGAGAGACGTCTCTCTCTCAGATTCGGATTCAGATGAGGAGGAGGATCGGGTAGGGTTTGGTTGGAGAAAACGCACAGAAGATCATGGATTCGGTTGTTTTGTTTTATTTAAGTGAAGGACAATCTCGTCCTTACACTAATTGAGGGAGAATGAATTAACTAGTGAAAGGGTATGACTCCACTTTGTTTAGTCCACAGTTTGTATGATTACCTAATCCGGTTGCATTATATAATCATGCGAAGTGAACAACGAATTACATCTAATCCAATGGATTAGCTAAGCAGTTATGCGAACCGAATATGCCAATAGAGTGTTGGGGGCCTTGGTGTGACGGCCCCAGTTCCACAATCCTAAATTGGGCCCCGCTCGGCCTAGACTTAGGTGGACCCCCGAGCCCATCTCGCTGAGTCACGCAAGCCTACTCAGCATTCCTTTATCATTTACCATTTATCAATAAGCAATTAAAGTTGAATTAATCAATTAGTGAGTTTTCATAGTTATAGTGGAAGCAATTAAACATCAAACTAACTAAAAAACCTCAAAGACACCGGTTAAGATAACCTAAAGTGTGGAAATCCCGAATATGTATATCATCATCAATGAACATTCAGATGGAGAGTAAATACAGGATATACATGCCCAAAATATCTCAAAAACCCAATTCCTAATGTTTAAAAACAAGTATAGCTAATAATACAAAAGAATCACCTATGTCAGACAAGTAGTAGGAACTGCTCCAGTATCCTCAAATGATATCTTCTAGCTGTGGAGCCTTCCCCTTGCTGGACTGTGGATATGCATTCCATCAAACACGAGAATGAACGAGCCCAGGTAAGTAACGTCAATAGGATATATATACGACATTTCAAAATAAATAAACTAGTATAATTCATGCAAATAGAAAGAAAAGAACATGGAACACATGAATATAAAAGACTACAAATAAATCAATCGATAAGTGAGGGTCCGGAATATGAAAGCCGAATAGTAAGGAGTCTCGACCAAAAGGTCGTTGAATCGCGAAAAAGCCCAGTTGACTCGGGTTCAGGATGAGACACAGCCTACCAGCCCTAACCCTTACAACTATGAGATATCCACAGACCCGGATAAGTGCCTCTAACGTACACTCAATTGGGAGATATCAACGACATATATAAGAGCTCATATAACAGATAAATAATAACTATAACTCACTTGCTAATGGACCACTCAACCAATGAAAATCTCAAAAGAAATGATGAACAGAGCAATAACAACAAATTAAAGCTCAAAAATAACTAAAAATTTTCTAACTGGTTTACTTACCTGCATCCAAGCTAATACGCACTCAAATCGTCTCTGACACGCCTCCAACTCCATACCCAATACCCGACACTAGTAAACTATGCCCCTGATAATCATATGGGCAAATTTATATTGTGTTAGAGCCTATTTGAGAGATTTTAGATTTTTAAATCCCAAAAGTGTTCAAATTAGAAAAATCTTAGTGATGACACACTTTTCGAGAAACTATTTGTTTGTGTAAACCTTTTCTAATTTTGTTTTCAATTTTTTCCTGAATTTTCTTGAATTATTGGATTTTCTATTATTTATTTTATTTTTTTTTTTTTTTGAGTTTGGGGCCCTTTGGGCCTCATTTTCACTAAACTGGGTCGGCTGAACCGGCCCGGTTCAATTGTTTTGGGCGGGCCCAGCTCGCCCAGCCTGCTGGGCCTGAGCTGGCCCAGCCCAGCCTAAACCCCCCTCTTTCGATCACGAAAAAGAGGGGGCGTGAAACAGAGGCATGAAACGTTTTTGTTTCACCTCCCTGATTTTTTTTCTTCTTCTTCATACACACCAATGAGATGTACAATCAAACTCTAAACCCAACATTAACTCACCCAAAATCATCAACAACAACATCAAACTCAAGACTTGGAAATGACCAAATAATCAAATGATGTTAATGGAGATGGAGAGGTATCTAGCTTGATGTTCTTGCAAGTATGATCACCACCATTTCTCCACCCTCACTGGTTGTTCTTTTCTTTGCTCTAACACCCCAGCAATCTCTCTTCTTCCTCTCCTCCTTCCTTCCAAAATATTGTGAGTGAGTGAGTGTGTGAAAAATGATGAGTTTTTATGCATTGGATAAAGATTGAATCATGACAACACATCCATTTGTGCACACGTATCTCGAGGCATGTCTAAGGGACCACTTTCGCTCCATTATTAACCAAGTCATGCACAAATGACTCACAAGTTCACTCTATTAGCCTCTTGATGTGTCAATGCGCGTCTCAAGATACATCATGTGTCCATTTTAATTTTTCACTAACTATAGGCACATTAATGTTTACATTTAATGTGACCACGTTAGCCACCAACATAAATTCAATATTAGTCCAAAATAATTTCGCTTGCCCTTATGCCTCTACTTTGGCCCCACGTCGACACGCGACTCGAGATACACCTCCGCTCTTCTCGACACCGTTATACCCCGCGTGCACCTTACCCGCACATTACCGAATTTCATTAATTTAATTTGTTCAACCTTTGGTATGATAATTAATACAAGCATCAAACCAAAAATAACATACCTCGGTGTCGACTCCGAAATTTGGACATGTGTATCAAGACAAGTGGGTCCCACGTACGACCTGAAATGACAAGTGGCACGAGGTAGATTTTTAGGATTGTTACACTTGCCCCCTCAATTTTTTTACTAATGCTATGTACAAGTAGCACATGTATGTAAGAAAAAATGAACTTCATACCTCCTGGCCCCCTCTAAGTTTTCATTTACATTTTTTAAAATGAACTTTGATTTTTTCAGTGGGTACTATATCTATATAATGTCCTTATCGATCACTAATTATACCGAGGCCATGGTATATTTACATATATTATCCATTCCAACTACACAATTTATACTAATTGAATTTCTTTCTCTTAATTCCACACTAAATAATTTAATGATTACTATTTTTAGTTTACTAACTTATACACTCAAATGCACGAGTACTTGTACCATATTATATGCACATATAGTTATATTGATGTTATTTTCTTCTATTAAACTTTGGATAACGTTAACTTGCACTTATTCCAATAGTCATGCACCCTTAAAAGGTATAGAAAATCTATATAATTAGCTTATCAAAAAAAATCTATATAATTAGATCTCCCCTTCAATCAATAACTGGTGAACTTGAACATATATAGTCATGAGAGTATTGAATTTGAAATTTGAAATTGTCCACGTAGAGATGAGAATTTAAAACTAAAGAAATTAATATCATATGTTAAACTCTAACAATATTGAATTATATATTTGTTTGATGTTCAATCTAAAGAAACCTAAACTTTGAACATCGGAAAAAAAAAAAAAGGAACTCAAACTTTTGGTGATCAATCTAAAGAAATTAATATCATATGTTAAACTCATCAATTTCTGGCTTCGTCCCTGACAACACTTAAACATTGATTAATTGCACATATTTTAAATATATTTGTAAAAAGAAAAAGTATATGAACCAATATTAGAAGAGAAACAAACTTTAATTAAAACGGATTTGATAAACCAAAATCATTCCACTAAAATCATTCTATCAAAACAAGAATTTAGAAGAGAAGAAAAATTAGAAAAAAAATTGATACACCGCTAGAGGAAGGGCTCGAACCTTCGACCTTGTGGTTAACAGCCACACGCTACTAACCAACTGGGCTACTCCAGCTTTTGTCGCAGTGCTGCCAATATATATTATGTATAACTGACCAACATTTATGTTATATCGTAAAAAAGAAAAAAAAAAATCTATATTTGACCCAATCAAAACATTTATGTATACGCATATATTTTAACTACTCCTAGACCCGCGCTTAGGGGGTAAGATGGAGTATTAATATATTAGATGAAAATTAATTTGATGAGAAGAGAAAAAAAAAAAATTATTATACAACATGGATAGTAACCAAAACATTTATGGCTAAATGGATCGATACATCACTTGTCAAAAGGCAAGAGTTAGGAAGACCGTGTAGTTCGACTCTCACATAAGTAAAAAAAAAAGCTCAATAGTCTCAAGCATCATCATCCAATTTTCTTGGAAGAGAAAAATGAGATATACAATTACAACTCAAAATATAATTTTTATAAATATACTTGTTGAGTAATTATTTGGAAAAATTCAATTTCCTCTCAACAATCAAGTTTTTTAATCACCTCCGCAACAAAATAGAATACCACCTATCACATCTAAAAAAAGTACAAACCTCACTAACGAATAACTAACGTTGACATCTTGTGCTTTGCGACTTGTTCGAGTATCAATATCTTAGATAAAAATAAACTTGATGAGATTTTCGAAGAAATAATTGCTATTCAAACTATTGTAAGGATGTAAACGAATATGGTACTATAAAGTTTTCTCTATTTATATCTATTTTACGATACTAATACTATGTACCTCCCAAATCGGATAATACTACACACACTCGCACGCACGCAAGCATATATATATATATATATATATGAACATCGGTACCCATAATTAACCCTATTAGAATTATCAAATTCTTTTAAAATGTAAGTGGGTAGTGTACTTGTGAAACATTCCCTAATCGTACCAATCTCGAACCCGATTATCAAATGCATATAAACATCCTCATATAACCAATCCCAATCTCTATTAGAATTATCAAATTTCTTACAAAGATGTAAATGATAGGGTACTCACCGAGATTTTTTCTACACGTACTCGTTTTTGGATTATAATACTATATCTGTCTCAAACTCAATTATAATATGCATATGGACATACATACCCATTATAACCCTATTAAAACTATCAAAATTTTATTGGGGATATAAACGAGTAGGGAACTCACAAATTTTTCTACTCGTTTAATGATAATAATATTATAATACTCAAACATGTCTCTAACTCGACTTTAGTATTGCATGTATATATGTTAATGTTAAAAGAAAACATTTCAGTTAGACATTTATAAATGACAAATTAGTATCCTATCCCTATACTATATGTTAAGATTTGATTTTATGATATCATGTTAATTTTAAAAGAGATAATTCTAAAGTGCAAACCATCTATTTATATGCATCACAATTACAATTATAATATTTTTTTATTACAACTGAATGATCTCAAATTATAAAATCAAATCTTATCAATATATAAATTAAAAGTGATTATTATGTGATCTTCATGTCACATCATTGAGAGTGAAAAGAAATTTTAAAAACAGCTAAGATGCAAAATTTTAGTTTGTATTGTGTTGATATTAATATAAATAGATTAGGCTTAAAAACACGCGCGCACGCATACATACACACCATTTTAAGAATCAACCTGGGTAATTTGATCATAATCTACCCATTTTAGATCCGAATTGTATCAAACATGTGGCATTTGAAAGCTTATTTAAAGAGGAATAACTTTTCTTAACTGAAGGTATTTTGACTCAAATGTTTCTACGTCTAAAAATGCTCTACAGTTAGGTGCTGGAATTAAAAAGGAAAGTTTTGAAACTAAATTTGTTAAGGTCATAACTCCCTAAATATTTATCCAAATGAGTTAATGTTTTAGTATGTTGTATTTGGATATATTTTTTGCCTTGTGACCAAAAATCACATATTTAGGAACTATAGATTGGGAGAAATAGATTCTCTAAATCCGCTGGTCGGATTAACCTCCAATTAGACTTATGTCTAGTAAAATCATGATATCTCCTTCATTCTAAATCAGAATTTTGCAAACTAAACCTTTCTGGAAAGCTAAGAGAGAGACCAACAATAATTGTATTGGTAGAGGATTTTGATATTTTGACCATTTCATGTCTAAAAACTGGGTTAAAGTGTATGACTGGAATTGAGACTTAATTTAGTCTTTAGGGACTGATTTAGGAAGATTGATTTAAAGTCTATTGAACCAATTTAAATACACAATAAACACCACTAAATTGAGCTTAAACCCATTATATTTGAACTAATGAAATACCAAACTCAGGAACCTATGAAAAGGGTACGGGAGAGCGAATACAAGATTTGGAGTATCGGGAGGCCGGTAAAGCTAGGACTTTACTTTGTTGCTGTGAGTATACCCAATGACAACTTTACTTGACATTTCATTTCTATAAATCGTTGTCCTTGCATAGTTCTTTTGACTATTTTGTCTTTGTATTCTTATATCATGTGCTCTTTGTGTCTATGCTCACTTGATGAGTCTAGTTTGCATGATATCCATTCATTTGATTTGATTCATTGATTCTATCACATGCTATGTCTATTCTTGTTGTTTTAAATGTGAATTGAATGATAAATAGCATGCTATTAGGCTAGTGAATATCTTATAAATGTTTAAGGGGACTTGTATTCCTTATTTGTTTAGGTGTGTAGATGTGTCTATGCTAGGGCTGGCAATTCGTGTCCGCGAGTCGTAAAAGTGTCGTGTCGTAAACGTGTCGTGTCATAATTATCTTAAACCCGCACACGACACGTTTATTAAACGAGTCACTATTTGTAAACACGACACACGACACGTTTAATAAACAGGTAACCTGTTTATGACACGTTTAACACGTTTATTAAACAGATCATGTTTAACCTGTTTAACTCGACTCGTTTGTGTACTTGTTTAACACATTTATTAAACAGATCATGTTTAACATGTTTAACTCGACTCGTTTGTGTACCTGTTTATCAACCTGTTAAACATGCTACTAGTTAATCAAACTGTGAGTGATGTTGGGGGTTAGGGAAGAAGGTTGGGGGTTCGACGGTCATGCTGGATGGCGAGGCGGAGGTGCCCGCGTCGGTGCCGATCACCATGGATTTCGAGTGGCGCGGGGCAGTGGTGGAGGAGGACCGGGTGGAGAATGAAGATGCTGTCGTCGTCATCGGAGGAAGAGCAGTCGAGCGCAGCCTTAACCGCGAGATGGGTGGGGGACTGAGGGCGGACTGAACCGCGAACCGCGAGATGGGTGGGGGACCGAGGGCGGACTGAACCGCGAGATGGGTGACCGAGGGCGGACTGAACCGCGAGATAGGTGGGGGACCAGAGGTGGAGATGGGTGGATGAGCAGGCGGAGATGGGTGGAGGCGGAAACGATTTTGTTACCTGAGGCGGAGATGGGTGGAGGTCGAATCTGTGGAGACCCAAGGTGGAAGAAGAGCCGAAGTCCGAAGACGGCGAATAGGTGGAAACGGTGCAAACGTGCAGTTGTTTTTGATAACTTGATAGGGTTTGATAAGAGTTGAACTGTTGAAGGGAAATAAAAAATTTGTATTTATATGAGTGATTAGTGAATAGTGATTACTGATTAATTATATGTAAATAATTATGCGAGTCATAAACGAGTCACACGGGTTAACACGTTAACGACTCGTTTATGAACCGTGTATAAACAGGTTAACCTGTTTATGACCCACATACACTTTTGCCAAACCCACGACATGTTTAACACCGTGTCGTGTCGTGCCGTGCTAAACGTTTCATGACCCAAATTGCCAGCTCTAGTCTATGCCTTGACAATCTATACTTGGTATTTCTTGAAATTTAAAAAGTAGTTTTCGCATTTAGGTCCCGTACTCGATCGAGGTGTGCGCGACTCACGGGGTTAGAGTCCCTAGGGATGTCGGCACATGTTACCTGACACTGTATGACACTCGGAGTTAGAGACCTGAGGTGGTCTACACACCGGGGTTAGAGTCCCTGGTAACACTTGGGTTAGAGTCTCTTGTGTTATATGATTATTGAGTCGGAGTGACATGTTTCACTGCCGACCAGACTTAAATCACCACTACTTAGCCTAATATCAATATCAGTTGTTTAACTCTGGTATTTACTCGCATATGGTTTATTTTCCAGTTTTTCCATTTATATGCTTTTAAACACCATTTGAATATTTGGAAATGCAAATTAAACTTGTCATCGGGGATTACTGTTTTATTCTTGTACTCACCATCCTTTTTATGACGGTGGGTGTAGAGCCGTCTACCAGCAGGCCGGGCAAGGAGAAGATCGACGATTATCCCTGAGCCTGCGGCGTGTCACTACATCGATTGTAGGTCTTCTTTTGGTATTTTGATTGTATATGTTATATGTCTTTCAAATACTATTTGGGTTGTATATTGGTTTGAGCGTTAGTTTCCCCGACCCGACTTAGACTATTTTACTGTTTCACTGCATTTTGAGGACTTTATATATATGATGTCATTTCTTGGTTTTCCACACTTAGGATTTTATAAATGGCTTTCGCATAATCTACTAATTGCTTCTGCATAATCAATAAGACTTTTGCTAAATAATTAATTTAATAAAAAGTTTTAATTAACTCTAAATTTTATAAACTGGTAGGAATAGTATATTATTTATCCTGAACACGAGAAAAGAGACGTCTAGGTTGTAAAGGCTGACTAATACGTAGTTAAGTCATGCGTGGATATGATTGGGGTTTAATTACGGGATTAGGCCGGGCGGTGCCCTGGATTAGGAGAGGGGCCGTCACAGTATGCAATGCGAAGTTTTAGTTCAAGTTGTGTTGATATTACAATTAGTTTATGTTGTGTTACAATTAGTGATTAAGCTAAAAAAAAAGTCATAAAAACAAAAAAATTGAAAAAACACAATATACTAAAAATAGCCACAATATTAAGTAAATGAAAAGATACAACAACAACAACAACAACAACAACAACAACATAGCCTTAGTCTCCAAATTAATTGGGGTCGGCTACATGGATTCCATTGTGCTCAATTAAGTAAAAGAAAAATACGTGAAAACAATATGAAAAACAAAAAAAGGATAATTAAATATCCCAAAAAATAGGCACACAATAAAATATAAACCCCTATAAAAATTGAAAACTAAAAAGATGAAAATAATTTTAAAGATGTCTAAAAAATATTAAAAAATATTAAAAAAAAAAATTAAGTATTTTGAGATAGACTTGAAGTTAAGTATTTGAAATAAAATTAGATTTGATTAGAAATAGAAATGTAAAAAAAAATCTAATATTTAATAAACTTGAAGTTAAGAATGTTCATGTAAGTTTCCTACAATAAAAAGAGTGATTAGAGTGTCTTACCCGTAAACACATTGGTTAGTGTCTACAAAATTAAGTATTTTGAGATTTTTTAATTAGTTTAAGCATGTAATTAATCAGCACAATTAATCTCATGTATAAACTTCAACATGAAAAATATTACAATCACCTAATTACACAGTTATTTGATAAGATTAGAACACGTACAACAATGAGGTTTTACAACTAACAAAATCTATATATATAAAAGTTGAAGGAGAGAGAAAGTTTCACAAGCTCTCTCATTCTACCATTTCATTTTTAAGATTTTCTTAATTTTTAAATTTTTTATTTTAAGATATTTATATATTTGTGTTATTTATTATTTTAAGATACATTCATCCCCTCATATTTTTGAAAAACGAAAAATAGATATTTATATTTTTATATTTTTTTTGTTTTAAAATATCATTATCTATTATGTGTGCATTTATTAATAATTAATAATGGTTATATTATCAACGAATGGATTAACAGAATTAGTACATTCTACTCGAAATCATGGGCAAATACATGAAATGGAGTGTGGTAAAAGCTTTTAAAAATTATAGGAAGATACATGGAATTGAGTGTAGTGCAAGCTCTATTCCCCCTAGAAATTTCACCTCTCATCCATTCTTCTACGCTGTAATTCTCCCGCATCCAGTTTGAATAATTTTTGGGATGCTTGGCCATTATCTAAATTTTTGTTTGGGTCTCCAAATGCACATGTTTGTAGGGGTTTTTTGTGTTTGAATGGATGCACAAGTACCATAGATTGGCTTATGTAAAGGGTTGAGCACGTCGATTTTTATTTTATTATTTTTTATATATAGTTTTTGCTTGACATAGGGGTCAACTACAACACCCATTATTTTGTAACTTTCCTATTTTTTTGCCCATTTTTATACATATAAATCATGAAGGTCTTTACTGACAGCTGCGCGAAGCGCGGGGAAACAACTAGTATATATAAAAGTCGGAGGAGAGAGAAAGTTTAAAAATTACCTCATCTCACCATTTTATTTTTCTCAATTTTTTATTTTTTGTTATTTATTTATTTATTATTTCAAGAGATATAATTATACATTACGTGTACATTTATTAATAATTAATAATGGTTATCTTATCATTAATAGATTGAGTACGTTGAACTTGAAATCATGGGTAAATACAAGGAATTGAGTTATTTTTTTGTTATTTATTTATTTATTATTTCAAGAGATATAATTATACATTATGTGTAAATTGATTAATAATTAATAGTGATTATCTTACTTACCCATAGCTTCATGCATCCAGTGATATAACAACCATTCACAACGCTTATAAGCTAAACCACTTTTGATCGCCTTCCTTTAGGTATGTTTGCTCTATATTGGATCTAATCGTTTGGTACGTTTTCCATAAGTTCAAGACTGAAGTAAATCATTATATCTATAACACAAATCAATAATCACGTGATTTTATGCTACATTTATTATGTTGTCTGTTGGTTTAGATTCTTCAATTGGAGTGAATAGATGATATGGAGGGATTTATATTTAACGGTTATAGTGGATCAATATACACTACTGCATGAGATTACCATTGCTTAAAGATGTTGTTCAGTCCATAGAATGCTACAAAAGGTAAAGAAGACAATATAGTGTTTTGCTCTTTTTTATTATTATTGTTCTTTTATGAACCTTTCGTTTGACTCGATGAGAATAACTATGAATATAGTGTTTTATTTATTTATTTATTTATTTATTTATTTATTTATTTATTTATTATTATTATTATTATTATTATTATTATTATTATTATTATTATTATTATTATTACACCTTCGCGAAGCGCAGAGAAACGACTAGTTGTTTAATTAAGTTAGCCATGAGAAAACACATCTGTTTAATAACGATGTAAAACATGCATCCAATTAGAACTTCAAGTGCTTGATGATGCGACGCAATATAATTAGAATATTAGAATCCCTAAATTATTGTTAAGAAAAAATCGAAAAAAAAAGTCCCCTCATTAAACAAATTTAATTAGTAAGTAATGTGGCCACATGTCGCGACCTCGTTAATCCTTTTAAGAAGATCTTCCATTATTTATATATATATATATATATATATATACTAGTTTCAGGACGTGCTACGCACGATTGACCCGCTCGCTTTACTCGCGGGAATTAATTTCTAAGAATTTATTAATTTAAATTCAAAATTGTAATTAAAATTAAAAAATTAGAAATACAAGTACAATTTTTAGCTTATCAATATTATCTAATGTGATTGAGATATGATGTGAATGAAAAAACAAGCTAGTCATGCTAGGCCATGACTTCCTCAAAAAAAATAATAAGGAAAAAAAAACACAAGTGGTTTGACCCATTAATTTGTGAACACTTGCTTGTGAAGATTCCGTATAATTGTACATAAAGTTCAATCTTTACCTCAAACTCTATAGATAGAAATGATAACTTTGAAATTATGAATGTAAATAATTGAATTAGTTGAGATTAAAGTTTTAGACACACTGACCAAGAAAAAAAGAAAGAAAGATTAGAACAGATGTTGTATTGCCTTATCTCATGTACCACGTGAAACTTTGTAGTCCGTTAAGCACATCTTCCACATAAACGACATTGCCTTAGTTGATCTCTTTCCATTATTTTCTTATTTTTGGCGCATAGCCCTAGAAATATACACAAAATGCAATTTAAAAAAGAGAGGGATGGAAAGAATTTAATGCCCAACTGAACAGGGAGGGACCAAGGTGGTGATCTATGAAGGAACACCAAACAAAACCTATACCATCACATGAAATCGTGATGCTTCTGAATGGACAATACACCGACTTTTAGAGATGGTAAAAATGCATGAAAGCACCAAGAGAACAATGTGCATGGGTAATTCGGAGCATTTGCAATTTTATTAGTTCAAAACTATAAATCTTATTAGCTATTTTGGGTAATTTGTTGATAATTTTATTAGGTACAAAAGAAAGATTAATGAACAATGCGTAGAAGCAAAATTCATCTCTGTACACTTTTTGATAATTTTGATATATACATATACATCTTTCTTATAAAAAAAAATGATTGAAAGATAAGATAGATTTATTGTAACACTGTTTATGGACTTGAGTATCAATTGATATTGATTTGACTTTAATTAAACACCTTATAAAATAGTGCTAATTAACTACTCATCAATTGCATATATAAAATCAGAGGTTCAATTTGTTGGCAATGGAACAATACATTCAATATTCTCATAGGCATTTCACGAAACATTGACTTTATGGTTTAGACAATTCATCAAACACATAAAATGTATAAACACTGAAATTCAAAACAACCAAACGTTGACTTTATTGTTTAAATAATTCATCAAACACATAGAATGCATAGAACAAAGAATTACAGAGTTCTATAAAAAGTCTCGATCATGGGTGTCTAAGAATTTTCAATACCAAATCTAATCAACACAGCAAAAAAAAAAAAAGGAGAAGAAAGGTGGATTACCTCATATTTGAATCGAAGAGCAAAGGAAAGCAGCGAATGAATCGATGAAGGAAAACATATAATGAATGATTTGAAGAGGAAGGAGAGTGGTTGATCAGTGAAATGTTGATCGATTTGAAGAGGTAGTGTTCAAGACATTGAAGAGGTAGCGTTCTCTCAAGTCGTTGAGTTGTTGATCTTTAATTTAAGTCGGACTCATCTATCATCATCCAATTTGGATTAGGTTGAATTAATTTATTAATTTTAAGGAAAAGCACGAGAAGTATGGGCAAAGAGGTAAATTTTATTAACACTCAAATAAAGTATGGGCAAAAAGGTAAATTTCATTACCACTAAAAAAATTATGCAATTTGGATTATGTTAAATTAATTTATTAATTTTAAGAGAAGACACGAGAAGTATGGATAAAGAGGTAAATTTTATTAGCACTCAAATAAAGTATGGGCAAAAAGGTAAATTTCATTACCACTCAAAAATTTGTGATTCGTGCTTTTATATATATGATAGCCACTCAAAAATTTGTGATTCGTGCTTTTATATATATGATAGCCACTCAAAAATTTGTGATTCGTGCTTTTATATATATGATAGATATATAAAATTCAAAATTCAAAATTGTAATTAAAATTTAAAAATTAGAAATATAAGTACCTTTTTTAGCTTATCAATATTCTATTATGTGATTGAGATAAGATGTGAATGAAAAAATAAGCTAATCATGCTAGGACATTACTCCCTCAAAAAAAATGTATTGGATTGATGAGAATGAGTTCATGATTGATTTGGAGATGAAGAAAAAAAACGTGTAGTGGATTGATAAGGAGTTAGAGTTTGATTTGGATACAAAAGAAAATGTTGATTTGGAGATGAAAAAAAGTATGGATAAATAGATAAATTTCATTACCACTCAAAAATTTGTGATTCGTGCTTTTATATATATATATATATATATATGATAGATATAGATTTGTATATCTAATAAGTACTTGGAGTCTAAATTTGCAAAAATTATACATTACTCCATCATATCCTTTACTAATTAAAATTAATGGTGGGGTGAGTATAAGGAATTAAATTATAATTAAAAAATTAACCAAGAGGAATGTGGTGGGATGACATGGATCCTACTCCTTAATCTCTTAACCATAACATTAGGATTATTAGATATTTTTCAAAATAATTATACTTAAGTCGCGCGAGTTAATAATCTAGCTCATAATTAAACTATTTTGTACTTGCTAAACACATCATTTCTCCAGTCAATTATATATTAACCTTACTTTTCCCACCTCTCAATGACATTTTAGTGATAGAATATAAACATATCATTTTCGCTTCTGTTGAAGAGAAGAGGAAACAAATGATTGATGCCAATTTTGGAACAACTTTTAGTCTTTTATGGTATGTATTTTAAATATTCTGTTATTAGAACTTCATCTTCATTTATTAATTTGATTTTTTTTTGAATAAAAATTCATTAATCATTCAATTAATTTGATTTTTTTTGAATAAAATTTCATTAATCATTCATGGGTCAATACATTACCAAACATAAAATCAAATACATTGATTCGCAAATCCTATTTGTTCAAACAAACTGTCATTAATTTGGCTGTAAATGCGAAATTGAAACAATTTGACAATTAAGGACATACTCTCTACAACGTTGAAACTCATGACAATACACAAAATTACTAGAACCACAAAACGAATAACAAAACTTTTCAACAAGGAAATGAAAACTTAAAACTTCCCAAGAAGGAGAAAAAATCAAAGACTTCCAACTGAGGAATAAAACTAACTATAAAATAAAACTAAATACAAGATCAATTAAGCGCCACACAAATTCAGGCAACACCGTTGATGAAGATGCACCACAATAAAAATTAACGGATCTCCACAAATTTGATTAGATATGTTGGTTATTGTATGAACAAAATGCAAAAAAGATTTGATTAGAACCACCCCGATCCTCCTCTTTAATCTGGCGGTGGTTCAAGAACAAAAACCACAAAAGTGAATCACGAAAAAGAATTTAAAGGTTTTAAAGAAAAAAGAGAGGCGGTTGTTTTTGAGAAATAAACAATAAAAGGAACCTCATTAAATTTCATCTATTAATTTGATTGGTTCAACAAACAAATTGAATCTGGACAATAATAGTGAAATTTGGCAATCATTTTTTTTTTTAAGTAAAGGAAAGTTTTCATTAATCATTAATCACTCGATATCTAACTAGACATAAAATCATAAATGATTCACTAATTCTATTTGTTCAAAACAACATCTATCCTCTATGAATTTGACTGTAAAATTTGGCAATCATTTCATGCCAAAGAATTTGGTCGTTATTAACTAGCATGCTAAACAGAAATAGTTTCACTTTGTTTTACACTAAAGAATATCTAGTAAGTATCCTTTTTTTTTTATTGGTGAATATTTAAATTTTTTTCAGCCCTGCTAAACTAATTATATATACATGAGCTAGTTGAGCGCCTCAGTCTTATAACTCAAGAGAAATTAAAAGGGATATATAATATAGCCACTACAATTTATTATGATCCAAAAATTTTACGTCAGTTAAAGTTATGACGTTCATTTCATCGTCACTATACCCCATCTCTTGGGGCGGTATGTAGTTATAATAAAAGGAAAATAAAATGCAAAACATGCAAGCTTTACTAGAGCATAGACTCGACTTTGTTGGGCTCAATCTCCTCGGCCAACTACAAAGAAAAATTGATTTTAGGGACGGAGCCCACAAAGCAAGGTGGCCGAGACTTCAAATAACAAAAAGCATATATGCATGTTTGGAACCAAAACTATATATGTACTTGAAACCACAATAAAGACAACGTCATGAACAACAAAAAGAAAGATCACCTTTTAGAGATATCATCGATCAATTAGGACTTCAGTTCAATTCAAAAATTAATCAGGCGAAGATCACAATCTCCAGATGAAACTATACGTCGGCCGGGCATCAAGCAATGCCAGTTGTGCCTGCAGCATTGTGCGCGCTTCATGTCTAGCTGCGACGACGAAACCAAGTTCCGAAATCAAGCCTATAAATGCCTACATGCCTGTCTTGCTAGGGGAGCAGCAAATCATCCTAGACTCATCTGAAGTACTCTCGAAATGGCCAGGTCTTTTCCGGCGGCTTCCCTCCTCTACTTCTTGTTGTTTGCAGCTTTGGTCCTCAATTGCAGTGCCCATGAAAGAAAGGTGAATTTGTTGATTGACTTGTAGTTATTTCTGCTGTTTGAACTGCATTGAGAGATTGATCAAAATAGTTAATACTAATAAGATCGAGCATCTGTATATAGGTTCATATTGTGTACATGGGAGAACGCCCCCAAGGCAGCTTATCCGTCTCATCGGTGCACCATTCCATGCTCGAAGAAGTTCTCGGAAGGTTAATCCCTAGCTAGTTGCTACTAATTGAGTAAATAATTTCAAACAATGACATGACCAAATTGAATCTCCTAATACATGCATGTGTAGGGTGTTGTAATTAAACTAACAACTAAGATGTTCTTTCCTACATTTTCTAAAGCTTATGAATATAAAATATGGTGCAGTTCCAGCTCTGTGAAGGATTCGATAGTTTACAGTTACGGAAGAAGTTTTAATGGATTTGCCGCTAAACTATCGGATGATGAAGTTGCAAGGCTTTCAGGTGAGTCACAAGGAGACTGATGATGAAGACAACTCATGCTACATTATGACATAACTTGGTATGCTTAAACACTTAAAAACAATTGAACATGGTTACTTACAGAGATGGAAGGAGTAGTCTCGGTATTTCCGAATGCCAAACTGAAGCTTCATACCACAAGATCATGGGACTTTCTTGGTTTCACACAACCAAATTATGGAGCATATCCGGAAGGAGACGTCATAGTCGGTCTACTAGACACAGGTATAAACATACGAAAAAACAAACTCAAATTCGATCGACTAACACTATTATCTCAACTAAGGAGAATTTTAAATAGACGAATGACAACTAACCTGGTGATATATCTCTGCAGGAGTCTGGCCAGAGTCCAAGAGCTTTGATGACGAAGGATTTGGACCTCCTCCTTCGAAGTGGAAAGGCAAATGCAAAGCAAAGAATTTCACCTGCAACAAGTTAACTTGCTCCTTATTCCCTCTCTTCCTCTAATAGTTTTCATTGTTGAGTAAGGAATCCTGAGCTTTTGTTGGAGATTTAACACAAATGTGTTGTTTTCACAGTAAGCTCATCGGTGCCCGGTTCTACAACAGTGATAATGAATATGATGTTTCCGATATCAAATCTCCGAGGGACACAGAGGGACATGGATCGCATACCGCTTCGACAGTGGCAGGTCGCGAAGTAGAAGGAGTAAGTTTCTTCGGTCTAGCTAATGGTACTGCCAGAGGTGGCGTTCCAAATGCAAGGATCGCCGTGTATAAGGTGTGCTGGGCATACGGGTGTGCGTTAGCGGATATCTTGGCTGCTTTTGACGATGCCATTGCAGATGGCGTGGACATCATCTCTGTGTCCCTCGGAGCTGACTTCCCACTCGAATACTTTGAGGACCCTATAGCAATTGGTGCTTTTCATGCCATGAAGAAGGGGATATTGACATCCAATTCAGCCGGAAATTCTGGGCCATTTCCACGATCAGTTTCAAATTACTCACCTTGGAGTCTGACAGTTGCCGCAAGCACCATTGATAGAAAATTCGAGACCCGAGTTGCTCTAGGAAATGGGCAATCTTTTTCCGTAAGTCCACAACCTAAAAAAAGATCGTTAGTTCTCGCCATCTTGAAAGATTGAAATTTCTCCAATATGTTTTAACTAAACTATTCCTTTAACAAAAATGAAGGGGCCTACTATCAACAGCTTTGTACTCAACGGAACCTCATACCCTTTAATCTGGGGAGGAGATGCACCCAATGTATCTGCTGGTTTTGATAGCGAGATTTCAACATTCTGCTTGGGACACACTCTCAACTCGCTCAAAACAGAAGGGAAGATCATATACTGCGAAGGCCTCACCGATGGAGCCGGAGTTATATTTGCAAAAGGCTTGGGAACCATAATGTCTGACATTGTTGATGATCTTGCATTCGCCTTTCCATTACCAGCAGCATATATCAGCATTGAAGATGGACAGAAAGTGTTGGATTACATCAAGACTTCTGAGTAATAATCCTCTACCTATACATTTCTCTGATGTGTTCCAATAGCATGAGAGTACTGAGAAGCCTGTGCATGTTTGTACTTGATCTGACATAAAACTTAATTGTCTTTCAGCAATCCCATTGCGACTATTCTCGTCAGCGAAACTCCGAAGGATGCAATGGCACCAAGAGTGGTCTCCTTCTCATCCAGAGGACCTAATCCCATCACTTATGACATTCTCAAGGTGAAATCTGGCCTACTTTAATCTGATCATCTAATTATTTCTCAGTCAATGTGTTCGAAAACGTACTGACAAATCGAACTCTTTGTTGAACAAAAACACAGCCTGATATCACTGCTCCTGGTGTGGACATCCTGGCTGCCTGGTCTCCTCTATCATCGCCTTCAGGATCCCCACTCGACAAAAGGGTTACCAACTACAACATAATCTCCGGCACTTCTATGTCTTGCCCGCACGCAAGTGGTGCAGCAGCCTATGTCAAGGCCGCGCACCCTAACTGGTCTCCTGCAGCAATCAAGTCAGCCCTCATGACAACAGGTATGAACACTTTGTTCAGCTTTGGCAAGTTTTCAGTTTGAAGCATCATTTGATACTTAATAGTTAATACCATACATCCATGCATTCTTCTTCTTCTTCAGCTACTCTGATGGACCAAAATAAAAATCTGGACAAGGAGTTCGCCTACGGATCCGGTCAGATCAATCCAGTGAAGGCTGTGAATCCTGGACTTGTATTTGATGCAAAGGAGGCAGACTATGTGAACTTCCTTTGCAAGCAAGGCTACAACACCACTACTCTCAGACTTGTCACAGGAGATTCCAGTGTTTGCAATGGCATAGCACCAGGCAAGGCATGGAGTCTTAACTACCCATCATTTTCACTATCAGTACAAGATGGTGAGCAGATCATGGGCACCTTCACCAGGACAGTCACCAACGTGGGTTCGGCGAACTCAACCTATTATGCCTCGGCGTACATGCCCAGTCCGGTTGCAGTCAAGGTGGTGCCACCAGTTCTCTCCTTCAAAGCAGTTGGAGAGAAGAAATCATTCACAGTGATGGTGTATGGACCAAAGATAGTCCAACAACCAGTTATTTCAGGTTTGATTTTGTGGAACGACGGATCCCACCGCGTCAGGACTCCCATCGTGGTCTTCACAGTCCTCCCTTCAATTCAGGCATCTTCCTTTACCAATCCCTTCCCGTCGAGAAAGCGACATTTCGAAGGCTCCTCCATTCACCACAAGAACCGAATCCTCGGACGCTACTAAATCCTAACAAGAATATGATTCTGATGCTTTAGCTTCTAATCAGATGTTCTTTTCATAGTAGTACCCTTTCAGAGAGTGCTAGCTGAAATAAAATTGTCTGCTTCTATAAAGACATGTAGGGCATTAATTAGTACTTCTCATTCATGAATTGCTGTAATAGATCCCACTTGTTTTTGGAAATAAAGGAAGACATAATTCTCCATATCCAAAGATAGTTTTATAGTTCAATCACCAAAAAAATAGAAATGTGGAAAGTAAAAACTATTTCAGCAATCTAAACCAAATATAACATAATGTATTTCGAGTTCTATGCATCACAGGCATGTGAAGAAACAAAAGCTTCTACTTCAGATGATTCTTGAATTAACAAACTAAACCAAATAAATCATCAGAAATGATAGATGGCTGCTCATCAAACAAACAAGTGACATAGTACATGGAAGATAACATGAGAAATGTAGTTTAATGGATCTATTTCAGTAAACAAGCAAAAAAAAAAAAAAGAAGGTAACAAGGAATTTCTAATTGGAGTAAAAAATTCTGCAGAAATATAACTGTCCTATACATATACATAGCTTTCATTATAAGCTTTAGAGTTCAGAGTTCAGACAATTGAATGGATATTGAAATAGCATACTTACTGTGACCTATCTGGACTTGTTATATCATTCTACAAAGATTTTCAATTTTCCTAGTAACCTAGGAGGCCACAAAGCTAGTATGAAAAATGTTAACAAACTACATGTTAGCTCTTGAATTCAAAACCAAATCAACAAGTAGAGGTGCAGGAAAAACCAAACCAAATCCAATGTTAGCAACAGCACAACACCGAGCAAAGCATGGGGTCTTAACTATTCATCATTGTTACCATCCATATCAAATGCCTAAATGGGGAGCAGATAATGGACACCTTAATTAACTAGGGCAGACCCCAATAGCAGTTTAGGCAACTCAATTGTTGTCAAGGCGGCGCCATGTTCTCACCTACACTGCCATCAGAGAGAAGTAATTCCCAGTGAAGATATATGAACCTAAAATAGTTCAGCAACCAGTAATTTCTGGTTACATTGAGTGGAAGGACCAATTCCACACTGTCAGGGCTCCTCTAGTGGTTTTCATAGTCCTCCCGTCTACTTCCATACCTTTCCGCACCTTCCCTTCTCCGTTAAGAGAACTACATCTCGAAGGTTCCTCAATCTACCACAACAATCGAGTCCTCGGACACAAAATCTGACAAGAATATGATACTCTTTGAACGAGCGCAAGCAGAAATGAAGTATGAAGTGTATCCTCTTAGACGGACAAATTAGGCATCAAAATTATTACGCAATCGACCCATTCTCGTCCAGAGATCACTAGAATAGACCCCTTTTCTCTTTGGAAGTGAATTTCACACTACACAAATCTGGGATTGCAAAGATTGTCATTTTTACCTGACTACGTATAGCTCAAGAGCAAATTTTCTATCGAATTCATGCTATTCCTAGAAAGGTCCATTATGAGTTTAACATGTAGACATTTAGTTTTGATCATAGCTCCATTGCACCATGAACAACCATGGTAGATACTTTCAGCTTCAATCTCAACACTAGATTTCATTTTACCTAGAATGCACATTAATTTCCCAGAGGTCCATTTTCTAAAAACCCCTAAAATCCTCAGTCTCTATGGTATCATTCATTCCTCCAATTTGCATCTTAGACAAGCAGCTTAAGTTTCATTTCTACAAAGAGATGACAATCAAAAGAAAAAGGATCAAATGAGAATTCCAACCTATTACTTCATAAGGGAATTTCGGTGAACTGCTTACGCCAAACTTTTCTATTCCTTACATCACATAAGGCAAAGAAGCTTATATGACCCTAGAACTTAGGGAAGTTCTTCAATGTTGTAAAATAAACAAATTAAAATGAAGCAGAGAAAATCAGAGCTAGCACATGAATCTGTGTGTGATACTTGCTGTTGTGAACAATAGAAAAGACTAGAAAGAAGAAGCACTCGAATTCAGAGAGTTCTTGTGATTATGAAAAAGTTATATCCTTTGCAAGGATTATAAATAGGAGTAAAAGGAGACAAAGTGATAAAGCAAGTGCATCTAAATGATACAGTAAGAAATGGCTTCAATGAACGTTAAAGTGTCTAGTCATAATCATCCAGACTGGAAAAACTGGTTTGAATGAATGTTGATGTCTGGTTACCAGTCCAATTCAAATGATATACAACACACACACACACACACACAATGGACATACATAAAAAAGTAATATCAATTCCACAACATTATCATATAATTTATCTTTGTAGGAAAATTTGTAACAAAAAGAATGTTAAGGAACAACAAAACGACCTCATTGATCATTTATTTCTGACCAAATTACTAAGAATACAACATTGAAACACAAATTAAGAGCTAACATGGCGAATATCTAGAGGAAGAACGTATAAGGTAGAAATGAAGCCCAAAAATTCTTTCCAGTTACATGCACGATTACATAACTTGACAGCTTAAACAAATAAATAGAACAAGAAATCTTACAATCTTCAAGCTACAGAGGTTTCTGATTTGGTTTGAACACGTATTTGATGAGTGATTCTTTGATGGACAAGAGCTCAGGGAATTCTCGCTTCAGCTTCGTGGCATCCAACTCGTTATTGCTCCTTGGGGCCACAATCACCTTAGCTTGCTCCTCCAGTGTGAAGTTCTTCCATGTGAAGTTAGGGTCTATGTAATCCTTGTACATCTGTAGGATCTCATTGTGGCTGACAACTCCTGGATTGGTGAAATTCCAGATCCCTGTGAGGTTCCTCTTCGCCATCTCAAGAGAAATAGGAAGAAGCTCATCCAATATGTCATTGAATTGGGAATGTCAACCACCTTCTCATATCGCGTGATCTTTGAGATGAAGTTACGTGGATTAGCCAAATCAGATGAGATCGGCATCCTCACACGTAAGGTGCAAACATTCTCAAAGTTCTTAAGCAGATCTTCCACCTGTGAAGTTTTAGACAAAAGAAAGTGATCAGAACTCATACATGTACCACATTCATGAAAGTTTAAAGACAATAATAAACACATTCAAGAACTCAAATAGCAGCAGCTTCAAGGCATCCACAACAATGTTCGAAGGAGAAGAAAGACGACAAAGATGGAACATTCTGTTTGCGCCGATAAGCTTTTCATGAACAATCCCACTAATCATATATACAATGCTATCATCTGGCCGTGGAAACATGCCATGGCCCCAAAATGATGCAACTGGCTTATTATCTTAAAAAAGAACAAGAAATAATAACAAGAGCTTTTTGGAAATGAAGCAAATGCCTTTTCTAGAAAAGGCCATCAATTCCCAAGCACAATACTTTGATTTTCCATAGTTTTCATATAATTGTCCGCATTTGACGCCATCTAAGTAGAAACTGAAACCTCCCTGATCCCCGCCATGTATCGCAAAACCAATGTTTTCAAGGCGGCGGCTCTGCCTAGTCTAGGCAGTGCCTAGTCGGTGCATAGGCGGACAGAAAATATTTACTTAGACCTCCCTAAAAAATAATTTAATTTATTTAGAGACCCCTCAATAGTAAGGGACACATTTTTTCACCTACATATTCTCATCAATATATGTTTACCTCCACACTTTTCCACACATTTTGAAATAAAAAAATATTTTCAAACAAATATAAAATAATAAAATAATTAAAAAAGTTTTGAAAATTACAGAGAGCTCCTTGAAAAGTTTTAAAAATTATTTCAAGCCCACCACTTGCCTAATTAAGGAGTAGGCGATGGGAACCCTTAAATGCCTTAGGCGGTGCCTTGAAAACACTGGGTAAAACTAATCACTACTTTCAAAATGTTGAGAAATTACAGCAAGACAAACGATGAAAAAAAAAGACCAAAATCGTGTCACTTGTTGTTTTTCTTGATTTATGCTCTTTATTTCATGTATTAGGGTTTCTTTTTCTTTTCTTTTCTTTTTTTTTAACTAAGTCACAAGACCCCACTCATATCCCAGGGCAATATACATAATTTAGAAATTAAATCCACGTACCCTCAGATCTAATCTGACATATAATTATTGTCACTGGGAGACAAGAGATCCAACAATATGGTGAGAGACAACCCGAATAAGATAAAAGAAAGTGAAGAAACGTCTCGAACCAAAAACAAGCAAAACTTTAGAACTCTCCCCTCTTGAACATCACTTGGAACAGGACCTCAATTGCAACCGAGCACATTTTCCATATTGTAAGAGTAATCAAAATATAATCAGCTAGATCAAAATCCAACATGATGTAACAATCAGGAAACCCAAAAGTAAATCTGAAATCTACAAAAGATGTCATGACATATACCCCTCCTTCATAAATCAACACAAAAACAATCATATGAAATCCATCTCTCCAATCTCATCAATTTCACTTCCATCCTCCTCTACAATTAAAAGTCCAAAATTTTCCCACTCCAACCACCATCACATACATTCATCACATATACATCTATCTCTAGCATCGAAAATCTTACATCTATCTCTAGCATCGAAAATCTTAGCGAATTCGCTCCATTCGAAATAACTCGCTCGAATTGCCTATAAAGCAGAGAACTTGATAACATCTAATGTCGAATTGAACAGTAACTTCGTTGCAAATCTCATAAACCTTCATTGCGTATTCTAATGGCGGCAATGCTAATGATCTATAAAACACAAACATTCCACAAATCCGATACATTTAACCACAGAAACAACAGATCCACCACAAAAAACAAGATCACTTCACCAAAACGCAATAGATTCAACAAAACCTCACAGAAACCAAATCAAACAGCGATTTCAAATCCGAAAAACACAAATCAAGCAAGAATCTCACCATCGCCTTCGTCTTGGAATAAAAAGATCCGACGAAGTTCGGCTGATCCTCCTCCTTGAATCCGACTCCAGATCCGAGCGGATGCTCCTCGTCATACTCGAATATGCATCCAGTCGCATAATTGATCAGGATCAGGCCTCTTCCCTGCACACATCGGCTAGGGTTAGCGTTCCGACGACATTGGTCCGGATCGTCTCCACCTTGTGCGACTCGCACCAGTCGACGTTCGGCCGGCCAGTGACTCCGGCGGCGTTGAACACGTGCGTCGGCCGCGCGCCTCCAGGTCGGACTCGAGCGAGCTCCGGCTCTCGAGCCTCCCGGCGCCGTACGCGTACTCGATCCCCTGCGCCTCGCAGAGCCGCCCGAGCTCTCCGCCGATCCAGCCTGTTCGGCCGTAGATCAGGAACTTCACCGCCGCTGCTGAGCCGTTCGATTGGTACCCCATCTACGGAGATTAGCAAATCTCGAGATCGATCGAGAGAGAGAGAGGGAGAGAGTGTGTGATGAGTGCGAGAGGTGGAAGAGCTCTGTGAAGGGAAATATAAAGATGGGATCTGGTCTGGTTAACGATGGTTGAGCTGGTTGTGATTTTGTGCTCCCGAGTGCTGTGATTTGTATCTGGTTTCGGGATGCAAATGGCGGATCTCGAGGACGACATGGCTATCGGACGATGTTGGGGATGAAAGCGACGTGTTTGGTTGGTCCACGTGTGCGGGAGATGTGGAGCAGCGACAAGCATGGGTGAAGTGATTGGCTGTCCGTGGTCAAAACCTCCTTTACACTTTCGGACAGTAAATCTTTCTTACGATTTGTGAAAAATTTTAAAATTTTGTTTGATTTTTTGCTCAATACGGAGAAAATTAAGATTTCGTCATCTTGATGTGAATTTAAGTCAATGCAGAAGAATGAAGTGTTTTTATTATTATTATTATTATTATTATTATTATTATTATTATTATTATTTATAAAAGAATGAAGTGTTTTTTTTGTTTAAGTATGATTAATCTCACGTTTGATCGAGAAAGAGTGCATCAAAAATGATTTCATTGTCGATGTCAGGACACGAACATAAGACCTCATCCTCTTGAAGAAACAAACATGTCAAATTTTTATCACTCTGACACCCTGATTGTAGAAGAATGAAATGTAACAAAGACCTAAATTATCTTGGCTAAAAAAATGTATACATTTATAGTTGTAAAATGTATACGTGAAAGGAAGATAAGTTCATCTGAAACTATTAACGTTGAAGGCATGCATGAGTAGGTTAGGTGATCCAAAGTGGGACACTCTCGAATCTTAATATATGAAGAATTGATTAGATGACCCAGAGTGGGTTTTGAAAATAGCAATGGCTGGCTCTCCATCAAACGCACCTCAAATGATTGGGCTTGTTTGGTTATTTTTTTCAATTTACAAGTAAGTTTTCCTACATGAGCATTAACTCACACGGAGTTTATATTTTCATGTTTGATTCAGCTTTGAACTTGTAAGAAAGTTGGATTTAAAAAATTAACCAAACAATATTAGTTCTAACTCCTTTGCAAGTTCTTGTGAATACGATTAAATTTATTTTCTTGTTGAATCATTATTCCTAGGTGATCATTAATATGTAAAATAAATTTATTTTTTGGGTGCTTAAATAGATTTGTTTTTAAGTTATGAAGTTTTTCTTTTTAAAGTTTTTGTCTAGATTGTTAATTTGAAATATTGTGTTTTATTAATTAGGTTAATTCTTTAATGGAACATTGTGGAAAAAAGAGACCGAAGATTCTTTATTCATTCTTTAAGCCGAAAGGAGAAACATCAAGAAGTGACACACCTCCATCTAATGTAGAAGAACCAACACCTAATGAAGTAGAATCTCCCAAGCCCCTAATTCAAATAATCGAGATTGATCATAACTCTCTTGAAAGAGATCAAAATTTGCGTATTTCGATTCGAGAATACCCTGTTAATTTGCGGGATGAAGTACGAAGGGCATGCATAAAAATGGGTCCATATCAACCTAAGTTGGCAAAATATTCTTGAACTCCATTTGGAAAATAATACTGTAGATTCAAATATGGTTGGTTTGAAAAAATTTTCATAGTTAAAATATCCTCCTTCAAAGGATGCCGCATTTTGTTTTCCATGTTATCTTTTTGAAAGTGATATTGCACCTCATTGCACATTGACTAGTGAAGGTTTCATAAAATGGAAGAGGATTACTAATAGAGAAGATTGTGCATTTTTGGTGCATGTTGGGGGTATTAATTCTCCGCATAGACATTGCGCACAAGCTGTTGAGGATTTGTCGAATGTTACTAACCATAATGATAAGTTCTTGAATGCACAAGCATCAGAAGAAATTCAACAGAATCGATTACGACTAAAAATAAGCAATGAGTGTGCTCGATGACTTTCCTTACAAGCATGTGCATTTAGAGGTCATGATGAGTTTTCAAGTTTTAAGAATCAAGGAAGTTACGTGGAAATGATAAAACTTTTGGGAAGATTAAATGTCAATGTTGATGGAGTTGTATTAGATAATGCTCTAAAGAACGCGAAATATACCTCACCTATGATTCAAAAAGAGATTTTACATATAACGACTCATATTGTAAAAACTAAAATTCGTGAAGAAGTTGGAGATAGAAAGTTGTATTTTAGTTGATGAAGCTAAGGATGCATCTGAGAAAGAGCAAATGGGTATTGCCTTGAGGTTCATTAATTGCCAAGGTTCTATAAATGAACGTTTTTTAATGTATGTCAATCGAATTGTAGAAAGTATGGTGTTGATATTCTTGATATGAATGCTTCCTACAAAGAGGGTACAAGTCATTCTTGTTAGCAAAGAGATCTCATTACAGTTCGTCATCATTATCACTATGATATGTTCAACTCTGCAATTGATTACCAGTTGAAAAAGTTGAACTTTAGATTTAATGATGATCCACTAGAAATTTTGAAGCTTGCATATATGCCTTACAACCAAATGACAACTTCAAATCATTTGATGTTGATCAGATATGTCTTCTTGCCCAAAAATTCGATTCTGCCGATTTTAATGAACAAGACATGCATCATTTGAGATGTCAATTGGAACATTATGAGGTTGATGTATTGCACCATGAAAGCTTCCAAGGGATACAAACACTCTCTGATTTGTTGCGGATTTTGATTCAAACAAATAAGTCGCAACACTATTACTTAATTGATAGATTGATTCGTCTTGTTTTGACTCTTCTCATATCACTGCAACCACAAAGCGAGCATTCTCTGCTATGAATCTAACGGATCTTCGAAATAAAATGGAAGAAAAGTTTTTAGCGAATACTATAGTGATGTATATTGAACGAGACTTCGTGGAGGATATTGATCCAAAATCAGTGATAGATGAATTTGATTCTTTAAAGGAAAGAAAGGCACAAGTAGGATAGATTATCTTATATTTATCTTGACACTTGTTTTGCAATTGAATATATGAATATTTATATTTAAACTTTATTAATTATTTTTGCTTAAATGTTAATGTTTACCGTTGACACCACTTTTCAATGATGAAGCTTTTGTATTTTTTGATGAGAAGGTTTTGCTTTAAAATGGTAATATTCTTAATAAAAACACCTCATGTATTAATGTTTTCTTTTTTGAAGTAACCTCATCTATTAATGTTTTATTGTTATGAATTACTTGTTAGAACTTACATTCTTATATTTAGTTTGATCTATTCTAATTGTTGCCACTTGGGATCTTAAAGTGATTAATATTTGTTTGAATGATTTAAAGTTTTAAATCATGTAATGTTTTTTAACTATATAAATTATGCATTAATAATACTAATTAGTTGATAATTGTAGTGCATAAACATATGTGCATAATTATTAAGGAAGTGGTAGTATGCCAACACCGACACTGGCTAAACACGCACTTGTCATCCATCCTTCGACATACCTTGGGATATGTACACACCCGAGAATCAAGGTCAACCATATCGAACTTGGTGTACCAAGGTTGGTCATGTCGTAGCTGTATGTTTTAATTGTTAAATATTAATAAAAAAATATACTTTAGTTTTAGCCGGGCTTAAAAAAAACCTAGCTCCGCCCCTGGCCCAGCATAATGTAGCATGATAACTCATTCCTAAATGGAACAAGGTCCATCCTTTTTCCTGCATTTACAAGTAAAAGATGCATCACATCTACTAACATGCATGTCAAAGAACCATAAGCGCAATATGAGGTAGCAATTTGATTATGGTAGCTATCATTTCCTCTTCTTCGACTATGACTATTCTCCCTCTCTTTTTCTTTTTAGGGAAGGTGAGTGGGCTTGCTACAAGAACAAAATATTACAATGAGGAAACCGATTCTTTTCCTTCCAGCAAAGAAACCTGAGTACACAGATGCACAGATCTTCCAACAACCAAAAAGCTTTGTATGGCCTGAGTTCATCATTGTCTTTCGCAAACCTCTGATGAGGGCTGGAAGCAATACTTGAATCACACGTCGAAGTGTGGAATGCATTGACTGCCATAGAATCAGAGACATACTAGCTTTTTTTTTCCTGGAATAATAATGATGAAAAAAAAAAAACACTAACATAATCAGAAGTCTACAAGCTTAAATTACCCAATAGAGTTCCTTAGCAAAGCGTAGAAAGTTATCATGCGAAAATTACATCCGAACGGAAGACATATTTGACGCCCTTGGAAACATTGCGGGCTTCATGTAGCATACACTGAGCTCCATGGAGGTGAAGGAGAGCCATTCCTTCAATTGGGGCTACCTGCCAATCAGAATCATTATAGAACTTTTTAGAGAATCAGCTGAATCCAATCTGACTAACAATTACATTAATTTTCACCATCCCCGCCGCCTTTCTATGATATTAGGGAGGTTTTACATGATTGCTGACTCTAAGAGGAAATTTACCTCTGCAACAATTCTTTGTCTATTATCATAGAAGACAGTCTCGCCTCCAACTAGAGCTTCTGTGCTCGACTCCTGACTGGTGCCTGAAACATTTTTAGTTTTAGTCTTCAACCCAACAGGGCCACCACTAAGGTATACTAACAATGTGTAATATGTCCGTCTTCCATTTCCAAGATCAACACTTTCATCAATATGACGTCCAAACCGCTGCCCCACCTTATACCTAGCAAAGAAAAGATGTTGTTTTATGCCTAACAAAAAGAGCGCAAACAAGTACATGAACAAAACAATGAAAACATGTATAACATGACTCATAGGTCATGCCTAACAAAGAAAAGTTGTTGGTATTGCTCAAGACAAATTCAAACTATCGCATGAATAAAATGTAATATAAAACTGAAACCGAACATAAACCCCAAAATCTTGCAAGGTTCAGTAAGATTGACTCCAAATGTAGGAGATAGAAAAGACCCTCTTCCACGTAAAGAGATGGATTTATATAAAAGGGGGAGCAAGGGATGAGTCCTAGAATCAAGATAAGTGAGAATCAGCTCCAGAATGATTAAATTAACATGGTTTCTCCCTCCAAACTTTACTTTGAGAACTGATGAGTTTTTTCTGAGCACCAACTTATGAATTAATTGTAAACAAAATTTTAAACAAGTGTCAAAACAAGGCAAGAAATGATATAATTAGCAAAACTCCTAATTTATTTTGAACGCCAACTAACAAATTTGAGTCCGAATTTTTTTTCCAGAAGAATTATTTATTTTGAGATTCAGAAAACTATAACCGATTATTCAAATAAAACTTAGATCTTTCTTGTTTCTTTATACTCTCAAGTCTCAAATCCTTAGAAGTTAAAATCTAATGATTCTACTGTTCTTTACTTTGAAGTTTGAATCCATTGATTCAAACGTGTTTCCGATGCATTAAACGGTGGAGAGCTTCATTTGAAAGACTACAAACTTCTTCATTTTTCATGAGATTAACCTATATGTTAACCTTTAATCAATTCCACCCAAAACTCGACTGAGATCATAAAAAGCCAAAGAATGAGCGGCTGCAAAAGCTATAAAGATCATCAGCTGTGCAATGAATAAATACCATAGCAATCGATCCATGAATAAACCAAAGTTGGGAAGTGACAACAAAGTACTTCAAAATCCTTGCACAATTGATCCCACCAAGCAAAGTATGAACCCATAAATATTCACTTGGTTCTATTTGACAATCCTATCACAAAAACAACAACAAAGTCTCAATCCCAATTTAGTTGGGGTCTGCTAAATGTATCGAACTCTTCCATTGTGCTCGATTTAATGCAATTGAATGTGTTCGATCCATTTCATAAAGAGTGACAATTTTTTTACTCTGGCTTGTCAACTTATTGCAACTCTCCAATTTTTCAGGTATAGAAAATAAGCTTGGGATCTCCCTCCCTCATTTCGCTCATTTCCCTGACTTGGGACAGGTTATTTAGCGCATATAAGGAAAATGATTTTTCGACATTCTTTTGGTAAATACATTGGCTACATAATGGTGTAGATTCCCCTGGAGCTCATGCGATACGCATCCCAATCAAATCTACACCATTGTATAGCAAATGAATATCTCCTAGAATGTAGATAACGTTCTACATAGGTGGAGTTCTCTTCGACAATCTTATGCATTCAACAACACCATTGGCAAATCAACATCTAGAACAAAAACTAATCAAAATAAATAGCAAACCATGGGCTCTCCAAAAACACATTTGTAAAAGAGGTTCAAATTAAATTTACCTGTAAAATCTGATATTAGGGTTCAACCCAACAGCCACTTTGCCCCTAATTTTAATGTCAACAAACAAACCATTGAGCCCAGAATCCCAAATTGATTGAGCAAGAACTGGGTCATTCACTGAAATCCGATCATTATCCCTAAAAGCCTCCCCTTTTGTAGGACCCAGACTCCCCTGATGAACAAAACCGATTGATTCAGCAGCTTTGACGAATGCCCTAGATTCCAAACACGTCAAGAAGCTCGGGACCTGAATAACCCACAAATCGATCAATGAAAAGGAGCCCAAATTGAGAAGATTTTGGATTCGTAGAAATGGCGTACCGTGAAGAGATGGGTGTCTTTGAAGAAGGTCGTGTGGAGATCCTTCTTGGGCTTCATCGATGGCCACTTCGTTTTCTTCAAGTCTCCTCCTCCTCTCTCGCCCATCGCCTTGCTGGGGTGGGAATAGCAGGTTGATGGGACTTTGAGGTGTGAGTTCATTGATGTTAAAATCATATTGGTCTTGAGAGTTTCAAAATATATTTTCCCAACGTGTTATATGCCAAGAAATGCGCACGCACTCTCCGAGGAAGTCACACCCATTTTTACGTCGCTTCATTCGGTGTGATTTTAGAGTGTCATTATAGAATTTTTAACCAGTAACTTTTGTGACCTAAGAAGTTAACTCAAAAAGACACTTGGTTATACAAGTACATGTCGTTACTGTGTCAATTTTTTGGGTTACTGTAGCAGGCTCATTGTATTTATAATTGGAATCTATAGATAGCCTTAGCTAAGTTCTTGATTTCAAGTCTTACAAATGAAACAAACTAGGTTGGTCTTACCAATCCAAAGTCTTGTAGATAGAGCAAAATGGATTGGAATCATGTTAGAAGAAGACACCCCTTTATATCGGTCGGAGTGGTTTGACATTAGAGGGAAAATAGTAAAAAATAAAAATCACATTAGAAGCCTCACCTCTATGAATCATACGTAAAGTCGATTTGAACTAGTTGGAGCGATTGACATTAAATAATTAAGCAAAGAACAAAAATTACATTAGAAGACCTTGCCTCTTTATAGACCATGCATACGGTTCATCGAATTATAGGCAAAGAGCACCAAATGGTTAAGGTATCATAAGGATATATTTTGATCAATTGCTCAAATATGTAGTAGTGTTACTGCACAAGAAAGTACTTACAACAAAATTTCATCACAAATCTCAGTATGACTCTCAACTTCTCAAGTAAAAATACCCCTATGAGCTGCTCCTCATCAGGGCTTTATTTGATGTATAAAAAAAAAAAAATGCTATCATACTGTACAAATCAATCTCAACATGACCACTGTATTCGTCAGAGTTTTTGATCAACCAGTCTCATATATAGTTCAAGGCTTCAAGCACCTTGCAACATATCCATTTCATTTGAGAATATTTTGATTTATTGTGTTGTAAAATATGCTTTATTCGCCTCCTTGCGCACTCTGTGGGTATAAATGGACTTGCATAAATCAGATAGTAAGATTTTCTTGAATGGCGAAAAATGTACCGACGATGGTTCCTCCGACATCGGGAAAAGTTTCACATCCGGGTAGGGGCTTCACCTTGCCCTTGGGGTCTACTTTGACAGGATATTTCAAGAGGTGCCCCCTCATTTCTGTTACATCATCCGAGGCAAACTGGCTCCAATTAGCTTCACCTAATGACTTAACTCGCCTGATGCATTCTAGGCTTTCTGGTTGCTTAAAGCATTCCTCGAGCATTCCCGTGTGCTCTGCCCATAGTGACATTCTGTAACCGTAGATCTATTTGAAAAAAGAATAAGTCAGTATGATCTTCATTTGAAAACTTACAAAAGACATGAAAATCAAAAGTTAGAAAAAATAAAAATAAAAATGGCAGTTCAAATGCACGGATTGTAATTTGATGAAGGTATACCTGTCCTTGAGGACTAGCAAGTTTTCTTGTTCTTGTATGATGCGGCTGGTAGGCTCCCATTGCGATCTCAGTGTCTCTGGTACCCTCCATGGACCGCTGGTTGATGTTAGCGGACCCCAATATGACATACTCGTCATCCACAATCATGCCTTTCGAATGAACATAGATCATAAAGCGCTGACTCTTCCTTGCAAGTGCCTATGTTAAAAAGTTACCAACCCACATTTGTTGAGTAATATTGAACATGGAAGATAAACAATTAGAACATGAACTAGCTAAAAAAAATCTTTTGATAAGAACATGAACTGACTAAAATGAATGATACAGACTTCAAGTCGTGGGCTGATTTTAACTGGCTTAAATTCATGGTATTTGAAATAGAAAATGCGCGAGAAAAACCATAGCATCTTTGTAGATCAGGAAGATAAATGTTTTGGGGGACAGAGGAAGTAAGAGAAAATACTTGAGGAGTGTTGGCGGCGGTAGGACTTCCGCTGCTAAAATTGTCGTTCCCACTTGGAGCCTCGCGATTGCCAAGGCAAAAGAAGTTCAAGTAATCTTCTGGGACATATGTCTTCTCAAGCCCAACCTCCTCTAAAGCCTTGTAAATTGTCTCATACATCATTTGCATCGTTTTATGCTGCACAATTAACAAACCTGATAAGATAATGCAGACAAAAACAAGATCGGATAATTTGAGAACTGAAAGAACAGTAAGTTTTCGGTTCATTGGATGTATTATAAGCAAGAATATATTAAACCAAGTTTGGTTTATGATTTGATACATTTTCATGTTCTGGATTTTTCAAAATGCATAAACGCGTATGTAGGTGATCAAAAACAATCAAAGAGATAAGGAGTGGTATACATCATAAAAACAGGCTTTTCTGTGTATTCACAAGTCTATTGTGAGTCGTATAATCACATTTAAGAGAAATTCGCATGACATTGCTCTCAACAAGAAGTTAAATACCTGTCATTTATTTTGGAAACTAGAGCGCGAACATGGTACAATTATCAAAGATTCACTAATATTCTAGCTAGTTACCAGAACATTAATTTATTATGTAAAGTTTACCTCTTATCTTATGCCTCCAAAATTAACATTCTCACCCATAAAAGAAATCTGAGGAACAAAATAGGAATTTTTTTTTTTTTTTTTCAAAAGCACAAAATTGGAACAATTTGAATACAAATAAAATACAGAATATCACAATGCCTATCCTATTTATTGACATTGGATTCCATTATATTCTGCACTTCTACATCTTTTTGTAAAAATAAAGATCTACATATTGGTAAGAAGGGTTTGCACATTTTAGATTTTTTCTATGGAACTTTCTGAATATAAGACCTAGAAAAGATATCTAGGCTGAAGATCAATGTCATCAAGATTCTTTTATTGGCATCAACTTAATCTTTTTGCTGTTAACTGTTAATTTTGTCCTACTCCAAATGATTTTTTTTTTTGAAAAATAGGTTAATTTGTTTCTACATGATTCGAACGTCATATCTTACTTTGATTTATCCATAATTCTTTGGACTTCTCTAATCTCTTATTAATGAAAGTTGGGCAACTTGAAATCAATATCTTGCATAAGTGACAATACATATATATACATTGATTTAAATCCTCATCATGTGGTCCACAAGAAATGATTGTACATAATAAAATCATATATATAGAGATGAGAAAGAGTCCTCTAGAGTACAAACAAGCAACGTAAGTTTTGGAGTCTTGAAGATAAAACAAAGGTCCATAAAATAAATAAGTATAATCACAAGTGGATGAAAGGATTTACGTTATAACTTACTAGTCAACCGGCACATGCTCCGTACGTGAGGCATGAAAAAAAAAAAAAAATGCTTTAAATGTGCGGCATTGAAACGGGAATTGACGGTTTAATTGGACATATTTTGAATAGGCGGTTTTTATTAGAACAATTTGAAACCACGTTTTAATTGGATTGAGAAAAAAGTGGTGTGAAATAAGAAAAGTAAGATAGACTTCCGTTTTGGAAACTAACGAAAAATAAGTTTAATTATTTTCCAAAAATGCCCTCATTATTTACTTTTTAAATTTGTCTTGAGCGAATTAAAAAAATGCATTTGAGGGCATTCTTGGAATTATGATAAGTTTTGGACTAATAGAATGGCAAGGAGGATTGGCATTATATATAGTATAGATAAGTATAAAAGAAAATATGGTAGAATGAAGCTTCGGACAGTAATAAGCTATCCAGATAAAGATTAATTGAAGTACCTGCCAAAATAGAATTCTTTGTGTAGCATTACCAGTTGGAACTCCTTCTGGCCACATTGGTACAACTATGTAGGCAGCAAATCTCTCTTTTGCTCTGATTTTATTTGCAATTTTAAGAGCAATTTCCATTGGTATTAAATTATTTGCACCTGAAAATGAGAATGCTTTGTATAATTATGCTTCCTGTAGAAGAAAATCAATGATGACCATTTAAGTTCACTGCTATATGCCATTACAGTGGACCTTGAAGTGTTGGTACTGAAGGCAGAAAGTTAACATTGCAGCACATTAAGAAACAAATAACATTGTAAAAAAAAAACCTAATGTTATTCTCATTAGCACAACTAAGACTCCAAAACAGATAACCAATACAATAAAATAGTCAAACAGTATATCCTCAACATTAATACCATCATTACTACTTGAACTGATAACATTTACATAACCTTTCGGGGTCGATGGGACAGTCACTACTACACTTGTATCGATGGTATTCTTTTGATGCACATTTTCCACACAGTTACTGGGGTCCCTTGATGCACATCGGGATGCATGTGCACACACCTCTAGCATATTCATAATGGACTCTTAAGAACTGCATAGCATGCTTGTGCATCTATTGAAAGGCTTACAACATTTTTCCTGTTACAACTAAGGCTTCTTAACTTATCTTTGTCCGTGTTTTTAACATATGTTTCTTTTCCAGTATCATTCCTGTTGTCCCCAATGCGTCATTCTTTTGGACTTGGCGCATCACAGTATCCATTCTATAGCTAACCATCTAAAACATTTTGGAGTTAAATAAATATGATATTTCATAATGCCATTGCTTTCGTGAATGGTGGAAAAACGCAAGCTAACAAGCATAACCAAAGTTCTATGATTAGCCACTACATAAAAGAGTGCCAAAATTCTAATATTAAACAGAATCCAGGACTCCCACAATGAGCTGCGCTTGAGCACATGGCAATAATCTCAGGTTGTAGACAGTAAACAAAAAACTTCGCTGGGGATCAAAGCTGGATTTTCTAGAACCAAAATGTAATAAAATTCAGGGGACAAAGTCCAGGAACCTGAGAATCTAGCACCTCCAATTATGAATCTGAAGCACAAAGATATTGACCTATTCACACATTATATCTGTTTTATTTCTAACATGATTTCCTGTCGATCCTATAAAACAAATAAATATAGAAAAACCATGTAACCAACACAGTATTTTGAAAACAAATCAAGATCAATCAGATAGGGTTCAGAAATTATAGTCGTATCTCAAGCTTTCAGCTGTGGCACGCACCTAAGTCTTTGTGAGAAGCCCAATTATATGATGATCCAATGAAGTACTGGTTCTCAATATAAATAAAATGTTGTGCCGCTCGAATGGCCTTCACATATGCCGTGTGTATGCTCATGTCAATCAATACGTTCTTGCCACAGACAAGGTTCTGTTGTACAAATATGTAATTACTTAGTAAATTGACATTTAGAAAACATAGCCATTAAACATTGTAAAAGGTCTGTTGATTACAGATTTCTTAACCAACCTTTCCGGTAGCATCTTTTGGGTCCTTTGGGAAGCCTTTGACAGAATTTGAATCAATTGAACGGAAAACCTTCAGTTCGGATATCAAAAAAGATTTAAAAACCAAAAAAAAAAAATTTAAAACCAGATAACAGAAACTAAGTGCGATGCTGCATACCTGCACATGCCAAGACTCAGGGTGGTTTTCATTTAGGCTGGGAGCTTCAAGTATCCCAACAATATCTGGGATTCTTTCTATAATGAGCAAAGCATCATCTGATTTTTTCAGTTTTTTTAAACCATGTCGGCTTGAAGCCCTCCGCCAACGCTCTTCAAAATTGGTTAAAACATCATAGGCTGCAGGACCATCAATTTTGCAATGCAAATCATGCCACGGTTCCCTTGGGCAACCAACGGTTGGCGCCTGTTAATGAGAGTAAACCGGAATCATAAGCTCATAACTTCCTTACAATATGGGACTCATGTAAAGTTGTAAATTACTTCAAATTCTAGTTGAAATGTGTTTTTCGAATTGACTCTCAAAGTTTTTTCCCCTCACACATATAACATTTTGGACACAAAAGATACATGCGCAAAATGGTAGCAGGATAAAATGCCAAAACATGGTTCAATAAAAGAAACAGTAAAAAACATAGAGGTCGAAACCAAAAAAAAAGGAAAAAAGCAGCAAAGCCCAGTTGTCAAAGGCATTTGAAGAGAAGTATTAAAATGTGATGTATAAGTAATGACTTTAGGTTGATTATATTCAAGTATTTATACGGCATCGAATTCTACGAGGATGGACTAAATTTAATTTACGTGTTATATCTAACTAACCTTCTTTGAAAAAGAAAAGAAAAAAAACACAGATATTCCATTGTATTGTGCATCTATTTCTACATAATCAACTGACTTTGATTAAAAAAGCAACAGAAATAACATTACTAACTGATTCTAAAGAAAAATCTCAAGCCCTTTTTTTCATTGACACTAAAAGGAATAACTATAAATAAATTAAAAAAAGAATGATGATGACTGGCCCAGGTCAACATTCGCATGCTACCATACTAATTAAACTCCAAAAGAAAGGCAGAGATATAGAACTAGACAAATACAATTTTCAATTAGAAGATGAAAATCGCAAACATTAGCACCAAGAAAAGCTGAAAACTCACTGTAAAAGTAGGATTGTGATAGTCATCTTTGTGCAATGTTTGCAATGTACGAAATAAATGATGCTCTGGAGTATCATATCTTCCATCGCATAAATCAAGTCCTCCAACAAAAGCTACAATTTTTCTCCAATTGTTGCCGGCATCAGCATCCACAATTATGGTCTTCTGATGATGTGTATAGATCGTTCCAACTTCCTGGTTGCCGAAACCAAGGGAAATATTAGAGCAATTTTCCATAATGAGATGAACATCTAAATAAAAAAAAAATTCATAATTCTGATATAGGTAGAATACTTTTTTGATGGTCTTAAAAAACTGACTGTAACAAACAAATTAAGAACAAAGATGATCAACTCTGAGCTCGTATTTTCCTCGACTTTATTTTGACAACAGCTAGGTTCAATAGCTATCACAGAGCCAATGGAACATCATGCTACAGTAAATAATTGCATAAGGTGAGACCTTACATATTAACCAACTTTAATAAAATTCCAAACTTAAGCTCTAGACAGATTGTAATTGTTAAATCTTAAATGTTTGAGATATTCCCTTGAGTTGTCACCAGTTTCTTTTATTCAAACTTCCATTGGAGTATGGAGTTTTACAAAGAAAATGATAAGGTGTGAGTCGTTTAACAAAATGTGTGCCGTCAATATAGCTCATGTATAAAGCAACTTATTAGCTAGCATTGCACAAATACAACAAGAATTTATATAACTATGCGGCACAATGATTGCATAAAATACCATCCAGAAGAATTGTACTGGCACAACAAAGCAACAAGACGATAATTTTACTGGTACAGTACAATAATCTAACAATGAACCATGGGAATCACTTATATATAACCTGTTGTTTGACCCAGCTATGCCGTTTTCCGGCAGATCGCGGACAAAGTAAAACTTGAACAGATGAGTGCTTGAAAAAACGGCGTGTCTCTTCATCATGAGTTGCCATGAGTCCACCCTGCATATTGAGAAATTCAGTAGGTAAACTAGGTAACCGATACCACAAAGACTCTGCAAAGGAACTTCAAACAACTACTAGGAAGGTCGTCATCTAGAAAAAGAAGCCAATGCATATCATAACTAAGGTCATCATGGTAGCCATAATATCATAAAAAAAGAGTGTAATTTCACTTAAAAACATAATATTAAACAAAGAAAAAAAAAAGAAAGATGACTCAAATGATTGACAAGCCTTTTCAACATCTAAACCAGCAAAAAGCAAAGGGACAAATACACATCACTATCATGAAATCGTGATAAATAGTGTTCTTTCTTTGGATGATTTCTTCAATGACAACATTATCTTTATTTTATTTTTATTTTTTTGTCCAAATCTCACAAACGGGTCTCACAAACGGGTCCTTATTTCTTAATTAAAAAAAATGATAAATAAAAGGTCATCACCAACAAAATTAAGAAGCTTGCATGATTCCCCTCGCAAGTATGTCTCGTATTAGAAGTAAGGACCTCAGATCTCTTGACTCCCAGAAAAGCATTTAGTCAGTTTGATCATTCGAACCTTCAATACACTTATAAAGTAATATTTATGGGTATTAGTAAGATGCAACCAAAATTAAATAAAAATAATATAGATGCAGTTGGTGCCATCCTTGTTTGCCATATTCTTTCAAAGGCACAAAGAACTTATGAAAATGCATCAAGTAAGAATCTTCCTCCATGCTTAATTCCATAAATGATGCCATCTACTGTGATAATAATAATAAAAACAAAAACAAAACAAAATAAACTTATCGTATTGACAGAAGAATATAACAAAAAATATTTTTCTTTTTTTTCACGTCTACACTTCCAGCCAGCAGATGTCAACACCATGGTAAATCTCATTCTTTCAGGAACTCATAGAGGCTGAGCAATTACGTGGATACAAAGGTTACTGGTTGAGTAAGAAATTCAGAACAATACTAAAAAGTCAATGTTGGCATACATAAAACACATAGAATTGGCTAGGGACAATGCAGCTCCATGGTTAACAGAGTCATTGGGGTTCACCAGAGAGGACTGGAGGATAAATTGGAGAAGCATGGATGGAGATAGCTAACAAATATAGTCTTACGGTCTTTGGCTATTGTAGGGCAGATGATGTTGCGTTTCTTATTTATGTCTACTTGTTCTCACTTTCCCGTCTAACTGGTTTTCTCTAGCTCATGTAATTGTAATAACTCGTACAAAAGCATGAATTCTATACAAAAAAAAAGGTAGAACATATAAAAGCATAACACATTTAATTGTCTTAAACCAATGACGGTAGCTAAAATGGAAATCAACAAGCATTATTATCAGTAAAAGGATGGTCCACCTTACCACTTGGTACCCCAAGATGCTTTTTGAAGTAGGATCATCCCATACAAGAAGCAGCACTCTTACACCTTCCTGTGACTTCGACTTGAGAAGATCTCCCAGGGTGAATTTTGATGCCTGATCAACATCTCGAACCAATCTCACTAGGTGGTACACTGACCATCCAGTAATGTAAATCAAGCGGCGAGCCTGACTAATGGCATTAAAGATGTCAAGCCAACACTTTCCATGCTCATAGTGCATCCCATGGTCAAGCTTTAAAGTTGGGAGACAACCATCAGGAACATGAGCATCTTGATAAAGTCTAACAGTTCCACCTTTCCTTAGAGGAAAGTAAGTACCTGGAACACCAGAACCATTGGGACCTGAATCCACGCCAGTATGATAGACGGCCAGCTTAGCAGCTGGTGTATATTGAATCGAAACCTTTAATTCAGCCCCAGGTTTACACTGTTTCTGGCTTGAATTAAGGATTGGGAACCATCCTTCTACTTTTGCACCAAAGTAAATCTGCTCAACTGGGATTGCAACAGTTCCTATGAGTTCAGAACCAACAATATCATTATCTTTAACAACAAAATGCACTTCCGCAGCTTGATGCGCAACAGGGACATAAAAGTGCTGCTTCCAGTCAGGGTTCTCACTGTTACTAATCACAAAAGTCCTTGCAATTACGGCATTGCCGGCTGAAACTGTAACATAAGGATCACTAGTTATCTTATTAGACATGTGCCCTTCAATTTTGCTTGCCATATTCCCACTAAACCTCTTCCCAAAAACATCAGTCAATGTCTTATGGAACATGTCCATATTTGGGAGGTTTTTCGCCTCATGCACCCAAATGTCTAAATCCCCGTGTAAAAGCAAAACTCTCAATGATCCTTTAGAGGGTACCGGAACCATCTGCAGAGGCTGGCTATGCTGTGAACTATCAAATGACGGCGAATTCGAAAATGTAGCCTGAGTATAAGAACTTTCCTGAGTACTCGAAAATGAATTATTAGGATAACCATACATATCCGCCCGGCTCTCAAACTTGCACTAACACTCTGGTACATATGAGCCGGATTCGAAGCTGATGACACCTTAGGCTCTTCGGGGGCGGAAGGGCGCTGATCAGACAAATGCATATTGCGTAATACATCATCCAAAGGAGGGTAAATAGACGCCACCACCGCGCCATCAACCGCAGCATCACGATCTGCATTTGAACCAACACCAACAGATGCTGCTGAATTCTCCTGCCTGTGGTAAGAAGAGAAGCTATGCGCCCGGGCAGGCGGAGGCGGCGGAGGATAACTATTTTTGGGCGGCGGGTACTCAACTGAATTGTACTGAAAACTGTTATGCTGCTGCAAACTAGGCTGAGGAGGGGTCTGAACTACAGGAGGGACTAATTGAGGATCCGGGTAGGCATAAGGATAAGGGTTTTGCGGGTTTTGCGGCGGGGGAGGGTACGGCAAAGGCGGGTACTGCTCCTGCTGATAATGATGATGGTAATCATAATTCAAGGGGCCTGAATAGGTTGTGAAGGGAGGGGGTGGGGTTTGGTGATATGGGTATGTGAAAGAATAGGATGAACCATAAGGGGGGTACCCATGATTTGCTGAAGCAGATGTTGTTGTTGTTGTTGTTGTTAGTGGTGGTGGTGGGTATGGTGGATCTGAGGTTTGTTGTTGAGGTGGGTATCCTCTATAATGATGATATGGAGAACCATAATTCTCCATTGTTGCCCAAATCAAGCACTACTCTTTATTATTTCTACAACTTCAATTCCAAACCAAAACAATCAATCAGACCCTTTAAAAAAAAAACAAAAAAAGAAAAATTGGGTTTTGTCTATCAATCAATAATCAATGCTTGCTTGATTCCTTCAATTCTTGAAATTCAATCTAAGATTTGTTCAAATGGGCAGTTCGGAATTGATGTGATGAAAGAAACAGTGATTCTAGAAAACTGAAGAAAACGAATGGATTGACGAAATGGGGATTGGTTAGTTTACCAAGTAAGGGCGTTACGTTGACAAGCGAGGCCTCCACGACTGTCGTTGTTCTTGTGTTGTTGTGAGTCTTGCTTTCTTCATCGCTAAAACAAACGTGCTGTTTATTCTGTCTCCGTTTATGTGCGTTGTGATGTCCGCTAGCAGATGCTCCTCTCGATGAGCGTCAATCGCATCTCGAGATACATCGCACGCATTGTGATGTACGACTGCGTTTAATTCTTTTGTCTATCTTATTGTCGCATTGGGTTACATTTATTGTAAATCTATCGTTATACCGATACTACTTTTTGAAGCGCTTAGAATTAAAGTTTTCAATGTGGAACAATTTTAGTGCTAAATAAATGGACAAATTACTACAATCACGTGGCTCCGAATTATGACCCGCCTAAGTATTTTTTGAATTTATATATTTTTTTATTTTATCATTATGAGTTTTACCACGTATTCACATTATCTAGTCGAGGGTATGATTTTTAGACAATTTGAAGTAGACCTGAGTATGTTGGACAAATAAAAAAAAAAAAAAAGGTAGAGTTGGGTATTTTCTCAAAGGTGCTTGTCTACATCACATGTGCACGTGCTTTAGCCTAAATCAAATTGAGGGGAAGCATGAGCATGTAAGTTAGGTGGTAAGTTTTTTTTTTTTTTTTGGTCATGTGAGATTGTATTGTTCATTAATAGAGATTACAAATCACTAAAGGACCTCTCCAATACATTATTACACCGTTTTAACGTAAAAAATATAAAATATATTATTTCCATCGCCAACCGAATACACTGTCTTTTATATAAAATCACATTAATTTTATTTTCTTTTTTATTTCATTTTATATTATGAGGTTGAATGCAAAAATAAAAAACAATCATTAAGAGCCCCCACCAAAACAGTGCCCAAAACTTTTCACACAGTTTTGGCATGGAGCAAACAGCGATGTTGGCATTGGGTTGGAGATGCCTTAAAAGAGCATCTCCAATGGTTAGGTGGATTTAGAACATAAATTGATACCAAATCATGAATGTGGAGAAAAAGTCTATTATATGTGATACTAGATCGTCTCGACGTCCGTAATCTCTTATCAAGATGTTCATCTGACCATCATTATTAGGTGTTCATCCATCTTTCTATTTTTCTAAGAAGATCAATATCACTGTTGGTGAATGGTGATCTTAGTTATGTCGTTGAATGTTTTGACATTATTTTGTACACACCTAATAAGAACAGATAAACATCTTGATAAGAGAGTACGGATGTCGATGCGACTTAATATAAATTATGAAGTCACGGAGCCACGTAGGCGCCACGTCATACTTTGTTACTAAAAAAGTTATCGAAGTGACTTTAGTTAAATGTTTCAAAAAGTTTGATGGTTTCTTTGTTACAAATTAGACTTTAATGACCAAAGTGTTACAACATATAAAGTTGAGTGACTATGTGAGAAATTAACCCTGGATAAACACCCTATATTTAGATTCCATGTCACGTCATCTAGACATTATCAATCTGTAGTCCCATAGAAGAGCATTTTTGGGTTGGACATGGATTGGGTCTTATGTGGATCCATTTTCACCTCAATTTATAGTCCCATTGGATGAGCAGTGATTCGACATTTTCACGATCTTTATGTAATTGTTCTGCATCATGATCAACTTCGCGACATCCTTCCAGAGCACATACGATCAATACACAAAGAAATTTGTGACGAAAAAAAAAAAAATAGAATTGCGTTATAGGCACCCCAGCGCTTACCGAGGGCAATCCATTTTTTGGGCACCCATCGATTTTCTTAGGGCACCCCGAATTTTTTACCAAATTACTCTTTATGTCAAGCATCACACCCCACCATCTTATTTGAGCGTCATGAAGTGGTCTCAGTCATGTCTTGTCAAAACCCCTATTAAAGTATAACTCTATACCAATCGACACCCAACTCGATGGGTGACCATCGAGATATACAAGTGACCTCGGTGCTCTTGTACTTGTATATATTTCGATTGACACCAACCCACACAACAACCTATGTCTCGATTTTGTACATTCGAGACCATAAGTTCCATCGTTTCCCACTGAAACCTGAAACATGATGTCAATTGATAATAACGGACACAATAGCTTATGTCTGAAACTTAGTGTTGTGCTATAGACACCCCAGTCTTGCGTAAAAACCCTCTCATCGTTTGAGCGAGGCAAATATGTCATTTCCATAGAGAAAACTAATTCAAAGAAAAATAGGGTGCCCTCTATAGACGCTGGACGCGTATAGCGGGACTCAAAAATTAAACTGGGTTACTTTGAAATACATCTCAAAGTAGCCCTGAAAATCTCCCCACATAGGGAGGAGTTGAAGGGTTCAGTCCCCGTACCAACCGAGCAAGAGCTCGTTCCTGACCCTAGCTAATTAGATTAAGACTGATTGTTATTGTACTAGAAAAATAAAAGGGCCTACATTTCATCCAACTTAGCAATATGATTATATGACATCTCACTAGACACCTAATGAGAAAATGAAAGCAGATCAACATTGACAAATTACATTGACTTGTCACTGTTAATCTTCATTAGACAACAAAAACAATGACTGCTTCTTCTTCTTCTTTTTGCATCTTCTTTTTAATTTGAACTAGTCTAACTCGAATAAATTGGTCCAACAATAAGAATGAGCTTGAGATTGTGGGGATTAAGCGTATAATTTCAAGTTCGGTTTTTCACTATGTCAAGATAATCCTGACCACTGAGGTAAGCTAAAGTCAATTGCACTAAAACCTCGTGAAAATAATCAGTATAACCTAAATACCCTGAAATATTAAATAAAATAAAATACGATTTGAACTGGTCATTATTTGAACAAGTCTTTCTCAATTTTGTATTTTTATGGTTGTAGACTCCAACGTCTCAATTAGTCGCAAACCATGGACACCGACGTCAAACATTAATTGTACCAAAAATTCTCACTTGCATCATAATTACCTTACTTTATATTTGATTATTATTATACAAAATTGCCATCATACTTTAAAAATCAACAAGTTGTTGTATATATATATTCACAAATTCATAAATGCGCCTGAACTGACACATAACAAGTCAATGTCCTCTTTGTTGTGCTACTACTAATAATACTACTACTACTACTCAAGAACCTATAATTCATCGAATCTCATTAGATTCAATTCACTCATCAATCTCATCATCACCCCAAAATCCCAACATGAAATTCTTTGAAGGGTCATCAAGCAAGCTCTTCAAATCCTTCCACAGCTCATCATCATCAGCATCATCACAGGGCACAAATCTAGAGAACTCACAGTCTCTCAAGGTCCTGCTCTTACATGGGAACCTCAGCATTTGTGTCCATGAAGCCAAGAAACTACCCAACATGGATCTCATGCATGAAAAGCTGAATCAAAAGCTAGAGAGGGTCTTGCCCACAAAGCTAAGCACTAAGATTGGAGGACACTTGACGAGTAAGATCACTAGTGACCCTTATGTCTCAATTGTTGTTTCATCTGCTGTGATTGCTAGAACATTTGTGATTGAAAACTCTGAAAACCCTGTTTGGGAACAGCACTTTAGTGCCCCAGTTGCACATTTCGCTTCACAAGTGAAGTTTCTAGTGAAGGACAGTGATGTTGTGGGTTCACAGGTTATAGGGTATGTGGGGATTCCTGTTGTGGACTTAGTCTCTGGTGATAAGGTTGTAGGGGTGTTTCCTGTTTTGGGTGTTAATGGGGAGCCCCTTAAAGGTGGTGCTTCATTGAGAATTTCTATTCAGTACATTCCCATTGAGAATCAAAGTGACTGCAATTCTGGGTCTAGTTCGGTTTCGGATCGAAAGGGGGTTTTAGGGACTTATTTTCCTATTAGGAGAAGTGGGAAAGTTAGGCTTTATCAAGATGCCCATGTTCATGATGAGAGTCTTCCAGTTGTTAAGCTTGATGGTGGGGTTGAATTTGAACATGGGAAGTGTTGGGAGGATATATGTAAAGCGATAAAACAGGCGCGGCATTTGGTGTATGTTACTGGTTGGTCTGTGTACCATAAAGTGAGGCTTGTTAGAGATGGGGGAGCTTTGGATTGTACTTTGGGTGACCTTCTCAAGTTGAAATCTCAGGAAGGCGTGAGGGTTCTGCTTCTTGTATGGGATGACCCGACGTCGCAAGATATCTTTGGTCATCGAGTGGTAAGGCATTAAGGCTTTTCTGATTTTGTTATATTGGCTGATGGATTCCCTTGTTGTTCTTCAAATTCAATTTGAGTGTAGCAAACTTTTGCCTCTATTCGTAATGATGAAATGCAAAATACACTGTCTTATTACTTTCCTTTCATTGTTGGGCGCAGGATGGGCAGATGAATACAAATGATGAGGAGACAAAGCAATTTTTTAAACATTCTTTGGTTCAAGTGTTGCTTTGCCCTCGTTCCTTCGGAAAGCAGCACTCATGGGCTAAACAGCAGGTTTGACAAGAAACTTACTGAGTTGTGGTATATGCTTTCAAATGTCCTCATGTATAGACTTGCCTTAGTCTCGAATGCTTTATTATTTTTGTGCATCTCATTATCTCTTTGTGATCTTAGAATCCACCATAAATTTCAATTCAATTAAGGATGCATCCGCTTCACTGACACTGGATTGTAATTCCATTGAAACACATTCCAATCGCAATCACCTTGTTGAAAACTTCTATACAACTCTCAACGGATTGAGTTAGGGGTTTATGAAAAGTGGATTTAATTTCGGGGCCCAAGAGAGAAGAGAAAAGATTTTATACGATGTATTATAGTAGATACGCATCTATTGCGTTTTAACTGTATCTCTTTTGCATTGCTTGTTATGAGCTCCTACAGGAAGCTGCAATTTATACTCATCATCAGAAAACTGTGATTGTTGATGCTGATGCTGGTAACAATAAAAGGAAAATCATAGCTTTTCTTGGGGGACTTGATTTATGTGGTGGACGATACGACACACCAACACATTCTCTATTTAGGACATTGCAGACAGTGCATAAGGATGACTTCTACAATCCTAATTTTAAGGTATTGTTGCAGTTAATATTCTTCTATACTACGTAATTCCCTGGTTGCTCTTTTTCCCCTCCCTTTTCAAAATATTTGTAAAAGAGACAAAATTGGACGGAATTAGCAAGAAAAAAAAAACGCATTTTCAGCATTCAACATTAAAGAGAAAATTTTCTTAAATGTTAAGCTAGTTTCAACAAAAAGGGGAAGATTATCTTGTAATGGCTTTCAGCATTCAACCTGAAATAGAGTGAATAGTACACCATATCTATATAGTAAGAATATCTTGTATTGAATGTTGAAAATTTTTTGCTTATCTGCTACTGGCATTTGTTTAATAGGGACCGATTGACAAGTGTCCGAGAGAACCATGGCACGATTTGCATTGCCAAATTGATGGTCCAGCAGCATATGATGTTCTCACCAACTTTGAGGAGCGCTGGTTGAAGGCTTCAACATCCCAAGGTGGTCTTGAAAAATTAATAAATATGAGAAGGTCACATGACGATTCATTGCTCAAATTAGAAAGAATTCCTAACATCTTAGGAAGGATGAATTCTCATTCCCTAGGAGAAGGTGATCCTGAAAATTGGCACGTCCAGGTATAAAAAGTCGTCAATTGGAATTGCTACTCACTATTGTGATGTTTGATTTATTCGCCAAAACAAGCAAAATAACTAACATGTTTTCTTTCTTATCATGTCTCCTAATTGAAGATCTTTCGATCAATTGATTCGAATTCTGTAGAAGGCTTTCCAGATGATCCAAAAGATATAATGAACAAGGTATGAAGATAATTAACTACCATGTTTTATTTATTTATTTATTTATTTATTTATTTATTTTATCCCAATCTGAATTCAGCTTTAAATGGCATATAACTAACCAGAATATTTTGCTGCAACAGAGCCTTGTTTGTGGAAAGAATGTTTTGATAGACATGAGCATCCATGCAGCATATGTGAAGGCTATACGGGATGCTCAACATTTCATTTATATTGAGAACCAGTACTTTCTTGGATCATCTTACAATTGGAACTCACACAAAGACCTTGGTATGCATTATAATTTATTACTTGAGAAGAGTGATTTTGTTACTTCTAAAACTAAGTATTGCAATCTAAATATAGCTATGGGGAGTTTTCCCAAGTAGCATGTGTAAGCTACCAATAGAATAGATGTGGTTTTTGTGAAAAAAAAAAAAAAAAAGATGATTTAAAACTTTGTTTCAAGTTTTTAGCAAAACCAAGCCTATTGACGAACCCACCTAATATGGGATTGACGATTTGATGTTATTATTTTGTGAATTTGAACTTGACTGCAAGTTCCATTATCGATTAAATTTGGTTCTCAATCTGCAGGTGCTAACAATTTGATACCAATGGAAATCACTCTTAAGATTGTGAATAAGATCAAATCGAATGAGAGATTTTCCGCTTATATAGTTATTCCAATGTGGCCAGAGGGTGCACCCACAGGACCATTCATGCAGAGGATTCTTTATTGGCAGGTAATATAAATATAATATTTCCAAGATAGCATAATTCTTGTTGGAGAAAATCAAAGAGAAGTAAAATTGAATAGAGGAGAGAAGAAAAATTGATCTATATAAAAGGAAGAAAAACAAGAACTGAAATCTGGTTCTATTATTTTTTGATGCTGCGATCTGTATAAAAACAGATTTGCATGTGTATTTTAATACACTTAAGTAACAAGAACTAAAGTTGGAATAAAACTCTTATCCTAAAAAATAGAAACTTGTATCCTAATCTAACTTATCAACAACTAAAGGATAACTTAAAGAGCAAGAAACATAATAACGAAAAATAGATAATTGAATGTTGATGTCCCTAATACGTTGCAGTAGTTAAAAGCAATATCGTTAATACTCCTCCTTGCTTTGGTTGCTGCAAACTCCAAGCTTTTCTCTAAGAAATTCGAACTTGCTTCTTGACAGAGGTTTTTTTAATATATCAGCTAGTTGAAGATCAGATTTGCAATACTTCAAATTAACTAAACCTTCCTTCTGCACTTCTCTAAGAAAGAATAATTTGATGTTGAAGTGCTTTGTTTTCCCATGAAAAACATGATTATTAGAGATAGCGATGGCAGCTTGAATGTCAACAAACAACTTTGTGCATGCCTTTTGCTTCAAATGTAAATCTTCTAACATTTTCCTTAACCGTAAAGCCTAATTTGCAGCTGTTGTTGCTGCGATAAATTCAGCTTCTGCTGTTGATTAAGCCACTGTACTTTGCTTTTTAGAACTCCAAGAGAACACTCCTGAATCAAACTTGAAACAATAACCAGATGTACTTTTATATCATCAAGTGAGCCTGCCCAATCACTATCAGAGTAGCCATGCAACACATAATTCTGACTTGCACAAAATTTGATTCCATAATTCAATGTCCCCTTCACATATCTAATGACTCTTTTAGTAGCTCTGAGATGCGTTTCAGTTGCACAATTTATAAATCTAGATAATAGACTTACGGAATATAGGATATCAAGCCTTGTAGCAGTTAGATACATAAGACAACCTACTAAGCTTCTATAGTAGGTTTCATCAACCTTTTCAACTTCGTCTTCTTTGCATAGCTTCTCTTTTTGACACATGGGAGTATCAACACTCTTGCATTCATCCATTCTAAATTTCTTCAAAATCTCCTTGGCATACTTTCTTTGACAAATGAAGACTTCTCCTTTCTTTTGTTTTGTTTCCATCCCTAGAAAGTAAGACATCTCTCCAAGATTTCTCATCTCGAAAGTTTGCATAATTTCTTCTTTGAACTTTCTCACAAGTTCTTCATTACTTCCTGTGATCAACAAGTCATCAACATAAAGTGAAACAACCACAAAACTGATTTCATCACCTTTGATGTAGAGAGTCGATTCATTGAGGCTTTTGTTAAAACCCAACTCCGTCAAGTGCTCATCAATTTTACTATACCAGGCTTTCGGAGCTTGTTTCAGGCCATACAAGGCCTTCTTAAAGAGGTACACATCATCGTATTTTCCTTTTGCAACAAATCCTTCAGGTTGCTCTACATAGATCTACTCCTCCAATAAGCCATTCAAGAAAGCCGATTTGACATCAAGTTGATAAACTTTCCAGCTCTTTTGTGCGGCTATTGCAAGCAACAACCTGATTGTCTCCAATCTAGCAACATGAGCGAAAGTATCAGAAAAATCAACACCAAAAATTTGAGTATAGCCTTTCACGACAAGCCTAGCTTTATTCTTGTAGATTGAACCATCAGGATTCAACTTAGTTCTAAACACCCATTTTACGCCTATCACTTTTCTATCTTCAGGCCTTTTCACCAGTTGCCAAGTTTGATTTTTCTCAATCATGCTTATCTCCTCCTCCATGGCAGCAACCCATCTTGAATCTTTTGCAGCTTCCCATAAGTTTGAAGGTTCAAGTAAAGCTACATTGCATGATTGATAAATCTCGAAAGTGATCTCATACCTCTAACCGGTATATCATCAACCAACTCATCTGGATCGAGTTGTAATTTTGAAACATGGATAGGTTCTGAAATTGGATGCTTTCTTTTCCAATCCCACTCATCATTTTCCATGAAATACACATCTCTGCTGATCAGAATTTTCTTGGTGTTTGGTTGAAAAATTATGTATGCTTTAGAAGTTAGGCTATAACCTATAAAGATCCATTCTTCTGCCTTTTTGTTTAGTTTGTCCTTTTTAATTTGAGGAACATAAACAAAACAAAGGCATCCAAATACTTTGAGATTTTTCAAAAAAGGTTTGAATCCAAACCATACTTCATATGGAGTTCTTCCAACTACTGCTTTTGTAGGCAGCCTATTTAGAAGAAAGACTGCAGTATGTGATGCTTCTGCCCCATACTCTCTCGACGAATTCTTCTCAAACATCAAGCATCTGGCCATCTCCATTATGGTACGATTTTTCCTCTCACTAACTGCATTTTGTTGTGGAGTATATGGAGCAGTGAGTTGATGTTCAATTCCAGCTTATTCATAAAATAGATTGAACTGATTTGAGGTATATTCCTTGCCATTATTTGATCTAAAGACTTGAATTTTGTGACCACTTTGTGTTTCAATCCATTACTTGAATTTCCAGAACACACCAACAACTTCTGATTTGAATTTAAGAAAATAGATCCAACACATTCTTGAGTAGTCATCAATGAAAATCAAGAAATACTTACTCCCATTTAAAGATGGAGGATTATGAGGTCCATACACATTAGTATGAATTAGCTTCAACTTCTCAGTGGCTCTCCAGGTTGCCTGTTTAAAGGGAAGTCTTGTTTGCTTTCCTTGTTGACAAGCAATGCAATCTCGAATATCTAGTCAAGATGAGGAAGTCCTTGAACCATATTCTTCTTCTTCAAAGGCATCACGGCTTTATGATTGAAGTGTCCAAGCCTTTTGTGCCACAATTCTGCATTAGTTTTCATGGCTGGATAGGCTGCATTTTCCTCCTTCAAAGGATCTAATGCAAAGCTTTTCCCCTTCATGTTAACTTTAAACACATCTTCACCTTTCGAATCTTTGATCAAACATTGATTGTTTTCAAAGATTATTTTGAAACATCTTTCAAGAAGTTGGCCAACACTTAACAAGTTTTGGCTTATATTAGGTACAAATAATACATCTTTGATTAGTTTTGTATCCGAAATACTTTCAATTTCAACTGTGCCTTTTCCCTTGACCGCAAGGTACTCGCCATTGCCAATTCGAACTTTGGAGGTTACAGAAGTGTCTAATTCTCGGAAGAGGTCTCGATCGAAAGTCATGTGATTTGTGCAACCACTATCTACATCGACTTGCCCCATATCTTTCAAGCCGCTTATCACTTGTACTACTTGTTGTAAAACAAGATGCAACAAAAAGATGCTCATCCTCTTCTTGATCTGCAACTTGTGCAAAAAGTTCATTTTTTGTTGAAGGTTGACTTGAGTCACTTGTCTTTGTTGTAGATTGCTTCTACATATTTTAGATCAACTATGACGTCTCATCTTCGACATTTCTCACATTGTTGATCCGGTCGCTTCAACATTTAGAAGTGGTGACTTCTACCCATTCTTCCACAAAGGCTTACAAGGAGAAAAATCATATTTTGTTCCCTTATTAGCGTTAGGAGAATTAAAAAACCTGAATTTCCTTTCTTGTTCTTCTCAACTTTCTTCCCGTTTTGTCCTTGATTGAATTTAGCTCTCGCAGCCTAATGCACCTTCAACCTTTGCGAGTGTGGTCATGTCTCCCATTTACGCCTCTTCCCGATCGCTCGACGGTTTCATCATCGGACTCCATCGGTTTCGGTGTATCGGAGACCGACGACAACCTTCGACTTGATCTAATAAGGTTTCTTCGTTCATGTGCTCTTTTTGTCCTTGACTGAATTTAACTCTCTGCACTAATGCACCTTCAACATAACAATAGCACTCAACGCCAAACTAACGTTGGCCAAATTTCTTGTATTTTCAAGTGATGAAATAGTAGCATCGAACCTTGCCGGGGTGGTTCAAGGATTTTTTGCACAATCCTAGAGTCTGAAAATTCAGAACCGAGTAATCTCACTTTATTCGCGATTCCAAGTAATCTATCAGGATACTCCTTCTCTGTCTCTGAGTCCTTCATTCTCTGAAGCTCGAATTCTCTGATTAAGTTGAGAAGCTTCATTCCTTTGATGTTTTCATCTCCTTCGTACTCATTCTTTAGGTAGTTCCATACTTCAAAGGCCGACTTTAATGACATAATCCTTACGAAGACTTCAGAAGAGACTGAAGCAAATAACATAGCTCTTGCCGTAGATTTTCTTGACTTTCTCTCTTTGTAATACTTGATTTGCGCCATTGTTGGATTTGCGGGTAAGGGGAGAACTTCGTAGGCTTCCTCGGCTTCCCAGAGATCCATTCGCCTCTAGATCCGCCTCCATCCTGGCTTCCCATATATGATAACCCTCACCATCGAACACCGGTGGTGCAAGCGAGGTGAAAGACTTTTCAAGAATTGAATCTGAATCCATGGAAGTTCTTGGATGTAGAAAAAAAAAGTTTCTCTCAACCACAAGTCCCTTAAGAAAATAAGGGCTCTAATACCAATTTGTTGGAGAAAATCAAAGAGAAGTAAAATTGAATAGAGGAGAGAAGAAAAACTGATCTATATAAAAGGAAGAAAAAACAAGAACTGAAATCTGGTTCTATTATTTCTTGATGCTGCGATCTGTATAAAAACATATTTGCACGTGTATTTTAATACACTTAAGTAACAAGAACTAAAGTTGGAATAAAACTCTTATCCTAAAAAATAGAAATTTGTATCCTAATCTAACTTATCAACAACTAAAGGATAACTTAAAGAGCAAGAAACATAATAGCGAAAAATAGATAATTGAATGTTGATGTCCCTAATACGTTGCAGCAGTTAAAAGCAATATCGTTAATAATTCTATTAACAACAAAATAATGAATCATCATATTTATAATCACAAACTGTATTGAGATCAAATTCTATAAAGCGCAAGGGCCTTATTGCGTTTATGTCTGTTTTATTCTCTGTTTTGTTGAGCTTAATAACATGATTTCTAGGGAGAAAACAGATGTCAACACAATTTACATGCTCTAGAATTGTTTATTTACCTCGAGAAATTGCTGACTTCTGCAGCACAAAACAATGGAAATGATGTATGAGATGGTGTACAATGCATTGGAAGAGGTTGGGCTTGAGAACACTTACACGCCCGAAGATTACTTGAACTTCTTCTGCCTTGGCAATCGTGAGGCTCTGGATGAACGTGACATCGAAAACTCTCCATTGGATAACAGTACTCCTCAAGTAACTGTCCTTGATACACTCAAGTTCTCTCTCTTTTGTTCATTGTGAAATACTATTTAAGTCTGCGAATTCTTGCATGTTCAGTTGTACTTGGATAGCTTGCTTTCGTTATCATGTAGGAAAAAACAAATGTCAAGGTTATACTGAAGAATATATATCATTGTCTAACTTGTTATTTGTTTGCACATTAGGAACTTACCCAAAGGAGCCGGCGTTTCATGATCTATGTTCATTCAAAAGGCATGATAGTTGATGATGAGTACGTTATCTTGGGGTCTGCAAACATTAATCAGCGCTCCATGGAGGGAACTCGTGATACTGAGATAGCTATGGGTGCCTATCAGCCAATACATTTATGGAGAAGAAAGCAGTCTCTTCCACACGGACAGGTAGGAACTAATCATGAAGTTGTAGGCTTGTAGTAAGTCTTCATACCTGTTTTGTTGAGCATTTCTCAATGGGATCTAACATGTGGGATATTGTTAAAAGGTCCATGGCTATAGAATGTCGCTTTGGGCTGAGCACACTGGAACCCTTGAAGACTCTTTTACGAGGCCAGAGAGCTTGGAATGTGTTAGACGAGTTAGAGAACTCGGAGAGTTGAACTGGAAACAGTTCATGTCAGATGAAATAACTGATATGAGGGGGCACCTTCTCAAATACCCAGTTGAAGTAGGGCCAAAGGGAGAGTTAAAGCCTCTTGAATCTTGCAAAACTTTTCCTGATCTAGGAGGCAGAATTCAGGGAAGCTTTCTGGGCATTCAAGAAAATCTCACCATCTAATGAACTGATCCTCTATCCAATTAAGTTAATCAGGTACTGCTCCACGGAAATCCTTGATTTTTTTTTTCTTATTTGAGTGTGCCGCAAAGATTTCTGGTCCGATTTCTCAATAAAATCTTCTGTCATGTTTTTTGAACAGATATTATCTTGAAAGCAAGATAAGCTATTAGTACAAATTCTCAAATATCAGTATATATACTGTTAAAGGCTTCTTGTTATCAGGAAGAGAGAACAATATATTTTATTACAGATGCTGATTGACATCTGAACTCAATAGCATCTTTTGCAATTGAAGCACTTTTGCTATTAGAACCTATCTATCCTATTTCCTCTCACCTCACTACTGCCGTTATCGTTTTTGAAGAAAGATGACGCATTAGCATGTTTATATTACAGTATAATGCTTGCACTAATCTTCAGTATTTAGTTTTCAGGAAATAGTACCCTCAAACGCTTTGTGTCTTCTGCGCTAGTCTTGCTCGTCTTGCCAAGTTACGGCAATTGGACTTTGGACTGAGTACTTCTTTGACACCCATTTGAGCGATCCAAAGGAATAAGAACTTGAGGAAGCTTGTCCTCCAGTTGTGACGAATGTCACGTTGTAACTAAGCTTCTGCCCAACTTCTTGAAAGATCAAAACCTTGGGCTCAACTATCACTGAGACGCCGTCTGGTTCACCTACAATTGATGAATATGTACTTTGAGGTGCTCCAACATTTGTCACAGTTCTCATGTAAGTTACAGTAACGTTTTGGCCACGGCTCCCCTGGAAATTCAGTGCAAAAGAAGGGTAGTTCAAGTTCCATGGTTGTAGAGCCTCATCAGAGGGGCAGCTAAAACTCTTCCTAGCCATGACAGCAATCTGAGAGCTGGTATAGTTCAAACTGCAGAGATAGTTCAGGTACTCATCCGGCGTGATATCATAAACCAGCCCAGGATCAGAAGCCCTTTCAGGATGTACATGCCCGGACCCAAATGCAAATGGTGTCGCCGCTTTAGAAGGGTCAAGACTGGCATCTGAAATTGGGAGCTTCTTATTGTTTTCGACATAAGCAGTAGTCATTAGTGCTGATTTTATTGCTGCTGGAGACCAATTTTTATGCATGGACTTGAGAAGAGCTGCTAAGCCACTCACATGAGGACATGACATTGAAGTACCAGATATTATGTTAAATAGAACACTTCTCTTATCGGTCTTGAGCTTCGTCGGACTCACATTAGGCGGCCAAGCAGCCAATATATTCACTCCTGGTGCAGTTATATCCGGCTTGATCACATCAGGCCCAATTGAGCTAGGACCTCTTGAAGAAAAAGCAGCCATAACAGGTGCAAGACTCCCATAAACTGTGCCTTGAAACACCATGGAAGCTGTTGGTTTCTTCGCCGTGCTCACATAATTCTTCACAGCTCTTGCAGCCGTGGCACCTAAACCAGCGGCGGGCAAGACATGAGGATCGGCAAAAAGCTCATCTCCTTGATCATCTGTGTTCAACAATATCATACCCGCGCCTCCAGCCAATTTCACCAGCTCACCCTTCTCAAATCGTCCATCCATACCTCTCTCACAGACTACCATCTTTCCCTTCACAAGCTTTGGATTCAAAGACCCATCGCTACAATACTCTGCACCTTGGCCTCCAGCACTCTTTCCATACACCAGTGCAAGATTTTTCTTGGGTTTTCCAGAATACAAAGATGAACCCATGAAGACTTGGCCATTCCCAAGCTTCACCATTGCAGGGAAGCTTCGGTCGTGGTAGCTAGCTGCGACGGTCATGATCCAAGGAGCTGTATTAGCCACAGTGTTGTCATACGGGCCGTTGTTTCCAGCTGAGCAGGACACGAAAACACCATTTTGAACTGCTCCAAATGCCGCTATGGCAATATTGTCGCTGTGGTAAGGCCGAGAACCACCTCCCAAGGAAAGAGAGAGTATGTCCACGCCATCTATCACAGCTTGATCTATTGCAGCCAGTATATCAGAGCTTGCACAACCAAGAGGCCAGCATGTCTTGTAAGCTGCAATTCTCCCAGTATATCTCATCCCGCCAGCTGAACCTTTGGCCATCCCAAACAAGCTAGCCCCCGGAACCAGATTACCGGCTACGGTGGATGCCGTGTGTGTGCCATGGCCAACGGAGTCTCTAGCCGAACGATAATCAAGTGTGTCATTGAGTCGGCCAGCTGCAGCTTCGTAGCCTTTCATGAAGGCTCTTGCCCCTATCAGCTTTCTGTTGCAATTTGAAGGTGTGAACCTAGCACCCTCTTCGCATATGCCCTTCCAGCGAGTAGGGATAGGGGCCATATTTGCGTCGCTGAAGCTAATGTGCTCAGGCCAGATGCCTGAATCGATGACTCCAACAATGACATCGCTGGCTAGATTAGGCGCTTTCCAGAGGCCTCGGCCACTTTGCAGTCCTAGAAACTTGGGCGTATGAGTAGTGTGGAGGCTCAGCATTTCGTCTGGCGTGGCATGAACGAAACCATCAATTTGCTTCAGTGATTCTAGTTCTTCAATGGAGAGCTTTGCTGCAAAGCCATTGATTGCAGTGTTGTACACGTAAAGGAGCTGAGATTGCCTGAGCTCCAGTTCTTCATTGCTGTCTTGAGAGTAATAGACCTCTGCGATGGAATCTAACACATTGGAGTACCATTCGACGTTGGTTTCACCAAGTTGAAGAGATGGATCCATGTGAACTACATAAGTCTGTCTTTCTATAGACGATGAACCCCTTAGACAAGCCGCGAAAACCAGCAATACCAACACCAAGGACGCCGAACTCATCGTTACCTGCAATTAGTATGGTACAGCTACTTAAGATGATTTGTGATCAATATATGACCTCTTAAACATCATTTCATGTCACATTTAATCAGTACTTAATGCATGTCTTCATAAAGCTAGCTTAACAAGGGGAGTGTCTCGTGAAAAAAAAAAGAAAAAAGAAAAAGGGGAGTGTCACCTCTTGTATAGTTGTATGTATGCACAATATGTGCACTTTTGTGAGGTTTATATGAATAGAGAGGGATAGAGTTGTAGTGGGTGCCTCACAATGGAGGGTGTGTGAAGGAGAGTGGAGTTGCACTTCTACTATGAAGATGATTTTATGATTGACTACGTCTCTCTCTCTCTCTCTCTCTCTATATATATATATATATATATATATATATATATATATATATAAATACACATACCATATATACTTAACAGTGTAATGTGTAGTGCGGGCACATGTATATATTGAATGACAAACAGTTAAATCATGCAACACCTCAAAACTATTGAAACAATCTCTTAAACAAAAACAAAAAAATGACAACCAATCAGATCTTCAGTGACATCATGAAGGTCAATATTTTCCTGTTTGTTATTTTATTTGCTCATCAATGCTTGATTATAAGGTATTAAACAATTACTGCAATCCCTATTTATTACATTAACAACATTAAGACACTTGGAACTATGAATTAGTACACAATACGAGATTATTCTCGACAATTCTATCTAAACTAGAGTACAAAATTAAAAATCATACGTGATCACAATGTTATACGAAGTTATTAAGACCTTTTCTTCAATCAAAGTGGTGCAAAATTTTCAAGAAAACAAGAGAAGAGGATGAAATAAGAAAATTATCGATAGAAAAAAAAAAAAAAAATCGCGATCCATACTTGGATCGATCAATGAAAAAAACTAGCTAGTATTCCAAGCACTGCAGAGAACAAACCTCATCGCGCAATAACAAAACTAGCAAATATTAATGTTACATTGATGATAACCAACAATTTGATATATAAATATGTGTACATATATGTCTATATGTGCACATATATGTACCTCTTCTCTTGTTCTTGAGCTCTATTATTGTTGCTTGGCCTCAGAAGAAGTGTTAAGTTAGCTAGGGATGAAAATATGTAGTAGTAGAAGAAGAGATTATATAGGCAAATAAACACTGTAGTACTTGAGAAGTTGACATTATGTATAAACAGTAACCATGAGAGACTCGCCCACACGCGCACAAGCCCTGTATTGCTTTTCTTTCTCAACGCTTAACATCAAAAAGAAGAAATTTAAAGGGAAGTGCACGATAGAGACTCTACAGAGCTTTTGTGCAAGGTGGGACCAATAAACAATGGTCGATGATCCATAAAAACCTACACATATGGATGTACATATTAATTAGCTACCTAGCTAGCTTTCATATATATGTTAATATGTGTGTATAAAAGAAGTTCACTATGAACCTAAGTTTCAACCAATGAAATTAAGTCAGCTAGTGTTGTTCATCACATTGTGTTGTCATAATTAGAGGACAGTGATGATAAATGAGAGGTCCTTGTAGGAGCCCTTGTTTGATTTATTGGTGAAGAGAGCACAAAATTCTCTTTTCATGGCAACATATGCACATGCAGTGTCTCAAATTTTACTTTTTTTTTTTTTTCGTTAATCACCCGGTATTCGAACTAACCGATTAATCCGGGTTTGAACCATAGTCGGACCATAAAGGCTTTGACTTTCCCAGCAAAGGAGATTCTATTATTAGAAAAAAAATTTTCCTTTCCTATAAGAAAATAAAGGTTGATCCATACGACTTTTTCCGCGTATCAAACTTTGCTCTTCATAGCTAGATGCAATTTTTCTTGCAAAGAATAAATACATATCATTAATAACTTTGGTTAATTTGGGAAGTGTATCCCATGATTTGCATAGACATCATCAAATTTTGATTACTAAATGAGAGTTCAACTATGTATATATAAGAAGATCTCGTACATGTATCTTAATTTCTTTAATATTAGAATGGAATCAAATAGTAACAAAAGTTGGACGGCCCACCAACATTTTGTTATTTATATATATAAATTTAGTTGCCTCAGCATATCAAAACAAGTCAAGATTTCTAGACCTTTTTTTGTTCTTTTCTAGCCTTTCTTTGGGGGAATAAATTAAGGTCACTTTTTGAAAGTGTCTACACTGCAGTAATTCTGATTTGGAACTTAATTATCTCCTTTTAAACTAATGTTGGTTATATGGGGTTCAAATCTACTTTTCCAAACTGTGATTTATGTAAAATCACAAAGCATACTTGCATTTCTTCCAATAGGATTATTGTTGATGAGTGGAAAGAACTTATTTGTAGTTTAAGTAACTCTAATTACAAAAAAAGCTAAAAACTTCTACTGTTGTACACGCCCCTTTTGTGTTGTTGGATGCATTTTGAATTGCAAACGTCAATTAATGTTGTTTTTTTTTTTATTGACTTTAGCAAGAGTCGAGCTCACGAACTATTTAATGTTCATCTTACTAAAGATAAGATTATTATTTGGACGACAACACAACAACAAAATATCATCCATTCCAAATTATTGTCTAAACATTTTCTAAATTCAAAAGAAATCTAAACATTTCTTTTTTATTTTTTATTTTAAAAATAATTAAATATATAAGTGGCGGCTTAGTTATAATTCGAAGGTAGGTCTAATAGTTTAGGCTAGTGTTTCCTTGATATTTAGAGAATATTAATCAGCAATATTAATTTCTTTCGGACGCATCTTTTGAGCTATTTTGGGCAAAAAAAAAAAAAAAAAACCATACAATATTAATAGATGATAATCTAACATTCTAGGAGACATGCATTTGCTACACAATGGTGTAGATTTGATAGAGATGTGTAGACCCTACAAATTTTAAGGGAATCTACACCATTATGTAGCAAATGTGAATAACAAAAGAATGTTAAAAAATCATTTTTTTTTTTTTTTTTTTTTTAAGTCATGTCCAAGCCCGCCCAAGCCCGCTTTTTTATTTGGCGGGCCTAAATGTGGTTGTTTACATTTAAAAAAATCATATATATTTAATAAATATTAAGTATTACAAATAAGGATAAGGTAGTGTAATAGTTAGAATGTTTACTAATACTACAAGGTCTTGGGTTCAAAACTCACAAGCATTTTTCTTTTTTTTTACCAGAATATATATAAAAATTACAACAATTTAAATTGTGGATCGGGCTCAAGTCGGGCTCTTATTAAATTTCAAAACCTAAGCTTGGCCCGACCTGCTAAAAAGGTCTACTTGCAATGCTTTTAGGTAGCTCATTTACAAGAATATATATAAAAATTGCAACAATTTAAATTATGAGTCGGGCCCGAGCCGAGCTTTTATTAAATTTAAAATCCAAGAGCTCGGCCGGGCCCTGTTGAACAAGTCTACTTGCAATGCTTTCAGGTAGCTCATTATTTGTGTAAGAGGTTGGAGATTGAAACTGGGTTCGAGTTTCAATCGGAAAAAGTTGTTCTTATCAAAATTTTAGTGTTGTCCTTGGGTTGTCATCCCATCTCTTGTAGATATGTAATTAACCTTATGAAAGAAAACTATTTTATTTTATTGGTTTACATACTTTTATATTTTTTTTGTGATGCGTCAACTAACTGCACTTTGATCTGAAACAATGAACCACACGGATCCCGAGGTGCTTGTATGTGATCCCTCATCGCACTGTGCAAAACACACTCGGAATCTGATGCCTAAGTTAGAAAGAATTAAAGAGACGAATAATTTTTGGGGATTTGAGAGCATACATTTTGTTCCAACCTAGTATGATATTTATAAATTGAGAAGTATTAGAATGACAACACCATGTCATACCACACCTCACATTGGCTCATAAGAGCCATCTATATGCACATTGGGATGTGGGTATACACAAATTTCGATTCATAACACTCAGATCGAGGTTGCATAAAGAGCTCTTGTGAACCAATATGTCTTATAGTGTGATATTGTTATTATCATTCTAGTATTTTTTTTTATATAGATTAAGGAATGTATTCCGTTTGTAATCACCAAGTCAAAACTTGTCTTCTCTCTTCTTCCTTTCTAGCATTCCCACTAGCTACTAGGTAAGTGTTGAGAGATTTGGGTTCATCAAGAATTCTATTTTTGAGACTTACCAAATCTGGAAAATCTTTCCTTAACCGCTTTATAAATCTCGTTTTCGAGGATTAGCAAATTTGAAAATTTTCTTAGTCGTTCCAAGCAGAGTCTCATATTACCAAATCCAAGAAATCTTTCCGTAATTGCCAAGATATGTATCATGAGTATGTTCTCGAGATTCGTATACACCGATCTTGGTTAGAGATGCAGGTGGGGTGGAAAATTTCCATTCCCCACGGGGATCCACCTCGATGGGGCGAAAATTCCCCGCCAACTAGCCCCTCATGGGGCCGGAGACGGGGGTAATTTCATCCCCACCACCGGGCGGGGCGGGGCGGGGGTGGTATTATCCCTCCCCCACTATGGGGATTCCTCATGGGGATCATGAATATTTCATATATGAATTGCATCAAAATCATTAAATCTTATATTTCTCTTTTTTTGTATCGTGAATGTTTCACATAAAGTTTGAAAATCGACCTACAATCGCTAAGAAAAAGATTTTAATGATTTTTAATTTTGGATTTATAATGTATTTGATCTCTTTTTTTAGATATTATGTAAAAAAATGATGGGGTGTGAATCCCTATCGGGGTGGGAATCCCCGTTGGATGTGGAATAAGGGTCAAAAGTTTTTCAGTGAAAATTTTCAAGCGGGAAATCCTCGCGCCGCCATAAGTGGGGATGGAGATGGGGATTACATTCCCCACCCCAAACCCGCCCCACGTGCATCCCTAATCTCGGTGGAGGGTGTTATACATACTATGTCAATTTGAATGTAGAATATTATGTACTGTTTATATCAAGCAAATAAATTGAAATATTTTGGCATAACTAGAAAGTTGGTATATTGATACCATCACTAACTCATTAGAAGCATTTAAATAGAGCTGACGACATGACATATGCTAGTAAAACAAAGGAGGAGCGAAGGGATGCGATTAGGCACTGCACCACATGTGGGTCAACTTAGCATAGCTCATCCTAAATCTGGACACACAAGTGGAGGTACAATTAAATGAGAAATACAAGTTACATGACTACGCAATATGTTGGTGTACTTGTATGGTCATCCATACTCCACAACACTCCCCCTTGGATGACACTTGCTTAGAGATTGTGTCTCGTTAAAACTTCTACTAAGAAAAACCTTGTGGGGAAAAAATATAGTAAAAGAAAAAGAGTACGCTATTCTCATAAATATTAAGATGGGTATAATATTGTTAAGATTGCCTCATTAAAAACCTTGCTAGGAAAACCCAATAGGATAAAACTATAGTTAAGGGAAAAAGAGTGCAATACACTAATCAATAACTCCCCCTCATGTGAACATGGGTGAAACTTGTTCAGTTTCTTTACTTGCGATGTCCTTAAGTTTACGCAAGTTAATACCATATGTAAGCCTTTTAAATGTCGTAATTGGTAAGGCTTTTGTGAATAAATTAGCAAGATTATCACTCGATCGGATTTGCTTGACATCAATTTCACCATTCTTCTGAAGCTCATGTGCATAAAAGAATTTTAGTGAAATATGTTTTGTTCTATCCCATTTTATGAATCATTCACTTAATTGTGCAATACATGTTGCATTATCTTCATATAATATAATTGGAGAATCTTTTATTGAATGCAATCCACATGATTCTTGAATATGTTCAATCATGTTTCTCAACCATACACATTCACGACTTGATTCATGAATTGCAAGTACTTCATAATTATTGGAAAAGTAGCAACCATAGTTTATTTTACTGACTTCCATGATATAGCAGTATTACCACAAGTGAATACATATCTCGTTTGAGAACGAGCCTTGTGAGGATCAAATAAAAATTCAGCATCAGCATAACCTTGGAGATTCAATTTTACCCCTCTTGAGTAAAATAAACTCATGTCACTTGTTCCTGAAGATATCGAAAAACATGTTTAACACCATTCCAATTTCTTCGAGTTGGTGAAGAGTTGTATCTTACAAGTAGGTTGACAGCAAAAACAATGTCAGGTCTTATACAATTTGCAAGATACATAAGTGCATCAATTGCACTTAAATATGGTATCTCCGGACCAAGTAGCTCTTCATCACTTTCATGAGGTCGAAATGGATCATTATCCACTTCAAGTGATCTGACAACCATTTGAGAGCTCAATGGATGTGCCTTGTCCATATAAAATCTTTTTAGTATTTTCTCAATATAATTTGATTGATAGACAAGTACTCCACTTGAAAAATGTTCAATTTGCAAACCAATACAAAGTCATGTTTTTCTAAGTTTTTTCATCTCGAATTTCTTTTTCAAGTATTCGGATTTTATAACGATATCGTCGTGGTTTCCCACTATATTTAAATCATCAACATATACAACAATAATCGCAAATCATGTTGATGATCTTCTAATGAAGACACATAGGCAAAACGAATTATTTACATATCCTTATTTCAGTAAATAATCACTAAGACGTTTGTACCACATTCGTCCGGATTGTTTCAATCCGTACAAAGACCTTTCTAATTTTATAGAATGCATGTTATGAGGTTTTGATTTTATTTTTCGGATATTACAAATCCTTCAGGGATTCTCATATATATATCTCACTGTCTAGGGATCCGTACAGATATGTTGTAACGACATCCATTAAATGCATATCAAGCCCTTCAGAAACCGCAAGGCTTATTAATAATCAAAATTTGATTGCATCTATAACAAGAGAATATGTTTCCTCATAATCGATGTCAGGTCTTTGTGAGAAACCTTTAGCTACAAGTTTTGCTTTGTACCTTGTAACTTCATTTTTTTCGTTTCTCTTTCGTACAAATACATATTTATATCCAATAGGTTTTACGCCATCTGACATTTGAACAATTAGTCCAAAAACCTCTCGTTTCCTTAACGAGTTTAGCTCTGCTTGGATAGCCTCTTGCCATTTTTGTCAATCAAGTCCTTTTCGACATTCGTCCACTGATCGTGGTTCTGGATCATCATCATTTTCACATATTTCAAATGACACATTGAAAGCAAATATATTATCATGAACAATTTTATTTAAATCCCAAATCTTATCATAGTTTAAATAATTTATTGAGATCTCATTATTTTCATCTTTGTTCTCTTTTTCTAGAGGCAGTTGTTCCTCGTCAGAATCAACTTGTTCTGACAAATCCTTATCAAATGATTCTTGTGCTTTCTCATGAGTATTTTAATTTGTATTTATTTTTACTCCCGTTTTCCTCTTTCGAGGAATTGTATCATTTGAACCAACTAGTCTTCTACATTTTAAGCGTTTCGTTGGTTCTTGTACATTTTGTTGCACAGAGATATCAATTCTTGCAAGAGCATTTACAGCTGGAATATGTGATTTTGTCACTTGTTTTGCATCATTAAATGCATCAGGTAATTGATTTACGATTTGTTGGAAATGAATGATATTTTGAACTTCAAGTTCACACCGATTTGTGCGTGGATCATAATATGATAAAGTTGATGCATTCCAAGCAATTTCACGCCATTCCTTTTGAATTGGTTTATTATCTCCCCCTAATGGTGGGAAAATTGCTACATCAAAGTGACAATTAGCAAAACGTGCAATAGATAAATCTCATGTTAAGGGCTCAATGTATCTTATAATGGACAATGAGTTAAATCCAACATAAATCCCAAGTTTTCGTTGTGGACCCATCTTAGTCATATTAGGAGGTGGTATAGGAACATACACTGCACAACCAAAAATTATCGAGTGTGAAATATTTGGTTGTTGACCTAAAATGAGTTGCATGGGGGAATGTTCATGGTATGCAGTAGGCCTATAATGAATGATAGATGTTGCATGAAGGACTGCATGTCCCCAAACTGAAGTTGATAACTTAGTTCTCATAATTAAAGGTCTGACAATTAATCGAATGCGTTTAATCAGAGATTCTGCCAAACCATTCTGGGTATTCACGTTTGGAACAAAATGTTCAATGGTAATTCCTATAGACATGCAATAATTTTTAAATGCTTGAGATTGAAATTCTCGGCATTATCAAGACGGATGGTCTTGATTGGGTTGTCAGAGAATTGTGCTCTTAACTTAATGATTTGTGCTAAAAGTCTAGCAAATGCAACATTGCGGATCGAAAGCAAACAAACATGTGACCACCTAGTTGATGAATCTATCAAAATCATGAAATATCTAAATGGTCCACAGTGAGGATGAATAGGTTCACATATGTCTCCCTGAATGCGTTTTAAGAAAATTGGGGATTCCACAACAATTTTACTTGTGGATGATTTAACTATCAATTTACCTTGAGAACAACTAGCACAATTATAATCACCAGCTGAAAATATTTTGCGAATCCTTAAAGGATGTCCATGCGAATTATTAATTATTCTTCGCATCATTGATGATCTTGGATGACCAAGTCATTCATGCCATAAAATGAATGTCTTTTGATCATTAATTTTCTTAATTAAGACGACATTAGTTTCGAAATGCCTTATATGAGTAAAATATAATCCAGAGGATAAAGCTGGGAGTTTTTCTAACACTTCTTTTTTCTCATTTAAAACCAATGTGACATAGAGAAATTCTCTATTATTTTCATTAATGGCTTCAATGTGATATCCATTTTGTTAAATATATTTAAAGCTGAGTAAGTTTCTTCTGGGATTTTTAGAATATAAGGCATTGTCAACATGAATTGTTGTTCCCCAGACAACATAATATTTGCTTTTCAAGTGTTATTAATCAAATTGGAGATGTCAGATATTGTTTGAACATTAGCCTCAGCTAAGTTCAAATTGAAGAAATATTCTCTGTTTTTAAGGATTGTGCGCGTTGTAGCACAATAAGCAAGACATATATTGCTCTTATTTTATTCATGATTTGAACACATGATTTGTTGATTCATCTAGACAAATAATGTTTGGTAATTAGAAAAAGAGTCATATTTCATTCATCATAAGAAACTAGTACATATAACTAAGAAGTATAACAAAAACTAGTACATAGAATTATTGAGAATCATTACATATGATCGTTAAAAATATCGAGATTAATGTTTGGATCATCATGAAAATTCGGGACATCCATATAATTGATGTCCGACGAGCCATCTCCGACAGTGAAGTTCATCTCAATTGTTTTGCATTTCTTCTTTAAAGAGGCTTGATAAAGATCAATAAAATGCTTAGGCGTGCGACATACATGAGCCCAGTGACCTTTTAGACCACACTTGTAACATGGTTGGTAACGATTACGAGCATGCCCATTTTCAACAGTATTTTTCCCCTTATTATGAACGACGTCATTCTTATTTCATTTATTTTGGAAATTATTGCCATGAAATTTAGAATAAGGCTTGCCACGATCATTGTTGATTGATCATTTCTTATTTCCACGTTCGTGGTTTTTCTTTCCATGACCTTTTTATGGTCATTATAGGATGTTGCATTTGCTTCATTAATTAAAGCGGAACTAGTTGGACGGGAGTTGTGGTTCTTCAATAGAAGCTCATTATTTTGTTCAGACACCATGAGACAAGAAATTAATTATGAGTACTTTTTAAATTGATGCGCTCGATATTGATGTTGCAACAACAGATTCGAGGCATGAAAAGTACTGAACGTTTTTTCCATCATTGCCTCATCATATATATTTTCTCCACATAGCCTCAAACGAGAGGTAATATTAAACATGGTGGAGATATATTCACTGACTATTTTGAAATCTTGTAACCTAAGATTCAGCCAGTCGTTTTGAGCTTTTGGAAATATCACCGTCTTTTAGTGATCATATAGCTCTTTCAAGCTTAACCACAAGGTGAGAGGATATTTTATAGTGAGATATTCACTTTTCATACCTTCATGGAGATGGTGGCGAAGGAATATCAGTGCTTTCGCACGATCTTGCATTGATGTTTCATTTCCTTATATAATAGTTTCTCCTAAGTCTTTAGCTTGGAGATGTATTTCGGCATCCAGTTGTCATGACAAATAATTATTTTCAGTAATATTAAGAGCAACAAATTCAAGTTTTTGAAGGTTTTCCATAGTCTGAAAATATGTCAAGAAATTGAGTAAATAATTTTTCTCTTTTATATAAACTAAATAAAATACGATTAAATATATGTTCACAATTTGATTATTAATATGCAAAATGTACTACTTATATGAGTTTGTGGAACAACCTCCAGGTTGGGTGGCGAGACGAAGTCTACTTAAAACTATGCATCCTCGAACGGGATAACTCGTCTCCCTTTCAATGTTTAGCTTTACCGGGGACAAGGCTTGCCCGCTATCAACCCAAACTCATAACACTATTTGCAATATAAAAAATCAAGAATGTAGCGTAATTAATTGTTTGTAGTATAGCGAGAAAACTAGTTATGTCACATATTGACTTTTGATTTCTGATGTAGAAGATGGTACAAGACGCAACTACATAGCATACTTTCGCAATCGCTGACGTTATAATGTATAGTATATGAATAAAGTATGCATATAGAAGTAATGCATGTAATAAAAGGAAGTAACCATGATAATATAGAAATAAATTGAACTTATTTTAATAACAAAAGTTATACCTTCCTAGCTTTGTTTTCTTAACAAGCCTTCTTGAACTTCAAGATCTCCTTAATGCTAAAGCAAACTAGTGTTGATAACGTGTTGTAAATTGAGTTGAAACTTGCTAAGAACTAGAGAAGGAAAATAGAAGACTAAGAACTTCTACTACTACAAACTACTACTACAAAGGAGAAGAGAAGAAATTGGATAGTTGGAATGAGAAGTTTTCATTCAACTTGGTGTGTTTTTACAATGAGGTTGGCACCCTTTATATAGGTCATTTGGTGATGATGATAAATGTACTTTATACAATGTGTACAAGTAACACATACACCTCATGTCATACAACACATTACAAGTAATTTGACAATACATGGAAGAGTTGGTGTGCATTGGAAATGGTTACAAGTAACATGACAATACATAGACAAGTGGAGGTATTATTAAGTGAGAAATACAAGTTACATGACTACACAATATGTTGGTGTACTTGCATGGTCATCCATACTCCACAACAGTAAACTTCACTCTTTGCCAGCACATTAAATGCATACTTAGACAAAAAAAAGACAAAAAGAGATCAATAATCATTTGGTGACTTTGGTCCAAGTAGAAAGGGCTTAATTTTGTTGGTAAGTCTAGCTTTTGAGTTTCGGGGGCAGTAAATTCAGTTGACAAGGGCATACTTGCGGTGGGGCAAGAAGAGCCATCCTCTAAGGCTCCTATTAATGAGATGGAGCTCCAACTTGTGTTTCTTGTAAGTGTGTGTATATATATATATATATGTTTCTATAAAAATAATTAAATGGATGTCAAAGTTTTAAGAGTCATTTCTATTAAAAAAAACCCCATATTTGTTCATTAGTAAAACTAATTTATGTTTTTTTTTGTATTCAAAAGAGGTAAAATCCTAGATTACTATGACGACCCATTCTCCAAATAAGGGCACCACCCGGCCTAATCCCTTAATTAAGCTATAATCTCCCTTATAAGACATAACAAAGAAATAGTCAGCCTTACTTAAACACTTAAACATCTACCAATTATGAGATCACGTACAGTTAACTAGATAGTTCTACTACCTAACAAATCAGAGTTAATTTAAATTTTCTATCTAACAAGTTATTCAGCGAAAGTCTTCTTAAGTTACTAATGGAAATGAGATCCTAAGGCCTAACCTATTGTGGAAAAATCAGGAAATAGAGATCACATGCATATATAAACAAAAGTGGTGATATATATAACATGTGTCTGGTCAGATGTTCCTATCACTCAACCCAAAAGTAAAAATATCATGTATATAAAAAATATAATACAAAAAATGCAAAACGCATAAAAATATGTCGTAGCAGTTCTTCACTGACTCAGAGGTAGTCACCAATCTTCTCTTTGCCTAGTCTGCTACTCGGCTGATCTGCACACATCGTCATAAACTAGACGGTGAGTACATGAAATTATTTAAGTAATACTGAGAATATTGATCCATATTCCCAAACAGGCAACAAGTATCAAATGGCATAATTTAATTAGTAACTATGATGAAGGAAACATCATGCAAAGAGATACTTGAGTTAACCAAATATGAAATTGACTCAAGGCTAAGTAGTAATGGATTAGGGTCGGTCGGCCGTGATCTTCATCACATCAGCGGTCAGCCTTTCCACTACAATTTGAGCTCTGCTTTATAACATTTCAGTACAAATTGAGCTCTATGGCATGATTTAAAAAAGTTGTACTTACGAATACGCTTTTTCTATTCCAATTAGTCGTCACCGGAATGTATACTTGCTAACATGTACGAGTTTTAAAATACTTCATGCCCACCCAAGTTATTCTTGCGCCAACAATCCCCGAGGTCCGGTTTCCTAGTTCGAGACACGTTACCCTGTATGTCATGCAAGGTAATGGAGAAATTCCCTAACATCCCGGAAAGTCTAGTAACCCCCGTATGAAAGCTGAATTTATATCATCAAATGACACTAACCACAAGAACTACTTTCACTTTCAATAATGACTCGGTAATGGAATCCAAGATATATAAATGCATCGATGTACGCACCCAAACCTCGTAATATCTCATTTACGGTCCTAACATTTGACAATTTATCAATTTAGATTCAAGATTAATTATTTAAAATTTCTAAATTGGTCGAAATAGAATTCGAAACCAATTTGTCAATTTCGCGCTTTTCGAGGTAAAACCCCCGTAAAAGTCTCGTCCGAAATTTCAAATATTTTATTTTTCTTTGAAATTTCTCACTTTCTATTTCTTTTGTCGAAATAAAAATTTTCAGAACTTTTCCTAATTTCTTTGGAGTTTTTCCCAATTTTCCTCATTTTTTATTTTTTTTTCCTTTTTATATGGGTTTCGTTGAACCGGGCCGAACCGGTTTCGAACCGAACCGGTTTCAATCGACCCGGTTCACCCAACCCAGTTTCTCCTCTCTTTTTTATGTTGTTTTTTTCTTTGGGTGGGCTTGAACCGGGCCGAATCGGCCAGGTTCACCCAACCCTTACCTTTCTTCTTCTTCTTCACGCCACAAAGCCTTTGTTGCTCGTTTTTGTTTTTTTTTTCCTTCGATTTTCGCTGGGGTTGGGCTTCCATCCCTGACCCCAGGTCGGGTTTGATATGTATGGGAGACTACTCCCATGCCTTCCTTGATCTCATGACAACTGTCATGGCAATTCGTCTGAGTTCGCCAACTCGAACAATAACAACAACGACATCACACACAACAACGCCAAATCAACTCACCTTGCGTTCACTTCGTCGAGATGTCGGTCTCTTTCTTTCTTTCTTTCTTTATTCTTCTTCTTCTTCTTCCCGTATCTTCTTCTTCCTTGATTTTTTTCTTCCCTGGTTTTTTGCTTTTTTCTTCTCTGTTGGTTTTGTTTTCTCTCCCTCCACCGAATTTGGAGATAAATAATGAGATAAGTTAGACTATGGGGTAAATTTTGGCTCACTTATATGATTGGGTTAGCTTGAATGTGAGCCACACATCTCAAACCACACACATATCTCGAGGCACATCGGGTGGTCTTACTCACACTACTTGTCCCCTGTATCACTCTTAAGTGACTCCAATACTTGACACCTTTCTAGAGATGTGTGTGTGTGAATCTAAATGCTTATCTAAGGGTAGATGTTTTAATTCCTTAACTTAGGCCTATTGAATAAAAAACTAGAAGTGGCTACATATGGACCACTAATTATATAGCATGTTTCATTTTTTTTCATTTTATGCAATATAATTGAACTAATTACGCTACCCCACGAGCTGCTACCTTGGGCCCACATCGGCACGCAACACGAGGCGCATCCCCACTCATCTCGGTATCTGCATACCCGTCGAAATGACTTAGTAGTCTACACATATACAATGCACTAGGCATACAATACACAAATATAACATTTACCTCGGCCACCGTGCTTCGGTAGTGACACGTGTCTCGCTGCGGATCCCACGTCACGGGTCATTTGGTCCTGATTAACGAATTAAACTCGTATTAATTATTTAGGTCGTGACAATTACATATGGCACACTATAAAAATATTGATATTTAGAAATGAAATTACCAATGAAATTTAGTTTCGTTGCTAAGAAAAAATAGTTTGAGACGGAATTGAGACGGAATAATTCAGAGACAGAATAGAGAGAGATCAGAGACGGAAATAGATATGGAATTAAATTTCGTCTCTAAATAATGGCGCCAACCTTCCCACCAAAACTTTCTTTTTTATAACTTTTCATTAATTCTCGAGATTCGTGCGTGCTTCATTCTAGGCCCCCAAAAAGTCGATCGACCAAAACAACTCCCAAATCTCTTTCTCTCAACTCTCTTTCTCTATGCTGGTGTTTTGCTCTCTCTCTCTCTCTCACCATAACCGCCTGCTCACCGCTCTCTGCTCTCTCTCCGGTCACCGGTCACCGCTCTCTGCTCTCACCGGTCACTGCTCGCTCATCGGTCATCTCCGTTCACCGCTCTCTACTCTCTCTCTCTCTCTCCGCTCACCACTCACTGCTCTCTCTCTCTCTCTCTCTCTGTCACCGCTCTGCTATCTCATTGGTCATCTCCGACGTTTCCCAGCTCTCTCCCTCTCTCTCACCGCTCTCTCTCACCGAAATCTCTATCTCAAACCCTAAATCTCTGTCGTCGTTGCGATTGCGGCTGCGACGAGGCCGTCGCCGACTGCTAGAGATTGGAGCCTCCGAAGCCCTAAGCCGTCGCCGACCTACGCCCCACCCTGAGCCATCGCCGAACTAGTCAAGGTAACACCCTAAGCTGTTAGTCTTTTTTTTTTTTGTTTTTTTATTTTTGAATGGGTGTTACATTGATGGGAGAAAGGAGATTGGAGGCACGTTTCGGAGGTGATGACTGTGGGGGCGATTTGCACAACCACATGAGGTCGAAGGAGTTTCATTAAGGTATAAATGTCTTACAATTCTATTTCATTAATCACTTGTATGCGTGCCATGCACTATTATGATAATCTATGATTTGCCGATAATCCGAGTATAATTGTTTCCTCTATGTAATTTGTGTGTCGATTGTGTGGATAGTTGAAAAAATTGAGAACTCAACGAAATTTTTTTTTTTTTAAAAGCAAAATAGAGTAAAAAAGAAACGAAACGAAAATATAAAAATGCATGATATGGAAATATGATTGAAAAGGGGGTTGCTCTTGTGCCTTTCAATTCTCGATTTTTTGTATCTTAGCTTGAAAAGAAAATAAATTTTTGTTTCCCTTTGTGATTAGGATAACTCATTTGTGAGTCTCTGACCGATTGCTTTGTCTTGAAACTTTTATAATAAATACACTTAATGCCACTGGTATCCTGGAATCTATGTGGTCTATCATTCATGAGTAGAACTTTCAATTTCACTTGCTTTTTTATGTGTTGGTGGTCCTCAATTTCAATCTCTGAATTGCCGATGCCATTATTTGTCCATCAAGAAATCATATATTCTACATTTCAATTTCTTGAAGTACCTGAATTTCTCAGTTTATTTACATTTATGTTGTTTAGCTATATTTGAATCACGGAAGGATGGTAGTGATAGGCTAACATACTTTTTGATATATGCATTCGCTACACAATTGTTGGAGCCCTTCAGTTAGGAATTAAGATATACGCGGGCACATCACATGCGTTAAAAAATCGACTTCAGAAATCAGTATTTGTATTTGTTGGAACATGTGATCTGATTGAGCATTTATTCTATGCTTATGAGGTTATATGTTTCCTGAAATGTATATATATATTTTTTCTGTTTGTGTGTTTTTGAAATTTAATTTTAGTGCAATAATAGGCACATAGCATGTTATTTCTGCTGCGCCAAGGACGTTGAATTGTTTTGGTTTTGATGCAGAGTAGCGTTAGGGAAGTGACTGAGCTATACGGAAGCGAGAAATCATTCGTAGTCGAAGTGCAACGTGCTTTGTCTGGATTGCGTTATACTGCTCATATTGCTCTGAAGAGGTAAGGTTTTGTGCTATATTTTATTTTTAATTTACATTCTTTGATATTGTTATGCCACATTTTTTCATGTATTTCCTACTATATTTGATTCACTTGTGTGTATATGCATGTGTGTAAATAAAGCTACCAATAGAGTAGGTATAGATGAATAAGACCTATAGTTATATATTTTCTACTACTAAGTATGGTTCTAAAAACTATGATTACTCTTTGAGTTAATGTTGCTATTTCACATAAAATGTCAAGAGAATTGAATAAACCTCTAACCTTATGGAGGTACGAGTGAACAAGTACTAGGAGCTTTGATATTATGTGGTATTTGTATGCCGCTTATAACTTATGATTTATGATTATTTTTTTAACTCCTTGTTGCTTTTATTTTTAAGACCAAGTATCATACTCTGTTTGGTATCAATCATGTAACGAGCTAGGTCTTAAGAAATTTGTTTCAAACCACATTTATTCAATGCATAAAAGCAAAGCTTTTTGTTCATGTAGTTAGGTAGGTTCTCAGAGTCCCCCTTATAATAAATTGTGTTAGTTGGACACGCAAGTAGCCATGTACCGTCGGAAATTATGAAACTAGTTGACTAATTTAATTGCACAATTACAATAGGAATGTTGTCCACAAGTCGAGACTGGATGTACAACCGTCTCGACAACGACTTCGTTCGAATTGAATTCGCGACGAAGGTTAAAGAATTCATAGCATTTGCTAAGCAACATTGTCCTACATACCAAAGTGAAAGGAAGATTAGATGTACGTGCAATTATAAGAAATGTCGACTTGTACCGTACCTGGACGTCGAAACGGTTGAGTACCACATATGTAGGTATGGATTTGTTTCGGGATATCACTGTTGGTACGAACATGGTGAGAACGGAGATGAAGGCCCGCAAAACTTTTACCAAATGGATAACCATATTGATGATGCTGATGTGGGAGGTTTTAATCCGACAACTTACCGCGAGATGCTACACAACGTGGCAGGTCCAAGTTTCAATTGGAATCACGTGGAAAGAATCACCAAACCCCTAAGCACGCCAACTATATGACATGATAGAGGCTAGTAGCGAACCATTGTGGTCGGGTTGCGAAACCATGACAACGTTGTCCGCAATGGCAAGATTACTTACGATCAAGTCAGAACATCGGCATATATCTGAACAAGGGTATAATGAAATCATAAAATTCATGAATGATCGTTTGCCAAATGACAATTCATTGTTGAAAATTTTTATGCCACTAAAAGATTAATGCGAGGTCTAGGTCTACCTGTTGAGAAAATAGATTGTTGTGAAGACTAATGTATGATTTATTGGGGAGTGGACTCTGAGTTGACATCATGTAAATTGTGTGGGAAATCGGGCTACATTGCACAGCGACGAGGTCGTGGCTGGAACACCAAAAAATGCCCTTGCAAAAAAATGTACTACTTCCCTTTGGGCCCTCGATTGCAACGATTGTATGCGTCTGAGTCAACGGCAAAACATATGCGATGGCATGGAGAACGTTCCTCGCCAGAAGATGTTATGCTATACTGTTCTGATTCGATAGCTTGGAGACATTTTAATGATGTCAACAGAGATTTTGCGCCGAGGTTTGGAATGTTCGTTTAGGATTGTGCACTGATGGTTTTCAAGTATTTGGGATTTCAGGAAAATCGTACTCTTCATGACCCGTAATTTTGACTCCGTACAATCTACCACCGTCAATGTGCATGAAATCTGAGTTTATGTTCTTAACGGTTATCGTTCCTGGGCCGACTAACCCAAAACATAAAATCGACGTGTTCCTTCAGCCGCTTGTGAAAGAGTTGCAAGATTTATGGAACAATGGGGTGATTACTTACGACGTGTCCACAAAGACGAATTTTCTTTTAAGAGTGGCCCTTTTATGGACTGTTAGTGATTTCCCTGCATATAGCATGTTGTCCGGTTTGAGCACACACGGTAAGATGGCTTGTCCATATTATATGGAGGATACAAATACATTTCAATTGTGTCATGGTGGGAAGACATCGTGGTTCGACTGTCACCGTCGTTTCTTGCAGAAGGCATCACAATTCAGGAAAAACGAAAAAAAATTTCTTAGAGGCAAAATGGTCTTAAATGACGAACCGCCCGCTTTGCGTTCTGGTGAAGAAATTTTGGCCGAAATTGAATCGTTAGGCTTGATGAAGGTGACAGAAATCGGAGCTGATTCTGTGAATGGGCGGATAGCTAAGAATTCGGGATGGAGAAAAAAATATTTTCTGGGACTTGTCGTATTGGAAGACAAACTTGATCCGCCACAACTTAGATGTCATGCACAGCGAGAAAAATGTTTTTGACAACATATTCAACACTATTATGTGTGTACCGGGTAAGAGTAAGGACAATGCGAAAGCGAGACAAGATATTCGTGAATATTGTCATCGACCTTCTCTACACATTGATTCGGCGACAAATACTTACATCCTTGGATGTTACGCTCTTGATACATCAAAAAAACAAAATTTGTGCGAGTAGGTTGAAAAGTTGTGTTTTCCTGATGGTTATGCTTCGAATCTTGGTCGATGTGTGGATCCAAAGAAATTGCGAATGTTCGAAATGAAGAGTCATGATTGTCATATTTTCATGCAACGGTTGATACCAATTGCATTCAAAGAACTCCTCTCAAACCCGGTTTGGGTTGCAATTAGCGAACTAAGCCTTTTTTTCAATCCCTAACTGCGAAAAGTGTCAGTCTCAAAGATATGGAGGTCTTAGAGTCTGAAATACCAAAAATCATTTGCAAGTTGGAGAAAATATTCCCTTCAAGCTTCTTCGACTCTATGGAGCACCTACCAATCCACTTGAGCTACGAGGCCCGTTTGGCCGGTCCTGTTCAATTTCGATGGATGTATCCATTTGAGAGGTAATATCTTGAGCCCTTGAAATTTTTTTCCCATTCAATAAGTTTTTAATCAACATTTCCTATACTTCGATAGATACCTTAAACATTTGAAAAACAATGTTCGGAACAAAGCGAAAGGTAGAGGGCTCGATGCATAATGCTTATTTGGTCGAAGAAGTCACATCGCTTTGTTCTTACTACTTCGAATATCACGTCTTTAAGCTGCATGACAAAGTGCAACAAAACGACGATGGTGGTGTCGCGCCCACACCGCATTTTGTGGGCAATTTCTCAATTTTCACTTATCCTGGTCGACCCATGGGCAAGTCAAAGGAGCGGTACTTAACAGAGCAGGAGTATAATGTCGCTCATTCGTACATAGTGCTTAATTGTCCAGAGATCGCTCCTTACATCCAGTATGTCCGTCTCTTTCATTCAATAATGCAGTACATTCATTATTCATCTTTTACTAAGACATGATATTTACATGTTCGTTTCTTCTAGGATCTTCGTCGATGAAATCACTCAAGCTATGGGGGAGTCGGAAGTCAATACTAGTCTAGAGCATAACTTTCCTATATGGTTTCAAACATATGTAAAGTTATTACTATTGTAGGTTATCGCCTCATAAATTTCTTTCATAAGTAATGTGTCTTACATTTCTAATTTTTTGTAAATAGGCTCGGAATTCTATCATAGATGAGACGTTCGTTGATCTTTCGGTTGGTCCTAGTCGATCTTGTACTGTCTACCTTGGTTACCTAGTGAATGGGTATAAGTTCCACTCCGCAACATATGACGTTAATAAATCGACGTAGAGTAGTGGTGTTTTGGTGAAGGGTTCTAACTATGCCGATGTTTCCCATAACTATTATGGAGTACTGCAAGAGGTTGTATAGATTGAATATACTGGCCTCAAGCGTGTGGTATTGTTTAAGTGTGAATGGTATGACCCTACACCGAATCATGGTGTGAGGACTCACCTAACACTTCAATTGGAAGAGCTTCATCGAAGTCGACGATATAACAACTACGAGCCATTTGTCCTTGCAATGCAAGCCACTCAAGTGTACTACCTTTCGTACCCTTCTTTGAGGAACGAATGACAAGAATGGCTAGCAGTTTGTTGCTGTCGACCAAAATTCACTGCCGAGGAAACGAGCAAAGACGACAATGACCAAGGCTCGGCAGAGATTGCATTCCAAGATGGCCTACCCACCACGTGCGTAGTTAAGGATGCAATTCAGGATTTCAACGATCTGGATGATCCAAATGGGACTCGAGTCATCATTGTTGAAGCGGGTCCAAGTGAAGAAGACAATGACTTCATTGTCGATAGTGGAGATGATTCAGAAGAAGAATCATCAACTTCTAGTCATGAGAGTGAGTTTGAAACGGATGATAGCGAGTAATGTATGTCTATGTTGTGTCAACGTTTGATCGATGTTACGTGAATTTTCTATAGCTTTCTTACAATTGTTTAAGATTGGAAGATATCAACAGTAACCTCGTTTATATGAAACATATCATTGTTTAAAGTGCTTTAATGTTATTATGAACTACCCGCCCAACAGTGTTTTTTCGCCAAGTTAGAGATTAGCATTGTTTAAAGTGCTTTATAATTGTTCTTGATCAATAGTACCGAGATATTACGACAAACTTGAAGCTATGCTCAATAGACATAAAGCACAAGCTAGTACATACAAGTCTACCAACATATGCAAATAGTATTACATAGGCAGGAAATGAAAAAAAAAATTAACAACTTTATTTGCAAATGGTCTTTTCATGAACAAAAGAAACAAAGAAGAAAACAAACAAACAAAGAAACGAGAAGTCTAGCAACATATTTGGATGTGAATAAGAACTAAAGCAAATTCTTGAAGATTTAACAATTATGTGAATCACATATATGGACAGAACAACTACATGCACTTGCCTCAAAATAAAAAAACAAAAACAAAAACAAAAACAAAATCCCCGCTATAAGGCTTAAACCTCCCGACGTTAAATCCGAGTAACCCCATACCGAACCAATGAGCCATCCACTTGGTTAGCGAATTCTCTTTAACATTTTAAACTACACCTAAAAGACATTGCTAATTTCTTCTTATAATGTAAACATACTTGTCCACCTTTGTATAGCTGTTGTACAAAATATTCAAGTAGCATAGACATAGTTAGGCTTTTAATAAGATTGTATGGATTCTTAGATTATGGTACAATAAGGTTTAGGTTGCAAAAGCAAATAAAAACAAAAACGAGAAACGAAGTAGTAAAATTGAATTGAGGCTAGAAGGGACAACATAAGTTAAATCATGTATTAAAAACTTTTATAGCTTTAGATGATTTTTTTTCTTTTCAATTAGATAACTTAATAGATTCTGAGGAATATCACGGTTCAATAATCTTATTAAAATATTCAAATCTATTCCAACAGAAATATTCAAATTCAATAATCAATTACTTGTAGGCACCTATCATTGTAGTTCAATAATCAATCACAGTTCAATCTATAAAGCAAAAAAATTACTTGGACTTTCGATCTAGAGCAAATCAATCACCAAAGACAATTCAACATAGAACATATGAAATCAACTACACTCATCGCTAATTCAAGTCACAAAACCATTAAAAATAAAATTCAGTTAACCTAATCAATATAGAGACTTTGAGAGACTGTAAATCAGTAACCATTTACCATAGAACCATAGAAACAATCTCAACTAACCTAATCAACACACAAATGAGAGTGTAAATCAGTCTAGATGATCAAAATTAAACAACAGAACCGAAGATTCACAGCTTCATCAAATCGAATCGTTAGGGTTTGAGATCGATCGAGACTAACCTTGCAGATTGGACAACTGGTCTTGAGATCGATCGTCCCTGCGAGAGACAGTCGATGAGGCGATGAAGGTGAGGACGACAGAGTTGGGGGAGGAGGCGATGATGGTTTGAATCCGAGCTCAGCCACCCCAACAATGGCAATTGCGAGAGCGAGCGAGGCGAGTGCGCGAGCGAGGCGAGCGAAGGAGACGAGCGAGGGAGGCGAAGCGAGCGAGGCGAGGAGACAAGCGAGTGAGTCGGGCAACGAAGACGAGTGAGTGAGAGTGTTTAGGGGATTTTGTTTTTAGGCCAAAGTTTCCATATAGGTTTTTTAAACCTCTATGAATTAGGCTATTAAAAGCCTAATTGTCTAATTCATAGGGGTTAATTAAAACCTCTATCTATTAAGTGTTATTAAAAGCTCAAATTGTCTAATTCATGGGGGTTAATTAAAACATCTATCTATTAAGTGCTATTAAAAGCTCAAATTGTTCTAATGTGGGTGACTTCACGAGTTGTAAGATACGGGGTTGTTAGCAAGTATACATCCCAATGACTGACATTTGGGATAATTATAAAGGCGTATTGTACCGTGTAAGTAGGACCTTCAAAAGAGATGTAGAGCACAGCTCCATCCATATATAGTGGAAAGGCTGATGTGATGAAGATCACGGCTGACCGACCTTAGATCTTTACTACTTAGCCTAGTGTCAGTTTCACTATGTTTAACTAAAGTATCTCTTTGCATGATAATCTTTCGGTATAGATGCTATTATTATTATGCTTTTTGATACTTGTTGCATAATTGGAATGTGAGCAAATGTCTCTCAATATTACTTTCTATTTTCAAGTATTCACCGTCTAGTTTGTGACGATGGGTGCAAATTCATGGAGTAGCAGGCCAAGCAAAGAGAAGAACGGTGACTACCTCTGAGTCAGTGGATTGCTGCTACACCAGATTTTGTAGGTTTTGTTTTGATGTATTATTTTCATATGTGTATGATATTCTTTTGAGGTTGTATATTATGAGATGAAGGGATAGGTACCTTAACCAGATACATGTTGTTATATATACACATGTGATCTCTATTTCCTGATTTTTTTTTCCACAAAGATTAGGTTATATGTTATAAATTTATGCTAATTGAATTGTTAAGACTTTCGTTGAATAACTTTTAAGTTAAAAAGTTTTAATTAACTCTTATTTATGAATTTACATAAGATAGGCATATGTTTATATCTATTTGAACAATGAATAATTGATAAGTAATATATAAGGTTTTTAAGAGGCTGATTAATTCCTTGTTAGACCCTATATGATGAGATTATAACTTAATAAAAAGATTAGGTCGGGCAACTCATCATCGATTCCAAAGATTGTTATGGTGCCTGAGACAATCGTTCATAAGATCAAAACGTACCATGAAATAGTCATTCCCCACATCCGTTACCCTCATCCTTCCATTGGTGTTCCATAGCTTTTGTAATATCCTTCCATGAGATAGCAGCAATGTTATTCTTCAAACCCGTAATTATGTCATTAGGCCATATTTCAATTTCCATCCCCACAGTATTGTCCAACATTAATGAGTCCTCCTCAACCGTCATTGACTCCTTGAAAAATTTTACAAAGCCATTGTCGCCATCAGACAAATCTTCTACTCCCTTTCTTAGTAGATCTCTCTTCCTCCGCTGACAATTTACATCGGATAGCACGCGAGAAACCAAAAAAATAAATAAATAATTATTGGATCTCAATGTAGCATGTAGGACTCAAATAAGACGTAGCAAATGAGTGTATGGGTACCAAACTTAAGTGAGGCAATCACTTTCAAGAAAAAGAGACCCCCATGAATTAAGGGCAACCACCCCCTCATTTAAAGTGGCGATATATAGATAGTGGTGCGTTTGGCAGAGTACAGAGAGACACCATCCCTCATTCCTTCCCCCACATTCCCACAACTCATAAGTCGTAAGTGCTGCTGCTGCTCTGCCCTTGTTTTCTTTTTCTTCATTCGGTCACGCACGCACCTTCACGCATGGACGGTTACGATGATGACGATCATGATCGTGATGCGTGGCGTGCACAGTAAGATCGATCTGGACCATTGAAAGATGGGACGTTTTTAATTCTCTGATTGGAGAGCGATTGGTTTGGCTTTTTCCAGTGTTGCTACACTGACCTCGTTTTCGCTTGTTATCGCTGCTGTCACTTCATTTGTATGTTTCACATTTTTTTTGTTTTTTGACTTTTAGTGACGTTGTTTGGTTCTACTAGGAAAGGTCAATTGAATGAGCAACCCCTCTTAATCTTTACATGTAACCTAGTTTTATTGAAACTACTTTTCAAATTTTAGTGAGGTTGTTAGATGTTTGCTATTGTTGGGTTCGACCTAGTTGATTTGATATCAAGAGCGGGGCGGGGGGGTATATTTATTCATCATAGGGATGATATCTCGCCTTTTGTATTCTTTTATTTTTGGCTATCATAAATAAATAAAGTCTCGTTGCTTTCAAAAAATGACGCTCGTACTATGCTATGATATGTGATTTTGCTAAACACACAGCTTCTTGCCTTTTGTATTATTTATTATTAAAATCTTGACTTTTAATTTGAAAAAAAAAAAAAAAAAAAGTTGATTTGGTAAGGCTGAAACTCTCAACCTTAAATCCTAAGCCCGAGATAGCTCGGTGAATAGGAGTCCAACTCTATAATAAGATTGTTATGGATTCTAGTCTATAACGCTCCCCCATTTAGAACAAAAATGCAGTTGTCAGGAGGAAAAGTCGTGTTGTTGTCGGGAGAAAGCAACATGCTATTTCGCGAAAGAAAAAGTTGTGGACACTCTTCACTAGATTTGCAGGGTTCCATCCCAATCTATGTGAGTGATCCACTATGTTAGTATAGTGTAGTCCCTGCACAATGCACTTGTGTATGCATGTGGTGTATAATTAAGCTATGGGCAGCCCTTTATTTTGAGAATCGGTTCCAAAGAATGAATTAGACACCTATGGTTCTAACTTCTCTTTCAAGTTGTTTTTTGGAAGTTTTAGGCCATACATATTCAGTTGCGGAAATGTCACTGTGACACAATAATTCACGCATTAATTAAAGTCGTGCATATACTTGGAAACGATGCAGCACACAGTAAGTGATTACTTAACGCAACTTACTATTATTATTCACATTATTGCTAATCAATGACAAATCCATTAGAAATACTTGGTATCTAATTAAAATTCGAAACCTATTATTGAGCAAGCAAGAGAAGGGCTTGATGTGTCTAATATGCATTTTGTGTAGTAAAGATTGAAAGTTGAGATTTCTAAAGTAACAAAACACTCAGTTTGTTATTGAATATCAATGGCGAAACATTGTCTGTTATTGTTTGTTTTTGGTTAGTATCTTGAAATGCAGCATCTATAGGGATCAATGTGGTGTGTCTCCAATTCCTAGAACTTGAAGATACAGATTGATATCGATATATTTGCGTTGATCTGCTCTTCTTTTATTGTATCCTTGGTGATTCCTACTGGCGCATCATTGTCGGTTGATAAACAGCGAGTTTGGATTGTATATAACAATGGGACTTCTCACTATGTACTTCCCAGCTGAGCTTCTCCACTCAAGTGAACAAGACATCAATAGATCTTGTTGATCTCCCAATGGATTTGCCTTCACTGTCACATAAAAACTCTTCATCTGATTGATTCTTGTGAAGTTTAGGCTTGTCGGTTTCACCGTTATCTGAACGCCTTGAGGGGCCTTGATGGTAGGAGTGTAGATTGAATTAGGAGGACCGACATTGGTGACTCTCCTCCTAAAGACGCCGATAGTTGCATTTCTAGAGCTTTTCAAACTTAATTGCATTGTTGGATAATTGAGGGCGTCGACTCCCTTTGCTGGAGCCACGCTCGAGCAGTTTCCGAAGACGTTATTTTTGTAGCCCTCGTGACACAAGAACTGCAAGTAACCTTGCGCGTCAATGTCGTAGACGAGGCCTGGATGAAGGGCTCTCTTCGGATTCACTTGACCAGCACCATAAGCAAACTCTGCATCATTGTTTCTTTTGGGGCTCATTGGTGTTGCTATAACATTGAAAGGCAAACAAAAAAAGGAAACTAAGCTTTGTAAGTTCAATGTTTCATTAACTGGCATTTGTGCAGCAATACCGAAAGAAATTCAAGACGGAAGAACTTTTACCGGTAGTGATGATCGCGGATTTAATGGCGGCCGGAGACCAACTGGGATAGAATGACTTTATGTATGCAGCCACTCCTGCTACATGAGGGCATGCCATTGAAGTTCCAGACATTATTGAGAATTTTGAGTACTGTGTGTCACCTTTTAAACCAGTAAGTGACTTTAAAGGGGTATATGCCGCTAAGATATCGATCCCAGGCGCAACAATGTCAGGCTTCTCATTGCATAGCAGGCAAACATCACATTGTAAGTAGCAACATATATGTAAGTCTACTGAATTATCCGAGACAATAGAAATAGCATGAATTTGAATGTTAATTGTTGTTCTTACTTCAAGTTAGGTAGGCTGCCTTACCTTGAGAATTTTGTTGCTTGCAAGACTCGGTCCTCGGGAAGAAAAAGACGCCACAAATGGCGCTGAAACATGTACCTCCTCACTCTTATATATCACTGCTGAAGGTGTTCTGCGTCGGCCAGGTGAATTTATGATCGAAAAATTAATAATACCGAAACCGAAAAATACAACAATTTGACTTGTATGCTTTGTCATTGGATCTAAAAACAAAGAGCACCAAGTACCTTGTTGAGTTTATGTAATCACTAACTACTTGACCAACTGTGTAGTTCACCATTGTCGCGGGTGCCATGAAAATCTGAGCACTATCAGAAGCCACCTCTCCTGCTAAGATGGTACCGATGCCTCCAGCTTCTTTAACGAAAGAATCAACCCCCCACTCCTGCAACTCACAGTACACCAGCTTCCCACGCACAATTTCAGGATCCAGAGAGTTTTCAGCACAATACCTGTAAGAATTAGTCTGAGTTTTGTTACTTTCTACTCTTTCTTGATTGTTTTCCCTTGAACTTCACTGATATATATAGGATGAATAAATTAGCTTATTTCATCATCGAGATTTCTAATACAATTTGATTTAGTTACCACTCAAAATAGAGCATATACTATAACTAGGCCAAGTAAAATGAGATGTTTGATTGATGTAATTTTTCACATCTTCTATTGTATGTCATACCTCGAAGCAACGGAGTTATAAGAGTCTTTAGGGGCATCGACACCACTGACTAGAGGATACAATCTTTTCTTAGGAGCAAATGAGTTGATTCCAATTCCCTGCATCGATAATATTTGATTAGATTCATTTATTCTTATTTCAGCTAGTAAAAACTTTATGAAACTTTAGTGAGTCAAAAATAGTTGTATTGTTTACTGATGAAGGCTACTGTCTTTAACTAATAAATAGTTGAACTACTTACAGAGACTTGCTTCCCATTGCCCAACACAACTTTGCTCCTAAATAGTCGATCAATGCCGCTAGCACCGACTGTGAAGATCCATGGTGCAAAATTCTCCAAACTACCTATGCTTGGTCCATCATTCCCCGCCGAAGCCACAGTGAGGACTCCTCCTTTCATAGCATGAAAGGCTCCAATAGCAATAGAATCAGCTGAGTAGTTCGGGTATCCTTGGCCACCAATGGAGATGGAAATAATATCGACGCCGTCTTTATGGCAGCATCAAATGCAGCTAGAATATCCATGTCTGAGCAACCTCTAGAAGCCCAGCAGACCTTGTACATAGCAATTCTTGCCGAGGGCACTGCCCCTCGTGCAGTCCCTTTAGCGAGCCCGTAGAGACTTGCGCCGGGTACCGCATTTCCTGCTAAGGTTGATGATGTATGAGTGCCGTGGCCTACCACATCGACTGGAGATAGGATGTCGGCGGGGTCTGGCTCTCCATCTAATTTGAAGTATCTTGCACCAATGATCTTGCTTCAAACCCCCAACAGAATCCACATAAAGGTTAACCAATGTCATTAAACTGAACTAACTTTGTCTTCCAAGGATTTAAAGTTGTCAATTGGATTCAGAAAAGTTGACTAACAAAGCTGAGCCAACCATGGATCAGTTACATGCCTTTGGACTTAGTTTTTCCTTTTGACATCAATGGTGTCAAAGAAGGTTCTTCTTTTTAACAGAAAAAAGGCATGGAATTCTGATTTTGCCTAATTTTGTGTCGAAAAGTGAACTACCACCATAATTGTTTGACTAGAAAAAATATGCAGAATTGCTCCATTAGTTGTTGAATTTTATGCGACGACCGACATAGATGAAAGTGCATTCCTAATTTCTTTTTTCCTTAATAGGGTGTTCAAGAAAATCTCGCCATGATGATTGAGGGAATTAATTTTCTACAATAGAAATAGAACAACCAACTAGTGCAGTGTTCATTGAAACTTAGTTTGTGTTTCTATTCTGTTTTCGCTTTTTACTGTTCCCTCCCTGTGTTTATCAACTGAAAAAAAAAAAAAATTACGTGCCTCTTGGTACAAATAATGTACCAAAACTTACTTATTGCACCCTGTGAAATTGGCATATTTCTTACAACTTCCCTTCCATTTCGCCGGTGGATGACCGAATCCCTTATCGCTGAAGCTCTCGGAACCTGGACTTATTCCTGAAACATATATAATACCAACAACATTGATGTTTATTTATGTTTATTTAGAGCAGAGTTTAGAGCAGAGAATTTGATATCTATATGAAGCATACATTAATGTTCAATACTAAGAAACTGACATTAAAACAAGTATATGGAATTAATTGTCAATGTTGCCTGCTCACTATTTATAGATTACCAGTGTCAATTAGGCCAACTATCATGTTGCTCTCTCCTTTCATATTTCTCTCGGCTGTTTGAGGCAACCCCAAAAAGTCCCAAGTTTTCGTCGTGTGGAGCTTGTGATATCGATTAGGAAAGACCGATATTACGCCTTCCATCCCTAGACAAAAGAGAACAAAAAAAAAATTCATAGGACTGAAAGCATTAATGTATTGAATTCAGTACTTGAGCTCTAACATATAAGATCTATGAACATACTTGATAACTTCTTTGCTTCCTCAGTTGATAGTGTTGCGGCAAACCCGCTAAAGGAATACGTGTAGCTATGAACAATGGAGTCCGTGGCTTCATCGGAACTGCATCGACAACATATACTACACATGATAAATCATTCATGTACATGACTGCATGTATACATATGCATCTCAACATATATATTTCATCAAACACAACTTGAAAGAGATTTTGTTCACCTTCCTAAAACTTCCGATAGAACATTTATGTGAGTATCAACAATAGCTTCTTCGGAAACTGGACGATCGCCCATATAAACGATGTAAAAGTCCTATGCATGATATCAAAACTAATTCATTTAGAACCTTATTAGAATTAATTCAAGAACAGAAAAAGACAGACAATAAAATCATCAATAGCAATTCAAAGAACCTTGTTGCCGTCATCTCCATTAACGACAAGATGAAGACTTGTCGATGCAAAGAGGAGAAGAAAAATCAGACAAGATAGGTGTTGCATAGATTTGTGCATTGACATGTTTAAAGAATTAATCAACAGTACTACTATCAATGCTTTTTGTATATGAAAACGTTTGTTCTGTTTCCTCTGTTTTGTATATATATATATAGCTTGCAAAGTTGTGTATCTAAATCTATGTACATACTAAAAATATATATTAGGATTGGTAAGACTGTTTACGAAGGAAGCAAAACCGTCATTTCTTGACTTCAACTTGTGTACATGTCCACCTCTATTGGATTTGCTCATCTTGTGATCTTGTAGTCCATGGAGTCCCATTGGCAAGCTGTCACCTACTTACCATTTGGTAACAAGTGTCTAATCTGCCACATGGCGACATTTAGATGGCTCGTCCGAAAGTGGGCCCTTGTAAGATCTTGAGTTGGAGCTCATTATCTGCAGTAGATTGAATTGCAAAGCATGGAATGTAGCACAATATATTGTTGGGGAAAATTACACTTGAATCTAAAGGCACTTGTTTCCCACACAAAGATGTCTGTTTTGTGTAATTCAACTTGTAATCTGAAATCCCAATTTTTTTTTCAAAGAACTTCCTTGAATTCCAATGTAAGTCCACTTTTTGATCTTGGAGATGTGGAAAAGATTAATTAATGGGCGCGTCGTACAAAAATTCATTAGCCGACCCCAATTAATTTGGGACTAAGACTATGTTGTTGTCATCGTATAAAAATCTATATTATTACAATAGGAATTATTCACAAGATGATTGTTGATATAGAACTTTTAATTGTTTCTTCGTGTATGCTACTTTTATTTACATCATTTTCTTTATTTCAAGCTCACTGTCACGAGTAGCAACTCCCACCCCTTTAAGATGCATATTTTTTTTTACATCACTTTGTGATACAAATTAAGTAGTTTTATAGAAACCCTATCCTATTAAATATTCTTCTAGTTTAAACGTGCATTTTTTGTTCTAAATGCGTGCAAGTAACATGCCTAATGTATATAAATTAAAAAGATGATGTAATGCATGCATTACGGTTTGTGCATATTGGACGGTATGGTTGTATATCAATGCAGAATGCATGGCAGAGGATTTTTCGACCATAAAATTAACATGACTAACTACTAATTAATTTGAGTATTTTGGAATTAACTGATTTGCCATAACTAAATAATGTGCATGATTAGTGAACAATATATTAATTGGATCTTGATTATTATAGTCTTTCTCTAATATGTTTGTTCTAACACGTTTGTTCTAACTCTCGTAAAATTACTTGAGCTTAAGTAGCTAGGGACTAATAAGTGTTTGAAGACTCACGATTATGAAAAAAATATTTGATTGATTTATAGTTTTTAAAAAAGTAATTCACTCTCTTGTTCCTAATTAATTTTTTTATCACGAACTACGGTCGCTTGAAGTTGAAGCTACTCAATATATATATCGGCACTTTTCCACCCAATTCAAATTAAAGCATGGTATCAGAGCACAATACCAACTAACTTCGTGATTTTTTATTCCTAGTATGTTGGCAGACATTATTCACTAAATTCTATTAGCAACTTAAGCAAAAAAAAATAAATAAATAAAAGAGTTCGTGGATATCACTAATTAATTTGACATCAATATATGCTCCAAAAGAATAAGAACTGTGAGACACCAAGAAAGAAAAATAAGGAGACAATTTGAAATAATATTGTGTCTAGCTATAACAATAATATCATGAGCACATCTCCACAGCATTAATATATTACACTCTGTAATTGATTTCAAACTTATATTATAACAACCAATAACATTTCTATCCCTTGTGTCTATGGATATTAATTTGGGGAGACACCCCAAAAAACCTCTCCTTCATTTACCCAACACTGTTAGCTATTTTTAGTACACATTGCTGATCACTTTTGGATGATTTGCTTTTCTACCTTTTGCGCTTGGACTTGAGAGCTGTTACTGATTGAGAGTTGCTGTGCCAGTTGCGCTTTCTTTGGTTGATGAACCAGTTGTTGATTTGTTTTAGCTGCAACCCTGTCTCCTCCACAAGCTTTGCCTTGTCATCTTCCTGTAGAATCACAGACTACCTCATCAATCTTTTGAATCATTGAATGTTAGTGCTTGTTTTTATGACAATCGCAATTGCATGTGTTAAGTTTGGTAAACAAGTATCGTTACTAAATTAGTTAGGGTCGGCTATATTTATATAGGTTCTACACTTGTATTCAACTTTATTTTGGCTCTTTATAATGGGCTATTCGATGCCAGCCACCCCAATTAGCTAGACTGATATTTTATAGGATTCATACAGGAGGGAAGGTCTCTCGACAAGGGTTCTTTTATATCTCATACTCAAAATCGAGACCTGCGTTCATAGTCATGGGGTATTAAGTCGCATCCACGCAAATTCATGTTCCAATTTTGTTCCCAAAAAAGAAACTCGTATGTGTGTAACACTACATGCAATTATTAGTCTAATTATTGAACAATCTCTAATGAGATGGATGAGGCATCAGTTGCTAAAGGCAAGATCAAGGGAGTTTAAAGGTTCGACTCAAGTTGGAGTCAAGTTTGTTGGATTTTTATTGAAAAAAAAAACAGAACAATTATTAGTCTAACTTTTATACGACACAAAAGCAAAAGAAAATATAAATCAGTGAACACAGTCCAAGAAAGAACTTACTGTAGGGTAGGGCCACTTTGAATGTTGTTGCCACCAGTTTTTCAACACAGAAGTGGTGTCACCAGGCAGCTTCCCTGCCCTTCTCTTTCTAAGAATCTCTTCTCTGACATCTTCAATTCTGGACCTAAACCCCTGCAATGGAAAAAGGTACGCATTATATATAAGCCAAAGTAGATCACACAGTTGTACCAAAAATGCATGAACAGTAGTTGACCATGCATGATCACCTGTTTCAGCTCAATCTTCAACTCTTGTCTCACCCTCTCCATGAGAGTCCTTTCTGATTCTGTTGGAAGCAATGGACCAAAGCCCATCATGTCGTGCCCATCACCACCTGCTTGGTCCAATGAGCAATCCATCTGCATGTCATCTTCATCATCAGACATTGTTGCACCTGTTCCCTCACTTAGTGCCACTCCTGAAACATGAATATATAGGCATCATGCATGGTTAAAGATTTATTAATATTGAGCAACTCTAGTAATCTTTAATTATCTGAACACATAGAATTACAAAAAATAAAAAATAAAAAAATTGAGTATAAAATGTATATGTTTATAATTAATTCTAATGCGTATGATCATCAAAACGAATTTGGACACGAAGAGAAATTAACTTTTTCAATGCTTAATACGACAGTCAAATCCATGCCTAAATTCATGCATTTTTAAACTCATAAACTTTATGCTAATTGGCAATGGAAGTGCTGAATCATTTTAACTACTCAGAGAGATTTCATTCACACTCCTGATGCTAAGCAAATTTGATTTTCTTAACTTCCGCACCCTCCCTAGTAATTATAGGATCAGATTTAAGCCAGCCATGGATATTAATTATAGTAGGAAGTATATCCAGATAAATATGTAAAAAAGTATACTTAAATTAGCGATACACGTACATATACGTATACAAATATTTCAGATATACCAAGTAACATGATTATTTAACAACCTGATAAGATCTGTCCAAGAATTATCTGCTCATCTTTCACATGAATTTAAATGGTCATACATCTTATTCCTAAGATATTTTACAATTTCAGGTCATGATATATTGAGAAAAAGATGCATAATATCAGATACTACGTTGAAAGATACAAGAGCCTGCAAGGTGGTTAGAGTGTAGATCCGTATGTAAATGAAAAGATAAGAGAGAGATAGAGAAAGAAAAAAAAAAAAAAAAGTTACAGATTTGTAAATATATACATACTTTTATGACCAAAACGCATAGTCGGCCGGAAAGTCCTACTATATATATATATATGTGTGTGTGTGTGAGTGTGTGTGAATTGTTATATTTACCTATCCTAATAAATTTATCTTTTTTTATTATTTTTTGTTTTAAAGCAACCACGGTATCCAAAGTCCAATAGGTCCCATACTCCAGGCTCGAGCTGGGCAATAACTACAACTTTATATATAACGTTTAAGTACATCATATGTTGGAGATGTCCTTATTATGTTATAACTTAGATTAAGTTTTATCTTCATTGACATAATTACATGCTTATTTAGTTGGAATACTTGTGTCGGGACTTCTCAATATTAATTGTATTTAATCAAGAGCTCATATATTATATCTTGAGGGGCTAATTAGAGGTTAATTTGTGTGTCTCATTGATATAGTTTATACTAAGTTCCTTTCACCCTTGGTATATATTTAGATGCTAATAATATTCATAACATATATGTATCAACAATCTTGTAATCTATTGAAAGCAGTATATAGTTATTACAAATTTGCTTCTTTTTTACTTTTATAATATTACCAACAATAAATACTAATTGGAGCTACGTATGTTGAAAGTAATTCCAGTTGATCATATCAACCATATCTTTTCAAAGTCTTGGCCCTATCATTATAGACAAATTGTTGGAACCTTCTGTTTTTTATTACTTGTACACTAATAATAAAATTATTTTCTGAGGTTAAAATTCAACAATGATAGTCATTTTTTCAACAATATATACATATATGGATTGAAAAAAATACATATAGCCGTTCAATAGCATATACTTAACCATATAGTAGAAGCTCTCATTTATTGGGGTTTTTCTTCTTTTGATAAAAACACGCTTGCACGGTTGCACCATACTCAACAACAAATTAACTAAAATCTTATAAAAGAAACTTAGCAGTCAACCTCATTCGAGCATAAGCGAAATCAAGTTCACCAACCATAAGCTTGTCAAAGGTCATGGACACAAATTAAGTTAATATCAAAATTAAATAGTGCTTGTTTATTCATTGTATACCATAAAATCAGCTTGGCCAAATTTCTCCTCTTATCCCTATAGAACAACAAGGATAATTTTTATGTCAATTTCTGAATTTCTATATATAGCCAGCTGGTCATGTGTACTAATAAAATTATATGTATCGTGGATAATTAATTTATAATCTTCATGGTAAAAACTTGCACTTTAATCTATCACTTTGACATCATTAATTAGAAAATGAATATGTATGATCCATCTAATGCATCCACCATGCTTGTTAGAATGAACATTTGCTTGTATTTTATTCGTTTATGATGAGTGACTTCATTCTATCTAAATATATAGAAGTTATGTACTTCATGCATTTGTTATCATATGCATGCATCGACTTAGATAAATGATGCAAAGATGTGTAGCCTCAACAACAACAACAACAACAACATATAAATTATAAAGAGAACTAAATTAATAATAATAATAATAATAATAATAATAATAATATATAATTAATAACAACAATTCATCGTTATATATATAAATTTTTTAAGTCAGCATCGAAAGTGTTCTTTATGAATGATCATTAAGCGGTATATGAACTGCGTAAAAATGAAGAAAAAAAACTCAGAATATAATTAATATACCCATGAAATTGCTTTTGAATCACAAACCTATTAACTTTTTAATTTGAAAAAGATCTATGATTTATATACATTTTATTGATGACATGGACAACGTGCAAAATATAAAGCTCTAATTATTATTAAGTTTACTAATTTGGAGTCTAATGGCATAAGAACAAACTATTGGATCATAATAAAAAGCTAAATGTGATGGTGAGGGAATTATATCCTTGAATGTACGTAAAATATTAATAAATAATGTTTACTCCATTACTCACTAATCACTAATCACTAACTAAATTGAAGTAAAAGTCAACATTACTTAAATAGAGTAAATTAAGATTATTTTTTTTTTGTTCAATAGTGTAAATTAATTAAGATAGAGTTCAAGAAGGTTAGTGAGATTTGAAAACTTTGGGAAATATAGAACTTTAAGATAAAAAACTAGGTTATCTTGTAGAATATGTACATGAATTAAGAAAGAAAAATCAGAAAGTAATAAATTACATACGAAAATGAAGCATTAAGAATATTAATCTGGAGTGAGAGAGGAGAGTGACAGCTAATATTATGTAAACAAATTTTGTAAGTGCTCCTTTTTTTATTAGCTAAAAGAAGAATATGCAAATAAATTGAGATAGTAAATATGATGAGATTAATAAGCGATAGATAGATGTAAAGTGTGAGTTTAACATGATATATCAGGCCCTGACAATAAGAATGACAAGAACTTTTTGCAAATCCCTAGTCAATGAAATCTAGCACATCCCAATGCCTCCTTAAAAGTCTCATGTGTTAAAAAAATCAATATGTGAAAATAAGGTGATCTCAAAAAAATAAAATAAAAACCTACTTCATATTTAAAAAAATAAAAAATAAAAAATACTGAAGTTGGATATGTGTAAAATTATTCTGTCAGTAAGTAAAACTACTTTAAGATATAGAAAATGCCCTAAACATATGAACCTGCTATATCCTTCTTTCAGTATTTAAACTCAAATGTATAAATTGCTCAGCACTCTACGCTTGTCATTGTTGGTGAGACGGATAGCATATTAGCATTGTATATTAATGTATCATGCTGTATCTTATTAAAGTAGAACATATTTAATTTTATTCCACTTTGTCCAATAAATTGATGATGTAGAGTACGCTATAAACCTTACCAATATATGCCAGGTGTATAGATCTCTACAAAATACCCACAAAAGGAATCTTGTGAAGAAGGTTCTCCATTTCTCCTATAAACAAACAGAATACAAAGTAGCACTCTATACAAAGATAATACCAGAATCCAAATCTCTCCACCAACCATTCCATCTCTCTGTTCCAATCACTACACCTAACTATAACTAACACCTATCCTACCATACAAACTATTGCTCCACATATATACACACATAGGTCCCACGACACCCACCTCTCCAAACTCAAATACATTAATTAAAAAAAAAAAAAAAAAAAACTCACATTAATCAATCGAGTAACCCCATTTGGTTTTCTCTTCTTATCTTTCCATACCCACCAAACCCATCAAACATTTAAAAATAATGATATAAACAAAGCACTAATTAAAAAGCCCACAAAAAGATATCCATCTTTCTTAACAATATTATCAATATCATATATGATGATCACTGATAAGAGTATTACCCAAATCATGATATTGCATATTATGGTTAAAAAAATGTGTAACAAAGAAGGAAATAAATAAAACACACCAGTGAGTGCTTGAAATGATTGCTCAATTTCTCTACAAGCCATCACAGCTTCAACAGCATGAACCCTAACATGTTGTTGAAGTTGTTCCTTGAAAGAACACAGCACTAACAAATACTGGGCCTATAAAGACAACAACAAAAACAACAAATCATGAAATTAATCTAACTTACTAAAAAAGGGTATATAGATTGATTAATCAAAATGGGTAATTTAATTTGTTTCGATGAATTGTTACCAAGAAATTGTCAAGCTCCTGCCTTTCACTGGGCGAAATCACATGGTGGTGGTGGTGCTGATGTTGAGAGGCGTAAAATCGAAGAAGATGATGAGACTGGGAGAGCTGCGCGTCGATAAGCGGCAAATGATCGATGGGAGTGGCGACTCGCAAACACCCAACATGGGCAGATAATAGCTGCTCATATAGTGGGTGCACAGCTACTTCAGACTTGATCAGTCTCTGCTGATCAGCCGACATAGACATGGAAACCTCATCACCACCCAGCCCCCCAATGCCTCCTCCCACACCACCCAACATTCCCAAACCTTGTTCTTGCATATTATCACACCAAACCAAACCAAACCAAACCAAACCCCCCCACGAAAACCTCACAAACCCATATCTGATATCAAGAGTAAAGTTATTGAGGGGCTTGTTTTGATTTGATGAATTTAAACAAGAAGCAGTGAGGACCACACTATCTTGCTAGCTATACCACCAGCACTGCAAAAACACTTGCCTTGTTATAGAGTTGTAGTTTTTGGGTGTGAGAAACAAGGGTGGGTGGGGCAGTTTTATTGGGATCTGTGAGACTTCTTACAACAATACTTTCTGCACCAATTTCTGCTGCTGCTGCTACTCAGAAAACATACAAAAGAAAGGAGAACCAAAGAGCTAGCTTTGATGGGGCAAAGTTTTGACTCTTGTAATATACATGAAAGTTGAAACTGAGCTCTCTCTCTCTCTCTCTCTCTCTCTCTCTCTCTATACAATAAACTTACATGAATTGATGAGAAGTGGAGAGAAATGAAATCATATAAAATCAAAACTAAGCTACAAGGAGGCCATAATGAATGAGTGAAGAACCTGACATGGGCACCTGGAATTTCTTCTTTTCCTGATCACACATACACTCTTTCTCTCTCTCTCTCTAAATAGTAAATACTGTCTCTTTTTCTTTAATAAATGATGATCAGAGAAGAGAACCTCAGAACCTAAAACCTAAGCTATAAGCTGAGGACTGGGTTTGTGTAGGTTCTTAAATGAGAGGCCTGAAGTGGGGCTGCTATTGGCCTATCTTTTTCTTTGATTTTTGAGTCATTTGGTGAACTTTTTTGTCTCATAATTTGATTTATTCATTGAAAGATGTGGGTGGTAGGATGAGCCGGTTTGAACACGCCACGCGTATAGCCGCATACAATAATATCCGTGGCTGTAATAGTATATCTTTGGTCTAGTCTAAAGGAGCTTCAAATCCTCATTCGCATTTTATGGACACTCGTATGTTAGTATCCTTTAGATGCACTTCGTGCTCATAAATTAAGGGACATTAATAAGTGCGTGTCTAAAATGGTCACCCAATTATTTTACTCATTTATTTGATGAGAGTCGGCTGAGAGAGTTGAGCTGTCGCTCTAAGGCTGGCTGGGCCTTTTCTTTATAGACTACAGTAGTAGCTTTAATTTGGTAGTCATGGTGGTAGAGAAAAGAAAAATAAAATGAAATAAATTTTGTGAGGTGCCCGTTTGTTACACCTTAAATGACTCTCTACCAACTTTAATTTCTCTAACCACTAAGTTGGCGTGCATGCAAAGCTGTTTGGCCCTCTAATTCTATCTCCTCAATGTATATGTACCACACACACCTAATTAGTCAGTTTTCAGTTCATTTAATTCATTAATGATTTTTAGTTAGTCAAATTAGGTGTTGTTTTTAAAGGTTTCGAGTTGTTGCTTTAAGTTCCACCTTGTTGAAATTAATGAAAACCTATGTTGACTAGTAAAAAAAAAAAAAAAAAGACTTTTCATTAAAAACACGTTTTATTTGAGAAATATCAAATATATGCAAAACTTGTATACAATTTATTTATTTTTTAATTATATTAATAATTAATGAAGTTTCATGAATGGTGTCTTTTTTTTTCGGCCCAAAAAAAGGGTTTTGGACAATATTTTTGTAAAATATGGGCTGAGTCTAGACAAGGCTTTAATGTCAAATTAAAATCCAGGTCGGGGTCTGGACAAAATCCTCTAAATCTGAGCCCGGTCCGGATTCCAAAAGATACCTAATTTATTTTGAAAATATACTTTCATATATTGTCTAATTCACAAAAACAACAATAGAAATAAAAGAAATTACATAACTTGTATAGAAATGTATTATTTTAATTTTGAGACTTAACTAAATTGTTTAAGACAACATTATGCATTTTGTCTTTTGACAAAAAATATTATTATGTCTTGTAATTTAAAATATTAAATGCTACTTGAACATTACTTTTTTAAAATTATATTAGAGAAGATTATAAACGAAAAATTTACAATGATTTTAATAATTAAAAAAACTTTTAAACATAAAATAATTTTTAAGAAACTTGACAAAATGCGGACATTTGGACAACTCTGATTAAAAGTATATAACGAGTTTGAGCAAGGCATAGTTGTTCGAATTTACAATCGGGTTGGATTAGGACAATGTAAATACTCGTTTATATCAAGGGCGGTCCGAACTCGGATCCGTCCAGACCCAAAAAATTGATAGCCCTAAGTTTCATATTTAGATTATCTGATCAATGTCCTCTTGTATATTATTGTTAAGTATGTACTCCTTCCGCTCTCGAATATCTTTCACATTTTAAAAATTATTTTGCTCCAACAAATATGTCAGATTAGTCCAATCGTGATTACACATTCTCTCTGAATTGTAGCTATTTTGGTTTTTGATTAATAGAAACGCTTAGGGCACCATCCTCTTTCTCAAACATATCAAAACAGTTATTTCAGATTCTACAGTTCACAATCAAAATGGCGACCACAATCAATGGAAAAGAAATCAAAAGAGTAAATTGTTAAGAAATCGATCTTTAGATTCTTTACGCAAGTAATATCATACCAAATAAGTGACATTGAGCCATCCATTTGTTTGGTTAAATTTTGAGAGTTGGTAATATGTATAGACACTCACACACCAATGTTTTATTATATATATTTTTTTCTTTTGAAGCATATATATATATATATATAGACACACACCAATGTTTTATTTTTAATTTTTTTTTCTTTTGAAGCCTATATATATATATACCAATGTTTCGAGACCACATGCATGTGATTATTACTTTTCCTCCATCACAATTAATGTCGAAATGGAAATAATTATATACACATGGGGGATCATTTACATGCATCGGTAGTGCATTATGTACGTGCATCACTTTGTAGTAAGTATGATAGGCATATTTATTACAAATTCTGTTGCTTATTCTTTTTTACTGTTAGCATATCATCCATTTATTCCCTATGATTCTAGGTCTTTAGTTTGTTTGACGACCACTCAATTAATTCTCTTCTTCTTCTTTTTTTTTTAATCGATGTCCGACTTTAGTTTGATTAAGGAGTGATGAGTTAAGGCTCCACAAAGATCAAACTTGCAGTTTGCCTCCAAAAAACTAATGATGAATACTTAATTTCTACTAGTACTATTAATTTACACATGCGTTTTCGAACTTCCTCTCTTTGTTGAGGTTCTTGGTGGGTCTTCAACATGATATATGAATGGCAATCAGATTCTTATCTTTAAGTTTGATCATTGAAGATTCAAAGAAAGGGAAGCATTGGGTGGGGCCAGTGACAAAGCCACAGATTCCAAATTAACAACATTAATGTTGATAGATGCATGGTGGGGTTATGGCGCTTCTTCACTTGTCTCTGCCTATCTCTAATAAAACAGACGCACTGTCCAATCACATTCATATAACTCTTTGAGGTACTGCTTTATCTTTCTTTCTTACTTACTTTAATTTTTTTTTCATGTTTAGCTCAATTATATATCACCTTAAATTCTCTAAAAATATCTCGCACGTTGTGCATATATGTAGTTATTTTTTTAGATGAATTTGTGCATATAGTTCTCTTTGGTGCCGTCCCTAATATTTTTGGGGCCTATGACGAAATAATAAATTAGTTGGAGCTCATTTATGATTGACTTATTTAGATCAATGCACTAATATTAGTGTTACAGTGTTACTCAACCTTTTTTTATGACGTTGTTTAACATTTTATGGGGTCCCAATGAGATCAGTATATATTTGGACTCCATTATTGTATAATTAGCTTTATTTAATTAACAAAATTTCATTCTTGTCAAACGAAAATATAATAACACGCCAAAAAAAATAAAGAAATAAAATATATAACACACCAATTTTGTTCTTGTGATGCGCGTTGCCATTTAAAGATGTGATCGATATTTAACTCACATGGGGAACTAATTAATGTTATTGAAAATTTGGTGTACTATGGTGCCCCACTGATGTATGGCGTGGAGTAAGGCATGGATACATATAGTTACGCATGACACAATATTGGAAAACGATTGTAACATGTTACATGCAAAGAGAATTTGAAGGAAACCCACATGTCCTTCGACACCGCCACACCAAAATGCATAATACTTCTCTTGATCGTGTTTGCGCACCTTGGAATGTGTAACCTTGCAGGTCGAGGTGAATCGTGACGCGTCATGCATTACTAGTATTTATATTTTTATGGGAAAGAAACAAACTTATATTACTTGTATTTATAATTGCTTACCTTTTTTTTTTTTTTTTGCATCATTTGTGTTTATCGCTTTTGCACTAAATCAAGAGCATTAATTTGAAGAGTTCATCCATGTTGCCGATCTTAATTAATTTTGGAGTAGAGGCTATGTTATTGTCGTATCTTTATTTATATTTCACATAATACTAAATAAAAAATTCACTTGTCGCTGGTGTTTTTTAAAATTTTAATTCAATTAACATTACTTGATCAAGACTAGAGGTAGATTATAAACATATTTATTGTACGCATTTAAAGTGTCGCCCGTCATCGTGGTCAGGATCGATGTAAGAGGGATGGGAATCTTCATTTTTTGTCGGGATCCGCCTCAACGGAGCAGGGATTCCCCACGATTTACTCAAACGTCAACGAGCTAGGAAATTGGGGTAATCCCCCTTCCCGAATGAATTCTTTGCTTTGCTCTATGGGGATTTCATGAGGGGATCCCAATCCTACAAAAAAATAAAAAAAAAAAAATTACAGTATTGCTTCACAAAAATTAATAGGGTATATATATCTAGTTTTAATATGATACGTAATATATAATTTTAACTAATTAATTAAAGTACAATTTATGATCGAATAAGTATAATATTTGTATTCACTTTTTTAATAGAATCCTAATATATTCACTCATAATACACTCCTGAAAGATATAATTTCATAATAAGTCAGTAAAAAAATATAATGTACGTTATAACTTTTGCAAGATAGTTGTTATCTTTTGACCGTATTTATTTAGTGTGTGTGTGTGCTATGTTAAAAAATATAATGTATACATTTTCCATCATAAAAAACACGAAGAAACTGACTCTTATAATGGTAGTGGGCTCCAAAATTGTAAGTTGGTTTGTCGATGATCGAGGGGATTGTGTGAGGTGCACAACAAGAAGAGAGAGAGAGAAAGTGACATGTGAGGGATTGTGGAGGTTGTGATGGGTAACTAGGTCATTTCGTTTGAGGGCAGATATAAAATTTGAATACTAAAAAATATGTGGCTTGCCCTTACAAAATTGCGAGTGCACATAGAACGACTTGTATATAGTGGAGAAGAGATTTTCCCGTTAGGCAAGGAATGGTGGGAAAATGGAGAATTAATTTACATCAAAAATTCCCTACTATGTTTCTCGTTGAGATGATGACAAAAACTTTATTCCCCGCATTACCCTTTGCAGCTCGAGTAACATTAAGGTAATTCACTTTAAACATTTAAAATGAATATCCATTTGTTAATGTCACTTTAAATACACATCGATTTGATTACACACAACATCAATCTATTGAATCAACAAATACCAATAAGTAGATGTCCATTTTATTTTTTTTTTAGGTGTAAAGTTGGTCGCACAATCTTTTCCTTTCAATCCCTAAGCCTAACGGTTGTTGCAATTAGAAATGAAGTTAATTTGTCCATAAACTTTAAAATGAAATCTCATTTTAATTTGACACGTGGTCGAGGAAGAAAGTGGGGCCGCTATCAGACATTGATGTTGATTCGTTGAATCAGATGAGAAGCTGCGTAATATCGATGGATCTTTATAGGTTGATGAGAAGAGGAAGTAGCCCGTACTAACTCATCAGAATGGATGGTACGTACGGACAGCTAGCTACCTAGCTGGATAACATTGCCTCATCAACCTTTACAAACTCCGCATTTACTTTCCATCGTGTCCGTACTTCCGCATCACCCCCAAGTCGTTGTGTGACCTTTCGGTACACCTCTATTTTTATCACAAACATCGATGTACTAATCAATGGATATACTCACGCGTGTGTCAAAAATGTGTGTAAAAAGTGAGTTTCATACCATTTCAAGTTACAATGAATACAATTCAAGGAAATAAACCCCAAGCGTGATTAAACCAGTTTGATTGCGAATTAAAAATTAATACGCCTCTGACCGTCCAACTTCAAATGCTTATTGCAACATCAAGATTGCTCTTTTGTGTTTTTTTAAAGTTGTTGGATATAAATCAATTAGGTCTTCGAAGGTGTTTTCTTACCCTTTTTCATCTTTCCCTCACTGCTCTTCACCTTGGCATCACCTTTTAAGTTAAAATGCTTTGATTTATCTAAAGGTCGACTAGTGTAGTTTGATTTTCTTGCTTGATTGACACATTTGACGAAAATATATATCATATTAACACACCCAAAGAAATATTTACAAATCTGACACATTTACCGTCATGTCACTGCCACCTCACTGCCACGTTCAAAATTTTTTTTTGGAACTGAAAACGTGAATTGAGATCACGTTTTGAGTAGGGGCGGAAAACGTGACTTGCAGTCACGACTTGCTTCAAAACAGCAAGTCCACAGCAGCAACTCCACAACAAGTCGTGACTTGTTTTTTGGAAGTTCTTTTTTTTTCTTGTGCTTTTGAAGTCCCTATGTTTTCTTTTGATGCAAGTCATGTGTCGTTGTTTTGATTATTTTGTTAATACAAACTAGTATAAAATATGAAGTTACAAGTAATTTACAAAATTCATAAAAGTAATTTCAGTGATGCCAAAAATTTCATTTGATATAAATGAAGAACTTGGAAATTGAAGCGAAAGAACTACAAAGCATTATATAAACAAAAAAACATGTCATGTGAAAGTTAAAAAAGTCCTAGTCTGACCCCAAATAATGACTTCCAGTCACACAACGTGTTCTCTTTACGACTCGCACATTACGATTTAAAGCTAATGACACATTCGAATGGCCCACATCAACAGGATTTTGAGCATCTTCTCGTTGAATATCATCGATATCACGCATTCCACCATCATGAGTACTTGTAGTCCCAGAAAAATTTATCATTACTGGACTTGCATTAAAATGGCGCGAAGATGTAGGTGTCATGTCAAGTGGAAAGGCTTTCGTAGCCTCGAATGCCATGTTGGGATGAACTGATGGAGTATGCGGAGTCTCAAACTCGTTGAGAGGTACTGATGGAATATATAGAGTCTCGAACTGGTTGAGAGGTACTGATGGAGTATATATACACTGGAGTGTCATACCTCGAACGTGTATCATCATGAGAAGATTGATGAGAAACATCAAATGAAGTGGGCATATTATGCATGCGATAATTTGCATGTACTGCAGTCAAAGTCGATGCAGCTACATCTCTAATACGTGCAATATTAGACACATCATCACCCAATGTCAACTGATGAATTGATGTCATTCCATGTGCCTACATATTAAATATTTTATGAAGTGGTATGCGAAAGTAAAATCAAAACAACTATTCGGAAGACTTCATGACTGAAAAAATGAAATTGTACTTAGCAATGCCTCAGTAATAGCTCCACGAAGAGACATGAATCGTCGTGTAATGCGACGTAACCATAGCATATACGGGTCGTAAAATCCCAATGGCTCCTCCAATATTTCATCAGTTGTAATGTTGGAAGCACATTCGTTCCACATGCAGACATAAGCACTATGTTCTGCACTCCAATCCTTATCTGTTTTCCCTCTCAAGTCAATCTTATGTAGCTCCATGCTTGTGCTATGTAAAGGTGGTATCATTTGTTTCAAATCGAATTGTCGCATGACTCTATCAGGATTAATTATACATTTCGACAACACGAGAAAAAAAAAAAAAAAGCAAAGCGGCGTCGGCAGGCGCCCAGCGGCGGGGGGATGCGACCAGCGGCGGCGGGATTGAAATCGGTCACTACCCAGAGGTTTTCTCGTGTCAAACTTGTAGCTACCGGCGGGATACGGACCACGGAAGCCGACGGACGGTGGACCCTAGTTGCGTTGGACGAGGAGACGGATGCGGAGGCGGTCGCCGGTGAGCCAGAAGAAGATGCAAAGTGATGGAGGATGGCAATGGCAGGGGTTTTGTTAGGTTTCCAAACTGAAATCGTGACCCGAGGTAACGATTTCTCTTATTTAATTAAAAAAAAAACGAAAACGTGACCTAGGATCACGTTTTTGTTTTAAACCGCCACATCACGCCAGATGTGGCAGTGACGTGGCCAGAAATGTGTTACTTTGAAAATTAGTTATGCGGGTGTACTAGGTTGATAAATACTACCCCCGTATGTATTAATCAAGAAAAAATCCTGATCTTCGCACCATAACTAAAGTTATCGACTAGTTGTGATGTTATATATATATATATATAAAGTTGTCGACTAGTTGTGGTTTGAAATCCTGAACTCACCCAAGCAAGCTATTACTTTTTTTTATAACTTTTTTTAACCTTCTTTTTATTCATTCATTTATAAAATTACTTATTATTTTTATTCAAATAAAGTGGTCAAATGAGATTCAGCCTTAATATAAAATCGTTAAATTAAAATTCAGAACTACATTGTCGACCATACTCAAAGTTTTTTGTTCAAGCTGGAGTTGTCAGTTCAGTACATTATTCAGTCGTGTGAACCCAACTCACACATCTATTATAAAAGAAGTAAGGGTGTCAATTTTTCGAATCTGGACAAATTCAGGTGTGGGTAGCTCTTGATATAAACGAGCATTTACATTATTCAGACCTAGCCTGGTTGTGAATTCGGACAAGTATATCTTGCTCAAACCCGATTTATTTTTAACCCGGATTGTCCAAATCTTTGGATTTGTCGAATTCTTAAAAAATTATTTCATGTTTAAAAGCCCTTTTAATCATTAACATCATTGTAAATTTTTTGTAATATAATCTTCTCTATCATAATTTTATAAAGTAATGTTCATGTTGTATTTATTATTTTAAATTACAAGACATTATAATATTTTTTGTTAAAAAAAACACATTATGTTATCTCAAGTAATTTAGCAAGTCTCGAAATTAAAATAGTACATTTCCATTCATGTAGTTTCCTTATTTTTTGTTGTTGTTTTTGTGAGTTATACAATGTATAAGAGTATATTTTCAAAATAAATGGACATATTTTGAAATCCGGGCGAGATACGAGCTTAGAGAGTCATATCCAGACCCGATCCAGTTTTTAATTTGGCATCTAAATTTTGCCCATACCCATCTCGGATTTAAAAAATTATTGTCTACACTTTTTTTTTCAGGCCAGGCAAAATCGGGTTGGCGGGTCAGACAAAAAAATGACACCCCTAAAAAGAATGAATTTAATTGTACTTGGCAAAATTGTCATCTTAACTTAGCTCAGGTGTGACATTGCCATAAACAAGGAAAATATTTTATTTTTTGAATGGAATCATTAGAATCCTGATCCCAGCCTTTGGATCTAATGGAATTTAAGATTTTATACTCATTTATTCTTTTCCATTCATTACTTTTCTTTAGTTATAATAATTGCCATTTTCGCCGCATTTTGTTCATAGAATTGGGAAGCCAATGGTTAGTTATAAGATAATTATTTCGATGTACATAAAAATAGGCTTGCTAATGATTTGGAAATGAAAAAAAAATAAAAAAAAAACGTTCAAGAAGATATTACTATGGAGTAAGTTATTTGAACTTACATGTTATTCATTAGTTAGTAATAATATTTAATTATAAATGAATTAATATTATAGATTCTTTTGTACGGATGAAGAAAACGAAGTATAGTTAATATCATAATTATTTTCTACATAATGCAATATTTCAAGGAGAAGATAAATATATATATACTTTTATTATTAATTTTAAGTAAATACTTCTAATTTTTAGCAGTAGGCATTTGATATTTTCATTGTCATCTTTTCAATTTATTAGTATTGCATGTTTAAATTTAATATTTTAGATTTTATATTAAATAGTTTGTTTATACTCATATATATTATTTATACTAGGCATGAAAAAAATTTGCTTTAAATGTGTGGCATTGAAATGAAAGTGGAGTGAAATAAGAAAAAGTAAGATAGACTTACGTTTTGAAAATTAAATAAAAATAGATATTATTTTTTTTCCAAAAATGCCTTCATTATTTACTTTTTAAAGTTGTCTTGAGCGAATAAAAAAAATGTATTTGAGGGTATTCTTAAAATTATGATAAGTTTTAGACTAATAGGATGATAATGAGGATTGAAATTATATATGGTATAGATAGATATTAGTTTTATATTCAATTGTGTATTATATTTACATTGTTGTAATTAAAGTAGTTCATATCCTATTAAAAGCTATTCTGAAAGTTATATATATATCAATATATCTATTATTGATGGAATTCCTTAGTATAATATATTTATACCACTAAAATTTATATTTATATTTATATAGTTTATTCAATTCCTTTTGTCTTTTTTATAGTTCTGTACATAATTGGCATTATTAATTTTTTTAATTAATTTCTCGAGAGCAAAGTGAGCGACCTCACGTTTACGAAACTAATATATATATCTTTCCATCATTGTTTTTATTCAAGTAATCCAATAGGCTAAAAAAAACTTAAACTCATAAGTCTGACCTACTTTAATCAGAGTTATAGGGATTATTTTTCTATCATTGCACAACACCCTTTATATATAGGAGCACAAGACCATCACATTCTTATGGTCTATATGGTGATACATCGTTTCAAAATTATGAGCTTGTAAGAAATATATTGACCTCTCAAATTTAAGGAAAGTGTCCTTAATTTATTTTTGGATGGCCATTCTAAAAGTCCGGACCAATGCTTCAAATTTTCTCAAAATTAAATAGCGTCACGAATCTCAAAAAGTCCGGACTCAAACAATTAAAAAGACATAAAGACCCTTAATTCAAAATCATTATTGGTATTTGGGGTAGAAGGTAATTATGTCTTTTACTTAGATAGATATATTAAATTACTAATAAAAAAATTTTTGAGTCCGGACTCAAAATTTTTTTATTAATATTTTAAAATATTTATCTAAGTAAAAGACTTAATTACCCTCTACCCCAAACACTAATAATTAATTTCAATTAAGGATCTTTATGTCTTTTTATTTGTTTGAGTCCAGACTTTTTGAGTCCATCTAGCACTACCCTAAAATTATATCTACTTTTTTCTCTTTATGATTTCTTTAACATAAATTTTCTAGTGGAGCAATTAAAGACACTCAAGGAATTAATCAAGCGGAGTCTAGTATCAAAGAAGGTACGCAACTTCGATATCCGCCATGGATATAAAAAGATTATAGAAAATGCTACAATAATACCTCTATGACGTGGTGAGTGGGTCTCACGTAAAAACGAGTGTGCACAAAATAGTTCTTAATGCATAACACGCATAGTGTGTATCTCGAAGTGCCACGACGGCTCCTATAAATGTAGATCAGCACGCCGCGTCATATTTTTACGTAAAACTCATATGTCAAAAATGTCACTTGAGGTGTCAGTAATAGTGTTGTTCTAACATTTTCCATATATAATTATATCAATAAATCTACGTTATTGACACGCCGTTATTAAAGGGTTGATGATGGAGGTGATGATCCGGAGTTGCGTGGGGGCGTTGTTGCTGTCGATGCTTGGTTGCCAAGTGTCGCCTTCTTGTAGGGATTGAAACAGTTGGTAGTTACTTTCGAGGTTGTTATTTGTTTTTGCAGACCGCCCATTTAGCCAATCCAAGCCAAGCCAAGCCAAGCCAAGCTAAGCTAAGCCACTGCTCCTTAATAGCGGAGCCGAAACTGAGTGGGACGATGACGTAGTCCAATAAGATTCGAGAGGCGTAGTAGGGTAGCACCGGGGGGGGGGGCGGGGACCACTTTTACAGCTGTACTTTTGTCGTTACGTGCCAGCAGCACGCGAAGGTGTTGTTGGTGGTCCCCACCTTCCCCCTCCCCTCCTCACAAAATCAAAAATCAAGTCTTGTCGCTTTCATCCCCACCAGCACCAGTACCACGCCACACGGGCGGACATCCTCCTCTCGTGTTTCCTACGAAGACCTCGTGATTTGTGATTCTCTCTGATCTTATTTGTATCTGACGGACTGAGACACCGGAGCACGTGCTCTCCCTCTGTTTTTTTTTTTTTTTTTTTTAAAGTACTCCTATTATGCATGTTTTTTTAAAAGAAAAAGTTTTAAAAATAAAAAGGAGGGCAACTCGCACAAAGTCAATCAACGCGCGAATCATGTTAGCGCCAATTTTTTTTACAAAACTAAACTTAAAAAAAATGATTAAGAGTGGTATAGATTTTGGTTTTTTTTTTTTTTTTAAATATTAAAATTACAACAACAACTTCACACCATAAGATACATTGACTTACAATAATTTTTTATATAACTTTGATCACGTATTATGTATTGAGATATGTGTATGTCGATATCTTAAAATACACATAAATAATTCTTGTGAGCTAATGTATCTTATGGTGTGATATGTTTTGTCATTTTAACACTTCTCTTCACTATAACGTTATTATTATTTTTTAATGAAGGTTTTAAAATTTTATTAAAATAAGTGTTATAAAATGTAATGTGAAATATATTATATTTTAATTTTTAATATAAATATTATATAAAAAATTTAAAACTCATTAATTAAAACTCATATTAATTAAGCCTCTCTTAACATGGATTTTAAAACCTCTATATTAAAGACTAAAATTATTCTGATGCTTTTTTTTTTTTTTTTTTTTTTTTTTTTTTTGACCGTGTCACCCTGCTATTAGAACTCAACAACCACACGCAAGAACGACACATTTATTATTGGCGCCTCAATGCACGTAGAGACGCTTGTACGCACAAATGATTTGAAAGTCAAGGAATGACAACAGCTCCTATCTTTTTTATTTCTCAAAATTAAAAGTTGTGGAGGATACATATGTGTAGAATTTTGCAATGAACAAAGATTTGGTGACATCGTTTTGTAATTTACATTCTACTGAAAAAAATATATAATTGTAACAATAATATATAATCTCAATTTTAAATTAATCATAATTGGTTAAATTAATTAAAATTTTTCATTGCAATTAATTTAATAATAAATTTACTTTAACTAATGAGTCATATATAAATTTTTAAATTTTTTATAAATATTTAAAGATATAATAAAAATTTTACAAATAATTATAATTATTTTATTAATTGATCAAGGATGTATTTGAAATAAAAAAAAATTTAAATACGAACTACGAGTTAAAATAGCACTGCCCTTAATTTAGGACAATACAAATTAAGTTATAGTCACGGTTCATTAAATCATGCATGCGTATAGATATGCGCATGCATAGTTTTCATGTGCGTTAATATGACGTCCAATCAATTGTATATCTAACGTATGTGGAGAAAGTATGTCATAATAGCATTGCTTGTTTTTTTTTTTGGATAATATAGAGGCGTTTATTGCTTGTTTGTAATTGGTAAAACCCATTATTTAGTCCATAAATTTTATATTTTTTATATTTTTGGTTCATGAACTTTTATTATTGCATATTTAATTTGAACTTTCGTAAATATCTATATTTAGTACTTCCATCATTTAAATGTTAAATTCAGGTGATGTGGATAACAAGAGTGATGCTTGAGCAATCAAGAATAGTAAAATTGATTTATATTACTAACTTGACGATTCACATCAACCAACAAGAGCTGAAAAAAAATATTTTCTCTCGAAAACATAAAAAAATCAAATTAAAGTTCATGGACCAAAGTATAAAAACTCAAAAGTTGTAAAAGATCAAATGTACAATAATGAAAGTTCGGGGACCAAATATACACTAATGAAAGTTTATGGAACCAAAAACATAAAAACATCAAAGTTCAATAACCAAAAAATATGTTTTGCATATGTAATTATATTTGAAGTGCATTTTAAATTAGTATAGAGTAAAAGGACGTTATGGGCCGACGGTCTACAATCTACATGATCGATTATCATACGATGGTGCGATTTTTGGAAGATGGTCAAGTAGATGACAAATCTTGACCATAGCGATGTGAACTCAAGTTCATAAAGTTCAATAGTTTGACCCATACATGCGTGGCCTAATAGTAAGGCGGGGACGAGGTTGTATGGGTTATGCGCACAACTTCGAGTTCGATTCCTCATGACAGCCAAACGTCGAGTTATTGGTGGTCTTTTTCTGCAATTCTAGAGCCTGTGAAACTAGTCAGACAAAGTATATGATACCCATAGTTACTCAAAAATAAAAAAAAAACAAAGTTTAATAGTTTAACTATTTACATAATAATAATATAAAAACACAAAAATTCATTAATATCCTTATTATAAACTTCAAGATATATAAGTTACATCTAAATGTGAATACAGACGCTTCTACTATCAATCAAGTGGGTGATACAATAATTTGATGTGTGATATTGTTGTAAGAGGACAAATGAAGCGAGTGTTTCAATAATTTAATATGTAATACTGTTACAAAAAAGTGAGGGTTCGAGTTTGATATAAAGCATAAGAAATTTTTGTTTTTTTTTTTATTATAAAAAAGGACGCCTCTGCTACAGTAATGCCTTTCTTTTTCCATATAAGAGAATATTCTCATTATAACATTTCCCAGTTTTTATTATTTTCAGACTCATAAAAATATATAAAGAGAGGTGAGAATAGGTAAATAGGTTACAGACTATATAGTCTATACAGTGGTACGAGAGAGCAGCTCCTGTGTCGGTGCGACCGAGAAGCCACGTGTCGGAATTGGTCCAAAGTGGGCCCCACTTTAATATATTTATATTTAAAAAATGTAATGATATTGTTATTATTTTTTCTAGACTTTAACGCCACGCAACGCACACGTCCTGATAGCGTGGAGGAGGGAGCCCAATGGCAATGGTCGTGGGTTAGAGGTAGTGGGCCCCATCATCGCAGAATCGTCTTCGACTTTCGATCCGGAAGTGCGATCCAACGGTGGACCGTCGACCTAGACCCTCAAATGATTGTCGAACCGTTTGTTGTTTCAATACACTTGTTTGTTTTGTAGTTGTAAAAAGCGTTCCGATTATATGAGATAATTAGTTTCAATCCTAATTAGTTTGAGGACCGCTAAGGGCACCCCACCTTTTCATGAAGGCACTCAACTTATTTGTAAAAATTTTAGCAAAAATAAAAAAGACCATTTTGCCCTTGTATATATAATGGTTCAAACCCCTCAAACCATTTTGACAAGGAGTTATGGCACCCCACCACCAAGCTTGAACCACAAAGCCACATTGCGTTTGGCGAAGAGCTGATCGATTCTTGCGGATTGACATCATCCGAAAGCGAGGTAACAATGTTTGACAACCATATTCGGATTTTTTAGAACTGTTTAGTTGTGTATAATTGTGAAAATGATGATTTGTTTGTCAACGTATGGTTTGGTAATTTCTTCAAATCCGAAGTTGTTTCCACTATATAATGGAGGATTGTAATGCTTCGGTGCCAGAGGAGGTCGTCATTGAGGTAATTTTGCGATTTTTTTTGTGTTTTTTATGCGGTTGGGAGAAGTTTCTGTCTTGGTGCGCGATTGTTTCGGCCTCGTAGGACCGAGATGTATAGTAATGTCTCGTCATGGTTTCCGAGAGGTTTCACGTAGTCGTCACTGTACCGGTACGAGAAGTCTTGAGTAACTCTCGGTAGTACATGAGCGAGACTACGAAGAAAGTTTTGGACTGTACAACCGAGAACCTATTTTTTGGGGTTTTTTTGTGATTGTGCTTTATACATTTTGGTTGATTATAATGTTACACTTGTTTGTATTGCAGGTAATGTCGTTATTTAGTAATTTTCCAGACTACAAGGACACTTTTACACCTTCTAAGTCATTCCCCTCTCGAGAAGCGACTATTTCATGGCTTCAAATGATTGGTGGTGAGAACAAGTTTGTGTTAGTAACGAAGCGCTCGGATGCCGGGGGCATTAAGCGCAGGGGAAGGGTGAAAATTGTCTGTGAGAGGTCTGGGACATATAGGGGACTGGCTCAGAGAGTAGGGAAGGGGAAAGCGACAAATTTTTTAAAGAAATCAAGGAATGATGAAAAGGCGAGGACTCACACTAGTACGAAGAAATGTGGATGCCCTTTCCAAATTAACGTCAAGGAAAATGCTGACTCTTTATGGTATGTCACTGTGATTTGTGAGAGGCACAATCACGACATCGCATGAAGATTGGATAAGGGGGGAGGAAGTTGAGGATGGGGAGGGGGAGGGGGGGGAGGACCGAAAGTGAGCAGCTCAGGGAGATTAGTCCACCTTCTTCTTTTGTGGAATGCGAGCAGGAAGTTGAGGATGCGGGTGGGAGGACACCGGGGTCTCCAATCGGAGGCACCCCTGTGTCGAAGAGAAAACACGATGATGACGATTCTTCGACGAGACGGGTGGAGAGCGGATTTGAGTCCTCCCACTCCACAAAAGAGGCCTCCACTTCTAGGTAGAAGAAATGCAAGGTTGTTCCACAAATGCGTCGTGCCATTCGACGCACGCAAAGTGGATATAACATGGCTTATGGTCATTGCTTAGAACCGGATTGGTTGCCACATGTTGAGGCCATTATCGATGTGGTTTCCGATGGAAATTGTGGATATCGGTGTATAGCCTATGGGCTTGGACTCGCCGACGTAGATGGGTGGAGGATTGTGCGTAGAAGGATGTACGATGAGATTATCGGGTATGAAGACCTTTGGTGGGAAGTGCTTGGCTCGAGTTTCGAGACTGTCAAGAATGCGGTGCATTGCCCAGAGAAGCAAGATGGGGCATCTTTCAAAGAATGGTTGACACTTCCAAACATTGGATTGTTAGTATCACCGCATTCAATGTCATTCTCGTCAACCTCTCGCATGGGAGTGCCTCCACATTCCTACCTCTACGTAGTACTCCATCGTCGTCATCGCACAACAGACTTATCATTGCAATGGCAAGTGAAAGGAATATCCATTGGGTTAGGGTAAGTTCTATGATTTTTTGTGAATTGGTTTGTTTCCCCCTTAATCGGGTTTGTGACAATATCTTCTATGTTTTACTCTTGTTCACTTTGACAGTGCGGTTGCGTGTGAATGCACCGCCATTGCCATCCTTATATCCATCGTGGGATCGATACGTTGAGGACCGCGCCAAAGGTTGGCGAGATGGATTCATTTTTCGAGACATCGCGCCCATTGCAAGCTGTTGATGATAAAGCCACCATACCGTTGTAGATTTAGATACACCGTAGGTTAAAGCTTGTACCTAGAAACCTTGATGGCTAAACATTTAGAAATTTTGCCAATTCCTCCGAATGTTCTATGTATATGCAAATGTTGTCTTTGTATTTTGATTGTTGTTTACTTATGGATGGACCCTTTTTAGAGTCGGTTTGAATGTTACGGAGATTTATAATTAATTAAGTTTCGGTGCAAATTGTCGTCTTTGGATTTTCAATCTTGTATTGTTAGTTTGACATACCACATTTTTTTTTACAAAAAGTAATGTTCAAATTCATCCATTTCGATGTCTCGGTCAAGCGGGTTCGTGAAACAACCCATATTTTCGGTCACCCATGACCGACAAGTAGTCCAATATATCGGCGTTTACAACCGAGTCCAATAGCAAGTTATCGGTTATACACCACCGAGATGGATTGACCATTTCAATTCGCCTTACTCGTCCTATGACGACCGAGCCTATCGAGACCTCTCGGAAGTGGACAACCGAGTGTAGAACAAAGTTACGGTTGTACACCACCGACGCCACATTACCTATCACTAATGGTAGCTCTCGTCATGTCACGGCCGAGATAACGGCAGTATTCTCGGACATGCGTAAATAGCGATACGTTGTCAACTCTTCCGGTCTACGTGGCGAGGCTGCGAGTTCCCAAAAATATTAGCTTCGTCTCGGCCATGCTTGGCGAGACATTTGACACCGTCTCTGGCCTGTGTGGCCGAGAACCGCGATTTTCCAATTTTTTTACAATTGAACAAACCGCCACACACACATTACAACTACTCTACCAAATGTAACTTAATTCGACGATCTTCAACCGAGCCCTAATTTGGAGACGAAATCGGCTCATACACCGGACCCTACAAAATGCAGAAACCTCGAACAACGAAGGAGAAACACGCGATGAGGGACGGAGAACACGATTTCGTGGATTCCTCTCACTGGTCGGTTCAAAACTAATGGATTCTTCCACAAGGAGTTCGGTGAAGGTGGTGGTGGGGTGCTCAGGGGTTTGCACGAGGGTGGTGGGGTGCAGATGGATTTTCACGAGGGGTAGTTTAGGTATTTCGGGTCTAATTTTTGGGTGCCTCGGGTAAATCGATTTGTGCCCACATTAATTGGGTGCCTTCATTAAATGGTGGGGTGCCCTTAGTGGCCCTCATTAGTTTCAATACACTTGTTTATCATGTACATGGCCAAAGTGTATGTACATGATAAGAAATAATGTATTTTAAAAAAAATAATAAAGTCGAATTTTTTTTTACTAGTGTAGTAAAGGGAAAATGCGTAATCCTTTTGGTGAATAATCATATGCTCCCACTACGTAGACGAGTCAATGATAAAACCCAATCCCATGTGATGCCACAATCACACCGAATCAATTAAGTTTAACCCGTGATGATGCAGCTGAACTTACAAAAGTGGAAACAAAATTGTTTCGACACAATTTCAGTTTTCACGAAGAGGTGAACCAAAAACTCCTTGAGATCTGAACTTCGGGGATGAAATTTCCTCTAGTTAAAAAGAATTGTAACAACCCAAATTAATTAAACTAAGATTAGTGTTAATCTCGGGGATTAACAGTTGTAATTCGGGCGTTACATGAAAACTAGGTTGATTCAGACATAAGAATCAATAGAATATATTATTTATGGATGATAGTTGCTTATGTGTGATGTCTAAAACATTATATTATTGTAACATTACATGTGTGTGCGTTGCTATTGGACGAGTTGTTGTGACGGGTACGTGCCTATGGATCTGTGCCAGAGTGCGGGGCACTGAGTGCCGAGTAGTCGGGGGTTAGTGAGACCCCAAATATGTTAATTATGTAACCAATTACACTAATCATATGATAATTGTACCTAATTCAAGTTAATTAAATTAATTTGAAAACATATGCTTATGGTTTGATTGTAATTATAGTGAGATCTGATGACATATATAAAGTGGGTGGAGCTAGACTTGAATGTAATTATTTTAAAAGATCATGTGCAAAATGAGAAATGTATTATGTCTTGTGTAGGTGGACCAATTGAAGACTATATGCATGTTAAGTGTTAAATATGAAAATGACAAGTGGTTGCCAGTAGAGATGTAGTGGGTTATGTGTTGGAAAGATACTAACTTTATATGAGTCTTGCGATTCCCACTTGAGGATCTAAATAAGGGATGATTACTTAAAACCCAAGTTTTCCATTTCTTTCTCATTTGAACAAAAAGAAAGTAGAGAGGACCCAAAGATTTATCCATATCGCAAGAGTTTAATGCTGTCGATACCTCCTTCTCGGAGAAGAGCCATTCCAACTGTGTAGCCGTCTGTTGAGGAATCCTTCCCCATTCTATACCATTGACGCTTCGTCTCACACGTATATAATGTCTTATAAAAATCCACTATCTCCGTTGTTGGGGAATCCTTGGGACCCCCGAAATTCTATACCAATTTAATAGGATATGCTAATTACGAATTCGTGGCCGAAACACACGAAGGGACGTATATAATGTCTTATAAAAATCACTATCTCCGAGTCTCAACCCAACTCGTACCCTCTATCAGGTTACGATGGATAGTAGTCGGACCTGATGTGGCAATTACATGAATATATTTCTGGCTCTGCTGTACTTAGTTGTCCATACGCCTATACAGGTACGTTGAAATCCCGCTCCAACTGGAAAATGTATATATCCTTGCCCCTGTGCATGACTAGATCGATGTCCCTGTCCACTACAAAAAAACAGCAAATCAGCAACGGAATTAGAAACGGAACTTATTTCCGTTTCTAAATCAGAAACGGAATTAGAAACGGAATAAGTTAGTTTCTAAATGTAATGCTGATTAGCGACAGGCCCCGACAGTGGAAATATTCGAGAGACGGATTTGAGACGGATCGAGACGGAATTAGAGACGGAATTAGAGACGGAATTAAATTCCGTCTCTCGAAAATGGCGCCACCATTCCCGCCAAATTCTTCATTTCTTATGGCCGTTCATCATTCCTCGAGATTTGTATTTTTTCCGATCTGGCGGCGTCTTCTCCTTCCCGCACCCCACCCCCCCCCCCGCAACAAAACACGAAATCCCCAAATCATTCCCACGAAAAAACCCCAAAACCTAAATCCGTCTCTCCGTCTCGTCGCGCCGGTCGATCGTCTCGTCCCCGGACGTCCATCCCGTTCGATCGTCTCGTCTCTCCGTCCGGTCGTGCGAGCCGGTCGCTCCGGTGCTCGCTCGGACGTCCGTTCCGGTGGTCTTCGTTTTCGCCGTCGGTCTCGGTGCTCTCCTGTCTCCGGTCTTGCTGTCTCTCTCGGTCTCTCCGTCTCGTCGCGCCTAGGTCTCCATCATCGCCGAGATCTCTCGCTCTCTCGGTCTCTCGATTCGGATCGGGTTAGCAAGGAATTTTTTGTTTTGGAGTCTTACTACAATCTTCATTTCTTATTTGTTTTTTAATGTTCATTATAATGCAGCAACACTCATGATCAAGAGCTCTTGAGCTTTCATAGAGATCATTCACCTTTTGTCGGTTTGAGGAAGTCTGCTGAATCGCTTGGTGTTATATTGCGAAAAATTTGCGTCGTCGGGTTGGCGTTCTAGTCCCCTTGTTTATCTAATTTCGCAAATTTATGGAATAATCCGTCGGGTGACATGAGAATTATTTAAGTTTCCGCTATGGTTCATTTGATGGATGATTTTCTAGTAAACATCGGAGTTGAAGGCAAGAAGCTATTTTATCTTGAAAGACTTTCCAATTTAAATTAACCATGTGCCTTATGTATTTCCATCTATCAATAAATATTTGGGGTGTTAGGTGTTCCTACGTACATTATATGCGGCATCCGGGGAATATTAAAGTCGTAATACTTGTTAGCATTGCAAAGTTGAGGTGGTTTTATCATGATAGGATTTATCATGATAGGATTTCCTATTGCTCCTTCTAAAAAATCAAATTTCTTCTCTTTGTAGATCTTGAATTTTGAAATGTGTTTCTTCTCCCTTATGTTACAACCAAGTTTGTGGTGGTTTTATCATGATAGGATTTCCAATATGACCGTTTATAGCCGTGTTAGGAATCCGGGAAATCAAAAATTCAAATGTGAAGCTTGATTTCCAAAAGTCAAAAATATCTCGAGAGGGTAATTAGCGCGCTAATCTTTGGAATTAGCGCGCTAAGCTGCAGGGAACTCAAAAAAGTTTTTCTCCCTTTGTGTTAGCGACCCTTAAACTCGTCCAGGGCCTAACCAACCCTTATAAAACATGTTATACATGTTTATTATGAGTCATTTACAACAATCCTTTTGATAATGCCCAAGCTTCTTACATAAAGAACATAACTCAATCAATTCCTTCTCTTTAGATTGTGATGACTCATTAATGACTTCCTAACTTTGTCAATTTATTCTCTATTCATGAGTTTAATGTGGGAACCTCGTTCTTTCACTTAGCTATCAATTTGTTCTCTTTAGATGGTGTAGACTCTTATATTCCTTTGAAAGCCTCAAAGGTCTTGGATTTGAGGACTTAACAAACCCACAAAGATCTCCTATTGCTCCTTCTAAAAAATCAAATTTCTTCTCTTTGTAGATCTTGAATTTTGAAATGTGTTTCTTCTCCCTTATGTTACAACCAAGTTTGTGGTGGTTTTATAATTATAGGATTTCCAATATGACCGTTTATAGCCGTGTTAGGAATCCGGGGAAATCAAAAATTCAAATGTGAAGCTTGATTTCCAAAAGTCAAAAATATCTCGCGAGAGGGTAATTAGCGCGCTAATATCTTTGGAATTAGCGCGCTAACTGCAGGGAACTCAAAAAAGTTTTTTCTCCCTTTGTGTTAGCGACCCTTAAACTCGTCCAGGGCCTAACCAACCCTTATAAAACATGTTATACATGTTTATTATGAGTCATTTACAACAATCCTTTTGATAATGCCCAAGCTTCTTACATAAAGAACATAACTCAATCAATTCCTTCTCTTTAGATTGTGATGACTCATTAATGACTTCCTAACTTTGTCAATTTATTCTCTATTCATGAGTTTAATGTGGGAACCTCGTTCTTTCACTTAGCTATCAATTTGTTCTCTTTAGATGGTGTAGACTCTTATATTCCTTTGAAAGCCTAAAGGTCTTTGGATTTGAGGACTTAACAATGACCCACAAAGATCTCCTATTGCTCCTTCTAAAAATCAAATTTCTTCTCTTTGTAGATCTTGAATTTTGAAATGTGTTTCTTCTCCTTATGTTACAACCAAGTTTGTGGTGGTTTTATAATTATAGGATTTCCAATATGACCGTTTATAATAGTGTTAGGAATCCAGGAAATCAAAAATTCAAATGTGAAGCTTGATTTCCAAAAGTCAAAAATATCTGGCGAGAGGCTAATTAGCGCGCTAATCTTTTGGAATTAGCGCGCTAGCTCGAGGCAACTCAAAAAAAGGTTTTTTCTCCCTTTGTGTTAGCGACCCTTAAACTCGTCCAGGGCCTAACCAACCCTTATTAAACATGTTATACATGTTTATTATGAGTCATTTACAACAATCCTTTTGATAATGCCCAAGCTTCTTACATAAAGAACATAACTCAATCAATTCCTTCTCTTTAGATTGTGATGACTCATTAATGACTTCCTAACTTTGTCAATTTATTCTCTATTCATGAGTTTAATGTGGGAACCTCGTTCTTTCACTTAGCTATCAATTTGTTCTCTTTAGATGGTGTAGACTCTTATATTCCTTTGAAAGCCTCAAAGGTCTTTGGATTTGAGGACTTAACAAACCACAAAGATCTCCTATTGCTCCTTCTAAAAAATCAAATTTCTTCTCTTTGTAGATCTTGAATTTTGAAATGTGTTTCTTCTCCCTTATGTTACAACCAAGTTTGTGGTGGTTTTATAATTATAGGATTTCCAATATGACCGTTTATAGCCGTGTTAGGAATCCAGGAAATCAAAAATTCAAATGTGAAGCTTGATTTCCAAAAGTCAAAAATATCGCGAGAGGCTAATTAGCGCGCTAATCTTTGGAATTAGCGCGCTAATCGCAGCAACTCAAAAAAAGGTTTTTTCTCCCTTTGTGTTAGCGACCCTTAAACTCGTCCAGGGCCTAACCAACCCTTATTAAACATGTTATACATGTTTATTATGAGTCATTTACAACAATCCTTTTGATAATGCCCAAGCTTCTTACATAAAGAACATAACTCAATCAATTCCTTCTCTTTAGATTGTGATGACTCATTAATGTGCGAACCTCGTTCTTTCACTTAGCTATCAATTTGTTCTCTTTAGATGGTGTAGATCGCATTTCCGATTTACAATATTCTCCATTTTGGAGGCTTCTTATCATCTTAATCATTATTATTTCATTACTTGAATAGACAACCGCTCGACAAGGGTTACGTTCGACTAGGAATGTCGTCTACAAACAGAGATCTGGATGTACAACCGGCTCGACAACGGTTATGTTCGAATTGAATTCGCGGCGAAGGTTAAAGAATTTATATCATTTGCAAAACAACATTGTCCTACATACCAAAGTGAACGGAAGATTAGATGTCCGTGCAATTTTAAGAAATGTCGACTTGTTCGTGCACGGACGTCGAAACGGTTGAGCACCACCTATGTAGGTATGGATTTGTCCGGGGATATCACAGTTGGTACGAACATGGTGAGAACGGAGATGAAGGGCCGCAAAATTTTCACGCAATGGATTGCCATATTGATGATGCTGATGTTCGAGGCTACGATCCGACACCTTACCGCGAGATGCTACACAACGTGGCAGGTCCAAGTTTCAATTGGAATGTCGTGGAAGAATCACCAAACCCCCAAGCACGCCAACTATATGACATGATTGATGCAAGTATAGAAATGAAATGTAAAATATTATTAAGTCTATCACTTACCCCATATCATGTACTTTGTTTGTTGTGCATATATGCGAGAAAGGCTCCGGAGCGGACGTCGGAGGCGGCCAGCTACACCGGAGCAATCGGTGGATGATGAGGCGGTGTACCTCAATGTGGCGGGTGAGTCTTCCAAAGGACGTGTCTACGGACTCGGGTCCGTAGGGAGAAAGAAGAGGAGATACGGAACTCCTGGTGCTAGCACGTCGCGAGACGCCGGATGTGGTGCGCGGGCGGAGAGTTCGATGTCGTTGCGGAGCAACTACGAAAGGTTATGCACTTCATGCAACGGCGTCTTGGGATGGACATGGACGAAATAGACCTAGGCGAGCACCAACCACCACCACCGCCACCACCACCGCCACCTCATGACCAGCAACAGCGCCGCCGCAAATAGATCCGGTCGATCCACCCCAACAAGGGGACAATGTTGGGCGTGAGACGTAAGCGTGGCTCTCGAGAGATGAGCGGAGTTGGTGATACATAGGTACTTCACTTGTTGTTTGTTTCAAATGCTTAGATTAAAAGTTTTATAGTGTAGACAACTTTAGAAATTCATCGAATTACTTTATGATTCACACTTCTTTTTGTGCATTTTTAGGTCGATGTTCCATATTTTATCGTGGATTTTATTTTTTTTCGCTTTTGCTCCCCCAATTCTTTTTTTTGTTTTGAAGTAAAATATACTATAAGTAGCGAATGTTAGCGAGAATTAATCCATGGGAGAAGAATACATCTTTGTTTGTTGTGTGCAAATCTTATGCGTTGCGGGTTCTCTCGAGTGCTATGATGAAGAAAGTGGTAGAATCGACGAGGGAGCGACATCTTCATGCAATAGCAAATGAATTTGGGAAGTCGATAAAGGGTCGTTTTTCGGTCATCAGTGTTCGGCACATGTAGGCTCTTCTTCTTCTATTATGGCATGTCCGTAGAAGAAGAATAGCCTACATGTTCTCAACACAGATGACCGGAAAAGGACCCTTTATCGATTTCCCAAATTCATTTGCTATGGCATGAAGATGTTGCTCCCTGTCGATTCTACCACTTTCTTCATCATAGCACTCGAGAGAACTCCGCAACGCATAAGATTTTGCACACACAAATGTGCCAAAGATGTTTTCTTCTCCCATGGATTAATTCTGCTAACATTCGCTACTTATAGTATATTTTACTTAAACTGAGGTAAAAAAATTTATTTTGGGGAGGATAATGTATTAAAAATAAAATCCATGATAACTTATGCATCAACTGGGGGTCGAAAGGCGGGTTTGTTGAAGCTCGATGTAGTAGAAGGTTCGATGATGAAGTTCCTTTACTTTTATTTTTCCCTGTTTTTCGGAAAGGCGGGTTTTAGTTTTTCCTATCGTTCTCGAGGGAATGGGTTCATTGCTTTTGACGATGAGCATGTTGTAGACGATTTGTTTCATTTGCATGTTAAACTCATTTTTTTTTTGGTGGTGGTGATTTTGGTCCTTATAGGACTCCAGGTGTCGGAGGTAGGCGTGGTGGGTATAGTGGAGGCAGTGAGCTTGGTGGGGGTTATGGAGGCTTTGGGGGCGTGGCTTTAGGTGCTTATCGAGGTGAATCTTCTCTTGGCTATTCTATTTTAATTAGCGACTGAATCACTTCCTTTCAATAGTTTGTCGTGTAGACTTTTTAAGTTACTTGAATGAGTTTATTGTTGGTGGTTTACTTTGTTTCAAACACTAGTATATTATAGTTAAAACCAAGTTTTTGGTGGTTTTATAGTGATCTCCTATTGCTCCTTCTAAAAAATCAAATTTCTTCTTTTTGTAGATCTTGAATTTTGGAATGTGTTTCTTCTTCCTTATGTTAAAACCAAGTTATTGGTGGTTTTATGTGATAGGAATTCCAATATGACCGGTTATAGCCGTTCTAGGAATCCAGGAAATCAAAAATTCAAATTGAAAGCTTGATTTCCAAAAGTCAAAAATCCCTGGCAGTGGCTAATTAGCGCGCTAATACTTGAATTAGCGCGCTAACTGCAGGGACCTCAAACTAATTAATTTATCCCTTTGTGTTAGCGACCCTTAAACTCGGCCAGGACGTAACCATCCCTTATAAAACATGTTATACATGTTTTACAACTCAACTTACATGATAGGTCCAACTTATAGAAACATTGTTCGCCATCTCCTATGCGTAGGAAAATAGCAACATTGACACCAACTTCAGTCTGTGACTGCATTTGCTTGATGATCATGTTTTTTTTTTGGAAGCATTCTTATTCAACATTGTATGGTTTTTTTATGTTCTTCAATGCTTTTCTTGAACCCCAGCTGGTTTTTTTTTTTTTTTTGAGTAGGAACACATGGCTTGTCGCCTTTGGAGCACACAAGAGTTTAGATTGGGTGAGAGGATGAGTTCTAGAATCATACTTACATGATAGGTTTGTGCTTAACTTTCCTCTTTTCCCTTTTAGCATTCTTGCACTTATGCCATTCTTCTCTTTGTAGATCTTGCAGTTTTGAATGTGTTTTGTCTTCCTTATGTTAAAACCAAGTTTGTGGTGGTTTTATCATGATAGGAAATTCCCATATGACCGTTTATAGCCGTGTTAGGAAGCAGGAAATCAAAAATTACAAATTTAAAGCTTGATTTCCGAAATGGAAAAATATCGCGGTGGCTAATTAGCGCGCTAATCTCGGAATTAGCGCGCTAACTGCAGTACCTCAAACTAATTAATCTCTCCTTTGCCTACTTATTTCGAGTGCATACTCTTTGGTTGTTGCCCTCGAGATGGAGATTCGAAATGCTTCAAAGCTGCGTTTTACTTATTAAATGAAGTCCTTTTTGTGTATACTTCCAAATTTTGGACCTTTTGTGAGTGTTCTTTTTTTTTTTTGCTTGTTGAACGATAGGTGTGGTTGGTTTTTGTGTATACTTCCAAATTTATGGAGCTTTTGTAATACATTACAACTTTCGGTGGATATATAAATTTTTGGGCTAATTTTGAGTTTCACATTTTTTCCTTCTCTTTTGAATTTTTGTTGATATATATTTTTGATGTATGGATGCGCAATTTGGCTTCTTTGGGGGATGTTAGCACCCTCAAGGAGTTGTTGGAGGGTGCGGCGATGGAGTATGTATGTCATATCGGGTTGTATTTTGATTTTTAGGTTGGAGAATCGATTGGCTTATGTATCGGTGCCATATTTAAACAAAACGAGAAAATTAGAGACGGATTAGCAACGGAATTCAAATTTTCCGTTGCTATTCGTCTCTAATTTTCCGTAAATATTTTTATCAATCACAAACGGATCGAGACGGAAATATTAATTCGTCTCGATTCGTCTCTAATTAGAAACGGAATCGAGACGGAATCGAAACGGAATAATCCGTCTCGATTCCGTTTCTAATTAGAGACGGAATCGAGACGGAATCTTTGCATTCCGTCTCGATTCCGTCTCGATTCGTTGTCGATTAGAAACGGAATCGACACGAATTCATAAATTTATTAATTCCGTCTCGATTCCGTTGCTAATCAACAACGAATCGAGACGAATGCAATTACAAATGTACCATTTCGAAATAAAATCCATTTCTCGTTCGTCTGTTCGTTTCTAATTTCCGTCTCAAATTCGTCTCTATCACAATCTCCATCTTTATACTCTCCTTATCCTTTGGAAAAGTCCGGTTATGCATATGTAACCTATCGATCAAACGCTTGTTCTTGCGCGCCATCAAAAGGCGATGAAAATATTTAGTATTTGAATCTCCCTCCTTTGCCAAGTAGCCTTCAATTTTTGACTCGCAATTATGTACTCGGTAAGGAGGAGCTTTGCAAACTCGAACTTAGTCGATTTCTGCTCCATCATCATCTTAAGTCTCAGTCGCTACTACTTTCCATTTCATCCAGGGTGTTAATAGAAGTGTAGAGTTCATTATTCCTAGTTTGTGTTATCCCAAACACATCTTTATTCCAAGCCTTCAACTCCCGATGAAATTTCCATAATTTCCTCATTGAGGTAAATCCTAACCCTCCCTGACTTTCGTCCTAATACCACCATTCTTCTAATGAGTTTTGCAAAGAATTGTGATCCAACTACACATTCTTGAATCAAAATGGGGATGGCCCCCACTGCACTACACTAGTATCTAGGATTGTTGGCGTATGGTCAGACGTCGCACTATTACCAAGAGTTTGCCTACCGTTCGAAAAGGCATTCTAGTCTCGCGCAGATAAGATTAAATGAAAATTAAATGAAAATTAGACCAAGTGTTTCCCCTTTGGAGCAAGGGGAGGTCGATGAGCTCCATATTTTTAATGAACTTATCAAACTTCGCATATTTGTAGTGATTCGAGAGCTATTCGACTTCTCCGTGAGAAACCTAGTGACGTTGAAATCCCCTGCCATACACCAAGGGCTACACAAACCAAACAACGCTCCTAATTCTTCCTAAAACTCATGCCTCCCTCTTGTTGCGGGTGGACCATACACTCAATTCAATCATTAAAAATTATTATTTTCCCCTTCCAACTGAATCGATGTCGAAAATTGGTTTAATAGACATGAGACAACCTTAACCCTACGCGTGTCCCAGATGATTACAATCCCCCACTTGCGCTTACTCAATCGAGTGCCACCCATTCTTTGAATCTCCCACTCCATACTCCAAACACTTATCTCTGACTAAAAACCTCCCTCTTAATATCCTGCAAAATTAAAAAAAAAATCTGGTTTTTGCCTCCTTATCTCCTCCTTAATTATTCCCCTCTTATTTACATCCCCTATACCTCTGACATTCCATGTGAGTATCTTCATCTAGGTGCATCAACACCCCTCCCATCCGACTTGTTGTAATTTACCTCGGATGCAAGTTACACAAGTTTACGCTGCTCTCTCCTCAATTTTACTTCACTAGGTTCCCCTTGTGTACCTTCTCTAGGGAGACTAGAGATTTGGATATCACACTGGGAATGTAAATCCATCGGAGGAACCGATTCCCTTCTTGTATTTCCCATATCATTGAATCTCTTTTCATGATCATCTAGATTAAGTACCCTGAGGTCCGACGATGAATTTAGATAAGCGGTTCCATTCAGGTTTCCCTCTGCGGTGAACCCAAGTGGGACATTTCTAGTTCCACTCTAACTTGCATCAACTGACTAATGGCCTCCACCTTAATCTCCACAACTTCACTTTTCACTCTTTCCCGGAGTGGTAAAACCTCATCTTGAAAATCTAACATCCACTATTCTATTATTTATGCAATTACTTCATTCGGATCCCCATCCTCCCCATTAGCAACGAATTCCGTAGAATCCCTACTTTGAGAGGCAAGCTCATCTCCACCTTGGATCAATGTCTCCCTCTACCTAGGTGATTCACCGCCACGCAACTCCCTGTGTCGTAGCCGAGATCCTTAATTCTATCATCGACAATGTTACCTAATAGCGAACTTCGTCCAATGTCTCCCTTTGTCGATGAACGTATCCTTCCCACCATGAAGATGAGGGTGTTTACTGTAGGGGTCGGTGCATTGTGGTTAACAAGCTGTTTTGACATGCCTTCATAGGTATTGTTGACTGCTTTTGAGCTTGATCCCTATGCCATATCATTCGGGTCTGAAGTTTAAGTAGTCTTGACTTGCTTTGAGGTTGCATTCACAGTGACAATGAAGAAGTTCGTCATCACCGTGTGTTGGGCCTGAAACACCCGAAAGGGATGCCTCATTTTGTAGCTAGAGAAATTGAGACATTTGCACACCATTGGGTATGTGACTGACTTTGTTGGGGCCACGCCCGCTAACATAGCCCTATGATTAGGCTCACATTTGGCCAAAAACACGGAGAGTATGGTATGCACTAGTCAACCCACTTTCTTAGCCTTCACTTGGGCTATGGCCACCCAAATTTGCTCCATACGGTCCAAAAACATATGAAGAGTTGGTTGGACAAGGCCATCTGTTAGACCCCCCGAACTGCCTTAGCGGGCCTGGAGCCCTCGTTCATAGAGTGACCGTTGTTAATCCTAGCCCTCGTACCTTCTCAAGTGTACAACATTTGTAATTTCACGTCAGACATGCCAAGTTCAGATGGACGTTGTTGCACCTTCCCTTTCCACCGGTAGGGGATCTTTGGCGGAGATTCCGGTGCCAGAATAGATCATCCCCCTGTTTCCTCAACTCAGCCACGAGTAGCCCCAAAAGTTCGTTAGACACATGCACGAGTTTGTTCGCCAGCCTCCCACTTCGAAAACCAGATCACCACGAACTTATCCCTGCATGGGACCTCGATTTGAGCTGGGAAGAAACCTTTCTCAGAGCCACGAACCTTCAAGATTGTTTTGTCTCCCCTTTTCGTATTGGTGGTCTATTCAGAGACTTTTAATAAACCTCCATATCTAGATCCGATCGTCTGGAACGCCTATTTGTTCCAGAGATTAAAAGGTAACCCATCGATGGCGATCTAACAGTTATAACCAATGATTTTGTATTATTCTAGTGAAGGCTCAGACGCCATTTTACAACCGAGTCGATCGTGCCACCATCGTACCTTTGAATGCCAATTGCGACCTATCTATGTCCACTTAATCAAAACAAAAGAGGAAAGCCTATCGACCTCGAACTAGAACAAACATGTGGGTCTCCGAAGATGTGTCTCCAAGCAATGAGAGATTGTCCCCTAATCCCATTCGCTAGTGGCCTAGAAAACCACCAACGTAACGTCCCGTCCTTTAATTCTCTAATTGATTGGGTCTCGACCTCCGACAATACCCTTGAGACCCCCTACCCCTTACTCGAGGGTAGTTGTGCTCCTGCAGGGTATTGTGAAGTTGATAAGTCATTTTGGGGGCAACTCTGAGCTCGACCCTGCTTCATATGATTGAGGCACGACAACCTTGGGTGGTGAAGAATTCAGTTGAATGCACAAGGCATTAAGTGTTGTAACCTAATCCTCCAACACCTCCCTTTGCCCCCTTTTCAAGACTATGAGTGAGCCACCTTTTTGTTGCTCAAAATCCCCACTTTGATTGCTCTTTCTCTCTCATTAGCTATCAAGTCAACCATTAAAGTGTTCCTTTGCCTCCTCATGACCCTTATCTGCACTCCCGCAGCCTCCCCGATCACAGCTTTGCAAACTCATGTAAGCCAGAAGATCTCGTCCTCTGTAAATATTATCCAAAACTCCTTTTGAGCTATGGCCTCAGAGACACACACGCCCCCTTGGTCCCTCCTCAAAACCTTGAAGAATTTCCTCTCAACATGAAACGAGAAAAATTTTCTTCCGGGTGCTGGGGTTAATTTCCCTTTGTTCTGAGCCTTATTAGTACCCCCTTGAGATTTACAAACAACCTCTACCCACCCATCATTCCAAGTAGTAGATTCACTTGTCATACCGCTCTACATTACTATTCCAATTGATGACACAAGATCCCTAAAATCTGCACCCCAAAATCCGCACAGTCACTTGCACACCACTTGCTCACAGCTCAGATCTAAGCGAGCAAATGTTGTTTGCAATGGTTACCGGGGTTTCATTGGTGAGTCGTGGAACTAGGGTTTGCACAAGCCAGTTTCAATCAAGAAAGTAGAAGAACAATATTATTGCTAAAATGGGATGCATATTTAATTAAGTAAACTATAGCTAATTAGATACTATTCATTTTATTATTTTTCGACTAATACTACTCATGCTTACATGTACGAAAGAAATGTCGTTTCAGCGTTTACACGAAGAAATTAAATTAAAGTATCAATTAGCATATATCGGCGTGTTTGGTGTCATAACAACTTATATTTTGTTGTATTTTTCGTACTCATATAGTAGGTCATGTTTTCGTTGAAGTGTACAATCATGTTCCTCCACTTTTTATCTCTAATTAATTAATGACTTTAGAGTGTCTTAATTAGTTCAATGAATTTTCGAAGCTGGATCTTATTTGTCACGTGGATTGGTTTTTCAACATCTATCTTTGGATTGTGGGGGAGACAAAAATATATAGAGTGACATAACATTGATACACGCATCAACAATTGTTAATTTGTTAGATCATGTTTAATTATGTCTAGCTTGAGCTGCATAAATGGTACACATCTCGATGTATATCTAATGGCACACAATTGTGTAATTGATGAAAATATATGTATGAATGTACACTAAAACATTTTTGTCTTTAATAAAAGTTTTAAAATTCCTAATATGTTATGTTTTAATTTTCAATACACGTATTACATAGAGGTTCTTTAAAACTCATATCATATTAGGTGTTACTGTATTTAATAACACTCATCTTTAACAGGGGTTTCAAAATCTATATCAAAGATCAAAATTGTTTTAGGGGTAATTTGTATATAGGTATCATCAATTAAAATTATTCGGGTCAATATTGTTCTCCAAATCCTATAAAAAAAATATTTTTCCTTCAAAAACCTGTGCCTCAATTTGTTTATTCAATCAAAATTATTTGGCACAATTATTAATGATCGGATGACCACTTTTTGCAGTTGTTAAGAGTCGTTTCTCAAGAAAAAATAATTATGCATTAGTTAATTAAGATGTGAAAGCTAGAGCATATTATGATGTTTCTCTACGGGACTCAGAAAATATATGAATGAAGATATATATGTATATATAGTGCAAAAACCTCTCTGAAGGTAACCTATGACTAGTATATATATATATATATGCCATAAAAAAATGTATGAAACTATGTTGGAGAAGTTGGGAATAATCCCAAATGGAAAGTACCAACTAAGTGATATTGTTGAAACTTGAAAGAGGGTGGGAGTTCGATTATTCGAGTCCTATTATCCTATAGGGGCATGAAAATCAGGTTTATTTCTTATAAGAAAAAGTATACGTGGAAAATGATTTTTGTACATGGGTATTTGAATATTGACTTTGAGATAACTCGTGATTAATTATGTCATAAAAAATGTATGTATGTAGAATTAGCTTAATTATCTCACTTTGGCTAATTAATTAGTTGCCTCATTACAAATCTTATTAATTATTTACTCGGGCAAGGACAGCAAAAAAAATAAAAAAAAAAAAAAAAAATCAATATTTGACCATTGGGAAGATGTGTGGACAAGGGTATTTGAGTATGGAAACTAATTTTTTGTGGAAGGATATTTGAGTATGAAAAATGCTTTTGTAACTTAGCATGAATACGTTGCACCGACATACACCTGTTGATGCACATGCAAGCATCTTAAAGTGTACTGTAGGGATGACGAGAAATATGTGTCATTTGCGAGAATGTTCGTGTCGAGTTACAATAATAGACTCCCTGATCATATTTCAGAGGCCCCAACCACTACTCTATTCCGTTTTAACTGCAATTGTACTATTATTTAGGTAATGCTATTTGGAGTATTCATGAGTTCAGACTCAAAAATACTTTTTATTTCAAAGTCATCATCAAACAATAAATATCGCAAACACAATCACTTATAAAATTCTTTTCATACCCTTCAAAAATTATAAAATTTTTAAAAACTCTTACCAATTCGGACTCATAATATAAATAAATTTATTGTTATTTATTTTATAAGCAAAATTAATTTTGCAGACATGGTCCATATTTTGATCGATGCATATGCGTGATGAGTTAAGGGCATTAGCCATTTGGGGCCCTGATGATCCATACAACATGCATTGTAATTAGGATCACTTTTTAGAAGTCCAATCAGTACCACATATAAACCCTGACAGGCTGATATGATAGAAATGACATCAACCACGAAGTATGTCCACTTGAAAAGTACGAAATATATGAGAGCGGTAGTTGTATGGTCACGTAGAGGGGACATGCATATACAAGACAATTGGTCTGTAGAAAGAACGGCCTTCGCCCCAATATATTGTAGCTTAATTTAGGCTCATTTAATGCCAATGCTGTCATATACAAGTACTTCTTATCTTACAGCAGTATGTGTCCTTAGAGGAGCTGGGATGTCAAAGTGGGAACTACTACTTGTCGTTCCCACTGTTCGAAATAACAACATTTTCGTGGGGTACTACCTCAATGTGGATGCTCTAAAAGTGTAAATAAAATGATTTGACGCCCTTGTGGTTCTTCCCCTCAGGTGCAATATTAATTTGAGCAAAATTTCGGATACTCTGCAATAATCTATAATTAAAAAAAAAATTCGCAATTACGTTTTCCCTTTTTTTTAGTTTTCCATGTGGTGTGTGGTATTGGCACTCCAACTGTATGACTAATTCACGTTCGGGCAATAATGGGCTTATGCCGGGGCGGCCTTTGATGGTTAGTCATAGTATATAGTTTAGTAATAAATGGGCCGGCCTTCTTCAACCCAACGAAAAAATGGGCCTTGTCGTTCATTGTTGTGTTTCAATAGTGCTTTTTAAAATAGGCCTAGCTAGCCTCGTTAGTACCATTGAATGAATATGAAGGACTGGGCTGGGCTTTCAATATGCTGGTTCAGTTGCTTGTAACTTATTGCTCATTTTGTCACAAAGAGACATCAGTGTGCATGGTACCTAATGAAGCAACCAAAAGAAGAAGATAAAAAAAGGGCTAACTATTGAAACCCAAAGAAGCTTTCAAAGCTCTTTTTAGTTTAACAATGTCAATATCGTAGGAAGATCCTAACTACCTCTCAAATTAACTATTTATACTCCCATATAAGTTCAAATTCAACTAGGACTCTAATAAGAAACGTAAACATAAGGACTTCTAAGAAACATGAATTGACTTGTGTATATCCTATATAACTACTAATACTTATCATAATAGTTACACTTTGCACCAACTCCCCCTAACTTTTAAAAATGAATCCTCGAGTTAGCTAGCATGAAGTATCTGAAATAGCAACACGAACTTCAGAATCATCAGGTGGAAAATATTCATAAATGTCGGCAACATTGAAAGTAGAAGAGATTTGCAGACTAGGCAGGAGATCAATGATGTAAGCATTATCACTAATCTTGCTCAGAATCATCAGTTTGTGGATGGTAAGCACTACTGAATTGCGATGAAGTATCAAGCTTTTTCCATAAAACCCGCCAAAAATGACTAACAAACTTGACGTCACGATCAGAAGTGATGGACTTGGGAACTCCATGAAGGCGAACTACTTCTTTAAAGAAGAGATTGGCTATGTAGCTTACATCCGCAGTTTTCCGATAAGGAATATAATGAGACATTTATGAAAATCTGTCTACTACGACAAACACTGAATCAACATGTCTTTGTGTCTTTGGTAACCTAAGAATAAAATCCATACTCAAGTCTTCCCAAATAGTCTTAGGCACTGGCAAAGGAGAACATAAACCCGTATTTCGAGATTGTCCCTTAGCACTTTGACATATGGCACAACGTTGAACAAACTTCGAGAGATCTCGTTTTATGTGTGGCCAGTATAAGCGATCTGTAATGAGAGTAATTGTCTCATCACGATCAATGTGAGCTGCCTGTTGTCGTAGAGAAATCCTAGGAATGCAAAGTTGATTACCCTTGAATAGAAAACTTTGATGCAAATAATAGTCATCAATGCGTTCCTTTTGAATACATTTTGCCCAAATTTCGCTGAAATCTTCATCAAACTCATATAACTCACGTAAAGAGTCAAACCCAATCACATGAGTTTGCATAACTGTCAATAAATGAGTACGCCAACTCAAAGCATTAGAAACTTTATTCAATTGGCCTGAGCGATGCTTGAAAACAAATGTAAACCGTTGTAAAAAGAGTACCCATCTCGCATGTGTTCTGTTCAAATTCTTTTGAGAGTTTACAAATTTAAGTGCTTAATGATCACTATGAAGAACAAACTCTTTTTGAACCAGATAATGTTCCCAATGCTTCAATGCTCGTATAATGGCATAAAGTTCCTGTTCATATGTAGTCCATCGTTGTCTAGCTAAACTTAAATTTCTCGCTAAAAAAATCAACTGGCACTACAAAAAAACAGCAAATCAGAAACGGAATTAGAAACGGAAATAAGTTCCGTTTCTAAATCAGAAACGAAATTAGAAACGGAATAAGTTCCGTCTCTAAATTAAAAAGTTAGCGACGGAATTGAGACGGAAATATTCAGAGACGGATTTGAGATGGATCAGAGACGGAATTTGAGACGGAATTAGAGACGGAATTAAATTCCGTCTCTAAAAAATGGCGCCAACATTCCCACCAAAACTTTCTTTTTTTTCAACCGTTCATTATGTCTCGAGATTCGTGCATGCTTGATCTACATACCCACAACAGTCCGCCTCTCTCTGTCTCTCAAAACCTCTCTCTGTCTCAACAAACCTCTCCCTCGCCGCTCTCTCTCTCTCAACAAACCTCTCTCCTCACCGCTCTCACCGCTCTCTCTCACCGTCACCGCTCTCTCTCTCTCTCTCTCTCATCGTCGCCGCTCTCTCGCTCTCTTTCTCACCGTCACCGCACTTCTCTCTCTCTCTCGCGCTCTCTGCTCACCGTCACCGCTTTCTCTCTCTCTCTCTCTCACCGTCGCCGCTCTCTGGTCTCTTTCTCACCGTCACCGCACTCTCTCTCTCTCTCTCTCTCTCGCACCTCTCTACTCTCACTCTCACCAATAGCCATGTTGTTCGTCTGAATCGATTTCGCGTACCAAACCCTAGATTTAGTCCCCTCCGATTCCGTCTTGGTTTCTAGGGTTCGTTCTAGGGTTTCTTTGATGAGGCGTGGAGTCTAAAATCGAGTTCGTGATCGATAGGGTTTTGAAGGGTCTGCGGAGATTCGGAGAATGACGGACCAGGAACTGGAGCTCGAGCTCAACGAAGCCGGACGCGCCTCGGCGACCCCCCCAGCTCGGTCGACGACTTGCTGGGGATTCTCGATGTGAGTTCTGTTTTTGGTTTCTAGGGTTTCGATTTTAGATTTTTTTTTATTGTTTGGTTTCTCGAAGATTGCATGTGAGTTTTTTGGGGTTTTGTGGTGTCTAGGGTTTGTTTTTGTGTTTTCGGTAATGGGGTTTTGGTAGAGTTTTGTTTGGTCTTGAAAGCTTCGATCTTTCGTGTTTGGTTTTGTGTTTTTCAGCTTTTTGTTTCAATTTGTTCAATTTTCTTCCCTCCCATTTTTTTGTTAAACAATTTTCTTGTAGGTACTTCTTGAATGTTTGTAGAAGACATTGCATTTAGGTATGTTTTGAGTGGACGCATAATGTTAGTTCGTATGTTCTTTTTCGACAATTTTATTTCTACCATTGCTTATCTTTGCCTTGCTAGTTAGCAATCGTGCTCTCAACATGGCTTGTGAAATTTTGCAATTGGAACTTGGAAATATGAACTTGCGCTTATTCGGATCGCCGGAAAGTTTTATGGACAAGCGCAGCGCATGTAAGTATGACATACATATTTATATATTAGAGGTAGAGAGATTTTGGAGAATTTTTAAGGAGATGATCAAAGCTAGGGGTGGTGTACAAGTTGGTAAGTAGATCTACACAATTAGTTTGCAAAGTTTTGTTTAAAATTAGAGGTTCAATTTTTGTTTTTCTTTGACTTATAGGGTAAATGAAGTTATTTTCAAAATTGCTTTACATATTTGAGTCACTTAATGCTTCATATAAAAATGCGCAAGATTACAACACGGTTTACAACAATACAATAGCAAACTTCAGCGAGATAGCGATTCATACAAGCAAGCCTTGAACATCTTGAACAAGAAAAGTCTCGTAATGATAGAGAGCCTCGCAATGTTGCAGAGGAAAATATGGCATGTTGCGGGATGAATTATCTTCATTCCAAGTAAGTATGGTAATACTTGGAAGCGTTACTTCTTTCCATGCGGTAGAACTTGCCGAATTCTCCTTCCTCTCCATTTTCTTGTTTGAATCATCATGCTTGATCGAGATGTAACCTTTTGTAACTTAGTTGAATTTATAACTTTCGCTTAATTATTTGTTTGTAGGTGGTCGTTTATGACCCAAATTGATCATTTTATGGATTCTTCGTTTGATGCATAATGGATTTTCATAGTTTATGAGCGACATTCCCACGTTCCTATTCTCTTAAATATCCACATTAGAAGATCACAGATTTTGGTATTAGTGCTTAGGTTTAGAGAATTCAAAGTGGCAATGGTATGTTAGATGTTTCTCTTTAGTTGTTTTTTAGACTAACTATTGATGTGAATTTGAATCATTCTTTTTCCTTTTAGGGACTTGAAAATGGTTCTCTTTAGTTGTTTGATGCATAATGGATTTATGACATAATTAGCTAATGAGTAGTAATTAGAAACTATTTATTCGGATTTTATCTTTTATAGTTTCAGCTCAATGTGCCAAACAATTTATTAGAATTTTATTAGAAATTTGCTACTTGCTTACAATGTATTCTTTTTTGGAACTTTGTAGGAAGCTGATAGGCTTAGATAAGTGATTGAGAAGGAAATGCTAAAAGTCGAGGTAAGTTTGTTCTTCCCAAAATGACTTGTAATTTTTCCACATGACCTTATTAAATGTGTAAATTCACAAATGTTTAGTTTAGTTAACAGTTCCATGCTTAATAGAGTTGTCTAATGACTCGCTCTTTGTATTGTTGAAATAGAGCATTTTGACTTAAAACATAAGCCATAAACCAAAGATAGAGATGGGCAAAACATTGGTTAAATATTTAAGAGAAAGAAGTAGTTAAGCAATTCTACCCATTAACCAAAGATTACTTTTAGTCTCTTAAAAAATTCATAAGATACTACTTTGAGAATCAATGAAAAATATTTAAAATTGGTCTTTGGTTTGTTCATCTACCCCTTAACCAAAGATCAAATTTTAATATTTTTTAAATAAATTCAGTAAATACTACTTTAAGAATCCATGAAAAACATATTTAAAATTGGTTTTGGTTCATTCATTTTTTGATTGAAATATTCGATTAAGTGGTTTAATGCATAAATTTTACTTGAATATGATCTATAATTTGCATTGTTGTTTGAATAAGGATATGTCTTCTTTAAATTTAGGCAATAACAAGTCCATATCATTTTTTTTGGTGTGATCAATAGTTTGATACTCATTAAGTTCATACTTCACAACTTAAAAGGTATCCTAGTTCCTCATCAAGTTGATATTGTCAAACTCAACCTATGTAGAATATTGTGTGCTCTAGATAAAGGTAAAGGAGTCACCGTCACGCTTGGAAAATAAGGGGTGGGTTGCAATAGGCTGAAAGCCAATGTAAATCGATCTTTATGAAATGGATTAAACAGGTTTATTGTTTGGTTCTTGAAAGTTAAAAAAGCTCAGTTTGAAATGAGATGAGTGAGCTTATGATAAATTTTGTAGCTTGTGAAAGTGGATTGATTGAAAATAGTCTTATGAGTTTTTGGTCTATCTATGAGGTAGCATATTTTTGTTTTCTTATATGTATTTAGAAAATGAAGATAAAAGTGAAAATGACAAACATTGCTATCTTCCTCCTACTTTGGATTGGTAAGAATTTAATTTACTTAAATCGGTATATGCAGTGTTTATCATCGTTTGTGGATTCTTAAATCTCAAATGAATTAATGTTAATCTTTTTGCTTGTTTGTAGACTTTGATGGTCGAGTGCAGGGATCGTCACTATAAGTTCGATGTGAGTCATTGCTCTTCTACCTTAGCTCTATCTCCTATGATGCTTATGTCCCTGAAAAATTTAAGTTCAACTATTCAATTATTAAGTTGTTTCAAATGTCCCTTGGCTGTGCAGGTGGTGTTGAAGAACATCTCAAGACTTTTCGATTGATAATTCTTTTTGTGCATATTTATAGGATTGTAAGTTTTTTTTTTGTGGTTGTTGAACAATAGGATTGGTGGTTTTGTGAATACTTAGAAATTTGGAGCATTTGTAATACTATACAATTTTTTTTGGATATATATCTTTTTCAATTTTCAATTTTTACATTTTTGTTCTCTCAATTGAATATTTGTTGATATATATTGTCGATGTATGAATGTCAATTTATTATATATTGGCAGGTTAAATGTGCTTGGATTGAGACCTATATATGTATGAATGTCAATTTATTTTTTTTGGATTCCGTTGCTATTTCCGTCTCTAATTTTCGTTTTTGTAAGATACATAAATCAGAAACGGATCAAATTCCGTCTCTGATCCGTCTCTGATTAGCAACGGATCAGAGACGGAAATAATCAGAAACGGAATTTATCTCGTCTCTAATCAGAAACGGAATTAGAGACGGAATAAATTCCGTTTCTAATCAGAAACGGAATTTATTCCGTTTCTAATCCGTCTCTAAATCAGAAACGGAATCCATTTTCCGTTTCTGATCCAATCAGCGACGACGTTTTCAGAGACGGAACGCATTCCGTCTCTGTTCCGTTTCTGAATCCAATCAGAGACGGAATTTTTGCAAATCAGAAACGGAAAATTCCGTTTCTGATTTGCTGTTTTTTTGTAGTGTGGACGACCATCTTGGAGAAGAACTGCACCTATTTTAGTAGCAAAGGCATCAATTTCAACTTCAAAAACTTTCTCAAAATTAGGAAGTGTCAACGTAGGAGCATAACTAAGTTTTCTTTGATAAGAGCATAACTAATGTCTTGTGGTTACCCCATTGAAACTTTCCAAGCTTTAAGCAATCAGTGAGCGGGGCGACAATAGTGTTGAATCATTTGACAAAGCGCATGTAAAATGTAGCAAACCGTGAAAACTTTGAAGTTCATGGATAGTGGATGAGGTAGGCCAATCTCTAATAGCTTGAACTTTTCTTTCATCAGCTTGAATTCCATGCTCACCCACAATGAATCCCAAGAACAACAACTTAGTAACAAGGAATTCACATTTCTTTATATTCAAATAAAGCTTGTTGGCATGAAGAACATTAAGTACTTTCTTTAAGTGTAAGAGATGACTATCAACATCCTTGCTATACACCAAAATATTATCAAAGTAAACCACCACTGAGTGCCCAATGAAAGGTTTTAAGATTTGATTCATGAGTAGCATGAATGTACTAGGCGCATTGCTCTACCCAAAAGGCATGACAAGCCATTCATATAACCATTCTCTAGTTTTAAAGGCGGTCTTCCACTCATTACCTTCCATATGCGAATTTGGTGATATCCACTCCGAAGATCCATTATAGAGAACACCTTTGAACCCTCCAATTTGTCAAGCATGTCTTCTAGGCAAGGAATAGGAAATCGATATTTGATGGTGATCTTGTTTATGGCCCTACTATCCACACACATATGCCACGTCCCATCTTTTTTTAGTGTAAGTAAAGCAGGGACTGCACATGGACTCAAGCTTGGTCTTATCAACCCCTTCAACAACAGCTCATCAATTTGTTGTTGAAGTATAGAATGTTCATTAAGACTCATTCGATAGTGTGGAAGGTTAGGAAGGATGGCCCCTTGTATAAGATAATGTTTACTGAATATTGCATAACGACGGAGTTGAGGAGGCAAATCTTTTGGTGTAAGATCAGCATACTCTAACAAAATAGTCTCTAATTCAGGAGGTACACTATAGAAGTTGTAGCAACAACTTTAGGAATTAAAGCCAAAACACCACCACTTTCTTTCATCTGCTTAGTAAATTCAACACCAATGATTGCAAGTAATACATCTTTATTCTTCTTCTTAAGTGTTGTCCTAATAAGATGAGAGGACAAAGGAACACTACAAAAAAACATCAAATCAGAAACGGAATTAGAAACGGAAATAAGATCCGTTTCTAAATCAGAAACGGAATTAGAAACGGAATAAGTTCCGTTTCTAAATTAAAAAGTTAGCGACGAAATTGAGACGGAAACATTCAGAGTCGGATTTGAGACGGATCAGAGACGGAATTAGAGACGAAATTAGAGACGGAATTAAATTCCGTCTCTGAAAAATGGCGCCAACATTCCCGCCAAAACTTTATTTTGTTATACCCGTTCATCAAATCTCGAGATTTGTGACAACAAATCTCGAGATTTCTCTTTACCCCCTCCAAAACCCCCCTCGTCTCGTCCTCCCCACCACCAAAAGCCACCGAAAGCCCTAACCAAGCAAACCCACCGCGCGATTCGATCTCATCGTCTTCGTCGTCTCTCCTCTATACTCTCTCTCCTCTCTCGGTCGCGCCGTCTCTCCGGTCCACCGACCCCCAAATCTCCAACCCCCAACAAATCGGCGTCTCTGTTCCGTTGCTCTCAACTCTCTCTCTTTGGTCTCTCCGTCTCTCTCCGCCACCGCCCCCGAATCCCCAACCCCCAACAAGTCGTCCTAGCACTACATTGCTCCCTGGCAGCGCTGCCCTGCTCTGGTCCTGTTCGGTTGTCTTGCACCATTTCAGTCCGCGCCTCTGCTCCTCCCGGGTCTCACTTCGTGCTCTCATTCAGTCCCCTCTTCGATCTCTGTTCGGTGGTATTGTGCTCTCATTCATTCCGCGCCTCGTTGTGCTTGATTGGTGAGTTCTCCCTCTTTCCTCTCGAACCATTGTTTTTGGTGAATTGGCAGTGACATGTTATGTAGGTGTTCTTTGCTATTTTATCATATCTTGATGTTGGTTTACCTATTTAAATGTATAATTTAAATAAATTTGATTTGGTTGTAACTTTACCAGTATGTCTCCCTTGCTATTATATGATATCTTGATGTGTATAACTATTCAGCTATCATAAGTGATATATTGATGTCTTTGTTATATGTTCGGTGTCTCTCTTGATGTGTTATGTAGGTGTTTAACTAACATTTATAAAAAGAACAAGTTTCCACTTCCTTTCAGTCTAATGAAATCAAGAATTTTCGTTCAGTATTTTTGTTCAAATTTATCATGTTAGGCATTGTTTTTTATTCCTTGCTATTTTATTATGTTTGGTTATGCTATTCTGAAATGCCAAAAAATTGATAATAGGTGCAATGATCTGAAATATGAAAATCTAATTCTGAATATACTAGGTATTACTTTGATCATAGTTCTTTGCATGATTCTTGATCTCATTCAAGAGCTTAGTGAAAGAAGTGATGGTTGTGGCTATGTCTTCATCTGAGCCAACTCGAAAGTCTCATAGTGCCCTCGATTATCAACTTTTTCTTCACTTGATGTTTACCTTTATAATGTACCCTAAGCTTCTCCTTCACTTCCTTAGTTGTTTGACAAGCCCTAACTCGTTAAATTTGTTCTCATAAAGCGAGGAAAAAAATTATTCATGCCTTGATCATTGGAGAGCTCAATCTTGGTCTCCTCAATGATGTATTCTCTCATGGCCCCGTTCGATTGGACTGTACCTATTCTCAATTGACTCCCACAAAAGTCTAATTTTCACCATAATGTAGAACTTCATCCTTACTTTCCAATGAGCATAGTTGGTATAGATAAAAAACACTTTGAATTTTCAACTCCCTATCCTTAGTTCAATGAAAAGTTAAAACAATTACTTTCTAATCCAGGCATCTTACATATTTATGATGAGGTAAATAATCCAGTTAGAGGAATATCGAATAAATGTTGTTGTACTTTGCATTTCGTGCCTTGAATTGCATTCAAACATTAATACTTAGCAAGATAATAATTAAGGACAACATTAGATATTAAAGTAAATTTGATCTATCACTGTTCTAGCATTTCTTAATAAAACCTATAATTATATAAGTCATTCCATGACTAGAGTGATCTAATTACATCTATCATTATATGAAAAGAGACATTACATTACAATACGATCATAAATGAAACCTGAGACATCGTGTAACGCTGACTAGTTAGAAAATTAATGACTTTCTAACTTTGTCAATTTATTCTCTATTCACGAGTTCAACAAGAACCTCGTTCTTTCACTTAGCTATCAATTTCTTCTAGATTGTCTTGATCGCTATTCCGATTTACACTATTCTTCAATTAGTGAGATTTCCTATCATCTTAATCATTATGGTTTCATTACTTGAATAGACAACCGGCTCGACAACGGTTACGTTCGAATAGGAATGTCGTCTACAAGTAGAGACTCGGATGTACAACCGGCTCGACAACGGTTACGTTCGAATTGAATTCGCGGCGAAGGTTAAAGAATTCATATCTTTTGCCAAACAACATTGTCCTACATACCAAAGTGAAAGGAAGATTAGATGTCCGTGCAATTTTAATAAATGTCGACTTGTACCGTAACTGGACGTCGAAAAGGTTGAGTACCACATATGTAGGTATGGATTTGTCCCAGGATATCACTGTTGGTACAAACATGGTGAGAACGGAGATGAAGGCCCGCAAAACTTTTACGAAATGGATAGCCATATTGATGATGCTGATGTGGGAGGATACGATCCGACACCTTACCGCGAGATGCTACACAACGTGGCAGGTCCAAGTTTCAATTGGAATGACGTGGAAGAATCTCCAAACCCCCAAGCACGCCAACTATATGACATGATTGATGCAAGTAGGGAACAATTGTGGCCTGGTTGCGAAACCATGACAACGTTGTCCGCAATGGCAAGATTACTCGCGATCAAGTCTGAACATCATATATCTGAACGAGGGTATAATGAAATCATTAAACTCATGAAGGATTGTTTGCCAAATGACAACTCATTGGTTGAAAGTTTTTATGCCACTAAAAGACTAATGCGAATTCTAGGTCTACCTGTTGAGAAAATAGATTGTTGTGAGGACCAATGTATGATTTATTGGGGAGTGGACTCTGAGTTGACGTCATGTAAATTTTGTGGGAAATCACGATACATTGCACATCGACGACGTCGTGGTCGGAACACAAAAAACCGCCCTTGCAAAAGAATGTACTACTTCCCTTTGGGCCCTCGGTTGCAACGATTGTATGCGTCTGAGTCAACCGCAAAACATATGCGATGACATGAAGATCATTCATCGCCAGAAGATGTTATGCAACACTGTTCTGATTCGATTGCTTGGAGACATTTTAATGACGTCAATAGAGACTTCGCCGCCGAGGTTCGGAATGTTCGTTTAGGATTGTGCACTGATGGTTTTCAAGTATTTGGGCTTTCCGGGAAATCGTACTCTTCGTGGCCCGTGATTTTGACTCCTTACAACCTTCCACCGTCAATGTGCATGAAATATGAGTTTATGTTCTTAACGGTTATCGTTCCTGGACCGACCAGCCCAAAGCAGAAAATCGACGTGTTCCTTCAGCCGCTTGTGAAAGAGTTGCAAGATTTATGGAACAATGGGGTGATTACATACGACGTCTCCACCAAGACAAATTTTCTCATGCGAGTTGCCCTTTTATGGACTGTTAGTGATTTCCCTGCATATAGCATGTTGTCCGGTTGGAGCACACACGGTAAGTACGCTTGTCCATATTGTATGGAGGATACAAATGCATTTCAATTGCGAAATGGTGGTAAGACATCGTGGTTCGACTGTCACCGTCATTTCTTGGCGAAGTCATCACCATTAAGGAAAGACAAAAAAATTTTCATTAGAGGCAAAATGGTCATAAATGATGATCCGCCCGCTTTGCGTTCTGGTGAAGAAATTTTGGAAGAAATTGAATCGTTTGGCTTGATGAAGGTGACAGAAATCGAAGCTGAATCTGTGAATGGGCGGATAGCTAAGAATTCGGGATGGAGGAAGAAAAGCATATTCTGGGGACTTGCCGTATTGGAAGACAAACTTGATCCGCCACAACTTAGATGTCATGCACATCGAGAAAATGTTTTTGACAACATATTCAACACTATTATGTGTGTACCGGGCAAGAGTAAGGACAATGCAAAATCGAGGCAAGATATTCGTGAATATTGTCACCGACCTTCTCTACACATTGATTCGGCGACAAATACTTACGTCATTGGGTGTTATGCTCTTGATACATCAAAAAAATAAAAGTTGTGCGAGTGGGTTGAAAAATTGCGTTTTCCTGATGGTTACGCATCGAATCTTGGTCGATGTGTAGATCCAAAGAAACTGCGAATGTTCGGCATGAAGAGCCATGATTGTCATATATTCATGCAACGGTTGATACCAATTGCATTCAGAGAACTCCTCCCAAACCCGGTTTGGGTTGCAATTAGCGAATTAATATTCCCTCCAAGCTTATTTGACTCTATGGAACACCTACCAATCCACTTGGCCTACGAGGCCCGTCTGACCGGTCCCGTTCAATTTCGATGGATGTATCCATTTGAGAGGTACTATCTTGAGCCCTTGAATTTATTTTCTCATTCAATAGGTTTTATATCAACATTTCCTATAACATTCATACTGGTACCTTAAACATTTGAAGAACAATGTGCGAAATAAAGCGAAAGTTGAGGGCTCCATGTGTAATGCTTATTTGGTCGAAGATGTCGCATCCTTTTGTTCTTACTACTTCGAAGATCACGTCTTTACGTTGCATGACAAAGTGCCACGTAACGACAATGGCGGTCTCGGGCCCACACCGAACTTCGTCGGCAATTTCTCAATTTTCACTTATCCTGGTCGACTCATGGGCAAGTCGAAGGAGCGGTACTTAACAGAGCAGGAGTATAATGCCGCTCATTCGTACATACCGCTCAATTGTCCAGAGATCGCTCCTTACGTTCAGTATGGCCGTCACTTTCATTCAATAATGCTGTACATTCATTGTTCATATTTTAGTAAGACAACCTACTTACATGTTCGTTTCTTCTAGGATATTCGTCGATGAAATCACTCAAGCAATGGGGGAGTCGGAAGTTGATAGTAGTCTAGAGCACAACTTCCCCATTTGGTTTCAAACATATGTAAGGTCATTACTTTTGTACGTTATAGATTCATAAATTTCTTCCATAGTAATGTGTCATATTACATTTCTAATTTTTTTGAATAGGCTCGGAATTCTATAGTTGACGAGACGCTCGTTGATCTTTCTGTTGGTCCTAGTCGATCATGTACTGTCTACCCTGGTTACCTTGTTAATGGGTATAAGTTCCACTCCGCAACATATGACGTTAATAGATCGACGCAGAGCAGCGGTGTTTTGGTGAAGGGTTCAAACTACGCCGATGTTTCCCATAACTATTATGGAGTACTGCAAGAGGTTGTGGAGATTGAGTATACCGGCCTCAAGCGTGTGGTCTTGTTTAAGTGTGAATGGTATGACCCTACACCGAATCATGGTGTGAGGACTCACCCAACACTTCAATTGGTAGAGGTTCATCGAAGTCGACGATATAACAACTACGAGCCATTTGTACTAGCAATGCAAGCCACTCAAGTCTACTACCTTTCGTACCCTTCTATGAGGAACGACCGATAAGAATGGCTAGCAGTTTGTTGCTGTCGGCCAAAATTCGCTGACGAGGAAACTAGCAAAGACGATAATGACCGGGGCTCGACAGAGATTGCTTTCCAAGATGGGATGCCCACCACGTGCGTAGTCGATGATGCAATCGCCGATATCAACAATCTGGATGATCCGACTGGGACTCGATTCATTGTTGAAGCGGGTCCAAGTGAAGAAGTTTATAGTGGAGATGATTCAGAAGAAGAATCCTCACCTTCTACTCATGAGAGTGAATTTGAAACGGATGATAGCGAATAATGTATGTATATGATATGTCAACGTCCAATAATGTAGTTACTTTTATTAGCATGGATCCTGTGTTATTAAGTCCAATCATTTAGACTTAATTTCTAATTTTTGTATGCCCACCTTCTCTGATGCATTATTGCTATTTTGTTAGGTTTCATGGCCGGAGGTGGTCATCCCCCACGTCGAGGTTTCCCATTAGGAGGCCATCGTCCAGGCGGAAGAGGTGCAGCACCGACCTCTGGCGGCGAAATACCTACTGGGCCTCATGGTCAGGCCACACGAGGGGTCCATAGAGTTCGTGGCGGTCGAGGTCGTAGGTCGATACCTGCATTATCGATTCCGACTTCTCGGTCTCTCGAGCACGATACAGCTGCAGCGTTACCTTCCCCTTCCATACCGTCGGCGTCGTCTGTACCATCATCATCGTCATCAAGGACTATACCAAATCTGCACTTCCAGTTACCATCAACGACATCAAGGACTCTTTTCCCCACGAGGCCTGCACCCCCACCACGGCAAGAAGACGGCAAGCAAGAAGACCGGCATCCCCACAAGAAGACGTAAGAGCGGGGTTGGAGGTGACGGGCCCTCCGCGGCCACCTCTCGAGGACGGGGATGGAGCCCTCGCGTGCGGGGATCCCTATCAGACTGATTGCCAATGATACGTAAGTTTGTGTTTGACTCTTATATGTCGTTTTAAATATGGATGTCAATTATTGAAGAAGTAGTTAAGGTGATATGCATGTTCATGAAACACAGGGAGTTGCATCCTTCGCATTTTTGTGCAAGGAGGATGACAAAAGTTTTCAAACGATGGATGATTCCTGAAGGGTATTGTTGGAAGTCGGTACCGCCTCATCGTAAAGACCAATACTGGCGCCAATGGAAGGTAAACACGACTACTAAATGCCTTATGATTTATACTATTTTCTCAATGTCTCGTAACAATAGCAATCGCCAATTTGTAGGTATTTTTTAGATGGGATGACGCGATTCCCGAGGATCTCGTGCGAGCGGTGTACGACAGGCTTGCAGGCACAAGGTACACCGCATTGATGCACAAGTTAAAGAAGAGTCGTGTGCAGCCAGTTTTTGTTACAGATGAGGCATGGAGGAGATACTTTGAGTACTGGGAGAGGGAGGACTTCCAGGTCAGGTCTAGGCAAGCGACGGAGAATAGGAACACTGAGGTCGAAGGCCCTGGGACTGGACCCTCGAAGCACGGTGGTGGTTCCGTGTCTTTTGTGACTACCCAAGAAAGATTGGTAAGTTTTTTGTAACATCTTGGATATTTTTTACATTTATACACTTGTTCACTATGTTTGGTCCTGCACGCAGACTGATTCATCCGAGACGCCACCGACTGTGAATGACTTGTATTTGCATATCCACACCGTAAATCACGACAGGACGACATTCATCGATACTAGATCAGAGCGGTTCTATGTAAGTATAGAAATTATATGTAAAATAGTATTAAGTTTACTTTAACCCATATCATGTATTTTGTTTGTTGTTCATATCTGCAAGATAGGCTCCAGAGCAGACGTCAGGAGCTGACCCAGGCTACACCGGACCAATCGGTGGATGATGAGGCGGTGTACCTCAATGTGGCGGGTGAGTGTTCCAAAGGACGTGTCTACGGACTCGGGTCCGCAGGGAGAAAGAAGAGGAGATACGGAGATCCTGGTGCTAGCACGTCGGAGATGCCGGATGTGGTGCCGCGGGCCGAGTTCAATGTCGTTGCGGAGCAATTACGAAAGGTTATGGAGTTCATGCAGCAGCATCTCGGGATGAACATGGACGAAGCAGGCCTAGCTCAACAACAACCACCACCACCGCCACCACCACCGCCACCGCCACCTCATGACGAGCAACAGCTGCCGCAAATAGATCCGGTCGATCCACCACAACAAGGGGACAATGTTGAGCGTGAGACATAAGCGTGGCTCTCGAGAGATGAGCAGGTTGGTGATACATAGGTATTTCACTTGTTGTTTGTGGAAATTCTTAGATTAAACGTTTGCCTTTGTAGACAACTTTAGCAATTCTTCGAATTACTTTATGATTGACACTTTTTTTTGTGCATATTTAGATTGATATTCCATAATTTATCGTGGATTTTATTTTTTTGACCTTTTCCGTCTTTGCTAGAAAAATTCTTATGTAAAGAAAAATATATTATATATACAGAATGTTTGCAGAATATTTTGGAGAAGAAAACATGCTGGTTGTTGTGTAGTCTTATGCCGTTGCAGGTTCTCTCGAGTGCGATGATGAAGAAAGTGGTAGAATTGACAGGGAGCAACATTTTCATGCCATAGCAAATGAATTTGGGAAATCGATAAAGGCTCGTTTTTCGGTCATCTGCGTTGAGAACATGTAGGCTCTTGTTCTTCTAGAATTAGCTTCGTGTTGCCGATCATGTACGCTCTTGTTTTCTATAAAAGCTAATTCTAGAAGAAGAAGAGCCTACATGTTCTCAACACAGATGACCGAAAAACGACCCTTTATCGATTTCCCAAATTCATTTGCTATGGCATGATCCGAATGGCTCCCTGTCAATTCTACCACTTTCTTCATCATAGCACTCGAGAGAACCTGCAACGGCATAAGACTTGCACACAACAGCCAACATGTTTTTTTCTCCCAAATATTCTGCAACCATTCTGTAGATATAGTATATTTTTCTTTAAATAAGAATTTTTCTAGCAAAGGAAAAGGTCAAAAAAGTAAACAACATGATAGATTATGTATGAACTGGGATTCCAAGGCAACTAAGATATACAGAGGATAAAGGAAGAAAACATTTACCCGCAATTCATGGTGGGCTCGTTCATCTCAAATGTATGCATCCAATAATCTAAGCAGCACACTGAGTTTTTGCTAGGAAGTGAAACAATTGTCATACAACAATTGTCATACTTTGTTTGGCATAACTAATGAATGCGGGGGTTTATACACAATATTGAACCTTATAACTAACCTAAGAATTGATTTGGAATGCTTTTTTTATGTGAAAGTTGATGATTCTTAGGTCTAAGTGTTGAGTTGATCTTGTGCATCACCGTGGCATTTGTTAGTTTCTTATAATTGATTGCATTGCTCTATTAACATTCATTTATTAGTGTTCATATCTGCTTATTTTTTTTGCTTGTATGTTTAAGTTGTATACAATAGTTTAGTCTCACACATCCTCCATTAAAATCAGATTTTTTCATATATTTGTCTCCTAAACTAACAAAATTCCATGTGGTTAGGTCCCTTGACATTTCATTATTAGTATGGAAAATGGTATCCTATTAGAGTTTTATTTTATCTCGTCAGACATTTGTGAAAATATATCACATTATATCATTCGTATTGCTTAATATTCTAAGTCTTATCGTGACTCGTTACTATGGAACTTCTATTTCAATAAACATGGGATAATTTTCTAGTCAAATCATTTGTCTATAATTAAACATTTAATTGAATCATGGGATATTGTTCTTCACCAATTCATTCAAATATTTCCAGATAATAAGACGGGTCGCACCTATTTTTTATATTGTGATTGAATCATGATTATGATATTGAGTTGCTTAGACTTTTAGTCTTGCTCAACTACTCTAGTGCATTCCTTACATTGATTAAAGGAGTCTTTTCCTTCCATTTCCATCAATCACAATTAATCTCTATATCTCCTTTTTTTATGCAAAGTTTACTCAATTTCAATTCTTGTATCTAAGCTATTCTAATGTTTATATCACCTTGTCGTCCCTTTTACAAATTTCTCAAGGCTTTGCTGTCCACTTAGACCACTTAAATTCTTTTTATCTTAATTGACACAAGTTTATGTTCTTAACTCTTATTTTTTGAATTGGCTATGAACAATATAAATTCGTAGAATCTTGTAATCAATTGAAGTCTTTCGTAGCTAATTCTTATTCGAAATAGATAAACTTTGATATTCAAAGCTTACTAATATTCAGTGGTCTGCCCAAGCCACCCGATTTCCTTATAAACCAAGGTCCAGAGGTCTTCAAAGGAGTGGTGGTACATTGAATGGACTACTCGGCCATAGAGGATGCCACTCTCTTTGGTTGATATAAGCGAACGAGGTAGTGAAGTATCTTTATTTTTCTGTGTGGATTACTTCATTCTCATACCATGATTGTTCACCATTTGTAGAACTCAATTCAAGTATGATATAAAGGCTATAAACATGATTATTCTCATACCATATATCCCAATTGCTCCCCTTATATGAAAAACTGGATGTACTGCAATGACACTATCAATTCTTTGAAGAATTCTCAGCAAATGTGCTGAGAATTCAATCAAGGCAATATTTCAGCCCATATCTATTTACAAATAAAATAGTGCAAGGTTCTGGGAGTATTTGTATATGGAGTAACTGAAGTTAGCTAATTTTCTCAATCATGTTTTATGCTAATATACTTTTTTGGTGAACTGAAACAACTTCTTTATATGTGGATTACTGTTTTGCATACTCATATGAATCTGGATGATAATAGGTGGGAATTCTGCTCATGAACATGGAGAGCAGCAGGAGTCACTGTGCTTACATCTTTACAGTTCAGCAGGAGTCAGTGAGGGATACTAGGTGGGAATTCTTATAACCTACGCAATTGGATACCTCCTAGCTGAATTTGAATTGTGAAACACAGCTCATTCTCTGAGAATTTTACAGATTAAAAACTGGAAAGCTGATTCTTCTGGACTTGGCTGGATCTGAAAAAATAGAGAAAGCGGAGTGAAGGAAAATTCTTGAAGAAGCAAAAACCATCAACAAGTCCCTTTCGATCCCTGGTAATTCCTTCAGCGCTTTGACGGGATTCTCGCGAGATGCTCCTGGTAATTACTAGGATTCTCATGAGATGCTCTTGTAAGCCGTTTTCCCCTTTCCTCGATTTCTCCATGTTCAATATGCCTTATACTTGCTTTTATGGTATATGCTTTGCTTACACAACTAATTGATCTATCCATGAGACTCGGGAAATGCATTTGAGTGCCATATAGTGTCATATTAATCATAGGGAATTTGATAATTTGTTTTTGTAGCAACATTGTGTGTGAAGAGTGAAGGCACTGCTAAATGGCTACTTGACGAGATAGCTCGCAGAGAGACAGACGCCGAGAGATCATTAATGCACAGGTGAGAGCCTCAAGCATCTCACTGTTGATGCTTTGGCATGTCAATGTCTTTCTGAGATGAGAGCAGTTGTGTGATAATTCACTGTTTGCTATGACTGTTATGCTGCCTCTGATTACTAGGTTTCCATTTTTTTCCTGAATCTGGCTTGTGCTTGTTTTGATGTTGCATGTTCCAATTTTGCTGAACTTAATTAACGTTCGTGATGATACTGTTTTTGAGCAGATTCAAAATGAATATGGTAACGTCAATTGCACGCCATGGTGCAAATTTGTTAAGCCCTACATCAAATGGCCAGCCTCCATGGCTACATCTTTAGATACAGGGGTTCCATGTGTTATGTGCCAGCAATCGGATGCCCCTGATCCAGTAGTGAGTTCATATTTTTCAGTTCTATGTTTGTTTTTGATGAAAGCATGCTTAGGTTGTCCATGTAGTATGAATTCATCATGTATCCGATACCGAGTTAAGACAACCAGGGAAAGATTTTACAGTTCCAGTCAATTGCAGTTCCTCTTACTTCTTTAATGCTTACTTTCCTCAACATTGACACATTACGGGGAACCTTGCAGATCATTTTTTTTTTGACAGCCAGTTTATGTTCTAAACAGGAGTATGCAGCAGAACTCATAACGGGAAGGGAGTTGTTGTTGTGGGGAACCAAAAATCAGGACTTGACATTGCATTGGTAATGTACAAATTAATATTTCACTGTCTGTTTTTGGCTTGTTCATGAGTTTATTATTGATTCATTGTTGCTCAACTCTGATAGCTTTTGAATGCCAAAGTTTGTCTTTGTTCTTTAGATTCATACGGCTTCAGATTCTCCAGCTGGGAAAAGTACGTATAGCCTCATTCGAGAACCAGGGGAGCTCGTTAAGATCAAATATACTGATGTGCCTCTTTTATACTACACCGAGATTCTTAGTAAGTAAAATGCTTTAATTAGCTTCATTGACTAATCACCAAGATTGTCTGACTATTTATGGTTGCTTGATAGGTATGCCTGGTTTGACTCCCTATGTTGATTTCCATGAAATCTGCCATCGCAAAGAATTTACCTCAACTCACTTTGATCATAGAGAGATTATTAGATTGATTATGGCAAGCTGTTGGACGTGGTGGGCACGGTGATCTAAGGCAGAGAATTCGCGATGAAATACTTCTTATTCAGGTTTCTCCTTCACTTTTTTACTTCTGTCTTATACATCATGGTTTTTTTTTTGTTATTTTGGGATTGCTATAAGCTGTTGGTTTTTTCTTTTATTGGGACAACTCCTCTTGCTTTACCTTTACTAGTGTTTCTAATAACATTCAAGTAAGCAAGAAAACAAAGATTTTTCAACTCATTGAAGAAAAATCACAGATTTCTAGCAAAGAAAGCTCTTTATTTTGTTAGTGAAACACAAAAACAAAACAACAAAAGCCTCAAACCATTGAAATAGGTAATAGCCTATTTGTCAAATGTAATTCGATTACAACGCCAGTGACCTTGTTTTACTTTGAATGGAATACTAGTGACTATGCTTGAAAGAATTCTAATGCAGTTCACATAAATCCACGATTTTGCGATCTTATAGCACCAATTTGTTTTGCTTCCTTTATATACTTTTTTATTTTGTGCCATATAAATGCAAATAACTAGGACTTCGACTATTATGGCATTGCAAGAACTAGATGCCGTAAGAATTTTTGCATATATTGCCACAACTCTTTATCTGTTGTAAATTTGGTAAACTTTTTTCAATATTACCCAATTGACCGCATGGTTGATGTATATAATATCAAGTTTTCGAAACATTTGTATGCTTATAAAATGTAGAGTAGCGCAGTAAGAATTTTAGATTTTATATTGATCTCGTCGCCATCGTTTTTACGGGGCCTCTCTCGCTTTCTTTCTGTTTGTGCGGGGCCATGATGGCAGAGCGTGGCCCTATTAGTAGGTGGCTGGTTCTTCGATCGAGTGGGAGTTAGTGCCATTGATTGCCCATATCCCTGTGACAATACCTGCCATAAACTAGTTTCCAAGTGAGAGATGAGGAATATAAAGCATATCATGTAACTTTTATAGTTGCTTACATTACTTTTAGATTGATAATTCTTTTTGTGCATATTTATAGGATTGTAAGTTTTTTTTGTGGTTGTTGAACAATAGAATTGGTGGTTTTTATGAATACTTAGAAATTTGGGGCTTTCGTAATACAAGACAATTTTTCGTGGATATATAAATCTTTTTCAAATTTTGATTTTGACATTTTTTTTTTCTCTTTTGAATCTTTGTTGATATATATTGTCGATGTATGAATGTCAAATTTGGTTTTTTGGTGGGATGTTAGCACCCCCAAGGAGTTGTTGGAGGGGGTGCAGGCGATGGAGGAGGTCCTATGGTTGTAACTTCAAGTTATAGGTTGGAGAACAAATTGGATTATGCTTATGTTTGAAAATAAAACGAAAGGAAAATTACAGACGGATTAGCAACGGAATTTTTGAATTCCGTTGCTATTCCGTCTCTAATTTTCCAGGAATATATGCATGAATCACAAACGGAATCAGAGACGGAAATAAGAATTCCGTCTCTAATTCCGTTGCTAATCAGAAACGGAATCAGAGACGGAATCAGAAACAGAATAATTCCGTCTCTGATTCCGTTGCTGATTAGCAACGGAATCAGAAACGAAAATATTATTTCCGTCTCTGATTCCGTCTCTAATTCCGTTTCTGATTAGCAACGGAATCAGAGACGGAATTCATAAATTTATTAATTCCGTCTCTGATTTCGTTGCTAATCAGCAACGGAATCGAGACGGAATGCAATTACAAATGTACCATTTCGAAAAAAATTCCATTTATGTTCCGTCTCTGTTCCGTTTCTAATTTCCGTCTCTAAATCCGTCTCTAATCAGAAACGGAATTTTTCCGTCTCTATTCCGTCTCTAATCAGAAACGGAATCAATTTTCCGTTTCTGATCGAATCAGCGACGACGTTTTCAGAGACGGAATTGATTCCGTCTCTGTTCCGTTTCTGATTGCAATTAGAGACGAAATTTTTGCAAATCAGAGACGAAAAATTTCGTTTCTGATTTGCTGTTTTTTTGTAGTGGAACCAACACGATCTTATGTTCGTGCCAATGGAAAACATAAGTATTATTTTTCCCTTTGTGAACAACATCAATGTCAAACTGCTATGGACTTCCTAGAAAAAGAGAACATGCATCCATGTCAACAAAGTCACAACAAACTTCATCTTGATAGAACTTGCCAATAGAAAGGGAAAAGGAACAGTGCACATCTCAGTCACCTTTGTTTCAGATCTTTTTTAATCCACCCAATCTTGTATGGTTTAGGATGTGGGATAATAGTTAACTGTAATGCTTTGATAATGGTCTTATGTTTTCACTACTCCCACTATCAATGATGGCATCACAAACTTGCTTGTCGATGGTGCATCGAGTGCAACAGATTGTGTCGCTGTAAATTAAAAGGATGCTTAGGTGCTAAAAGAAGTCGTTGCACAATGCAATTAATTGTAGCACCATAACCTCCTTCAACAAATTCAACCCCTACATAATCATCTCCTTCAGATTCTAGTGTTGCCTCTTCTCTTTCGCTAAATTCTTCAATGATATTAGCTTGTTTACGTTGTGGGCATTCGTTTGATTTGTTACCCGACTGATTGCATCTATAGTACTTTGGTGCATTAAGCATTATAAGAATTAAGGATTAGGCTTTGAAGTACTTGGTGCAGATGGAGTTTTGCCAAGTAACTTATTAATCCCTGTGTTACTTTTCCTTACTCAATTTTTTTGTTGTGCAATGGCTCAGAGGCACCTTGTTTGGAGTGTAAATATGGTTTCTCTTTATCAAACCCATGTTTTGCATATTGTTTATTTGTAAAAGACCCTATGATGGAATTTCTATTGAGTTGAAACTACACTTATATATGCAAGGTTAACAGCATCAGATAATTTCCAAACGGATTTCAATGCTAATTGATCTTGAATGGATGTCTTCACCCCCCAACATACCTAGCCACTTGTTGCCTATCCGATTCATTAAGATTATTTCGAGCATTCAACCGATAAAATTCTTCAGTATAATCATTAACTGATCATTGCCCTTGTCGACAATGTTGATACTCTTAGTACAAAATCTGATCATAATCAGTCAAAAGAAATCGAGAGCGTAACAATTGCCACATACGTGGCCAAGATCGAATCGAATGTTTCCCTTCTCTGCGCCTATTGGTTTGAATTTGTTCCTACCAAGCTGAAGCTCCCCCTTTTAATTTATAGACTACCAACTTCACTTGTTTGTGTTCAGGGATACTCATGTACTCAAAAAATTTCAACGTTTCGGATCCAATCCAAAAATCTTCAATATGGATATGACCATCAAAGCAAGGGATATTTATTTTGATTTTGTAATCTGGAAACTCATTGTAACGAAATTGATAGAAACCACGGAGGTACCTGTTGTGGCGTTGATGATCTATTGCCTGAGCTTTAATCTCTTCCTCAGATTTAGATTCAACTTGAGGAATTCGATATTTGATAGGCACATCATTTGAATTTGAAGAATGTCGGAGAGCCAAGAGTTGTCAAGGTCGTCGAATTTGTTGGTGGTGAGTTTTTGAAGTGGTTGTCGAGAAATGTCTCTGTCACTACCCAAATAATTAATATGCATTTAATTCGTTGATCAAGACCAAATGACCCATGACGTGGGACCTGCAGTCAGATACGTGTCACTACCGAGGCGCAATGGCGTGCGATGATAGCTGCTAAAGGAGAGTTTCAGTTTTGGGATGCCTTCAAGACTAAATTCTATTAGCAGTACTTCCTACCTACGGTGATGAAGAGGTTGAGGAAGGAATGCATGAATCTGAGACGGGGAACCGACGAGTCGGTGATGAGCTACAGTGATCGATACGGCTATTTGAGACAGTTTGTCGGCGATCTGATGCGAGAGGTTATGGATGATGTGTATCATTTTGGTGATGGGCTGGGCCTGATATTAGCTTTTACATCGTCAGTTCAGGTGCCACTATGTTGGGTGAGATATTCGAGCATGCACTTGCTCATGAGACATATTACTTGGGCAGAATGGCTGACGGGACACCCTTAATACCCGCATTGACACTTGATGATTGCGGAGAATGAGTGAAGGAGACATAGGGGCAAATGACCGAGGACATGGGAGAGAGGTGTTCATGAGGCAATTATGCCTTATGTAGCATCTCTTACACCTTTGCAGACGATTGTGGAGTAGACCTCTCATACCACCACCGGTCAGACCTACATTGTCAGCTTCTGCTATGTTTACTTTACTCGCTTTACCAGCACCACCACCTTCACGTCAGCAGCATGGTGATAGAGGCAGAGGTAGAGGTAGAGGACGAGAACGAGATAGTTCCAGACCAAGTCAGAGACAGGCACATGCATCTGCACAGGCCTAGAATCGGACGCAGGGTCAGCCTAGAGCAATCACTTGTTTTTGATGTGGCCAGGTTGGACATGTGATTCGAGATTGTCCACTGCTAGTGACAGTGATTCCACCACAACGTCGAGAGGTCGTTCGTGTGGTTGCACAGCTTGACACATACGCTACATGAAAACTCGTTGAGGGTATGGTTTCCATTTAAGGTCGATAGTCTTATGTTTTATTTGATTCGAGTTCTATAGTCTCTTTCATTTCTGATCGCATGGTAGGCATATTAGAGTTGAAACCGGTTAGTGTCGGAGTACATTTGATCTTGAGTACTGCATCTGGAGATAAAATGTACCCTAATTCTCTGGTGGAGAAATGTCTAGTAGAGATCGACGGGGTAGAGTTACCCGCGTACTTCAGAGTGCTAGAATTTTTGGAATTCGACGCTTTGATAGGGATGGATTAGTTAGCATCATATTATGCTCATATCGACTGTTTTGCGAAAATAATGATATTTGACATTCCACGCGTCCAGTATTCATGTATAGCGGTAGTATATCGAGAGTCGAGGGCACTCGCGGGGTCGGTTTGCGACTAGTGGATAGATGGAGACTCTGGTATCGATATATATTTCTACAAAGAGTCATGGACCTAAACTTGAAGAGATTCCAGTTGTGTGTGAGTTTTCGGATGTCTTTCGAAAAACTTACCTGGATTACCATCACCGAGGGAGATCGATTTCATTATTGAGTTGGTGCCTGGTACGAAACCGATATCTATACCACCATACCGCATGGCTCCACGAGAATTGGAAGAATTGAGGAAATGGTTGCAAGAATTAGGCGAGAAGGGATTCATCACGGCTTCGATATCACCATGGGGAGCACCAGTCCTGTTTGTGAATAAGAAAGACGATACTTTGAAACTGTATATTGATTAAAGACAATTGAACAAGGTTACAGTGAAGAACAAATATCAATTACCGCTTATCGATAATTTATTTGATTAGTTGAGAGGAGTGCAATTTTTCTCCAAGATAGATCTACGATTAGGGTATCATCAGAAGAGGATCAGGGAGGATGATAGATACATAACAACGTTTAGTACGAGATATGGACACTATCAATTCACAGTCATGTCGTTCGATTTAACTAATGCTCCTGCCATGTTTATGGATTTGATGCACAGAATGTTGAGACCATTCGTTGACCACTTTGTGATCGTGTTTGTTGATGATATATTGGTGTACTCGAAGACTCGAGAAGATCACCAACAACACCTCAGGGAGACGTTGCAGACTTTGAGGGAGCATATATATGCCAGAGCCGACGTCAATAATTGAGATTAGGAGTTTTCTGGGGTTAGCATGCTATTACTGAAGGTTCATGAAGGATTATTTGAATATCTCTTCACCAATGATGAAGTTGACCCAGAAAGACATTAAGTTTCATTGGTATGAGGAATGTGATGAGACATTTGCTCAACCGAAGAAATTGTTGACTACCGCACCAGTGCTGATATTACCAGAGGCTGGAAAGAGTTTCATGGTGTACACATATGCTTCTCGTATAGGTTTAGGTTGTATGTTGATGCAAGAAAAAAGAACAGTGGCTTATGCATAAAGACAACTGAAGATACATGAGAAGAATTATGCAACACATGATTTAGAGATGGCAGCGGTAGTGTTTGCTCTTAAAATATGGATATATTATCTGTATGGCAAAAAGTTCACACTCTATACCGACCATAAGAGTTTGAAATATCTCTTCTATAAAAAAGAGCTAAATATGAGATAGCGCAGATGGTTAAATTTTTGAAAGTCTATGACTTTTCTCTGGAATATCATCCAGGAAAAGCTAATGTGGTTGCAGATGCGTTGAGTAGGATTCCTACTAGAGACGCCGAGATGTTTAGTTATCATATGACGCATAAGTATGGCTTACTCGAGGCGGCGGCGATGATGAGTCGGTCAGATATTCTTAATGACACACATGTCCTAATTTGTGCTCAAGTGAGGCTTCAGACAGTGTCGACTCAGAGAGTGTCAGAGGATTAAAAACATACATTATATATCCAAGATTCAGTGAGTTAGCCCAGAGTCTCGAGTGTATTGACTGGACCGAGACGACATATCAGTGTCTTAGATTTCGATACAGAATGTGGATACCGGTAGAGAAGCAGAGTGAAAGATGAGATTCTTCAGGATTCACATCGTTCTGGTTCATTGTTCATCCAGGAATGACCAAAATATACCATGATATGAAGAGACATTTTTGGTGACCTGGGATGAAAGCAGACATATCAGAGTTTATCAGGAACTGTGGGATCTGCAAGCAGGTGAAGGCAGAGCATCATAGACCTGAAAGATTACTACAGCCGCTTCCCATTCCATGATGGAAGTGGGAGACATAACCATGAACTTCGTTCGAGGACTGATGAGGACTGTTCATCGACATGATTCCATCTGGGTGATTGTGGAGAGATTGAAAAAATCTACCCATTTCAACTAGTTGCAGCTCATTACACATTTGACCAGTTGAGTGTATTACTCGAGAGAGAGATTATAGGCCGCATAAGGTACATTTGACAATTACGTCAGAAATAGATGTTATGTATACATCCAGGATGTGGCAAAGTATGAAGGAATAGTATGGTATGCGCTTACAGTGATGGGCAAATCTGAGTGGTTGATTCAAACTCTGAAGATATGCTTAGGGTGTGTGTACTTGAGTTTGGTGGATCGTGAGAAAATTATTTATCGTTGTGTGAATTTGCATACAACAACAGTTATCAGGCGAGTATTGAAATGACGCCATTTGAGGAGTTATAAGGCAGACCGTGTCGGTCACCATCTTGTTGGGTTGAACCAGAAAATCGGGATTTGTTAGGGCCTAAAATTGTTGACAATTACAGAAAAAAGGTAAGACAGATTCGCTAAAAGCTTAAAGGAGCCTAGAAGAGGCAAAAGAAGTTTGCAAACACGTATCGCAGCGATCTCACGTATGATGAGGGAGTTTTAGTGTATCTAAAGGTTTCTCCTCGTAATGGTCATCATCGATTTGGTTTGAAAGACAAATTAGCACCGAGATTCATCGGGCCTTTCGAGATCAAGAAATTGGTTGGAAAGGTTGCATATGAGCTAGAATTACCTCCACAGATGTCGAGAATTTATCCAGTGTTTCATATATCAATGCTTCGACTAGCTAAGTCAAAGGTAGACTAGAGACGACGGTGAATTTGAGTCAGATTGATTTGAGTGAAAATATCTCATATGAAGATCAACCAGTTCAGATCCTTGACCGAAGGGTACAGATTGAGAGACAAATTTAGCCGAAAGGTGTTATTGAGAGCCCCAACTACAAATCTAATCCCTAATTAAGCCCTAATGTGAGTTAAGTGGTAGTTTCATGGAGATTAATAACTCGCTTTGGAATAGGAAGACTATACGTGAGATAGATTTCTGTATATTTTCGAGTCAGGTATATTTTTAAATTCGTTTAGTTTAAGTTCGAGAACGAATTTTCCTATTAGTTGGGAAGTATTGTAATGGCGAAATAATTAATACACGTTTAATTAGTTGATCATGACCAAATGACCCGTGACGTGGGACCCACAACAAGATATGTGTCACTACCGAGGCATGGTGACCTAGGTAAATATTATATGTGTATGTTGTATGCCTAGTGTACTGTACATGTGTAGATTACTAAGTCATTTATTGGTATGCAGATATCGAGACCGTTGGGGCATGCCCTAGGTCAATCCATTAACTGTCTTTATGAATACTTTTATTTAATAAAATTGAGGATTTCATTTGATGTTTATTATAATTAATTTGCATGTTTACATTATAGTAAGATCAATGAGAATTTGCGGAAATATCCTAAATGTCCCTAGTCGATCATTATACTGAGAACTATAATGAATTAATACTAGTATGAGTCTTAATTGAAGATCATATGATGATTATATGTATAGGGATCTGAATCAAGATCACGAGTACTTGTTAGGGAACAAAGTACTGGAATGACCCGCTATGAGAACATCACATGGATTAAGTCATAGTTGTTTCTCATGGAATGTATATTTTTCGAGTTCTCGACTTGAGATTACCAGAGACTTCGACTTTAGGAACACAGTGATTTGACACAATCAAACGTTGTCTTTAACCAGATGATTATAAAGGTTGTGATTGGTTATTGTGTGAGTAATGTGATGAAGTTGTGTAATCGAGATATAATTTATCTCTCTCATATAAAGAGAGATATCCAGTGGAGCCCTCAATGTGTTATTTGTTAAAAGGCATAGTCTAAGTGAATTGATATTGATCAATGTCACATGGATGTTTTCAGTCTACCTAGAGATCGAGACTAGTACGATTGAACATGTTGGATGACAATTCCATGTCTTATGTTTGATCAAAATGATGTCGTGTGACAAAATGATGTTGTATACACTATTGATTAGGTTGTATCGATTTGATATTCGTAGGTTGTATCGATTTGATATTCGTACAACTTGGGTAGTCATAATGTCTTGCTAGAGGCCGCTTATGACTTGTATACCAAAATGTGTTTTGATACACTGCCGACGTTGTATGAGCCTATTGGGTCGCACATTAATAATGGTTTTGCGAGATTTTAAGATGGTTTAGAAAAACAAATTTTATATGATAAAATTCATGACAGAAACATCCTTGTCATGTATTACACTTATATTTCTTTAAGTAGGGGTATATGTATAATTTACTTAATTGTCTATATACAAGGGGTGTATAAATATATGCTTTAAGTTAGAACATACGGATGAAATTTTAAGGCCGAGACTCTATTTTCGTTTAAAAACGAATTAGGGTTTTCTAGCACGCTTTGGATCTTTTTGGAGAGAAACAAAAAGGTTTGGTATTCTCTTGAAGCTAGCACTTTGAATCTCGGCCGTCGTTCGTATGTGGACTGCTGGTAGAGGGCGTTCGTCGTTGGCAGCGCCTTAGAGATCGATCAACCTTTAGAAAGGTATTTTGCGTCCGATGTATGATTAAGTTTTCTTGGTTTAAAGGTTTTAATGGAATTAGATTCGGATCTATTGGGGTTTTTGTCAAAATTGTTTTGTAATCTCCGCTGCGTATGAACCCCAAAACCCAACAGAGACGAGCAGGACTTACCTCGTGTTGCATGCCAACGTGGGCCTAGCGTAAATACTTAAATTTCATGGCACAAAACATTATAAGTTAGTGGTTTTAGTGAAGCCACATCAACAACATATATATAAATGGGCCAAAGTAAGAATTAAAACAAACATCACTAGATAGGCACATAGATACACACACTCATCTCTAGCAAGAGTGTCATACTTTGGAGTCACTTGCATGTGACACAAGGGACAAGTGTGGTGTTGAAGACCACACGATGTGTCTCGAGATACGTGTGTGGTTTGAGATGAGTGGCTAACATTTAAACTGACCCAAATTAAAAAAAATGAGAGAAAATAGAAAAGAAATATTGAAAGATTTGGGAAAATTCCAAAAAATTAGAGAAAAATTTCAAAAAATTATATTTCGACAAAATAAATAAAAATTAATAAATTTCTAAGAAAAATAAAATATTTGAAAGTTCGGACGAGATTTTACGGGGTTTTTACCTCGAAAAGCGTGAAATTGACAAATTGGTCTCGAAATTGATTTCGATTAATTTAGGAATTTCAAATAATTAATATGAATCTATATTGATAACTTGTCAAATGTTAGGGAAATCAAAAGGAGAACGCAGAAATTTGGGCACTTGTTTCCGAGTGTCGAAGGATCGACTAGGGTAGAACAAACGTGTGAATTGTAAGTAAACTGAGTGAGACATTTAGTTACATTTCATTCTATTTATTTATTCATTCTCAGTTATTTGAACTGAATTTACCTTTAAAATCTATGTGTTATGCCTTGTTTATTTATCATTTTATGACGTTGCTCATAGCATACTCCGTTGTTTATATAGTATCATTGATTCCAATTCCTATACTTTGTCATGTTGATTGTTTGTGTTTGGAAGTCAGTGATATAGCATGCTATTAGATTAGTTAGTTTATTTTGACTATATTCCTTTGTATTAGTATGTTGTTACATCTCTTGGATTTTATTACCGAGTTATTATTGAAAAGGAAAGTGGTTCTTGTGGTTAGGGTCATTTGATGATAAAAATTTATCCTTCATACGGGGGTCACTAGACTTTCCGGGATATTAGTGAATTTCTCCACTACCTTGTATAACACACAGAGTAACGTGCCTCGAACGGGGTAATCGAAACTCGGGGTTTGTTGGTGCGAGAATAACTTAGAGTGAGCATGACAAGTTTTAAAAGTCGAGTATGTTAGTAATATACATTCCGGTGACGACTAATTCACTTGGAATAGAAAAGACATAATCGTAAGTACGACCTTTTGAAATTATGATCTAAAGCTCAATTTGTAATGACATGACATAGAGCAAAGCTCAAATTGTAGTGGAAATGTAGATGTGACGTAGCTCACGGCCGACCGACCCTAATCCATTACTACTTAAGCCTTGAGTCAGTTTCATATTTGGTTAACTCAAGTATCTCTTTGCATTATGTTTCTTTCAACATAATTGCTAATTAAATTATGTCATTTGATACTTGTTGTCTGTTTGGGAATGTGGATCAATGTCTCTCAGTATTACTTAAATAATTTCATGTACTCACCGTCTAGTTTGTGACGATGGGTGCAGATCGGTCGAGTAGTAAACCAGGCAAGGAGAAGATTGACGACTACCTCTAAGCCGGTGGAGGACTGCTATGACATATTTTTGTACGTTTTGTATTCTTTTGTAATACATTTTATATGTACATGATATTTTTACTTATGGGTTGAATGATAGGAACATCTGACTAGACACGTGTTATATACATCACCACTTTTGTTTATATATGCATGTGATTTCTATTTCCTAATTTTTCCACAATAAGTTAGGACTTATGTTATAATTCCCACCAGATTTTTCCACAATAGGTTATGACTTATGTTATAATTCCCACCAGTAACTTAAGAAGATTTCCGTTGAATAACTTGTTAGTTTGAAAATTTTAAATTAACTCTGATTTGTTAGGTATTTGAACTATCTAGTTAACTATAGGTGGTATCGTGTTTTTAATACTAAATAATTGGTATGTTTTTAGGTGTTTAAATAAGGCTGACTAGTTACTTGTTAGGTCCTATATAAGAGATTATGACTTAATTGGGGATTAGGCCGGGTGGTGCCCTTATTTGGAGAAGGGGTCGTCACACTCTCGATCATTATCCCTTCGAAGGTGTTGTCCATCAAAATTTTGATTCATCAATTGTGCTAGTGTTTGAAGAATTTCAGTTGCAAAATCATCAAAACGCTTTGTAAAAGTGGTGAGATCCGCCCTTAGGGCTTGCACATTACGAACGTCGTCGCCAACGCGGTGGGTATGCTCATCATCGCTGACCATCTTGCATGGTGATCTCCAAGCTCTTATACCAACTAATGAAGCAACTAAAAAAGAAGATAAAAAAAAGGCTAACTATTGAAACCCAAAGAAGCTTTCAAAGCTATGTGTTAGTTTAACAATGTAACGTACGAAGATCATAACTACATCTCAAATTAACTATTTATACTCCCATATAAGTTCAAACTCAACTAGGATTCTAATAAGAAACATAAACATAGAGACTTTTAGGAAAGATATATCGACATATAACTACTAATACTTATCCTAATAGTTATCCTCTGCATTAGTACCAATCAATTGACTTCCAATATATGGGGAGAAAGGGATGAAAGGCTTGCCAAACTATTTATTCTTTGCCCCGGTGGTGAATGGGCCGTCAATGTAGTAAACGTATTAGTCAACTGTCCACATCCATGTATTGGTCGTAGGAGATTGTTCGTGCGTGGTTAATTTACAAGTACAAATGTGAAACACATGTTCCCTTTATTAACAACAACAATTGAGAACTTATAAAAAAAAATAATAATAATAAAATTGAGAAGAAGAACAATTTATAATAATAATAATAATAATAAGGAGTTTAGTTTAATTTCTCCATGCAAAGGTTTTAATTTTAAAACTCTAAATAATGAGTTATGGATCGGGAAAGTTATCACCTATATTTTGAATCTAAAAGCATTTTTCAACATATTCGAAGAACAAAAGGAATATACAACATGCAAGATATAATTGACAAACACAAAAACACAGTGTAGATTAATCAATGTAGTTGACGCTCCACATCATGATGAAAAAAATAATTGTAATAAAATTAAGAAGCGATTGGCCTAAGTGCTATGAGATTTGATATTTTAAATAAGGTCTGTATAGCCGTGTTTAACTATTGTGAATGAAAAATCGAGTTAGAGGATTGTCCTTTATATGAAGTCCTACAGTATTTGAACGTGAATTAGTGGTTAGGATTGTGGAAAACCAAAAAAATAATTGTAACAAAGGATTATTGCCGACTTCGAAACCACAAATTTCTTACACAGCTACCATGTGAATTAGTAGATCATACACCAAGGTTCACAAATGCACATCCCTATGCACATCCAACTGATTCCAACAAACACATGGCAAAATTTTCAACCACAATTTTAAGCTTGCACCGTCTGGCGCAGATAAACTAGCGGACCCACATGCCCGACCGAAGCGTATAAACACCGTGTCTAAAATGCGCACGCAGCGCACCCCTCTTTCTTTTTCTAAATTTGTGACCACACGCGTTTACCTTTTTGACTCCTCACCACTACTCATCACTCATTCGCTCCCGCCCCACGTACGCTCCACATCACTGAATCACCCCCTCTTCCGAATCCAACGGTCCCAACACGCCCTTCAATCCCGGAGATCCCTCCACGTGTCACAAAATCCCTGACAAATACTCCTCATCACACGTGGCCTCTACCACTCTCTCTCTGCTCTCTCTTCTGTCGTTTCAGCGTTTGCTCTTCGTTCGTCGTTCGTCGCTTATTCTTTTAACAAATGTTCAGTCGCTGCTCTCCAATGGCGACGACGATCGATGGAGTGCGAGCTCCGCTTCTAGAACCTTCTCGAATCATCGGCGATGCAGAAGCCCCGTCGGACGAGGCGGAGGTGATCATAGACATCGAGTCCAATGGAGGATTCGACGAGGAGGAGGAGGAGCGATTCCCGGCGGAAACTAGGGTTTCGAATCCGTTCGGGTTTCTCGGCGCGGGCGCGGAGGACTCGTCGTTCTCCGTGCCTGCTCACACCACCATCGATCCGTTCCGGAACAACACGCCTGATGTGGACGGAATCTACGAGTGGCTCAAGATTGCGATCTGTCTTCCGATCGCGATTGTCCGGCTCGTTTTGTTCGGGCTCTCGCTCGCCGTCGGATACGTCGCCACCAAGTTCGCGCTTGCAGGTTGGAAGGATAAGGAGAATCCGATGCCGCGGTGGCGGCGGAGAGTCCTGTGGATCACGCGGTTCTGTTCTCGCGCGATTCTGTTCTCGTTTGGGTGAGTTTTCATCGGTTTTGGTGAAGTTAGGGTTTTTGAACGAGCAGTTGATTTGTATAACTTCGATTCTTTGATTGTTTGATTTGTTGATTGTTGATGTTCTAGGTATCATTGGATTAGAAGGAGAGGAAGACCTGCGGCGAGGGAGCTTGCGCCGATTGTTGTTTGTAATCACGTGTCTTACATTGATCCAATTTTCTTCTTCTATGAAATGTTTCCTACGATTGTTGCGTCGGAGTCGCATGATTCAATCCCGTTTGTTGGTACCATTATCCGAGCAATGCAGGTAATCAATACGCGTTGGTGGACTTCATGCTTTGTTTGTTCAAGTAAGCATGTTTTGATAAAGAAGGTTTTTTTTTTTTTTTTCGTTTGTTTTTTTAGGTCATTTACGTTAACAGGTTTTCTTCTACATCCAGGAAGCATGCCGTTAACGAGATAAAGGTAGAACGGTTCTGTGTCTTATTTGCCCCTTTTAAATCTCACTCTGTCTGAACTTTTTTTGTGGATTAATTTGTCGTTTGGTTCTAGAAAACGCGGTTAGTTTGATATTATCAATGTTAAAAACTTAAAATACACTATCCACCAATCCTATTTGTGATGGGTAGAGGGCTTATTTATCAATTAATTTATCTGCAAATATTGGGTTTGATATGCGAATGATGGCATTGTTGTGCTTAGGAGTTGAGGGAATGATCTCATTTTTCTCTTTTCATTTTCGATAGATTTATAAGCTATTTGATACAGAAGTTTGCTTTCAAGGTTTTATTTTCAGAGGAAGGCCGCATGTGACAGATTTCCTCGAGTTCTATTGTTTCCTGAAGGTACCACAACGAATGGGAGAGTTTTGATCTCATTTCAACTTGGTGCATTCATCCCTGGCTACCCCATCCAACCAGTTGCGGTTCGCTATCCGCATGTGCACTTCGATCAATCTTGGTACTATTTTGTCTTGCCTCTTTGTACCCATTATTAATTTCTCAATCATTTCTCACGTTCTCTTTCACAATTTTTGTACACTCTTTTATTTAGGGGCGACATCTCTTTGGCAAAGCTCATGTTCAGGATGTTCACTCAGTTTCACAATTTCATGGAGGTATAGTTTCTTTTCTTTAATCAAGAGGATTGGAAGAGTTTGATCTAGGTAGCGAACCCCAACTAATTTGGGATTAAGACTTGGTTGTCTTATAGTTTGCTTTCTCTCTCTTGATATACACATGAACTATGTAAAGTTCTAGTTGTGGAAAATATCTATAAATTATACAGTTGGGATTAGTTTTCTCCTAATTTGATGTGTGGTTTGATTATCCTCGATATTTTGTTTTCTTTCCTCTTAATTGATATTTTTCTGTGCATCCTTTTTTTTGCACGTTTTTCCATGTTAGAAATGTTAAAACGCAAATAAAATAAAACCATGGGAAGGAAGCACACCTTTTACTAAAAGGACGCTTCAATGAAATTGAGTCACAAGCGACTTGGCGATTTGGTAAAACAAGCGATGCATTTGGTGTAGACTAAGGTGTACTAAGGCAAGCTTGGTTCTTGGCCAGGGAGGGTTTTACCGCTCTAGGCTTGACAATATAATTGACCTCACTTTGGAATGTTTCCTTTTAGAAACTTAAGTATGACTTACCGTCTACAATAAAAGGGATCCCTCTTCCTTAAGGTGTGTATGAGCATGACTAAGTAAGAACCTAAGAAGCCCGAGGCATTGACTGTGCCATGCCCACACCCAGCCGGGCCTGTAACTGAGCACCCTACTGGAGGCATCGAAGATTACTAGGCCTGATCATCGGGCGAGCTTGGGCGGGCTCAGGCCAGGCTCAAGCTGGCTCTGCTCAAGCCCGCTTCTAAGTATTGTAGGCCCAAGACCGTCAGGGGCTGGGCTTGAATGGACCTTTAAAAAAAAGCGAAGCATAGCTTTTTTAGTCGCAGCCCACTAAGAAATCAAAGCGAGTCAAAATCAAAGTAATAGACTTGTTGTTGTTCTTGTTCCTTCATATCACAAATTAGCTTCATGTTAATTAGCAAACTAAAAAAGTTGTCGTTGTATGTTGTTATTTTGGACACAAGTCTATACGGGCGAGCCTGGCCGGGCCTGGGTTGATAAGTGCAAACCCAAGTCCTACCCATAAAATAACGGGCTTTCACGAGCTTGGGCCGGGCCAGGCCCTATTGAGGTTTTCAAGGCCTAAGCCCGACCCATGTTGAGTGGGCCCGGGCCGAGCTTGGCAGGTACCAGCCCAGTGATCAGGTCTAGACATGACTGAGCTTCGACAAAAGTCGTCCCCAAGGTGGCTAGACATAGCTGGACTCCACTAGCAAGACCATGTTGCGATCGAGTTTACCACGTGTGGGACTTGGGATGGAACCGAATCACACAAATACTTGGTTGGACCAAGTTGAGGCGAGCAAGACATGTTTATAGCAGTTATAGGTAGTTTACTTGGTCATGCCACGTGTCAAACATTTACGATAAAGGGGACCCTTCTCCCTTAAGGTGGGTACAAGCATAACTAAGTGGATTCTAGGAAGCATGGGGCATTGACCGAGCCTTGCTCATATGTGATAAGGCAACAACGGAACACCCTAATGGGGGCACTGAGCATGGTCAAGCTTTGGCAAGCAGTCCTAAGGTGGCTCGATGCGGCTATGCACCACGGCAAAAACCTACTGCGACCTAGATGACCATGTGTGCAGCTTGGGATGGACCCAAGTCATACAATGAGTAGGATAGACCAAGTCAAGGTGGGCGTGGGCAAGGCATGTCCCGAGCAGTTATACACAGTTACTTGATCAATGTACTTGGCATGACCAAGGCACGTCAAAGACCACTTCCAAGCTCATTGAGCACATGCTTTTTGATCAAGGCGACTATTGGACATGTGACACTTCAGGGGATGGGTAGTTGGGCAACTCCCGAACAAGTGGCCATGTAGGAGCGTGCCACTTGTCCATTCCCAAGACCGTGACCTTTACTTGTTATTTGGTTCATTGTAAATGAGACAAGTGTTTGGATTGTTGTCGGGCTGAAGAAGGTTGTTTTCTATAAAGCTCGACTCTCTATGCTTGGGGAACATTGAATGAACGAGTGTAACCCATCTTTTGCATTAGTAAAGAGCTGTTCCATGGTTTCTAATTTCATGAGTTTTGGAGTGTTCTAGGATTAGTTAGTGTGAGTGAGTTGAGTGCATTTTCCTAGTAAAGAACCAAAGTTCATGACTGGTGACGGTTACCATCGAGACACGTTTGGAGAATGTAGTGCTCATGTGCAAGAGTCATTCCAATGGATATAAAATCATTTGTACAAATAGAGTAGAAGAAAAAAGGGAACTGCTAGAGTAACCCACTTTGTGAACCGACCCAGTCAGATGTCATGCAAAACACACCGAGATGTGTGTACATGCATCTCGAGGCACAATGCACATCATCCGGTTGGGTCGATGCCCAAAGTGGGTTACCCAAGTTTTTTATGAGAAAAAAATACCATAAAATGAAGTGTAATGTGGTTTATAGCACTTAGCAGGCTCGACGCGTAATGAGTGTGTGAGAGATTCTTCTCTTCTAGATCTATTTTTGTTTAGTTGGTTTGTGAAATAAAGTATGAGAAAAAATATTCTGACACCACGAGTTTTATGATTTGATTAATGTATCTATTTTCCTTGATTTTTAGGGGAGATATTTACAGTTATTGGTTTATGGGTTGGCTAACAAGTCTGTTCTCAGTTACTTTGTTATTTTAATTTAAGCCTGCACTATTGGTTTCAATTAGTTGTGTTTGACTCCTTTTTTTTTTTTAGTTTGTTGAAAAGTATACATATTAAGTGTTAAGGTTTATCATGCTTTGGTAGACCATGTTACCGTTGAGTTTTACTTTTGGTCGATTTCTTTGTCAGTTATACGACATTTTATTTTGGACTTTTTCAGGTAGAATATCTGCCTGTCATCTCACCTCTTGAAAATAAGAAAGAAAACACTGTCAATTTTGCCCAAAGGGTGAGCGCTTTCATCAATAAACTCTTATTTGTTGAATTTTGTTTTGTTCAGTAACTAGTAATATATTTTTTGGTGCGCTTGTTGTTCAGTCTATCTAGTGTTTAAGGTTTGATCAGAATGTAATGTTTATTAATTTATAACGTAAAGACCCTTAGTTTTGGTGTTAAAGTGCTGCTTAATGTGGTTTCATGATTAACATTGTTTTTATTTCTAGCTAATACAGTGAGATATGTTTTTGGTCATATCTCGATCTAAATGGTGACAAGAAAAATGATATAAACAACTGAAACATATTGAATTGATTAAGGAGAAAAAATGATGGAAGATTAGAATTTTAAGTTAAATTATGTTCTTGCCAATGGTGGTGCCAACTATACTCCTTGAGTAGTGTGCGTAGGTCAAGGATTGTAAGTGTCAAGGTGATCTCGACACAACTTCCCTGGCCTAAGCAAACAAAAATATTTATTTAGAGTCCTATGAATTTTTATTTGTTTATTTATTGGTCCTTAAGTAACAATAACTTTTCTATTAGTCACTATAATCCATATTAAATATATAGTTCAAGGATACAATTAGCTTCAGGTCCTTATTTAACATTAACTATGTAGATTTTGTTGTTGGGTTGGTATTTACATTAGCAAATTTAATTGTAGTTAGCCTATTCAGTTATTTGTGAATTATTTAGGACACCACTCGCCTAGGCTGGTGTAGAATTGTGACAAGAAAAAGGAAGCCGTCTAGGAATTCTCCAACTTGTGCCAACTAAATTTCAGTCTTTTGCACTTTAATTACTTGCATGTGTATGTTTTCTTGTTGGCTAGGAAGCCGAGGATTATATTAGATCTACTAATGCTTCAGGTGAGGCTAGAAATTGATGCATCATCATCTTATTGAAAGTTGTTATACAACAACAACAACAACATAGCCTCAGTCCCAAATTTATTGAAAGTTGTTATAGCGCATAAAAATCTTAACTTGTGAATTTTTCCCTTTTGGATTTAGTTTTAATTCCCCAACTAATTTAGGGTTGAGGCTTTGTTGTTAATGGATTTGGTTGTAATTGAAGAACACCATATGAAGTTTCTTAGTCAATGTACATGCATCATCAATTGTGAAACATTTTTCTTTTTTGTTATTATTATTATTATTATTATTATTATTATTTGATTTTCTCAATGTTTCAACGTTTGTTAATCTTGCAATTGCATGCAACATGCTAACTTATTGGAATCCATTAGTTGTTAATGTACTTAACATTTATATGCTTTGGGGACTTGCAGACAAGTTATGCCATAGCAAATGCACTTAATGTTGTTCAAACATCTCATTCTTATGGGGATGTAATGCTTCTCACCAAGGCATATGAAAGGAAACAGGTAATTATTCTTCTTTCACGGTTTGTTTGAACATATCCTGAACCTCACTGTTACACCTCAGAAGGTAAAAATTAAAATAAATTTGCGTATACATTGAATTATACTCATTTGTTTTTAGGATACTTTCTGTCATGAAAACTAGTGGTAAAGCTTGGATTTTTTGCGTGGTGAGCATTGTGTAACTTGGTGCTCGGTGCTCTACGAGGACCCATTACTTAGCAAGTCCTTGAGAGATTTGTAACAAAAATATTGCTAAATATCCCATTGTCGGCCTCGTTTGGTTCTCTTCGGAAACTTCTTAAGAAGCCTATATTGATGTGTTTGGTTTAGCATTCTACTTTGTAGAAGTTGGACATTTGAAACCAATAAATTGTGGTAATTGACTTAATGCCTTTTAAATATTTAAAATTTGTGATTTGTCCAAAAAAAGAAACTTCTCTAAGGCAACGCACTACCTTGGTCTCTCTCAAAGAAGTGCACTTCCCCTATAGAGGAGATGGTGACACCTCTCTCATCTCGGAATGTAGACCAAAATTGCAAACCAAACAATAGAAGTTGTCTTGTGCATTTCCTCCCTTCAACTTGGTCCTAACCAAATGTGGCCTTAGTATACCTATTGTGTTCCTTAAGGTAGTTTCCCCGTCTTCGTATACCTATTGTGTTCCTTAAAGTAGTTTCCCTTGTCAAGATATCACTATCTTGGATCTGGTACATTATTCTTTTGGAAATTTAATTTAATTTATTATTATGATTATTATTATTTTTAAAATTTTAAGTCACTATAGCTACATTAGGAGGGATTTGAATGGTTTGCCAAGCTCACCATCAATTGCACTTAATCTAGCATAATGGAAAAGTTTGATTCATGTAGCCGACCCCAGTTAATTTGGGACTGAGGCTATGTTGTTGTTGTTGTTGTTGTTGTTGTAAGTCACTATAGCTACACCTATATTATTCTTGTGTTTTGCAGGAGAGGCCGTCAATCTATATGTTGGAAATGGCGAAAGTGGAAAGTGTGAGTTGCAGTCACAATCTTGGCTCTATCTTATTTTTCTTTTTTTCCCTTGTTTCAAGTAAAATGAACGCCTTTCAGAATATGCCAATTATTTTAGAAGTAGAAAGTCAGGACGAAAAAAATATGTGGGACCTATAGTAATTAGAATGAAAATGGTGGATCTATGATTTCTTTATTCAAGAATTGGGCTTGACATCAATCAAGAACCGTCATGTGGTTGGGGTGTGAATTGTGTGATGGGCTTGTGGGTGTGAATAACTGGTGAGCTTATTGGCTGACATAATATCTAGACATTACTTGTCTTGTTTCCCAAAAGTATCACTCTGTATGCCTTACAAGTTACAACTGTATTATGTTTATGACAAGGCACTTATTTGGATCCTCATTTTATTTGCTAAGCCTGATCATGATTATTTTTTAATCCCAACTACAACCTATTATTTTGAATATTTTTATAGGCACATGTGCTCATAGAACTCTTTTGTCTAATATCGAGGGGCATTGAGGAGAGGTTAACCTGAAATAGAATTTTAGAAGTTTCCATTTTTCAATAATGAGATATGCTTTATCACTTTAAAGTTACATTTGAAGCTATTCACCTTGCTCACCTCAAAAGCACTAGTAGTCCTGTTACATGGTTCAAATTGGCTGAGTTTCTTTGCGCTGCACGTCATATGCTCTCAGTGTTTTGTAGGAAATAATTTTAGTCAACATTCAGAGATCAATAGTTTCTTTTTTCTATTTGAATCATTACAGTTAAATACTTGTATCTAGAAATGTGTGGGTTGCTAGAATTTCCGTTCTCTTAAAAATTTATTATTAAATTGGGGGGTAATTTTCTTTAGGCTTTACTGTGCACTCGTTGTTTTGGTTGTTTCTCATAGTTGTTATAATGAATTGTATTCTGACTTAGATTGTTGTTGGTTTTTGCAGTTATTCAACATAACTAAATTAGAAGCTGTCGAATTTCTGGATAGATTTCTCTCTATGAATCGTGATCCTAGGTAAATATCTATGCATTCACCATAAGAATCAACTTCATAATTTATTTTCTTATTGGGAATGATAAGCAATCAATGTTCATTGACGATAAACAATCAATGAACTGATAGTCATTCACTAACGAGTTCATTCGTCTTTGTTTCTTTCTTATTTCTACACTTTTCTTTTCGTGTCATATTTTGAGATAGTTGTTGTTCTTTGTCTACTGCCCCCTGATTTTTAGTAGCTTCAATTTTCAAATACATTTGCATGTAGGACACCAGTGAAATTTATTTTTCATTGTCTAATGAATGAGTATGATATTGTTCTCCTTATCTTTCTTATTTTTAAGCATTGCGCATTTGACATATCTTTTTTTGTATCATTTGTCAATAACAAGTGAGTCATTCAAATATTCGAATGTGCATGATTTTTGGCAGCATCTTTGGTAAATGATTGAATCTTATTTTTCCTTCTCAATCTCAACTATGCACTGATATCTTTCTTGCTTGTAAGTGTACCATTCATCTGTTTTGTTCTTTCATACGTTTTAGAGTGCTAATTGAAATTGAATATCAACCCAATGAATGCCATAGACATAAAGCATCCTCATATGATATAAATGAAACACGACTCCTTATCTAAGTGACATGCTAAATCTAATAAAAGGAAACAGATACATGGAAGGAAAATGTATAAAATGACATATAAAGAAACAAAAACTAAACATTAAAAAATAAAATATATCCTAGAATCTTAATCAATATATCATGTTTTTATTGTGTCAATTCTCAGACCACTTTTAAAGCTCGACTCATTTAATTTGTAAGGAAAAATGCATATAAGGAAAACGATCCTTACACTCAATGACACTCTTTGCAAAATCACAGCCAACGAAAGTAGATTTTGGGTGGTAAAGAAATAACATATATACATACATAATATGTGTATAACTTTAAAAAAGCCCTTCACTTTGGAGTTTGGTCTAGTTTTTTTAAAAAACCTCTCCACAACACGTGACTCGGCACATTCATCGAGCTTCACCAAAAAAATTTGTCACCATGGCGCAATTTTTTTTTTGAAAAACAGTTTGTACTAAAGTTGAGAGAACACTCGAAGTTTGGGATTTTTTTTAGATAAAGTCCTAAATTTGGGATTAAATAGCCTATTTACCCAATAACAAAAGACATAATGTTCTTTAAAAGTAAATACATGATAGGCTTAATTACTCCTTTTTTTTTAAAAAAAAAAAAGGTATGATCACTTGAAATTGCTACATAAATGTGATAGAAAACTTCCATAGTATAAGATGAAAGAAATTTATGAACCTGGAAAAAAAAATAATGGCATTCATTTATGCTAGCATGTGCTATGGTTGATGCTTGCATCTCGAACCTCATGGGTCACACTCATCTTTAATGCTCATTGTCCCTTGCTAACCTTGGTTCTCAACTAACTATTTCTTTTTCCTATTGCATATGGCATTGTAAAATGTATCTCCTTAGTCCTTACTGATGCAAGAGGTGATAACAATCTAAATGTCCAATAGACAAGTTTCTGTCAATTCCATAGCGAAGGATTCTTTTCTAAAGCATGTAAAAGACACTTGATTGACCTTGGACGTATACTTTAAGTGCCTGAATGCAAAAGGAAGGATTACTGATTGCAAGGCGGCGCCTAGGCATCTAGGGGCAAAACTGCCTAGGTGGTTGCTTAGGTAGGCGGGTGTCCTTCTAAACAATTTTTAGAAAATTGAAGGGGTTAATCACGAATAACTATCGCTCACAAAGCAAAGTGCACGTGTCTTAACGTTTACTAACAAGCCATAACACTTACAAATGACTTGCTACATACTAACCTATACAAGGTTGCCACTTGTCTCGGTCCCCATGCACTCTAGTTCTCCGCGCCCTCTACTTTTGCGTCTCTCTTATGTCTTCTCTTGTACACGAAATTGATCCTAGAAAATCGAGACCTATCAAATTTTCAAAAGGCCAAAGTCTTAGGTGATGTTAAATTTCTTATCCTTGTTTAATCTGAAATAAAATATGCCATTTGATTTTACCCTATGAATTGAGCATCTTTAATTTGAAATCTTGATTAATAATCGTCAAAATTTTTAATATTTTTATGGATGGTAAAGGTGATATGTAAAGGTGGTGTATGATTGCTTGATTATTTTTGTTGTTGTTGTTGTTATAGATGGTAAAGGTGAGGTGTATGATTGCTTGATTATTTTTGACCATTCGAGTTATGGCCTTTTTTTGTGTCATTTTTTGGCAGTGGCCGAGTTAAAATTCAGGAATTTTTGAGGGTTTTAAAGCTTCCAGTTTGTTCTCTGTCTGAGAAGGTTAGTTTTTTTGTATCCTTTCCATGATTATAAATTTCTGTTAGATTCCTCAGGAAATTGTGCTGGCGATCCTTCTCTTGGAATGAGAAGTTCAAACTTATGTCAATCACAACAAGCTGTCTGATGTCGCAGACTTGGGGCAAAATCCACTTGAAAACATGCATAGACTTTTTAACTTCTTTTTTTTTTCACTCTCTTTTTTATTATTTGCTCAGTCTTTATCCAAGATCAGATCTCAGTTTATAAGACAAGTAGGTCTTCATACTTAATATAATATAATTAGCATGACTGTATTACTTTCTAATGCAAACGTTGCTGATTAACGGTCACTATACTATTAGGCTCATTAAGTCATTATCTTATTCTATTATTTTTATTTATTTCAGATATTTGATTTCATTGACTTGGAAAAGCTCCGGTCCATTTCGTTTAGACAGGTAACCAACTTGATTCATGTTCTCTAATGTTTTTTTTATTCTTTTACTACATTTCCATTATTTCGTGACATTCAAGTGAAGGATTGACCAGTTCAGCTGCACTTTTATTAATTATTTTTATTGTTTAAGTATCATTTTCCATGCGCATAGAGCATTCAGATTATTTTTTAGGGATTTTTATTGGACTTTCTACACAACTTAAAATGGCCTCAAGACTAGATCTAGGAATCACAAGGCATTGACATAGGCAGTGGTGAAGTTAAAAAATAATGTGAGGGGAACTAAACCCTAAACTTTTATTAAAAAATTATAGATATTGCCATCAATTAACTGTTGTAGCAGAACCAAAGGGGGCACTTTATAGTATCTATATATAATTATAATTCCCCACTGCTTCCGCTCTCTTACTGCCCCCCTAATGATCATGTCTATAGTTAAAAATTTATCCTCCTCTAACTTGATTTTCTAATTCCAGCTCTGGGTTATATGGGATCCTCTGTATATCAAGTTGCTTCAACATCCGGCCAACTGATCTTCATCTCGCCTTTAAAATCACTCAGCCATCCTCACTAGTCACGGGCACCAAAACCTGAAACCCACTTCTTTTCCCCCACCCCACCAACACGCAAGTAAGGCAAGAAGAAGTAAACTTCTTGGCTCCCAAGCAAGTGCCTAGACCGAGGCATCACTATTTAACCATATTGTTAATGTTTTTCTACACAATGTGAGCTTCAAATATCTAGTCCGATATCTCATTTTGCTGATAGATATATATCAACCCAGAACTCCAGATTGTAGCCTCTTGTTATGCTTATTGACAAAAAAAAAAAAAAAAAAAAAAAAAAAACAGCTTGCACTAATTGTTATTTTGCTGAAGGGTGAAATTGTTGGCTGTTTATGTTTCTGCATATGCCCAGTGCAGTGAAAAGTACCTTTTTGGTTTCGTTTATGCCATTACATGTTGACATCTTTAATAGTGTCCTGTAGGCATGCTCTTTACTCTGTAAGCAAAGTAAACAAAGTGGTCCATTTTTTTCGTCAATGAACTAATCATGGTCATGCTTTTTGTGAAAACTTTTGATGATAACTGATTCATCATCAATTTCAATTGAAGGTAAATTGGTGGTATAGTGTAATGTGTTGGCCCATTTGTTGAATCAAGGTTGTGCTTGGCGTCTCTGACATAAAAAGTTGGGCATTCCATTTTAGTTACAACACTTGGTTCTATTGTACATATTGAGGATTATTTATGAGCCTCGTTGATTCTACCAGTATTTATATAGAGATGCGTATGGTTTGGACCTTTCAATTGATAAGCTATTAGTCCATGTCATAAGGAATAATTTGATTGTGTAATTGCAGTTCATTTTCGCATCTGCTCACATACTGAAGCTGCCGTTATTCTGGCAAGCCTGTGAATTATCCTTCGCAGATTGTGATAGCATTGGATCTGGCTATATTTTAGAACATCAGGTTTTACTTCTCTTCCTTTTCTTTTCGTTCTCTCGTGCTTTCTCATTTAATCTGATGTACTGTGCTTTTTGGCGCAGTTGGGAGAATACATCCGGCCTGCTATTCCCGAAATTTGTGATGCTGAGGTGAGTTGTTGAACTGATTCAATTACCTTCTTCTCCTTACTAAAACCTAATGTATCTGAACAAACTTGCGATCAACAAATGGTTAATATCTGACGAACTACCTTGGTCAGATTCCCAAGTAGTTTTCATATTCAAGATTTTCCCTTTTGATGCACTTATGTTCTGACTTAACCATCGCTATTTCATAACCGCTTATGGTTTTTACTTGCAGATTCACGGACTATTTAATTTATTTGACATTGATGGTGATGGAATGATCAGTAAGGATGACTTCATTCTCTGCTTACAGAGAAACCCACTTCTGGTAGCACTTTTTCGTCCTAGATTAGCGAACAAGGACTTACATGTGTCAGGTTATGGAATGCTTCAGAGGGTGGTATAATGCCTGCCTGTGCAATAGAGCTGTCGCTGTATATTCGGCCATTATGTTTATCTGATGATGGTCAAGTTGCAGAATTTTATTTTTTTACCTGCAGCTTCTTAAATCTAATTATCTTGTAACATAGCCCTGTGACGCGCTGTGGGTTTGTAAGACGTATCCATATAAATATGGCGTAATTCTTATATTTGGACCAAAAAAAGGTTTTTTGTTCAGCCCCTCGAAATCACGCTGCACCCAATGAGTGGCTTTCTTGGTTGAAAGAGTCCAGCTTAAGCAGTGTTGAGCCAAAGATTGTGCAACTACGGCGAAAAATAAGTATCGGAGTGCCCCGAGCATGCCTCCATTTCTTGGAGACAGGTGAGTTACTAGATGATCAAACAAGGTAACACGTAATGAAGAGTTTGGACGTAATGAAGAGTTTGGTTTATGTAGCCGATTTTAACTAATTGGGTTTGAGGCTCTTGAAATTAATGAATTGGGGTGAATCAACTGTTAGAGCCGTGTTACATTTATAGACTATTTGATGCAATTACAACCGTTAGATGATTGGATAGGTGTTACAATTTGAGTGCACACTTTTGAATTGGGAAGCACTGTGTATAACTGTACGGACAGACTTTGCAGGGGTAGTGGGCACCCCATCAATTCATGAAGAGGCACGAATACCCATATTTTTTTTATTTTCTCATCTAAAATGTAAATGTTTATTTTGCCCCTTCATATATACTTACTCAAACCTCACAAATCATTTTAATGCAAAATTAGGGCACCCCATCACCTTGGATCGCAAGTGAAACTTAAAGCCACAATTGTGTTTGCTAAGCGTGTATCGATTCTTGCGTTTTGACATCATCCGACAGCGAGGTAACAATGTTTGACAACCGTATGAAGCTTTGAAGGAACCGTTTTTTGGATCAAAAACTATGAAATTGATGATTTGGTTTGTCAACATAAGGTTTCTCAAATTTTTAGACGTTTTTTCACGGGCGCGATTGATTTGGCCTCGCAGGATCGAGAGTTATGCAAATGTCTCGGTCAACATCCATCGAGAACGGAATAAAAGTCTCGATAATGGACAACCGAGAGAAATGTTATGTTCTCGATTGTACATCACCAACAGGACATAAACTATACACTTCGACTTACTCTCGTGATGTGGCGACCGAGACGATAATAAAATTCTCGGTCATGGACAACCGAGATCTATCTTACACTCTTGGTTGTACATAACCGACATAACATAAACTATACACTAATGGTTGCTCTCGTGAAGTGGTGACCGAGATAACAATATAACTCTAGGTCATTCGTTGCCGAGACTGTGTAAACTATACTGGCCTGTCTGGCCGAAAACCACGAGTTCCCAAAAGTTTCCCCTCAGTCTCGGCCATGCTTGGCCGAGACTGTAAACAAAATCTTTGGCCTGTGTGGCCGAGAACTACGACTTTCCAATAAATGCACCATTGAATGCACCGCCACATAAACATAACAACTACTCTACCAAACGATCGATTTCACGACTTGAGTGTGTGAACGAAAAACTTGAACCGAACCCTAATGTGGAGACGAAATCGTCCTAAACTCGAAGCCTTCAAACTCGAAAAATGTCCTAGAACAGCGGAGAGAGACGGAGAAGAACGAAGACAACCGAGATTCGAAATTGCTAGCTGGTTCGTTGAAGAGAAGTAGGGCAAGTCAAGCAAGAGGACGGTGGTGGGGTGGTGGGGTGCCTCTGTTTTGCACGATGGGTATTTTCGGGATTTCGGGCCTAATTTTTAGGTGCCCGTGGTAATTTGATTTGTGCCCTCAAGAAGAGGGTGCCTTCATGAATTGGTGGGGTGCCCTTAGCGGCCTTCCAAGTTTATTAGAAGGATGATTTCGTTGGTTGTCCATGGCGAGGATATATTGGCAGTGAGTGATTCATTCTCACATCCCCTGCAAACTCGGCGGTGGGGAAGCGCAAAGAAGACAAGATTGCGGACAAGGTATATAACACTCACCAGAGAATGGATTTTGAGGGAGAGCTGTAGTGAATGTCATTGAGTAGAGATTCTAGCCACGTAATTTGTGCAGTGGTGTGAGCAAGGGAACGATATTCACTCTCCGTACTGGACCGCGCGACTACTTGTTGCTTTTTGGCTTGCCAGGAAAATGGTGTGTCGCCGAAGAAGACACAGTGGCCATCTATGGATTTGCGGTCTTCTGGGAAGGATGCCCAATCCGCATCGGAGAAGGGGACAAGGCTGAGAAGCGAGCATGGTTTGATATGAAGTGGTCCAGTGGATTTGGTGCCAGCCAAGTAGCAAAGGATCCGTTTGAGAGATTTCTAGTGAATGAGCTTTGGATCCGGTAGTTTCTTAATAGAATATTTTTATTGTGTCTTTATCTTGTGTACAAGATAATCTATATATACACGTACAAGGCTTAGAATATAAAGGAAAATTCAATCACAAATGGAAACTACTAATTACACGAGATACTAATTTCCTTAACTGCTGAATATAATATTAAGTTTTCATAACTGGTAGTTTCCTTAACATACCAGTTTCCTTAACACCCTTCCTCCAAATCGAGTTGGTTCAACTTGAGGTTGTCAATCGAATCAGGTTAGTTGCGGAATTTGACAAATCTAAAGTTCGATATGAGAGCGATCAACGACCACCCAAGACGATCAAATCAAAGAGTCGACGACGGAGGTTTATTGCGGAACATATCAACAACGACTAATCGGATTGTTGTGTCTCGCATGAAGATGACATGAATTTGATTGTTGTGTGAACAGATTGAATAAACCGGAGGCAAGCTATGTTAGATTTGACTTGTGCCACGTGTCAAGTCAAAGTCATATGTGGGACCCACTCGGATATCCAATTTGAGAAGTGCTAATTATGCGAGTCGAGTGGGACGCGCCTCGAGTCGCGCCGACGTGGACCGAAATAATGACTTATGTGGTGTTAAAATGTGCATTGGATATGGTCGTGAACATAGTATCGACATAAGGCGGATTGGTGCCTCGAGATGCGCATTGCACGAATATCGAGGACACTTTTTGATTTGAAAAGAAAAGAAAAAGAGAAAAAAGATCGAAGAGAGCTCGCGTGAGGAAGAGAAGAAAGGAAGGGGAGAAAGATCGGCGGACGACGAGGACGTGGATCGGAGATGACGGACGCGGCGCGCGCAGGCGAGCAGCAGCTGATGGCGCGTGGCTGTGATGGCTTGTTTCGATCGGTCGACGAAATCGCGACGACGCGGTGAAGGTGATTTATTTCACCAAATTTCATTTTTATGTGAAGAATTTGAAATTAAATGGGCTTAAACTGTCGAAATTGACAGCAGGGACTAGGAGTCGGGTGTCGGGTGCGCAAATCGAGACGCGAGCTAGACATTTCAAGGTTCGCGTTTTTCGAGGTAAGTAAACCAGCTAGGGACGTATACAGTATTTCATGTTTATCCATTGATGGTTGCTATTTACTGTTTTGTGATAGCTTATTGTTAATCACTGCAAAACTATGCTCATATATGTTGTATGTCCCTGCGTTTCGAGGTGGGCTAGTACCCCCGGCGCTTGTCGACTTCATATATGTATCATATATGTTGTATGTCCCTGCGTTTCGAGGTGGGCTACCCCGGCGCTTGTGCAGAACTTCATACATGCATAGAAGATGTATATGTCTTTCGAGTAATTGGGGAGACATATACATCCATATTACAAAACTATGCCCATATATGTGGTATGTCCACTGCGTTTCGAGGTGGGCTTGTACCCCGGCGCTTGTCTTGAACTTCATATATGGGGGAAGCATAGAAGATGTATATGTCTTTCGTCGAGTAATTGGGGAGGCATATACATCCATATAAAAGTTTTGGTTGAGACTCCTTGTTATTTGGCATTACTCATGGATACTGGGCTCGTCATTTTTTTATATTTGATGAGTCACGCTTGTGACGACAGTAGCGAAGGAAGACTTCCTAGCTAGGTGCTTTTTTTGTATATTTTGTATTTTTACTCTCCTTGGATGATATTGATTGGGTTCCACAATTAGGTTGCCTAACTCCCTTGTTTTTTTATTTTTGTTGAGTTATTAAACTTATTAGTTGCTTCCGCTAAAATTGTAAAACTCGAAAAATATTAATAACTCAACTGTACAACTGTAAATGTTGAATGTACTGATAATGATGGGTTGGAAGGCTGATGTAACATCTCTCGATTTCTAACACGACTTATGTGACACGTGTCAGGATCGTGACCGACCGGCCACGCGATACTGGACGGTATTTCGAACCTTGGGAGTCGACACCGAGGTAATTTTACGATTTTTTTTAATATGTGTAATAGCATTATGGATTAAATGCGTGTCACGAGCCACTCGAGCGATTTCCTTTTTGTTTATGCGTGAGTTCTCGCACAGGTAACCGGGGAGGAAATACGATAAAAGTGTGCACGTGACGGAGAAAAATACGGGTCGATGAGGTAAGGTGAGTCCAGGAACCCAGGGGTTAAGGTTGGGGACTTGTGGGTGGGTAAGGCACACCTAGGACACACCTCACCATATTGGTTTGAATTTCAAACAAAAAACCAACCACCCCACCCACTCCCATCACTCACACCTCACACTCCCACTCATTCACGTCACACTCTCATCACACTCTCTCTCCTCCCGATCTTTCTTCTCACTCACTCACGGTTTCAATCACTCTCACACATCCCTCTCTGGTCAACTCTCTCCCACTCATCTCGGTCTTCAAACCACACTCCCACCTCCTCTCGGCTTCAAACCTCTCTCACTCCGGCCTCTCTCTCCCTCGGCTCACCGCCGCCTCGTTCTCGCCGGTGGCCAGGACCCAGGGACGCCGGAGGAGGCCGCCAACCGGAGGTAACACTCTCACCTCGGTTTCTCTCTCTCTCTCGCGTTTCACTTCTCTCTCACGGGCTCTCTCTCTCTAGGTTCGCTCACCATTCGGTTGGCGAGACCAAGCCGTCGTCGGAGGTCCCGTGGTGGCGAGGAAGGTCGCGGAGGTCTCACACTCTCTCTCTCTCCCGTGAGCACTCGACCACTCTCCCTCTCCTCACGGTTTGCTCTCCTCTCGGCTCACGTTTCTCTTCATTTCTCTTTGTTTTTGTTGTTGTTCGTCACACTTGTTACGTGTGCATGTGGTTGCCGTGACGAGGGCCGGCCGTGGGCGACCTCGAGACCCAGTCAAGACGTCCGGAACCACCCCCGCATGGCCCATGCAAAGTACTTGTTGTATACATACAACAAACTCGGTTTTTGCTAGGTGTTGACCCTCTCGCCGGAAAAGGCCCTCATGGCGGCGCCACCGCCGGACCACCAGGCCGGAACGTGTCGGGGACCCCACCAAAACTCGTATGTGGGTCCCACAACCCTAAAAGTGGCCAAAAACAGTTTTATAGGTGCAAAGGAATCGATATTTCATGTGATGTGTACGTTGGAGGCTCGCAGGAAACCACCATCGCCGGCGGTCCTACCGGTCGAACCACGATCATTAAAGGTTGTCGAGGTCTCACTTAATATTAGTTGACGTCTAGCAATCCTCGGCTAAGTCGAAACAAACGTACGTAAGGCTTTTGGAATTAGTTCGTGTGATGCCATCGTCGAGTCGAAAAAATATATAGTTGTTATTCAAACGTCGCGTGGCGATGAATGGCTATGACGTCGTGATCATGTTGCTTGGTCCGCGAGACCATGACGTGACCCGCATACGACCGAGTGGAGCCTATGACTCGCGATGAAGCGAATACGTAGTTTGTCTTCAAAACCCGAGAGAGAGTGTCTTCTTTTATTTATTAAAATGTATGACCGTCCGAGCCATTCAAAACATTGGAAATAATGATAAGTTTAAACCTAAGTGTTAGTGAATGACTCGACCTAATAACACGAGTTTCGACCTTGTCGAGTAACGGGAAACTTGAGGATACGCGTTAGGAGTCGCGGGAGTTTTACGTGGATTACGATAATCTCGAGGTAAGTACACTTGCCTTAAAAAGCATTTGTACGTTAGTAAGCCGGCTAAGAAGATATCATGTGATTCATTTTCACTTTTCTTGTGTTCGTTATTATCCCATCATTGGCATTCCATTCTATGTTCTTGTCTGTGTGTTCTTGGCATAAGTACGTCTCGAAGGTACATGCGGCCCGCACTAGAAGGGATAAAACGCGGGCACTCGAGCGCACGAGTGTTTGACCACCCCTAGTGATTGTGTGATACCATGTCTTGGATTGTTGTGGATGGTTGTGGATTGTTGTGGTATTGTTGTGGAATATGGACTACTTATTGCCTCTCTTGACTCGTAGAACACGCATGTTTCGATTGCTATCATTTCAGTCTGTCTATCATGCATCCTTGCTTATTTATATTCCTGCATTTCAAGTACCGCATGATATTTAGACTGTCTTGTTTGTCGTTTCATGAATTATCTTGTTATATTCTTAAAACTTTTACTTTCAATTTCTCTCGGTTGCTCACCGTCTAGTTTGTGACGGTGGGTGCAGATAAGACGGAGAGCGAGAGGGGCAAGGGACCGTGTCTAGGAGACTTTTTGTGGCTTGTTGGATGTGAGGTACCGAGATGTAGGCTCGTACCTATCCTTTTTGTATGACGTTTATGTATATACATATATGGTTGTTTTGGAACCAGGGAACTAGGTTTGAGGTGATTTCCATAATTTCATTTTGTTGACTTGGATATGACTGTCTTGGGGGTTTCCACATTTATATAGATTCCTAATTTCCTTGATTGAGTTATTTCCCATTATTTGATTAGAATATGATTTTTGCTTCCATTTGTATTATAACCGCAATAACTCTTTCATAAACCTTAAAAACCTTAAAATTTGATAAGTTGAGGCCGACTAGGCTCGTCCATTCGTTGAGAAACCGGCTCGGGACTCGCACGGGTCAGGCGGCGTACCAAATGCATTGGGAATTTGGGGCCGTCACAGCTGACTAGGCCTGCGTTGACCTTGCGAGACTGGCTCGGGGGTCCACGTGGGCTTAGGACCGGGCGGGGCCCAATTTGTGGAAAATTGGGGCCGTCACAGTTGGTATCAGAGCCTGAAGTTTGAGAATCTCACGGCTTAAAACATTGTGATACCAACGTCACAATTGGTATCAGAGCCGACGTTTTAAGGAACTCGACTCTTGAAATTAAGACACAAAATAAGCGGAAGTTAGGAATGGTTGAACTTAGAGTGGAATCCTATGATCATGACTTGAGTCTTCATTGGGAAGTGAGGAGAGTTGGAAAAATGAAAAATGGTAGAACACCCTGCGGATATGGAAAATGAAAAATGAGAAATGGCAAATGGAAAATGGAAAATGGAAAATGTTTATAACATGTCGATAAAGATTCGAGGAATCGTGACTATGTAAATGATTAATTGATTTTGAGGTTCCATTTGCATACGTGATTTCAGTTTTGGACGAATTGGTGAAAGTATTGGGGTTGCCTCGAGATTCATGTTGCACGTATCTCGAGGACACATTTGATTTCTACTTGGGGAAGAAAACTTGTTGCGTACCTTAAGGAGTTAGATTCAAGTCACCCAAAACTCTTGAAAACACCCTGCACGTATTTCTAGAGGATTCGCTCGAAATAATGAATGAAATTGGAATGTGGTACGGGAATCAAATCCGTGGTAAAGGTGAAAGGATTTCATGTAAATTTGGTATAGTACTGCAAGGACGCTTAAACTATATTTAAATGGTTTGGAGTTAAATTTGAGCCGAGTTGGAGTTCAATTTGGTATGGTCCTTGTTTTCATTTGAGCCGAGTTGGGGATCAAATTCGAGCGACCAAATGATTTTTCTCGTCAGAATTTGTGATGGAAAATTGAAACCCAAATTAGCATGAGTTTTGGTGAGGTAAATTGAAGGTACAAACCCAAAGAAGGAAAATGTTTGAAAGTTATATTTCCATCTGATATGAGGTCGTGTGACAGGTGACAAAGTTGGTGATGGTGGCGTATTTGGGAATAGTGGAGCTGCATGAATAAGTACTCGTGCCTTGGAAATGCGGGAGTTGTTTAAATTTAATTCAGCTTCGCGGATAGTAGCTTAAGAATTTAGTTAGTTCAATTGAGAAATTGAGAGAAATAGCTGGGTTGGTTTGGTGAAGCCAATGGAAAATGAGAACTTTGGTATTACAAATGGTATGGTTTCAAATTGAAACACTCAAACTTGTGAATTGATTTTCACGCTATTGAGGAATTTTGATCTTATTTTGGACTCAAAGGAGTTCATTAAATTCATTTCAAGTTGTTCAGTTAATACTGAAATTGAAAATTTCCTTTAAGTAGTGAGACTTGAAATAAAAGTTTGAGTCTCTAAATGGTGTTGAATTGATAAAGGAAATTGATGTTGTTAGATAATATACAACGAATGGAACAATTAAGGTAAGGAACATTCGAGAAAGGCTCATTCGTGAAATGAATGAATATTCGAATGTAAGGAACATTCGAGTAAAGAACATCGAATGTAAGGAACATTCGAGAACGTAAAGTTTAAAAAAAAAAAAAGAAAAAAACGAAGAGCGGACTCAAAATGAGCAAAGTGTTGAGATGACTTGAGAGCTAACGATTACATCATGTTCGGACTCCTTTAGCTTTGACGAAAGCTTTGGAGTAATCTTGTTGGATCGAAGCCCAAGTAACTCCACTTTAGTGACACTATACATTTATAGTCTCAGGGTTGGTGAAGTCGACCACCACCTTTAGGGACTTATAAATGAATTAAATGTTACGAGCTGAGGTAGAGTCCGCGAATCGTTTTAAAAGTTAGAGGCCACCTAAGGATAAATCCTACGAGATGGTATATCTCAAGAATTCTCGCATTCTAAAATTTACTCAGAGGCGTTAGTAAACGTACTGACAAGAATTTTCGTACAACTAATCAAGTGCATTTACTCACTTGACAAATCATTAAGAAAAGAGTAAACAAGTGCATTTTAAATGGAAATAATTATGTTTTAATGTGTCTCGAGTTTCGCACCGCACGAATCTCGAGGACACATTAGATTTGGATTGGGAAATGCGAGTTCGAAACTTGGGAGGTGTCTCAAAATACATAATTTGCGAGACTCGATACAATTTTGGTCACACATTGAGGTGGTGCCTCGAGATTTGTGTCGCACGAATCTCGAGGACCCATTTGAACGTGTTGAACTCGTGCTTACACGAGGAGATGCCGAGCGTGCCTACTGATACGAGCATTAGAATGACGACTCAGGCGAGGTAGTTTCACGAGTTTTAGAGGCATCACTCTGGAAAGTTTCACGGTAGTACGAATCTCGGAGCAGCAAATATTTGTGATGTTTTGGCCACACCAGATCGAGGTCGAGCATCGTAGAAGTTTCGTTGTTCGGCGAGGCCGATGTCTAGTTGTGCACTACGGTGGCATCGATGTGGACGTTTTGGAGTGCAGTTAAGGTTATGAGTGAGTGAGAGCGTGGGAGCACACGAGAGCTACTTCATAACGTATTGCGTTTTCGCCATACGAGGCATATACGGCGCCAAAGTTAGTGGGTTCAGCGCAGAGTTTACGCTAGTGGATCACAACAGCTAGCACCGTCAGATACTTAGCATAAGTACCATCGAGGTTGATGGCGAGGGCAAGTGGCCAGAGACAGGGTCAGAGATCCAGTCGAGTGCACAGACAGGGACATCAGTCTAGTCATGCACAGGGGCAAGGATATAGACATGTTTCAGTTGGAGCGGGATTTCAACGTACCTGTATAGGCGTATGGACAACTAGGTACAACAGAGCCAGAAATATATTCATGTTATTGCCACTTCAGGTCCGACCACTATCCATCGTAACCTGAGAAAATGTACGAGTTGGGTTGAGATTCACTCGATGAGAGAAACAGATATACGTATGTTAATGACGATGGATCGTGAAATTAAATGTTCGTTTGTATTCATTTGTATTCCAATATATGTTGCGAGGATGTTGCCCTGACATATATTGATGGGAGGAGACAGATGGTGTGTTCTTTGCTTGGAAGTCTCGGAGGAGTCCAGCTCGTCACGGAGGAGCCCTGCCCTACAGAGTAAGATGGGGGTATGGCCTTGGGCGGGTATGGCCTTGTGTAATTTATTCGTAAAACACCATTGTCTTGTGAGATTTGTTTCAATTTCGAGGACGAAATTTTAATTCGTTGGGAAGACTGTAACGGCTTGAAAAATTTGACTTGTGCCAGGTGTCAAGTCAAAGTCATATGTGGGACCCACTCGTCAAAATACGTATGTCTGAATCCAATTTGAGAGGAAAATGCTAATTATGCGAGGAATTCGGTGAGCCGAAACACGAAGTGGGACGCGTCTCGAGTCGCGTGCCGACGTGGGACCGAAATAATGACTTATGTGGTGTTAAAATGTGCATTGGATATGCGTCGTGATGCGTGTAGCGCGAGTATCGAGATTTTGACATAAGGCGGATTGGTGCCTCGAAATGCGCATTGCACGAATATCGAGGACACTTTAGATTTGAAATGAAAAGAAAAATAGAAATATATATATATATATATATATTTATATAAAGTGGAAAAACAAAAAAAAAGAGGATAAGATCAACAAAGAAAAAAAAAAGATCAGGAGAGAGCTCGCGTGAGGAAGAGAAGAAAGGAAGGGGAAGAAGATCGGCGGGACGACGGAGCGTGGATCGGAGATGACGGGACGGCGGCGCGGAGGTGGCCGACAGCACCGGCCAGCAGTAGCGGTGGCGCGAGCAAGCAGCGGCTCCGCGCATCGCGCGGGAGGAACGTCCAGCAGCGGCTCCGCTCAAAGCAGCCGAGCGTGCGGTGCAGGCGCACGGCGGCGGCGGTGGCAAGGCGTGGCGGCGTGAGGTAGCGCCAGCAGTGACGCCGGCGAGGCAGCAACGGCGCAGCAGCGGCTCCGATCGGCAGCGATGGCGTGCGAGCGCGGCAACGCGACTCAACGCGGTGTGATGGCTTGAAAGACGACGGCAGCGGCAGTGGCCGGCGGGGGTACCGGTGGGGGCCGGCGGGGGTGCCGGCGAGCGACCGCCGGAGGCGGCGCCGGCAAGGCAGCGGCGGCGGCGGCGAGGCAGCAGCGCCGATGGCGCGGTGGCGCGGTTTCGATCGGTCGACGAAATCGTGACGACGCGATGAAGGTGATTTATTTCACCAAATTTCATGTAAAGAATTTGAAATTAAATGGGCTTAAACTGTCGAAATTGACAGCAGGGACTAGGAGTCGGGTGTCGGGTGCGCAAATCGAGACGCGAGCGAGACATTTCAAGGTTCGCGTTTTTCGAGGTAAGTAAACCAGCTAGGGACCTATACAGTATTTCATGTTTATCCATTGATGGTTGCTATTTACTGTTTTGTGATAGCTTATTGTTAATCACTGCAAAACTATGCTCATATATCTTTGTATGTCCCTGCGTTTCGAGGTGGGCTAGTACCCCCGGCGCTTGTGCTGAACTTCATATATGTATGACCATATATGTTGTATGTCCCTGCGTTTCGAGGTGGGCTTGTACCCCTGGCGCTTGTGCTGAACTTCATATATGCATAGAAGATGTATATGTCTTTCAGAGTAATTGGGGAGACATATACATCCATCACTGCAAAACTATGCCCATATATGTGGTATGTCCCTGCGTTTCGAGGTGGGCTTGTACCCCTGGCGCTTGTGCTGAACTTCATATATGGGGGAAGCATAGAAGATGTATATGTCTTTCAGAGTAATTGGGGAGGCATATACATCCATATAAAAGTTTTGGTTGAGACTCCTTGTTATTTGGCATTACTCATGGATGAGTTGTTTACAGGCTTTTATATTCATGCGGTCTCGATTCATTTAGTTCTATTTGCATGAATTTGATGCTTTGCATATTTGTGAACTAATGCTTTGGGATATTGTGAACTGTTGCTTTGGGATATTGTGAACTGTTGCTTTGGATATTGTGAACTGTTGCTTTGGATATTGTGAAACGTTGTGTATATGTCCTACTGGATTTACTTACCTAGGCTCGTCATTTTTTTTATATTTGTCGAGTGCGCACATGCATGACGAGTAGCGAAGGGAAGACTTCCTAGCTAGGTGATTTTTTTTGTATATTTTGTATTTTTACTCTCCTTGGATGATATTGACTGGGTTTCACACTTAGGTTGCCTAACTCCCTGATTTTTATATTTTTGTTGAGTTATTAAACTTATTAGTTGCTTCCGCTAAAATTGTAAAACTCGAAAAATATTAATAACTCAACTGTACAACTGTAAATGTTGAATGTACTGATAATGATGGGTTGGAAGGCTGACTAGGCCTGCGTTGACCTTGCGAGACTGGCTCGGGGGTCCACGTGGGCTTAGGACCGGGCGGGGCCCAATTTGTGGAAAATTGGGGTCGTCACAAGCGGCGACTTGCGACGAAGCAAAACAACGACGCGGATTCGGGACTGGCGCGTCTCCGATCAGCGTCTCCGGGACAGAGTCAGCGGTGGGTGCGACGATAGCAACAACGGCGGGTATGGTGATAGTGGCTCGGATCCGGGACTGGAACGTCTTCGATCAGTATCTCCAGAAGCGGCGGGGTGGTGTTCGGGTAGCGACGCGGTGGAACAATGGCGGAACGACGGAGCGGGCGTGGTTCGAGCAGCGATGGAGCAGGCGAGATGGCAGAGATGAAGAGATGGCGAGAGGGCTCCGGCGTCAATGATGGAGAGATGGCAGAGGTGAGGGCTCCGGCGTCGGCTAGGGAGGCGGCATCGGCTAGGGCATCGGCGTTGAACGTCATTCAACATCGTTGAACGGGGTGGTAGTGCAAAGATCACGGAGGATCAACGATGGAGAGACCAATGATGATGTTCAGGACGTGCAAAGAGTGTTACGAGGAGGCCAGCGATGATGTTCGAGCGGCGGTGACAATGTGACGGATCGGTGCGGCGGCTGGCGCGCGCGATCGAGTGTGAGTGGCGCGGCGCGTGGACGGCTCCGGGAGGAAGCGGTGGCGTGGATGACTGCATATACGACGAATGAGTTCCGATAGGGGACGAACAACAGATATCGTGGGGCGGCAAGCGGCGCGATCGCACGACCAGCAGCGGCGCGGACCAGTGACGACAGTGACGGACCAGATGTCCAGACGGTGGTGGCGGCGGAGGCAAGAAGAAGAAGAGGACGAATGGAGCGGATGACGCGGCTAGTGCGTAGGGGCTTGGCAGTAGCATGAAAGCAAACACCACGAATGGTCGTCGACTCGAAGGTCGACCGACTTAGTACTAGAAACCAAGCTCTGATACTATGCTAGTTTCTGAATAGAATATTTTTATTATGTCTTTATCTTGTGTACAAGATAATCTATATATACACGTACAAGGCTTAGAATACAAAAGAAAGTTCAATCACAAATGGAAACTACTAATTACACGAGATACTAATTTCTTTAACTGTTGAATATAATATTGAGTTTCTATAACTGGTAGTTTCCTTAACATACTAATTAAACTCAAACACTAATCTAATTTAGATTACAACTCCAACAATTTCTCGACTAAGGTCCTGAATTTGACGAAGGCAGTTATGGGTTCTGATTCACCCTTTAGCTGGTATATCCAGGTAAAGCGCCTATGATCATCGAGATAAAGTGGATGTAGTATCAATATATAGCCGATGGAGGAAGGGGTGGCAGTCGAGCCCCAGAGGTCCGCGTGAATGAGGTTTAGGATATTGGATGCTTGTGAGTTGTTAAGTGAAAATGTAAAGCATGAGATTTACTAAGTTGACGTGGCGTACAAAGGAAGTTTTCATTGATGGAGAGCCTTTTGATTACAAGAAGATAACACTTTATGAATTGTAGGCTGAGATGCATGACCTAAGCGCATATGCTATACATTAAAACTGGTTGTTAAACAGGAAGAAAAACATGCTTGTGAGTGAGAGGTGCAGGCGATTGGATGGACTGGACAAGGAAGACACTTGGTACAACCCCCATCTTTAAGGATCCCCTGAAGTAGAACACGGTTGGTATGAGCTTCCTTGACAAGACAAGAAGTGACCTCATCCTCAGTTGCTCCCACCTCTGCCTCTATTCCCCCGCCCCGCCTGCCTCGTTGAGTGTTGTGGTGTCCAAAGCGATTGTGGCCCTGAGAGGTCTATTTTGAGTGAGAAGTTGGCGGACTAATTGGGCACAGTCGATGAATGTGGTCTATTTTGAGTGAAGTTCAGGCCAAGATATGTCGATTCGTTCTTGGAGGACAACGGTGATGGGGAGGTATTCGGTCATGGAGAGAGCTCCCTTTCGTGTGGTTTAAAGTCCAGTTCGTGAGATTTGGATTCGAGCTTTGTTGTGAGTGCCGCATAGAGCTTCTATGGCTTCCCAGGTGCGTGCAGCGGTTTCGAGACCGAGAACTTAGTCCGCGATGTGTGGTGAGAGAGAGTTGAGCAGACAGCCTAGAGTGATGCTGTTTTTTCTCACCCAGTCGTCGTATTCTGGGTTAGGGGTTCTAACTTCTTCGACGAACTGAGGAGGACATGCTTTTTTCCCCAGCAAGTATCCATTAAGCTTTACTCGCTTCATGACCAACATTACAATCGATCTTGAGAGGATAAAGTTGTCGTTATCTGTGACGACCCGAAAAAAAAAAAAAAAACCTCCCCTTGGGACAATTAAAGAATTTCATAACCCCACAATAAATAACCCGATTATATAAATTAAAGTAGAAACTCTAGCATCTTTTTGTTTGAAAATTTAAGTACGGGAGGAAACATGGAGATCAAGGTCTAACTTCAGGAGAACACAAATCAAAGGTTCACACATCTCCCTCATCATTTTAATCACATTTTAAATTAAAATCAAACTTGAAATTTGAAAAAACATGGTGGTTTGTAGCGTCGACGAGGCGACCAAAGGCCCTAGCGGCCGACGGCGGCGACCTCACCGCCGCTGCCGGAACAGTGGGGGCGCCACCAGGCTACCCCACCTTTAATGCAATGGAGGAGGGGAAGGGGGTGGTGTTATGACCACCCCCACCCTCCACGGGCGCGCCAACCATGGCTGGTAGGGCGCGGTTGCGCCCCTGGCCGGCCATGGCCATGGAAGGGGATCTTCCCCCTCCCTGGTGAGGAAGAAGACCAGGGGCGTTTGGCTTGTTTTGAAAACCAGGGACAAACACCCCTGGTTGACCGGTTAACTCTAAAAAAAATAAAATAATTATAATTATAATAATAATAAATAAAATAAATAAAATAAATAATATATAACAAAATAAAAGCAAAGTAATTTCTTTCAAATGGGACACTGACACGTCCCCGAGGGAGATCGATTGGGTCCCACCCATCGACCCACGCATCGGGCGATAGGAGACCCGCGGGACCCACACTAGTGGATCCCAAAGACCAATAAATGGAAGATTTAGTTAATTTAAATTAAAACATGTATTAATAAGATGTATTATAGTTATATAATGTCGCGCTAAGGTTCGCATTGGGCCCTAAGCGTACCAAAAGTTGTTATAGGCATCGCTGCGAGTCGAGGTAAGTGGGGAGCTTCGCTCACGCATTAAGTATGACTTGCTATTAGATATTTAAGTATCATGCTTTGAATGAAAAACTTTGGTTAAGGGTTGCATCGGGGTATTGTTTTGAATCTCCAAATCTATGGAATGTGGATGCATTTGGTTCCTCATTTATGTCATTTATCGCCTTAGGATGTTTGTGGTGCCACCGAGGGCTTACTAGTTAATGCCCCAGGATGTTTGTGGAATTGCTACCGAGGTTTTTACTTGTCTAATTGAATGCATAAATGTGTCACATAACTGTAAGAGTTGCAGTTCCTACTCATGTAACTTAGTGATAAAGGGACATCTATCGGTGACGGCTTTGGATGAACTCACTTTGTTATGATGCTACTAGTTTGAGGACGTAATGGCCATTGCGTCTGATAATGGTGTGCATCAAACCAAACGTGAAGGATTCGATCATCGGATTCCTACCAATACCTAGCATGCATCGAATGGACCAATAACTTATACTACTTATTATCTCTTATGATATATCTCTTGTGGACCCCTTGCATGAATGATTTGAATTATATTATGCTTTAAATGATCCTTGAAACTCGTTTTAGAAATCGTGAATGCATGATTTCTTCTTTATTTGTGAAGATGAACAATGCTCTCATGTTTCTACAGGTTTTATATCTTATCTACATGTTTGAACTTGAATTTGATTAATTACGTGCTTTCTACTTAATGTCTGAGATTTAGTTTTTCAACTTAATGTTAGATTTTGCATAATTAGTAGGTAGTACTTGCGTATTTAATGTTTGAGCGAGTCTTTTCTCTTATAGGGCTCCATTGGTTTTTTACCTCACCCCACTTACAATACAGGTCCATTTACCAGTGCAAACGATTTTGGCAAGGGGAAGGCCATTGCTTGAAGTCTCATTGCTTTGTGAGAATTTGCATGATTATTATTATTATTATTATATATATATATATATATATATATTTGTTTGATTTTCATAACAATAAATTGGGTTGTAGCTCTAGGTAGTTTTACTTGGAGTACTGTTGAACCCTCCTTATCTATTTTCGGATCATTATGGTAGTTTTGAGGTTGATTTAGAAACTTATTGAGATGATCTGTTGGATATCTATCATGCTGATTTAGCAATTTCATGAATTTTAGTGTTGATTTCAATTCAGCATTTATTGTCCTATATGATAGTATGTTGTTCGCAAGTTGAATTAGTTGTGTCAGGCCGTTATTTGAGTCTGGTTCAGGTATCAAACTTGAGTAATAATCTCAGCTGGGCGATCCGACCCTATTTCAAGTGATGGTGGTTTCATTTTCAAACTTGATTGACATGCCTTGGTGAAGGGAGTTCCCAAAGGGATTCAGAGATGGCGAGAGAGGACATGTCGTCCTCGATGGGGTTGATGCGGCAATGGAGTCGGAGCTTTGCATTGACGTAGATTGATTAGCCATGGCGTTGGCCTTATAGCTCTGATACCATCTTGAAATCAATGAATGGTATTTGGAAAGATCAGCTCAATCAACTGTGAGAGATTTGTTGTTATATTTATAGACTATTTGGCGCAATTACAACCGTTAGATAACTGGACAAGACTTGCAGGGTTAGTGGTAAGGACAATGACAAGTTGTTTGGTGTGATTGCCAAAGACGGTTTTGTTGGTTGGTCCATGGCAAGGATATATTAGCAGTTAGTGATTCATTCTCACAGAGGCGATGTTGTTGTTGAAGAGAGTTCAACAAATAGCGCCTAATATATACAAGACCGTAACATGATAAAATGATCAGAAACAAAATGACTAATAAACAGGGATGCGTGTTTACTCTATTTATATTAATTTGGCTTGCAGTCTTGTGATCAAAAGTTTTGGAGATGGTATGCAGTTAATTTCTTCGATTGAAAGAGGGCTTAAATTGCCCAGTTTGTTACAAAAGGACTAGCAGTTACATGATACAGAGTCTTGCGTATGTAACCCCAGTGGCATCACCCAGCAAAATGGTTTCCAAATCATGTGGCAATTACCCAATCACGTGAGTGCCTAAATCAAAAGCAAAACCATGGTTTGCCATTCAGTCCGCCGCTTGATTCGTTTCGCTATTCACATGGGTAACACAAATTTGCTAAGGTGTTTTAACAAGTTGTAAAATCAGATATATGAGTTGTCAATGGCTACACGCCCCTTATTGCCCTTTATTGATATTGGTGGCCACATTCCTATTGTCAGTTTCCAGAATCACCCGTCTATATCTTTTGCTCCATGCAAGCTTCAGTCCAATAACAGTTTAGCTTTCTGATGTTGCACAATCCCAGCTTAGCGACTGCCCCTCCTAGCCATTCTCCATTTTGGTTGCGCAGACATATCCATTGCTCTTGGGGCCTCATCCTTGTTAATCTTGGTCCAGCCCACCAGCCTCTCTTCCTTAAGGTGTGATTTCAACACTATGTCAAGTTCAACTTATGTGAAGTTCAGTATAGGTCACAAGTATCGTCCTCCACCATGTGTCGTCTCGACCTTGTTTCATTAATGAGTGATGCCCCCATGAAAAGTCAGCCATAGGAACAATCTGACCCTTTCCGAGCCCTACCATGTGTCGTCTCGACCTTGTTTCATTAGAAGGAGTGTGCACTGCAGCAATAGCCATTAAGGCATTATCTGGAAGTAGATGCTGGAATTCCTAACACCTCCAGTTGCCCGTAAGATCGGTATAATCCCCCACAAGAAGATCCTCCTGGTGAGCAAAAGTTTTTCATACTGCGAATTTGATTGGTAGGTTATTGAGATTGGTCCAACAATCCTTCCAGAATCTGATCTTCTTTCTACATCCTACCGACCATTTTAATCCATCCTAGATGTCCCCCCAGATTCGTTCTACTTTTCCCACAAGTGTAACCCCCTCGTTCTCAGTTGGTTATATTTGGATTTTAACACCTTGGCCCAAATAGCCTCTCTGTCCATCAGCATGCTCCATCTAATCTTTATGAGGAAAGCTTGGTTCATCGTTTGCGTCTTCTTTAGGCCCAGTCCTCCCTTTAACCGGGGTAAGCAAACTTTATCCCAGCCTATTAGACTTTAGCCTTCTTTCACCCCTTTTGCATTACTCATCACATCACATCACTATCCTCACTTTTCTCTTTCTCACATAGGCTCTGTTTGTTAAGGCTAGCTGATAATCTAGCTGATACTTATAATCTACTGGTAGCGGAAAGCTAATAATCTAGCTGATCAACTAAAAATTGTTTGAAATTATAGCTGATTGATTAGTTGATAAATACATTGACAATAAAAGACATATGACATAATTAGGTATATTAATTATATAATCATATAATTAATTGTTATAAATAACTCTGTATTTTATTTACAAAATAAAAATTAAAACCATAAAATAAATATTATTTAGAAAACTAAATTATGTGTGTCCATAAATGTTTACATAAAAATAACTCTATATTAATTTATAAGAATTCGCAAAAAATAAATACATGTAAATAAAATACAATAAACGACTTAGATAACTATACATATACCCAATGTTATTGCGAATATTCTTCATTTCTAGAAAAGTCTTTCCATAACTTAAAAAAAATAGTAGATTAGCAAAAAAAAAATTAAAAATACTTAGGATAGCCCACCACTCGAACACTACATTAAAAAATATTTTTATACTCGACGTTGTTAAAACTTATTTAATATGTAATAAAATATCTAACAAGATTATTTATAATTAAGAAATTAATGTGTAATGATTTTTAATTTTAGTGAAATTCTTTGTTTTATAATATTTAGTTAATTATTAATCACTATTTTTTTCATTAACAATATTAAGCTATATGTTAATTTTAAATTTAAAAAGTTTTAATAACATATTATATAACTGTTGGTCTAGCCTAGAAGAGCTTGAAATGTTGGTTTCACCTCTGCCAACTCTACTAGGATATAATTGTTGGGTTTTGGGGTTCATACGCAGAGAAAATTACAAAATAATTTTAACAAAAACCCAAACAGGATCCGAATCTAATTCCATTAAAAACGTTTAAACCATGAAAAACTTAACCATACCTCAGTCGCAATATACCTTTTTGAAGGTTGATCGATCTCTAAGGCGCTGGCAACGACGAACGCCCTCTACCAGTAGTCCACACACGAACGACGACCGAGATTCGAAGTGCTAGCTTCGAGAGAATACCAAATCCTTTCGTTTCTCTCCAAAACGATCCAGAGCATACCAAAAACCCTAAGTCGTTTCTAAAACGAAAATAGAGTTTCGGCCTATTAATCTTTCGTACTTGTGTTCTAACTTAAAGCGTCTATTTATACAACCCTTGTATATAGACGGTTAAGTAAATTACACATATACCCTTACTTAAAGAAATATAAGTGTAATACACCACAAGGACGTTTATGTTATGAATTTTATCACATAAAACTCGTTTTTCTTAATCATCTTAAAATCTAGCAAAACCATTCTTAGTGTGCGACCCAATAGGCTCATACAACGTTGGCAGTGTACCAAAACACATTTTGGTATACAAGTCATAAGCAGTCTCTAGCAAGACATTATGACTACCCAAGTTGTACGAATATCAAATCGATACAACCTAATCAATAGTGTATATAACATCTTTTGTCACACGATATCCTTTTGATCAAACATAAGGCATGGAATTGTCATCCAACATGTTCAATCGTACTAGTCTCGATCTCTAGGTAGACTGAAAACATCCAAGTGACATTGATCAATATCAATTCACTTAAACTAGGCCTTTTAACAGTCTAACACATCGAGGGATCCACCGGATATCTCTCTTTATATGAGAGGGACAAATTCTATCTTGATTACACAACTTCATCACATTGCTCACACGGTAACCAATCACAACCTTTATAATCGTCCGGTTAAAGACAACGTTTGATAGTGTCAAATCATTGTGTTCCTAATGTTGAAGTCTATGGTAATCTCAAGTCAGAGGACTGGAATATATACCTATCATGAGAAACAACAATGACTTAATCCATGTGATGTTCTCATAGCGGGTCGGTCCAGTACTTTGTTCCCTAACAAGTACTCGTGATCTTGATTTGTATCCATATACGTATAATCATCATATGATCATCAATCAAGACTCACACTAGTCTTAATTCATTATAGTTCCCGGTATAATGATCGACTAAGGACATTTATGATATTTCTGTAAATACCCATGGATTTTATTATAATGTAAACATGCAAATTAATTATAATAAACAGCAAATGAAATCCTCTATTTTATTAACTAAAAGTATTCATAAAGACGGTTAATGGATTGACCTAGGGCACATGCCCCATCAATAATCGCGGGGTAATTGTAAAAATAAGGGTATAATCGTGAGAAAAAATCCAAACGATGAGATTTTCGGTTCAAACGCTACTAAGAGTAGCGTTTCAATTGAGAGCTTATCATATAGATTATTTTTAAAATAAGCTACAAACCAAACACAACTTAACAAATAAACTAGCTTATCAACTAGCTGATAAGCTAGTTCAGGCTTACCAAACAGAGCCATAAACTTTTTCTCTATCTCTCTATCTTTCCAAATCAAATACACATTTTAATCCCCCGCTTTCTCTCCCCAAACTCTATCATCTCCCTCTCGTGTTCTTCATTCTCACACTCATCTCCCATTTCGTTCTCACTCACCTCTCCTCCACGGCCTCAAGATCTTGGCCTCCTCTCGATTCACGTCTATCTGGGAAGTGGGACCTCCCTTGTCAGTAAACTTTTTGTTGACCAAGGTGAGCCGTTGTTGATGTTGTAACTTTTAGGGAAATTATGAGCTTTAATGGTATTGTTGGTGTCGATATTGATGTTGTAGTGTTGTTATTGGTGTTAGAATGAAAAAAAAAAAAAAAAAAAAAAATGATGAAGATGTTTCTCTCATGAGACAAAAAATTTAGGTTGTTGGGTTGGGCCAGCTAGGCCGGCCAAAATTTCAGCCCAAGCCAGATCCGGGCTCGATCCGATTGGGTTGGGTCGACCCGAGTCTTATCTAATTAGGTCGGATCAGACCTGACCCGAGCCCAACCCCTATTAAATAATAAATTATATATTAAAATAAATTAAATACAATTTTAAATAAAATAAATTATAAAATAGAAAAAATAGGTAAAGAAATTATGAAAAAATCCGAAAATATCATAGAAAATATAAAAAATGGGAAAAAGATAGAAAATGAGTTTTAAGAAATTTTTGGGCATTAGGCTCCCTCGTGTTAGTCGAAAAGAGCGCTACAACTAAAATTTTTAAAATAAAATCTTAATTTTTGGTTTTTCATTATAAAATCATTAAATGTGACACTAAAACATTTTAAAATGACAAAATTGGACACTAGGGAATTGTATGACTAGTTAGGTGTTGGGTGTGCAGTTCGAGGAGCGAGAACGAATATTTTCGGAGCTATTTCACAAGCGTTGAGGTAAGTAAACCCACGAGAAAGTCGGCTTAGAATTTACTTTTATCCTTCGTAATTTACTTATTTACATTTAACTTTCGCTAGTTCAGCTTGCATATTTACTCGATTCTCACGTGTGTCTGTGTATGGTTGAAGGGACTATATGACCCATTTCCGACTTTCTCATAGATCACGATCCGATTATTGCTACGGTATTGGTCATACCTTTGACTACGCGTGAGATTTCTCTCTGCGAGTCGATGATCTTGAGAGTTGGTTGACGTGAGAGTCACGACTTGAATTTCTAATCTCGTTTATTATTCGTAATCAGGATCATCGACTCGTAACATGAGACCTACACCGTGGTATGTGCATTGACTATGGTGAGATGGCCAAGGTACATGTTAGATTTGTTATGGTGTATGCCTAGTGTATTGTATATATGTAGACTACAAAGTCACTCCTACTCAAATATAAGCGTCGAGACGTGAGTAGAGACATAGCTCGAGTTGCGTGCCGACGTGGGACCAAGGTAGAGAGTGTTGTGGCCAGTCTACTTTGAGTTAGTATAGCTTATATAGTGGTTTTAATGTGGCTATAGTTGCTTTTTAATTAAATTTAACCTAAGTTAACATTTTAAAATAATAGCCATGTGATTTGCATCAAGACACGTACTAGCACATTTAGAAACCAATTAAGTCACACATTAGAGTTAGCTGGTGTAACAACTTGAATTGAATTTGTTGTTAATAATGACGTGTTTGCAGACGTGGCTGACAACTCAGACGCTCGTATGACCCGCAGTTAGGCTTGTGTGCGCTTGGAGCTAGGTAAATAGTATTTTTTGTTGAGTTATTTAAATTGTGATGTTTATATTGAAATAGCTTATATAGCATCACAATGCATGTTATTATATTTCATTTGACGTGCGAGACTATGTGTTAAGTGGTCGCTTCGATATGAGTGTCGACACGGGTACCGGGTAGTCTAACCGACTTAACACTAGGCCGAGGGGAAATAATACATACAAAAGAATTTAAAATTGGTTAGATAATTAATATGGAATGTCTAATTGGTGGTTAGGGACATGGTAGTACGCGTGGGTCGCGGTTCGAGAGGCGAAACTAGGTGTCGGACCTTTCGAAAATAAACTTTTTGTGCTACGAACAAGAGCAAGTGAGTTAGCAGAGTCACAATTGGAGTCACTAGTGGTTAGAAATGTAGCAAATAAGGTCCATGTGATGGCCTTGAGATATGTAAATGAGTGGTGATGCAAGGTCCACTTTGTATAAGTCACTTTGACTATTTTCCACCACCTTTTCTTTCTCATCATCATCTTATCCAAGATTAAAAGAGCAAAACTAGGGTTTTGGTGAATTTTTCTTGGTTGTTTGTGGAGCTTAGAGTGGTGAAAACATCAAATCCAAGGTCAAAATCACTAGCACCTTAACTTCCTCTAGCTTTTAGCCATAATTTTATAGATGTTAGTGAGGTTTGGAGGTTGTTGAGTTGTTGTTTAGCTAAGTTTCTAGTATTATGATGTGGTGTTGTAGTTGTTGTTGGTTGAGAAGAAAACCCAGAAATTTTAGCAGTTTTGATGTCCAGGGCGCGATTAGCGCGCTAATTGCAGAATCTAGAAAATTAGCGCGTTAATGTTTGTCTAGGCTAAGAACGTATAACTGTTTGGGCATCTAGCGCGCTAATGCCGAGACCAAGCGTGCTAATAGACCCATGTTTTGACATAATTTGTGCGAATTGACTTAAAACACATACAAATGACTTAATATCAATTATATATGGACATAGGTCATTACGGGCTACAATTTGGGATATCCAGGACTAGGCAGAGTTTGACCGGGGGTTAGTGACGGTACACGGAGTGCGGTGTGAGGTGTGTAGTATCCCAACTGAAATTACTCGAGCAGTATTTACTTTTATTTTTGAATTCGTATCTTATCTTTTAATACTCTATTCATGGTATGTGTATAATGGACGGACGTTAAGGCTCTCCCTCCGTGCCATTTTTGTGTGTACGTCCACTAGGCCATAGTACGTGTGCCATCTCAGTGAATAGGGCTACCTGAGAAAGTGACGGTCACGTGTGGGTACGTTGCAGGTTTCACGCCGACCACCTAGCGGATCCAGATACTGGCCTTGCTTGAGTGCTACTCGCCGGCAGTAGTCTGTTGGGAATCTGAAGTATGACACTAGTCTAACACTAGGGGCTAGGAACATACACTTTGAGCTTTTACTATTACATTTGCATGCGATGAGCACAGTTGCCTGTATTTTATTTCTGAATGTTTATTTAATAGTGTTGTTTCAATTCCAGTACTTACTTTCCGTATCGCTTACTTAATTTCCTTGGGAATACTCACTCTAGACTCGTCATCTGTCTTTTGTAGTGGCTTGAGTGCAGATCCTAGTACGAGCAGGGGCAAGAGCAAACTACTGGAATACAGATACATATAGTCAGGCTTGTACATTTGTATATATACTTATTTTGTTTTATTTTGGGATTTTGGATTTTGTAAGACACTAGGACTTTATACTGTTGATATTTTGATACATTGAGGAACATTTTTAATCTATAATGAAATATGGGTTTTCCATACTTGGTATCAGAGTTAATTGCATGACTTCTGTTGTGATTTATTTAGGTTAAAAATGATCATAACAGATGACTTGAGTTCAATAACAATTTAAATGGTTAATAATAATTAAATGGTGGGTGAGTTGGCATGTAGGACACAACGGCGGTGTTGGTAGGCCAGGTTGTGGGCCCGCATCGGCCCCTGTGGCGATCCATTTGGCAAGTGGTTCATTACATATGAATTAGTGGAGGTAAGTGAGACATGTGTTAAGCGGTGTACCATTAGATAGGTCGCGAGATACGTGTGTGTAATTAGATCAATGGTTATCATTCAACCATATCCATTTCACATATATAGTTAGAGATCAATTAATGCAAACCACATATTTTCATTCTCATAAGCTTATAAGCTAAGAAAAATTGCTAGAGAGGTTCGAGGAAGAAGAAAATCAGTTTGGGTTGGTGAAATTAAGATGTGGTGGTTGATCAAACTAGTGAGCATCTACTAGATAACTCACTTACACTAGTTTGTTTAGTTAATTTAATGAATTCATGAATTAGATAGTGTTAGTTGTTGTTTTTATGTTGTTGATGATGTCTTGGGGTTTTCGAGGCGTTTGTGGAGGTCCTCAAGACATTAGTGAAGCCTATATGTGGTGTAAACTCAAAACTTTAGTTGCAAGATTTTGGGTTTTCTTGCACATAGCGAGCTAAGTAAGATAGTTAGCGCACTAATTTTAGTTTGCGCGCTAGAGATAGTGGTTAGTGTGCTAATGATGCCACTAGTGTGCTAATCAAATCACTTAGCGCGCTAATTGCTCTGACAACATAAAAATCTGCAAATTTCCAGATTTTCCAAAATACTATAACTAAGTCTAATACCCTAAGTAAAGGTTTAAACAAATTCAAAAACATGTTATGTGATATCAGGAACCTAGGAAAGGGTTACAGGGGTTTCGAATACGAGATTTAGAATGTCAGGTGGCCCGTAATGCTGACTAAACATTGCTCAAGGAGAGTATACCCGATGATTGTTTATTTGAATTTCATTTTCATTTCCAGTTTTTAACTTGTTTGTTATAGTCTATATCGACTATGTCTAGCCTTGTATTCTCATATCATGAACTTAATTGTTATTTCTCACTTGTTGAGTTTGGTTTCCATGATACTTTGATTACTTGAAATCTTTTGAATCTATCCATATGTTATATGTCATTTCTTATTATTTTACAATAAATGTAGTACAAATAGCATGCTATTAGGAACTCTCGAGCTATGAATGATTTTATGGACTTGTATTCTTTAGAGAATTTGTGCTTTGTAGCATCGCCTACTATTGGAATCCTTAATGAGTGAATTTCTTAGAATTATAAAATAAGTATAGAATCTGGAGTCCATTGCACTATGAGTTGATCGACACACGAGGTTCGAGTCCTTGGGGATGTCGGCACTCGAGTCCTTGGGTTTGGGGAGTCCCTAATGATATCATGGTTAGAGTTTTGGGGTTAGAAATGTGAATAAATTTTTCAGGCTTCGATGTATGTATGGGATTAGATCATAATTATTTAGCCTTGTGTCAATTTCACCTGTTTAACTGTGGTGTTTTTTGGCATAATTGTGGCACTAGTCTTTTTTTTATTGAACTTATGTTTTTCAATACCATTTAGTTTTTTTTTTTTTTGGAAATGTGAATAAATTTTTCATCAGGAATTATTATTACTTTTTATACTCACCATCCTTTTTATGACAGTGGGCGCAAAGCTGTCGACCAGTAGGCCGGACAAAGAGAAGATTGACGACTACCTCTAAGCCAGTGGCGTACCTCTGCATCGACATTTTGTAGGTTTTGATATTTTGTGTATTATACAATTATATTTTTTATACACTTTGGGGTTATATATTGAGTTGAACGTTTTGTTCCCCGACCTTTGATGACATCACACTGTTTATATTCACCATTTTATTATATATGCATGTGATTGTTGTTTTCTTGGTTTCCACACACTTAAGAATTTTAATAATTGCTTTCGCCTTATTTGTTAAAACTTGCGCTAAATTTTATAACTTTTAAAAAGTTTTTAATTAACTCTGAAACCCAATTGTAAAACGACATGTGTTTTATTTATCCTAAACACTAGTATGGAGTAGATTTGGATAGAAAGGCTGACTAATACATAGCTAAGTCCTGTTGGGTTAGGATTTGGGTTTTATTACAGGATTAGGCCAGGCGGTGCCCTAGATTAGAGAAGGGGCTGTCATAGTTGGTATCAGAGTCATGATTTCTCAATAAGCAAAACATAAACTTGAATAGAACACAAACCTTAAATTTGGAAACCAGATGATCCTTGCCTAGAAACTATTAGTTGGGAAGTGAGTGAAAGTTAACTGGGGAAGTATTTTACGTATATGTAACATTCTATATGTACATAAATATGACTTCAATCATGTAGTAATTGATTTGCGTTCGCTATCTACTTGCAGACATCGATGGCAGACACGTGCGATGGCGGAGATACTAGTGTTGGATTAAGTGGATAGTCACTTTTACTGTGTCCGGATTTTGATGGAAATAAACAAAGTGAAAGTATACTAATAAGTTTATCAAGTGTGTTTCAGTTAGTCAAAGTTTGTGAAATATTACATCTCAAGTGTTCAAGCCAAGATTCGGTCCACATGAGGAAACGAAGACGAAAGATCACATTACATGTAGTAACATTGATGTAAGATATACATGTTCATTTACACAAGCCTAATGCATTATGTGGCGGCCCTCGCCGCCCTGGGGTGACGTGTCTCCATGTACTCCTTACCAGGTGGCCCAACTACATGTGTGCCACACCTGCCCGTCCTTACTCTATCTCGAAATGTCGCATCCACTTGTGTGTGTACAATGTGTAAATAACATATTCAGCGGAAGACGTGTTTAAATGAAAAAAAATATCATGAATCAATTAAACAAATCCTAGTGTGGAAAAACCCTGAAAAGTATGAGGTAAACAATTGTACCATATAAAACTAAGTATGTACAAGGTCATGTCACTCCCCAGCTCCCAAAAGAATCAAAATATCAAAATAATCACACGTACACGTACTCCTCAAAGGTAGGCACTCAGAGGTAGTCACCTAAGATACCCTTGCATTTACTTATACTCGGATCTGCACTCAATTATCACGGAAGAAAATGGATGACTAGTCCAGTCAGAAAAATCCCAAGGAACTCCTTCGAGCATTCACATAAACAAGTGGAAGTTAATAAATACTACCTAAGTCCCCGTGTGTCCCAGCCTACTGCGGCGTCTACTTAGATTCGAGTTGGCGTCCACGTTTGTAAATTTAATAGACATTAATAAAATGGGCCCTTACACATTAGTTCATGCATATCAAGTTTTTTAAATCGCTTTTCAAATTTCAAGTGATCATTTGGAGTTTTAAATGAAATTCACCACTTGAATCAGTCTTATAAGCTCAAACTATGTGAAACCGTGATTTTATATTCACATCGTACTTTAAAAACCATTGTGGAAGTTTTCTGAAATGAAAAACTTGTTTTGAAAGGTTTTTGAAAAGAAAAACTGTGTATTTGCAGAAAAGCCCCTATATAAGTCATGAAATCGGGATTTTCCATTTCGAGATTTGTGAAAACATCTGGACCACCTAAATAGGTTCTATGACCTTTAACAAACATTTAAACATGTTATAAAAAGGTTTGGTAGGGTCTCGGATGCGATAAAGGGTCGCTAACTCTAGGGCCAAAAATATTTATTTTGAAGCCCTAAAAGTTAGCTCGCTAATAGTTATATTAGCGTGCTAATTGCAGAGTTGGCGCGCTAATTTTTAGCATTAGCGTGCTAGCTTAGAGGATTAGCATGTTAGGTCAAAATATTAGCGCTCTAATTGCCTTTCTGACAGCTTTTTTTAAAGGCTGAAAATCACACTTTAATTTGAATAGATAATCAAATCTAAGGCCTTGGATATCTAGAGCGGTCAAAAATTGTTAAAAAGAAATGTAGAACATTCTGAAACTATCAAGAACATTTCATTGTCTTTTTAAGCAAGAAAACAAAAGAGTGTTCATAGTTCTCAAAGAATAAGCTTGGATTTTTGTGCGCTATTACTTGTAATCTTTCGAGGTAACTAAATCACTCTCGAAACTAGCATTATCGAGGCGTTCAAAAGCTTACAACATCCACTCCATAACTGATTTTCAAGTCACTCTCTCGGGGTTGTAAGAAAGTCTGATTTCCTAGCTTTTCTTGTGCTTAAACTTCACATTTTTGTGTGCTTGACTTGTGGAAATCATTTGTTATGTTCTTGAACACATTTATTTTGGATTTTACACTTAAACTTGATTTACTAAACCCTAAGTCTGGTTTGGACAAGAGTTTGCACTTAAACTTGATTTTTATCAAACTTATTGTTATTTGGATTCGAAATCGGATTTGTTTTAAATCGATTTGTTTGAAAAAGTTTCATATTTGAGATTTGCACAAAAATCAGTAATATACTTGCATTTCTCGTTTGTTCTCATACTTGCATGCATTATAGTGGTTAGGTTCCAGGAGGCTTGCTTGTATTTGAATTTGGTGTTTCTTTACTTTGTAAAGTGAATTTGATTATTTTCATCTACTCTTTGTAAGTGGTTGATTGTAAGATTTCGTGGGATCGAAGTGGAAGGGAAGACCTAGTTGAATCTAGGCATAAACCCTAGTTGCGGCTAGGTAGGAAGTCCTAATTAGCAATTAGGCATTTTAGGCTTGTATGTTTAGGTTGTAATATTTATTAGCAATATAAGTGGGGGTTTGAAAATCCTAACCGGGGAGATTAGGTAGTGGATGTAGATCATTGGATTGAACCACTACTAATCGCTTGTCTCTTTCCATCTTTTCTATCTCCTCATCTTGCATTGCATTCATACTGCGCTTGAGTGAGCATATAGCATCGTTATTGTTGAATTATTTTAAAAATACAATAACTTCTCGATACACCTAATTCACCCCTCTTGGGTGTGGTTTCAATTGGTATCAAAGCGGGTTATTGCTCAAAGTATTATTAACGTATCTTTGAGTGTTTTTATGCAAGGATGCAAACTTTAGATCTGGCTCGCCTTAGGGAAGGCAACTCCTCGAGTAAGCCTCCGTATTTTGATGGAACCAACTGTGCTCATTGGAAAGTATGGATGAAGTTCTACATTAGGGCTCAAAGTAGACTTTTGTGGGACTCAATTGAGAATGGGTACACTCCACCGGATAAGCCCTTGAGAGAATACAACACCGAGGAAATCAAGATTGAGCTCTCAAATGATCAAGCCATGAATCATTTGTTTTACGCGCTAAGTGAGAACGAGCTCAACTGAGTTAGTGCTTGTCAAACGGCTAATGAAGTGTGAGAAAAGCTTAAGGTGCATTACGAAGGTACACTTCAAGTTAAAAAGACAAAGTTGAGAATCCTTGAGGAGCACTATGAGACTTTCCGAGTTAGCTCGATGAAGACATAACCAGAGTGATCACTCGGTTCACTAAGCTCTTAAATGAGATCAACAATCGTGGAAAGAACTATGATTAAAATACTTCAGTGTATAAATTCCTTAGATGTTTGCCTAAGGAATGGGGTGCTAAGAAGTATGTTATGTAATTGGCACAAAACTTTGGAGAGTACACTTTTGATGCCTTGTGTGGAGAGCTAACGATCCATGAATTTGAACTAAAGGACCGAGCTAGATTGGAAGCATTGAGTGGAAGTACTAAAAGTTCAAGAAAAGAGATTGCTTTGAAGGCAAATTGCCCACCGACTCTATTAGTTGAAATCATTGAAGATGAGAAATCTAGTGATGACAATGATCATGAGGAGGAAGTAGCCATGCTTTCAAGAAAGCTCAACAAGGCTATGTACAAGCGAGACAAGTACAAGAAGAAGTTCAAAAGGGGAAGCAATGGAGGAAAGTCAAGTCATACCATATGCTTCGGGTGTGGCAAACCGGACCACATCAAGGTAGGAAGTCTTAATTAGCAATTAGGCATTCTAGGCTTGTATGCTTAGGTTGTAACACTTATTGGCAATATAAGCGGGAGTTTAAAAAATCCTAACCGGGGAGGTTAGGTAGTGGATGTAGATCATTGGATCGAACCACTATAAATTACATGTCTATTTCCATTTCTTTTATCTCCTTCTTCTTGCATTGCATTCATACTTGTGCTTGAGTGAGTATATAACATCGTTATTGTTGAATTATTTTAAAAAAGGCAATAACTTCTCGATACACCCAATTCACCCCCCTCTCGGGTGTGGTTTCAACTGGAGCTAATGGTAGTTAGTCTCCTAGTACTTCAGTGAACGATTATCAGAAGTTGTCTGACCGTGTAGTGGCTAAGGGGCAGCAGGTAGCCGATTTCATCTCTTTTTTAGGGAGCACATGACGGCTATCACACCAGCCCTCCCCGCCACTCATAGGACTATGGTGGCACCCCAGACCACCAGGACTGAGATTGCACCAGGCGCTACTATTACAGGACCTCGAGCACCAGCACCACCAGTGCCACAACCACGTATAGACCCCACAACACTCCATCTAGCAAAGTTATTGATATTGATTGTACATGAGACAATTACAGTTAGAGACACATCAACTCTTACACCTACGCCTTCTGAGGCAGCAGGACTATTGAGGGACGTCGACTTCGTGAAGGAGTTCATCAGGCTTAGACCAGTGTCTTTTACCGAAGAGCGATACCATGATAAAATTTAGTGGTTGATTCTCTCACAGGAGAAGTTACATATACGTTTGGGCGTTGAGGACAGAGTTTAGCCCATTCTCTTTTACTACACCTTAGAGAAAGGTGCAGATAGGTGAATAGAGGCAGTTTTACTGTGAAAGCCCGACGGAGAACAACAACTCGACCCAACACCGGGACCTCCAAGGCAGTGTTGGTGCACCTCACCTACACCATATACGTCCCCCCTCATTTATGCACCTTATAAATGGGGGGAGACGTAGATGGTGTGGGTGAGGTGCACCCACATTGCCTTGGAGGTCCCGGTGCTGGGTCGATGTCGGGCCTTCACATAAAAAGGTGGCGCTGGGTCGAGTTGTTATTCTCTGCCGGGCCTTCACATAAAAATACACCTTTTATGTGAAGGCCCGGCAGAGAACGACAACTCGACCCAGCACCGGGACCTCCAAGGCAATGTGGATGCACCTCACCCACACCATCTACATCCCCCCCATTTATGCACCTCATAAATGGGCATAGTCTTTCGCCTCCCACGGTTTGAACCTGGGTCCTAGAGGCTTAATATCCCAAATTTAGCGAACCGTGTACCACTAAGCTATCTAGGACCCAGGTTCGAACCGTGGGAGGCAAAAACTATGCCCATTTATGAGGTGCATAAATGAGGGGGACGTAGATGGTGTGGGTGAGGTGCACCCACACTGCCTGGAGGTCCCGGAGCTGGGTCGAGTTATCGTTCTCCGCCGGGCCTTCACATTTACATCATCGGATGATTTCAAGAAAAAGTTTTTCAAGCAGTATTTTCCAGCCTCTATGGTGAAGAGAATGAAGAAGAGGTTTATGGCGTTGAGACGGGCCGAGGGTGAAATAGTAATGAGTTACAAAAATAGATATGGCTTCCTCAAAAAATTTGTTGGGGATTTAGTTGCAGATGATGTTGATGACACTTTCTATTTTGGTGATGGTTTGAGATAGGATATCGTACGATCTATTTTGAGCACTAGAGTCAAATCTCTTTAGGAGATGTATGAGCGGACCCTCTCCCATGAGACATGTGAATTGGGTGGAGATGAGGATGGACGTGCTGACTTACCAGAGAGAAGAGATGATTTTGAGCACAGATGATAGAGGGGTAAGAGGCAGATGAGAGAAAATAGACGGTTTCATAAGGGCGGAGCATAGAGCATGTACATACGTCTAGTGGCAAATGCACCGCCACCAGCCCCCTCATATGACACATATATCAAACATCCTTTACCTCCTCCCATCAGTTAGGCTTTTCTAGCATTACTAGCACCCATACAACAATAGCAGAAAGGTAGAGGTCGAGATTTTAAACAGGGACAGAGGCAAGCACTGGAATAGGTCCAACATGATCAGGGTCAGAGACAGTAACTTAGCTAGTATGGACCCATTACATGTTAGAGATGTGGTCAGGTGGGGCACTTGGCCTAAGAGTGCACATAGCCAGCGACAGTTTATCCACTGTAGGGCCGAGAAAGAGTCCACATGGTAGCAAACCCAGATTTTGGAGCGACACGAGAAATCATTGAGGGTACAATTTTCATTTCTAGTAGAGATGTTTATGTACTATTTGATTTTGGTTCTACTATTTCATTCATTATTGGTTGCATGGTAGACATCATAGGGTTGACACCTGTTAAGCTTAGTGTACACTTGATCTTGAGTACCGTAGTTGGGGATAGGGTTTACCCTAATAATTTTATAGAAAGATGTCTGGTCGAGTTAGGTGAGGTAGAGTTACATGCTGACCTTAGAGTCTTTGAGTTCTTAGAGTTTGACGAGATTTTAAGGATGGATTTGTTATCAACATACCACTTACATATTAAATGTTTCATTAAGATAGTGATATTTGAAATCTCAGGGTGTTCGATATTCACCTATGGAGGTAATCAGCGAGGATAGTAGGTAAGAGTGGCCGACCTGCGATTAGATAGGACATGAAGACATTGATTTTATTATTGAGTTGGAGGAGTTGAAGACTTAACTTCTGGATTTGGGATAGAAGGGATTCATCATACCTTCTATGTTGTCATGGGAGCACCCGTCCTTTTTGTGAAAAAGAAGGATGATACTTTGAGACTTTATATCGATTACAGACAGTTGAACAAAGTCACGACAGGAACAAGTATCAACTGTCAAGGATCGATGATTTATTTGGTCAGATGATAGAAGCACAGTTTTCTCTAAGATAAACCTACGATCAGGGTATAGGACCAGGGATGAGGATAGGTCCAAGATAACTTTTGGTACGAGATATAGAAGTTTTCAGTTTACGATCATGCCATTTGGGCTGACCAATGCCCCTGCAGTGTTTGTGGGTTTGATGCATCGGGTTTTTAAATCATTTCTTGACCGCTTCGTGATAGTCTTCATTGATGATATACTAATATATTCGAGGACTAAAGAGGATCACGAGCAACGCCATAGGGAGACTTTGCAAATTTTGAGGGAGCACAAACTATATACCAAGTTCAGCGAATGTGAATTTTAGCTTTCAAAGGTCAAGTTTTTTGGGCATGTTGTTTGAGTAGCTTGTATAGCAGTGGATTCGTTCAAGATTCAAGAAATTATAGATTGTCCAACACTGACGTCAGTTGTAGAGATTATGAGTTTTTTGGGTTTAGCAGGGTACTATCGCTGATTTGTGAAAGATTTCTCGAAGACTACTTCACTGATTACTAGGTTGACCCAAAAGGACGTCGAATTTGATTGGTCTGAGTACTGCGAGAAGGCATTTACTCAATTGAAGTGATTGTTGACTACTGCGTCAGTATTAGTATTGCTAGAGGTTGGACATGGATTTTGTGTACACAGATGCTTCTCATATGGGTCTAGGTGGCGTGTTGATACAGGGTAGTGGTACGGTAACGTACGGCTCCAGACAGTTGAAAGTACATGAGAAGAATTACCCCACACATGATTGGAGTTAGCATCAGTAGTGTTTGCACTGAAGGCGTTGATATATTATCTGTATGGAGAGAAATTCACACTTTTTACTGATCACATGGGTCTGAAATATCTCTTCACACATAAAGACTTGAATATGAGACATCGCAGGTGGTTAGAGTTTTTGAAGGATTACGACTTTTTTGTAGAGTATACCCCGGAAAAGCCAACATAATCGCATATGCACTGAGTATGATATCAGTTAAAGATGCCGAGGTTATCAGGTGCCACATAATGCATGAGTATTGGTTACTTGAGGTAGCAACGATAATGACTCAGCAAGATATTCTTACCGACACTTAAATGATGATTTGTGCCCAGATGAGACTTCAGACCGTGTCTACACAGAGAGTGTCAGAGCGTCAGAGAGCAGACATTCTATACCTGAGATTCAGTGAATAAGCCCAAAGTACATATTGAACTAACAAGACGGAGTCGAAAGATCTGTGTCTCGAGATTTAGAGGCATATTGTAGATATCGTCAGTATCAGAGTTGAGAGATGAGATTCTTAAAAAACGATATCATTCTTGATTCATCGTTCATCCAGGCTGGACCAAAATGTACCGTGATATGAAGATATATTTTTGGTGGCCTGGATGAAGGCATATTTGTCTGAGTTCATCAGGAACTGTGAGATTTGTCAGCGAGTGAATGTTGAACATAACAAACCTAGAGGGTTGCTAAAGCCTCTTCCCATTCCACAATGGAAATGAGAGGATATCTCTATTGATTTTATGAAGGGATTGCCCAAGACCGTCAGGAAATAGGATTCCATATGGGTGATCGTAGATACACTAATGAAGTCTGCTCATTTTTTTACCAATAGCCGCGCATTACACGTTCGATCGGATGAGTTTATTGTTCGACCAATAGATTATCAGGTTGGATGTAGTACCATTAACTATCACATCAGATTGAGATGTTATGTATATGTAACGGGACAAATTTAATTAAACTAGGATTAACGTCAATCTCAGAGATTAACGGTCCTAATTCGGGCGTTATGTGGACAACTCAGTTGACTCAGATACGAGAACTGAGGAAATATATTATTTATGGATGGTGGTTGTGTATATGTGGTGTTTAGAATTATTATTATTATATTGCACCGCATGTGTGTATATTACTATCGGATAAGTTTGTGTGACGGGAGTTCACCTCGAAAGGCGTGCCAATGCGGGTATTGGCTAGGTGAACCACGGGTATACTAGGAAACTCGACTAATTCACGTTAGGATGACTAGTTAAATAATTAAAATAGGTAATGTAACCATAGACTAAGTTGATTAAATTTAAACAATAGGCTATGACATACCTCAAAATGCATGTGGAAATATGGGGCATTGAGTGTTGGGTAGTCGAGGGTTAGTGAAACCATTCATGTGTCCATGGGAGGTTCTAAAAAAATACTAACCCCATGAATTATAATGGGCCTAAGCTAATGAAATTAAATCCAATTAATCAAGGTCTATAATTTAGTTATTTAAATTGGAAACTATATGATTTTTCTAGAGATGTGCATTGACACATCTAGGAACCATATGGAGTATCAAATGGTGTCACTTGAGTTTGGTTAGTAGGGTTAATGGGCTAAGTGGCAAGAGATGGGCCATTAGATAAACCTCGGGATACGTAAATACATGAGGATCAAAGGCTAGGAATCAATCTTACATTAAAATATATAAGGAGTTGATCAAACACATGCAAACCAATGACAAAATGATTTCAAGTATGTTGGAAAAGAAGAGGTGATTGAGGATTTGGATTTCAAAGACTTGGAGGTAAATTTGAAGGATTTAAACTAAGGTAATCATCTTCTCCGGTCTACAACCTTTCTAATGAACCCAAATTTAGTGCGTTCTTGTTATAATGGAGTTGGAGTATTAAACCCTTGGTTTTTATGGAAACTTGATGAATTGAGTGTTTTATAACCATTTCTAATGGGGATTTATAATTGATTTTGCTCAAATTAGGGTTTTAAAAGGTTTAAATGATGTTTTGGAATCTATTTTAAGTAGAGAATGCAATTGTAGGGTATAGGTAGCTAATCGGGAAATTTGGGACAAAATTCTCAAATTGAGAATTATGTCACTGAGGGTAATTAGCGTACTAACTAGACCGATTAGTGTGATAATAGTTTTGGGCTCTTAACTATTTTTCAAAATGAAGAACAGTAGTGCGCTAGACTGATCCCCTAGTGCGCTAACTTCACCTAGTGCGCTTGGTAGACTCATCGGCGCGCTAATGACTGATAAAAACTGAATTTAAAGGACTATTTTGGGTTTTTAACTTAAATACATATCCAAACACCTATAATCATACTAAATATGTAAAATCGGACTTCAGGGACTTAGTAGGATATACTTATGACCGTCGGGAGGGATTTAGGGTGTCCCTTGATTTGAAATAACGTATGGAGGGGTTCATCTGGTAACTGAAGTTGAGATTTAGTCACTTTAAGCCTGTAAGTACATACGTAGTTCTTATTCGATTTTATCGATTACTGGTTGGTTTAAGTCAAGGTTTTCTAGTGATTATATGGCTACGTACTTATTAATGCTTTATTTTCGAGCATGTTTAATTGGTATATGTTGCTTATTTATTTCACACTACTGATTTTGCTTGTCGTTTGTTGTCTACATTCATGGGAATATGACGTACTGTTGGCGGGTGTTATATTCACATGTCTCATAGTTATTATTTTTATTTCATGAGTATTGTGTGGACTCATCTTGAGATTTTACTCACTTGACTCGTCACTGTATTTGTTAGGTGACCGAGTGCAGATCCTTCGATGAGCAAGGGCAAGAAGGTACTAGATGACTACTTCTGAGATTGTCGAGCTAGCTCATATGTAACTACAGTATGTATGTATTTATATTTTTATTGGGTTTTTGGGATTGTAGAACACCGAATACATATATATATATATATATATATGGATTTTTGCTATACTTATTCTCCCTTATATCTTTACATGGTATCTTTTTGTCGGGTTTTTCACTACTTAGGATTGTTAAATGTTGCATAATTCACTCATTTAAAGACTTCCGTTTTTAAATGGTATTATAACTTCATAAATTAATTAACAAGCTAACCAAATCAGTAATACTTATATAAAGATTAATTTGCTATGTTAAGGTTAGCTGAAAAAGTGTAAGCAATCAGTTAGGTCGCGAGGCGTCAAGGATAAGAGGGTCATGACGTGGTAGGGATTGGTGATGTGGAATGCAATATGATGGGTCTCAATGTGGCCTGAGATTTGGGGCTGTCAAAGTATACGTCCAGAATGAAGCGGAGTATGCAGGAGCAATATGATACACGCCTACAGTTTAACACGACTTTTCATCCTCAGACTGATGGGCTGACTGAGAGATTGATCCAGGTTCTCAAGGATATATTGTGGGCTTGTGTATTGGAGTTTGGATGATCTTTGGAGGAGTACCTGCTATTGTGCGAGTTTGCTTATAACAACAACTATCTTGTCGTTATTGAAATGACGTTATTTGAGGCTTTATATGGCGGACCGTGTCGTTCGCCATCGTGTTCGGCTAAGCCGGAGGACCGGGAGATTGTGGGGCTTGAGATTGTTGTTAACCAAATGGAGAACGTCAAACTGATATGTCAGAGACTCAAGGGAGCTTAGGATAGACAGAAGAAGTATGCGGAAAAATATCGCGGTGATCTCACATACACTTAGAGAGTCTTTGTATATTTGAAGGTTTCCCCTCGAAAGGATCTTCAGAGGTTTGGAGTGAAAGGTAAGCTTACACCGAGGTTCATCGTGTCTTTCATGATTAATAAACGGGTCAAAAAACTTGAGTATGAGCTTGAGTTGCCTCGATAAATGTCGATGGTTCATCTAATCTTTCATATTTCGATGCTTAGCTGAGTCAATAGCAGGTGATCGACCGATTGTGGATTTAAGTTAGATAGACCGAGTGATGATATTACTTTAAGGAGCAACCTATTCAGATCTTAGATCGTAGGGCACAACAGTTGAGGAACAAGTCTATCCTAAAGGTTCTCGTCAAATGGCAGTTCTATGATGATACAGAACTCACTTGGGAGCATGAAGACTATATAATGGTTATGTTTTGTTCCTTTTCGAGTCAGGTATTAATCTTAACCTAATTTTTAATTTCAAGGACGAAATCTCATTAGTTGGGAAGATTTGTCACGACCAGAATTTATAATCTCGCTTATTATTCGTAATCAGGATCACAGACCCGTGACGTGGGATCCACACCGTGATATGTGCATTGACCACGGGTACATGTTAGATTTGTTGTGGTGTATGCCTAGTGTATTGTATATGTGTAGACTACTAAGTCACTTTTACTTGTGTATAGGTGTCGAGACGTGAGTGGAGCGTGCCTTGAATTGCGTGCCAATGTGGGATTGGGGGAAGATAGTGTTGTTTTAAGTCTATTTTGAGTTAGTATAGCTTATATAATGGTTTAAATGTGTCTATAGTTGATTTTTAATTAAATGCAACTTAAGTTAGCACTTTAAAATAATAGTCATATGATTTGCATCGAGACATGTATTATAACATCTAAAAACCAATTATGTCACACATTGAAGTTAGTTGACATGAATTAGTGGAGGTAAGTGGGACATGTGTTATGAGGCGTACTATTAGATAGGTCTCGAGATATGTGCGTGTAATTAGATCAATGGTTATCATTCAACCATATCCATTTCATATATATAGTTGGAGATCAATTAATGCAAACCACATATTTTCATTCTTATGAGCTTGGGAGCTAAGAAACTTGCTGGAGAGGTTTGAGAAAGAAGAAAATCAATATGGGTTGGTGAAATCAAGGTGTGGTGGTTGAATTAAGCTTGTAATTCACTTACAATAGTTTGTTTAGTTAATTTGATGAATTCATGAATTAGATCATGTTAGTGGTTGTTTTTATGTTGTTGATGATGTCTTGGGGTTTTCAAAGTGTTTGTGGAGGTCCCCAAGGCATTGGCAAAGCCTATGTGTGGTGTAAACTCAAAATTCTGGTTGCAAAATTTTGGGTTTTCCTGCACATGATGTGTTAGGTAGTATAGTTAGCGCACTAATTTTGATTTGCGTGCTAAAGACAGTGGTTAGCGCGCTAATAAGGCCACTAGCACGCTAATCAAATCACTTAGCGAGCTAATTGCCTTGACATCATAAAAATTTGCAATTTTTCAAATTTGTCAAAACATTATAATTAAGCCTAATACCCTAAGTAAAGGTCTAAACACATCCAAAAATATGTTATATATATAATTTTTAGGGACAAATTAAAACAAAATGACTTGTCAAAAGCATTTCTAGTGAGATTGATGAGGCGTCACTTGTTAAGAGGTACGGTTGATGAGGTCTCAGGTTCGACTCATATTGGACTTACTTATCTAAAAAAAGGCTAGTAACGATTTAACCTTCCCTACACTTTTTGCATGATGATAACTAAAGTCTCAAGTTCTGTCACATTGTTATTTAAAACTTAATCGTCAAGATTTTTTAATATTTTTAATATTCAATGGTATCTAGATGGACCTGACTATTTCTACAAGACCTTGGTACATTCGGCTTGAGTATACTCTAGTGATCCGAATAATTTTGATGCAATGGGAATCAAATTTGAAACCTTGCGCTTGATCCACATAATCTCAAACTCGCATTTACTATTGGGTCAGTCTGTCAAAGTTTAACGTTTGAAAATAATAAAGCTAATTGTTGAACTGTATTTAATATTATGGAACACATGCAAACATCAAAATCGTTAATCGTGGCAGTGTTTAAGGTACTAATCACATCACCAACATATGGTGATCAATGAAGTCTACAGAGTGGCCAAAATGGGCACCACTTGCAAGGACACATTATTTCCACCAAATACGTGCCAAAAACATTTAAGTCGTCAATTGTACTACTCCAATTAAAATTCACTTTTCATCTCCCTGTCGGTCCATTATATGGGAGCTTTTGCTTGATTAACCAATTTGAAAAAAATATTTATCAATTTAACGCATCCTTAAAATATATAACAAACAAACTCATTCCACACGCCATGTCACAACCACATCACTCAATAAAATATTTAAAAACTTAATATTTATGGATGAGGTGGTACACCATTTTGTTATGCACCACCACCTCTTCAAAGGCATCACCTCCCTCAAACCACACCGCCTGTCATCGCTGCCCGCCGCCCGCTCTCGCCGCCGAAGTTCAATCTGGGAAGAGGAAAAGAGGGAAAGGAAAGAAAAAAAAAATAAAATCATTAATCGTGGCAACGTGCAACGGTGGAGGGTATTTTCACAAGGCCTTGGTGCATTCGACCTGAATATATTTTAGTAATTTGAATAATTTTGATGCAATGGAGAATCGAATTTGAAACTTTGCATCTGATTCACATAATCTCAAACTTGTTTTTACTGTTGAGTCAGTCTGTCAAAATGTAACGGTCGAAAATAATAAAGCTAATTGTTGAACTGTATTCAGTATTCTGGAACACATGCAAACATCAAAATAGTTAATCGTGGCAGTGTTTAAGGTACTAATCACATCACCAACGTATTGGTGATGAATGAAGTCTACAGAGTGGCCAAAATGGCCACCACTTGCAAGGACACATTAATTCCACCAAATCGTGCCAAAAAATTTAAGTCGCCAATTGTACTACTCCAATTAAAATTCACTTTTCATCTCTATGTCGGTTCATTCTATCCCACTCATAGATGATTGAATATAGAGTGCATTAATTCATGCCAACAATGCCTTTCACGTGTTTAGATGGGCCATTCCTTTTATGAGAAACCCACTCATAGCCCCCTCAAACTTGTACGTGTGGAGACTTGAATCATTTATATATAGGTAACGACTAACAATATAGGGAACCACTAACAATTACGTTACCACTCCCTACAAAAATATCTATGTCTCATAAAGTTATTACTTACTAGGATTTAGTGCTTGAATAGCTTTAATTAAAACACAGAATGAGAATTTAGGATTTGGAAAGAGCCCAAACATATAAAAAAGAGTCTTCTCATTCTACACAAAAAATATAATTAATTAAAGGAAACTAGCAAGTAATTTAGAGTCGTCTCATTGTACGCAAACCATTAAAGCCAACAAGAGTTGAGTCCCAAGAGCAGCAATCGCCCCTTAAGTGCGAGTAAGGTTCAAGACTTGATTTATGCATAGAGAAATTTTCATCGACATCGTGTTCTACATTGTTCGCACGAATATCAAAGTAGCCTTTAGGTTTAGTTTCTGAAGGAACGACAAAGCAAAATCATCAAGTTACATTAAAGAAAAATTGGAACCATTAGTTATTATTATTATCAGGGTTAGCCCTGACTAATCATGGACTCGAAGAATATAGAACTACAAAATCGACGCCAAAAGTTTTTAAAGTTTTTCCATTACCATTTCAAAACTTGTTTTTAAAAGGATTAAGTTGTTTTTAAATGAAAATAACATTAGAAATTATACTGCTTTCACACATCTCAAAAAGCCAAGTCGCTAATGTGGTCGAAAACCATAAATCTCTTTTTAATTCTTTTTCGCGATTCCAAGTCTTGAACCAATGCAAATCTTCTCTTTTGATCAGTGATCGATGATTCTAATCAGTGCATGTGTTTTATTTGTTTAATAAGCTGCATATCTTTTCAAATATATATGTGAAAATTGAATATATTGTTGTTGTGGTACATCTTTCTCAATTACGATCGTTCGTAGATCTATGCGGATGCTCTTCTTTAGTTTTATTTTTAAGTAGTTTTGTCTTCTCTTTTTAGAAATTTTTGATTTTGTTTTCCTTTGTTAAAAATCTTATATTTCTTCCCTCGTCATAAGTTTTGCTTTTATTTTGTTGTTTTACTGATGTTTTTCTACTGTCATGTGTTTTAGATGTTTGTTGAAAGCAACTTTTGATTGTCACCTTGTTTCAATGTTTAATTATGATCGTATCCATGACCAAACTCATGACAGTTCTTTTAAACAAATAGGATTAGCGAGTCAATATACATTTATTATGTCGGTTTATGATTATGTGTCTTGTCCTACATTGATCCATTTATGATTAATGAAATTTTTATTTTCTAAAAAAAATTGTTTTCAAATGAGAGTCACTGATGAGCTTTTGTTGTGACAGTACCCATAGGAAGCCCCCATAACCAAGAATTTAGAGTTTTTCTCATTCCCTAACACGTTGGAAGAGGTATTGTGTGGCTTTGCTCGAATTCTTAGTTGAATTAACTGATTGTGTCATCATATATTTCGAAGCTAAGCTAGCAACCACTAGACTCTTAGCTAATTTTGGCTGATTGTGAACCTGGATTTCACGTGCTTCAAAAGATTTACATTAAATTGAAACCAATAAAAGAATTTGATTAAGGTAGATGACCCTAATTAATTTGAGAAGTCAGGTTTTATTGTTGTTGTCTTTATTTTCTTCTATCTGAGTGTGATAATATATACATATATGGGAACAATGTAATCTTTCCAACAAAAGTAATTGAGACCGACTAGAAAAAAAAAAAAAAAAAAAACTTGGGAGACAAAGTCCATGGTTTCACACTTACTTGGTGAACCCAATGATCACCCTCCGCAGTTATCTACAGGACATATTTTTTAAATATAATATTATGCATTTTACGGTGCATAACATGGCCAGTGGGCAGAGGAATGTTATTTAAGTATGTTTTTTTTTTTTTTTTTGAAAAAAAAATAATTTATCCTTTTAAAGCGAAGCAGAAGGTATATATTTGTCACGTGCTATATAGGTGAGAAAAGTAAGTGCATTCACCAAGGTGAGAAAGGTATGCATTCACCAAATATGTATCATAATGATCAACAACCATTTTATACAAATAATAAATGATTTTTCCTCTTGAATTAAAAGTTTTAAATTCGAGTCTTGCAATGAAATAATGAGATTAAAGAGGCTGTCCTTGTACAGGTCTGATAGTGCTCCTCGTATGGTATTATATAGACTCAGTGCCCTTTGAAAACCAAAAGAAACTGTTTAAAAAACAAAATAATAAATTTGACAATAACTCCCTCGTACCTGGGTCTGACCATCTTGAAGGAAGCAACTCTGCCGTCCACATAGTTCAACATCCACTCTTCCACTCTAAGACTTTTCTCTCCTCACCACCGTACGTAAATATCTCGTCACACAATTTATCATACCTCCCAGCCAATGATACCTAGACAAGTGGCACATTTTTTTTTTTCGATGCTCTCGCAGTCCTGTTCGAACCACGTGAAATTGTCCTCTGTTCACGAGGCGTCCACCTCCTAACCGCCACGTTTCACTCTTTCATTCGCTCCTCTGACTACCCAATCGTACGTCCCGGATGTCGACTATTTTCTAACATTCGTACGGAACCAATCAAATCCCTCCCTTTTTCCTCTCTTTCCTTTTTTAAATCTCTGGACCCGATCCCGTGTCCCTCACTCCCATCAACTTTCACGTGCGCAAACCACACCACTCGATTAACATAGAGATCCGCCCGCTCACTCCTAAAACGAAACGTGTCTGCTTCATACAGTGGTGTCAGACGGTTCGATTGGTATCGACTACTGTGCTGATAAGAGTGGACAACCGCGATTGTGTGGATAAGGAAAGTATGGGCCAGGGGAGAGAAACTCTGTGGTTTTCCAAAATAAGGAAGAAAAGGCGTGATCAATCAGATTGTTTTCTGTTTTTTTGCTTGTTCAAGTAGAAAAAAAAAGTAATAATAAAGAAAGACTTGTAGAGTGAGTCAGCTTCGAATCTTAGGAGCAGAGATGAAAAAGGAAAGTTTGTGGGCTTGTTTGGCTGTTTTTTTCATTTCCAGATAAAGCAAAGAAGGAGAGAAAAGTAAACAACGAACACACAATAGCAAAGAAAGCAAAGAAAGCAAGAAAGCGGGAGAGAGAGAAACTCACTCTCTCCATATATCCATCTCTACGCCTAACGAAAACCTAAACCAGATCACCAGTTCACCAGATCACCAGATCACCAGATCACCAGATCCAATCGAAGCTGCGGTTTCTGCATTTACGGTAATCAAATCAGGACCGTCGATCGATCAATCGATCTTGTGTGTGTGTTTTTTTTAAATTTAAGAAATGTGTAGTTGGCGGTGTTAATCGATGTTAAGTTTGGTGGTAGGCAGTGATGGCGAGGGGGAAGACGTGTTTGAGGCGTATAGAGAACGCGACGAGCAGGCAAGTGACGTTCTCGAAGAGGAGGAATGGATTGCTGAAGAAGGCGTTCGAGCTTTCGGTTCTTTGCGATGCCGAGGTCGCCGTCATCGTCTTCTCCACTAGAGGAAAACTCTACGAGTTCGCCAGCTCCAAGTCAGTACTACTCATTTCTCTCCAATATCACCTTAATTGATGCATACTAATCTCTGATTATTACAAATTTGAATCCGATTTATCTTCGTTTTCGCTCGAATTTCAACGCCTGAAATTGCTGAATCAGATCTAGCTAGCCAGTAATCCTATTTGTGATTCTGGAATCACGCATAATAAGCAGATGAGATTTGTAAAATCTCAGTTTGTTTCCTTGTATGATTAGGTCAGCGTATGAACATGCTTTATACGTCGGAGTGCGTACAGTACTTTTTTTTTTTTTTTTTTTGAATGGCTTCATCCAAGTATTTGAGAACAACAGTCTTGTGCTTTGTTCACTAATCTTATGTTGGAGTACTAGTACCATTTGAGTAATTATAATTAATAGTTTAGTGAGTCTTCTAATTAGGGTTTAAGTTTCAGTACTATTGTAGACTTGTAGTGATAATAAAAATGGGTTTTACTTTATATAATACAAGTACTGCTATTTGTCTTCATTGTGTGAAGACAAGTTATAGAATTAATGAAAGAAAGCTTTAAATAAAACAACTTCTACTGGAACTTAACCTAGGGGAACATTTTCCATGATGCACTTTGATTTAAGCTTTTTATTGATGCCACGTAGCATGGCGCGCTAGTTAATATATATGCGGAGTTTTGATGTCGGTTCGTATTTGTGTTTACTGATATTGATGGTGGCTTGGGTTCAAGAAAACTGGGTTTGATGAATTGCGTAATAAGGTTTTTGCAGTTTATAGTGTTAGGCATTCTTTGGTGAGTTAGGTTTAATTTATGTTCACATGCACTATGCTTTTTTTTTTTGGTTTACACAATTCGTTATCCCTCGAATCCGAGTAATCTGGGCTTGCCTCAAGTTGCACGTGTTAGCTCCCAGCAATGGCGTCTTCGTGCGCGTGGCCATGCTCAAAACCTCAACGTGTGCTTATATAATGGAGTGTGAGCTGCTACCTCGCACCAAATATTAGTGCATGTAGATCTTGTTGGATTCTATAACTTAGCATTAGGCTTTCTTAAATTTTTTTTCAAAAAAAAAATTAAAAATATAACTTCCCATTACACATAATGTAACTACCCATGACTTGGTAGCTCTACTACATTAGTAAACATAATGTAACTACCCATGTACACATAATGTAACTACCCATTACACATTAACAACATAAGATTTGACTAGTTAAAACATTTTAATATATTTAAATCACATTCTCCAACATTCTCTTTTGATTCAAATATGTTAAAACTAAAAACAACATATCAAATTACTTTTACGAAGCACGTCTCTTCAAGCAATCAATTTTTTTTACTACTAATTCTTATGAAGCCGGCCCCAATTAAGTTGGGATTGAGGCTATATTGTTGTTGTTGTACTAATTCTTATGAAGCACTTGTCTTCATAATGATGATACTCTTGTCATCACATTTCTTGGAGCGCTTATCTCCAAATACTCTTAGTGATGCATATTTCATCACATTCTAAAGCATATCTTCTTTGGTGGTCACCGGCTGCTACCTTCATCGTGTCATACATGATCAAAAATCAATTCATCATTGATGGCGTCGGAGTACTCGCACTTAATGTTAGAGCTTCATAGATACCACAATTTTTTTCACTTTCTTTGCAGCACCTCTTCGCGAATTAACCTAGACTTCTTGAATGAGATATGTCTCAGGATTGAAACATCGCTCTGATACCATGTTGAATTTTTTCAAAGAAAAAACTAAGACCATAACTTAACTAAATTAACTCATAAACTGTCACCATCCATTCATCTCTACAAAGCACTTTCATTGTTTACATTTTTGTCTGTATCTTCTTTAATCATAATACACACACATAATGTAACTACCTATGACTTGGTAGCTCCACTACATTAGTGCACATAATGTAAGTACCCATGTACACATAATTAAACTACCCATTACACATTAACAACATGAAATTTGACTAGTTAAAACATTTTAACATGTTTGAATCACATTCTCCAACAAATTGGAGTGGTTTTGTGACCAGTTAATTAGTTGTCTAAATTGTCCATGCTAACTGTTAAACTAGGAATATAGGAAGTGATTTTTATCTTATTGAAACAAATTAAATGTTACATTGTCAAGAGTCTTATCGAGTTTTAAATATATATACGACCAAGCGGCTCAATTTTCCAAATGGAGCTTTCTTTTTTTTCAAATCCAAAAAGGAGCAGTCACAATATCAACTTTGGTAGCGGTGAAAAGCCAGATTTATTCTCGGTTATTTCTACTTTTTCTTCAAGAGATCTATTGGCCATTGAGAAAACGTATTTTTTTTTGATAAATTAATGCGATAATAAAAAAAACCCCGTTTACTAAGATTGGACAAGTATGATTTTCAAGATAAGTACTAGTAATGATATTTGATGTTACACTTTTTGCTCGCTTGAAATAATTTACTAAGATTGGACTTGAAATAATTTACTAAGATTGGACAAGTACATATATATATATATGTTTTCACGGCTTTCTTAAGAGTCATGGAATAGTCCCAAGAAGCACAAGAATATACATATTGAATCCCAAGCATAAAAATTCAGCTTCTCATCTTATGCTTTGTTCGTATTTCTGAGATGCTTCAACGTGATGATTGTTATTAATTGGTTCCCACTGCTCGCTTAATTAGATGTACTTATTAACAATTTATTTTTAGAAACCTACTTATTTACAAATTTATGAGATGCTACAACATTTACAATTGTGTGCCTACACAATATAATTTTAATATTATGCTTATAAGCCGTAAATAACTCTTTTTTTTTGCCCTTTTGTTTGCTTGTTTGAATGTCACTGAAAACTTATTTAAATTCGTTGACGATTTGCACCATTACAGAACTTAGGAAAACAATTTTAAAGGTTGGTTTGTTTGTTACAGCAGTCAAGGCATTTTAAGGTTTTTAAAAACAGATTTATTAACTTTAGTTCTCTTTGGTTGGTCTTTCATATTTAGGTTTAATTTCTGAAAGATTACAAACTCAACACTAATCTATCTATAATATTATAATAGCAATCCCAAAACCGTTAACCGTGAAGCCTTTTTGGCTAAAAGTCTCAACAATGACCCTGTGAATTGATAAAAATAGTTAAAATTAAAGAATAAATTGATAATTTAATTGATAAGTCCAAATTAATATGCGGATTTTCCTAATAAAGTGGGATTTAGAAGATTTTTTTTTTCTCTCTCCTCCACATTTCTCTCTTCCACTCACTACACCTTCTCTCTCTTCACGATTCTCTCTTTCCCTTCTCTCTCTAATATCTCCCTCACGTGCAACGTGCTCATCAACTAGTTAATAATAATATGAAAAATGATTAATTGTCATTAATTAGAACACAAACTTAGTATTTCATGAAAATAATTAATTTCCTACGTTTTGTTTTTTAAAGCTAATATTTTCATATGTAGTGCATTTAATGAGCCCAGTCAACTTCGAATGAGGGAGTAATGATCAAGCTTTTGTCGACCAGTAGTTCACCGAAGCACCAACAATTGTTAGGCCAAAGAACTAAAAGCCACTGATTTTTAATCATTTTATTATGCTCTTTTAATTTTTTTCATTGGGAAATATGAGAATTGTCCTATTTTGTATCATCAATTTTGTTTATTCTGAAAAATGATATTTCTTTGGATATTTACTCGTTAAATACCCTTCTTGTTGATATAACATTACTAGAAAATTTGAGAACGATCGGCCTAGGTAAAATTTGAGAATTTTTTAAGTCACAAATAAAATTTGAGAATGATCTAGCTAATTAAAACTCTAGAAAATACAACAACAACAACAACAACAACAACAACAAAAATAGCTTCAGTTCCAATTTAATTGAGGTCGACTATATGGATCAAATTCTTCCATTATGCTCGATTAAGTGCAATTGATGGTAAGCATATCATGTGAGAAGTCATGTTTTCAATAATTGTAGCACTACATAAAACATGGTGCATTTGAGAAGATTATATTGAGAGCATGATTGGTGTGGAAGGTTATTATTACAAGCATTATTTCATGCTCAGCATAGTTTGACAAGATGCATAAAATTATGACATTAGTTGTTTTCAAGAGTTGTAGGGGCTTTTAGAGAGTTAGCATAAAGTTATAAGCTATCTTTAACTAGACATTATGACTATCCAAATTGCAATAAATCGATAACGTAAAATAAATAGTGCATATCATATATTTTTGTTATTCGGTATCCAAAGCAAACAAAAGAATATGATAAATATTATTTATTAGGTAACATCAATTTATTGATTTTCATGTAATTTGGGTAGTTATAATGTCTCGGTAAAAACCATTTATGATTTTATGCCAACCTTTCAAAAGCTCCCACAACGCTTAAAAACAACTTTTGTGTACGCAAATCATATTTTCAATGGTAATCTTCCCACATGCACCATTTTTGACACACTATATTTTACTTGATTTGACTAGTTTCATGTGTATTGGTATTTTTAAGCTGCATTTATACACGTACAATATATATATATATCCCTCCGGGATCTCCTGGGGATTACCAATTTGAATTCCCCATGGTTATTCATATGAATATATTTTTTCTCCGTCCTCGTATTCGTATCCGTATCCGCGTGAGTATGAGATTTTCTTTCCATCCCGGCTATATCCCCATTTAAATTCTCAATGCCGTCCCCATTGCAGAGATCCCTAGTTTTACTTGAAACACTTTTGATTGCGACTGGGCATTTTTCCTTGACGTCAATATACTCGTCGTTGTCAATTATGACTTTGGAGGCTATCGATTGTCTAATTCTTTGAAGAGATCCCGATCAAAAGTCACGCGATTTGTGCAACCACTATATACAAGCTACTTGTCACTTGTATTGATTGTTGTAAAATAAGATGCAACAAAGAGTTGCTCCTCCTCTTCTTTTTGATATGTAATTTATGCAACATTCTTCTGTTAAAGGTTGACTTGACTTGCATTTCTATGTTGTAGATTACTTCTACATATCTTCTCATGATGTGCCTTATTCTAACATTTCTCACATTGTTGATGTGGTGTCCTCCAACATTTAAAGGGTTGTTTACGCTTTCTTCTACAATGATTACAAGGAGGGTAATCTAATCTTGTTCCCCTACTGGTGTAGGGAGAATCAAAACTTGACTTCCATGTCTCATTCATCTTCTTTTTTTCTCCCTTAAAGGGTTAAGCTTTAGCAGTTATCGCACCTTCAATGGGCCCTTCAAATTTGACAAGATTTCTATGCTCTTGTGCCTACAAAGCACTCAATAAGTCCGCAAAGATAACATTTGCCAGATTCTAGTATTCTTAAGTAAGGAAATTGTAGCATTAAATCTTGTCGGTGCAGTAACAAAGATTTTTTGAACTATTCTTGTCAGACCCCACCTAATTAAGGCATCTGACCGGTCTAAATTACCTTAATCCTTTGATAATCTAGCAACATTAATCTCACCATCAATAAATAATTAAAATTATGTTCGAAGTAATCATCAAATATATTACTTTATCAACTACCAAAGATTCTAAAAATAAATCTCAAATTTCAAGATTCTGTAAGATTAATTAGATAACCCGTAAAATTTTCGTAAATTTTTTTTGACAGCATCTTCTCTGTTTCTATGCCTACACCGAAAAAATTTGGTCTTCAAAAATTCTTCAACAAAACCTGCTTAGCTTGGTTGAAATGACGAAGGACTCACGATATACTCATAACAATATATATTGCATTAACAAAAATTATTTATTCATTCACTTATTTCAGGTTTTTAAAATCCTTAAACCATTATTACCTTAGCTTCACAACATTCCAATCCGTCCGAAAATCATTTCAACAATTTCAAAAGAGATCCTAAACACACACGAACTCAAAAACCCATTTATACTATATATTATATTCAAAAATAAAAAATAAAGAGAGAGAAAAGAATTGAGCAAATCACAAATAGTCGGAGAGCTTTCTCTTTCCCTTGTCGCCACTATAACCTATCATTATCCAATTATAAAAATTTGATAATGTTAGATAAGCAAATCCCACACTATCCAATACACTTGTAATAATCGAATGCATAATAATCCAAGAAAGTAAACGAACATTATAATCGAAGGAATTTAAATACAACCGTGAATCCATCCGTTTCTGTTATCCGACCGCAATCAGTTGATATCATCCGAAAGTGGTAAGTAAACAATAATAAGGACTTATGCCCAGAGATTATAATCAAATGAGTCTCGCTCCTACAGATTATGAGAGTATGATTTAGTTCAATGTGGTCTCATGATAACCACGTGATACAAAGTATCAGTGACTACAACCCCTCAAACATAATATAATTCTACCCTGTACACACAGTCAGGAAGTATAATATAGTTCTACCTTGTAAAAATAGTTAGGTACAAACTATAAGGAGATTCGAATCGACCTTATCTTCCCCATCTGTGTATACATATACAACAAAAATGCAATATCAAGTATCCATGCAATTTATACGAAATTATAATCATACATTGTAAAGATTACTATGAGATTTACTTAATCTTAAAAACGCGATACTACAACTCCTTTGCACTCTGATCTAGTAAACTAGTCTACATGGGTTTCCGATTGCGGTGCTATTCATAGGTCCGTTAAGATTTCATAACAATTCCCCAATTGTTTTCCAATTAGTTGCAGTTTAATTGACTCAATCGCTTCCCGAAAACCCTTCCAAAATTCTTCAATGCTCGAATTTCACTTTTACTCAAAATTATTGTTCGACATCGAAAATTACATTTTTTAGACTTAAATATAATTTTTTCAATTTATTATATATTTATTAGTCCCTGTGACGGCCCCTCTCCTAATCTAGAGCATCGTTCGGCCTAATCCCGTAATTAAGCCCTAATCATATCCATGCAGGACTTAACTATGTATTAGTCAGCCTTTACAACCTAGACGCTTTTTTTCTCGTGTTCAGGATAAGTAATACACTATTCCTACTAGTTTATAAAATTTAGAGTTAATTAAAACTTTTTATTAAATTAATTATTTAGCGGAAGTTTTAGTTATGCGGAATCAATTAGTAGATTATGCGAAAGTCATTTATAAAATCCTAAGTGTGAAAAACCAGGAAATGACATCATATATATTTATAAAGTCCTCAAAATGCAGTGAAACAGTAAATAGTCTAATTCAAGTCGGGGAAACTAACACTCAACCCAATATACAACTCAAATAGTATTTGAAAGACATATATAACATATACAATCAAAATACCAAAAGAAGGCCTACAATCGATGCAGTGACGCGCCGCGGGCTCAGGGATAATCGCCGATCTTCTCTTTGCCATGCTTGCCAGTAGACGGCTCTGCACCCACCGTCATAAAAAAGACGGTGACTACAAGAATAAAACAGTAATCCCCGATGATAAGTTTAATTTGCATTTCCAAATATTCAAATGGTATTTAAAAGCATATAAATGGGAAAACTGAAAAATAAACCATATGCGAGTAAATACCAGAGTTAAACAAGTGATATTGACACTAGGCTAAGTAGTGGTGATTTAGGTCCGGTCAGCTGTGAAACATGTCACTCCGACTCAATAATCATATATCACAAGGGACTCTAACCCAAGTGTTACCAGAGACTCTAACCCCGGTGTGTAGACCACCTCAGGGACTCTAACCCCGAGTGTCATACAATGTTAGGTAACATGTGCCGACATCCCCAGGGACTCTAACCCCGTGAGTCGCGCACACCTTGATCGAGTACTGGACCTAAATTCGAAAACTACTTTTTAAATTTCAAGAAATACCAAGTATGGATTGTCAAGGCATATGCACATCTAAACACCTAAACAAATAAGGAATACAAGTCCTCTTAAACATTTATAAGATTTAATAACATGCTATTTATCATTCAATTCACATTTAAAACAACAAGAATGGACATAGCATGAGATAGAATCAATGAATCAAATCAAATGAATGGATATCATGCAAACTAGACTCATCAAGTGAGCATAGACACAGAGAGCACATGATATAAGAATACAAAGGCAAAATAGTCAAAAGGACTATGCGAGGACAACAACTTATAGAAATGAAATGCCAAGTAAAGTTGCTATTGGGTATACTCACAACGACAAAGTAAAGTCCTAGCTTTACTGGCCTCCCGATACTCCAAATCTTATATTCGCTCTCCCATACCCTTTTCCTAGGTTCTTGAGTTTGGTATCTCATTAGTTCAAATATAGTGGGTTTAAGCTCAATTTGGTGGTGTTTATTGTGTATTTAAATTAGTTCAATAGACTTTAAATCAATCTTCCTAAATCAGTCCCTAAAGACTAAATTAAGTTTCAATTTCAGTCCTACAATTTAACGCAGTTTTTAATCATGAAATGGTCAAAATATTGAAATTCTCAACCATTACAATTATTGTTGGTCTCTCTCTTAGCTTTCCATAAAGGTTTAGTTTTCAAAACTCCGATTTAGAATGAAGGAGATATCATGATTTTACTAGGCATAGGTCTAATTGGAATTTAATCCGACCAGTGGATTTAGAAAATCTATTTCTCCCAGTCTATAGTTCATAAAAATGTGATTTTTGGTCACAAGGCAGAAAATATATCCAAATACAACATACTAAAAGATCAACTCATTTGGATTAGTAGTTAGGGAGTTATGCCCTTAACAGATGTAGTTTCAAAACTTTCCTTTTTAATTCTAGCACCTACTTGTAAAGCATGTTTGGATATAGAAACATTTGAATAAAAATACCTTCAGTTTATAAAAGTTATTCCTCTTTAAATAAGTTTTCAAATGCCACTAGTTTGGATCAAGTCGAATCTTAAATGGGTAGATTATGACCAAATTACCCAGGTTGTTTCCTAATACAACATGTAGAATTCTAGTTTTGGTGTTGCAACTTCAAAAATTCATATCTTTATGATTTCAAAAACAAATTAAGAACTTTAATATAGCTAGATTATCAACTTGAAATGATGAATCCAAATATAGTAATTAATTACAAACACTCAATCATCTACTATCTGAAATTAGCCTAAAACCAGAACTTGTTCTAATTTCAACAAAAAAAAATGTTTACCTAGTTGATGTAGCACCCTAGCTTGAGAACTTCTCACCAACTCTAATGGATTCCTTCAACACCTTGATGATTCACTCATCTCCAGCAATTCCTTCTTCTCCCGCAAAAATAAACGAGTGATTTGGTTTGCATGTTGTTTGATCACTAATAATATATATTAAGGTGATGTTCCTTCCTAGCCCTTAATCTTCATGGATTTATGTATCCCTAGGAATATCTCATGGTTCACCTTTGTCATATATCCCACTAACTCCCACTAACTCAACCTCAAGTGACACCATTTCATTACTCACCTAGTTCCTAGATGTGCCAATGTGTATCTCTAGACCAATCTTATGCTTTCCATTTAATTTACTCAACTATAGGTCTTTAATTTGATTTACATTAACAAGCACAACCATAGGCTTATAAGTAATTCCTTATTTCATATTAGTATTAAATAAGACTTACCAAAATGCTAACTACCCGGTTCCCCGACTCGCACGCTACTCGAGGCGTGTTCCCGCTCTCGTCTCGATGCTTGTAACTGTACAAATCGACTTAGTAAGTCTCCACAATACATAACACTAGACACACATCAATACAAAAATACGATATACCTCGGCCACGTGCCTCGATCGGTGCACGTATCACAATGTAGGTCCCACGTCAAGGCTCGATGATCCTGATTAATGAATTAAAACGGGTTAATTTCACGAATGGTCACTCAAGATTACAGTTTGTAACACTTTGGTCACTAAACTTACATTTGTCCCAAATATATCACTAAACTTTACAAAAAGTTTCAACAAAATTACTCCGACCACTCTCTGGTCAAAAACCAACCGGCGATGCTGATGTGGCGCCACGTGGGATTTCATAGGAGGTCACTTAAGTTGTTAAGTGATGACATGGCATGCAACACACGCACCCACCCACCCCTTCTTAGTTCACCCCGGCTCGTGCTCCAACACCCCCAATGTCTCTCCGCCACCCCCACCGGTTCCGCCGCCCCCCCTCCCCCTCGGTCGTCTCTCCCCGCCCCCGCTAGTTCCGCCGCCCCCGGTCGTCTCTCCCCCACCACCTTGGTTCCCCGCCCCAGTCGTCTCTCGCCCCCCCCCACTCCCCCGCGGTCGTCTCTTCCCCACCCCCACCGGTTCCCCCCCCCCCCCCCCCTCCCGGTCGTCTCGCCCCACCCCGCTCCCGCGGTCGTCTCTCCCCCCCCCAGCTGGCTCCCCCCCCCCCGGTCGTCTTTGCCCCACCCCACTCCCCCCCTGCGGTCGCTCTCCCCCACTCCCCACTTTGGTTCCCCCCCCCCGGTCGCCTCGCCCCCACCACCCCCGGTCCCCCACCCGCCCCCACCAAAACCGGTCGAGGCCGATTGGTTGCGCGCAGATCGAAGCTCCGCGAGAGAGAGGTGTCGCGACGAGAGAGCGAGTGTGAGGAAGAAGATGACCGAGGGGGGGCAGAGATGACCGGGGGGGGCAGCCGGGGGGTGGGGAGAGACGGGGGGGGGGGAGGGGGGTGGGTCGAGACGCCGGGGGAGGCGCAGGGGAACCAACGGGGGGGGGGAGAGACGATCGGGGGGGGGGGGAACCAGCTGGGGGGGAGAGACAACCCTGGGGGTGTTGGAGCACGAGCCGGGGTGAACTAAGAGGGGGTGGGTGGGTGTGTGTGTTGCATGCCATGTCATCACTTAACAACTTAAGTGACCTCCCATGAAATCCCACGTGGCGTCACGTCAGCATCGCCGGTTGGTTTTTGACCGGAAAGTGATCGGAGTTATTTTGTTGAAACCTTTTGTAAAGTTGAGTGATATATTTGAGACAAATGTAAGTTTAGTGACCAAAGTGTTACAAACTGTAATCTTGAGTGACCATCTGTGAAATTAACCCAATTAAAACGGGGTTAAAGATTTGGGCCTTGACAAATATTCCCAACAAAATGAAATTTCGCTTGAAATTAAGTTTAAGTCACGGCTCTACCTGACTCGAACAAGTACGGAATTTATCTCGCATGTAGTCCTCTCGCTCCCAAGTGAGTTCCGTGTCGTCGCGGAACTTCCACTTGAAGTACATTCGGGATGGACTTGCTCCTCAACTGATGTACCTTCCGATCTAGGATCTGAATGTGCTGTTCCTCGTAAGAGATGTCCTCGCTCAGGTCGATCTGACTCAAGTCAACTGTCGGTCGCACGCCTGCCTTCAACTTGGCTAGTCGAAACATCGAAAGGTGGAAAACTGGATGGACCCCTGACATCTGTGGAGATAATTCAAGCTCATATGCCACTCTCCCGACCCGTTTCTTAATCATGAAAGGCCCAATGTACCTCGGTGCAAGCTTGCCTTTCACCCAAATATCTGAAAACCCTTTCGAGGGGAAACCTTTAAATAGACAAAGGTTCCCTCGGAATACGTGAGATCACCGCGATACTTATATGCATATCTCTTCTGTCTCTCCCGTGCTCCTCTGAGTCTCTGACGGATTAGTTTGACATTTTTCGTGTGTTCAACAACAATTTCAGGCCACACTATCTCCCAGTCCTCTGGCTCAGCCCAACATGAATGCGAGCGACACGGTCTGCCATACAAAGCTTTAAATGGTGCAATCTCGATGCTAGCCTGATACCTGTTGTTATAAGCGAACTCGCACAATGGTAGGTACTTCGCCCAAGATCCGCCAAACTCCAACACGCATGCCCACAACATGTCCTCGAGGACCTGAATCAATCTCTCAGTCTGCCCGTCGGTCTGAAGGTGGAAAGCTGTACAGAACTGTAGGCGCGTGCCGTACTGCTCTTGCATACTCTGCCACATCTTGGACGTATACGTAGCATCCCGACTTGGTGGAAATGCCGAAGGAGACAATCCACCCCATAAAAATATATTGCATTAATAATGATTATTTATTCATTCTAACCCATCTCAGACTTTCAATGTTATTAAATCATTAATACCTTAACTTCTCAACATTCCAATCCATCAAAAAACCATTAAAACAATTCCAATCCATTTCAAAACCATTTCAACACTTTCAAAAGATATCCTAACCTCACACGAACTCAAAAACTCATTTATACAATATTTTATATTCAAAAGTAATGCAAACATAGAGAGAAAGAAACTGAGCAATAGATGTAGGCAAACCATGTAAATGTATGCCTCCCAAAAGAATAATATAGCCACATTCACTTCATCAGTCATGTAGCATCCCCTAACCTGATTAACGCGATACTCAGTCTGAAACCTCAATTAAACCCATATTTACCTTACTAGAATTAACCTGAACCAACAGCCTTACCACCTTCAACTGATAAGCATTATTGTATATCAAATATCGAAATAAAATAATTTATAAACACAACGGAAATTTAAAACTTTTTTCGATAATTCAAACCACGATATGCAGTATTAAAACAAATCGGAATAAACCACGGTTATATAAATCACCTATCTCTTGTGATATTACAAAATTGCAATTCAGTATAAATATATAAGACCAGACGAAGTCAACACATCAAAGAGAAGATCAAAACGCCTATATCTTTCTATCCAGTAGTTGTAGCGCTCGTCAGTTATCCTGTAATGTTAATTGGGGTGAGCGCTCCAACTTGCTCAGTAAGTAAGGATTCACACTAATCATCAACATTCCATATAGTAATCAAGAATATCATGCAATAACAATATGCACCAATGATATGTAACAAGAATATGTAAAACATATAAATTAGGGCCGATTACCCACTTGGCACCATTAATGTGATTGCTAGACCAACATATTGGCTGATATACTCTCTAGCCCATTCACTAATGCCCAATGGTTTTATCCCAAACCCTCTTGTGAATATGTAACCCACGCAACCTATAAACTAAGTAGGAAGTTACATATAAGCCAGTAATGGAACTCATCTCCTATATAACCTGGTCTCAGTTCCTGAAACTTACTATCGTGAATTGCAGTAAACACCGTTTTCCGTTTATTGAAAACCATAACAGTATACATAGTCCCCCATTCCAATCCATGAACTACATGAGCTTTATATACTAAAATAACCAAATAATATTGATAAATAAGTAAATCTAACTTTCGGGTCGTCACATACTTCCTCGGTGTTCCTCAAGCTATCACCAATCATTTGTACTCAATTTAAATCCATTATACAATATTGAGAACCCCTAGACCAGTCCCTAAGTTCTCCAGAAATTATATATAAAATACAACAAACTTATTGTTTTTAGGGGTGGGAGCATACTTCCTTATTTGTTGGAGCACGCTCCAGCAGCTGGGTTCATCTTTACCAATGAAGGGAGTGTGCTCCTTTGCGAGGTGGAACGCGGTCCACCTTGTGCTGTTGAACCAGAGCGCAAGGCAGCAGCCACTGTTCTTCACTAAATCACTCCAACAACCTCCGAACACTCCCAAATCACCAGGGAGGACCTCTAATGAGGTAACAAACCAACTTCCATCAACAACAACACCAATTCACTAAGATTTGATCATCACCATAAAATTAAACTTCAACAAACTCAAAAATCAAACTTACCAAAGTGATGATCACTAGCTTTTGATTTGTTTAAGCTCTTCCATTCGTGTTGATTTAGCTCCCCAGATCGTCCCCTTTTGACCCGAATCAAAATTGAACCCTCGACTTCTTGAATGATCGATCAAATGAATTGAGATAGCGATGGATTTTTGTTTTTATATATGTATTTTCTCGAGATACATGTCGCGCTATCTCGATGTCGATCAAGTGGTTGAAGTGTTAAAGTGATACTCCTTAAAGTGACACCAAATTTGACACATCAAGCTCTTACGCTTCTTTCGAGACGATCAAACAATCCATATAATTCCATTATTCTTTTACTTTCCAATAAATATATTTATATATGTAAAAACATATAAATATATATATCTCGTGTATTATTCACCAATAAACTCATCGGACATGCCTACAAGTGTCCCTGACCGTGCACATTAATGCCACAACCCCCTCGTCACACTTAGTGTCTTGGTAAATTATTGGTTATTTTGTATTTTCCCTTTTATAGGCTTGTGCATAATTTCCTTATTATACCATAACCTATATATAAATTGATTTAATAATTCAAACAAATACCATATATCATGCAAACGCACGCGTATGCTAATCGAGGTATGCCGAACTTAACCACGAGCCTAACTCTAGTTAGGATTTGAATTAGTACTAATCACCAGCTTAAGGTCACTGTTCGTTGCAGTCTCCCCAATTTAAAGCAAACTTGTCCTAGAAATTAAAGTCAATATGAAATTACCTTTACTTTCGAAGAGAAATGAAAATTGTTCTTTTTTTATAGAATTCTTGTTCTTAGGTTAGTACCTCATCTTTGTAAAATCACCATTTTACTTTAACCAAAGAAATTTATTTGGTTCTCAGCTTTATAAATCTTACAATCAAGTAATTCACTTGACTGCTCATCATAAGATAAGTCTTCCCAAAGATTAAATTCATTATAATCAATCATTGGAGTGTATTGAATCTTCATTTTACACAACCTTAACAAATGGAAGACATTAAGAATTTTGACTAGTTGAGAAAGCAACTTTGACTCGTAAATACCAGGACTAATCTTTTTGTGTATTTTGAACGACTCAATACACATTGAAGCTAGCTTACCTCGCTATCCAAACCTATACAATTCCTTTCATATGTGAGATTTTCAACTGAACATATTCGCCGTTTGAAAACTCCAACAACCTATGATATTTATAGACGTATCTCTACTGTTTTAATTATGTTGTAGTCGAACGCTGGCAAATTTGCTACATTCCCTTTATGTAGTTATGAATCAATTCCTACTCCAACTACTTGTATCTCAACCCCTGTTCAGACACTCTGGTGAATGACATGGTTGACCATACAAAGCTTCAAAGGAGCATTCCAATGCTTGCTTGACAAGCTGTTATTACAAAAGAACTCACATAGAGAAATGAATTTTTTCCAGTTACCACCAAACTTCAAAACACAAACTTGAAGTTTATCCTCTAGCACCAAAAATCAATTACTTCGGCTATCAATTGGTCTGCAAGATAGTATACCATACTGAGGTTAAGAACAGTTCCCTAGCTATCACAGCAATTCACTCCATCCTCAGGACGTGAATCTCGGATCTCTATCCAAAATAGTTGACATTAAAGCGCCTTGAAATCTAACACCTTTTGTATGTATACTTTACATAATTAGTCAATAGAATTTCATATAGAAACTGGTAAAAAATGTGCACACTCCGTCAACCTGTTCACTACAATCCATACCGTATTGTGCTTACGCTAACTCAGAGATAAACTAGAAACAAATCTACCGATCTATATTTCCATTTCCACTCAGGAATAGGCGACAAATGCCAAAAACCCTCCAGGGTTCTCGTGCACTGCCCTAACTTGCTGATATTTCTAATACCTCTTTACAAACTTAACAACATCAGTCTTCTTCCTAGATTAACAATAAATAAATAAAGGTGCCTCATTTCATGATATTTCTATTTCCTTTATTGTTATCTAGATAAATATCATAAAGAGATCTATGAGATTTTCGTAGCACTTCCTGCCTCACTAATCCTGAACTGAAATTCACAATCTATCCCTGAACCGTAATGCACCATTATCAAAAACCAACAATCATGATAATCTACAATATATGTTAACCTCCAACGCTCTATATAATCCTGATTAGCTTTCTAACAACTAATCACCACCGAATTATTTCTAATTCAATTTGAATCTGAACTCAAAAGATCAAATTAGTAGTTCTAAAATTAGCTCTCTCAATTGATGACGTGTTAGATAAACTTGCACAAATCATCATCACCATTGCTTCTTCATGAAGTCTAAACTAAGAAGCTCTAGTACTAGCTACATTTTCTCCATGTATATGAGTTGTAATTGTATACTGACAGTCTGATAATACATTTTTGTGTAGTTTTAAATTACTCAGGCTTAAACTAATTTACATCATTACGTCTCATCCTACCAATTAACGACGAAGTAAAGCATACAAATCTTTAAGGTAAATATCTCAACATCATATATAGCCTGCTAAAATCAACACCAGATAACTCACATAGTAAATATTTCTTCCAATAACTAACATCTTCCCAAGTCATCAGCTTGGAAATTTACATTCTCTGGACAACCTCATGTTGTCTCAATCGTTTGCAATATTCAATTATTTCAAGCGTACTTTCTTTTTTTGCCTTTGTGTTTAATATAGGACAACATCATATTGTCTCAATCACAGTCAAATCCTCTGATTTGTTGTTAATATTTAACACTCATATCACTAATTAACCTTTGAACCTTAGCACTGGTACTTGCAAAATATGATCTAAACCAATTTATCATTGCCAATTTCAATTCTGTACGATAATTGCTCGTGCATTCTCTAAGTCTTCAAAGATTCCATGTAATTATTGAGAACACAATAACAACTTCAGTATAATAAGGTTTTCCATACTTGACACCTTTAATTTATGAACATATCATGAGTTCTCGTAAATTTTAGTGGTTTCTACCATCCACTTAAAATGATCCAGCAACTGCCTCAAATCATTTTTTAAATATATCCTTAACTCTGATCATATCAATGTGATAATCAAATCTCAACTAACTCTTGAAAACCACTAATTTCACTTATTTTCAGAATGAGTTGTCAATCCTAGGTAATAAATATTCATTCCCACTACTACATAATATTCTTTGGATTCCTCAAATCTTCAGATTCTTTGACCACTCATTCTCCCCAATTTAGACTATACCAGTATAATAGATCAGACTAGAATATCTAACCAACTCACTGCTATATTCGAATTAAATTATCTTTTATTTTCTGACAAACCACTTGTTATTCCATGATGGATTCACATCATAATTGGAACATCTACTTCATAACAACTTATGAAGTATAACTGCATTAGTGGTTTCCTAACCTCCATTAGACTTTTATCATTAATCAATAATTTTTTCACCAAATAACTTCCATTACTTCTCTACTAGTCTTGATACTAGTATTTAATCTTTTCTCAAAGTAGTCCACCAACTTTGAGTTTTTCCCCAAAAGTCATTCAATATTCAATTGTTTCGACATTTTCATTCTCCTAATACATATTTCAAGGTATTGATCTAATAGATATTTCTCCATTGACTAATTATTTATTTGATAAGATCAGTGAGAACAAAAACCATTGAATATGCTACTTGGAGAAGAGTTTTTATTTCATCTTTGTAAGTTTTCTTATGTCTTTCCTTTTTGTCTCCCTCAAGGTTAAGACTCTCCGGAGCTCTTACCTCCAACACCTTCTCATATCATGAGAAATAGATAGGCTTCAACCATCTTATTATCATTAAGGAAAATCATACTTTCATATCTACCGCGTACATATAGTATACACAAAAAATAACATATCTCGGCCTTTTATCTTTTTGGTTACCTCTCAAAATCACGATAAAAACCATTTATCAAACCCTAAGTATTTTGATACACCTTAAATTTTAAAGTAGGCTAACATTCATTTTGAACACCACTCAAAAGTGAATTTAGGGTCAAAGTCTTATTAATGATACCAAAGTGTATAATTGTTACCACTTTATCCCTAAAAGTGATAAACCTTAAACTCTGATACCAAACTGTATTTGAGTTATCCACAATGTAACAAAACCTTTAAAACCTTGTCTCTAAACCAAAGCTGTAAATCGAGCTTTGACCTAGGCTTTGACCTCAAACTTGTTCTGGGCTTTGAAGTAAGCATTAACATTGCTTGACCTGGGCTCTGATACTAAGTTGTAGCATCCCCTAACTTGATTAGGGCTATACCCAGCGTAAAACCCTAATTAAGCCCAGATTTGCCTTACTAGACTTAACTAGAGCCAACAGTCTTATCACTTTCACCTGCAAAACACTATTGTATATCGAATATTGAAATAAAACAATTTATAAACACAGCGTAAATGTAAAAACTTTTTTGGTAATTCAAACCACTATATACAGTATTAAAACAAATCGGAATAAACCACAGTTATATAAATCACCTATCCCTTGTGATATTACAAAAATGTAATTCAGTACAAATATATAAGACCAGAGAGAGTCAACATATCGAAGAGAAGATTAAGACTTCTATATCTTCTCTATCCCGTAGTCGTAGCACTCGTCTGTTATCCTGTAATGTTAATTTGGGCAAGCGTTCCAACTTGCTCAGTAAGTAGGGATTCACACTGATCATCAACATTTCATGTACTAATGAAGAATATCATGCAATAACAACATGCGCCAACGATATTTAACAAGAATATGGAAAACATATAAATTCAATACATATAACAAATGTAAAGCAAATGTCTTGAACTATTGCACTGTAATCCTCATTTTATTTATAAAACTAAGGCCGATTACTAATGTGATTGCTAGACCAACATATTGGCTGATATGCTCTCTAGCCCATACATTGATGCCCAATGGTTCTATCCCAAACACTCTAGTGAATATATAACCCACGCAACCTATAAACTGAGTAGGAAGTTACATACAGTTTGGGAAGGGAACACATCTCCTATATAACATGGTCCTAGTTCTACGAACTTATTATCGTGAATCACAGTAAACAATGTTTTCCGTTTATTGAAAACAATCACAGTGTACATAGTCCCTCATTCCAATCCATAAACTACATGAGCTACATATACTAGAATAGCCAGACAATATTGATAAATAAGCGAATCCATACTTACTTCGGGTTTAAGTCTCCGTTACCCAAACTCCTAACTTTCGGGTCATCACACACTTCCTCGGTGTTTCTCAAGCTATCACCAATCATTTGTATTCAATTTAAGTCCAATATACTATATTGAGAACCCTTAGACCAGTCCCTAAGTCCTCCAGAAATTATACGTAAAATACAATAAGCTTGTTGTTTTAAGGGGTGAGTGCGCGCTTCCTCAATTGTTGGAGCGTGGTCCTGCAGTTGGGTTCATCTTCATCGATGAAGGGAGCGCGCTCCTTTGAGAGGTGGAGCACGCTCCACCCTATGTTGTCGAACCAAAGCGCAGGGCAGCAGCCACTGTTCTTCACTAAATCGCTCCAACAATCTCCAAACACTCTCAAATCACCAGGGAGGACCTCTAATGAGGTAACAAACCAACTTCCATCAACAACAACACCAATTCACTTAGATTTGATCGTCACCATGAAATTAAACTTCAACCCACTCAAAAACCAAACTTACCAACGTGATGATCACTAGTTTTTGATTCGTTTGAGCTCCGCAATTCGTGTTGATTTGGCTCCCCAGATCATCCCCTTTCGATCCAAATCGAAATCGAACCCTCGGCTTCTTGAATGGTCGATCAAATGAATTGAGATAACGACGGGTTTTTATATTTTTGTGGATTTTTTTCGAGATACGTGTCGCGCTATCTCGATGTCGATCAAGTGGTTGAAGTGTTAAAGTGACACCAAATTTGACACATCAATCACTTACGCTTTGTTCGAGACAATCAAACAATTCATATAATTCCATTATTCTTTTATTTTCCAATATATATATATATATTTATATATATATATATCTAAAAACATACAAATATATATATATATATATATCTCGTGTATTATTCACCAATAAACTCACCGGACATGCCTACAAGTGTTCTTAAGCGTGCATATTTCATGCCACGACCCCCTCGTCACACTTGGTGTCCCGATTAATTATTGTTTATTATGTATTTTCCCTTTTATAGGCTTGTGTATAATTTCCTTTTTATACCACAACCTATATATAAATTGATTTAACAATTCAAACAAGCACCATACATCATGCAAATGCACGCACAAGCTAATCGAAGTATGTCGAACTTAACCACGAGCCTAACTTGTGTTTATTAGGATTTGAATTAATACTAATCACCAGCTTAAGGTAACAGGTCGTTACAAGTCGTCTTCTTGCATGGAATAAAATGCACCATCTTCGAAAAACAGTCAACAATGACCAATATAAAATTACACCCTCGTTGAGTTTGAGGTAAGCCAAGGACAAAATCCATGCTAATATCTGACCAAGGTATCGAAGGAATTGGAAGAGGTCGGTATAAGCCTACATTAGTAGCCTCGCCTTTTAAAGTTTGGCAAATCCTACAATGATCAACGAACCGAGCAATTTATTTTCGCATAGAAGGACAAAAATAAGATCGACTTACCAAATCAAATGTATCGTCATGCCCCACATAGCTTTCATGATGTAACTCCCGAATAATATGTTGGTGCAAACTATAGTCTGGAATACACGTCAGAGTACCCTTGAACAACTACCCATCCTGCAATATATACTCCATAAAATTTTGTTCTCGAACATCCCTTAAAATCGGAGAAAATAAAGCATCTTCAGCATATAACTCATGAAAAGTATCGAAATCTGGTACCCACACCTCTAACTGAGTTAAAAGAGAATGTCGACGACTAAAGGTATCTGCCAGTTTGTTCATAGTACCTGCTTAATGTTTGATAGCAAAAGAAAACTGCTGAACATATGTCATCCATGAAGCATGTCTAGCAGAAAGCTTTTCTTGCCCCCCAAATGATGTGAGGCGTCATGATCAGTAAAAAGCACAAACTCCGCATGGAATAAATAATGTCTCCAATGTTGTACTGCCTGTACAATAGCATAGAACTCCACATCATATGTACTAAAACAAAGCTTTGAGTTGGATAATATTTCACTGGAATAAGCAATCGTACGACCCTACTGACTTAGAACAACCACAATTTCCACCTTTGAAACACCTGAATGCAACTTCAATGGCAAAGAAAAATCTGGGACAACTAGAATAGGAGCCGAAATAAGATTTTTCTTTAATTAATCGAAAAAGTTTGTTGGCATCTTCAGACCAAGTTAACTTCCCACCACGCATGCAATCATTGAGAAGAGCCATACTGCTGCTGAAGTGAGGAATAAAACGTCATTAGAAAGAAATCAGATAGTGAAAACTTTGTGCCTCCGTCAAAGTCTTTGGCTAAGACCGCTGCCTAATAACTTCAACTTTAGCATCATCAACTTGCAAACCATTGGCATAAATCACGTACCAAAAAATAGAACTTTTTCAGAAAAGAATGAACACTTCTTAAGGGAAGCATAGTACTATCTCTTCGAAGTGTGGAAATGATGCAGCGTAAGTCTTCTAAACTGATTAATCGAAATCCGCAAAAAATCAATTTAGGGCATTGAGAATTAAGAATTCTATTTCTCTAAAAAGAAAATAAGTTATTCATTCATAATCAATCAAAGTCCTCGGTTACATCTAAGTTGACCATATATATAGGCTATTAATTAAAGGTACATAGCTTATAAAAAGAAATGTAATCTAGCTACCTAATAGCAACTTTCTAAAAGACACATCTTACACGTTGACACACACCTAAATAAGAAACTTATTTGCTAAAGATTTGCTAAATTAACATAAACTAAACACATTTCCTAATCTAACAAAATCTAACTTATTGTTATATATAACTTTCAGTAGATGAGAATTTTTACCACTGTATGGATCTAAACTTTCTAAATGTTTTTAACGATAACTATATATACTTATAATAAAAATAAAGACTAAAATCTAAATCTAAATCTAACGTGACGCTATTAATCGAATGTCGGTGTGTGCGCCAACTCGTCATATCGATCCTCTCGTACGCCATAACATCGATCTCTATCATTCTCCCCTTGTTAGAAAAAACTTGACCTCGAATTTTCGTACCTTTGTTTGACTTTTGACGTGAAACAATTTTATCTTCACAACTAATCTTGACTAACTCAACGTCGCTTGATGGAACCAAAATTTGAGGAACAATATCTTGAACCTCAACCATCAAACTATAGTTGTCAACAAACAAACCACCCGTTAGAGTCTTGAAGAGCATCCACTAGTAATTCTTTATCCATGTCTTCGGTTAATGAACAAAAGTGTTTGGTCGTCGCCAACGTCACTTATCTCCACACCTTTTTCAACTAGGTACTTGTCAACGACACCATCATCAACCACTGTCTCAAGTATTCGAAGACATGTAGATTGCGGAATGACTTCAACAACAAGACCGTCATCTCCAAAGATCATGTGTTTGATGAAGTCCTAGTCACAAATATCTTTTGCACCTTGTCAAAGTTGACTTGTTTTCCTCGTCTTCAAATTCACCTTTCCCACAAAAAAAAAAAAAAGAACCTCTTTTTATTTCTTTACTAGCATTAGATTTGCTTCGATGAATTTGGGTAGACCGTGGAATACGTTGTTGCCCATCGAACAACAAATCAAATATCTGTTTGTTTATAAAAAAACATTTCTGTGCGTTGTTTTTCCTCGTCTTCGTGGACGACGTGATTTCCCAATCACCTGGACCAGATTGAAGCTTTGATACCAAACTGATACATCAAAAGTCTTCCAAACTAATTGATCGAAATCCAAGAAAAATCAATTTTAGGCATTGGTTACATCTAAAAACCCTAATTCTCTAAAAAGAAAACAAGTTCTTTATTCAAAATCGATCAAAGTCCTTGGTTACAACTAACTTAGCCATACATAGAGGCCATTAATTAAAGGTACCTAACTAATTAAAAGACACGTAATCTAGCTACCTAATAGCAAATTTCTAAAAGACACATCTTACATGTTGACACACACCTAAATGAGAAACTTATCTTCTTAAGATTTGCTAAATTAAGATAAACAAAACATATTTTCCCAATCTAACAAAATCTAACTTATTATATATATATATATATATATATATATATTTTTTTTTTTTTTTTTTTTTTTCATTGTATGAGAATCTTTACTACTGTTTGGATCTAAACTTTCTAAAGATTTTTAATGATAACTACATGCACTTATAATAAAAATAAAAAACTTACAGGGGTATTCAATTGAGATTTTAATAGATTTTTGGTTACTTTTATTGACTAAAAAAGTTTAGGGGTATTCAATTAAAACTTTTAGAGAGTCTCTAAAAGTTTGGTGTATTCAATGTGAACTTTTAGAGACTTTTAAAAAGTCTCTAAAAGTTTTGGGGTATTCAATTTAAACTTTTAGAGAGTCTCTAAAAGTAAGGGGTATTCAATTTGTTTAAAAATTTTGTAGATTTGTGGGTTTGGATGACTTTTGGAGACTTTTCACCTAACCCTATATATGTTGAAAGTCTTCTCCATCTCTTTGCCTCCACGAGAAACTTTTGGGGACTTTTTTTTTTCTTCTTCATCGCTCTCTCTCATCGCGAAATCTCTCTCGCTCTCTTTTTCTCTCTCGGTCGTCTGCGCTCCTCCATCGTTCGCTTCGACGCTGCCTCGCGTCTCCATCGCAGCCTCGCTTCTCCATCGCTCGCTTCGACCCTACATATCCATTCTCTGCTTCCACGATTTTCGGTTTGGTCTTTTCTCAGCTTCACTGCGAGATCTTCTGGTCCAAGCCGCATGAACTACCAAACCCTGCAAACAATATGCAACAATCAAATTATACACTAAACCCTTGTTTTCAGTAATTGTAACTCCTGTTTTTTATCAAATCCAGATTAACAAAAACCTTATCTATGCTGACTATCCTATTTTACTATGCTGCAATGATTAATGTTGGTTAATGATTGATTTTTTAAGTTCCTTAACTGTAAATGGGAGGTAGTGAAAGTTGTTCACCATGAAATTTCTCACAAACTAGAAAGCTCCAATGCAATATATCGAACTCTAGCAAAACCCATATTTTCTTTATTTAAAACTCCACCAATCATGCTATCAATTTAGAGCCAAATAGAAAGGTTAAATTAGGGCTTTAAACAAATCAATCTGTAAGGGTTTTTGGGATTGAAAAGTTTGGATGACGGGTGAGTGACTTACATTTATATTGGTGGATGAGAGAGGATGAGTGACTTACTTTTCACCTAACCCTATATATGTTGAAAGTCTTCTTCCTCTCTCTCTGGTTCGACTGTCTCGGTCTCTTCTATTTTTTTTTCTTTCTTGATTACTTCTTTCCTTTCTCCCTCTCCCTCAATCACACAAACACCCACACATACACAGTCCCTAAAATCAAAATTAACAGTCTCGTCTTCTTCTTTTCTTCTTTATTAATCATAGGGGCGAAATTGAGAGAGAACGAGAGAAGGGATTGAGAGAGAGAGATTCAGCAAGACAATGAGGAGAGACGAAGGAATAACGAAGCAAAGGTTGAAGATGGTGAAAAGTGGGACACATACCCCTGTTCGATTTCAAGATTTACATGGATGTTTATCAAAAGTCATCCAAATAAAAGTTTATCAAAGTCTATCAAAGTCCTTATAAAAGTCCATTAAAGTTACTAAAAGTCATTAAAAATAAAGTCTATCAAAGTCTACCAAAGTTTTTAAAAGTTTACAAAAATCTACAAGTCTCTAAAAGTCTCTAAAAGTCATCCACTTATAAAAGTAACTAAAAATCTATTAAAATCTCAATTGAATACACTCCCTTATATCTAAATCTAATGTGATGCCACTAATTAACTTTCGGTGCGTGCGCCAACTTGTTGTATCGATCCTCCCGTACGCCATTACGATATCGATCTCCATTATTTCGAAATCTACGAAAAATCAATTTAGGTCATTAAAAATTAAAAACACTAATTTTCTAAAAAGAAAATAAGTTCGTTAATCATAATCGATCAAAGTCCTTGGTTACATCTAACTTGGCCATATATATAGGCCATTAATTAAAGGCACATTACTAATTAAAAGAAACGTAATCTAGCTACTTAATAGCAACTTTTTAAAAGATACATCTTACACGTTGACACACACCTAAATCAGAAACTTATTTGTTAAAGATTGCTAAATTATAAGGTGAACAAAACAAATTTTGCTAACCTAACAAAATCTAACTTATTATTATATATAAATTTCACTATATAAGAATCTTTACCACTTAAGATTTTTAATGATAACTTTATATACTGAGACTAATATCTAAATCTAATGTGACATCATTAATTAACTTTCGGTGGGTGCGCCAATTTGTCGTATCGATCCTCTCATACGCCACAACGACATCGATCTCCATCTCGCGGCGGAAGTCTTCCAAACTGATTAATCAAGATTCACGAAAAATCAATTTAAGGCTTTGAGAATTAAAAACCCTAATTCTCTAAAAAGAAAACAAGTTCTTTATTCATAATCAGTCAAAGTCCTCTGTTACATATAACTTGACATATCTATAGGCCGTTAATTAAAGGTACACAACTAATTAAACGAAACATAATCTAGCTTTTAGACTTTTTAAAAGACACATCTTACATGTTGATACACACCTAAATAAGAAACTAATCTGCTAGAGATTTGCTAAATTAAGATAAACAAAACATATTTTCCTTATCTAACTAAATCTCACTTATTATTATATATAACTTTCACTATATGAGAATCTATGCTTGGAGGGTATAATAGAAAATGACACTTTTTATTGGCTTGTCCTACATAAATCATGGGTTATCTATAGCGCAACCTTTAATGAGATGGCGAAAAATATATTTAGGTTAGCCAAATTAAGAGATAAAAATAAACAAGACCTAAGTCATGTAAAATGTATTAAGGACGAAAATCAAAATGTTTTAACGCGCGAGGAGGATGCTAAGGAGAGATGGAGAAGTTATTTTGATAGTTTATTTAATGATGACCAAGTTGATACTATAATAGATGAAAACCCATACCAAGAAAGAAATGTAAACTATACACGCAATATTAGAATTGTAGAAGTTAAAGAGGCATTGAAAAGAATGAAAATAGTGGCCCAGATGAAATACCCATAGAGGTTTGAAAATGCTTAGGAGAAATTGGATTGACTTGGTTAACAAAACTTTTCAATAAAATTTTAAAATCAAAACGGATGCCAATGGATTGGAGAAGAAGCACCGCTTGTGCCAATCTTCAAAAACAAAGGAGACATTCAAAGTTGCTCAAACTACCGGTGAATTAAACTTATGAGTCACACTATGAAACTTTGGGAGAGGATAATTGACAATAGGCTAAGGAGAGAAACAACAATATCAGATAACCAATTTGGTTTCATGCCCGGGATGTCAACTATGGAGGCGATTTTCCTTGTAAGACGATTGTTAGAAAAATATAGAGAAAAAAAGAAGATCTTCGTATGGTATTCGTAGATTTAGAAAAAACATATGATAGGGTCCCTAGAGATGTTCTTTGGTGGGTTCTAGAAAGAAAAAGAGAGCATGCTAGATATATAGACACTATTAAAGATATGTATGATAGAGTAGTAACGAGCTAAAGACATTTGGAGGAGCTACAAAAGAATTTCCCATTACGATTGGACTAAATCAAGGATCGGCTTTAAGCCCATATCTATTTACTTTAGTTATGGATGAACTAACTTGACATATTGAAGAGGATATACCATGATGTATGCTATTTGTTGATGAAATTGTCTTAATGGATGAAACTAAAGATGGAGTAAATAGGAAATTAGAACTCTGGAGGAATACATTAGAATTTAAAGGCTTTAAGTTGAGTAGGACGAAAACCGAATACATGCACTGTGAGTTTAGAAACACTAGACATCGAGATGACGGAGTGGTAAAATTAGGGGAAATAGAAGTTCCAAAGGTAAACCACTTTAGATACCTAGGATCAATCATACAAAATTATGCTAACATTGAGAATGATGTCACACATAGAATTCCAGCTGGATGAAAAAAATGGTGGAGTGCAACAGGGTGATTTGTGATCGAAATGTTCCTACTAATTAAAAGGAAAGTTTTATAGGACCGCAATTAGGCCAGCTATGCTCTATGGAAGTGAATGTTGGGCGGTAAAGCAACAACAATTACATAAAATTAACGTAGCAGAAATGATGATGCTTAAGTGGATGTGTGGTAAAACTCGTAAAGATAAAATAAGAAATATAGAAATTCAAAGACAAGTAGGAGTAGCACCAATTGATACAAAGATTAGGGAAAAGATTAGGGAAGGGCGGTTGTGATGGTTTGGTCACCTGTAAAGACGACCTACAAATGCTCCAAGTAGAAAACTTGACTCAATAGAAATTGTAGAAACTCGACGAGGTAGGGGCATACCAAAATTAACATGAGATGCATTAATTAGGAGGGATTTGAATGGTTTGCAAAGCTCACTATCAATTGCACTTAATCAAGCACAATGGAAAAGTTTGATCCATGTAGCCGACCCTAGTTAATTTGAGACTGGGCTATGTTGTTGTTGTTGTTCTATCTATAGCGCGACCTTTCTTATTATAGAAGAAGTTATGGATGAACTAACTAGACATATTTAAGAGGATATATCATGGCGTATGTTATTTGTAGATGAGTGAATATGAAATTATAACTTTGGAGGAGTACATTAGAATCTAAAGGCTTTAAGTTGAGTAGGACGAATACCTAATACATGCACTGTGAGTGTAGAAATACTTGACATTGAAATGATTGAGTGGTAAAATTAGAGGAAGTCGAAGTTTCTAAAATGAACCATTTTAGATACTTAGGATTAATCATATAAAATGATGATAATATTTAGAATGATGTCACAATATTCAAGCAGGATAGAAGAAATGACGGAGTGCAACAGAGTTATTTTGTGACTGAAATGTTCGTACTAAGTTAAAAGAAAAATTTTATAGGACTGCAATTAGGCGAGTGATGCTCTATGGTAGTGAACGTTGGGCGGTAAAGCAACAACAATCAAATAAAATGAACGTAGCATAAATAAGGTTGCTTAGGTGGATGTGCAGTAAAACTCGTAAAGGTAGAATAGGAAAAATAGAATTTCAAAGACAAGTAATAGTAGCACCAATTGACATAAAGATTAGAGAAGGGCGGTTGCGATGGTTTGGTCACTTGCAAAGACGACCTACAAATGTTTCCGCTATAAAACTTGATTCAATAGAAATTGTAAAAATTTGACGATGTAAGGGTAGACCAAAGTTAACATGGGACACATTAATTAGGAGGGGTTTGAATGGTTTGGAATGCTCACTATCAATTGCACTTAATCGAGCACAATGCTAGAGTTTGATCCATGTAGCCGTCCCCAATTAATTTGAGACTGAGGCTGTGTTGTTGTTGTTGTTTTAGTTCTATATAAAGGAATTGTGTCTATAATTTTAGGGGGTTGACTGATGTTAAATAAAATTGAGTTTTGAGTTTAATGAAGATTCTCTTGTGTTTGAACTGTCAAGGTTTTGTTTGTACTTGGTGTGTAGAGTGTGCTGTGGAAAAACAACAACAACAACAACAACAACAATAACATAGCCTCAGTCCCAAATTAATTTTGGTTAGCTTCATGGATCAAACTTTTCTATTGTGCTCGATTAAGTGCAACGCCCCAATGTTTATATGTGTTTGTTCTATTTTGTGAAAAGTGACAAAAGTTTTACTCTAGCAGTCAACTTATCGCAACCCTCCTCCATTTTGTAAGAATGGAAAATGGGCTTAAAGGCTCCCTCCCCCACTTTTAGAGTATGAAAATAGGTTAGGGACCACCCTTACCCATTTGTCAATATGAAAAATGAGCGTTAGACTCATTTTTCACACCGAAAAATGGATAAAGGAAGTCCCAAATATAATACACTTGCTATCATTCTGCTTTTCTTAGAAAATAAATTACACTATTGTTATTTTTTGGTAGCGAGCAATTTGCGAATTTCTTGCTATCATATCCCCAAATAAAACACACTTGCTATCATTCTACTTTGCTTGAAAAATAAATTACACTATTGTGGTGACCACCAACTTTTAGGAAAATCTGTTTTAAAACAGCCCCAAGAAGTAGTTGTTTCATTTTCCTAGGAAAGTAGAATGATAGCAAGATTGTTATTTATTTGACAAACGTGTTTTAAGTTTTGTGAATTATACCTTGCTTCTCGCTATTTTACATTGAAATTATCACTAATAACCTCATCCATAATCAAATTTACGATTTTAGTTCTGTCAATGACAATGAATTTATCACTAATTATACGTTTGTTATATAAATAATACACTAGCTATCATTCTACTTTGCTTATTACCTATCTTTTCATTGTCATTGACATAACTAAAATCTTAAAATTATAATGAAGCGATCAAAAGAATGAGCCCCAAGAAGTATGTTGTACATTTTCAAAATGAAATGTTTAGTCCCACATCGATTAGTTAGTACAACAAGAAAGAGTATAAATAATCTAACACTTCTTTAAGTGGAGAAAAAAATCTCACAAGAAATGTGCCCAAGTGAACTATGGTGCGCTTGGCACGCATGGCTTGGGTGGCACAGATCCATACATCAAGAACAATATACCATAAGTAAGGGATTATATCATACTCTCAAATATTTTAATCTCAACACATGAACAAACTAAGTATCTAAAAGGCAAGGTTTAGGGAGATCATGAGTTCGATTCTCGCTGAAGTTAAAAAAAAAAAAAACTAAATACCTAACTTCAGTGCAACTAGTCCGTTATTACACCGTTGTCTTTCTACTCAACTAGTCTATGTGCCACTATTCTCACATCCAACAACACCCATTTTCCCCAAACTATGGTAGCATTGCAGATGCTCCAAGTACTATACTTTTTTTTTTTTTTAAATAAGAAGACCAAGTACTCTATTTAGTAGTTCTTTAAAAAAGAAGAATAACACATTAACCCAATTTCTAACCCACTCTATAGATCTTGATTTTTCCTCATTACATTACTAAATTTGGAATCATTTTTAGTTCCTGTTAACTTTAACATTTAGTGAAATATAAAATATAAAAACTATAGACTTTTTTTTCGAGAAGTGAACTATAGAACACATACCCGTTATTTACCTCAAGATGCATAACACATTTAGTAAGGGGGTGCCTTGTATATATTGTGTTGTCAAGAGTATTATTTTAACATTTTTCAAAGTTGAAATAAAAAAATAATGAAAATGATTTGAAACTCGGAGATGTATTCAATTGAGATTTTAATAGACTTTTGGTTACTTTTATAAGTGGATGATTTTTATAAAGTTTGTAGATTTTCGTAAACTTTTAAAGACTTTAATAAACTTTTATATATATACTTCATTTTAATAACTTGTGTGAGTTTTATGTAGACTTTTTAAGATTTTAAGAATTTTTAATGACTTGTGTGAATTTTTTAAACATGATTTTGATTGGTACTTGAAGATTTTTGTACTTTTTATAATGAAATAAATATTTTGCACTTTATTATAAAAAATAGATAAATAATTATATTTTTTTCTTAAGAATTATTACTAATTTTAAAAAATACTTTTGTATTTTAATAAAAAAACCATATTGATATATTAATGAATTAATATCAAGGTAGTAGCATACAAATAAGTAAATAAATATGAACAAAATAAATATATAAATAAATCATTTTTTAGTGACAAAAAAAATAGTAACATCATTACAAATGTTAATGTAAGAATTTTGCACTTTATTTTTTTTACTTAGAGTAAAAAATTTATATATTCTTTTTCCTTAAGAATGATATTATCTTAAGTTTTTTAAAATGCACTCCTTACATTTAAACAAAATTATAAGCTTATTTTCTCCAAAAATAATAATACTACACTTTTGAGATTATAATAATACACTTAATAAATAAAACTACTTCGTAATAACGTTATCATTTTCATTGTCATCAAAATAGGTATTAGAGTATAATAGGTAAACAATGAGATCCACCGAGTTGTGGAGTGGTTGGAGAAGTTGATAAAAATTTAAATTATAAGCTTATTTTTTCCAAAAATAATAATGGTGCACTTTTTGAGATTATAATAAACAATACTACTTTGTTAATAACGACATCATTTTCATTTTCATCAACATAAACATTAAAGTATAGTGGGTGAAAAATGAAATCTATCAAGTTGTAGAGTGATTGAAGAAGTTGATCAAAACAATTGATAAGAAAAGACATTGTGAATAATAAAGTCCTTATTAAAGAATGGAACCAACAAAAATTAGCCGGAGTGTATTCAATTGAGATTTTAACGGACTTTTGGATACTTTTAATCATTAAAAAAAGTTTATGTGTATTCAATTATAAGTTTTATAGAGTTTATGAAAGTAAGGTGTATTCAATGTGAACCTTTATAGACTTTTTAAAAGTCTATACAAGTTTTGGGGTATTCAATTTAAACTTTTAGATAGTTTGTTAAAGTAAGGTGTATTTAATTTTTTTGGTGACTTTTGTGGTTTGGTTATAAAGCTCAACTTGTATAGACTTTTTGTAAAAAAAATACAAATAAAGAAATCTTTAACTTCTCCTCACCTCAACTCAGAAACTTATAGTGGCTTCTAATTTTTGTTGGTTCCCTTATTCAATAAAGACTTAATTGTTTACAAGGTATTTTCTTATCAATTATTTTTATCAACTTCTTCAACCACTCCACAACTCATAGATTTTATTGCTCACTCATTATACTCTAATGTTTATGTTGATGAAAATGAAAATGATGTTGTTATCAATAAGATCTCATTCTTGCATCATCGTACATTTTTATAGGATTTTTTACAAAGAAGTTTCGTTTATTAAGTGTATAATTATAATCTAAAAAGTGTAATATTATTATTTTTGGAGAAAATAATAGTATATATATTTTTTTTCAAATGCAAGATGTGCATTTTTAGAAATTTAAACTATCATTCTTAAGGAAAAAATATAAGTTTTTTTTTACTTAAGTAAAAAAAAAGTGCAAGATTTTTTCACACAATGATCTCACTTGGTTTTTTTTGCCATTAAAAGATGATTCATTTACCTATTTGTTTTACTCATATTTATTTACTTATTTGTTATGTTACTGTCTTGATAGTAATTCATTAATATGTATATATGACTTTTTTATTAAAATACAAAAATACTTTTACAAAATTAGTAATAATTCTTAAGAAAAAAATATAATTATTCATCTATTTTTTATAATAAAGTGCAAAATACTTGTTTCAATATAAAAATCACAAAAATTTACTACTATCAATCAAAATCATGTTTAAAAAGTTCACAAAAGTCACTAAAAATCTTAAATGTTAATAAAAGTCATTAAAATGAAGTTTACATAAAAGTTTATCAAAGCTTTTAAAAGTCTATGAAAATCTACAAATTTCAGAAAAGTCTTCTACTTATAAAAAGTAACTAAAAGTCTATTAAAATCTCAATTGAATACACCCTGTAGAAGTCTCTAAAAGTAGGAGAAGTTGAAGATTTCTTTATATGTATTTTTATACAAGAAGTCAATAAAAGTAGAGATTTGTAACCAATTCATAAAGGTCCCCATAAAAATTAAATAAACCTTAGATTTTATAAACTCCTTAAAAGTTTAAATTGAATACCCCAAAACTTTTATAGACATTTTAACAGTTTATAAAAGTTTATGTTGAATACACCTTACTTTTATAGACTCTCTAAAAGTTTTAATTGAATACATCTAGAGGGGTGTATTCAATTGAGATTTTAATGGATTTTTGGTTACTTTTAATTACTAAAAAAGTTTAGGTGTATTCAATTAAAACTTTTAGAGAGTTTATAAAAGTAAGGTGTATTTAATGTGAACTTTTATAGACTTTTTAAAAGTCTAAGTTTTGGAGTAGTCAATTTAAACTTTTAGAGAGTTTATAAAAGTAAGGTGTATTTAATTTTTTTAGTGACTTTTGTGGTTTGGTTACAAATCTAAACTTTTATAGACTTTTTGTATAAAAATACAAATAAAGAAATCTTCAACTTCTTTTCACCTCAACTCAGAAACTTTTAGAGACTTCTAATTTTTTTTTGGTTCCCTTATTCAATTAAGACTTCATTGTTTGTAAGGTATTTTCTTATTAATTGTTTTTATCAACTTCTCCAACCACTCCCAAACTCATGAATTTCATTGCTCACTCATTATACTCTAATGTCTAAGTTTATGAAAATAATGTTGTTATTAATATAAGATGTAATTCTTGCATCATTGTATATTTTTATACGATATTTTTACAAAGAATTTTCGTTTATTAAGTGCATAATTATAATCTCAAAAAGTTTAATATTATTATTTTTGAAGAAAATAATCATTTTTTTTTCATAAGTAGGAAGTGCATTTTAAGAAATTTAAACAATCATTCTTAAGGAAAAAATATTAGTTTTTTTACTTAAGTCAAAAAAGTTTACAATTTTTACACAATGATCTTACTTATTCTTTTTTGCCACTAAAAGATGATTAATTTACCTAATTGTTTTGTTGATATTTATTTACTTATTTGTTATGTTACTATTTTGATAGTAACTCATTAATATGTATATATGATTTTTTATTAAAATATAAAAATACTTTCAAAAAAATTAGTAATAGTTATTAAGAAAAAGAAATATAATTATGCCTTGACTGATCATCAAAATCATGTTTAAGAAGTTTACAAAAGTTATTAAAAATCTTAAATGTTGATAAATTTCATTAAAATGAAGTTTACGTAAAAGTTCATTAAAGTCTTTAAAAGTCTACGAAAATCTATAAACTTCAGAAAAGTCATCCACTTATAAAAGTAACTAAAAGTCTATTAAAATCTTAATTGAATACACCCCTACTAAACTATTTTAGTCATTAAAAGTAACTAAAAGTTCATTAAAATTTGAATTTAACACACCCTTGTTAATAGAAGCGAATCAACATCGTGCATAGAATGGGTTAAAAATGGGGTTAGAGTAGCATTTCTCTTGAAGAAGAAACTTAAATATTTTGCGGAAATTCTAAACACTTTGGTGCTGTAAAATATATGGTGTGCATTAGATCCTTATGGCTAACAGAAATTTGGTATCACTGCGTCAATAAGTCGCAAGTATTTCGAGGTCTTCAAGTTATTCCAAAGGGATCGATTTGGTATGCCTCTCATATACAACAATTAAAGTTACGTTGATATTTTTATTAGGTTTTCTTTTTGAATAAGTAATTTTCTTTCGAATGTTGAAAGTTTGTATGTATTTCTTTGGAAATCTTTGTTTGTCTTCCCTCGTTGAAAGTTTTATTTTTTATTATGGTTCCAATAGTTTATGTGTACTATTGTATTCTAGACATTTGTCAATTGAATAGTCACCGATCGTCATATTGTTCCATTATTACAGTTGCAGTTTTTAAAAATTAACTCTTAGAAGTATCTACTCTGTAGCTGTTGAATGTTCTTTTTGCGATTAACGAATCAATGTGCTGTTATCAAGGTAATTGATTCAATGTATGGTCATGTTCTATTTAACATAGTAATTGCAAGGCTACGCCTGCCTAGGGATCTCCCAAACATTTTGAAGCAAAATCACTTGGCACTTGCTTAGGCAGGCGGTGTTTTTTTAAATAATTTTAAAAAATTGAAAGGACAAATTACATTTAAATTTGGTACCATGATACTTACCAAACAACAAAATCTTAATATAATTAATCATACTTGAGGACCTAAAGTCTTATTAATATCTTTGAAGTATGTATTGATGATTTAACTTGTGTGCTTGAGTGTCATAACTAAGCCATGCTCAACTTTAAGAGCAATGTTTGGTTCAGTGTGTCGCTAGCACTTGGTGTAACCAAAGCATTTAAACTCATGCTCATGGACAAGTGGAAAAAGCCAAATTTGCCCAAACTTTTTCTCTTCCCAAAATGAGTAAACACTAGCCTCAACGAACAGTTGATCCACCGCCATTGAAGCTGCAACGGTCGAGCAGATCCCCGTGACCCATCCATCGACTATTTTTTCTTCTCCATCTAGTAAACTCAACACGAGAGAGATTTGGCATTGAAGCCAACCAAGAGAGAAGATTAGCGTCCGTGGTCGAAGTTGCGCAACTAGAATAGCCATTGAAGCTGTCATTCTAGCTATTTGTGTTCTCTGTTTTCTAAGATTGTTTGGTTTTAGCTTTGCGGTTGAAATTTCTTGTTTTTCTTTCTTTTTTTGAAGATTTGTGATTAATGGTAGCCTGTGCACCAAATCTTTGTATGAGATTAATATTTTCTTTAATTTGAGAAGAGAGTGTAGGCACATTTATGGTTTCCGTTTGGAGAAGAAAGAAATAAGAAATGGCATGAGTGCAGGGTTGTTAAAGTAATTTAGTTGATTAAATCTCAACTTGAATATACTGAACCAAACACACATCATGGTTTATGAAATTGTTAATTAAGGACCTATAAATAAATAAATAATAATTCAAGGGCCTCTAAATAAAGGCATCTAGGCACCGCCTAACCTAGGCAAAGAAAATCACCTTGATGGTGCCTTGCAATCCTTGAAGTTTATATCCTTTGGACGTAGCCTACATAAGTTTTTCATCTTGCTTATATCTATTATTACAAGTTTTTGTGTCTTTTGTCTTTCCTCATTTTTTTTTTCTCCTTTTGATAAGTTCCTCATTATTCTTTGTCCTTTTCTTTTGCATGCTAATCATTTTTTACATGTGAATTTTATATATTAATTATGGTTTACATTTTACTTAACAAAGTAGATGATGATGTGTCAAAGCATTTTCGGTGAAATGGATGAGACGTTGCTTGCCAAAAGGCAAGGTTTGAGGAAGTCATGTTCGACTCCAGTTCATGTCAAAAAAAAAAAAAAGGGTAGATGATGTTGTGTGCAAAGTGACAACACAAGATCCAATATCCTATATTGTTTTTTTGGGCATTCATTTATTTAAGGCTTCTAGATTGTTAAGTAGGGTTATAGTCTGAGCAAACAACATATATAACCTCAATCTCAATCTAAAATTAGTTGTGATTGGCTACATGGATCAAACTCTTTCATTGTACTCGATTCAGTGCAATTGGTGGTGTGATTTTCCAAATCATTAAGTAGGGTTCAGTCTCGATGCTGCTAATTTTGTTACTGATATGACTTGTTTTTCTGCAAGTAGGGTTAGGGTTTTGGTAGATTCCATTTTTTTTTTCCTTAAAACATACAGCATGACAAAGTGGTATGTAACCTTGTCTCTTCCTAGTATGCACACTTGTGAAGATTGGGGTTCCATTGATTTAAGACAGTTTACAGAAATCAGAAATGTCTATAAAGCATTCCAATGCTTATGCAATTACTTACTACTCTATTCACATATATAAGATGTGTATTCATTTAAACCAGTTCTTGTATGCTGGATTTTGATTTTCCACTTGCAGAATTCATTAATACTACTTGAGTCTGCACCTTTTTGATGGCTTGCAATTACATGTTGTTTATCTTTCGTCGAGATGAAAATGTCGAATGGTCATCTTATTTTTTATTTGCATGACTTTTCAGCATGCATAAGAGTATAGAACGTTACCAAAAGTATGCTAAAGATGGGCATGGCGGTAACAAAGAGGTGGAACACAGCGTACAGGTCGGTGCTTCTTGTTGTCTCAGCTTTTAGGCTAATGTCATCCTTGGCATGAGTGATCATGCGATGAGAGTTAAATGAAGGTTATATTGAGTAGCATGGCATAAAATGTAGACCTAAGATGAAGCATCGCATTTGTATCTTTGTGCTTAGGATTATAATTTAGAAAAGTTCAAATGATCGACCATTATATATACAATCTAGTTTAGGATTGTTGTATGAACAAAGATGAAAACTATTGCAGCCAAAAGCCGTAACTGAGATAATTAGACTGTATATAGCTATTTATCTTTATTAGGGCAGGGTTTATCTGTGCATTCGCGAAAATCTCATTTCTTTATCTTTCCGCTTCTGGCCGAGACATATAGTATAACTGTATAAGTTAATAGTACTACCCAATGGTTTAATTAAGAGAATATGTAGTCTTAATATATCGATCTATGGCTTCTATGCATTTTCATTTGTCTGACTATGCCAGAATGCAATTGCTGCAATTATGACTTCTAAAAGCTTTTTTTTTTTTTTTTTTTTTTTTTTTTTTTTTTTTTTTTTTTTTTCCTGCAACCGTATTTTTATGTGATGCAGCATGTAAAGAATGAAACCGCAAGCATGGCAAAGAGGATTGAGTTTCTCGAAAACTCAAGAAGGTTCGAAATCTAATCCATCACATTAGTACAGATATTGCTTTCTTATATCTAGTTCTTTTTTTGTCATGGACCTTTTTCTCTCTAGGAAGCTATTGGGTGAAGATTTAGGATCATGTTCAATGGATGAGTTGCAACAAATGGAAAGTCAATTAGAGCGAAGCCTAATCAATATCAGGTTAAGAAAGGTATGGTTAAAACATCAATAATGAGTACTGCCACATGCGATCAAGAAGGACAATAAACAATATATGGGATTTTAACACCAACTTCATCTTATGTAAAACATCAGACTCAATTATTCAAGGAGAAGATCAAGCAACTGAAGGAGAAGGTAAATTATATAATTTCGTTTAAAATTCATCGTGTTGCATCGGAATAAACTTTTTTTGAAGGTTTTCTTAATTAATACTTCTATTTGTATGTGTTTAATTCAGGAGAGAGCCTTAACAGAGGAAAATGCGATCTTACGTGACAAGGTAACTTTTCTTCATTACGTTGATAATTTCTTATGTGTGCTATTGTGAGTTTTCTCTTCCCAAATAGTATCGGGGCTTTTTAGAGTAAAACCCCACACCTGTGTCACAAAGGTGGTTAAGTTGGAGACAATATCGGTACTAGTGAGATCCACGGATTCGCGGATAAAGGCGTGAGAGGACCCAACAAGTGGTATCAGAGCCGATGGTTCGGCTGGGACAAGGCATGTCTATTGATAGTCGCGAGAGTTCCTTTCATTTCTTTTAAAAATTTTCATTGGGTGGTATCCGGTGTTTGAAACTGATACTTCTAATTAAAGACATTAAGCCTCAACTCTCAGTCACTTTCTCTTCTTCTTTTTTGCACTTGTGCAAGTTTTGCAGGGAGACATAGAAGAGATGGGAAAATATATAGATCTATATCATCATAGTTAGACTAGACTTGTATATGTAGTTATGTACAATGCTATTGCCTAGTTTAGCATTTTTTCCATGATGACTTTTTTTTTTTTTCTTTTTTTTATCAATGGTTTAGTGCTTTTAGAAAGGAATTAAAGGATTTTGAAGACATGTCATCAAGGGCATTGAATGAGTAGAGTGAGAGTTTGATCCATGTAGGCGACCCCAACTAATTAAGATTGAGGCTTTATTGTTGTTGTGGTTTAGCACTTACATAAAATTAGTACACCTGCATTACCATTAGATTCATCATTCCTGGCTGTACTCTTCTTTTTTGAATGTCTTTTTTTTTTTTACGGAAGTCTATTTTGATTGTGTTGATCGTATGCAATCAAGTCTTTTTGCAAAATGTATTCTATGCGATTACGGAGTCTCCAATTCCCGACGAAGTGAGACTAAAATGTCAATTGGATTCAGTGTGGACATCAACCCCAAAAGCAAGCTGAGATGACTCAACCGCTCCTCCCAACCATACTACACAACATAAATAATGATGGCGCAGAGGTGAGGACCAATGCGCCTTGCAGTCAAGATAGTCAAGATTCTGAAGTCATTACAGAGTTGTTCATTGGAAGGCCCTCTCGTCCTCCATCTCAGTAAAGGCTGATGACTTGGAAAAGGTGATGTGGTTGATTTTTACTTTCGTTTCATTTTATTGAATCTTAAGTGTGTTAATAATAATAACTTATCCTTTGAACCAACTATATATATTTGTTGTGAAATCTTATTTAACTGTAATGCTAATAAAATGTATAATGCTTCCATTTCAGAAATATCGTGCATACTAAAAAAAAAAAAAAAAAAAAAAAAAAAAAAACTGATAACTTTGCTAACTGCATTGGAGATTTTCTAATATATAGGGATGTGTGGACTTAATAATAGTTTCACATCAGTTAAGCGTGACTTTGTAAAGAAGTATTTAAAGTGGTTATCTCTTCTCGAATAGTTTGATTATTTCATGAAAAGTGACGATCCATGAAAAGTGACAAATCTCTTCCTAAATAGTACGGGGCTTTTTAAGTTAAACCCACACCTAGGACATAAAGGTGGATTAAAGTGGCTAGTGAGATCTATGGACCCGCAGATAAAGGTTCGGGTGGACCCAATAAGTGGCATCAGAACCGATGGTTCGGTTGGGACAAGGCATGTCTGTTTGTAGTTGCGATTTCCTCGAGTCGTCTCTCTTGAGATGGAAATAGTATTGAGGCATTTTAGAGTACAACCCCACACTTTTGACCCAAAGGTGGTTACCTGCAAGTCCATCTAGATGTTTGTCGTACATATTGAGATTTCATGATGTTTTTATAGGGGTTTTTCAAAAACTAAGGTGGGAAACATTTTTTATTCTAAAAATAAGGGTGGGTACTTTTATTTTCAAAAATAATGTATGTCTCCTTTTTAAAAGAGAGTTATTGATAATGATGTGGCGTCATGTGGCACGTGTTGATGAGGTGGAGTAAATGACTCTTTTTGAAAAAGAGTTATCTATACAAAAATAAATGACATTTTGAAAATGAGTCATATATACAAAATATATATTTTTTATTTCTCAAAAGGAGTATTTATTCAACTCGAAGCGGTGTTTGACGACTTGTTCTCCAAAGGGTCAGGGTCGGCCTGACCAAGCCCACCCAGGCTTGGTCGCCTCGACCGACCCATATGAGGTAGCCCGACCCGGCTACTCATCTTCTTCCTCTCGTAAACTTTATTTTTTTCATTTTTTTCATTTGTACCGAGGTTGGGTGTCCATCCCCAATCCCATAGTGGGTTCGTGCAGGGGAGACGACTCGAGTCTCCTACCTCGGATCAACAACCATAACCGATAGCAAAAACAACCACAAATCACACAACACCAACAAATATAATATTTACCTCGACCATCGTGTTTCGGTAGTGACATTTATCTCGATGCGGGTCCACGTCATTAGTCATTTTGTAATGATTAAGGAATTAAACGTGTATTAATTATTAGGTCGTGACACGATGAATCCATGCAATTGTCATTTACGTATCGACATTGACAAGTCGAAACACGTACGTATTTTGTGATGGACAACCTGCATCACACTCATATCTCGAGGTAGACAACTGATGTAAAAGACACGCACGTATATGGACGTGGAGAACGCAAACGTCATGGATGTATCTTGTGGTAGATGATTCATGCAAACGACGCGCATGTTGAGGTGGCTGACCTATGCAACTCGATGCAATTCATGCAAACATTATGCACGTATTTGGAGGGGTCAACTTATGCAAATGACACGCACGTATATGGTGGTGGACAAACCTTAGCAACAACATGCACGTATGTCGAGGTTGATAATTCATGCAAATATTACGCACGTATATCGAGGGGACAACCTACGCAAATGACACGCTCGTATTTGGTGGTGGACAACCCGTGCAAAGAACACAAACGTATCTCAAGGTTTACAATCCATGTAAATGTTACACACTCATCTAAAGATAACAACCCATGCATATATATTATAAACTATGCAACATAATCGTGATTATAAGAAGAAATTTGTAGATGAAGAATTGTAAAGGCCAAAACCACGTTATATATTTGTGTAGAATTTAAAATTAAAGCAATAAAAAAATTTGAAAATATGATTTCATTCCAAAAAAAAAACTTATCATACATGTTTATCGATGGTTACGTTGATGTTGTTGCTCCGTGATGCAAACCGGACGTACTATATTCGAGTAGGACGTTGTGTTTGTACTTCCAGTTGAGTTTGTCAAGGTTGTTGATCTTGTATTGAATGTTGTCGAATCGATTGATGTTCATCATTTGGTGTTTCACTCGACTCACCTCTGGTATTAATGCTCCCAAAAATAAGAGGTTGAACCGTCCCAAAAAACTGGCTTCCTCGTATGCGGTTGGCGATAGGAACATGAGACAGCGAGGGAATGCTTAACATGTTTATGAATGAGCCATCTTCACTATATGACATATTATAATTATAACATGGTGGAGTAAATTGGCTCGACATGTGTTGAGGCAATGATGGATACATTGGATTTCTAGACATGCCATAATTCATATATGAAGACGACGACCCCGGTGCATAAGGATTAAAATGGTAATGATGAAGATTGAGGTTCTGGTTGCATTGGAGACAATGTAGGAATATTCCCACGAGAAGAATGACGTGGTGGGGATGAGCGTTAGCTATTGTCCAACAGTCTCTATTGTTCTCCCTCTCGGATGAGATGAACGTGGCGTAGGGGAACGTCTGCTGCTCTTAGCAGCAGTCTCTGTCCGACGAGAAGAACGTTGTGGACGAGGACGCCTAGTGCTCCCACCCACAGTCTGTGTTTGTGTTTTTCTTCTTCTTACATCTCGGTTCGATTCGCCCTTATCTTCGATCATCTTCATTCTCCTCATTTATGCCCTTTCCGACATCAATCCCACTATTCCATAGAGTTGACCTTTGCTTATGATCTTCATCTAAGATTTTGATGTCTTCATCAAGCACAACAAGACTTTGCTTGTACCTATCGTCAATAAAAACTCGTTGCAAGTGACACATCAAGTTACAATGATATAAAAACAAGAGGTTAATACACACAATTTATGATGTAAAACGTGAGGAAAGAAGAATAATAGTTTAAAGCTTACCGAATAGTAACGTTAAGCCTCTTCATGTTCAATAAATCTTCTAGTGACTGATCGATACCACATAATGTAGTCTTGTTGATCGTAGTCTTCTTCTTGTTCCACGTGACTATGCTATCACCACGATTTTCCCACATATATATATAGTTTGCGTGAAAATCGTCCAATTTTCTTGAACGCGTCTTTGCATCTCGATGCTGTGCAGTCGGGTGTCGTAATGACAGTTTGATGGCACCGCCTGTATAATTTCGAATTGTCTCAAAACTCTTTCAGGTCGACGCCACTCAACTATGTGGACACTACAAAAAAACAGCAAATCAGAAACGAAAATTTCCGTCTCTGATTTACAAAAATTCCGTATCTAATTGCAGTCAGAAACGGAACAGAGACGGAATCAATTCCGTCTCTAAAAACGTCGTTGCTAATTCAATCAGAAACGGAAATCGATTCCGTTTCTAATTTAGAGACGGATCAGAAACGGAATAAATTCCGTTTCTGATTATTTCCGTCTCTGATCCGTTGCTAATCAGAGACGGATCAGAGACGGAATTTGATCCGTTTCTGATTCATGTATCTAACAAAAATGAAAATTAGAGACGGAAATAGCAACGAAATCCAAAGATTCCGTTGCTATTTCCGTATCTAATTTTCCTTTTTGTTTAGTTTTTAAAGTCTTATATATAGGTCTCAATCCAAGCACATTTAACCTGCCAATATATAATAAAAATCATAGCAAAATAATATATTGATATTTCACAATTTATATAAACTTAACATATCCTTAACATTATCTTTTCTCAATGTACTGTACACGAAACAACAAAAACAATCTAAAAAATTTCTATATCGTATCTTTCTACAAAAGTAACAGCAAAAATTGTTCTAAATGAAAAAAAAAATGAAGTGTTCCGAGATAATATAAAGTTGATTGTGCTTCAAATAATACTTGACTTCGTACAAAACACCTGAAAAAGATCAAAAAGAAAAAAATCACTAAATTATACAAACAATAATAGGAATATAAAGAATATTATGGGAGAACTACGTATCATCGCAAGCACAAGTGTATGAGCCAAACACAGCATAAATAAAGTAATAAAGAAAAAGAAATTCATCATTATCCAAAAGGAACATAGTGTTAATTAGCAAATTATCTCTCGCTCCAAACAATGACATGAAATTTAGTTCTGGATTAACACAAACAAGAGTCAATTGTCCTCGATGCTCTAAAAAATTAAGAAGACACTATACAAAATGAAATTAAAGTAAACCGAAAATGATTTTCAGCTTTTTAGGCAGAGCTCATGATGCATGGAGTCTCACTCTCGCAACACACTGGAATGTCGAAGGTCGTAATTGAAAATGATTCTCATTTGTGGGATGACTCTTTGAATGACCAAACTAAATGTCCATGGAAGTACTTATGCAACTTCAATAATCTGATTCTCATCTATAAGTGAATCATAATGACCTCCCAATCAAGTTTTGCAAGAGAATCCCCGGGAGTCAGTTTTTGAGGTAGAGCTTGGAGGGAGTGATGAATGGAATCTCCCTAATGCAACAAGCTTGAATGCCAAAGGTTATAATTGAAAATGATTCTAAGCTGTTCTATGAAACTAAAAGTCCATGCTATATGCGCCACGGCCAAAATTATCCAAAAATTTATATAGTCTTCGAAGTTCAAAACATTACAAGTATTAACGTAAGACTGTTTTCAGTTCAGGAAAATTAGAATAACGATAGCTCTTATAAAGTTATAATAGAGAATCGAGTTTGATAGTATCTAGTATTTCTATATCTACTAAAACACAAAAAAAACAATTGGGGTTCAACAAGAGGAACACCTGTTGATGTACATCAGTCATGGACAACGTCATGTGCAGAAACACCTTGACAGTTGCCAAGACAACAACACCATTAGCATTGAAGTCTATCTTCAAGAAGATTCATGATATCAAATATATCATTCTTTGTCGGAGGGTACATATTTTGATACCAAGTCAAGGACAAGACCTTGTGCCCACTCATTGAAATCCTTGAACCTGCAAAAGTGGAGCAAGAAGGCATCATGTAACCTGGAGAGATAAGCTAAAATAATTTTCGAGAAGAGGTGGTGCTTTATTCGACAAAATAAAAGGAAAATGAAGGCACAATTAAAACACTGAAACAATTATGTCATGAGGGGCAGAAAATTGACTACCTAAAAACTATGCATTAGAAAGTGAAACACACCGAGTTCAAGAGATAATATATTATGCGGCTTGCTAAGCAACGCTTCTCTCTCCTTGGAAGCCTCCTCGGATGAACTAGCTTCCAAGCTCCATATCTCTTGTAAGGCGAGATAAACAATTTGCAACTACGACCAAATGAAAAGAAATATTTAAGTTGGGAATACAAGCCTACCATTGTCCTATAGCATCGGTTGTTCCGATTTTCTTTTTTGGATAAGCGAGTACAACATCGGTATGAACTAAGTAGTGTATTTGTATAGGAAGACAATTTTATTGAGTTCGAAGAGTAAGGGCATGCCGAAAGACAATGACAACTAAGCAACAATTAAATTCGGCAGGGTGGCTGATTTTTTGATCCATGCTACTTTGTCTAAAACTTTAGTGTAGAAGAAAAATTGATCTGACAAGAATTTGACAACCCAAGCTTTGCACATGCGGGAAGTTCGATGGCACTTGATAAAAATCTCATGAACTATCGGCTTTAAGAAGTAGATTTTCCAAAACTAGAGTTCTATCTTCCAAAAAAATAAGCCGAAATTATACCTTTTCTTTTCTTAATGAAAGGTATTGGCCAGATCTTACCAATGTTGAACTCTTCACTTCAACACGACAACACTCCTAGAGACTCAAATGTGGAATTCATGTGTGGTGGGGACATGGCGAATTAAACCCAATCACAACTATACGTGATGTGTGACAATCATACCCAATCCCCTACAGGTCGAGGCCCCAACTACAACATTCTTTTTCTAAAGCTATCATAAATTCAAAATTTCAAAATGCGGCTAGAACACGTTAGTCGTGCGGCTGATTTCGTTTGTCAAGTTCTCTCATTTACTCATATACATTGAAGTGGATTGCCCTAGAAGCTCGGACAATATCCATGTCCCTTTCCACAACTTTATTAGGTCGAAAACGCTACATGACTTCTTTGATACATACCACACAACATTAAGACCACAACCCAACTCAACTTCTTCTTCTCTATCAAATAATCCAATAAACTATGAACTCTTCAAACAACTCCCTACATTGTTGACTCAATCCCTCTCTTGCCATAGCTTTTCCATTTGTTTCGCAACTAGAGACACATCAACTATCCAAAAAATGAAACTTTGAAGAGAATTTGGGCGATACGACTATCGAATCATGAAGCATAAGACTTTTAAGCATCGATGGAAAATCCGCATCGACACAAGTCGCGCTAGAGATATATGATAAAGCTTAAAAGTCCCAATCGCCGTAACCATCCTCACATATCCATTTTGTCCTTCAACCCCAACCCTAACGGACCAACAAGATACTCCACCAAATTGGCAACCCCACTGACCCCAACCCTAAACAAGTCCATAATCGATCCCAAATTAGTTGAGGTCTCGACAAAGCCTAAATTAGAAATGCAAGCAAGAGTAATCGAAGAAAACACGATACCTCAACAACGAGATCGAGAGAGTTCGAAAGACAGAGACGAAGGTTTAATCAATACATAAGCGCAAAGGTTCATCATTCCTCAAATGAGAGAGGAGATCACCTGTTCATACACACATACTCTCATCGAGATTCACCTTGTCCAATCTCGGCAGACGACGAACATCGGCGACGGCTTAGGGCTTCCGAGGCTCCAATCTCCGGAGACACGGCGGCAGACCCGACCCGCCTCGTCCGGCAAAGATTTAGGGTTTGGGAGAGAGATTTCGGTGAGAGAGCGGTACGAGAGAGAGAAGCGAAAGCGGTGAGAGAGAGGTGAGAGAATGAGAGAGAGAGCTGCGAGAGAGAGAAGCGAGAGAGCGGCGAGGTGAGAGAGAGCGAGAGACGGTGAGAGAGAGAAAGCAGAGAAGCGGTGACGGTGAGAGAGAGAGAAAGCGGTGACGGTGAGAGAGAGAAGCGGCGGTGGCGGTGAGAGGTTTCGTTGAGTGAGAGAGCGGTGAGGGTGAGAGAGAGTTTCGTTGAGAGAGAGAGAGAGAGAAAGCGGTGAGGAGAGAGATTTTAAGGAGAGAGAGAGTTTTGGTCCCCATTTTTGAATCATCGAGATCGAAGCACGCACGAATCTCGAGACGTAACGGATGGTTGTAATAAATAAAAATTTTGGTGGTAATGTTGGCGCCATTTTTTAGAGACGGAATTAATTCCGTCTCTATTTCCGTCTCTATTTCCGTCTCTGATTCGTCTCAATTCCGTCTCTGAATTAGTCCGTCTCAATTCCGTCTCTAACTTTTTAATTTAGAAAAAAAACTTATTCCGTTTCTAATTCCGTTTCTGATTTAGAAACGGAACTTATTTCCGTTTCTAATTCCGTTTCTGATTTGCCGTTTTTTTTGTAGTGGGAAACAAATAAGGGGACATGTCGATAGCCAACTACTATGACCGTCGGTATAATATTTAGGACCTTATGACTTCAAAATAAGGTTGCCACACCACGTCATCCTCATTCTGCGAATCGAATACATCGCAATAAGCTAATATAACGTGTGTAGCACTTTGAGTAACCGAGAATGCATCGATCCATTTGTATAGAAAACTCATAATTAGTAAAATGAAAATGTAGTTAATATTATAAAAATTATAATATAACATTTCTATTACCTGTGTCGTTAAGGGACATCATTAAGCATCTCTTCTCCATCCATTGTTTGAGGTTGAACTCTAGGAACACCCAGTAGTCTTGGTGCTATAATGAGAATCTATCTCATTCCCACAATTGTACAAGAATTAACGCCTCTGCAACCTCATGTGCACCTGCGTGGGATCCGCGACACAACTCCCTTTACAAAAAAGCCAAACATGCATTCCCCCAATTATACTGGGCAGCTATGTGAAAATCCTCGAGCAAAGGTAGAAACATTAAATGTACATATCAATTTGATTTATCGGTGAATAAACAACCATCGATTAGTTGGAAAATGTACGATCGAACATATCGCCGCATCAACTCCTCGTCGTTGTCGTCATGTATAGCTGGTACGTTGCGTTCAAGTCATTCGATTTTTAGTTTATTTCCATGAAGGTCATCTCCAACAGGAATTCGACCAAGTAATCTCTCACACACCTCAACATAGTTTGTATCGGTGGTTCCTGTCACAGGCATACCTCCGATAGGTAAGCTGAGCTGTACCTATACGTCTTGGGGTGTAATAGTGCACTCACCACATTGCATGTGAAATGTATGTGTCTCTAGGCGCCATCTATCAATGAATGCAGTAATCAAAGCCCAATCAAAATTGAAAAATGATACGCGCGAAATCCCTTAAAAGCCACTGGAACGTAGATATGTAGGTCATTCGAGAATGATACTCCACCGTTCGATCAACGACAGCCTGTTCGTCGACGCACGCGCAATGTCTCATACACCTTAGAATTAAAAATAAGTTGTGATATATATGTATATTATACGTTCATTCATGAACATTGGATGTATCGATGTTAAAAGGTTTACCTGACTCGTCCACGCTTGCAAGGATCTGTGTGTAGATTGGAGATGTAATAGTGAAGGATCCGACGGTCCTAGATCCATTTGTGTACAAACTACAATTTAGGGAGTTTTAAAAATTAGTCGTGTTGTTCGAAAAGTCGTCACAAATCGATTGTTAAAAGTTCAAACAATAACGAATACTTAAACATTGAATGACGTAAACTATCTGTATACTTCAAAAGGTTCAATATAATCTAATTACATACATACTTAGGCCATTAGTAAACAATATACAAATTGGACTATTGGTTTGATTGGAAGATTCAGCTTTGGCTGGACAATTTTTTTTGTTATGTCTCTCTGCACGACAAATGCCGCATCAATTCTTTTTAGTAGGGACTCGATCACGATTTTTATTGGGCCATGTTCTTTTATGTCATTCTTGATGACATATGTCACATCGCAAGACTCTTGAAACATTATGAAAACCCATCTCATTTTGCCTTCGCGTTCCTTTTGGTCTCCTCGCCACGTCTGCACATTAGGTCTGGTATGATCTCCATCGCAAACATTGGCCAATATTTCTCATATGGAATGAATTTGAATTTAAAGGAGTAACATTGCGTGTACACATCTATCCGGTAGTATGGTTCAATAAATTGTGAGTACCTCATCCGAATAAAGGAACATGCAGCTAACATGTGTGAGCAAGAGAAACCAAACGATTGTCATTTATTGGACCTCGCACATGCGGTCCTTTAGGATAACAACTTGTGTATTGTTTCCTTTATGAATGCGATCTCCATGTCGTACCAGTAAGCACTTCAAACTCACTTATGTCACGATTTATCAAATTGACTTGATGCCTCCTTGCAGCTTGTTCGTAATGTGTGAGTTTATCCGTGACATTTTCGTGTACGATTGCCCGTTTGAAATTGCTTCATTGATTTCCTGGTTGCGTTGATCGTGGTATGTCACCAATCTATAGTAAATCATCTGAGTCATTGTTGTTATTGGCAAGAATCGAGCCCCCTTCAATGCACCGTTAAAACACTCTACAAGTGACGATGAAACTCGTGTGAGTAATATTACTTCAACGATAACTATATATTTAAGTGCAAAACATAACTTGCATTTCATACATACCAACACCATTAGAATTCATCCATCCATACCGCATGCCTCCATCGTGCGATTAAGTCCATAGTTCTTTAGGGATGACATTGACATATTGCAAACATTGAGGGGTTTGCGATGATAAATATGCAAAACGCTCCATGTACGCATTAAATTTTCGAACTTGATGTTGACTAGCAGCTCGATAAAGTAGCTTTTTGAAAGGCTCATTTTTTAATTGAGTGTTGAAATTACTGAACAAGTGTCACATACAATAACGGTGGTATCCTTTTTGAAGACAAAAATCGTTGGTCGGTGTGTTGAACGCCTCCAGAATGCCAGGGTGACGATTAGAAATAATGCAAATACCATCTCTATCCGTCACGTGTTTGCGCAACATCCTCAAAAACCATCCCCACAAATCCATAGACTTGGTTTATGCATCAACAAATGCTACCGGTAGTATGTGTCCATTACCATCAACAGATATGACAATCAGTAGCTTACCACTATATTTGTCATATAAGAAAGTCGCGTCAATTTGAAGAAGATGCCTACAAAACATGAAAGCTTGTATTGATGATTCGAATGTAAAAAACACACAACGAAATTAAAGACACTCAGTCCTTATCTCATCAGAAGCTCATTGTCTATCGACCACTTAATTACGGTCCCCGGACTCTTAATGTTCACGGCTGCCAACCAGCTTGGCAATTTAGCGTATGACTCATCCCAATCTTCAAATACATTTGCAATTGCCTTCCTTTTAGCATCCCACATTCGCTTGTAGTTTACTTCGTGTTTATATTTTTCCTTAATTATTTGTATTAATGCATTGATAATTATTGCTTGATTTATCAGGACAATGCTTTGGATCTCTCTCGCAGACATGTTGGCATCGAGTTGGGCATGACCACATTCCATGTCGGGATTTATACAATTGTGCGACGCGTCTAATTTTGTGATCTCCTATAATTGTGTTCTTTTCGCAAACAATCACGAAGATGCCACATGCACCCGTCTTGTGCACTTCTGCACTTGAGCTCCCAAAAAGTTGTAGTAGATTCCATCACATGATATTGACAATGTGTTTTAATTTGCCACACTTTGACGACATGTTGTAAGTCTTATTTGTTATCAAAGCACGTCCCTAATTCCAAATCAAAGTTAGAGAGGTCCCCGATCTGTTGATGAGAATGTTAGGTTGCAGTGGAGTTAGCCACCTCTCAATCGATTTCGTTGTATACCGGCAATGGTTGGTGAACTTCAACATCGATTGCTTCCTCCATGAAATTCTCTTCATCGATAGCAACTGCTCATCATCTTGCATGTTTTCTACGCTCTTGAGGTTCATACATTGGGTCATCCGTCACAACATTTAGGTTTTCCCTATCGATAATAGGTGCAGCCTCATCGGGGGGACGCATATCCTCGTCCGCGTCATTAATGTCATCATCATTGTTGGGTTCATCATCACCATGTGGTGATTGCATCTGCAATCTTTCCATAATTGATCTAGTGTCGACGTGCTGACATTTTTATCTACGAGTTGCGAATGAGCTGTACGACTTTGACAATGGTCGATTTGCTCTAATGTTAAATAAATATCTACCGTTGAAGTTAATGGTAGATTGGCCACTGTCGCCCACATCAAGTCGAAGTGCGTCGCGTCTTCAATACGGGGACAAAATACTATGAACTCTCAGGGAGGGTTATAGCGTGACAATAAGTCATCCTTACCATAGTTTCCGTAGATGAGACATTCACACGTGATCCATCAATTGTTGTCTACTCATCCCAAACCTAAACGATCAACACTACTGATGGGGGAACGTTGTACCTAATGTCATTTCTACCATTTACAATTTCACCGTTCGCATAAAAGAGAAATGGAATGTCCCTATTTTCCATGACCTACATAATTTATTGAACAATGATGATGTAAAAAATGGCATATGTATATCAAATGTCATTCGTTGATCAAATTGAGGAATTAAATCACAAGCAAATTTTTAGATGTATAGGAGTGCTTTAATAGCGCCACAAATCAAATTAGAGCATTTTTGCTGTCGACATTGCAGGCCCAAGTATTCGACGAGAATACTCATTGCAGCAACCTTATTTTGAAGGTATGTATATATCTAACCAAATTCTTATTTATGTATTGAGATGACCATCACAACATAAAAAAAAATTATTAGGGTTTCAAAATTAGGGCTTGTTTTTATTGACATGTGTTATATATTAATCAAATAGACTAATAAAGAAGTGAAGAAAAGCAATAGTAGTAGTACAAGTACTGAAAGCACATTTAAAAGACCACGAATTGAGACACCAATTAAAATTGCCAACTTTCATATATTATATATATTGTGCTTATATTTCTAGCTAGTTATTGATTTGATGACATACATTCATGTATTTTTAAGTTATTATACCCTTTAAGTAATCAATGTTGATTTTATTATTGGTTCGAAAAGGAAAGTTAGGCGATCGAATCACCGCTCTCCATCAACTAGTGTCACCTTTTAGAAAGGTGAAAAAATAAAGTTTTTTTTTCATCTCCATTGCTTAATTTGAAAGACTATATGTATCAAACGTCATTCATTCATCAAATTGAGGATTTAAATCGCAAGCGGACTTTCTGATGTAGAGGATTGCCTTCATAGCGCAACTACAGAGCATACTCATTCGTCTACATGACATCAATTAAAAACTCATATTTATATCAACTATGTCAAATTATGACATATTTTCGAAAAAAAAAAAAACTAAGCAAAAATTTGCCTCCTTACAACAAACAAACTCCATATAAATTTATTTAATTTTACTAAATTAGCAACTCAAACTTACTCAAACTTAAATAAATAATTTTTTAACTTACTAATTTTCTTCTTTTTTTCCTTTATCTTCGATTTGATTATCTCTGAAAAAACAAATAAAAAATTAGCTTTTACTTATATCAATATTACGAACTACAACGAAATGACGTAAAAATTAAATTAAAAAATTCGAACCTTTTCACAACCTTCAACTCAGATCAAACCCACTGGCGTGTATCTTCTATTTGATATTCCTTGCAAAAACAAAAAAAATTGTCCCACCTCACAACCCCCACAACTCACCCAACTCTATCACACCAACAAAATGACCCACCCCACAACCCAACCTAAGCCACCCCCAACTCTCTCTCTCTCTCTCTCTCTCTCTCTCTCTCTCTCTCTCTCTCTCAGTGTCAAGGTCCCCCCCACTCTCTCTCTCTCGAACTATCACCAACTATCTCTCTCTCTCCTGGTCTCTCGGTCCCCAAACTCTTTCCCTCTCTCGTCGTCTCTCTCTCTCTCTCTCTCTCTCTCTCTCTCTCTCTCTCTCTCTCTCTCTCTCTCTCGGTCCCCCTCCTCCCCGTCTCTGCTGTTGATGCTCTCTCCTCCCTCTAGTATGTCCAATTCTCTCTCGGTCGCTACTCTCTCCTCTCCCCCTCGGCTGGTCTCTCCGCACCGGCTCCTCTGGTCTCTCCGCACCGGCTCCTCTGTCGCTGCCTCTTTCATGCACCAGACTCTCTCTCGCGTCTCTCTCGGTTGCTCCACCCCACCAACACCCACCTTAAAAAACCTCTCGGAACCCTAAACCCCTACCCCATAGCCCGTATAACCTAGCCCGAGAACGCAAGGAATATATTCCTGCGTTCTCGGGGAAGACGACATCATGGGGAAGAGGATGTCACGGGGGTATAGTACACGAATGGCGCATTCTCGGAATGCGCCATTCGTGTACTGTAGGAAACCCAAGTGGAGCCCACGTGGACGCCTCGTTGTTAGGACGTTAAACTAATGGCGCATTCGGGGTCGGTCCACGTGGCGTAAACGCGGACGCCACGTGGATCGTCCATTATGTATCATTCGATACACGTGGCAAGCACGTTAAGCCCACGTGGACGACACATCATCAGGAACCTCAAACTAATGGCGCATTCGGAGAATGCACCATTTGTGTCTTTTTGCCCCGCCACGTTGGACACTAATGGCGCATTCTCTGAATGCGCCATTAGTGTTAAATATTTGCCCCACTAAAAACGCATTTCCAAAACCCGATTTACCTTACTTTTGTAATAAAAAGAATACCTAACTAATTTTACTAATTTATTATATTGTTAACAGTTCTTTTGTAATTTTTCCTGTTTTTATATGTTATGATTGGTTTTTATTTATGGTTGGTGATAAAATCTAGGACGCAGTAGAGTTTCATATATTGTAATTTGTTGCCTGTTGTGTCCAGGACATATATGTGGAGTTTCATGGATTTTATTTGATAAACCTACTTGTTTACATATAGGTTTTACAATGCATGGTTACTTATTCTTTATAGAGACAATCAGACAACTCATGGTCTTTGCTTGAACTTCGCTTTAATGGAGCAGCTGTTGCTTTAAGGACAATCTTAATGAGAGTCTTAATTTATCTAAAGATAGGCTTGCTGCAGACCGAGTATCGATCGGCTTTAGAGTTTCTCATATGCTTTTCTAAATAAGAATCTGCTTCACCAGATATACATATTTCCTTACCCGCGGCCACGCATAACATAGAAATCACGCTTGAATCCAATTTGTGCGGATTCTTCCTCCAACTAGTGGAAAAATCTTGGAAGAATTGCCTTGTAAAACTAAGCAAGAGTTTGCGACTGAGAGTATCTTAGAAAACACTCCATATTTAAGGTTGATCTTCCACTAAGATGTTGATGCTTTATTAATGTGATTCACTATAAATTAATATCATCTCATAAATGAATACTATACTGGATTCAATAGCATTCCTAGCAGCAATTTTGTAATCCCTTGCGATGTAAAAGATCGATCTTCTTGTTGACTGTCGAGGAGGTGAGCGTTCTGCCTTCTTTCATCACATTACAATGAACTAAGCAAAATTCAATAAATACCACAATTCATTTCTCTCCAATGTATATATGTTCTTATTTTAATTTATGCCACCTATTGGCTGATTGAGGGGCCATTAATCACAAAAACAATACAAATATCACCCTTCTCTTCCATCACATCAGCAACTGAAATTCAAATGGATTGTCAACATAGCCAACAATGGATCTGGTGAGTTGCAAGTTTGTTGGTTGAACACATTAAGAGGGGAATTTAGTTCAAACCGCCTTGCAAATCAGGATTAGCTATGAACAATGTTCCATATACAAGAAGATCAGCATGTTCATCACCAATTGCTTTATTTCCTTTTTCTCTATCTTAACCACCGGCTACAATGAATGTTCTCTTGAATGCCTTTCGCAAGCGACATTTTCGACACTTTCGAATCATGAGTTCATATCAACTGAAATGAGGCTTTGCCATTGTTGTTGCATACATATGTTGCTTAAGTATAGTATTGTGCAATTAAATGGAAGACATGCAACACTGTAGCATTTCTAGCTGCAATTCTGAAGTCATTGATGATTTTACGAATCTCATCACTTCTTAAATATTGAACTGGTAAGAGTTTCTCACCTATGAGATGTTAATGAAATCAGAACTAATTCTGAAATAAATAAATAAATAAAAAGCTTTGAAGGGAACAAGCTAAAATGGAGACCAAGAACTGTAAATAGTAATATGCCGCTGAACATTTCCAAATTAAGCTTCCAAAATAAAGTTTTTGAGATTGAATAATTTAACTTTTAAAAAATGTTGTAATCGAATATTAAGTGACTGCTGCATATATAATGCTGAGAATTCTATTTAATTTATACATACTCTATTAAAGACCAAAAATGTTATAGTGTCTTTACTCCAAATACCAGGGGTATTCGTATACCTATAAATTGAAATCGCTCAATCAAACTCTAGTGACCGGATTAAATAGAGCGGAATGGAAGAGTTTGTTCTATGTAGTAATCTGTAACCAATTTGAGATTGAGTTTTAACTGTTGCGGATGTTGTAATCGAACTTAAGTGACTGCTGCATATATAATGCTGAGAATTCTTTTAATTTATACATACTCTTGAGCGGTATCAGAGACTCCACCCCAATGGTAGCGCGCTGCGAGTAGTATAAGATGGTAAGATTTTGAGGCACATTCTTGACAGCCCTCCGCCTGATTAGTGGTGCCAAAACAACTCTAATCATGAAGAACAAATTAAGAATCAAATCACCGAAATTAAGATTCGTAGCTTTTAACTCCATATATACATCATCCTCAATAAGATAAATTCTTTTCTTCAACTATATATAATTTGCCTAGTTAGCTACCTTAACTGATCCCAAATCCCAATATATTGTTACTTTGATGCTATGACTATTTCAAAATAAATAAACATTTACCACAAACCTGTGTGAGAGATGGAACTTGCCCATCTCGTAAGGTGTAATGAGAGGCATCTCCGAGCCGAATCTTTCAATTAGTCAGTCCATCTAATTTATATGGCTCTAGATTATAAGCTACTTTTGTTCAATTTTTATAATATAAATTTCAATCCATGGTGAGTGACTAATTTTATGTTTATATATATGGGCTACAAGTGTGAAAATGAAGTTCACTCTAAAATTAAGACAAAATTGTGTGTCCTCTCAACACCAATAAGCTTTATTTTTCTCTCCACACCTATAAGCTTTATTTTTCTTTTTAAGAAGCCGATGCAAGACTATCCAAATATCTTCAACAACTTTAACAAAAAAAAAAAAGCGCCCGTATTAACTTTGGATGAAGCATTCAATTATGAAGCGGGATTCGGATGAACTTGGAGTAGTCAAATAATTAGATATGTACGGAATAGTTTAGACAAAAAAAAAGAAACCGATGTGCATAATTGATCAAAAAATATATATGCATTTGCGTTTGCATCTTTATTAATTATATTAACACCAGGGACGGAGCTAGACGCTCAAGGTGGGGGGACGCATTTATCAATATGGGTTAGCTTTAATAAAATTTTATCCATTGCGTCAAAAAAAGTCTATTAATTAAAGACTACGATTATTACAATGGTTCGTATTTTACGTTGAGACATGTGCATATACACAATCTGTAGTGTACATCAAAAGAATTATTACATTTTTTGGAGCATATATATATATATGGGTGGTTCTACAATGGAGCTTAAATATGTAGCCATGTAATGGGTACTAAATATCTCACCATTGGATCACTATGAAATTTCAATCTAATGGTGATTGATGTAGTGCATTTAATGCAAATTAAACACATTAAATGCTCAATAAATGCTATGTAATTGGGTTCCTTGGTAGAAGCACTATATATATACTAGTTTTCATTACATGCTCCGCACGTGTGGTGTTGTACTACGCACATGCAAAATGAATAAATTATAAATAAAATAAAATTAATGTTTAAGAAATTCAACAAATTATAATTTTTTTTAATATAAGTAATTTATAAATGTAACAACATAGTTCTATGTTAATAGTCGACTGATAAAAATCAGTATTACATAGTAAAATTAAAAAAATAACCATTTCCTAGTTCAAATATCATATTTTTTTTAGGTAGGTGAAATATTATATTTTTAAACTATTAATGACCATACTAACCATTTAAAGTGTTGGAAGTACCAATGAGTCCTTTAAGAATATAAATAAAACAACAAGTGGAGAAATTAAGATATATGATCAAATTTTGGTTGCTTACTTGCTTGCGTGATTGGTGCTAAGAACAACCTATAACTTATCGTCCATTAAATAACACCAAAAACATCAAATTAAATAGCTTAATCAATATGCAAAAAAGACAAAAAAAAAATCAATAACTTTGTTGCGCGAAGGATGGTGGTTGTTAGTAGAAATAGTTTATAAATTTTAACGGGTCATGCCAAAGGATTATTTTTTAGTCATTGACCAAAGTAGTGCAATCCCAAAAATGTTATCGGCACCATTAAGGTAAGAAGCCTAGCCCATACAACATTTATGACATCATTACTTAAGAAATTATTGTAGAATCTAATAAAAAGAGGGTCATCTAATGATCTAAATTATACTCAATTCAATGTTCTTACTATTCAAACCCCATGAATAACACAAATCATTCAAACTAATTAGATATACAATTTTATTTTGTAAGAATAGTTTCCTAACTAAAATTTAGTTCATCATAGTGCATATATAAGATGATTTAAAAAATTATGCCTAAAGGATTTCACGAATTTAATGAGAAATGACATTTATCTATTCACACTCACCATGAATAGGTACATACAGAAGAGGGGAAAAAATTGAAGGGGTTTGGTCTGAAAAACCCAATCATGTAACTGACTGCTCTATATACAATGATATTTTGGATGATAAAAATGAGAGATATTACTCGAAAGAAAGGCTCATATTTTGATTTTATTGAAAACAAAAATACCGCAACTTTGAACATACTCATTGATAAGCTCAGCCCTGAGTGCTATTCAATAAGACTCCACTCCACATGTACTTTAAGCCACAAACTCTTTCATTATATTTTTTTTACAGTGAGAGTTTTGAACCTACAATTGGCATATACTTTACTTTTTACATTAAATCTCAACTATTGTTTCGTTGAATTAAGTGCGAAGCTGTTTCTTTTTCTTTCAAGATTTACACGTCGCATAAAAAATGGTCGAATCTTGATCCAATTGTACTTCTTAAATGACTTTCTTTGTCGATCATCAAATTTAATATATCTCACAATCTTTTGAGAATGATTCTAATTAAATCGAATATTAACTTGTCATTATAACTCAGATAGATCTGCAACACTTCTAAAAACATGCCACACTTTTAAAAATAGATAGATTTGCTACATAGGAAAGGATAGCTCCAAGGTGAAATGATCAATAATACAATGCTAGCTTAGTGGCTTTGAAATTATGTACATTCTTATATTATTGAAAACTAACTATACAACTGAAAAATTTTGTACAACACACTAGTGGTATTAGACTACCTTTTTTTTGGTTTGACCAGTGTTCCAGCTCCTTAAGCACCAAGCTACATGCATTTCTAAATATTGAAATTTGCACTATGAAGCATAAGAGTTGAACACAAGTAAATAATCAAGAAATTAGGGAAATACAAAGCAAATAAGTTGACATGTATACCTGATTCTTTTCTAAATAAAATAAGACGTCCAAAAACAAAAAACTTGTCATCATAAATGATGAGCTAATGTATTGAGAACGAGGAGGAAAACCCTCCCAAAAGGTTGATTACGTTTTCTAATATTAGTATATTTTGTCAAATCAAAACCGATAATAAAAATACCCTACAACCTATTAGATAAAATAAACCTCAACTTTGTCATGAAACTCAAATTTAGAATGATTGGACAAAGTGATAGAACTTATCATTTTAGGGACTTCACCATAATTAGATTGATTATAAGAGGTTTTGTAATAGTACCCACTAAATTTTATTCCATCGCATCACTTAAAATTCAGGCAAACATGCTTTGACTTACTTGAGACAGTTCCACATTTGGGAATTTCATCAAACAGTGGGTGAACATGTTTCTTCTGTCAAGATATCCACTCAAGCAATCCATCTCAACAAAGAAAAGTAACAGAAGCTACCTATTACGTACCTACATACACAGAGTCCTATTATTTGAAGAAGATGCTTCAGCATAGCTTTTAAATGATAGAATAGCTTGCAAATAATATAATAGGTAATTTGAATTAAAAGAAAAATTGAACTAATGTTCTGACATGATCAACGGGTGTTGACGACATAAACATGAATCGACATAAAGCCTAACGACCTAGTAGCCCATTTAAATTGAGATGCAATTAAAAGAGATGGACAACACTACATTCTAATCAAAAGAAAACTCATACATGGTAGACAAAAGAAGATTAGACACTGATTCAAGAGATGACATGAGTGATTTGAGAGAGGGAGAACAAAGAGGGCAAAACGAAGAGATGAGGGATAGGGTTTGTGTCTTAGAGGACATGAGAGAGAGAAAGAACGGCTCATCAAAATCAGATTCACTATTTTGTTGTAAATTGAGTTGGAACTTGCTAAGAACTAGAGAAAGAAAATAGAAGATTAAGAACTTCTGCTACTACAAACTATTACTACAAATGAGAAGAGAAGAAATGAGATAGTTGGAATGATAAGTTTTTATTTAACTTGGTGTGTTTTTTACAAGTTAAGGAACCCCCTTATATAGGCCCTTAGTCATGATGAGAATAAGTACTTGCACAAAGTGTGCAAGTTACACTAAAGTCTCATGTCATACAAGATTACAAGTTACATGACAATACATGGACAAGTGATTATAAATTGGAGTTGAATACAAGTTATGTAGAGTGTACAAGTTACATCCAATGTACAAGTCATGCTTGATGTTACAATTCAATGTGAGAGTCATGCTTGATAATGTGATCATTCATAAACTTGGTTAAATGGTCATCTAATTTATAACATATATATATATATATATATATATATATATATATATTCATAATCGTATTTATCTTGAATAGCTACGAAGAGGGGGCCATTTGTGTTAATTCTTTTGTTTTAGAAGGAGAAGGGTACTAATACTAACGGGTGAAAATTACTTTGGGGGCCACGCCCCACTCACCATACCTTGGCTTCGTCCTTAATTATTAACCCTGCTACTAGCTAAAAACAATATTTACTTGGGCATCAAAAGATTTCGACCAATGTGTAGCAAATGCATGTTATTAATATTAAACACTCACATTCATATACAACCCAAGCATCCGGTAAATTAACTATATTTATAATTCATATATTAGAACGGTAATTTGCATAGATTTATCACCGTCTGTGACCGCCTTGAGATGTTGGATATGCAAATTTCCATGCATAATACACCAGTAGAGAGACCGATGTGCATTTTGGTGTGCGTTTGTGATATCACTGATATGTCATTAATTCTATATAACATTTTATGTACAGGAAATCTTAAATTATGAGGTGTTGTATTTTAGCCCCCCCTCCATGTTGTTCGTGGTTCTGCCCCTCCGTATGGGATCAATTTGTTCATGATATTGGTTCAACAAATTAGATTTTTTTTAGATGCCTTCCTGGTGGCGCTAGTTTAGATGCCTTCCTGGTAGCGCTAGGGCTTCTAGCGCCACCAATCCTTTACCTCTATTGAGAGTTGACTCCCGACCACTGCCATGGGCCACTGGCGTAGTTGATCATGCTGGTGGCCCTCCCTCTCCTTTTCCTTTTTTTTTTTTACTTTCGTTGTCCTTTTTTTCTTCTGTCCCACGGTGGTTATGTTTGGAGAGATTCGAACTTTAGAGCATGAGATTCCTGTAAATTCGAGGTTAGATTCCATGGTGTGGCTGTATTTTACGTAGATAGATGCGGGTGTGATGGCCGCGGGGAGGAGGGTTTTCGATGTGCATAAATTTACCATTTTATTCATGGGTTTTCGATGTGCATAACAGTTGTACATCTTATCAAAAAAAGAAAAGAAAGATAAACTAGTTGTACATCTTATCAAAAAAAGAAAAGATAAGATAAACTACAGTTGTACAAAGATAAGTCACTCCAAGAGAGTGAAAATCTCTCTCTTGCCCTCCAATCCTCTCCGTCTATAAAAATCGTTTCTTGAAGACCGATTTGATTGCTTTTTTTTTTTTTGTCTAGTTTTCGGCAAATAAGGTTTTTTTTTTATTATTTTTTTTTATTGTTCTTGAAAAAATGTGTATTTTCTTCATCCTCGTTTCTTTGTTGAAGAGTTCATTATGAGGCCAACATCTCGTCTTCTTTTACCTTTTTTGCACTCGCCATGGGTATTGTTATGTTGTGGCTTTTGGCCGAGACTTTAGGGTACAACTTATTAATGTTTAATCAAAACTGAAGTTGAGATTCTAGACATACAACTTGAGGATTCACCATAATTTGGTTGATCGTGTTAGAGATTTGTGGATTTAAATAATAGTCTCGTATCGAAACGCGTGACTTTATAACGAAGTATATTAATGTTTATCTCTTCCTTATTTGTACCATATTTGTACCAAGGCGTTTTGAGTAAAACCTCGCGCATCCACACCCACACGTGCAAGCAGAATATAAATCTTTGACCAACTAAATTATAGTGAATCTTCAAGTTGTATGTTGCATAACAAATTAGTGAGTCATTCACTTATTGGTTTCGCCTCATATAACTTCAGTTATAGACATTAATGAGTTTTAATGACAATTTCCATACCGGGCAAAACAGGTAAATTTGTTGTTTGAGCACTTCTATGCAATGAGTTGGAAAGAGTTTCAAGTGGAGAGATTTTATTTTTCAGGCTTAAGTGGAGAGATTGATGCCAACATAGCATGAACTTGTAAATTTGGAGAAATTAATGATTTGTGTAGGAATCATGTTTTTCTGATAAGAAAGCAACGGCATCTTGCCTTTGATGGGGATCGAACCCCCAACACCCCCATGAACTTGTAAATTTGCATTAATATTGATTAAGCTGTGCTGCTCTTTAATCAAATTTTTCATCAACTGATTACATGGAAAATGGGTCTTGAAGTTTCAAATTCTAATACAACACAAATACAATCAAAGAGTGATGAGCCTTCTTTGGATGAGACTTCCAATGAGAAATTCAACATCAGTGACACCTCCAAATCCGATTCCGAAAAAAGGGACGATGGAGATTTCGAAGTAGATGAAGACCCATCAATGGATCCCCAAAAGAGTAAGCAAATCCAAAGTTTTTACTTCCCCAAATACCCCATTTTCAAAGACCCAGAACTGGAATTGAAAGTCAAAGAAGCTGAAAAGCTAGTGGAGGAGAGAAATGAAGCTCGGTTGGAGATTGAGAGTAAAATCAGTTTCAAAGCGGTACTTCATTGACCCACACCCACCGTTGTTTTTGTTTATAGTTTCATTGATTTTCATTGAAAGATAGCATTGTTGATTGTTGTAGTTGATATGGTTGGTAAAAATCTTTCAACCCCTTCAAGGGTATTTCAGAGTTTGCAATTAATTTGTGTTTTTTCATAGATTAGAACCAATTGTGATTTCATTGGTATAGTTGGTAAAATATTTCAATCCATCCATTTTTGGTTCAATTTCATTGATTTTCTTCAAATGATAGCACAATTGGTTGTTGTAGTTGATATAGTTGGTAAAATCTTTGAACCCATTCAAGGGTAATTCAGGTTTTGCAATTGATTTGTTTTTTGAACATTTGAACCAATTTTGAGGCCTTTAGTGAGTGAGGACAATCTGTACCGCGGTTTTCTTAATGAAAGTTGGTGGCAAAAAGATGCTTCAGTGCAAAAAACTTGCAAAGTTTCATCTGCAGAGGACTAAAAAAAGTAGAAGCAAAAATGGAGGTGTTTATTTGTGTTCATCTGAAGAAGAATTAAATGATTTTGTAAGTTCTGATTGGCAAGAACAGTGGAAATGATGGATTTTTTAATTTTTTTTTAATTTTTTTTTCTGCTGAACTAAATGATTTGGATGTATTTGTGATGGATTTGTCCAATATGAGGTTCAAATGATGAATTTCTTTTGTTCGTTGTGTCTTTTATGTGTTGTTTTGATGGCTTTGTTGCTTTGAGTCCTGAAATACTTTGTTCTTTGATTGTGGTGAAACCAAGTTATTGGAAGAGCAACAACGCGATGCGAAAGAGAAGAAACATAAGCTTTCAAGGAAAATCAAGCTGATGAAGGAGCAACACAAGGCGATAGAGAGGGAACTCAAATCGTTGAAAAAGGAATTGGCATTCGCAGACAGAAAAAGGGGTGAAGCATATGAAGGCCTTGCTGAATTAAGAAGGCCTAGTGATGAACAGGTGTTGGCTTCTTTCGTCATTTTATGAATATTTCTTTTGATTGATCGTCATGATAAAATTGTCTTAACTTTGTTTCCTAGGTTGCTTTTTCTCTACAATTGTCTTAAGCATATTTATGGTATAGTAAAATACATTGAGATCAGATGTGGTTCCACATAAATTCTCATCATCTCATGAATCAATTAATAATAAGTTTTGCTGTATCAAATTTCTGTTGCACTTTTTGGTACCTTGTATTCTCTGCATTTTTATTTTTATTTTTGGTTGAAAATTCTCTTCACATTTAAAATGACCATGACTTGATATTATTAAAGAGATGTTGCTTTTGTTGGATGCATTTGCATCAAGTGCATAAAATTGAGTGGCATTGTAGAGGTTGAGAAGTTCATGTCCCACTGGAGCAGCAATAAAACTTTCAGGGATGATTATTCGTCAAGAAATTTGCCATCGCATATCAATACGAACTTGGATAGAGATGGAAACGCTGATAACCCGACAAAGAGTTATTAGCTGCAAAGCTTTTAGACACTATAATATATAGAAAACATTTCCTGAACTGATGACTTTGCAACATTTAAGTGCTTTCATGGAGAAGTTCCCTACGGAGAAAACCGGAAAATTGGAAATAGCGAAGATCTAGTTTTGGCGTTGCAATGACCTTAAAATTAAATGAAGCTCTAGTTTTCGTCGTTGCATGCTCTAAATCAAGAGCATACTCGGAACTGTTCTGACTAAACATTAAAGGGATGCAAAATAAAAGCAAATTAATCCAAGCAAGAGGTACAGCCACGATTTTATAGACTTGGCAGGATATTCTTGTTGATAGTTTACTTTGTGTGATTCTTCTCATTCATTTCCTCAATATTATGTAATTATTTGTATATTATAGCTCTTGGTTGAAGATATAAACAATTTCAATGTGTATATTGTGCATTTTATCTTTAGTTTTTACTCTGTTGATTGATCTTACAAAACAACTCTTGAAGACATCTCCCACACATGCTTTCTCTTACTTTCTTTTTGGCATTCATTTTTTGAAATTCAGTAGATGACCAAATTGTTGTGGAATGTACACCAACATATTGTGTCGTCATGTAACTTGTATTTCTCACTTAATAGTCCCTTTACTTGTCTATGTATTGTAATGTTACTTGTAACCATTTCCAATGTACACTAACTTCTCATTTCTTTTCTTCTCATTTATAGTAGTAGTTTATAGTAGTTCTTAGTCTTCAAATTTTCTTTTCTAGTTTTTAGCAAGTTTCCAACTTAATTTACAACAAAAAAGTCATATATAAAGATCGGATGGAGTAATTCATAAAAAAGCTATAAGTTAGCTTTATTTTTTGGAAGATGCTACAATTAAATGACAGTCACCAAAGTCGTGGCATGTCGCATGAAAATGGAATGTATCCCTGAAACACTTGGAATGTATGGAGGGCTCCTAAGACGCGGCCCGCATGCCACATCACCGAGTGTGACTTGGGGTGTTGATGTAGCATTTTCCTTATTTTTTAAACTCAAAAGTTATGTAACTGTGATTAATTGATTAATTCATGAATCATGTAACTAATTGGTCCATATTTAATATATATATATATATATATATAGGTATCCAGATACACCAGGCATTTATACTAAAGAGCAGAAGGAGGCTTGGAAGCCAATTGTGAATGAAGTTCATGCCAAGGGCGGCATCATCTTCTGCCAAATTTGGCATGCAGGGAGGGTCTCTCATTATGGTACCTCATAATATTATTCAGTCTTCAAGTTTTAGCTTCATTGGCATAAAAAATAAAAATAAAAATCAGCTTTTGTTGTAAACTAAGTTGTAGGCCAACTAGAACTTAAGTTGGACTTGCTAGAGACTTAAGTATAGAAGACATAAACTAAGAACTACTAGAACAAGTAGAGAAGAGGAGACAAGAGAGAAGAGAGCTAGAGTTGAGAAATATAGAGATTTTCATTCCAACATTGGTGTGTGAATTACAATGGAGTTGGCACCCTTTATATAGACCATTTGGTGATGATGATAATTGTACTTATTCAATATGTACAAGTTATACATACACCACAAGTCATACAACACATCACAAGCAACATAGACAATACATGGAAGAGTTGATGTACATTGAAGAGGATTACAAGTTACATGACAATACATGGATAAGTGATTATACATTGGAGTTGAATACAAGTTATGTAGAGTGTACAAGTTACATTCAATGTAGAAGTCATGCTTGATGTTACAATTCAATGTGAGAGTCATGCTTGACAATGTGATCATTCATAAGCTTGGTTAAAGGGTCATCCAATTTACAACACTCCCCTTGGATGACACTTGGTTGAGAGAATATGCCTCGTTAAAACCTGTACTAGAAAAACCCTGTGGGAAAAATCTAGTATAGAAAAAAGAGTACAATGTTCTCGTCAATCTTGATTTGTAGTATAATATTGTTGATTGCCTCATTAAAAACCTTGCTCGGAAAACCCAATGGGACAAAACCAAAGCTAAGGAAAATAGTGCAACACATTGATACACTTTGAGAGAATATATATGCCTCATTAAAACCTTTACTAGAAAAATCATGTAGGAAAAAATCTAGTATAAGAAAAAGAGTACATTGCTCTCATAATTTTTATTTTTTTTTATACGGAGCATAATAATGATACACATTGCTCTCATATTAATCAACTTTGATAAAGAGTTTTAATATTGTTAGAATTGCCTCATTAAAAACCTTGCAAGGAAAACCCAGTGGGATAAAACCTTAGCAAAGGGAAAAAGAGTGCAATACACTAACCAATAACTCATTTTGATTCTCCCCCTCATGTTCACATGGGTGAGACATCTTGTGCATTTTGTTGCACATGGACATCGCTTTCTATATGAACCATTTAATGTTGAAGCATATAGTTGTCACTCTTTTGTATATAATACTTGCATCAAGTAATTAATGCATAATTTGTTGCTACTGGATGATCCTTTGAACTTCGAGTTCATATTAATTTATACATGGATCATAATACAACAAATTTAATGCAATTTGATGTGTTTCAAGCAATTTCACGCCATTCCTTTTGAATTGGCTTATATCTCCCCCTAATGGTGGGAAAATTGCTTCATCAAAGTGACAATTAGCAAAACTTGCTATAAATAAATTCCATATCAGGGATTCAAGGCATCTTATAATATGATTAATGGAGAGTTAAATCAATATAAGTCTCCTATTGATTTGCCTTGAGATAATCTCCAGCTGATAAAAAAAACTCAGTTCGATAAAAGATGTCCGTGCGAATTTATGATATTTTCGCATTATTGATGATTATGGATAATCAAATAGATCTTTCCACATTAAGAATGTCATTTGATTTATGACGACATTCGTTTTAATGTGTCTTATATATTCCGAAGTTAAAGCGGGAATATTATACTCGAGATTAAATCATATAAATAAATTTTCTATTATTCGAGTAGACTTCTTCGAATAAGACATTAACAATAAAATTGTTGTAGCCGATATTGCCTGAACATTAGCCTCCGCTAAGTTCGAATTCGAGAAATATTCACTTTTATATTATAATGTACATGCATGTAGCACGATACACAAGACATAAACTCATCGCCTATATTTAGGTCACGATTTAAACACATCTCGATGTGCTTGTTTTATCGAGCCATTTTCAATGATAAAATTCATAATATTTTGCCTTTGATTTTGAAGGCATGGTAAAGATCAAAAAAATATTCGGGTATATATATGACAATATTTAGGCAAAATAGCCTTTTATATATGACCAAAAAAATGTCACAATTATGAGCGCTCATTGTCAATAATTATTTTCCCTTTGTAGTGGTGCACCACTTTTGTTCCAATTTTTTGTGGAATTGTCAATACGACCTTTACCTGATATTTTCACCTTTTCCACGTCCATAAATTTATTATTGCGATCATGATCATTATATGCAACATATGCTTCTTAATTTGAAGCTGAACTAATTGGACGGGAGCGATATTATATTTATAATATCTCATTATTTTACTCAGCTACCATGAGACAAGAAATCAATCCTTAATATTTATTGGATTGACGTGCGCACTCGATATTTGTTGCAACAATTAATCGAGGCGGACCACGTGACCTCTTTATTGTCTCATCAGTCATATTTCCACATAGCCTCAACATAGAGGTAATTAAAATTGTGGAATTATAATTAATATTTGATGATTAAATTTTGTAGCATGAGACTCAAACCGCTCATTTTGAGCTTTTGGAGCATTACCTTTTTGGTATGTATATATATAACTCCATAAGGTGAAAATATATATAAAGTGAAATATTCACTTTTCAAATCTCTAAAGAGAAATTGGCGAATGATTGTGTATAACACACAGTTTTGCATATATGCTTTATTCACAAATTGTAGTATCTAATTGCCATGACAAGTAATTCTTGTCGGTAATATAATAAGGCAACAAATTCAACTATGGTTGAATAATATTTTGAAAATAAATTTAATATAAAATAGTTTTCCCCTTTTTATGTAAAAACATAACATATGATTAAATATATGTTCCCAACTTGATTCATTAATAAACAAAATGTACTATTCGTATGAGTTGGTGGGACAACCTCCAGGTTGGGTGGCGAGACATAGTCTCCTTAATACCATGCCTCCTCGAACGGGATAACCCGTCTCCCTTTCAATGTTTAGCTTTACCGGGGACAAGACTTACCCACTATCAACTCAAACTTATAGCATTATTTGTATTATAAAATCAAGAATAGAATAATAACTAATCATTTGTAGTTTTAATAGAAAAACTATATGTCACACATTGACTTTTGATTTCTGATGTAGAAGATCGTACAAGACGCAACTACAGAGCATACTTTCGCAATCGGTGACGTTATAATGCATGGTATATGAATAAAATATGCATATAGAAGTGATGCATGTAATAAAAGGAAGCAACCATGATTATATAGAAATAAATTGAACTTATTTAAATAATAAAAGTTATACCTTCCTAGCTTTGTCTCCTTAACAAGCTTTCTTGAACTTCAAGATCTCCTTAATGCTAGAGCAAACTCGTGCTGATAACGTGTTGTAAACTAAGTTGTAGGCCAACTAGAACTTAAGTTGGACTTGCTAGAGACTTAAGTATAGAAGACATAAACTAAGAACTACTAGAACAAGTAGAGAAGAGGAGACAAGAGAGAAGAGAGCTAGAGTTGAGAAATATAGAGATTTCCATTCCAACATTGGTGTGTGAATTACAATGGAGTTGGCACCCTTTATATAGACCATTTGGTGATGATGATAATTGTACTTATTCAATATGTACAAGTTATACATACACCACAAGTCATACAACACATCACAAGCAACATAGACAATACATGGAAGAGTTGGTGTACATTGGAGAGGATTACAAGTTACATGACAATACATGGATAAGTGATTATACATTGGAGTTGAATACAAGTTATGTAGAGTGTACAAGTTACATTCAATGTAGAAGTCATGCTTGATGTTACAATTCAATGTGAGAGTCGTGCTTGACAATGTGATCATTCATAAGCTTGGTTAAAGGGTCATCCAATTTACAACAGCTTTCATTTTTTACAATTATTTTCATCATCGATCTCTGTTAATATTAATTAACTTTTCGACGGCGTAACCTTTGCTAGGACTTCCTTGTTCACACAAACTGAGAGTTTTACAGTGGTAACAAAAAACATAATCAGTTCCACCTACTCTTTATTGAAACCCAGCTTAAGTAATATAGCTTTCAAGAAAGACTAATCAACCCGGTCATATGCCTTGCTTATATCAATTTTCAGTGGTGCCGTCCTTTTTTTCTTCCTTCTACTACATCTCATTGAATGTAAAGTTTCGAAAGCAATGAACACATTGTCGACTATTGCACAGCCAGACACGAAAGCTGACTGATTGTCCGATATAATCCCGGGTAGCAATTTCTTCAATCTGGTTGCAACTACTTTGGCCATTATCTTGTAAACAACATTACACAAAGCTATTGATATGAAATCTTTCATGTTTTGTGGTCTATCCCCTTTTGGTATCAACACTAAGTGAGTATCGTTGACGCCGTTTGGGAATTGCAAATCTTCCATCCACTTGCAGTAGTCTCGAAATACATCTGACCCCAACAAGCTCCAGAACCGTTGGTAGAACCCCGGATTGAATCCGTCTGGGCCTGGTGATTTATCCGGATTCATTTGAAACAAAGCTATTCTAAACTCTTCTATAGAATATGGAGCCATCAACTCAGCATTCATCATATCATTAACCTTCTCATCAACCAGATTTACCACCCTATCAGGGTACACTTGGTGGTAACCAAACAAGTTCTTAAAATAATTCACTGCCTCATTTTGAATCCCCATAACGTATGATAATCTTTGGCCTGTCTCATCTATTAAATATTTGATCTCGTTACTCTTCCTTTGTTGTTTCGCAGAGGCATGAAAATACTTTGTGTTGCAGACACTAAAGTTTCCCTTAAAGTAGCGGACTCATCTTGAAGAAGATTCTGAATTTTCCTCTTACACTTGCCAATTTGATCCGCAAAACGCTTGGTAAATCTCCTCCCCCACTTTCCCAACTCGTCAGCACACCTACCCAATCTGTTTATTATCTTTCTCTTTACCCATAAGTACAAGGGTATAAATGAAAAAAATTGCACAGCTTCAATATGGCTATGCTCGCAAAGCAAGGGTAGCTATTAATCACAAATCCAAGTTCATTAGCTGCAAGAGTGCTCAAAGCTAGATATTATCCGAGGGGGACTTTTATGAAATCTAATTTAGGTAATAATCCAAGTTTCTCTTGGAGATGAATCCTGGCTTCGAGAGCTATCCTAGAGAATGGGTGTAGATGGAAAGTTGGAGATGGTAGTTCGATCAATATGTAGAAGGACCACTGGCTAAAAAATGATGATCCGAATGCATTCAAGCGATGGAGGATGTCACTGTAAGCGATCGGATGATACCAATGAGAAAGGAATTGAAGGAGATGCTCAATGAGTACAGTATAAAATGTGTAGCCTAGATGTAGCTATCTGCAACGCTGAATGTTTAGTCTGTGTAGGGGCAGTGTTGAGGGACGAAACGGGCGAACTTCTTAGGGGGATGACAAAAACATGGGAGACAAAAGATTACCTTTTCATGGAGCATTGAGTCCATTGCTATGAGGGAATATGTTTGGGTGCAAAAACAGGGGAGACAAAATGTGATCTTTGAAACTAGCGAGTTTGTATGAAACTCCTTTAGAATGGCATGAGGTTCCATCTTACATCAGTGAACTTATTTCTTCAGATGTAAACCATACTATTGAGTAATGAAAATGTTTTCACCAAAAAAAAAAAAAAAAGCTTTTAATTAATTCATCAGTTCACGCTCAAACTTCCAGTTGATAAAGGAATGGAAGATCAAAGGAAAGCATATATACACATACAATATTTTCCTAATAGTATTATGTGTGGCCACTAAGTTTACCATTACTTTGTTAATATATATTGCTAATAAGAGAAGAGGAACAAACATGTTATTTATTGGAAATATTATGCATTCTGTGGCTTTGTTGGATTTTATAATAAGTTTGAAGTGTATAATTCTAGGGGTGTATTCAATTGAGATTTTAATAGACTTTTAGTTACTTTTATTGTGACGACCCCTCTCCTAATCTAGAGCACCGCCCGGCCTAATCCCGTAATTAAGCCCTAATCATGTTCACGCCGGACTTAACTACGTATTAGTCAGCCTTTTCTAATTGAACCTTTTATTAAATGAATTTATTAGCGGAAGTCTTATTGATTATGCGGAAGCCATTTATAATATCCTAAGTGTGGAAAGCCAGGAAATGCCATCACATATATATAGTCTTCAAAATTCATTGAAACCATAAAATGGTCTAAGTCAAGTCGGGGAACTAACGCTCAACCCAATACACAACCCCAAAAAGTATCTGAAAGACATATATAAAATATACAATCAAAATATCAAAAGAAGACCTACAATCGATGCAGTGACGCGCCGCGGGCTTAGGGATAATCGCCGATCTTCTCTTTGCCCGACCTGCTAGTAGACGGCTCTGCACCCACCGTCATAAAAAGGACGGTGAGTACAAAAATAAAACAATAATCTCCAATGACAAGTTTAATTTGCATTTCCAAATATTCAAATGGTATTTAAAAGCATATAAATTGGAAAACTGAAAAATAAACCATATGCGAGTAAATACCAGAGTTAAACAAGTGTTACTGACACTAGGCTAAGTAGTAGTGATTTAGGTCCGGTCGGCAGTGAAACGTGTCACCCCGACCCAATAATCATATAGCACAAGGGACTCTAACCCAAGTGTTACCAGAGACTCTAACCCCGGTGTGTAGACCACCTCAGGGACTCTAACCCCGAGTGTCATACAATGTCAGGTAACGTGTGCCGACATCCCCAGGGACTCTAACCCCGTGATTCACGCACACCTCGATCAAGTACGGGACCTAAATGCAACAACTACTTTTTAAATTTTCAAGAAATACCAAGTATGGACTATCAAGGCATAGGCACATCTACACACCTAAACAAATAATGAATACAAGTCCTCTTAAACATTCATAAGATATGATCACTAGCCTAATAGCATGCTATTTATCATTCAATTCACATTTGAAACAACAAGAATAGACATAGCATGGAATGAAATCAATGAATTAAATCAAATAAATGGATATCATGCAAACTAGACTCATCAAATGAGCATAGACACAAAGAATCACATGATATAAGAGTACAAAGGTAAATAGTCAAAAGGACTATGCAAGGACAACAATTTATAGGAATGAAATGTCAAGTAAAATCGTCAATGGGTATACTTACTACAACAAAGTAAAGTCCTAGCTTTACTGGCCTCCCGATACACCAAGTCTTGTATTCGCTCTCTCGTACCCTTTTTCCTAGGTTCCTGAGTTTGGTGTCTCATTAGTTCAAATAGTGAATTTAAGCTCAATTTAGTGTGTTTATTGTGTATTCAAATTGGTTCAATAGACTTTAAATCAATCATCCTAAATCAGCCCCTAAAGACTAAATTAAGTTTCAATTTCAGTCCTACATCTTAATGCACTTTTAGGCATGAAATGGTCCAAATATTGAATTCCTCCATCATTACCATTATTGTTGATCTCTCTCTTATCTTTCTAGAAAGGTTTAGTTTTAAGAATTATGATTTAAACTGAAAGAGATATCATGCTTTTACTAAACATAGGTCTGATTGAAATTTAATCCGACCAGCAGATTTAGAAAATCTATTTCTCCCAATCTATAGTTCCTACAAATGTGATTTTTGGTCACAAGTCAGAAAATATATCTAAATACAACATACTAAAAGATTAGCTCTTTTGGATAAGTAGTTAGGGAGTTATACCCTTAACAAATTTAGTTTCAAAACTGTCCTTTATAATTCCAGCACCTATTTGTAGAGCATGTTTGGAAATGAAAACATTCAAATCAGAATACCTTCAGTTAAGCAAAGTTGTTCCTTTCTATATGAACTTTCACATGCCACTGGTGTGGTTGAATTTGGATCTAACATGTTCAGATTATGACTAAATCACCCAGGTTGATTCCTAATACAACATGCAGAATTCCAGTTTTGATGTTGCAACTTCAAAAATTCATATCTTTATGATTTCAACACCAAATTAAGATCTTCAATATAGCTGGATTATCAGCTTGAAATGAGGAATCTAAATATATAAATCAACTGCATATATTCAATGATCTACTATCTGAAATTTGCCTAAAACCAGAACTTGTTCAAGTTTCAACTTAATATGTGTACCTAGTTGATGTAGCTTGAAGATTTCTCACAAACTCCCATGAATTCCTTCAAAACCTTGATGATTCATTCCCCTCCAGCAATCTCTCCTTATTCTCAGCAAGAATGAATGAGTGGTTTGGTTTGCATGTTTTTTTTTTTTTTTGGGGGGGGGGGGGGGGGGGGGGGTGGGTGGGATTGTTTGGTGGGTGGGGGGTGGGTGGGATTGTTTGGTGGGTTTTTGTGTGCACGTAAATGGGGTTGACACATGGCCTGAATTTTTCCAAGTGTTGCTTGGATTGGGAAAAGTGTGACTTGAGTTGGGACAAGTGTGACACCTGTTCGTGACACCGCTAGGACACTCGCCCGTGTTTTCGGGCGTCGTGTTTCCGGGCGTTTCGACTCCCGGTTTCGCGTCCGAACCGTGATATTCGCGTACCATCGCGTCGTTAGTCACCAATATCTATTCCATATGAGTTACTTGACAAATTTTTATTCAATTTTTATTCATATGAGTTACTTAACTACCCGGTACCCGAGTCGACACGCATATCGAGGCGTGTCCCAGCTCTCGTCTCGACGCCTACAACCGTGCAAACTGAAAATACATAACACTAGGCATACAAAAATACAAAAATACAAAAATACCATATACCTCGGCCACGTGCCTCGGTCGGTGTACGCGTCACAGTGTGGGTCCCACGTCAAAGGTCGGTGATCTGATTAAGGAATTTAAACCAAGGTTAGAGATTTGGGTCGTGACATTTATAAACTGGTGTTGACGACATAAACCTGAATCGACATAAAGCCTAACGACCTGGTAGCCCATTTAAATTGAGTTGCAATTAAAAGAGATGGACAAAACTACATTTTAATCAAAAGAAAACTCATACATGGTAGACAAAGAAGATTAGACACACTGATTCAAGAGATGACACGAGCGATTTGAGAGAGGGGAGAGCAGAGAGGGCAGAACGAAGAGATGGGGATAGGGTTTGTGTCTCAGAGAGGACATGAGAGAGAGAGATGAATCGAGTGCGAGGAGAGGGCGAGGATAGAGGTAGGGTTTGTGTTATAGTTGTATACGAAGTCCATTAGAAAGATTGTTGATGAAGATAGAAAGTAGTAACGCAAAAATAAGAAGGGCAAATTTGTAACTTTGCTTACGACTCATCAAAATCATATTCGCTATTTTGTTGTAAATTGAGTTGGAACTTGCTAAGAACTAGAGAAAGAAAATAGAAGATTAAGAACTTCTACTACTACAAACTACTACTACAAACTACTACTACAAAAAGAGAAGAGAAGAAATGAGATAGTTGGAATGATAAGTTTTCATTCAACTTGGTGTGTTTTTTACAAGTTAAGGAAGCCCCTTATATAGGCCCTTAGTCATGATGAGAATAAGTACTTGCACAAAGTGTGCAAGTTACACCAAAATCTCATGTCATACAAGATTACAAGTTACATGACAATACATAGAAGTTATTATAAATTGGAGTTGAATACAAGTTATGTAGAGTGTACAAGTTACATTCAATGTAGAATTCATGTTTGATGTTATAATTCAATGTGAGGGCCATGCTTGATAACGTGATCATTCATAAGGTTGGTTAAAGGGTCATCAATTTATAACAAATATATATATATATATATATATATATATATATATATCATATATATAAAAGCACGAATCACAAATTTTTGAGTCGTAATCAAATTTATCTATTTGCCCATACTTTTTTTTTTTTATCTCCAAATCAATTTTTTCTTTTGTATTTAAATCAAACTCTAACTCCTTATCAATCCACTACACGTTTTTTTTTTCTTTATCTCCAAATCAATCATGAACTCATTCTCATCAATCCAATACACTTTTTTTTGAAGAAGTAATGTCTTACCATGATTAGCTTGTTTTTTTCATTCACATCTTATCTCAATCACAGTAGAGAATATTGATAAGCTAAAAAAAAAATACTTGTATTTCTAATTTTTAAATTTTAATTACAATTTTAAATTTTGTTAATAAATTTTTAAAAATTAATTTCGTGCGAAGCGAGCGGGGGAATCATGCGTAGCACGTTTTGAAACTAGTATATATATATATATATATATATATATATCGTATTTATCTTGAATAGCTACGAAGAGGGGGCCATTTGTGTTAATTCTTTTGTTTTAGAAGGAGGGTACTAATACTAAGGGGTGAAAAATACTTTGGGGGCCAAGCCCCACTCACCACACCTTGGCTTCGTCCTTATTAACCTTGCTACTACTAAAAACAATATTTACTTCGCATCAAAAGATTTCGACCAATGTGTAGCAAATGTATGTTATTAATATTAAACACTCACATTCATATACAACCCAAGCATCCGGTAAATTAACTATATTTATAATTCATATATTAGAACGGTAATTTGCATAGATTTATCACCGTCTGTGACCACCTTGAGATGTTGGACCGATGTGCATTTTGGTGTGTGTTTGTGATATCACTGATATGTCATTAATTCTATATAACATTTTATGTACAGGAAATCTTAAATTATGAGGTGTTGTATTTTAGCCCCCCCTCCATGTTGTTCGTGGTTCTGCCCCTCCGTATGGGATCAATTTGTTCATGATATTGGTTCAACAAATTAGATTTTTTTTAGATGCCTTCCTGGTGGCGCAAGTTTAGATGTCTTCCTGGTAGCGCTAGGGCTTCTAGCTCCACCAATCCTTTACCTCTATTGAGAGTTGACTCCCGACCACTGCCATGGGCCACTGGCATCGTTGATTATGCCGGTGGCCCTCTCCTTTTTTTTTTTTTTTTTTTACTTTCGTTGTCCTTTTTTTCTTCTGTCCCACGGTGGTTATGTTTGGAGAGATTCGAGCTTTAGAGCATGAGATTCCTGTAAATTCGAGGTTAGATTCCATGGTGTGGCTGTATTTTGCGTAGATAGATGCGGGTGTGATGGCCGCGGGGAGGAGGGTTTTCGATGTGCATAAATTTACCATTTTATTCATGGGTTTTCGATGTGCATAGCAGTTGTACATCTTATCAAAAAAAGAAAAGATAAGATAAACTACAGTTGTACAAAGATAAGTCACTCCAAGAGAGTGAAAATCTCTCTCTTGCCCTCCAATCCTCTCCGTCTATAAAAATCGTTTCTTGAAGACCGATTTGATTGCTTTTTTTTTTTGTCTAGTTTTCGGCAAATAAGGTTTTTTTTTTTTTTTTTTTTTTTTTTTTTTTTTTTTTTTTGTTCTTGAAAAAATGTGTATTTTCTTCATCCTCGTTTCTTTGTTGAAGAGTTCATTATGAGGCCAACATCTCGTCTTCTTTTACCTTTTTTGCACTCGCCATGGGTATTGTTATGTTGTGGCTTTTGGCCGAGATTTTAGGGTACAACTTATTAATGTTTAATCAAAACTGAAGTTGAGATTCTAGACATACAACTTGAGGATTCACCATAATTAGGTTGATCATGTTAGAGATTTGTGGATTTAAATAATAGTCTCGTATCGCACGAGTTGAAAGTAGTTAAGTGAAGAATAATATTTGTACAAACGAAAGTTTATAGTCTCGCATCCACACGTGCAAGCAGAATATAAATCTTTGACCAACCAAATTATAGTGAATCTTCAAGTTGTATGTTGCATAACAAATTAGTGAGTCATTCACTTATTGGTTTCGCCTCATATAACTTCAGTTATAGACATTAATGAGTTTTAATGACAATTTCCATACCGGGCAAAACAGGTAAATTTGTTGTATGAGCACTTCTATGCAATGAGTTAGAAGGAGTTTCAAGTGGAGAGATTTTATTTTTCAGGCTTAAGTGGAGAGATTGATGCGAACATAGCATGAACTTGTAAATTTGGAGAAATTAATAATTAGTGTGGGAATCATTGTTTTTTCAGATAAGAAAGCAACGACATCTTGCCTTTGATGGGGATCGAACCCCCAACACCCCATGTATCAAGTGGCCGCTCGTGAACGGTGACGAAGACGAGCTGCTCAGGTCAGGTCACGTCGTGACGACTACCCCAATAAATGCCGAAGACAAATTTAAACAAATAGAGTCGAATTATTGTCTTGAATAGTGACACTTTTACTAAGTTTTTTTTTTTTTTTTTTGGAGTCAAAATAAGAATTTCATTAATTATCGATGACTCGGTAAAATAAGAATATATAATCAATTGCCCTGTATATTGATTATCTATGAATTTATGCTTCATGTCTCAAAAGTATAATATTAATATTTGTGACAAACGAATACTAATCAAATGGGTTTTCCTTTGAAGCATAAATAACATGATTAAGCTGTCCTGCTCTTAAATCAACTTTTTCATCAACTGATTACATGGAAAATGGGTCTTGAAGTTTCAAATTCTAATACAACACAAATACAATCAAAGAGTGATGAGCCTTCTTTGGAAGAGACTTCCAATGAGAAATTCAACATCAATGACACCTCCAAATCCGATTCCGAAAAAAGGGACGATGGAGATTTCGAAGTAGATGAAGACCCATCAATGGATCCCCAAAAGAGTAAGCAAATCCAAAGTTTTTACTTCCCCAAATACCCCATTTTCAAAGACCCAGAACTGGAATTGAAAGTCAAAGAAGCTGAAAAGCTAGTGGAGGAGAGAAATGAAGCTCGGTTGGAGATTGAGAGTAAAATCAGTTTCAAAGCGGTACTTCATTGACCCACACCCACCGTTGTTTTTGTTTATAGTTTCATTGATTTTCATTGAAAGATAGCATTGTTGATTGTTGTAGTTGATATGGTTGGTAAAAATCTTTCAACCCCTTCAAGGGTATTTCAGAGTTTGCAATTAATTTGTGTTTTTTCATAGATTAGAACCAATTGTGATTTCATTGGTATAGTTGGTAAAATATTTCAATCCATCCATTTTTGGTTCAATTTCATTGATTTTCTTCAAATGATAGCACAATTGGTTGTTGTAGTTGATATAGTTGGTAAAATCTTTGAACCCATTCAAGGGTAATTCAGGTTTTGCAATTGATTTGTTTTTTGAACATTTGAACCAATTTTGATTTCTGGGCAGGACGATCTGACTGAAATAATCTTCAATTTGAGGCTTTTAATGAGTGAGGAGAATCTGTACTGCGGTTTTCTTAAAGAAAGTTGGTGGCAAAAAGATGCTTCAGTGCAAAAAACTTGCAAAGTTTCATCTGCAGAGGACTAAAAAAAGTGGAAGCAAAAATGGAGGTGTTTATTTGTGTTCATCTGAAGAAGAATTAAATGATTTTGTAAGTTCTGATTGGCAAGAACAGTGGAAATGATGGATTTTTAAATTTTTAAAAAAAATAATTCTGCTGAACTGAATGATTTGGTTGAAGGGACTTCGAGACAGATTCTTAGCTTGCGTTATCGGTTGAGATCTGAAAGCGATGGAGTTGAATCATTTGATGATGAGAGGTTGTTGCTTAGAGAGATAAAGCAGCTTGAAGGGAGTAGGAGTAAGGTTAAAGCTATTGCTGCAAGGAGAGAGAAGATTTTGGCTCTAGAGGGTCAAAATGGATTTGTCCAATATGAGGTTCAAATGATGAATTTCTTTTGTTCGTTGTGTCTTTTATGTGTTGTTTTGATGGCTTTGTTGCTTTGAGTCCTGAAATACTTTGTTCTTTGATTGTGGTGAAACCAAGTTATTGGAAGAGCAACAACGCGATGCGAAAGAGAAGAAACATAAGCTTGCAAGGAAAATCAAGCTGATGAAGGAGCAACACAAGGCGATAGAGAGGGAACTCAAATCGTTGAAAAAGGAATTGGCATTCGCAGACAGAAAAAGGGGTGAAGCATATGAAGGCCTTGCTGAATTAAGAAGGCTTAGTGATGAACAGGTGTTGGCTTCTTTCATCATTTTATGAATATTTCTTTTGATTGATCGTCATGATAAAATTGTCTTAACTTTGTTTCCTAGGTTGCTTTTTCTCTACAATTGTCTTAGCATATTTATGGTATAGTAAAATACATTGAGATCAGATGTGGTTCCACATAAATTCTCATCATCTCATGAATCAATTAATAATAAGTTTTGCTGTATCAAATTTCTGTTGCACTTTTTGGTACCTTGTATTCTCTGCATTTTTATTTTTATTTTTGGTTGAAAATTCTCTTCACATTTAAAATGACCATGACTTGATATTATTAAAGAGATGTTGCTTTTGTTGGATGCATTTGCATCAAGTGCATAAAATTGAGTGGCATTGTAGAGTTTGATCCATGTAGCCGACCCAATTAATATGGATTGAGGCTTTGATGTTGTTGATTTCCTTGGATGCACTGGAATAGTGATCCAAAGCTATTCCTGAATTTCTTCTCAGATAGGTTGATTTCCTTGCGTGAAAATTGTATGCTTTTGATTTTCTTTTATCTCGTTTGTGTTTAATCTTGATTCATGGTGTTATCTATTGGTTTCTCAGAATGCATGCCACTATAAAAACCGTTTGCTTTTAAGAGACGCTCGAGCACTTGCTGCAAAGAAGGACATAGCGTCTTTGGAAGAGCTATCTAACGAAGAGGTTGTGGAGTCATTATGTTTGTTGCTATGCAGATCATTATGAATGTTCTTCAAATATAGCAATATTGGCTAATGCTGTATTTCTCATTTGTGTGATTAGGTTGAGAAGTTCATGTCCCACTGGAACAGCAATAAAACTTTCAGGGATGATTATTTGTCAAGAAATTTGCCATCGGATATCGATACGAACTTAGATAGAGATGGAAAAGCTGATAACCCGACAACCAGTTATTAGCTGCAAAGCTTTTAGACACTATAATATATAGAAAACATTTCCTGAACTGATGACTTTGCAACATTTAAGTGCTTTCATGGAGAAGTTCCCTACGGAGAAAACCGGAAAATTGGAAATAGCGAAGATCTAGTTTTGGCGTTGCAATGACCTTAAAATTAAATGAAGCTCTAGTTTTCGTCGTTGCATGCTCTAAATCAAGAGCATACTCGGAACTGTTCTGACTAAACATTAAAGGGATGCAAAATAAAAGCAAATTAATCCAAGCAAGAGGTACAGCCACGATTTTATAGACTTGGCAGGATATTCTTGTTGATAGTTTACTTTGTGTGATTCTTCTCATTCATTTCCTCAATATTATGTAATTATTTGTATATTATAGCTCTTGGTTGAAGATATAAACAATTTCAATGTGTATATTGTGCATTTTATCTTTAGTTTTTACTCTGTTGATTGATCTTACTAAACAACTCTTGAAGACATCTCCCACACATGCTTTCTCTTACTTTCTTTTTGGCATTCATTTTTTGAAATTCAGTAGATGATCCTTTGTAGTAGTAGTTTATGGTAGTTCTTAGTCTTCAATTTTCTTCTCTAATTCTTAGCAAGTTCTAACTCAATTTACAACAAAAAGGTTATATATAAAGATCCGAGGGAGTAATTCATAAAAAAGCTATAAGTTAGCTTTATTTTTTGGAAGATGCTACAATTAATGACACCCCAAAGTCACTCCACGTGACATGGCGTATGGGCCCCACATGAAAATTGGTGTGCGCAAGCATGCTGGAGGGCTCCCAAAACGCGGGCCGTATGCCACACATCACCGAGTGTGACTGGGTGTTGATGTATCATTTTCCTTATTTTTTAAACTCAAAAGTTATGTAACTGTGATTAATTGATTAATTCATGAATCATGTGATACACCAGGCATTTATTATACTAAAGAGCAGGTGGAGGCTTGGAAGCCAATTGTGAATGAAGTTCATGCCAAGGGCGGCATCATCTTCTGCCAAATTTGGCATGCAGGGAGGGTCTCTCATTATGGTACCTCATAATATTATTCAGTCTTCAAGTTTTAGCTTCATTGGCATAAAAAAAAAAAAAAAAAAAAAAATCAGCTTTCATTTTTTACAATTATTTTCATTATCGATCTCTGTTAATATTAATTAACTTTTCAACGGCGTAACCTTTTCTAGGACTTCCTTGTTCACACAAACTGAGAGTTTTACAGTGGTAACAAAAAACATAATCAGCTCCACCTACTCTTTATTGAAACCCAGCTTAAGTAATATAGCTTTCACTCAGCTCACCCCTTGCAGACACTAAAGTTTCCCTTGAAGTAGCGGACTCATCTTGAAGAAGATTCTGAATTTTCCTCTTACACTTGCCAATTTGATCCGCAAAACGCTTAGTAAATTTCCTCCCCCACTTTCCCAACTCGTCAGCACACCTACCCAATCTGTCTTTTTCCCCATAAGTACAAGGGTATAAATGAAAAAATTTGCACAACTTCAATATGGCTATGCTTGCAAAGCAAGGGTAGCTATTAATAACAAATCCATGTTCATTAGCCGCAAGAGTGCTCAAAGCTAGATATTATCCGAGGGGGAGTTTTATGAAAGCTAATTTAGGCAATAATCCAAGTTTCTCTTGGAGAGGAATCCTGGCTTCGAGAGCTATCCTAGAGAATGGGTGTAGATGGAAAGTTGGAGATGGTAGTTCGATCAATATGTAGAAGGACCACTAGCTAAAAAAATGATGATCCGAATGCATTCAAGCGATGGAGGATGTCACTGTAAGCGATCCGATTATACCAATGAGAAAGGAATTGAAGGAGATGCTCAATGAGCACATCCCGAGTCTTCCTTACATCGTATGACTGATTGTTCAGGGGTGAAGAGAGAGTGGAAGAGTACAGTATAAAATGTGTAGCCTAGATGTAGCTATCTGCAACGCTGAATGTTTAGTCTGTGTAGGGGCAGTGTTGGGGGACGAAACTGGCGAACTTCTTAGGGGGATGACAAAATACGTGGCAGGAAGATTACCTTTTCATGGAGCGGAGTCCATTGCTATGAGGGAATATGATTTGGGTGCAAAAACATGGGAGACAAAATGTGATCTTTGAAACAGACTCGTTGATGGTGGTTCAAGGGCTTCGACCATCTTTACATCAAAGGGCGGGATTTGGTAGCTTATTAAACGACTATCTAGCAATCATGAAAAGTCAAGTCATGTGGCGAGTACTGTTCGCGAGACGCGCTGCGAATAGGGTAGCTCACAGTTTTGCTAAACTAGCGAGTTTGTATGAAACTCCTTTAGAATGGCATGAGGTTCCATCTTACTTACATCAGTGAACTTATTTCTTCAGATGTAACCCATACTATTTGAGTAATGAATATGTTTTCACCAAAAAAAAATTAACTTTTAATTAATTCATCAGTTCACGCTCAAACTTCCTGTTGATGAAGGAATGGAAGATCAAAGGAAAGCATATATACACATACACATACAGTATTTTCCTAATAGTATTATGTGTGGCCGTGGCCACTAAGTTTACCATTACTTTGTTAATATACATTGCTAATAAGAGAAGAGGAACAAACATGTTACTTATTGGAAATATTATGCATTCTGTGGCTTTGTTGGATTTTATAATAAGTTTGAAGTGTATAATTCTAATATGATGAAAGAAAGGAGACTAAGTTATGTTATTGTGTATGTTGCTATTACTTGTTAAACTTTTCTCTTTGATGCTGATCTCTTTCATCAATTTCCTTGCAAGTAAAGCTTAACAATTGGAAATGATCTCAGACTCAATTGCATTTACGACAAATTTAGTTTGAAGTTTGATCCAAATGCATCCATCACTTATAGGCACAATACATGATTGTTGAAAGAAAATGAAGATATTTTATTTTTTGGGTGCTAATAATTAGAAAATGATGAATTTCAAATGAGAGATGAAAGGTTGAATGGATGTTTTTGGAGGAAAGCTTTCTTCCTTGGTGTATTGGAAGTGCAGAAAAAATTAGGAAAGTACTGCAAAAAAGAGTTTAAATGAGCAAAATAGGTGTAGATTTCTTTTTTTTATGTTAACTAATGTATAACCCTTTTTCAAAATGCACTATTAATGGGAGAGAAATTTTCTTGCCACATGGACATATGAATAACACATTCTCGAAAGGCGCTATCCATGTAAATCTTATGGATCAGTCCATGTGGGCGTCCATCCACGTGGACGTACACATGGACTGAAATTGGGTTTACATGAATAGCACATTTTGAAAATGCGCTATTCATGTAAATCGATCAGTCCCATATGGACATTTAAATATTTAAATAATATTTAGTATTTATTATATATATTTATATATAATATAAAATATATTATATATATTTATTTATATATATTATATTTTTATTTTTATTTTTATACATAATATAGAAAAATATAATTAGAATGTCACCTCAATTGACATCCGGCCCTATGCAACGGCATGCAGGACCCACGTAAAAATGAATGTGCACAAGATAAGTTTTGGTGCATAACATGTGTGGTATGTATCTTAAAGCGCGCACGATGTTTGCGTGGGTTGTCCACCTCGAGATACGTGTGTAATGTTTGCATGAGTTGTCCACCTTGAGATACGTGCATGTTGTTTATAGGGTTATCCACCTCGATATACGTGTGTGACATTTGCATGGTTTGCATGGATTGCACGCGGTTGCATGAGTTGTCCACCTCGAGATATGTGTGTGACGTTTGAATTGTTTGCATGGGGTTGCATGAGTCGCCCACCTCAACATACGTGAATGGCGTTTCCATGAGTTGTCAGCCTCGAGACATGTGTGTGACGTTTGCATGGGTTGTCCAACTCGAGACATGTGCGTGACGTTTGCATGGTTTACTTGGATTGCACAAGGTTACATAGGTTGTCCATCCTGAATTACGTGCGTGACCTTTACATGGTTTGCATGGATTGGACAAGGTTGTATGAGTTGTCCACCTTGAGATACGTGCGTGACGTTTGCATGAATTGCACGAGGTTGCACGAGTTGCACACCTTGAGATACATGCGTGACGTTTGCATGAATTGCACGAGGTTTCATAGGTCGCCCACCTCGACATACGTACATAGCATTTGTTTCAGTTCTCCACCTCGAGATATATCCATGATGTTTGCATGGGTTATCCACGTCGACATACGTGCTTGTCGTTTGCATGGGTTGTCTACCTTGAGATACATGCGTGACGCGAGTTATCCATCTCAAAACACATGCGTGACGCGGGTTGTCCATCTCGATATGCACGTGTCGTTTGCATGAGTTCCGTACCTCGATTAAGGGTTGGCAAACCACGGTTTGGTGGTGAAAATCATCAAACCGCCACTAAACTGAGGGTTCGCGGTTTAGCCGTTTTGCAAACCACCACCAAACCGCGAAACCTCAAAACCACAACAAAAACGACCGCAATTTGCGCGGTTTGATCGGTTTGATTTTGCGATTTTTTCGCGACACATTTTTCAGCAAAAAAAAGTCACACATTCCATACAATCTCATCAACAAAATATATGTTCATACATGACCATCCACCAAAAACACAATAACACACATGAAATCAATCAAAATTATGACAATTTTCATAAAAGGGCAAAACAGGTAAATTTGTTGTAAGAGCACTTCTATGCAATGAGTTGGAAGGAGTTTCAAGTGGAGAGATTTTTTTTTTCAGGCTTAAGTGGAGAGATTGATGCGAACATAGCATGAACTTGTAAATTTGGAGAAATTAATGATTAGTGTTGGAGAAATTAATGATTAGTGTAGGAATCGTTGTTTTTCTGATAAGAAAGCAACGACATCTTGCCTTTGATGGGGATCGAACCCCCAACACCCCATGTACCCATACTAGTGGCCACTCAGTAGTTGGTATGCGTCGTGAACGGTGATGAAATAGCCCCCCCCCCCCCCCCGCCGAACGCGCCGCCTCGAACCTTAATAGTAGGGCTGACAATTCGTGTCAGCGAGTCGTAAACGTGTCGTGTCGTAAACGTGTCGTGTCATAATTATCCCAAACCCGCACACGACACGTTTATTAAACGAGTCACTATTTGTAAACACGGCACACGACACGTTTAATAAACAGGTAACCTGTTTATTACACGTTTAACACGTTTATTAAACAGATCATGTTTAACCTGTTTAACTCGACTCGTTTGTGTACCTGTTTAACACGTTTATTAAACAGATCATGTTTAACCTGTTTAATTCGACTCATTTGTGTACCTGTTTATCAACCTGTTAAACATGTTACTAGATTAATGATTATCTCACTACAAAATCAATACAAACAACATAAAATATAAAATTATAAACTCATCTAATACAAGGAAAAATTAAAAATACAAGTTTTCAAATAGTCAAGTTCAAGTTTAATAATCCAACTACAAAGTTATATCAAGTTTATATAATTAAGAAAAAAATAACATCGAATCGATCAAAGCTACCCAAAACAACATTTTCCTACCCAAAATTCCCGATCTCATCCCGTCCATGCATCTCTAACCACACGATCTCTCTCGCAATCCTCAAAACCCCATCATCACGATCACCTTGTTCTCCTCTCAGAAACGAGGCGAATGGGGACACAACCGAAGACTCCTCACACTACTGGTGGGACTGAGCCAAGGCAAAGGAGGTGGTACTCGGGACCCCTCGGTGGCGTCGTCGAGAAGGGCAAGTACAGAGAGAGAGAGAGAGAGAGAGAGAAAGAGGGAGATAGAGAGATTCGAGATTGTTGAACAATCGATTGAAAAGGTGATATGAACCCAATCTCACCCCGTCCGTGCATCTCTAACCACACGATCTCTCTCGCAATCCTCAAAACCCCATCATCTCGATCACTTTGTTCTCCTCTCCGAAACGAGGCGAATGGGGACAAACGAAGACTCCTCACATGGCTGGTGGGACCCGAGCCAAGGCAAAGGAGGTGGTACTCGGGACCCCTCGGTGGCCGTCAAGAAACCCTAATAAACAAGCTAAACAAGAGGGTCGAGAGAGAGAGAGAGAGAGAGAGAGAGAGAGAGATTTTGTTAACCGTGTCGTCATCGTCGTCGTCGCCGATTTGGAAGTGCCGTCGTCATCGATCGGAAGTGCGTCGTCGTCGATGGAAGTCTTGGCGAACAGAACAACCGAAAGTGGTGAAGACTTTGTTTGGTTTTGATTTTGAACTTTTGGAACTTTTGATAGTTTTTAGGGTTGGAAATGAAAAATTTGTATTTATATGTAAATAATTATGCGAGTCATAAACGAGTCACACGGGTTAACACGTTAACGACTCGTTTATTAACCGTGTATAAACAGGTTAACCTGTTTATGACCCACGTACATTTTTGCCAAACCCACGACATGTTTAAGGTCGGGTCGTGTCGTGTCGTGTTAAACGTTTCATGACCCAAATTGCCAGCCCTACTTAATAGGCAAGGTTTAAGATTATCATTAGTTCGACTCAACCTAATGGTACAGGGTAAACAGGGAGGGTGGCTCATTTTTGCTTTTTTGGTTGTTTTAAACCTTATTTTTGTGTATGCCATATTTTTGTATATGACTTCTACATAGATTAATATATACATAGAGTTTCGACACTTTTCATCGAAAAAACAAATTACAATTTTTTGATTTTGTTAGGATTGTATACACGTTGATGATTTCTTCTGTTCCTCAACAGAGTTGTGATGGCACCAATGGCCAGGCACAGAGCATACAAATATGTTCCTCAAGAACATACCATCTCATATTACTAGCAACGCACCACCAAATGAGGATTACTTATAACAGAAGTTACTGGAATCTTTGACTCTGCTCATGAGTATTATATACTCTCTCCATCTAAAAATATAAGTCCTTCTACTAAAAAGTTTCAAAAAGTATTAGTCATCACTACTCATTTATACCAGTTAAAGCTATTTTACCTTTCCTTTAACTTTGCTTTTGCACTCTTTTTGTGTAATTAAAGCATTATTTTTTTCTTCAAAAAAAACAAGAAGCAGTGGATATGAATGTAACTTAAACTCATAATTGAAGTTATCCTTAGTATGTGTGTTTTTAATTAAATGACTTACATTTTTGGATGGCGGGAGTATAAAATTAAGGACTGCACTAATTAAAATAATATATAATTGCACATATCACTAAATACAACAAATAATAAAAAAAATATTGTATATTAATTATTTAAATTACAATTCAATTTTTTTAAAAAAACTTTTGCTAAGCTAGATTTTAAAAATTCAATAACTATCTAATTAGTATTTTATGCTACAAATAAGATTATTTCTTCTTTTATAATCGTGAGTATCCAAACTTATTTTATATAATAAAAAAATTAACCTATATTTTTTTTTTGATAAAAAAAGAGCGCACATCCCATTTCCACGTCTTTGACAAGTTAACAAAGTAAATAAAAATATCAAACAAAACTCAACAACAGATTAGTACTACTCCCGGCGCCGGACCATTATAATTGTCAATGTGGAAATTGTTGAGTTTTTTGGCTCAAATTTCGTGTCCTAATTAGTTGTACATCTTATCAAAAAAAGAAAAGATAAGATAAACTACAGTTGTACAAAGATAAGTCACTCCAAGAGAGTGAAAATCTCTCTCTTGCCCTCCAATCCTCTCTGTCTATAAAAATCGTTTCTTGAAGACCGATTTGATTGCTTTTTTTTTTTTTGTCAAGTTTTCGGCAAATAAGGTTTTTTTTTTTTTGTTCTTGAAAAAATGTGTATTTTCTTCATCCTCGTTTCTTTGTTGAAGAGTTCATTATGAGGCCAACATCTCGTCTTCTTTTACCTTTTTTGCACTCGTCATGGGTATTATTATGTTGTGGCTTTTGGTCGAGACTTTAGGGTACAACTTATTAATGTTTAATCAAAACTGAAGTTGAGATTCTAGACATACAACTTGAGGATTCACCATAATTAGGTTGATCATGTTAGAGATTTGTAGATTTAAATAATAGTCTCGTATCGAAACGCGTGACTTTATAACGAGTATAAAGTTTAGTAAGTACCAAGGCGTTTTGAGTAAAACCTCGCACGAGTTGAAAGTAGTTAAGTGAAGAATAATATTTGTACAAACGAAAGTCTATAGTCTCACATCTACACGTGCAAGCAGAATATAAATCTTTGACCAACTAAATTATAGTGAATCTTCAAGTTGTATGTTGCATAACAAATTAGTGAGTCATTCACTTATTGGTTTCGCCTCATATAACTTCAGTTATAAACATTAATGAGTTTTAATGACAATTTCCATACCGGGCAAAACAGGTAAATTTGTTGTATGAGCACTTTTATGCAATGAGTTAGAAGGAGTTTCAAGTGGAGAGATTTTATTTTTCAGGCTTAAGTGGAGAGATTGATGCGAACATAGCATGAACTTGTAAATTTGGAGAAATTAATAATTAGTGTGGGAATCATTGTTTTTTAGATAAGTAGGAATCTTTGATGGGGATCGAACCCCCAACACCCCATGTATCAAGTTCTGATAAGAAAGCAACGGCATCAATAAATGCGAAGACAAATTTAAACAAATAGAGTCGAATTACTGTCTTTAATAGTGACACTTTTACTAAGTTTTTTTTTTTTTTTTATTGGAGTCAAAATAAGAATTTCATTAATTATCGATGACTCAAAGAATATATAATCAATTGCCCTGTAGATTGATTATCTATGAATTTATGCTTCATGTCTCAAAAGTATAATATTAATATTTGTGACAAACGAATACTAATCAAATGGGTTTTCCTTTGAAGCATAAATAACATGATTAAGCTGTCCTGCTCTTAAATCAACTTTTTCATCAACTGATTACATGGAAAATGGGTCTTGAAGTTTCAAATTCTAATACAACACAAATACAATCAAAGAGTGATGAGCCTTCTTTGGAAGAGACTTCCAATGAGAAATTCAACATCAATGACACCTCCAAATCCGATTCCGAAAAAAGGGACGATGGAGATTTCGAAGTAGATGAAGACCCATCAATGGATCCCCAAAAGAGTAAGCAAATCCAAAGTTTTTACTTCCCCAAATACCCCATTTTCAAAGACCCAGAACTGGAATTGAAAGTCAAAGAAGCTGAAAAGCTAGTGGAGGAGAGAAATGAAGCTCGGTTGGAGATTGAGAGTAAAATCAGTTTCAAAGCGGTACTTCATTGACCCACACCCACCGTTGTTTTTGTTTATAGTTTCATTGATTTTCATTGAAAGATAGCATTGTTGATTGTTGTAGTTGATATGGTTGGTAAAAATCTTTCAACCCCTTCAAGGGTATTTCAGAGTTTGCAATTAATTTGTGTTTTTTCATAGATTAGAACCAATTGTGATTTCATTGGTATAGTTGGTAAAATATTTCAATCCATCCATTTTTGGTTCAATTTCATTGATTTTCTTCAAATGATAGCACAATTGGTTGTTGTAGTTGATATAGTTGGTAAAATCTTTGAACCCATTCAAGGGTAATTCAGGTTTTGCAATTGATTTGTTTTTTGAACATTTGAACCAATTTTGATTTCTGGGCAGGACGATCTGACTGAAATAATCTTCAATTTGAGGCCTTTAGTGAGTGAGGAGAATCTGTACCGCGGTTTTCTTAATGAAAGTTGGTGGCAAAAAGATGCTTCAGTGCAAAAAACTTGCAAAGTTTCATCTGCAGAGGACTAAAAAAAGTAGAAGCAAAAATGGAGGTGTTTATTTGTGTTCATCTGAAGAAGAATTAAATGATTTTGTAAGTTCTGATTGGCAAGAACAGTGGAAATGATGGATTTTTTTTATTTTTTTTTTAATTTTTTTCTGCTGAACTAAATGATTTGGATGTATTTGTGATGGATTTGTCCAATATGAGGTTCAAATGATGAATTTCTTTTGTTCGTTGTGTCTTTTATGTGTTGTTTTGATGGCTTTGTTGCTTTGAGTCCTGAAATACTTTGTTCTTTGATTGTGGTGACACCAAGTTATTGGAAGAGCAACAACGCGATGCGAAAGAGAAGAAACATAAGCTTGCAAGGAAAATCAAGCTGATGAAGGAGCAACACAAGGCGATAGAGAGGGAACTCAAATGACAGAAAAAGGGGTGAAGCATATGAAGGCCTTGCTGAATTAAGAAGGCTTAGTGATGAACAGGTGTTGGCTTCTTTCATCATTTTATGAATATTTCTTTTGATTGATCGTCATGATAAAATTGTCTTAACTTTGTTTCCTAGGTTGCTTTTTCTCTACAATTGTCTTAGCATATTTATGGTATAGTAAAATGCATTGAGATCAGATGTGGTTCCACATAAATTCTCATCATCTCATGAATCAATTAATAATAAGTTTTGCTGTATCAAATTTCTGTTGCACTTTTTGGTACCTTGTATTCTCTGCATATTTTTTTTTTTTTTGGTTGAAAATTCTCTGCACATTTAAAATGACCATGACTTGATATTATTAAAGAGATGTTGCTTTTGTTGGATGCATTTGCATCAAGTGCATAAAATTTAGTGGCATTGTAAATTAATATGGATTGAAGGTTTGATGTTGTTGATTTCCTTGCGTGAAAATTGTATGCTTTTGATTTTCTTCCTTGGCAAGAACTTCACTCAGCTCACCCCTTGCAGACACTAAAGTTTCCCTTAAAGTAGCGGACTCATCTTGAAGAAGATTCTGAATTTTCCTCTTACACTTGCCAATTTGACCCGCAAAACGCTTGGTAAATCTCCTCCCCCACTTTCCCAACTCGTCAGCACACCTACCCAATCTGTTTATTATCTTTCTCTTTCCCCATAAGTACAAGGGTATAAATGAAAAAAATTGCACAACTTCAATATGGCTATGCTCGCAAAGCAAGGGTAGCTATTAATCACAAATCCAAGTTCATTAGCCGCAAGAGTGCTCAAAGCTAGATATTATCCGAGGGGGAGTTTTATGAAAAGCTAATTTAGGCAATATTCCAAGTTTCTGTTGGAGAGGAATCCTGGCTTCGAGAGCTATCCTGGAGAATGGGTGTAGATGGTAGTTCGATCAATATGTGTTGAACAAAGTTGGAGATGGTAGTTCGATCAACAATATGTAGAAGGACCACTAGCTAAAAAATGATGATCCGAATGCATTCAAGCGATGGAGGATGTCACTGTAAGCGATCCGATTATACCAATGAGAAAGGAATTGAAGGAGAAGCTCAATGAGCACATCCCGAGTCTTCCTTACATCTTATGACTGATTGTTCAGGGGTGAAGAGAGAGTGGAAGAGTACAGTATAAAATGTGTAGCCTAGATGTAGCTATCTGCAACGCTGAATGTTTAGTCTGTGTAGGGGCAGAGTTGAGGGACGAAACGGGCGAACTTCTTAGGGGGATGACAAAATACATGGCAGGAAGATTACCTTTTCATGGAGCGGAGTCCATTGCTATGAGGGAATATGATTTGGGTGCAAAAACAGGGGAGACAAAATGTGATCTTTGAAACTAGCGAGTTTGTATGAAACTCCTTTAGAATGGCATGAGGTTCCATCTTACTTACATCAGTGAACTTATTTCTTCAGATGTAAACCATACTATTGAGTAATGAAAATGTTTTCACCAAAAAAAAAAAAAAGCTTTTAATTAATTCATCAGTTCACGCTCAAACTTCCAGTTGATAAAGGAATGGAAGATCAAAGGAAAGCATATATACACATACAATATTTTCCTAATAGTATTATGTGTGGCCACTAAGTTTACCATTACTTTGTTAATATATATTGATAATAAGAGAAGAGGAACAAACATGTTACTTATTGGAAATATTATGCATTCTGTGGCTTTGTTGGATTTTATAATAAGTTTGAAGTGTGTAATTCTAATATGATGAAAGAAAGGAGACTTATTTATGTTATTGTGTATGTTGCTATTACTTGTTAAACTTTTCTCTTTGATGCTGATCTCTTTCATCAATTTCCTTGCAAGTAGAGCTTAACAATTGGGAATGATCTCAGACTCAATTGCATTTACAACAAATTTAGTTTGAAGTTTGATCCAAATGCATCCATCACTTATAGGCACAATACATGATTGTTGAAAGAAAATGAAGATATTTTATTTTTTGGGTGCTAATTAGAAAATGATGAATCTCAAATGAGAGATGAAAGGTTGAATGGATGTTTTTGGAGGAAAGCTTTCTTCCTTGATGTATTGGAAGTGCAGAAAAAATCACGAAAGTACTGCAAAAAAGAGTTTAAATGAGCAAAATAGGTGTAGATTTCTTTTTTTTTTTCGTTAACTAATGTATATCTCTTTTTCAAAAGGCACTATTAATGGGAGAGAAATTTCCTTGCCACGTGGACATATGAATAACACATTCTCAAAAGGCGTTATCCATGTAAATCTTATGGATCAGTCCACGTGGACGTACACATGGACGCCCACATGGACTGAAATTGGGTTTACATGAATAGCATATTTTGAAAATGCGCTATTCATGTAAATCAATCAGTCCCATATGGACATTTAAATATTTAAATATTAAGTTAAAAAACTAGACCAAACCTACGGTTTGCACGGTTTGGGCAGTTTCGTGGAGACCGATGCCCACCTCTAACCTCGATACATGAATGATGAATGTGATATATGAGTTGAACGGCAGTAGGCACGTTTTATGTCAAAAGTTACATGATGCTCGGAAGACGAGACAATGCCCACCCCTAACCTCGATACATGAATGATGAATGTGATATATGAGTTGAACAAATAACTTCTTTTATGAAGGAGTAATTCATACCATTTAGTATTTTGTACAGATAGCTTTTTTTCTTTCAAAATGAGTTATTCATACAAGTTCCTTCCACCTCATCATCAATAGTTCCTTTTGATGATGAGTTATACATTACTTTTGTAATTTTAAAGTAACCCCTAACCACCGTATTTGATGAATAAAAAAAGTAAACCCACCTTATTTTATGAAAAACTCGGAAGTGCGAAAGCCATTTTGACGACTCCGATCAGTGATAAATGAAAACTGAGGCGGGAAAAGGATATCATAATGGTGATGCAAATGATGTATAACTCGAGGGGGAGAGCACTGAAGATAAGTATCGATGTTCTATCGATGTTCTATCGATTAGTGGGTGCTCTATCGATGTTCGACAAGTGTCGAGGAAATCAAGGAAACAAGGGAAAATCTCACACCAAGCGACTGCAAGGATTACTAGAGATGTGTTCGAGATGTCAAACAGGGAGACGAACCAGGCGAGACCTCAGGGATAATAGGGAATGGATTTCGAAAGGGGTTTGAATCTCAGCAAGGGATAATAGAAAAGGAATCGACAAATGAGGTTGTTAAGGAAAGCAATCTACAGGCATGGGGAGGCAAGTGACACTGAATCTCGTGAACTTTACATCAACAGAGGTTAGAGGTGGCAATCCTAAAGGTTAACGGTGTCGAACGAGAGCCCAACTAGATAGAGCTTTGGTGTTGGACCCAGGCTTTCATGAAGCTGGTATCGAGGCTGTAAAGTATTCACTAAAGAGTGAACACTGATCAAACAAAGAAACTGAACATGAAGAAACAAGAACAGCAACTAAAGAAAGAAACTAAACTTATATTGAATGAATTGAAATGGTTACAATGAATGTCATATATATAGACATTCTTACAACAACAAACTAACTGTTATAACAACTTTACAACAACCTCCTAACTGTCCTAACTAATTTACAACAAACTAACTGAAATAACAAACATTTGTTACAACTGAATTAACCATAATCAAACTGCCCTGTCTCTGTCTCAAGCTGTCTAGACATCGATGCTTTGTTACCAACAACAACATGTATGTGATATGAACTCTGATCTCTAACACTTTGATCTCTAACAGAGGCAATTGAGAGATACAAGGGGTTACACAACTACAATAACCACATCAATGAAGAAACCCAAAAAGTAAACACATCTTACTCACCAGGTAATATAACAACATCGACCTTTAGGAATGAATTGATTAATGTTGCACAGAGAAATGACACTGTGGGTGACGAGGCCCGAGACCTACAAAGGAGACTCGATGAGGAACCGGCTGAACAAACCAACTGGCTGCAGGAATGTGTTATATGGGGATAGAGATGTCGGGAAGAACCTATTGATATTCGAGAGGAAGACCAGTTTTTATGATGAATCCATAATGATGATGAGCCTGAGAGTGATGAAGAAGGCATTATTGAATTGAATGAGACATATAGTGAAACTAACGGTGACTTAGCTGCAGAGGGGGTATGTTGGGTATAAATAAATAACAGAGAAGCTAACAATGCAATGGGTGAGAGAGAACAATTTTTATTTATTTATTTCAACCCATACTACTACTCTCTTTACATTTCTCAACACACACATTACATACTTATAGACTATCACATTGACTTGGTCTCAATCCACTAACATAACATAACATACCACCAAGTCAATAACTAAAACTACCCATTAATAACTACCACAACTTAATTAATAACTACCCATTACACATGACTCAACATGGACACATGTCCCACTAATTTCACTACTAAACCTTAATCTAATTTGAACGAAAATCGTAAAATGGCGCGCCCCTTTTGCACCACAAATTCGAGTGTTTTTTCCTTCTCTGAATTGCAACTGTGTTGAGAGTTTTTTTTTTTGCTATTTGCTATTGAGATTTTCTGTCAATTGGTATCAGAGCACCAGAGCCAAGTTCAGGTTTGAACCATGGCAGAAGGGAGTGCACAGAAAACACAACCTAACCCAATTGTGAGAGTGAATGTACCAATTCAGTATCCAATGCTAACTGATGCAAACTACAATTTGTGGGCGGTAAAGATGAAGATTATCTTGGCAAATCTTGGTGTATGGGATGCAAGAGAGGCGAGGGGCTGGTCGGAAAAGAAAAGGACAGTAGCCGCTTTAGCCGCAATTTCCCAGTCAATACCAGACGCTGTGATCATGGCGATTGCTGAAAAGGAGACCGCAAAAGATGTATGGGAGATCATCAAGAAAATGAGTGTAGGGGAAGATCGCGTCAGAAAAGCAAGGGCGCAGCTTATTGAAAAGGCAATTTGATAGAATGATTATGCGGAAACAAAGCGGCATTGTTGATTTTTCCCAACACTTGATGAGTATAGTAGGTGAGATTAGGGCTCACGGGTGCAGAGTTGAAGGAGAGTCTTGTTGTAGAAAAGTTGTTCGGTGCGTAAGCACTGAGATAGGTTCTGCCAATTATTGGAACCATAGAACAATGGGGTGACACATCTATGATGTCCGTAGCAGAAGCGATTGGGAGGTTGAGAGTATTTGAAGAGAGTTTGAAAGGAGACAAGGCTGACAAAGAAGAAGATGAAAAATTGATGCTCACCCGATCACGGTGGGAAGCCTTGGCGCTCAAAGAAAGGAGAAGTGGAGAAGGATCGATAGTAAAGAAGGTGGGCGAGAAAAAGGATTCTGAAAAGAAACCATACGAGAAAATTTACAAGTCCAAACTCAAGTGTTTCAATTGCTCAATCTACGGCCACTTTGCATCGAATGCGAAAACCAAAGAAGGAAAAGGCAAATTTCATAAAGAAAGAGGAAGAGGAGCAAAGCACTACCGATGCATGAGTCGGTCAAAACTCAAGAAGCAAAGTGGTGTCAATGCTACCGACATTATGAAGTCTGAGAGCTTACACATGGGCACAATTACAGAAACGGGAGAAAGCACTTGGTATTTGGACTCAGGAGCAAGTAACCACATGACTGGCTGCAAAAGACATCTCACCAATCTTGACATAACTTTCCAAGGAAGTGTAAAGCTTGGAGATGGGTCGAAGTGACGATAGGAGGCGAGGCACGGTTGTAATCAAGGGACGCACCGGAGAGCAATTGGTAATATCCGATGTGTATTACATTCCAAGGCTGACCAACAACATCATCAGTCTGGGTCAACTCGAAGAGAGAGGGTGTAAAGTGAAAATTGAGGATGGAAAGTTAAAGGTATTCGACATGAATGGAAGATTGATCATTCGAGTCCAGAGAACAAGGAACAGGTTGTACATTCTCAAACTTGATTTAGTAAATTCTGTCTGTTTGAAAACAAGTGTTGAGATTGATTCACAGAGGTGGCACGCGAGGTATGGTCACATTAATTTCCAGTCCTTAAGGAAGTTGAGTCAAGAAAATATGGTGGAAGGATTACCAGAAATTGAATGCAAAGAAGAAGTTTGTAGAGGGTGCATGGTTGGCAAGCAACGCAGATCACCATTCCCTGATGAAGCAAATTTCAGAGCAAATAAAGAGTTGGAGCTAATTCATGGAGATTTGTGTGGGCCAATTAATCCTGCAACCCCAGCAGGTAACAAGTATTTCCTCTTACTAGTGGATGATTTTAGTAGGTACATGTGGATTCAGCTGATACAAACCAAAGATAAGGCACTCGTTGCATTTAAGGAAGTAAAGGAGGTCATTGAAGTTGAAAAAAATACAAAGGTAAAAGGTTTTAGAACTGATCGGGGAGGGGAGTTTAGATCATCTGAATTTGATGAATACTGCAAATTGAAAGGAATTAAGAGATTTCTTACTGCACCATACTCTCCACATCAAAATGGAGTGGTTGAAAGGAGAAACCAAACCATTTTGGGAATGGCTCGAAGCATGATGAAGAGTAAAGAAATCCCTTCAGAATTCTGGGGAGAGGCAGTGACTCTTGCAAAGATACATATTAAATCGAGCACCAACAAAGAGTCTGGAAGGAATTACACCATATGAAGCATGGAACAATAGAAAGCCCAAAGTTAATCACTTCAAAGTGTTTGGAAGTCTGGTGCACGTAAAAATAACAAATCCTCATCAGTCCAAACTTGAAGATAGGAGTGCACTAATGGTATTTTTAGGATATGAAAAGGGGTCTAAGGCATATCGGGTGTACAATCCTAACACCAAGAGAGTACATGTGACAAGAGATGCGGTGTTTGAGGAAAAAAAGAAGTGGGACTGGAGGATAGAAGAAGATGAACAAAATGGCACTTATAGTGCTTTGGTTTGATGTAGACCAAGGAGGTACAAAGTGAGTGGTGGAAACTCAATACCAACTTGGAGAGAATGAAATGAGGCGTAAAGAAGGTTCGGCGTCACCAAATGCAAAGCACTTAATTTGTTTCAAATGGCACTTATGATGAATTTGAGGACTCGAAGAAGAATCACATGGAACACCCAGTGAGATTAAGGAGCCTAGAAGAGATATACAATGAAACACAAAGGTTCAATTAAACTACACCGACGTATGTTTAATTGGAATGGAGGAACCAAGAAACTTTCTTTGATGCACTTAGGGATGAGAACTGGAAGGAGCGATGGTGGATGAAATTAAAGCAATTAAAGAGAACAAAACCTGGAGTTTGGTGGAACCAGTTGGTGGTCAAAAAGTCATAGGGCTCAAGTGGGTTTTCAAGCTAAAGAAAGATCTTGAGGGTAAGTTGGTAAAATACAAAGCACGCCTCGTAGCAAAAGGGTATGTGCGCAAAGAGCAAGGGATTGACTTTGAAGAAGTTTTTGCCCTCGTAGCAAGGATGGAGACAAGACGTTTGATTGCAAGCAATTGATGCATGCAAGGGTGGCTATTGCATCACATGGATGTGAAATCGGCGTTTTTAAATGGAGAATTGAAGGAAGAGGTGTATGTCTCACAGCCGCCGGGCTTTGAAGAAAGTGGCAAAGAGCATCAAGTGCTGAAATTGCACAAGGCACTGTACGGATTGAAACAAGCTCCAAGAGCTTGGAACTCGAAGTTGGATAGTACACTGAAGACGATGAATTTTGAAAGAAGACAGCTGGAACATGCAGTGTACAGGAGAAAGAAAGAGGGAGAAATTACTTTGGTGGGAGTATATGTGGATGATTTGTTGATCACTGGTACTAGTGAAATAGAGATTGAAAATTTCAAATTGGATATGATGAGAGAATTCAAAATGAGTGATTTGGGCTTGTTAACTTACTATCTCAAGATAGAGGTAAGACAGACTACGGCATGATAACTTTGTGTCAAGAGAACTTTGCTCGAGAAAATTTTGAAAGAATGTGGAATGGAAAAATGCAATCCAAGACTAGCTCCTATGGAAGCCAAACTCAAACCGAAAGCAAGAACAAAGAACTCAAAATCAGTGGATCAAACCAAATACGAAGCATTGTGGGTAGCTGCGATACTTGTTACATACTAGGCCCGACTTGGCATATTCTCGTGGGAATTGTTAATGGTTCATGGAGTCACCCAAAATTGAGCACATGATAGTTTGTGAAGCATATTTTGAGATATATAAAAGGGACTACAAACTGGGTGTCGCTATGTTAAGAATACCAAGGAAGATCGAAATTTGGTAGGGTTCTCGACAAGTGATATGGTGGTGACTTGGATGATAGAAAGAGCACTACAGGAGTGGTTTACTTTTCCGGGGACAATCCAATTAGTCGGCTTTCAAGGAAATGTAGAAGGTGGTCGCTTTATCCTCATGAAATTTGAATACATAGTCTTTGCAGATCGGCGAAGATGCCAAGGAGTTTGGCCGAGTCCTTACGCGTGCACCTCTTGTGCGAGGAATCACATATTTCAACAGGGTATAAGGATCTACCTGCAGTAACTTTTTTGATAGGGAACAATCTATATCGGAAGAAACGCTCAATCTGGGACATGACGGAGATGAATGGAATAATGAACAGGTACAGGTGACTACTTTGGGAATTGAGGCATTGCGTGAGGGGCAACAGTGTGAGGTATACATTAATATGGGGTTAAAGGCTGTGAGAAGGTTGTTTGATTCATCAAAGACATACAAGGATGACGATGGGTCATTGGAGGTATACTAGCAGACTGAGCAAGGATTGGCAGAGAGAAATGAGGATGTACAAAATCAGAGGGAGATACTTGCGAGCCCGACATAGGATATAGATGTTGTCCCACTAGTAGTGGACTGTGAATTCATGAATTCATGTGGACTTGTCCTCGCCAGAAGAATTCTCATTCCCACGGAGAGAAAGAGAAGCAGAATCCACTGTGAGATGAATTACGAGAGGCCTGATATGAGACATATATTCTATTTGTTCGAGTGAGTGATTGGTGATGGGTCCTTGCAAATGATCCAATGAAGATGCTGACATGGAACGTTAGAGCAAAGTGGGTGGTGTATGGTTTTGATGGCGTACCGATTTGGAGGACCAAAAAGCAGTGGAGCGCGATTTTATGTCAAAAGTTACATGATGCTTTGGAAGAGGTTTTTATGCAATAGGGTTTTTATTTGTCTTGATGATTGGGTCGATATGCATAAAGTATGGTTGCCTTGTGTGTGAACAAGGATGGTGGAGTACAATTGCATCTCAGGTTCTGTGCGTGAACAATTGGTGGTCTCAAGTCTGATGTTTTGCTTCAGGGAGTTTTTGTATAATTCGGGCTATTTTTTGTGTAGTGTAGGTCACCCTTTTTTGTAGCACTTGTACATTTTTACATTTTCATATATATATATACACACAAATACAAGGAGTATCGCCTCCTATTACTCAAAAAAAAAACATGGAACGTTAGAGGACTTGGAGCAGCGAGTAAAAGAAGAATAGTGAAACAAGTGGTGCAGAAATACAACCATGACGTATTAGTTTTTCAAAAACCAAGTTGGAGGAAGTTGGTCGTGCAATAATCTCATCTATGTGGGAAGGCTTGCCTTCCGTCGGCAGGGAGGAAAGGGGGATTGTAATAGTTTGGGACGTGAGGAGGGTAAATGTAGGGAGTAACTCGATGTTGTCTTTCTCGATTTCAGTTCAAATAATGGAAGAGGAGGGGATAGACTGGTGGGTATCTACAGTGTATGGTCCTAGTAACATTGTAGGCTGGGAAGAAATAGTGTCCATTTGATGGCATTATAATATACATGTGAGGAGAAATTATTGGAAGATATAAAAATGAACTTTCATTTCCACCTTTTCTCTCTCTCTCTCAAATAATCCGAAAATTTGAGATAAAAATGCAAGGATTTGGAGAACCAAAAGTGATCATTTAAGGAACTTAGAAGTTGTTTCTAGGCAAGGTAAGATCCACTATCACCTCAACTTTTTTCATCTTTTGGTACCATTTTTGGAGTGTTTGTGGGAATCCAAATGTGGTTTGTTGTGACTATTTTCGATGGGTTTCAAGAGCTATGAACTTGATGATATATATGTGAGTATATGTTGTTGTGGTTGTGGTTTTCAAAAAATGTACAAAATGTACAAAAAGCTTTTGTTCATGTTGCGTGTCGACGTGGGCCCGAGGTACCAGCTCGTGGGGTAAACGTAACTAGTTAAATTAGATTGCATTAAAATGATATATGATTAGTGGTGTTAATGTGACCACATCTACATATATATATATATATATATATATATATATATAAATGAGATAAAAATATATACCCTTAGATAGACATTTAGATTCACACACACACATCTCTAGAAAGGTTGTCAAGTATTGGAATCACTTGAGGGTGACACAAGGGATAAGTGTGGTGTTGAAGATCACAAGATGAGTCTCGAGATACGTGTGTGGTTTGAGATGTGTGGCTCACATTCAAGCCAACCCAACTATATATATATATATGGGTTAAATGAATCAAAGTTCAAACTTATCTCATTTTGATATCTAAAGTCGGTGGAGGGAGAGATGGAAAAAAGAAAAAAAAAAAAAAAAAATTGGAGAACATTCAAGAAAAATAGGAAAAATTTTCGAAAAATTATATTTCTACAAAATAAATATAAAATAATGAATTTCGATGAAAAATAAAATATTTAGAATTTCGGACGAGCATTTTACGGGGGGTATACCTCGAAAAACGCAAAATGGGTCGATTGCCCGAAAATAAATATATAAAATTTTAAAATTTGTCTCGACTTCGATTTAAACTATAGTGTTATATTATTAAATGTTAGAGAACTAAGTGGAGAACTCATGCGTTTGGGCATGCACATCGAATTATCGAAGGATTGGATAAACTATGACAAGCTTGTGTATTGTAAGTACAACTGTGAGAATTTTATATTTCATTTCATTCTCTTATTGATTTATTAGTCTCTTGGTAGACATTACTACTTGAACTCCCACATCATGTTGTTCTCGTAAAAACCTACGAAAGTGTGCGGATGAGGGCCGCTCCGATGTTCTCAAAGTAGATCACCAAGTGTTGGCGTCTTGCCCTTGCTCCGCTGCAGATCCGCACTCGGTCAAACACGAGAATGTCGAGTCCAGTAAGTAAAAGCCTAAAGGATCTAAACAATAATTCAAAATAAATAAAGCATTCTAAAAGTCATGCGGATAGAAAGAAAGCTATATGAAATGCATGATAATAAGACTGTAAAAATGAAAGTACAACGAGAAATGAGTGTCAAAGGAAACAATAGAGAGGTGCCCAAGTAGTCTAAGACCACCGAGTGCGGGTGCTAGAGGGTCGGGGTCATAGATTCGCGACAACGCCATGCAGACTCAAGTCCTAGGACGCGGCGTCGCCTGTCTGTACTTAGACCAACGCGAATGAGGGATATCAACGGTGCCCCGATAAAACACATCTCATTCCGACTAAATACTCAAGCGACTCGAGGTCATAGCCCCTAGTTGCAAGCTGGTAACCACTCCAATCAGAGACACTCGTATAACTCACTTGGCCCTCGGACACTCAAAAGTGGGTGGGAATTCCAAGGAATGGATACGATACAATATCAATAAAATATAAGCTCAAATGAACTATTGTGCATTTCCTAGCTGGTTTTACTTACTTTGAGCAATCGCAAATCGTTCACAAAACGTCTCGTCCACGCCTCGATATGTGCACTCAACACCCGACTATAGCCTCATAAGTCTCATGATGTCCATTTATACCATTTTAACAATTTTAGAGTCACATTAAGTGAATTTATACTATTGGATCATAAATTTGTAATTTTGTTTTTTTAAAAAAAATTGATTTTTAGCACCTTTTGAATTATACCAGGGTGCCCAATGTCTGAAAAAGCCTCAAACTCATTTTTTAGCTTTTCCTAATTTTTCATATTTTTTGGGATTTTCTAGATTTTTCCATAATTTTTATCTATTTTTATCTATTTTCTGTAATTTATTTTTATAAAAAAATTAATTTAATTTAATTTAATTTGAATTGTTATTTTATTAATGGGGTGGGTCCGGGTCGACCCAACCGGTCCAGATGGAGCCGTGTCGACACGGCCTACATGCCCAGTACAACATCAACATCAACATCAACCCTAAAAGCAACCCATCACCATTAAATTTTCAAACATTTTCCTAAAATTTCAACAATCAAAATTTGTCACTAACCTTGATTTCGTAAGCCGCCGACGAGAGACGCCAAGTGGGAAGGCTTTGCGAGAGAGTATCGACCTTTTGAGCCCATGGAGTGTGATGAGAGCTTAGTGATGGAAGGAAAAAATGAAAGGGTGAGGTAAAGAAGAAGCTCGTAAAAGGGGGAAAGGGTGTGTTGGTTTGGATTGGAGAAGATAGAGAAAATATGAGAGAAAAATGAGGTATGGGATGATGTGATAGGTGGTTGCAATGTGACCTATTAAACCCCTAGCTATCACATAATTCACATTACGCGTACTCCGCGCCTTCGTACACTCTCGTCACTACACGCGCACATTACGACCACCAAAAATATTAATTGGTGCGATGTAAATTAACAATAATATAACAAATTTAACACACATCACATAAAAATAAATGTTTGTACATCGATTGGCGTGCCCTAGATTTATCGATGATGTCCACGTGAGTTTGAGCTACGGGTCATAATCTCGGTGTCAACTCCCGAGGGTTGACCGAATGTGCCACATCAAAACGAGTTCGGGTCACGGTCTGAGATGCCACGTGACATGTGTTAAATTTTTAGGGTCGTTACATAGTTCCTACTGCAAGCTGAGACTTAGGGGGAGGCAACGGTATCTGAGACACTAATTGAGGGAGCTGCGCCAGTTGTAGTATCGGTAAAGACTACAATGGTCATTACACCTGCGACTACTAAGCAGCCAGCAGTGGCGTCTACTTCTGTGAGCTTGATGACGGTTGAGGCCAAGAAGATTAAGGGTTTTATTAGGTTCTCGCCAGGATACTTATATGGAGCTGGGAACCCAAAGATAGTCGGGAAAGGGTTGTTATCTTATGGCAGCTATATGAGTTGCTTCGGGTTGAGGAGATTGATCGGTCGAAATTATCTAGTTTTTGCTTGAGAGTTGAAGCTGCGGTGTGGTGGACTACCTACATAGCGACTCATCCTGCTGTTGCTACCTGGGCAGAGTCTTGACTGCTATTTATGAACGAGTATACACCATTGGAGGTCAGGGTCAGATTGAGGGAGGAATTTTTATCGTTGGTTCAGGGCGAGATGTCATCCACTGTGTACATGGAGAGGTAGAAATATCTATTGTCGTACTTCATTGACATAACATGTATCAATCGATCACTGATATATTATTTTGTCCAAGGCTTCGAAGAGAGGATTGCGAGCACAGTTGTATCTAATGGAGCTTGTACGCTGAAAGAGATTTACGACATGTCCTTCGCACACGAGACATACTTGATTCAGAGGGCTAGTCGATTAGCAGTTCAGAGGCTGCGATGCAGATTCAGCCTGCTCCGAGTTCTCAGTCTAACCAGAGATCAAAGAGAGATCAGAACTGACTGGGACAAGGCTAAAGACCTTGTTGAGGTGATTGGCAGTCTGATCAGGGTCGTAGAGGCGATAGATCGTTGTGATGACCGAGATAGACGTGATGATCGCCAAGCGGCATATTTTACGCTTATGCACTAGTTGATAAGCTTAGACAGCAAAGCAAAGGCATGATATATGTCAGAGAGGCCAGAGTCGAGGCCACGGTCAAACATAGAGTCGAGGAGTTCTGGCAGATCAAAGACTCGTGTGTGTTACCAATGCGGTTAGGTTGGAGATATTGTGGCAGATTGTACTAGATCAACACTACTACCACCACAACTGAGCAAGCCAGAGATGGGGCCCAGACTGCAGCTTTTGGGGTCGCACAGTCGGACAGGGAGGCTACCAAATAGCTCATTGAGGGTATGTTATATGTTTGTGGTGTTTCCATGCACATTATGATGGATTATGGTAGACACTATCTTTTATTTTTGGACGCATGTTAGGAGAGTTAGGGTTACCAACACAGATCTTAGATACACATCTTGTTCTCAGTATGGCAGTTGGGGATATGATTTATCCTAACCGGATTTGCCGAGATTATGTTGTGAAGATCGAGGGACATCAGCTACTAGCTGATTTGAGACTGTTATAGTACCTAGAATTTGACACGATGTTCGGTATGGATTGGTTATCATCTTATCACGCATAGATCGAATGTTTTAGCAAAATTGTGACGTTCGACATCGAGAGGATTTCAGAGTTTTCATTTGCCAGAGTCGTGATTGCATTACCTATTACTCGAGGCAGACTAGCTACGTCATAAGAGATGGAGGCATATATAGCTATGATTGAGCCAGTGCTTAGGATGATTATCAGGGTTGAGGATGTCCTTATTGTCTGCTAGTTTTCAGACGTGTTTTCTGATGATTTTCCAGGATTGCCACCACTGAGAGCTATCTAGTTTATCGTTGAGTTGATTTTGGGGACTCGACCAATCTACAGCAGGCCGTATTGGATGTCAGCGTTGGAGCACGAGGAGTTGAGGACCTAGTTAGAAGATTTATTGTAAAAGGGTTTTATTCACTATAACATGTCGCATTGAGGAGCTTCAGTTCTTTTTGTAAAGAAGAATGACGGTTCGATGAGGATGTGTGTGGACTACCGGAAGCTGAATTAGGTGACGATTCAGATTCGTTACTCATTTTACAGTATTGATGACTTATTCGATCAGTTGGCTAGGGCCAAGTTCTTATATTGACTTACGGTTAAGATACCATCAGTTGAGGATTTGAGTGGAGGATGTGGAGAAGACTGCTTTTAGTGCGCGTTACGGGCTATTCGAGTTTATAGTCATATCGTTTGGACTGACTAACACATTAGTGATTTTCATAGATTTGACGCATAGATTACCGAGGCCGTTTTTATATCGATACATCATAGTTTGTATTGATGACATCCCGGTTTACAGTAGGACTCGTGTAAAGCACGAGTGGCATCTCAAGAGATGTGTTGACGACACTGAGAGAGCATAGACTTTTGTAAAGTTTAGCAAATGCGTGTTTTTGTTGAGTGAGGTGAAGTTTTTGGGGCATGTCATCAATGATCATGGCATGTCAATGGAAGTTGACAAAATTCGGGCAATTATTGTCTGGAGAGCACCCGAGTTTACATTTGACATCCGAAGTTTCTTGGGTTTGGCATGATATTATAGGCGTTTCGTGCAAGATTTCTCGATGATTGCAACCTCAATGATGAGGTTGACTAAAAAGGATGTTATATAAGATTGGTTTTAGGAGTGTGAGGATGCTTTTTGGGAGCTGAAGAGGAAGTTGACTTCGACGCCAGTTTTGGCATTACCTGTAGCAAGTAGAGGTTTTTAGTTTATACTAATGCGTTAGGCACTGGGTTGGGTTGCGTGTTGATGCAAGACGGACACCCAATGACTTATTTTTCTCCACGGTTGAGACCCTACGAGGGGAACTATCCATTGCACGACTTAAATCTTGCGGCGGTCGTGTTTGCAATGAAGGCCTTAAAGTACTACTTGTACGGTGAGAGGTTCATGTTATTCACAGACCACCGAGTTCTCAAAGGGAGTTGAACATGTGACAACGGATATGGCTCGAGGTATTGAAGGACTATGACTTCGCAATTGAGTATCATCCGTATAAGGTGAATGTCGTAGTTGATGCCCTAAACAGGAGCGACATTGAGAGCCAGACGGTACTGCAGCATATGACACATGAGCACGGGGTGCTTGTGGCAGTATCGATGTTATGCGTGATAGAGGCTATCGCTGAGCTACAGATTTGCAGTCGGATGCGAGTTCCCACTATGTCTCTTGAACGGGTTGCTGAGTTGCAGAGAGCTAAGTGCCAGTATTTATATATTAATGGGCTGGCTCAGGATCCGAGGTGCACAGAGTAGTCGAGGGTTCAGACGCGTGCTTGAGACACAGGGGTCGTTTGTGGATACCACCGATATTGGAGCTCAAGGACAACATTCTCGTGGACTCACACCGATCGCGATATACAGTTCATCCTGGTCGGACCAAGATGTATCACGATCTGTAGAGATTTTTTGGTGGCCAAGGATGAAGGGTGACGTGGGTAGATACATATGGAGTTGTCATATTTGCCAGTAGGTGAAGGCTGAGTACAGAAGACCAGCTGGGTTGCTACAGCTGCTCATCATTCCTCAGTGGATGTGGGAACATGTGACTATGGACTTCGTTAGTGACCTACCTCAGACTGCGAGGAGACACGACGCAGTTTAAGTAGTTATCGACAAGTTGACGAAGTCGACACATTTCATACTAAAAAGGTGAGATAGATCAGGTAGAGGCTTCAAGCGGTGCATGATAAGTATAAGAAATATGTGGACAAATACCTTGAGGATCTGAGCTACGAGGTTGAGGACTTGGTTTATTTGAAGGTTTTGCCTGGAAAGGTCATTAGAGGTTTGACATTAAGGGAAAGCTGACACCAAGGTTAATTGGACCGTTCAGAGTTAAGGAACGCGTCAGCAAAGGTGGCATACCGTCTTGAGTTTTCACCGTAGTTAGCAGGGGTACATCCAATATTTCACATTTCCATGTTGAGGTTGGTTAGGTCGGGATCGATGCCTATGGTTGATGTACGTTAGATCGATGTGTGACTTGACGTATCATATGAGGAGCAGCCTGTAGAAATCATTGATAGGAGGACTCGAACTTTGAGGAATAGGGAGATCCTAAAGGTTTTAGTACGTTGGCAACATTATGGGACCGATGGACTTACTTGGGAGCTTGAGTCTACTATGCGACGACGATATCCCTACTTATTTGCTGGTAAATGTTTAAGTTTGAATTAAATTTTGGGATGAAGTTTCACCTAGTTAGGAAGAACTGTAACGGCCTGAGTTTAATTCGTCATTATTAATGACATGGTCGTAAACGTGGTTAACAGCTCAGACATTCGTGGGACCCGCAGCTAGGCTAGAACGCGTCTAGAGTTAGGTAAATAGTTATTTTGTGTGCTAATTTGTCTAATTTGAGATGTTTATATTGAAATAGATTAAACGATGTTGCGATGTGTGTATTTATGTTATGTTAAATGTGAGAGATTGTATGATATGTATTTGCTCCGATATGCGTGTCGACGTGGGTGTTGAGTAGGCTAAAAAATGAAAAACTAGGCCAAGGAAAATAATATACACATGAAATGAATTAAATGAGTTAAATAATTAATGTGTAATGCCCATTTAGTGGTTATGGTCATGGTAGTATACATTTGTCGCGATTTAGGACGCAAAATAGGTGTCGGAACGCCTGAGAGACGACTTATTGGGTTAAGGACAAGGGAGGGTATTACATTGGAGTCATTTTGTGTCATTATGGGCTAAAAATGGAGCAAATAGTGTCCATTTGATGACATTGGGATATACATGTGAGGAGAGATCATTGGAAGATATAAAAATCCACTTTGACTTCATTTCCACCACCTTCTCTCTCTCTCTCTCTCTCTCTCTCTCTTTTCAAATGATTGAAAAATTTGAGGTAAAAATCAAGGGTTTGGATCAACAAAAGTGATCATTTAAGGAACTTAGAGAGTTATTTCAACAAGGCAAGGTAAGATCCACTATCACCTCAACTTTCTTCATCTTTTGGTACCATTTTTTGGGGTGTTTGTGTTAATCTAAATGGGGTGTGTTGTGATTTTTTTGGTGGGTTTCAAGTGTTATGAACTTGATGATATATATATATATATATATATATATATATATATATATATGAATGTATGTTATTGTGGTTGTGGTTTTCAAGAAATATACAAAAAACTTTTGTTCTGAGCCTCGGTAGCGCGCTAAGGAGGTCACCTAGCGCGCTACATGACAATTAGTACGCTAGGTGGAAACATATAGCGCACTAGTGTTCATCTTGTCGAAGAACATCTAATTGCCTAGAATGCCTAGCGCGTTACCCAAAAGGCATAGCGCGCTAGACACTACAAAATTCAGAATGTTTATACTAATCAACATAAAATATATAAAATTGACTAAAAATCAATTATAAATGGAAATAGGCCATTTCGGGCAATAATTTGGATATCGAGGATTCGACAGAGCCGGACCGGGGTTATTTATCGAGACACGGAGTATGGTTTGAGGTGTGTAGTATCCCAACTGAGATTTTTTGAGCATTTACTTATTTTGGCTTTTGAATTCAAATTTTGTCTTTTAATGTTCTATTCTTGGTTTTGGTTTAAATGGACTAACGTCGAGGCTCTCCCTCCGTACCATTTCTGTGTGTATGTTCACTAGGCCATAACACGTGTGTCAGGGATCTCGGTGAATAGTTCGGCCGAGAGTCGCGTCGGGGCAAGTGTAGGTGCGTCGTAGGTTCTACGCTGACCACCTAGCGGATCCAGATACTGGCCTTGCTTGAGTAGTACTCGACGGTAGTATTTTGTGGAGAGCCCAAAGTATGGCACTAGTCTGACCTTAGGCTCTTGGAACACACTTTGAGCTTTCACTATTACTTATCCATGCGATGATCACAGTTGCTAGTATTTATTTTCGCATGTTTATTTAATAGATTTGTTTAAACTCCAGTATTTACTTTCAGTATTGCTCGCTTAATCTCCTTGGGAATACTCACTCGAACTCGTCATTTGCCTTTTGTAATGGCTTGAGTGCATATTCGAGTACAAGTCGTGGCAAGGGCAAGCTTGCAGAGTACTTGTGATTTAGAGATATTGAGTCATACTTGTACATTTGTATTATATGTATTTTGTCTTTATTTTGGAGATTTGGGATTGTAAGACACTTCAGGACCCTATATTTTTATATTTTGAGACCTTTGAGGTGTATTTTTTTATCTATGATGACATATGGGTTTTCCACACTAGATATCCGAGTTAAAAGCATGAATTTGATGTTTAATATTTTATTTTGTCATGTTTAAAAACTTATGTTGTGGTTTATTAAGGATTGAAACAACATTATAACAGATGACTTGAAGTCATTAACAATTTAAACAGTAAACTGTTATTCATTGAGGTTAATAATGATTAAATGGTGGATGAGATTGCATGTGGGACACACTCGGCGCTAGTAGGCCAGCTTGTGGGCTCGCATTGGTCCCCGTGGCAGTTCATTTGAAAATGGGCTGCTAAACATGGAACTCGTTGATGCTCCTTTAATCAACGGGAAATTTACATGGTCTAATCTTAGGGAGAACCCGACCTGTGCGCGACTAGATCGGATCTTGGTAACCAAGGAGTAAGAGGAAACATTTACCTCGAATCACTACCCCGTGATTCTTGAGACAAGCATTGTATAATGGGGACCTACCTCGTTCTGTTTCGAAAACATTTGGTTTGAGAATAGGGGTTTCAGGGAGAAATTCAAACTATGGTGGCAGAATAATGGGACATACAAGGGCATTGGATGCTCTTTTATGATGAAATAGCAAAAGTGAATGAGAATATTCTCCTATGGAATGCAAATGACTTTGGAAAACTCCAAAACCATCAAAATGACTTAGCTCGAAGCATTAATAGTCTAGATAGGATGAAGAATGGCCTGGGATGGAATAATGAGAAGTGGGAAGCAAGGTGAGGACTAAAGCAATAACTTGAACATGTTTGGTGCTCGAAGGGAGGATGACGCACCAAAAACTCAAGATCAAATGGGTAAAGGTGGATGATGCAAATACTCGATTCTTCCACCAAATGTTAAGTATGAGGAAGTGGAGGAATGTTATCGATCGCATTCGAGATAATTCGGGAAATTTTATCGAAAACCCATTGTTGGTGGAGAAAGTCATTATGGATTTCTTTGAGAACTTATACTCTTGCAATAGGGAAAGCTACTAGGAAGTAGACATAATCGATTGGTGCCCAATTGACCACCATATGGCAAGCTAATTGGAAAGGGAATTTACGGAGGAGGAGGTATGGAAATTGTTTGCAGTTGTGAGGTTGATAAGGCACCCAAACCGGATAGGTATACTATGGCGATTTACAAAGAATGTTGGGAGACCTTGAAAGAAGACGTTATGGCGGTCATGCGGTAATTCTTTAGAAATAGTGTAGTGAGCACCATTATGAATCATACACACATTTGTTTAATTTCGAAGGGGAATACTTCGGGACATGTTTCAAATTATAGACCTATAAGCCTAATTACATCCATGTACAAGATAATTACAAAGGTGTTGGCATCAATGCTCCGAGAAGTGTTGAATCATACAATAGCTAAAGAACAAAATGCATTTATGTCGTGGTGTCAAATGCTTGATTTGGTCCTTATGGCGAGTGAAGTGATCAAATATGTGAAAAAAAAACCATAAAGGCTTTGTCGTTAAACTTGACTTTGCAACGGCATACAATTGTGTAGGTTGGATGTGTCTTGATCATGTTTTGGAGAAGAATGGCTTTGGCACTAGACGGAGGCGGTGGATTGAGGGTGCATCTAATCGACAAACTTCTCTATCATGATCAATGGTCATCTAAGAGGGAAGTTTTTTATACAGTGGGGCTTAAGACAGGGGGACCCATTGTCTCCATTTTTGTTTATTATAGTGGCGGATGCGTTAGGTATAATGATTGATATGGAAAAATCTCATGGTATAGTTAAGGGTTTGATGATTGGCAGGGATGAGGTACATGGTACATGTGTCCCACCTACAGTTTGCAGATGATTCTTTGTTGTTTGCAGATGGGAACAATGACGTTACCAAAAATGTGATGAGAGTGGTGAATGCATTTTGCGGTATTTCGGACTTAAACTAAGTCTTCAAAAATCATAACGTATAGGTATAAATGTTGATGTTAGCGAGATGGGAGCCACAGTAAGGGAGGTTGGGTGTGTGGTTGGGAATGGCCCGTTAAATACTTGGGTATGCCACTGGGAGGGTGTTAGCATAGGAGGGCGTTTTAGTAAAGAGTATCACTAAAAGGCTAGAAGGATGGAAGGGGGTTGTATGTCGAAAGGGTTGACAACGACTCTCTCGGTCTTGGAGCTTTGCCATCGTTTTTCATATCACTTTATCATATGCTGGAGGGCGTTGCCGAGCTCAGGGAGAAGTTGATGAGACAATTTCTATGGACTAAAATGGGGTCGGATGCCTCGTATGGTCTTGTTGCATGGGAAGAAGTTATGAAATCCAAAAACTAAGGAGTCTTGGTGTGCATTAACTAAAAACGATGAATAAAGCTCTATTAGCAAAATGGTTGTGGCGCTTCCAACAAGAGAAAAATGCCTTTTGGGCCCAAGTCATCCAAATTATCTATGGTACGAATGAAAATGATTGGACCGGAGTATAGGTTTAGTTCTTCATATCAGGCACCTTGGAAGGCAATTGCATCATGTTATGGGTCTTTCATGGAAAGGGTGACACTAAAAGCGGGTAACGGGAGACAAATTCGATTTTAGGTGGATAGGTGGAAAAGAGCTAATTTTTTGCAAGCGTATGTGCTGACTGGGCACCAATAGCGACAGAGGCTAGTCTATCGCTAAACAACAACGGATTTGTGATAGACATGTATGTGCTAGTTGGACTTCGATCAACAACATAAGTGTTTCTATTGTTGTTCAGCGACAAACATTTCTCACAAATCTGTTGTTGAACAACAACAAAATACCTAATCTATCGCTGAGTTGCAACAGCCCCTATCTGTCGCAGATTTGTTGCAAAGTGGTTTAGCAACATAATCGTACCAATTTAGCATCAGATTTGTTTGTTACTGATTTGGTTCTTTCTTGTAGTGAATACACATTTACTTTTTAAAACTCCATTAAAATCCTTTGAAATTTAAATTGAATACACCTCGATTTTAAAATCATCCAAACTCTTTTAAAATCTTTCCAAATCATCTAATTGAATACACCCCTCTAATACTAAATTATTTTTATTCTTAAGCTTAAACATACGTATTGATCGATTCATTGCTAATTAACTCAAACGAGTAAACTAATATGTTACAACATGATTTTATTGAGTGAAATGAAATAGATACTACGTCATATACTAAAACTCAAAATAACTATCTTTTAAAGGGAACTACTCTAATAAAAAGGACATCTACTTCATTAAATAAAATGTATCATTTAATATTCGATATTTTTTGAAAAAAAAATTAAATAATATATATGTTATATATAACACGTAATTTAATTTCATTTAGCATTATCAGTACTCAATCAGCCAGTTTTTGTAAACAGTTTCATTTGGTTGACAAAATTATCAGTTTTCAGTTAGCAACTACTAAATTATCAGCTATCAGCTTTCATTTATATTGGCTCTGTTTGGCATGTATAAACTAACTTAGAAGCTAGTTTATAAACTAGCTTATAATATACTTAAATAAATAAGTTGTGTTTGGTTAGCAACTTATTTTCAAAATAAGTTAGATGATCAGCTACAATCATAAATGTTATCCCAAGTAGCATTTCATTTTTAATACGTCATTTTAGTTTTTTGTTCCAGTTTTGCCCATTTTTTTTCTTTTTGCCCATGTAAATATCTCGATTCTTAACTAAGAAATAATGAATGCTCATTTATTCTTTTGGAGACAAAATAGCAAAAATATATAATAAAAAACTCATGTAATGTGCAACTACGACGGTGCAACAATGATAACATAATAGTGACAATATATACCTTATATGCAACGTAACATGATAAATACATTTTGATTAAAAAATGATAAATACATTTACAAAATTAACATCACTTAAGATTATTATGGTTTACAATATTATTAGTAATAGATATTTAATTGACCAAAATAATATATAAATACTTATTCAAGTAACATCACTTAATATTACTAACTTACTACATGTGAATTCGGAACACTATTATTTTAAAAAAAATCGTTTAACATAAACACATGAGACATGACATGTTATGATTACTATCTAAAAACATTAATATTATGTTATTCTACATATATAATAATAAATTTATTTGTATATGTTAGGTAAATAATAGTTAATATAAATATATTTTTAAGAACTAAAAAAAATTCCTTTTATGTCATTTTGCATTTATTAGCTACTTGATCAGCTATTTTTTCAAATAATTTTAATTGACCAGCTAGATTATCGGCTATCAGTTACCACATTTTCAGCTTTCAGTTAGATTATCAGCTTTCAACTAAATAATTCGCTATCAGCTAGATTATCAGCTAATGTTGTCAAACAGAGCCATTATCAGCTAGTGTTGCCAGATAGAGCCTGTGTGTGTTGTTTGTGCGTGTCTTTTATGAGTTACAAAGCATTAGTTTTTTTAAAAATAGAATTAGTGGCAAAATATATGATAATTAATTTAAATTCATTGTTTTTTTTTTGAAAATCTACCATATATAACGTAAATATCTTTTTCTGAAATTAGCAATTTAGCATATAGAGTTGTTCTCTAAAATTATATGAGCACCGTTATGGGCACCCCACCAATTAATGAAGGAAGCCATTTTTTGTCATTCTCCCTCTAAATTACACTTTGATGTATATGACTCTATTGCCCCTTCATATAAACTTTCTCCAATCTCACAACCCATTTTCAAACAAATTTTGGGGCACCCCACTACATTGGTCTCTCATCTCTAACCTAAAGCCACGTATTTATTTGTCGGACGTGTATCGATTCTTGCGTTTTCACATCATCTGATAGCAAAGTAACACTGTTTTACAACCATATGAAGATTTGAATGAACTATTTTTTTGTTTAAAATAATGAAATTGATTATTTGGTTTGTCAATGTAGGGTTTGGTAAATTGACCATTCCGACCTTATTTCCAGCTTAAAATGGACGAATGTATTGTAATGGTGCAAGATGAAGTACAATAAGAGGTATTTGTTGAAATTTATTATGCTTTTTTTTTTTCTTCGATTTTTCATGTTCTCAGTCGAAGTTGCACGAGATCGATTGTTTCGGCCTCGCAGGACCGAGACTTAGAGATAAGTCTCGGTCAAAAGCCACTTAGACTTATTACGTAAGCCATGGTCATGCTGTGACCAAAACAAATTGTATAGTCTCGATATAAAACGACCGAGACTATTCTCTAACTCTCGGTTCTCATTGAACGAAAATTGGTTTTGATTCGCGGACCTGTACTATCGAAAATTTAGTTTTTTGGTTTTTTTGGTGAATTTGTTGTGCATTTTGGTTGAGTCATAATGTTACAATGTATGTGTTGCAGATAATGTCGATTTCAACTTTATTTCCAGACTACAAGGATGCATTTACTCCTTGTGGGCCATTCCCATCTAGAGAATCGACTATTTCATGGCTTCAAATGATTGGTCGTGAGAACAAGTTTGTGTTAGTAACAAAGCACTCTGATGCCGGATGGATTAAGAGCAGGGGAAGGGTCAAACTTGAATGTGAGAGGTCCGGTACATATAGGGGAATGTCACAAAAAGTATGGAAAACTAAAGCGGCAAAAAAAAATTTGATACCAAGAATTGAAGAAGAAAAATAAACGGTGAGGACTCAAATTGGTATAAAGAAATGTGGATTCCCTTTCCTTATTAGCATCAAGAAAAATGTTGATTATTTATGGTATGTCGCTGTCATATGTGGGAAGCATAATCATGACCGCGTCAAAAACTTAGACGACCACTCATTTGCAGGAAGATTGGATAAGGGTGAGCAGGTGGTTGTGGTGCAGATGACTAAGGGTAATGTGAAGCCAAGAGATATCCTCAACACGTTCAATCAAAGAGATGTTAAAAACGTATCGACAATGGGGACAATATATAATGCACGACAAAGATTCCGAATTGAGGATGCGGGTGAGAGGACTAAAATGCAACAACTATTCCCGATATGAATATCGTCATTGATTTATTTTGGTCACATCCTGATTTAATCAAGTTGTTACGGTGTTTCTCATCGGTTCTTTTGATGGATTGCACTTACAAAATAAATAGGTATCGAATGTCGTTATTGGAGATTGTTGGTATCACTTCAATGCATTTGACGTTCTCAGTTGGGTTTGCTTTCATATCATTGGAGACTTATGAAATTATGTTTGGGCATTTGAGGACTTGATATCCGTATTGGATGGGTGGCCTAAACCTGATGTGTTTGTTACGGATCGGGAGTTAGGCCTTATTAGTGCCATCAAAGAAGTATTTCCATCATCGTCTCACTTTCTTTGCTCTTAGCACATCAACAAAGTAGTATTGGCAAGACTAAGAAGATGTTTGGGAATAACGAAGGCTTCGCTTCATTTCATGGAGAGGTGGATGAGTGTGTTGTATTCTAAGTCGGATGCCTTATTAGAACTTAGGATGAATGACTTGCGTTGTGAGTTCGGTCATGTGAAGGGTCTTACTGATTACTTGGATAACACATGGGTGAAGATCTACAAGGAGAAATTTGTACCGGCATGGACAGATCGAATTATGCACTTTGGGGAAACAACGACACAGAGGGTTGTGTCTGCGCATTCCACTCTGAAACTACATCTTGGCAACAATCAGGTAAATTTTGAGACTTTGTGGAGAGTGGTTGATGGTCTTCTTAAGATCCAACATAACAACATCAAGGCATCATTTGAGCACAGTTTGAATGTAGTGCAACATGAATATTTTGATGGGTTTTATCGCGATTGCGTGGTTATGTCTCTCAAAGGGCGCTTAAGTTAATTAGAGATGAATTGGAACGTGGAGAGGATGTTAGACATGACTCTACTCGTTGTGGTTTGTAAGATACATACGACGCGTAGTTTTCCTTGTGCACACGAGCTAAACTTTCATAAATTTGTTGGTTCACCCATCCCTCTAGAGGACATTCATGTGTTGGCGAAAGTTGAGTATGATACCGAAATCATGTGGATCGGTCTGGGTACAATGTGAACGATGAGATTGAAAGAGTGTTACAAAAGTTTCACGCCTGCACTGACGACGACGATTACATCAGGATTATTCAGCAGCTTATGGAGATAAGTCGTCCTTCATCTACATCGAGAGTTGTCCCACTTACAAAAATAAAGACAAAGGGAAGGACACTGGGGTCTTCAATTGGGAGTTTGTTGAATAGAGGAAAGCAGATAGGATCAAAGAGGAAACACGTTGAAGACAATACTTCGACGACAATATTGCCTAGCGGATTTGAGCACGTACTATCGACAAAAGAGGCTTCTAGTTCGAGAAAGAAGAAAAATAAAGTGGGCCCTAAAATACATCGTACATTTCGGTAGACCCAAAGTGTATCTAAGATTGGTTATCCTCATTCCATAGAACTGGATTGGTTGCCATATGTTGAGAGCACTATTGATGTGATAGGCGATGGTAATTGTGGATATCGATGTGTTGCCTCCGGGCTTGGACTTCTCGATGTCGATGGTTGGAAGATAGTACGTAGAAGGATGTTTGATGAGATAATCGGGTATGAAAGCCTTTGAAGGAAGTGCTTAGAACAAGTTACGATAATGTCAAGACTGTTGTGCATTGTCCGGATAATCATGTTGGTGCCTCTTTTGACGAATGGTTGACACTTCTAGACATGGGCCCGTTAATATCAACGGCCTTTAATGTCATTCTAGTAAACTTCTTGCATGGTAGTTGCTTAACATTTCTTCCTCTATGTAATGTCCCACCGTCATCGTTACATAGTCGAATTATCATTGTCATGATTAATGATAGGAATATCCGTTGGGTTATGGTAAGTTTGTACAATTTTGTGAATTATGTTTTTTCATCTTTTGATCTTATGATAATAGATTATTGTTCTACTTTGTATTTGACAGGTGAAATTGATTGTGAATGCACCGCTGCCATCATTATATTCATTGTGGGAAAGGTATGCTAATGAGTGCGCTAAATGTTGGCGTGATGGATTCGTAATTCGAGAAATCGTGCCGTTGTAACTTTTCAAGAAGGCACGCTTTCTGTAGTAGATTTAGCTTCGCCTTAGTTATAAATAATCGTATTTAACGTTTGAAGTTATGATGTGTAGACTTCAATGTGCCTACAATCTTTGTGTTCAATAAATATGTATCAAAGTTAATAGTTATAAAAAAATTGAAGTGTATGCTTTTCGGTTAGCTAATATTGATATGTTATGGTTTGTAAATGTGCAAAAATTGACTCTCGGCTAAGCCGGTCCATGACTCACGCATACATTTCGTCTTTCAATAACCGCAAATTATCCAACCTTCTCGGTATGACACTCCCGAGAGAAGTGTTTCGCTATGTAATATGTTGGTTTATAGATATGACTCGTTGACCCGTGCACGACCCAACTAGACAATTCTCTGTTCCTCCAAGGCAAAAATAAACGTTTAGTTTCGTTCATGTATCCAAGAAATTATCGAGTTTATTAGCGTAGTTACAGTGGCTTATGGTCGATACCTTACTGAGACTACTAGGTTACAACATGATACAGTCGAGAATTCCACCATGGTCTAGGTTACTACATACCGAGAATATAATAATTCATGCAATTAGGTCACTTTACGGTATGCTGGAACTGATATTATGACATTATTTTTGTCACCAACTAACCGATCTGTGATAGGTGTTTTCGTTCGCATATAACCGAGACATTACCAAATTTTGTTGTCTACATAACTCTCGGTTAGTAGTCAACGAGGCTCATACGAAGTTCTCGGACGTATATACCCGAGAGTTATTGGAACATTTCGATTGTATGGCACCGATAATTTCATTCCAGTCTCGTCCCTGAAGAATCGAGACTCTTTTCTTGATCACAAAATGAACATGTATGTAAACAAGAATTATTAAAAACAAATCTCAATACTAAAAATAGCACCAAAACATAGACAATTGTCAAATATTTAATGTAAAACAATACAAGTTCCACAATCCGCCATTCAACATTCAAACAAGTCCAATATTCAAACAACATTCTAAAAATCTCTTAATCCAATAAAAACTAAAACAGCAAAAGTTCCATAATCCAACAAAAAATAAAACAGTAAAAGTTCCTAAGGCCAACGTTATACAAGTTCCCTCATTGCTTTGGCTTCTTCAAGTTCTTTCTCTCTGTATTCCTTGCCATACATTCTCTTTGGGGGGCGAGCATCGACCTTGGCGGTAGAGCATTAGCCGAAGTTGAATGTGTAGAAGTGCTATCGTGCTGCGACTGCCTAGGGCCTGCTTGGGTTGGGGATTATGTGTCGGTGGCGGCTGCGGTAGTGTCGGTTGCGGTGGTGGTAGTGGTAGTGGTGGTGGTAGGACCGAAACTCCTCCCCTAAAAGAAATTGACGACGTCATTCGCCATTTTCTTCGCAGACTCTAACGTACACAACTCAGTAGGGAGTCTATCCATCGTAATGCCACGTCCAACGCACGTCTATTACGTTGATGAAAACAAAAAGAAATATGTTAATGTAAAGAACTACGGGTTTTCAAGAAATGTCAAACACTTCTACATAATACTTATAACACATTCAATACCTCCAATGGCTCATTGTCAGCGATGGTTGTGGCAACCATGTCTTCATCTTCATAGCTCGGGTATATAACATCCTTTTTCACACGATCCTTTTGATCAAACATAAGGCATGGGGTGAGACACTTTAAGGAACCAAGATAAATAGTCCGGTGTAGCCAAAAACTCGAATTATGCCTTGTCACCGCGAACTTCAGGGGCCAACAAATGGCTACGCCAACGTTCCCAATTGTCTTGTTGGAACTCATACTTGAAAGAGTATTTGAGTGCATTTAGGATGTAAATAATGGGCCTAATAATGTGCTTCCAATGGGCGATTGTACGGAGGATCGGTGTAGTATAAGATTGCACGTGGTCGAGAAAGGCCTTAATGTGCTCAATGGGCGTCTCGGTATAAGATTGCACGTGGTCAAACTATCTCAGAATTCTCTCCGGATGGTAGAGCTCCACCATATTCGTGTACTTCAATGTGCCACTATAGAAGGCCATCGAGTGCACAACTCCATTATCCATGTAATTAACATAATGGTCCCAAGTGACCTAATCAAATATAGACAACCATAATTAGTAATCATAAACTAAATTTAACATTTACCAACAAGATTGGCTAAGTAACTCACCTCGCTTGGCCACAACCTGTCCAACATTCTCCTAATGGACCCAACATTGTCAATATTCATCACGGTCTCGTGCTTTTGAATCCATCTATAGACACGAGGTTGCATGTAGTCCATGTATTTTGCATTAAGTGTGGCGAGCCCGAGTTTGAAATGGTCATACACCCATCCCTGCAAATTCATACAACGTTAGTTAGTGGAAAAATGCAAAACATACTTCTAATTATTCGGAAAACTATGTAAGTTGATTTAAGAATATACCTCAAGTAATGCGAGGTAGCCGACAATCTGAGATACTTGTACTCTGGTGGCAGACTCTAAGTGTCGGTACAAGTAAGCTAATGCAGTTGCACCCCATGCATACTTTCCCACGTCATCCAAATCTTCTAGAAGTTTCAACAATGCAATAGATACCGAGATCCACTCTTACCCACAAAAATGGTGTAAGAAAGTAGGTACAACAAGTACGCCCGGGCTATGCATTCTACAAGGAGGATAAGTTGTGTTCCTCGAACCAGCTTTGGGGCACCATCGACTCTTCAACCAACATTTTTGCACTGTGAGCCCCTTGCTGATGTTCACTTCATCCTCAGCATCTTCAATGCTAACCCCAAGTAGTTTGGACACCAGCTTAATCGCATCCGAGCGAGATTCCTCGGTGTACCTCGCAAAGTTCTCAACTGCAACCACTTTGCCGTCACATGAATCTTTAACAGAATGCTCACATCCTAAGGAGATCAACATTTCACCGAATGGTAAGTGAAATGTGTTTGTCTCCGGCTGCCACCGCTCTATAAAGGTAGACATAACCTCCTTATTAGCCTTGCGGTATGAGCAGTCTATTAGCGTATTCAACCCAGACCATTGGATGATCCTCTGAAGACCCTCGGTGTCAGGGTGGCACAAATGTAAGTCTCATTCTTGGATATGAGCACTATGATTGATACATTTGAGTATCGGGTGATCCTACAACAACAAAAAAACATTTCATCAGCTATATGAAAACCATAAGTTTTTAAGTACTCCATTCAATGAAATTTTATATACCTCATTGCACCAAATCGCTAATGCGACATAATCTTTAAAGCTCTTCAATAATAATCCATCTAAAGGACCACCGGGGAAAGGAGCACACATTTCCAAATGCCCTTGTGACTCTCCTTCATTATGGCCACCTCCAGTACTAGTACTCCCACCCACATGGCGACGATCGGTACTACTAGTGGTGTCTGTCGGTGCTGATGAGTCACTACTACTAGACTCGATGCATGAGCCTCATCTTCCCCTCGGGCAACTACAAGCATTTTTGTCAACGCGTGTCAATGTTGGAACCCTCATTGCGCAATTAAACATTTTTTGCACGATTCCCAACAATCTTTCCCTTTCCCTTCACATCTACTTTCTCTTTCTCTTTTCGATAAGATGCAATCAGGAGTCTCGAGCCGCCTCGCCCACGGTCACCCCTCGAAACCTCAACACCAACCTCATCCCTAGTCACTGGGTTTTCGAATGAGCCATACCTGATAAAACTACAACATGTAAGCGCCTGGAGCAGAAATAGAAGTAAAATTCAAAAAAATAAGAACAAAATCTTTCATTTCTATAGTCTCGGTCAAGCAAGTTTGAGAAAACAATTAGAATTTTGGAAACGCGCATGCCCGAGATAAAACAATTAGTCTCGGTAATGGACAATCGAGAAAATCTTTTTCATTCTCGGTTGTACATTATCGAAAGGAAATCAACTATACACTCTGAATTACTCTCCTGATGTGGTGACAGAGAGCATTTGCAGCGTTACGCTACCTAAAACAATAATACATAAGCATAATCTTGGTTATGGATAACCGAGGCAACAATGTGTCTCTTTGTTACTATGTAATCGAGAGTTTAAGCACAACTAACCTTAAACTTAAATATTGGCTAACAATGGCCGAGATTGTTAGCATCTTCTCTAACCTATGTGGCCGAGAAAAATGGGTTCGAGAATTTGCCAAGCATAATCTCGGTTATGGTTAACCGAGACAACTATGTGTCTCTCGTTACTATGTAACCGATATTTTAAGTGCAACTAACCTTAAACTTAAATCTGGCCATGGTTAGACGAGAATGTTAGCATCTTTCTGCCCTGTGTGGTCGAGAAATACGGTTCGCAAATTTGCCTAACCTATCATACGAACCACACAAAACAAAAAAAATCGAACTATAATCTATCAAAATCAAGTTCCAACATACCTATAAGTTCTGTTGAAAAAACGTATCCTCACCGATTGGAACCCTAAGACCAAGCCCTACAACGTACCCAATGCAAACAACTCGAGCTCTCTAAATATGGAAGAAAACCCCAACGACAAACTGAGGAGATGCTCAAATTGACAGGGAGATGCTCAAATTGACAGAGGAGATGCTCAAATCCTTCTTGAATTTGGTGGTGGGGTGCACTTGGGGCAATTTCAAGATTTCATTCAAAATTTTGGGTGCTTTTGGTAAACAACTTGGTGCCTTCAACAGTTATGTGCCTTCATTAATTGGTGGGGTGCCCATAACGGCGCTCAATTATATTAAGCATGTATGTAGATGATCAACATTAATACTTCCAAAATGGTAGGAGTCGGAGCAAAGTTTTTTAGACAATTGAATGATAAGATAAAAATATCTAGTAATCTGTATGTTTCAACATTTTTCACTATCCAAGTCAAAGTTTATAATAACAAGAAAAAGTCAAATGATAGGACCGTAGGAGTAATCGGAAATTTTGTTGAAATTCTAACTATGTATAGTTTAATTTGGGTTTAGTCCCCCTAATTAGATGGAGACAAACAATAAATCAATTTTCCACGTGGTGGTTGCAAAGTATGGAAACGTGTCCTACTTTCCATGCTTCAAGAATCTACTTGCTTCGCAGCACCAATTTTACACGTTTCTTCTCTTCCAAAAGGCTCCTCCGTTCCCATGCTCTCACCTGCCCAAATCCCTTCCCAACTCCCCCTCTATCGTCCCTCCACGTGTCCCAAATAACATTCACCTTGACTCTTAACATCAAGAGTCGGTCCCTAAGTATTTAGGTTGTTCAAAATAACAAAAATTCAATAAAAGTTAATAGTTTTTTTAAAAAAAATAAAAGTAAGCATTAAGCATACCTAGCCACACGTCCAAAATGCAAAGTAGAATATAAATCACAAAGGGAGAATAAGTTGGAACGGCTACTTGTTTTGTTAAAGTAGAAAAAAAAATTTTAATTTGAAAAGTAGATAATAAACCATTTATTAAACCATTTATTAAACAACATTTTATCACTTAATTAATAGTATTTTTTAAAAACATCAATAGTAGTTTTTTAATTATAGAAAATAAAAAGTTTTTTTTTTATATATGTATGTATGTATATATTTTTTCTTAAAAAATAATGTCATGAGGGAGGGGCAAGGGCTTAGGCAGTTGCCTCACTCACCATTTCAGAGTCGGCCCTATAAACATCAACAAAGTCTCAATCTTGATTTTACTAGGGGTGCTACATGAATCACATTATTTCATTACATTCAATTTCGTGCATTTCGACATAAATTTTTCGCTATTCGTAATTTTTTTCAAATTATTTTAAATCCATAATTTCTAACGCATATATCAAGCTTAACATAGATTTGTTTTTGATAATTATTAGCGGTCCTCTTCAATTCTTACTTTGTTCGACTAATTCCATAAGTTAATCAGATATTTCAACCTCATAATTCGAGAAAAATTAAGTGAATATAATGTAACTATCACTTATCAAAAATCAAACTCATGCCTCAATTAGAGTTATGGTGCTCATTTCTTCCATACTACTAACTACACCATACGTTTTAATAAATACTGGTTTTAGAAAGAGGAAGTCGCATATAATTACTTTTAGTAGTTGTCATAAAAAGAGTCAAATAGATTTTTTTTAACAAGAAAAATAGATAGAAAAATATGTAGAGACTTCAAAGTAATACCTGGTAAAGCACTTACTACCCAACATAAGTTAATAGTGCTTGATATTAAGCTAACATGATGACATAATATGAACAAAAAATTTAGCGACCCTAGAATAAAGTGGTGGAACCTAAAGCATATTAAATAAGTAGAGTTTAGATAAAAACTACTAAAGGAAAATGTTTGGAATCTTGACTTAGATGCTAATTCAATGTGGTTAGAAATGAGTAGTTGCATAAAGAGAGTGAGATCAAACGTATTAGACATATCTAAACGTTGGGACCACCAAAGAAGAAAATATGGTGGTGGAACGAGGATGTCCAATAAGCAATTAAGACTAAAAGATAAATGTATAGGAAAATACCTAAGTGTCAAGATGAAGATGTGTACAATCAATATAGAGAAGCTAGAAAACAAACTAAAAAGTATTTAGTCAAGCTAAAACAAATATCATGGAAGATCTATATACAAGGTTAGGTAATAGAGATTGAAATATATATATATATAGGCTAGCCAAATTAAGAGATAAAAATAAAAAGACCTAAGTCATGTAAGATGTATTAATGGACGAAAATCAAAATGTTTTAACGCTCGAGGATGATATTAAGGAGAGATAGAGAAGTTACTTCGATAGTTTATTTAATGATAGCCAAGTTGATACTATAATAGATGAAAACTCATACCAAGAAAGAAATGTAAACTATACACGCAATATTAGAATTATAGAAATTAAAAAGGCATTGAAAAAAATGAAAATAGGGAAAACATGTGGTCTAAATGAAATACCCATAGAGGTTTAGAAATACTTAGGAGAAATTAGATTAACTTGGTTAACAAAACTTTTCAATCAAATTTTAAAATCAAAAGGATGCCAATGGACTGGAGAAAAAGCTCGCTTGTGCTAATCTTCAAAAACAAAGGAGACATTCAAAGTTGTTCAAACTACTGGAGAATTAAACTTATGAGTCACATTATGAGACTTTGGGAGATGATAATTGACAATAGGTTAATGAGAGAAACAACAATATCAGAGAACCAATTTGGTTTGATGTATGAGAGGTCAACTATGAAGGTAATATTTCTTGTAAGACGATTGTTAGAAAAATATAGAGAAAATAAAAAAAAATCTTCATATAGTATTCGTAGATTTAGAAAAAACATATGATAGAGTTCCTAGAAAGATGTTCTTTAGTGGGTTCTAGAAAAAAAAGAGTGCATGCTAGATACATAGACACTATTAAAGATATATATGATGGAGTAGTAATGAGTATAAAGACATTTGGAGGAGCTACAAAAGAATTTCTCATTACGATATGACTACATCAAGGATCGGCTTTAAGCCCATATCTATTTACTTTAGTTGTGGATGAACTAACTAGATATATTCAAGAGGATATACCATGGTATATGCTATTTGCAGATGATATTGTCTTAGTGGGTGAAACAAAAGATGGAGTGAATAGGAAATTAGAACTCTAAAAGAATACATTGCAATCTAAAGGCTTTAAGTTGAGTAGGACGAAAATCGAATACATGCACTGTGCGTTTAGAAACACTAGACATCGAGATGACGGAGTGATAAAATTAAAGGGAAGTAGAAGTTCTTAAGGTAAATCACTTTAGATACTAGAATCAATCATACAAAATGATGGTAACATTGAGAATGATGTCACACATAGAATTCAAGATGGATGGAAGAAATGACGAAGTGCAACATGAGTGATTTGTGATTGAAATGTTGCTACTAAGTTAAAAAGAAAATTTTATAGGACCGCAATTAGGTCAACTATGCTCTATGAAAGTGAATGTTGGGCGGTAAAAGCAACAACAATTACATAAAATGAACGTAGTAGAAATGAGGATGATTATGTGGATGTGTGGTAAAACTCGTAAAGATAGAATAAGAAATATAGAAATTCAAAAACAAATATGAGTATCACCAATTGATACAAAGATTAGGGAAGAGCGGTTGCGGTGGTTTAGTCACCTACAAAGTCAGCCTATAAATGCCCCAACTAAAAAACTTGACTCAATAGAAACTGTAGAAATTCGACGAGGTAGGGGCATACCAAAGTTAACATGGGATGCATTGATTAAGAGGGATTTGAATGGTTTGAAAAGCTCACCATCAATTGCACTTAATTGAATACAATGAAAAATTTTGATCCATATAGTCGACCCCCATTAATTTGGGACTAAGGCTATATTGTTGTTGTTGTTGTTGTTGTTGTTGTTGTACTAACTACACCGTACCTTTTTAAGGGCTAAATTAACATACTTACCCCTATATGGTATAATTTCTTTAATTTTTATTAATTTTATTTAATTAACTAAGGTATTTACTACAAGGCGCCTTTGGAGGTGTCCATCATTCATTAATTTTCAAGTAACATTCACCTTGGCACGTGGCATATTATGTACTTACACTATCCAACGCCAGGGAGCAGGAGATTTGAGGTGGGACCCAGCTTAAGGATCTCTTCTAAGTATAACAAACCCAGGAAAGCGAAAGAAATCCAATCAAACAAGTCTCTCTTTTGTGCCTTGAACGATACTTCTATTTTTTTTTATCTTTTGAAACCAACTCCATTGAAATTGGAGTTTCGACAACAACAATTCGCACAAATCAAGCCAAGAAAACCAAATCGAATTCCCGGAAATGGCTTCAACTGCGAATCTCGTGCTCCCAACACAGCTGAGACCATCTTCTCTATTTCCAGAATCACAAAGAACATCCTTCTTCATCAAGAAAAAGAGGACCTTCTCTGTTTCTCCAGTACTGCTCTGTTTCACTACTACTCCTGATGATTTGAAGTCGATTTTGTTTGGTTTTTTAATCTGATCTCTTTCCGGGTAGTGTTAAAACCGATTGATTGACATGGGTTTTGAGTTAATTGAGTTTCTGTATTGATTAATTAAGGTTGCGAGGCTGTTTGGTCCGGCTATATTTGAGGCTTCGAAGCTCAAAGTTCTGTTTTTGGGGATCGATGAGAAGAGAGACCCGGGGAAGCTCCCTAGAACTTATACGCTAACGCACAGTGATATCACTGCGAAGCTCACACTTGCTGTCTCTCAAACGATTAATGGGTCTCAGGTGACGATTCATTGATTTATAGTTTGAAAAAACAGGGGACTCAGTTTTGGTGTGAATTGGTTTTTTTTTTTTTCTCTCTGTTGTTACTTGATGTGGTGTGTTGTTGATTTTGATGAACAGTTGCAAGGGTGGTATAACAGATTGTACAGAGATGAAGTGGTGGCAGAGTGGAAGAAAGTGAAAGACAAGATGTCTTTGCATGTTCACTGCCATATAAGTGGAGGCCATTTCATGCTTGATCTATGTGCTAAGCTTAGATTTTACATCTTCTCCAAAGAGCTTCCTGTGGTAATTACAGTTCAATTAATCCCTTGATCAAGTCAACGTGCACTTATATATTGTCGTCCCTGCAATATATGCACCCAACCTATGCAAAAACCTAAGGGACGACAATAGATGCATGTTCATGCTAGGTTAGAAAATCATTTTTTCTTTTATTACAAGATTACAAATAGCAACGTCGAAGTATATTTGTTTCAATTATAAGCTCACAATGAGCAAATATAATTGGTAGGATCATAAAACTTAAGTGGGTTACAGTAAATTTATATAGCCTAGATCTGAATAGATGTGAATAATGGGCTTGCTTGTATGATTATTGTGATCTACAGTGAATTTGAATTATTTCATCAAAATTCATAATGAACGTGGACTAAATAACAAAACCAAGATTCGAACCTTGTTTTTCTTCAGTAATAATGTTAAACTTTGACCATCATAAGTTCTAATTTTGATTGAAAATCAAATTGAGCAGGTGTTGAAGGCCTTTGTACATGGAGATGGGAACCTATTCCAAAGGTACCCTGAATTGGAGGAAGCATTGGTGTGGGTGTATTTCCATTCAAGCATTCCGGAGTTCAACAGAGTGGAATGCTGGGGCCCACTCAAGGACGCAGCTGCACCGTCCGATCATCATCATCATCATCATCATCATGAAGTGAGTGATGTGATGATCATGAATGGATTGGACGGCAACCACGGCTGGGGCATACCAAAACCCTGTGAGGGGCAGTGTGGCTGTTGTTTCCCACAAGACAGTGTGATCACATGGTCACAAGACTTGGGAGATCAAATGAAACCCAAACAAGAACAAGCCTTGCAAAGATAGGAAACATCACTTTAGATGAATATTGTGATCTGTCTGTGCTCTTTGTAAATAGAAATTAATGGATATTTATTTGAAGACCCTGATGAAAAATTAAACTTGAGGGCATTCAAAATATATAGGTGTAGATTGTAGCACATTGTTATTTGTTAAATAGGTGGTGTTTGTTCAATGTTGATTTGGGTATAATGAAAGTAGATTTTATTGTTTTCATTTGAAATTATGTGATGTTATTTTATTGTTTTGAAAAAAAAAATTTGATATTATTTTTGTGAAAAAAAAAACATAATCAAGAATTTTCATAACAGTGGATTATTGATAAGTTTTATGAAGTGATGTAAAATTATACTGACTGCATGTAAGCATATTGAAAGAAATAGCAAAATATTATAGAAAATCGAATTAAACGTATATTGTATACTTAAAAATATGAAAAAATAAATAAAAAAAAGAACATCTACATAAAATATGTCACCTAATAAAAAAAAATTTAAAATAGTAAAATAGAAACTGTGACATCATCATATCATGTGACAATTCGTAAAAGCTTGTCATATGTCACATTCTGAGACTTTTTTCACAGAAACAACTATTTTATATATATATATAAAAGAAAAGATTTTGTAAGTGATAAATAATTCGCGTACGTTTGATACGTGGTTGATACATTAATCATGCATCAAAGTGTGAAGAGGACATAATAAGTAATATACACTTTTTTTCAAACTTATTATCTTATACTATGGCTCTGTTTGGCAAGGCTAACTGATAATCTAGCTGATAGCTGATAATCTACTAGCTGGTAGCGGAAAGCTAATCAACTAAAAATTGTTTAGAATGATAGCTAATTGATTAGGTGATAAATGCAAAATGACAATAAAGGAAATATGACAAAATTAAGTATATTAATTATATAATAATATAATTAATTGTTATAAATAACTATGTATTTTATTTACAAAATACAAATTAATACCTTAAAAATAATTTATATTATTTAGAAAACTAAATTATGTGTGTCCATAAATGCTTACATGAAAATAACTCTATATTAATTTATACGAATTCGCAAAAAATAAACACATGTAAATAAAATACAATAAACGACTTGGATAACTATACATATACCTAACGCATCATCCATAATTGAGAAGCAATGTTATTGCGAATATTCTTCATTTCTAGAGAAGTATCTCTATAACTTAAAAAAATAATAGATTAATAAAAAAAAAACTAAAAATATGTAGGATAGCTCACCACTCGAACACTACATTAAAAAATATTTTTATAACATCTAAAAATATTTTTATACTCGACGTTGTTAAAACTTATTTAATATGTAATAAATATCTAACAAGATTATCTATAATTAAGAAATTAATGTGTATGATTTTTAATTTTAGTGAAATTCATTGTTTTATAATATTTAGTTAATTATTAATCACTATTTTTTTTATTAACAATATTAAGCTATATGTTAATTTTAAATTCAATAAGTTTTAATAACATATTATATAACTGTTGGTATAGCCTATAAGAGATTGAAATGATGGTTTCGCCTCTGAAAACTTTACCAGGGTATAATCGCGGGTTACTAATATTCGCGTGGTTCGTTTAAGTATTTTAGTATTTTGTTTCCACTAATTTGCTAAAAATAAGGGTATAATCACGAGAAAAAATTCGAACAGACTGATTTTCTGTTCAAATTCTACTAACCAAACACAACTTAATAAATAAACTAGTTTGTGCTTACCAAACAGAGCCTATATATATATATGATGAGAAGGTTGTTGTACCATCAAATAGTACTTCACACGTATTTATAAACTTTGAGGATGCGTAAAGATAGAGATTTTATCTCTTCTTCACACAAGGACCAAAGTCGCCATTTGTTAATGTTTTGTTCAATCCTGATAACACCACTTCTTCTTTTTTTTTGTCAAAAATGGGATATGGGAAGAGTACAGCTAAAAAAAGAAGCGTGAATGCAGCCTGGAAAGAATATATTCCAAATTAACTTTCTCTTTTCTGTTTTTTGTTCATTCGATGTAATCTAGCTTTTAATTCACTTTAAAGCGAAAGAAAATGGGTTGGAAAAAGAAAAAAAAAAAAAAAGCAAGGAAATGTGCATGAGAATATTAAGTACTGCAACCTCAAAACCGGTAGAGAATATAATAAAATGGTGAATTAAGATGTTACATGACCCATACTACTAAATCTTGACATTAATTTTTTATTGTTATTTTTATTTTGAATATTAATTAAGATGTTACTTGAACCGTGACATTCTTTTATTGTTATTTTTATTTTGATAATTATTAGTATTACAATCTTTTTCAGCCCATCTTAACGTTGATTAATTTGACTAATCACATGAAAGTTAGTAATCAAATGCTTCAACCAAGTAACCAAGAGAAATCAAAATATAATGTAGCTATCAAGAATCGAACTCATGATATTTGTCTTAATTTTTTTATAAGAAAGAAACGACACCTTACCCATTGTGAGTCTTGAACTCCCGACATCTTACCTAAGTAACCCCATACCAAATTAGTGAGTCATTCACTTGATCAATATACTTGCCTTATTTAAAGTAATGGTGTTTCTTTCTTTGTCATTGCACCACACCCGTCGGAGGAAATTGACATTTTTTTAAAATTCAAATATATACATATAGATATATAGAACAATAATTAAACATGCCAAATCTAACAACGCCAAACAAATTAAATGTTGTAGTCGCGGGAGGGGTAGAGTCCTGTCCACCACATATAACAATACTACTTGGGAAAAAAAAAAAGGGACCGAAATTAAATTAGGTTTTTTTTTCAACAAAATTAAATTAGATTAGCTTTGTGTTCAAGCCCCCGCCTTCAACGTGATTTTCTGTCAAAGTTGGTAAACTAATTTTACTTAGCTTAGTCTGTTAGTTTTATGCACTCTTAGACGAGAGAGAGTGTGACATAATGGACTTTGTGTTGGACTTTTTCTTTTTTTGGGGTTGGGGCCTGGGGGTGTCAAAAAGATAGCGGAGTTCAAATGCATGGAAAACGTGAGCTTTGATTGAGAGGAGCCAAGAGCAAGCACATTAATATGCCAAGACAAAATTGTCTAAATTGTCCGACAACTCGAAATTAAATGCAGATTTTTCGTGATTCACATGGAAATTAAATGATTTTATACCAACACGAAATTAAATGGTTTTAAAAATACCGGTTCATGTCACAAATGTAGGTCATTTAAAAGAAGGGTAGTGCTATTTGGACTCGTGAGTCCGGACTCAAGACTTTTTTTAATTTCAAATACATCCTCCAACAATTAATGAAGCAACCATAATCACTTGTAAAATTCCTTTGATACCCCTTAAATATTTACAAAAATTCTAAACACCTCCCTATGAGTCGGGACTCATGAGTCCAAATAGATTTATTGTTAAAAGAAAAGCACAAGACTTAAAGGGAAACAAGAGAGAAGATGTATACAGAGAATGTAGAGATTGTATTTTAATATTAGAATGCGTTTCCGAAAAAATGAGAATGATCATATGTACTTTTAACAAAGATTACAAACTATAATTACTTTGCAAAGTAAATAAAAGAGTACACAAAGTAGAACAAGTAACATATAGAGTACAAATAATTACATAGTTGATGTTACATATATATGTCATGAAGAGTCATCCAAATTATTTACAACACTCTCCCTTAAATGACACTCGTGAAGAGAATATTTTTCGTCAAAACTTTTACCAAAAAAAATCTTGTGGAAAAAACATTTAGTATAAAAAAAGACTACACTGTTTTTATCAATCTCGCTTTGTAGTATAATATTGTTTTTTTTTTTTTTTTTTTTTTTGACAAGAAAGTGATGTATGTGTACTATATCAAAAGTGTTAAAAATGTACATATAGGAACTTTCCTTCCACCCTTTTAACAAGTGAGTAATTACAAAATTTGATTTAGTCCCCACCTAACTATTTCCCCATTGTCTATCAAAGACGTCCCTGCCCCCTGCCCATAAAACTTTCATTCACCCACTGTAGCTCACTCGAAATGTGGAATCCGGGTTAGGCGCACTACTACATTCGTAAACGGGCAATGCTCAGTTGGCCCCAACTAGAGACTCCAAAAGACATAGAACTTTCGGCACGCCACAAAGTCCCTCTTCTCCCTTTCAACTGGTGAGCCTCAACATTAACCGAAGGATCATGCAAACTACTCGGCGTCGTCCAAATCCGTCCTACCTCTGAGGCCATCTCCATCCAAACCTGTTAGTGACCAGGGACGAAGCTAGCATCCAAGTGTGGGGAGGAGACAACTTACGAAAAATAATAATTCCAAGCTTAAAATGCTTATGATACTTTTTTTTTTGTCAAACAAGTGTTATGATACTTATTTGAATATGAAAGAAAATAAAGTGTCATGTAAAATAAGAGAACGAATCGTGACTAAAAAAATTAAGAGCATATAAATAAACTATATATAACTAACAAAATCTCAAAAGGCATAATTAATATAAAACTTGTAACATACTAAAATTGTAACGGCCCGTTTTAATCGATCCTGATTAACTGACAAATTACAAATTAAGAACATAAGCTCAGACCCACGTGGACGTCGCGGAAAAGTCTATGACACGCCTAGTGGGTGAAATATGTTATTTTTATGTGGCGATTGTTTATTTATTTTACTATTATTTAATAGTTCGCGCCGCGTTGATTGAGAATTACCTTTGGTCACGTTGTGCGCGTGTAGTGACGAGAGGGCGCGACGTCGATGTGCGTGTGATGCGAGTGTAAGGGGTAGTATGGGATTGAGTTGTCACATCACTCATCCCATCACATCACCAAACCCATCCCTCATCATTCACTTTGTCTCTTTCTCCAAAAAAAAAAAAATTAAAACGGGACAGAGAGAGAAGAAAGAAAGTGAGAGAGAGAGAGCAAGAGAGAGAGAGAGGAGACAAAGAGAGAGAGAGAGAGAGAGAGAGAGAGAGAGAGAGAGAGAGAGAGAGAGAGGTGGAGGGAACTCCGGCGAGGAGCACCAACGGTGCCGGCGGACCCCAACATCGACTCCAGCAGCGGCGCGGACGGCAAAGCCCACCAGCAGCGGACGACGGTTGGCAGCAGCGGCGAGGGAAGAGAGGAGAAAGGGAGAGAGGGAGAGAGAGGTCGCTGAGAAAGAGAGAGAGAGAGAGAGCAGCGACAACAGCGGAAGATCGGGGGCGGCAGCGACAGACGATGAGCAAAGCTGGCGGCACAGACGGCGGGAACGAGCAGCGCCAACGCCTCCAGCAACGCGACGCAGCTCCAACAACGGTGTCGGTGAGGCGACAGCAATGGTGGTGAACAACGTGGAGCAGCGGCGCGGTGGCGCATTGCCGGAACAATCGATCCCCCGGTATGGTTCGAAAAGTGCGCCAAGAATTAAACCTTTGAAATAAAAATTTTACAAATTTTGGTCTCACACTATAAATTCATTTAATGAGACTCTAAAATAATAAAAATTGTATAATTAGACACCAAGGACTTAGGCCACCATAGTAGGGTGTTGGGTACGTATCTCGAGGCGAGTGCAGGACGTTTCGAATGCGTTTTGCGATTTGTTTGAGGTAAGTAAACCCACGAGAAAATTAGTTAAAACTCTTTTATGGCACTTACTTTACTTCGCATTTCAATTATTCCATTGTGCTATTTATTGCTGTTCATTTACTGTTCATCCACTTTCATGTGTGTATGTGTGTTTGTCGGTCGGGCATGGCACGGACTCACACCCCGGGGCTAGCTACCCCGCACTGTTCGAGTAGTTGGCCATGTTAGGGTTATGCGGTGATTACTCTCCGCGAGACCCGTAGGTTGAGAGATGTTTGAAGTAGACCTAAGTCTACGTCATGGGTTCCTCTCGACAGATGTTTGGATGAGGTTCTCCCGTCCATGGGTTTCTCTCGTTCGACCGTGAGATGTTTGGCTAGGTGTTCGTCATGGGTTCATCTCGGTTTAGCTAAGACGATTCCCGGATGTCGACCAGGGTTCTCTGTCACGCTACACTCGTGTCCAGATTTGACTTCTCACTTACTTAAGTTCATGCGAATTTCTTTATTCTTGTCATTTATTTAAATTGCATGAATTGTAGCCATTTTATTGGATTTCATGAATATTAGCTAAGATTCTCTTGGATTTACTCACTTGGGATTTGTCATTGTTTTGGTGACAAATCGCAGATCCTACGATGAGCCGGGGGAAGGCGGCGATTGGCGACTACCTCTGATCTGAAGCGCCTCCACTAGTTTACTCGTAGGTGTTTGTATTTACATATATATACTTTTTGAAATAATTTTGGGAGACTTTTCCACCCGATACATGTATATTGACATCTATTATACATTTTTGTCGCCTTAACCGATATACATGGTATCCTTTTGCTGGATTTCCACCCAATAGATTGTTAATTAATTCATAACTCGTTTACATTAATTATATGCATGTTATTAAGACTTCCGCTAGTAAAAAAAATAACCTGAAAAGAATTAAAATAAACAAATTAAGTTGTAAAATTTCTTAACTTAGCATATTTCGATAGAATATTAATCTTTTAAAACAACGGAACTTGCTAAGTCGAATTACAAGACGGATAGTTCGCGAGCCGTCGTAGATAAGTGTGCGGTGACGTGACATGCTTGGTGACGTGTCTGGCGACGTGGCGGTACCCAGTTTGCCTCGGAGTTTGGGGTCGCCACAAAAATGTAGACCTTCCCTCCTTCATGTCACGAAAATCATTGATAAGAGAATTTATGTCAAACTCAGGAATTCTCTTTTCAATATATACAAGTAAGAGTCCAGAAAGATATTCATCATCTATCTTATTGCGTTGCATAGTATTGACAATTTTTATAGCCGAGAAAGATAGTTCTGTTGTAGTCGTTGAAACTGGAAGAGTGAGAATAAAAGTTATCACTCTATATACAAGAGGATATATTACCAATTTTCTTGTTTTCACCAACAATTGACATAAACTGGAAATGACAACTAATCGTTAAATTGGAAATGGTAACTAATCGTTGAAAATCATGAAGTTCACACAAATAACTAAAATGCTAAAATTATGTTCTTAACTGCATCATTTCATATTCAATAAAATCTTGCGGATAAAACTTCTTCACCATCTTGCAAATGTCATTAATTCTAAATAATTTACGCATCTATTTTGGATCCAAAACTGAGCTAAACATAAGCAACTCCACTGTATGATCACTAAATTTATTTTTTAACTCTTGCAAGTGAGTGTCAATCACAACATTAAAAATATCAACTCTGTAATGATGTCTGATTGTAAATTCATCTTGTTAATGACGGACCCTTCCTCTCCTTGCAACATATTTTGCATTAAGATTTGGAGTAGGTATATTGACTGTTTCACGAAACGATTTCACTTCTGCAATTAATTTTTTCAATTCTTTATCTCTCAATTTTTGAATCAACCCCTTAGTAGATGAAATAAGATGCATAACATTTAAAAATCTTATTCTTGACTTTGTAGTTCTCGACAAAGCTGATTAGAATAACCCAAAATAGTCTTCTTAAGATGCATGATGAAAACAAATTGAAAATAAGTTATGTTTTCATAAGCGGTGTCTGCATCAGCACGTTGAGTAGAAGTAGTTCCCTTATTTGTAGAAATGCTCAATAAAACTTCGCATATTGCACTAAACATATTCATCACACTACAAATAGATTTCAAGTGAGAGCTCCATCGAGTATCACCAGCTCTTTGTAAAGCTTCAATCTGATTATGTCCTTTTTCACTCTCAAGCATGTTAGTCTCAAGTAAGAAATCAATATTTGCGGCATGCGCCGTTTTTAATTGGTCATTCCATTAGGACGATGCACCAAGAATATTGACAATATTATTCAACTTATCGAAGAACTGATGGACTGGAATAACTTATTTAGATGCAACAACCAATGTCAATTGCAAACTATGTGTCATATAATGAACATAATAGGCATATGGACATTCATTTGAAATCAATGCTTGTAATCCATTCCACACTCCACGCATGTTACTTGCACCATCATAGCCTTGTCCTCTAATATCTTGAACATTTAGATTATGCTGAGAGAGGAGGGCAAAAATACAATCTTTTAATGTTTGAGATGCGGTGTCAGCAATGTGAACAAATCCAAAAAAACGCTCTTGCATTAATCCATTTTTGTCAACGAATCTTAAAACAACCGGCATTTGCTCTTTTTTGATGCATATCGAGCTTCATCAACAATTATACAAAACTTCGCATCATCGATTTCTTCGCAAATAACATTTTTGACTTTAGTTGCCAACACTTGTAAAATCTCTTTCTGTGTTATTGATGATCTATATGAAGCATTGTGTGGAGCGTTATCCAAGATTTTCGCTATTTTATCATTATAGGAGCATATAAAACTTAATAATTCCAAAAAGTTTCCACGATTGATTGATGTTTTAGACTCATCATGACCTTTAAATGAACAACCTAGAAATGCTAGGCACATAGCCGCTTCAATTGAAGTTTTCAAACGAAGTATATTTTCTTCCTTAGCTTTAGAACTGAATTTCTCAATTCTTTGCATGATGTAAGATGATTGGTTCATGAGATCTTCCCATGATCTTTCTGCATTTCGACATGGTGAAGTGAGATCTTTACCAATATGTGTCGACAATCTTTTACACTTCGTACCTTTTTCTATGATCGGGATCCATTAACTGTAAATGCGTTTAATCCGTAAGGCTTATTTTGAGTATGAAATAAATAGCACTACAAGTAAAATGCAGCATCTACACTAGGAGAGATTCTAACCATGAAGGAAATAGTTTAAACCATGATGCTTGAAAAATGCGGTCATGTGTATCTTTTGATTTCGGATAATTTAAGAGCATAGATTGTTATGGACCAACTTTAATATATGCTCTTCTAATCTCATTACGCTTCTCTACAGGTTATTCTTATATTTGTTGTCTTAATTCAGGATCACGTTCCAACAAAGTGCAATCAAGATTTTCATTGATTAGAAGTATTTCATGTCATTCTTTTCGAATCGACTTTATACATCTCTCCCTAATGGTGGAAAAATTGCTTCATCAAAGTGACAATCAACAAAACTTATTGTAAGCAAAAACTTTATTAGGGGCTCAAGGCATTATACAATTGTTGGAAATCGACATAAATCAAAAGTTTTCTTGGTAAACTCATTGTAGTTTTATTTAAACATATGAAATAAAACATAAGCTTTATAATTGAAAAACTCAAATGTAAGTTATTTTGTTGTTCATCTAAAATAGGTTATAAAGAACTTTGAATGAAATAAATATGGTGTGTAAATGTCTCTAGTCTCAAATCTAAAATCAGTACCTCAATTTTTATTTTATTTTTATTTTTTAAATCAATTAAATGATAGCCAATGTATAAGTTAAAAATATATAAATACGTACACATCTACTTGACCGAAACATAAATTGAAGATATTTACTATAAGATTGAATATGTCCAAATGTATTCATAAATAAATTATAAGCAAAAAATGATGGTTTTCACAAAATATTTACTTTGGGACGATTTAGCCAACAATTTACCTTGAGACTAGCAACGCAACTAGACTTTTCAGTTGATAAAATCTTTTGGTTCCGTAATTGATGCCCGCACATATTTTCAATATTATTCTCGTAATTGTTGATCATTAATGATCAAATTGATCATTTCGTTTTATAAATGTCATTAGATTATATGACGACATTTGTTTCAATATGCCTTATTCAAGTAAGATCCAAAAGATAAAGCTGGGAATTTAAATTCTTAAATGAAACAAAATCATACAGAGTAACTCCTGGATAAAGCATTGACAACATTATTGTTGTACCACATATTACATGCATTGACAACATTATTGTTGTACCACATATTACATGAACATTAGCCTCTGTTAAGTTTAGGTTCTAGAAATACTCTCTCTATTTTATATTATATTATGTACATAGTACAATAAGCAAGACATGCAATATTTTCCTTTTTTTAGCTCATGAATTGAAGTGTTAATTTTATCGAGCTATTTTCAATAAGAAAATTCATAATTTGTCTTGATTTTGAATGCATGGTAAGAGATAAAAAACATTTGGGTATAATGCATATGACAATATTTAAGCAACTTAGCCTTTCGTATGTAAGGAAAAATGTCACAATTATGAGCGCTTATTGTCAGTACTAATGTGCCCTTTCTAGTGATGCACCACTTTTATTCCAACTTTTAGTAGAATTGTCTATACAATCTTTACCATATCTTTTCACCCTTTCCACGTCTATAAATTTGTAATTGCGACTATGGTCATCACACGCAACATACGCTTCTTAATTTGAAGCTGAAACAATTGAATGAGAGCGATATTATATTTTTAATATCTCATTATTTTACTCAGCTACCATAAGACAAGAAATCAATCCTTATTATTTATTAGATTGATGTGTGTACTCGATATTTGTTGCAATAATAAATCGAGGCGGGCCAAGTGGCCTTCTTATTATTGTCTCATCAGTTATATTTTCACATAGCGTTAACATAGAGGTAATTAAAATTAGGAATTATAATTAATATTTGACTGATTAAATTTTATAGCTTGAGACATAGCCGCTCATTTTGAGCTTTTTTTGCGAATGATTGTGTATAACACACAACCTTGCATATATGTTTTATTCATTAATTATAGTATCTAATTTTTATGACAAATGATTATTGTCAGTAATATAGTAAGGCAAAAAATTCAAACATGGTTGACTAATACGTTGAAAAATAGAGATAAAGTAATTAGTTTTTCTCGTTTTACATAAAATAAATAATATACGATTAAATATATATATTCACAACTTGATTAGTTATATACAAAATATACTACTTGTATGAGTTGGTGGGACAACCTCTAGGTTGAGTGGCGAGACAAAGCCTACTTAATAATCATACCTCATCGAATGGGATAATTGGTCTCCCTTTTAATGTGTAGCTTTACCGGGGATAAGACTTATTCACTATCAACTCAAATTTATAGTATTATTTGTATTATAAAAATAAAAAATAGAGCATATAAATTATCGTTATTAACTTATGAGAAAAACTAAATGTCGCGTATTGACTTTTGATTTCTGATGTAGAAGATCGTGCAAAGACGAAACTAGAGAGCATACGTTCGCAATCAGTGTGATGTATATATAATATGTCTTGTATAGATAAGATGTACTTTATATTTTATAAAATATTTGATAATGCGTGACATTGTTACACGATATGAATTTGTCTATGGATAACTTGGAGCGTAGTTGCTCATCTTTTGGTTTTCGAGCTACATATTATTTTTATATTTGTTTTTATGTAAACAATGTATGCATATGTGATGCATATAGTAAAAGATACAAATCATTCATATGTATAAAAATGGAATATTAGAGTAATTACTTGTTTGGTAACTTCTTCTTCTTCTTCTTCTTTTTTAAATAAGACGTAAGAGTTTATAATATGAATTTATCTAAATAAAATCATTGATAAACATAACATGCCGACACATAAATATATGAGAATTAATTTGCATGGATTTTATTATATTTCATAAATTTATATATGATGGACATAACCTTGCAAATTAAGGACATAACTTTACGTTCAATTAAAGGAAAATATTATTTAATCCAAATCACCTTCAAACCCACTTTTCTTTTTTGTTTGGCTTTGGTGTGAGATAGCATAAAACATGCCTCGAGATGTGCACGGACACATTTAGTGGTATAAAGTTATGAGTAGCTACAATTTCGTAGATCTGCGAGACATCGAAGAATCAATGACAAAATTAAATTAGTGAAAAATCTCACCGAAAAAGAAAAATCAAGATTTACCAAATTTTACCAAAATAAGAAACTCGAGTCGGACAATATCCCGATTGCAAACCAACAAGGGGCAAACCCTAAGCTATAAATATACAAGTGATTGAAGGAAAACGCATGCTCATAATTTCAACCCTAACTCCTCCGTCTTCTTGATTTTTTGCTCTGACTTCGACATCAGAGTGCTCTTTCCGAACGTCCCAACTCCGAGTCTATTTTCGATGAGGATGTTGATGTTTGCCTCGAAATTCGAGCCTTACAATGTTCCAGATCATAATGCAGTCTTTGACCAACTAGGTTTAAACATAATGGGTTGCTTTTGATTTTTGATTTTTTTCAATTTTAATTTTTAATCTTCCAAAGCCTCCTGAGTGAGTACTATTAGATGGTCACGGATGATTATGGCTCTGTTTGGTAAGCACAAATTAGCTTATCAACTAGTTAATAAGATAGTTTATTTGTTAAGCTGTGTTTGGTTTGTAGCTTATTTTAAAAATAATCTAGATGATAAATTCCTAATTGAAACGCTACTCTTAGTAGCGTTTGAACCAAAAAGATGTTGTTTGGATTTTTTTCTCGTGATTATACCCTTATTTTTATGGTATTAATAAATTAATGATCTTGCAAATTAGTGAAAACAAAATACGAAAATATTTAAACAAACCCCACGAATATTAGTACCCGCAATTGCGAAACTAGCATTTCAAGCTCTTCTAGGCTAGACCAACAATTATATAATACATTATTAAAACTTACTGAATTTAAAATTAACATATAGCTTAATATTGTTAACGAAAAAAATAGTGATTAATAATTAACTAAATATTATAAAACAAAGAATTTCACTAAAATTAAAAATCATTACACGTTAATTTCTTAATTATAGATAATCTTGTTAGATATTTATTACATATTAAATAAGTTTTAACAACGTCGAGTATAAAAATATTTTTAGATGTTATAAAAATATTTTTTAATGTAGTGTTCGAGTGGTGGGCTATCCTACATATTTTTAATTTTTTTTTACTAATCTACTATTTTTTTAAGTTATAGAGTGACTTCTCTAGAAATGAATAATATTCCCAATAACATTGCTTCTGAATTATGGATGATGCATTAGGTATATGTATAGTTATCCAAGTCGTTTATTGTATTTTATTTACATGTGTTTATTTTTTGCAAAATCTTATAAATTAATATAGAGTTATTTTCATGTAAGCATTTATGGACACACATAATTTAGTTTTCTAAATAATTTAAATTATTTTATGGTATTAATTTGTAATTTGTAATAAAATACAGAGTTATTTATAACAATTAATTATATGATTATATAATTAATATACTTAATTGTGTCATATGTCCTTTATTGTCATTTTGTATTTATCAGCTAATCAATCAGCTATCATTCCAAACAATTTTTAGTTGATCAGCTAGATTATCAGCTTTCCGATACCAGCTAATAAATTATCAACTATCAACTAATTTATCAGCTATCAGCTAGATTATTAGCTAGCCTTGCCAAACAGAGCCTATAAGATATAAAATCATTTGCTTACAAGCATTAACTTTTAACAAAGAATGCAAGAACCCTTCAACAGCAAATGATAAATCATTTACAAGATTTGGAATTAGAGAAGTGATAAATTAGAAAAATATTTGTAGGCGGTGTGTTGCACATGCATATGATGTAATTTTCTTGACCACTTATTAGTTGAAAAATTCTGGTGTTTATCTAGCATATATGCATCAGACAACAACAACAACAACAAAAACAACAACAACAACATACCCTCAGTCCCAAATTAATTGGGGTCGGCTACATGGATCAAACTTTTCCATTGTGCCCGATTAAGTGCAATTGATGGTGAGCTTTTCAAACCATACAAATCCCTCATAATTAATGCATCACATTACGATAGGACTACATCAAGGATCGGCTTTAAGTCCATATCTATTTACTTTAGTTATGGATGAACTAACTAGTCATATTCAAGAGGATATACCATGGTGTATGTTATTTGCAGATGATATTATCTTAGTGGATGAAACTAAAGATGGAGTGAATAGGAAATTAGAACTCTGGAGGACTACATTAGAATCTAAAGGCTTTAAGTTGAGTAGCACGAATATCGAATATATACACTGTGAGTTTAGAAACACTAGACAGCAAGATGAAAGTGATATCATGAACTAATTTAAATTAACAAAACTTATACCTTCGGAGCTGTCACTTAGATGTACTTTCTTTTTCTTCAAGACTTCCTTAGAGCGTTTTCGTGATGATAATGTGTTGGGAACTAAGTTGTGAGCCGACTAGAGACTTAAGCACGGAAGACGTAAACTAAGAACTACTAGAAGAGCAAGTAGAGAAGGGGAACAAGAAAGAAGAGAGTTAGAGAGAATGTAGAGATTGTATTTCAACATTGGTGTATATTTACAAGAAAATGAGCCTCTTTTATAGGCCCTTGATCATGACGATCATATGTACTTTGAACAAAGATTATAAGTTATACTTAGTGTGCAAGGTAAATAAAAGAGTATACAAATTAAAGTGGAACAAGTAACATATAAAGTACAAGTAATTACATAATTGATGTTACAAATACTTGTCATAAAGAGTCATTCAAATTATTTACAACAATTTCCTAAATATTATATGATGATTTTTTTATGCCCGCAAAGTATGTCTTACTTCTAACTTCATGCATCTTTAAAAAAGCTATTAATATAGTATATATAAAATTAAGGAAAAGGGTAATTAATATAGTACTTATACAATTAAGGAAAATGATAGTGCTATTTTGATTCATGAGTCTGGACTCAAAATTTATTTTTTATTTCAAAGTCATCCTCAAGCAAATACTAAGTTGACCTAAATTGATAACGCAAAATCGATACGCACTTGTAAATGTCCAATTGATAACACAAAATCGACACGCATTTGTGAATGTCCATTAATTTATGCATCGATATGTGTGGGTATGAAAATCAATGTGCATCTAAAGGACACCCATAAGTGAATGCTCCTTTTGGATCACCTAAGTATTTGCTCAATTATATTTTTGTTAATAAATATAAATATATTTTACATATAATATTGTATATATAATATGTATAGTTTTAAAAAAAAAACTGGGGCACCCAAAAAAATGGGTGCCGGACTGCCGGGGCTGTTGCCCAACCAGCCAAGCTCTGACCAATAGAAGTTGGTTTCACAGCTAAAAATTTGATTAGCTTGAAAATCGCACATAAAATCCTCTCCGTACTGCTCCAAAACTATATGCCAACGGAGAGTCGCTCCAATTTGTCGGTACTGATAACTGAAAATTTAATAGATCGAACGTACCACTGGTAAGTAATCAACAATTAATTGGACCTACACAAATGCATATATGGGTCCAGAATTTTCTGGCAAAGTCTCTCCATCATGTGAACGTACTACTGGTGCCTAGTCAACAATGAATTGAAGCTATACAAATGCATATATGGGTCCAGAATTTTCTGGCAAATTTTGACAGAGCCAAAAAATTCTGGACCCATATATGCATTGTAAAGCTCCAATCGTTGAGCTCGGCTCGGTGTATTTGCATCCACATGTATTAATTTAATGTTATTGTAGTTTTTTTTTTATTATTATGAAATAGAGGCAAACTCCTTTACTTATTTATTTGTATAATAGCATATAACAAAAAGGGAAGTTCTAGATGAACTCAATGAGTTTGGACTCAAACAGAAAAAAATACTTAAATACCCTTTATGTAAATCCATTATATTCTTCTTCAATCCACCATTTACCACTTGCCACTGCCGCCGCGACCACCGTCGTTGTCAATGCCGCAGTGACCACGGGTCATCGGTAGCACCATTGTCATCATCTACCACTGCCGGTGACTGTCCTCCCCTTCTTTCCTTTCTTTTTGGCATAAAGAGTGGTCACCATTCCCTTCTCTCCCTGCCAGATCTGGGCGCCTCTCTCAGCCAGATCTAGCAGGGGAGAGGGGGAGGAGGGTCGGTCATCTTCCTCCTCCATGCTAAGGAGAGACAGAGCGTTGAAGAAGAAGGGTTGGCCACCTCCTCCTCCATGCTAAAGAGATCGCGTTGAAGAAGAAGGTGTCGGCAGTGGTCGACAGCGAACGATGGTGGAAGCGGTCAGCGACGGGCAGCGGGCAGCGACGACGGTCGACATCAGCAGTGGTGGAGGTGAATGTGTTTATCTTTATTAGTGTTAGGGGCAATGGTAATTATGTATTTTTTACTTAGTTAGGTAACCTAACTTACAAGTAAAAACTATTAGAGTCTGGACTCAAAGAGTCCAAATAGATTTTTTGTAACAAAAATGAGTTACAAACAATACAGAGGAGCAAAACACAAAATGAGGTAAAAGGAACCCATTGCATACTCATGGTGTAAAGAAGAGTAGGCATGCCGAGAGTTCTGTGACGACCCTTAATTCTGAAGCAAATCGGACACCGCCACGTCGCCAGACACGTCACTAGTCATGTCACATCACATGCACGCTTGTCCATAATGACCCGCAAACTAACCATATAATTATTCGACTTAGTCAATTTCAATCTTTAAATAAGTATTTTGTCGAAATATACTAAGTTATCGAGTTTTACGACTTAATTGGTTTGTTTTGATTCATTTAAGTTATTTTAATAGCGGAAGTCTTACTAATATGCAAATAAGTAATATAAACGAAGTTTGTGTTCATTAACAAGCCTATGGGGTGGAAACTCAACAAAAGGATATTGTGTATATCATTAATAAAAGGCGACAAGAAGGTGTACTAAGTGTCAATATGCACAAATCAAGTAAATGGTCTCCTAAAATGTTCCCAAAAAGTAATATATACATAAATACAATCACCCACACGTTAAGCTACAGTGATTCTTCAAATATGGCTCGCCGTATGACCTGCAACTTGCCACCAAAACAATGACAAGTTCCAGTGAGTAAATCCCAGAGAAATTTAGTTAATATTCACAAGAAATCCAAGAAAACGGCTACAATTCATGCATACGAAGTAAATAAATGAAAATGTAAAGCATGAATATAAGTCGCCAAGATAATCAAGAGTATGGAACGCGAATGAGGTGTAAAGTTGTCAAGCCCTAGCATGCAAATAATAAATCGAGAAGGCCCTATTGTGAGGTAATCCCCGCCTCCACTTCACGATAGAAATGAGGAATTCCGTTGGTTAGAAGGTAGACTTCCGCTAACGCCTCGAATGAGAGGAACTCTATGATGGAGGCGAGTCTCACGTCAACCCACTTTCAAGATCATCAACTCGTGGAGAGAAATTTCTCATGTAGTATAAGGTATGACCAACACTGTAGCAATAATCGGATCATCATCTATGAGAGTGTCGGAAAGGGTCATACCGTCCCTTCGCCCATACACAGGCACACGTGGGAATATAGTAAGTATGCAAGCCAAACTAACAAAAAGTAATAATGAAATAAGTAAATTACAACTGAAATAAGTAAATTTTAAGATTACTTTCTCGTGGGTTTACTTACCTCGACTTTCATGAAAATCGCTATGAAATTGTTGGGGCATGTGCCCTAGGTTAATCCATTAACTGTCTTTATGAATACTTTTAGTTAATAAAATAGAGGATTTCATTTGCTGTTTATTATAATTAATTTGTATGTTTACATTATAATAAGATCCATATGTACTTAAAAAAATATCATAAATGTCCCTAGTCGATCATTACACTGGGAACTATAATGAATTAAGACTAGTGTGAGTCTTGATTGATGTCATATGATGATTATACGTATAGGGATATAAATCAAGATCACGAGTACTTGTTAGGGAATAAAGTACTGGACCAACCCGATATGAGAACATCATATGGATTAAGTCATAGTTGTTTCTCATAATAAGTATATTTTTCAGTCCTCTGACTTGAGATTACCAGAGACTTCAACATTAGGAACACAATGTTTTGACACAATCAAACGTTGTCTTTAACCGGATGATTATAAAGGTTATGATTGGTTACTGTGTGAGCAATGTGATGAAGTTGTGTAATCGAGATAGAATTTGTTTTTCTCATATAAAGAGAGATATCCAGTGGATCCCTCGATGTGTTAGACTATTAAAAGACCTAGTCTAAGTGAATTGATATTGATCAATGTCACTTGGATGTTTTCAGTCTACCTAGAGATCGAGACTAGTACGATTGAACATGTTGGATGACAATTTCATGCCTTATGTTTGATCAAAATGATATTGTGTGACAAAATGATGTTATATACACTATTGATTAGGTTGTATCAGTACAACTTGAGTAGTCATAATGTCTTGCTAGAGGCCGCTTATGACTTGTATACCAAAATGTGTTTTGGTACACTGCCAACGTTGTATGAGCCTATTGGGTCGCACACTAAGAATGGTTTTGCGAGATTTTAAGATGGTTCATAAAAAATGAATTTTATATGAAAAAATTCATGACTGAAACGTCATTGTGGTGTATTACACTTATACTTCTTTAAGTAGGGGTATATGTGTAATTTATTTAACCGTCTATATACAATGGTTCTATAAATAGACGTTTTAAGTTAGAACACATGTATGAAAGATTAAGGGCCGAAACTCTATTTTCGTTTCAGAAATGAATTAGGGTTTTCTGGTATGCTCTGGGTCATTTTGGAGAGAAACAAAAAGTTTGGTATTCTCTCGAAGCTAGCACTTCGAATCTCGGTCGTCGTTCGTGTGTGGACTGCTAGTAGAGGGCGTTCGTCGTTGGCAGCGCCTTAGAGATCGATCAACCTTCATAAAGGTATATTGCGACCGAGGTATGATTAAGTTTTCATGGTTTAAATGTTTTTAATGGAATTAGATTCGGATCTTGTTGGGGTTTTGTCAAAATTGTTTTGTAATTTTTGTTGCGTATGAACCTCAAAACTCAACAGTGGTATCAGAGCCTTCGAGGTCGATTCCATTAAATTCATTGCATGTTTTCTTCTGATATATACATGATATATGATTGAAAGCATGTTAATAGTTGATGCATATGTGATATACATAAGTTTTCTGTGAGATTTATTATCATGTTTTGTGTATATGATACATATATTCGTGATATAATTGAAATCAATTTCGTACATGCTAGTAACCATGTTAGGTTAATTCGAGTAATTTTAATGAATTGAATTTCGTGTTCTGTGATCCATAACACCATTAGGTATAATCTTTATTTTTCGTGTATTGATGCATGGATGAAATCTCTGTAATTCAGTATGCATATTTATGTTACATTGTTTTAAGTTTCTTAAATTGTATAATTCTTAATATTAATTCGAAACTAATATGATTAGGTTCGATTGGGATAGTAGTTCATGATTCAATTACATGTTTGTGATTATTTGGATGAGGACCGAAATTGCAAATAATTATTTTTCAAAATTATTTATTCATCTCGTTATATCTATTCTGTTATGAAATTTCTATTTGATAAGAGATAGATAACTAATTAATTAGGAGATATTAACAAAATCGATTTCGTTATCCCTATCGGATAGGAGATAAATATCGAGAATTTTGTTATTGGTGATATGCTAGGATTCAAATATCTTTAGTCCTAATTGGATTAGGATAAGATGATTAGTTAGATGTGGGCCCGGGTTAATTAAAATATTTTAATTGACTTAATTTTGGATAAATTAAGGGGTTAATTTAGGATAATAAAATCAGTGAAAAATATGATAGACTCGGATTTTCCATAAGCCAAAAGTTGGCTACGGATTTGATCCTGAATTCATTACCGGAGAGTTACTCACAATCGTGATGAACTACAATATGAATAATATGGAGAAATCAATTTCAGAGTTGCATTTGATGCTCAAAAGTGCTGAATAAAATATCAAGAAACCCTATAGTAATGTATTAATGGTCTAAAAGGGAAAATGAATAAAGAAGAAAGGCAAAGGCAAGGCTAAAGTTGCCAAGGCTGTTGTTGCACCTGTCGCAAAACCTGTGGAGCAAGTCAAGCCCCAGCTTGTTCCTGCTTCAAAACACCCAAAAGAAAAAGAAGGAAATTGTCATTTCTGCCATGCACCTGGACATTGGTTCAGAAATTGCAAACTCTATCTGGAAGATCTAAATAAGAAAAAGGATAATGCGACTTCCACTACTAGTATTTATATTATTCAAATTAATTTATCTACTAGTGATTCTTGGGTATTAGATACCGGATGTAGATATCACATTTGTATAAATATGTAGGGACTCACCAGAAGTAAAAAAGTTGAAGAAAGGAGAAGTCATCATTCGCGTAGGGAATGGAGCAAGAGTTGTTGCCCTGGCTTTTGGATTATATGACTTAGTCTTACCTAGTGGATTTATTTTAACTTTAAATAATTGTTATTTTGTGTCTGCCTTGAGCAGAAACATAATTTTTGTTTCATGTTTAGATATGGATGGTTTTGATTTTATTATTGCGAATAATAGATGTTCCATTCCTCGTAAAGGCATATTTTATGCAAATGTTGATTTGTGTGATGGACTTTATATTATAAGCATGAAAAGGTCCACTGATACTCCAGTTTTTAACATAAATACAAAGAGACTCAAGTCAAATGATTTGAATCAAACTTATCTTTGACATTATCGTCTCGGGCACGTAAATGAGAAACGCATAACAAAGCTCCATAAAGATGGACTTCTAGATTCGTTTGATTTAGAAACATATGAAACGTGCGTATCTCGTTTACTATGCAAGATGACTAAAAGTCCATTTACTGGACACAGTGAAACAGCAGGTGATTTATCGGGTCTAATACATACTGATGTATGAGGTCCTATAAACACAATGGCTAGTGAAGGTTATCAGTACTTCATTACATTTACTGATGATTTCAGCATATATGGTTATATATATATATATATATATATATCTTATGAAATATAAAGCCGAATCATTTAGATGTTTCGAACGTTTTAAAATGAAGTGCAGAATCAACTTGGTAAAATTATCAAAACACTTTGGTCAGATCGAGGTGGTGAATATTTGAGCCAAGAATTTGATGATCATCTTATAAATTGTTGGATTGTCTTCCAATTGACTCCACCAGCAATTCCACAATGGAATGGAGTTTCTAAAAGGAGAAATCGAACCTTATTAGATATGGTTCAATCTATGATGAGTCATGTAGATCTTCCATTATCCTTTTGGGGTTATGCATTACAAACTGCAACTTTCACTCTAAATCGAGTTCTTTCTAAAGCGGTTGATAAAACACCATATGAGATATGGTACGGGAAGAGATCTAGTTTGTCTTTCCTTAAGATTCGGGGTTGTGAGGCTTACGTATAGCGACAAGTCTCAGAAAAACTAGCACCTAAATCCGACAAGTGTTTATTTGTGGGGTATCCTAAGGAAACAAAATGATATTACTTTTATAATCCCGTTGAGAACAAAGTGTTTGTTGTTCGGTATGGTGCCTTTATGGAAAAACAATTTATTTCAAAAGACACTAGTGGGAGATAAATAAATCTTAAATAAGTTCAAGAATCACAGATAAACACTGAACCACTACTGGAAGTTCAACAACGTTATGAACCAGTTGAACCTCCACAAGTGACACAAGGCCGCGTAAATCTAGTAGGGTAAGACATGAGCTAGAGAGATTCAAACTTCTCATTACTGATAGTCGTGATGTGTTGCTTATGGATCAAAATGAACCCACCACTTATCAGGAGGCTATGTCTGGACCAGACTTAGATAAATGACTAAGTGTCATGAACTCTGCGATGCAATCCATGTATGATTATCAAATTTGGAACTTGGTTGATTTACCTGAAGGTGGTAAGACCATTGGGTGTAAATGAGTTTTCAAGAAGAAAACTGACATGGATGGCAAAGTGCATACTTTTAAAGCAAGACTTGTAGCAAAAGGTTTCAGACAGACTTAATGTGTTGATTATGATGAAATTTTTTTGTCAGTAGCCATGCTTAAATCCATAAGAATTTTAACCGTCATTATTGCATATTATGACTATGAGATATGAAAAATTGATGTAAAAATAGCATTTCTTAATGGAAAGTTGCTATAGGACATGTATATGACACAACCTGAAGGTTTTGTACATCTTGAGAATTCTAGGAAGGTATGCAAGCTTCAAAGATCCATTTATGGATTAAAACAAGCTTCTCAGAGTTGGAATCTTCATTTTGATGAAGCAACCAAGGATTTTGGTTTTATTAAGAACGAAGATGAGACTTGTGTATACAACAAGGTTGGTAGGAGTATAGTTGTTTTTCTGGTATTGTATGTTGATGATATATTACTCATTTGAAATGACATCCCAACATTGCAGAATGTCAAATCTTAGTTAGGGAAGTGTTTCTCAATGAAAGACTTAGGAGATACAACCTATATCCTAGGGATAAGGATCTATAGGAATAGATCTAAGAGGCTAATCGGTCTAAGTCATAGCGCTTACATATACAAGGTGCTGAATAGGTTCAGTTTGCAAGACTCTAAAATATGATTGTTGCTAATGTCTCATGGCATAAGTCTCAGCAAGATTCAATTTCCTAAGATAAATGATTAGCGAGACCGTATGAATAAGATTCCATATGCATCAGCTATTGGATCTATCATGTATGTCATGTTATGCACTCGACTTAATATATCATATACATTGAGCACTACAAGCAGATATCAGTCAGATCTTGGTGAGAGTCACTGGATAGTAGTAAAGAACATTCTTAAATACTTAAGAAGGACTAAGGAAGTGTTATTGGTCTATGGAGGTTTTGAAAATGATATAGTTGTAAAAGGTTACACAGATGCAAGTTTTCAAACTGATATAGATGATTTTAGATCGCAGTCTGGATATGTGTTTACTTTGAATGAGAGTGCGATGAAAGTGGAAAAGTTCGAAGCAAGAGATCATTGCATTGCGATTCTACAATGAAGTGAGTATATTGCGGCGTACGATGATGCAAAAGCAAATGAGGCAGTTTGGATCAAAAAGTTCATTTCTGAACTAGGTGTGGTTCCAAGTATTGCTAACCATGTTTGTTTGTATTGTGAAAATAATGGGGCAATAGCACAGGCCAAGGAACCTAGATCACACCACAGATCCAAACGTATACTCATGTGTTTTCATCTCATCAGAGAAATTATTAAGAGGGGAGACGTGAAGATTCGCAGAGTAACTACTCAAGACAACGTTGCGGATCCATTGACAAAAGCTCTTCCACAAGCAAAACATGATGTTCATGTTAAATCATTAGGCATTAGATGCATGTATGATTGGCCCTAGTGCAAGTGGGAGATGTTGGGGCTTGTGCCCTAGGTTAATCCATTAACTGTCTTTATGAATACTTTTAGTTAATAAAATAGAGGATTTCATTTGTTGTTTCTTATAATTAACTTGCATGTTTACATTATAATAAGATCCATGGGTATTTACAAAATATCATAAATGTCTCTAGTCGATCATTATATTGGGAACTATAATGAATTAAGACTAGTGTGAGTCTTGATTGATGATCATATGATAATTATACGTATAGGGATACAAATCAAGATCACGAGTACTTGTTAGGGAACAAAGTACTGGACCAACCCGCTATGAGAACATCACATGGATTAAGTCATAGTTGTTTCTCATGATAGGTATATTTTTCAGTCCTCGACTTGAGATTACCAGAGACTTCAACATTAGAAACACAGTGATTTGACACAATCAAACGTTGTCTTTAATTGGACGATCTGTGTGAGCAATATGATGAAGTTGTGTAATCGAGATAGAATTTGTCTCTCTCATATAAATAAAGATATGCAGTGGATCCCTCGATGTATTAGACTGTTAAAAGTCCTAGTCTAAGTGAATTGATATTGATCAATGTCACTTGGATGTTTTCAGTCTACCTAGAGAGTGAGACTAGTACGATTAAACATGTTGGATGACAATTCCATGCCTTATGTTTGATCAAAAGGATATCGTGTGACAAAAGGATGTTATATACACTATTGATTAGGTTGTATCGATTTGATATTCGTACAACTTGGGTAGTCATAATATCTTGCTAGAGGCCGCTTATGACTTGTATACCAAAATGTGTTTTGGTATACTGCCAACGTTGTATGAGCTTATTGAGTCGAACACTAAGAATGGTTTTGCAAGAATTTAAGATGGTTCAGAAAAATGAGTTTTATATGATAAAATTCATGACATAAACGTCTTTGTGGTGTATTACAATTATACTTCTTTAAGTAGGGGGTATATGTGTAATTTACTTAACCATCTATATACAAGGGTTATATAAATAGACGTTTTAAGTTAGAACACATGTATGAAAGATTAAGAACCGAAACTCTATTTTTGTTTCTGAAACGAATTAAGGTTTTCTAATATGCTCTGGATCGTTTTGGAAAGAAACAAAAAGGTTTGGTATTCTCTCGAAGCTAGCACTTCGAATCTCGACCGCCGTTCGTGTGTGGACTGCTGGTAGAGGGCTTTCGTCGTTGGCAGCGCCTTAGAGATCGATCAACCTTCAGAAAGATATTTTTGGACCGAGGTATGATTAAGTTTTCATGGTTTAAACGTTTTTAATAGAATTAGACTCGGATCCTGTTTGGGTTTTTGTTAAAATTGTTTTGTAATTTTCGTTGCGTGTGAACCCCCAAACTCAATAGAAATGACCCGTTTGCACCTCGAACTGCATACCTGACACCCGATTAGTGTCATAACTCCTCGGTGTCCAATTTTACCATTTTAAAATGTTTAGTGTTACATTTAGTGATTTTATAATGTAAAACAAAAAATTAGAATTTTATTCAAAATTTTAGTTGTTACACGCTTTTCGAGTTACACCTGGGTGTCAAACGTCTGAAAAAGTCTCGAAACCTATTTTCTATCTTTTTCCAAAAAAATTTCATATTTTATCTGATTTTTTTGGATTTTTTCATAATTTTCTGCCTATTTTTTATTTTATGTAATTTATTATATTTAAAACTGTGACGACCCCTGTTCCACAACCTAAATTGGGCCCCGCCCGGCCTAGACTTACATGGACACCGAGTCAATCCTCGTGACGTCAACGCAAGCCTAGTCAGCCTTCCTAACCATTTATCATTACATTTTTAGTAAGTTATTCAAATTTGTAAGTTATCAAAGTTTATGCAGAAGCGATTTCAACTTAAACAAATGTAAACAACTCTACACAAATCTGTTACGACAACCTAGAGTGTGAAACCCGGTATATACTCCATGTAAATATCACATAAAACCTATGTATCCCATGTGTAAAAAAAAATATACATAAATAATACAAAACCTACACAAAAATGTGAGAGGGAAAGCCGCTCCAAAGTCCTTACAATAAATCTCCTAGCACTGGCCCATTTCCCTTACTCGATTGCGGATATGTACTCAGTCAAACAAAAGATTGATGAGCCCAAGTAAGTAATGCCAGTAGGATACTAACAACATTTCGAAATAAATAAATCAGTCCATATTCATGCAGATAGAAAGAAATATATAAGGACGCATGAATAAATAAAAGACTGTAAATAAATTTAAAGCAATCAATATATGAGTGTCCATAGAGTGCAAACAGAGAGGCGTAAGTAATCACGACCAATAGGTCGTTAAGTCTTAGCAAAACATCAAGACTCGGGTTATAGGACTCGATACACTCACAAGTCCTAAACTCATGAGATAATGTGACTTCCTGGAACAACCACGCTAAGAACTCACACCCCGTCAAAATCAATATCCAATGCAATGCATCTGAGGTCATGACTCTGGTATGTTACCCCAGCCAGTGTAACAACCCAAATTTTAATTTCGCCGTTATTATGGATTATTTTCATGCTTGGAAGACAGCTCAAATCCACGTAGATACCGCAAATTGGGCAGGGCACGCCGACTAGGTAAATAGTGATTTTGTGCGATTGTTTGCATATTTGCGATGTTGTATATCAAGTTATTTACCTAGCATCGTGTGTGTGTATTTATATCATTGAATCGAGCGAGATAGTGTAACGGGTGTTCGCCTCGAAAAACATGTCGAGACCGGTACTGAGGAGTGAACTGTGGGTACACTAGGTCAGGGAAACTAAAACATAAATTTAATAAAAAATCTGGCCAAATAAATACTATGAAATAGATATTGGGTGGTTAGTGACGCGGTGGTACGCGTATATCGCGAAACTTGGGAGTCGATGACACAAAGTCAATTAGCTTACACTCATTTACACTCCACCTCACTCCCTCATCATTTTCTCCTCTCCCTCATGTCACTCTCTCACCTCACCCGCATCCCACTCTCTCACTTTGCTTCACACACACACACACGGTCACACAGTTCGGGAGGCCGAGAGGGAGAAGAAGAAACAGAGAGGAGGAGGAGGGGAAGAGGAAGCGGGAAGGAGAGAAGAGAGGGCAGAGAAGCCGGAAAGGAGGTAAGTCATTGCTTTTGGTCGTGATTTCGGTGTCGGCCATGGTGGCCACGAAGGGGTTCGGCCATGGAGGCCGAACCAGTCGAGGTGGAGATGGCAGGGGCGTCTCCCCCCGCCATCGAGTCCACCGGGGTTGGGGTGGATAGCAACCCCAACCCAAACCAGAGAGGAAGAACCAACCGAGAAGAAAAAAAAAAAAAAAAAACCAGAGACGTGGAGTCTCGGTGAAGAAGAAGAAGAAAATAGGGTGGGGGTGGCCAGGTTGGGCGGCCGGCCCAACCGGACCGACCCGGGTGGGTCCGAGCCGGTCAAAGCCGACCGATTGGACCGGGTCAGACCGACCGGGTGGACCGGGTTTGACCCGGTCTAGGGACCCACCCATATATTAAAATAATACAATATTTAATTTTAAAAAATAGTTTTAAATTTAATAAATTATAAAAAATAAGAAAAATAGGTGGAAAATTATGGAAAAATCCAAAAAATCAGGAAAAATATGAAAAAATGAGAAAAATATAGAAAAATGATAATTGAGAATTTTTCAGGCGTTGACACCCCGGTATAACTCGAAAAGTGGGTCAAACCAAACTTTTTGAAATAAGAATTTTCATATTTTGACCGCACATTATAAATTCACTTAATTTGACTCTAAACTAGTTAAAATGGTTTAATGGGACACCAAAAACTTAGGAGACCACAATCGGGAGTCGGGCACGTATCTCGAGACGTTAGTGGGACTTTGGAGTGCGTTTTTTAGGTACGTAAGATTCATCTAAAAGTCACTGAGGGTTTACTTTTCCATCGTTGATTTCATATTCCTTGTTATTGTACTCTATTCCATGATACATTTGGGTAGGTAGTCAAGTTACTCCCACCTGATATTCGTTGTGTGATTTTGACACACTATGCTGTGGCACGTGTGATCAGGCATTCGGTGAATTGCAACCCGAGTTGTAAGGGTGCACGTGTCGGGCAAGCCCCGCGAGGAACCAGGTGAAAGGAAGTGGGGGCACCCACCGAAAGGATCCTGGGGGTTCGAAGTACAATTTAATCTGACCGGGACGAGTACACACTTTGTTTCTCTCGTGTTATTTATTCATGTGATGATCTTAGCACAGTTGTCTGTTTAGTTTCTGCATGATTATTTGACATGTTTATTGGTATCTGTTTAAATTTTTATAAATGCTCGGTGTACTTCGTTGGAATCTTACTAACTGTACTCTCCATTTTGCTTTTTGTGATGGTCGAGTGCAGATCATAGTGCTAGTAAGGGCAAGGGAATTTTGGGCGACTTTATCTGACTACCCGCGGTCGAGGACCTACTAGTACGTTTGATTTTGATATTTTGCTTTACTTTTGAGAAATGGGAGACTGAATAGACACTGTACTTGTATATGTTACTGCTTAGTATTGTCGCCTATATACAGAGTACATTTCCGAGTTTTCCACAATAGGTGTTGCTCTTACAATGATGCTTATGTGATGATAAATTTTAATTGTTTTTCTTACTTTAAATTTAAGACTTTCGTTGTTTTAAATATTACAAATGATTTACTTGTCTAACTAAATCGATTAATGAAATGAGTATGACACGTATATCGAGTAAAAATGACGTTAGTGGCGCGTGGGACCCAGTGGATCAATGTTCTGACAAGGATCACCGTTGACTCCCTACGTGGCGACTTCGGGATTTGGGGCCGTCACAGCCAGCCACTCCTTCCAAGGATCACCGTTGACTCCCTTGCCCTTGGACAACTCAATTACAATTAGAATGGAATTTCCAAGGATAAATATCAAAGGAATGAACAACAATATTCAATAGCTTAAAATGAAATTACTATACAATCTTCTAGCTGGTTTACTTACCTCAATCCACACGCTTATTCCTAACCTAACCAGCCTCCCAACACTCCAAAACGCGTTCTTGAACCTCCGTATCTTTTCCTTAGATTTTCTAATATCATTTAGTATCAATTCAAGTCCAATATCATTGGCTTAGAACTCTTAAACCATACAAATACTGCAACCAAAGTACGCTCAAGAGCTATTTTTATAATAATTTCAATATATTATCAACTAGCCCACTAGAGTTACGATTTTAACTCTGAAAACCTCATAATTTTGTCATGACAACCAAGAAGGAACTTGTAGTACTCATGACGTACTTTCCATAAACTCCAAGAATACTCAAATCGGATCACAAATGGGGAAGTTACGAATTTTCTAATATAGCATGTCAACTTGACAAACTTTATTCATTTTCAACTAGAAAATGTCTCCAAATCAATATTTTCGCAATTAAATCCTCAAAACTCAATAATAAATGTCACGAAATCACTCGATACCAACACCAAAATATTTCCATGACTCATGGAGTCAAATTGTATCGATAAAAACATCTCCAAAACAGTTATCAACTTACTTGCATTAATTCAAATCATCGAAACCCTAACCCGCATCGATGAAATTTATCCCAAATTGACGCGAATCAATCCAATACATCAATCAACGACAATTCATGCCAATTTCTATCGAAACCCCTCGAAAAAAATTGAAAAATCGCGAGAATTCATATTCAATTGAGGAAAAATGCCCGTCATTGAGAATTTACCAAATTACGGGTCGAATACCTCATTTCTGCCACGGAAACTTAGCTCGAATTGATCGTCTTGCGATCCTCTACAATTTTCGCCAGAAAGAAACCGGGCGAAAATCAGATGTCAAGAGCTCCGCGAGCGAAAACCCAAATTGAGGGGTTTAGGGAAACAATGAACTAAACATTCCGTTGAAACAATGAAATGAGTTTTTTTTTATTTTTCATTTCAAGTTTTATATATTTATATATAAACCCTCAAATTTCTTTTTATTTATTAATTCCCGCAAGTCCTATTTTGACATGTTTTGACTTTCGGTGCTCGTTTTCGATCCTGTTTTCCACCAAATTGAACCAAACTCTCGACAAAATAGTCCATCTTCATAAAATATCCAAAATATTGGTCTTGGTCACTCCAAAACCCTAAAAGTTTTACCTTCGTCCATGACATACCCAATTCTCACAAACCAATTCTCTTGCCATATTTAACCAAGCTTACACCAAATTAAACCCGATCTCAACCTTGATTACTGCCAATTAACACGAAACTCGAGGTAAGATTTACCTATGCATTTTCAAAATTAATTATTTTAAATTGTTCAATCTTTTGTATGATAAATAATACAAGCATCACACAAAATAACATACATCGGTGTCTACACCCGAGATTTGGACATAGGGATCACGACGACTGGGTCTCACATACGACCCTGACATGACACGTCACATGAATTAAATTTTTAGGGTCGTTACAAAAACTAATTTAATTTATATTTTTTAAAAAAAAAACTTATCGAGTCTGGGCCGACTTGGCCCAGCTCGTCTGGAGGTAGCCAGGCCCAGCCCACCTGAATCTCCCCCCTCTTTCTTCACGATTCATCTTTCTAGAGACAAGTTCTTCATTTTTTAAATAAACAACTATAATTACAATAACAATAACATTAACAAATTCACAACCAACACAATATCATCAATAAATTCACCATTAAAGCTCCAAAATCTCTTCAAAAAACTCATAACAAACACCACCACTTACCTCGGATTAGAAGATCGTCAACATGAGATATAGTAATGCCAAAGTCGAGATTGTCGTGGGAGGAGAGCTTAGTGAGGGTAAGACCAAATTTGATGATAAAGTAGTGTTAGAGGAGAAGAAGAAGAAAATGAGAGGTAGAGATGAGAGGATCGGTTGGAGAGAAGGGAGAAATAGGGAGGTTCTTTTCTTTTTTTAAAAAAAAATGTGTATGATAGAGATGGGCGATGTGATTTTTAAACCCCTGACTACCCCATACACTTGTGTTACGCATACCCCGCAACGACATATGCTCTCGTCACTACACCCGTACAATGCGGATAGTGAAAATCATAACACTATTGCGAAGCGAATATTTAATAATAATATAGTAAATTATTACGTATCACACAAAAATAAATATAATTCACCATATCTAGCATGATTTGGACTTTTTTGCGTCGTTCACTCGATTTAAGCTCATTGTCCTAATTTGTAATTAATTAATTAATTAGAATTAATTAGAGCAAGTCATTACAAGTTGACAATAGACCAAAAAATCACATGCAACAAGTGTAACCTGCAGACCATCTAAACCAAGAAACCTATCCCCGAAAGTACAAACCTCCATGTTTTTCCCACATCTGATAATCGTCCTCATTTGAAAATCCCCACATAAATTCCAACATAAATCTCCACAACTGACAACAACTTTGTGAAACCTTCAGACACTCTCTTGCTAAACCCCACCATCACCCCTGCCAATGCCCCAAACCCTCCAAACCATTGAACACCAACACATTTCATGTTAACACCCAATCCACCAAGCCCTCTTGAGAAGAAGTCAGATTGAAAAGGCCAGCGTCGCCATCAAAGGCCAGTGCCGCTACCAACTACAGGTCGTAGCCGAGAAGAAGCCTCTCTAGCCACTCCCAGCGCTGCCTGTTAGGTTTAGAGACACTGCAATGACACACTTTATTAATCACTCTAATAAACTCATTAATTACAATGCGGGGGTTAACTCTAATTTATAGACTCACATAAGCATACTCCTAATCCAACTAGGAGACCCTAAATAGACTCATACTCTAACTCGAAATCATAATCAAACTCAAACACTAATAACTCATGATCCTAATCAAACTCAAACACTAATAACTCATAATTCTAATCAAACTCAAACACTAATGTAATTTAGATTACAACTCTAACATCCCCCCATAATCTAAATTATCTATCTGAATTAAAAAAAAAAAAAAGCAAAACATCATCCCCCCATAATTCAGATTGTCATGATCTTCTACTTGATCTTCTCTCGAAACGTAGATCTCGACCTCCATCGACGACGTCTTTTATCATTCACCCGCCATCTATCTCGCACAGTTGTCTCAATGCTGAATAGTGCACAATGCACTCGATTACCTTCGTCATCAACCACGTTATCATGGGTGATCTTACAATCTTGAAGTCGAGCTGGTTGTCTCACACTTCTTTGTGTTCTGCAACTGGTACGACGGGGTCTAGCGCCAATACCAACTGAAGTGGAAGTTTCATCCTCACATCTAATCGTTGATGGTTGAGCAATACACATTCCTTTTATGTCCCAAATCCACGCACTCTTCTCATTGAACTTGACATCTCTGCTAACAATGACTGCATTGGTAACCGGATTGTACAATTCATACGTTCCAATCCTCCCTGGAATATAGCCAATAAATATGACCTTCACGTCTTTGTCATCTAACTTCTTCCTGTTAGTATCAAGAACATGTACATATGTGGTGGATCCAAACACCTTCAAGTGTTTGACATTTGGCTTGTAACCACTCCAAGCCTCTTATGGGGTTTATATGGGACACACTTTTGTGGGAGACCTATTCAGTAAATAAACTGAACATGCAACCGCTTCAGCCCAAAAAGAATCAGGTAGACCTTTGGCCTTCAACATACTATGAGCCATGTTTATAATCATCTTATTCTTTCTCTCTGCAACACCATTTTGTTGCGTTGTCTGTGGTGGCATGATCTCACGTTTAATTCCATGACGATCACAAAACTCTAAAATTGCCGAGGACGTGTACTCACTACCACCATCTGTCCTCAAAGTCTTGATGTAGCGTCCACTCTGTTTCTCCACAGTTGCCTAGAACTTCTGAAAGCAAGTAAAGGCATCAGATTTATTCTTTAAAGTATATACCCAAATCATCCTGCTGCGGTCATCAATAAAAGTCATAAAATATTTGCTTCCTCTTAGTGAAGCAGTCTGCAGGGGACCATAAACATCTGAGTGAACCAATTGTAGTAGAGATTTGGCACGCCTTTGAGTGTTGGAAGCAAAAGTTCGTCTATGTTGCTCCCCCAAAATACACCCCTCACAAAATTGCTCTGGATGTTGAATCACAGGCAATCCTTTCACTAAATTCTTATGAGTCAACAACTTCAAACTCTCGAAGTTCAGATGACCATATCTTAGATGCCAAAACCATGACTCATCAGAAATAATGGATTTAAAACACGGATAAGATCCAGTCTTAATCTCAATCTGAAATAACCTGTTTTTCAAAGGAGACTTAAGAATGATCATACCTTTAGAGTCAAATACAGTGAGATGACAATCTTTGAAATTCACTTTGTACCCCTTCTCTAGAAATTGCCCTAAACTTAGCAAATTGCATGTCAATGTCGGTACATATAACATATCTGGAATATACCGATGATCGCCATTATCCAACTGAATCAGAATTCTTCCTTTTCCCTTAACTGGAAGTTTCCTTTCATCGGCAAACTTGACCTCTGTCAATACTGACTCATCCAACTCATCAAAAAATTCTCTAATGCCACACATGTGGTTAGAGCATGCATTGTCGAGATACCACATATTACTCTGAAAATCTTCTTGGACTGATGAAACCATCATTAATGTTTGATGACACTCCTCATGTTGCTTTGCCCGCTCCTCAGACTCCGACTCTGACTCTGATGATTGCTTTATCCTGCATTGTCTAGCTATATGCCCAAATTTGCGACAGTTATAACACTGAATCCGATTTCTCTGTTGATCACAACTTTCGTCTCGTCTACGACCTTTATTTCTATCCCACGACTGCTGATTATTATTCTGACCTCTGCCATTATTGTTGACGTTATCACGGCCTTTGAATCCATAATTCTTTTTTTGCTTCGAGACAACTGTAGTCTTCAATGCCTGCTCAGTAGGCTTGACTTTTTCACTTTTTTCATTGATTTGTTGCTCATGTGCTCGTAATGAACCAATAGTTTCTTCAACTGACTTAGTCTCATAATCTGTCCCGAACTCCATAATAGCAGCTACTACATGGTCGAACTTCGTGGTCAAGGTGCGCAAAATCTTCTCGTTCACATCGAGATCGGTGACTTCTACGCCATTCATCTTTAACTGATTGACGATTGTCTGAACACGATTGGTGTACTTCTCTATATCTTCTGAGTCATCCATCTCGATCAACTCGAATTGTCGCCTCAAAGTTTGCAACTGAACTTTTTTGGCTTTCTGTACACCCTTGTAGGACGTCTCTAAAGTGTCCCACGCTTCCTTTGATGTCTTCGCCAGTTGCACTTTCTCAAACGCCACATCATCAAGCGTTTGCAAAATAAAATAAAGTGTCTTCTGATCTTTCTTGCGAAGCTCTTTTTGTGTCGAGGTAGCGGTGACCCCTGGGTCTTCGAACCTATCTTCAACTACTGCAAGTAAGTCTTGAAAACTGAACAAGACTCTCATCTGAGTGCTCCATCTATCAAACTTCTTTCCATCGAACACTGGTAGTGTCGGTTGAACTTGACCGTTTCCAGTTGTAGCCATACTCTTGAATAGTTGAACGTCACTTGCAATTGAGATTTGTATTCTAGTGCACACACTTTTGAACTAAACTTATGTTCAAAAATTACAATTGCTCTGCGGTCCACAATCTTGCTTTTCAATGAAGACAAAAAAAATTGATTTAATGAATCAAGTGCTGGATAACTAAATAGCACCTGCCTTCTCTAAAACGTTTTCTTCTTCAACGAATAGAGACTATGCAACTCACTACGCAATGAATATAGCAACTTAATCTTCGTTTCCTCTTTAAAATAAGAAACGAACCGCTTCGATCTCTCGATAGATCGACAGCCCAAATTCTATTCTTGAATCTTCAAGAACTCTCACACAACCAAGACACAGATCTCAAGATCTCACTATTGCTCTGATACCATGTTAGGTTTAGAGACACCGCAATGACACACTTTATTAATCACTCTAATAAACTCGTTAATTACAATGCGGGGGTTAACTCTAATTTATAGACTCACATAAGCATACTCCTAATCTAACTAGGATACCTTAAATAGACTCATACTCTAACTCGAAATCATAATCAAACTCAAACACTAATAACTCATAATCCTAATCAAACTCAAACACTAATGTAATTTAGATTACAACTCTAACACTGCCACCAACAATAGGTCGCCGGTGAGCAGAAGCCCCTCCAACCACTCCTAGCATCGCCTTCCGCTCCTCCAAGCGCAAAGCCCCTCCAACAATAGTTCGTTAATATTGGGAGCAGCCAAACGGGGCTCGATTTTTTATAAGAGGACCATATTACTTCGACGTACCACATTTTTAAAATTTTCTACTAAACGAACCATTTTTTTCATAATACCTAGAATACCTTCATATTCAACAAACAATAAACCACCCCAACCCGTTTCCAAAATTCATACTCCAAATCAAAACAAAAAACCCATTTTCTTCATCTTTCTCGGTCTTACGTCGCGTGAGGGTCTATTTTAGCCGAATCCTGGCGAATTTGTCGTCCACGTACTAAAATCGAAAGATAAGATTTGGTGAGGTTCGTGTAGTAATTTGGTAGGGGTATAAGTAAGATTGTGATCTAAAAAATCAGAACCTCTACAAGTACAACAACCTAGCTTTGTTAACCGATAATGCCAGTAATATCGCAGACTTATGACTCCGACAACTACCTAAAATTTCAATATACAATCAGGTAGGGATCCATGGAGTAAACTGGTTAGGTATAGGTGTCAAATCCTAAAAATTTTAAACTGGTAATTACGTTTAATCAGGGATTAACAGAGACTAATTATAGTTTTGGCTACGAGTCAGGAGTTATGGTCCTGTGAATTGGATTTTCGAGTAATTTTAATTTTCTATTATGCGTGCGTAATGTTGCGTACTATATATTATGTTATTTTGTGAAATTCAAGTTAATCGAATAAATTCGAGATTTTACAGAGTTTTATCTCGAGATATGTGTCAAAATGAGTCTCGGTATAGTTTAAAATATCAACTCAAACTATTGTTTCGGATTTTGCAAAAAATAAATGAAATTAAGTTTAAAAACTCAAATTTGAAATGGATCTAATGTGACGTCGTATGAATTTTGCCTCGATCTGCGTGTAAGTCGGGATTGGAGGTAGTGTAAAATGAGACGAACTTCGTGCGAAATCTTGTTTCGATTTTTGTGTCGATTGCGGTAGTCGAGGTTGAGATATGATCCAAATTGGTGTAAGTTCGGTTAAGTATGACAAGATGATTGGTTTGGAAGACTTTGGTATGTCATGGATAAAGCTAAGATTTTTGGAGTTTTGGCATGAACAAAACCAGTTTTTTGGTCATTTTATGAAAATGGATTGTTTTGTCGAGAGTTTGATTCAATTTGGTGAAAAATCGGATCTGAAATGAGCACTAGAAACTAAAACACGTCGAAATAAGGATTTCAAAAATTAATAAATAAAAAGAAATTAAGTTGTTGAAAAGCAGCCGAGGGTTTATATAAATAACAAAAAATGAAAAAAACAAACGATTCTTTTTCTTCTTTTGAAAAGAACTTTTCATCCCAAACCCTTTCTGCTGATTTTTTTGCTCATGAAGCTTTCTATGTCCGATTATCGCTCGATTTCTTTCGGCAACACTGTAGAGCATCATGAGAAGATCAGTTCGAGCTAAGTTTTCACAATGGAAACGAAGTATTTGGCTCGCGATTTGATAAATTCTTAATGCCAAATATTTTTCCACAATTCAATTTGAATTCACGCGATTTCGCAATTTATTTCGCGAGGTTTCGATAGAAATTAGTAAGAATTGTTGGTAATTGATATATTAGATTTATTTGCGTCAATTTGAGATAAATTACACCGAGTGGGTTAGGGTTTTGATGAGTTGAACTAATGCAATTCAGTTGATAACTATTTTGGAGATGTTTTAATTGTTGTTATTGATTTATATTGGGTTTCTGGATGAATTAATTAATGATTTTGATCCAATTTGACTCAACGGACTGTGAAAATATTTTGGTGTTGGTATCGAGTGGTTTCGTAGCGTTTATTGTCGAACTTTGAGGATTTAATTGCGAAAATATTGATTTGGAGAAGTTTTTCGGTTCAAAATAAATAAAGTTTGCCTAATTGGCAGGTCATATTGGAAAATTTATAACTTCTATGTCGGTGATCCGATTTAGGTTTTTTAAAGTCTGTGGAAAGTAGGACATGAGTAATACAAGTTCCTTTTAAATCATCATGAAAAATATTGAGGTTTTCAAAGTTAAAAAGTCACGCCAAGTTGGCTAGTTGAGAGCTAGTTGAAACAGTCATATAAATTAATATTCTTGAAAACTGTTTTGAAGCATACTTTGATCGCGATTTTCATTGGGTTTCGTGATATGGTTTCACTTGAAGCTTGTCCGAAAATATAATTGGGTATACATGAAAGCTATTGGAACCATTTTCAAGGTGATCCGACGCTCCAGGAACCCCAAAAATTAATCTCGAAGTTGGATGTTTGTAAGGTTAAATGAATCTCATAGTAACCTTTACATTGTATGATTATAATTTCGTATAAATTGCATTGATCTTTGATATTACATTTTTGTTATACATGCATACACGGGTTGAGAAAATAAGGCGATTCGAGTGTCCTTATAGTGTAGACTATACCGTGGTTATAGAACACTATATTATGCTTGAGGGGTTGGAGACACTGATACTTTGCATCACGTGGTTATCATGATATCACATTGAACCAGATCATACTCTCATAGTCTAGAGGAATGAGACTCGTTTGATTATTCTCCCTGACTATGAGTCCATATTACTATTTACTTACTACTTTTGGAGGACAAAAATGGGATGAATTCACGGTTGTATTTAAATTCCTTGGATTATATTATTTATTTAATTTCTTTGATTATTATGCATTTGGTTGTTACAGGTGTATTGGATAGTGTGGGATTTACTTATTTGACATTATCAAAATATTTATAATTGGGTAATGACAGGCTATAGCGGTGACAAGGGAAAGAGAAAGCTTTTTGACCGATTGTGATTTGCTCAGTTCCTTTCTCTCTATGAATGTATTATTTTTTAATATAATATATTTTATAGATAGATTTTTGGGTTCGTGTAAGGTTAGGATCTCTTTTGAGATTGTTGAAATGGTTTTGAGACTTATTAGAATATAGTGGAGCTAAGGTAATTATATTTGAGGATTTTGAAAACGTATGAGAGGTTAGAATGAGTAAATAATCTTTATTATTGTGATATATATTGTTATGGGGTAAATTATGAGTCATTCAGCCTTTCCACCAAGCTGGGCAGGTTTTGATGAAGCATTTTTGAAGCCGAATTTATCGGTGTAGGCTTAGAAACATAAGAGTTGGTGACGAAAAATCTTTCTGTAATTTTGAGGATTATTTAACTAATCTAAATGAACTTTGAAGATTAAATAATTGATTTTTACGGAACTTTGAGGTTTAAGATTCAATTTCGAATCATTTGTGGTTGCTAAAGAATTACATTTGATAATTAAGAAAATGATTTTTTAATTATTTATTGATGGTGAGAGTAAGGATGCTAGATTATCAAGAGATTAAGGTAATCTAGGCCGGTCTGATGCCATAATTAGATGAGGTCTTACAATAGGTATGATTACACTGTATACTAACTGAAACCTTTACAGGCCTTACAGTTTGTAGTAGACGATAATATTAGTAATACTACAAACAATTGTGCCCGAACTAAAGATAAAAATTCAAATATCCAATCAGGCGAGGTTCGAGTAGCAACTACGTGAAGTATGTACAGTTAGTCGGCCAAACAAAACGGATATGTAACTATGTATTTTTACTTTGTTACTTCGCACAACCTGAGGACAACAACAAAAATGAAGGTTCTTCCTTGACGAAAAAGCCCAATAAAAATTCATAAAAATGGTTCATCGTTGTCAAGGTGGCTTCGTTTTGACGAATCCTTCGATATTTCATGCCAAAAATATGGAAATCATCAACAAATCAAAAGCCCTAAAAATCAAACAACAATCAACATTAATAATAATGAAAATAATGGCAAAAGAAAAAAATTCGAAAAAACCTACCAAACAAATATAAACAAGGAAAGAACGGATTTACCGAGTCGATTTTGTGTAGATTCACATATTTTTGGTCGATCGGTGATAAGAGCTTGGAGTCAATTTCGGGGTTTCGAATGAGGTCAAGTTAGTGAAGGAGAAGAGAGGGTGGGGTGTGAGAAGACAATACCATTTTATATGAAAGGGTAACTTGGTCATTTCTTCTATGGGCAGAATTGAAACTCATAAAAAAATTAAAATGCGGTACTCTAAGAAATAAATGGAGTCCGTTTAATTGTTTCCATAATATTTGAAGTTATTACAGATTAAGTCTATGAAGTAAACCACCATCTCCTTACCTATTTACTTCCTCGTTTTTTATAATATTTGTCAGTCTCACCTAGGCCAAAACTTGGATTAAAAAATTAATTGTTTAGGATCATAATTGGAATAAAAATATTGTTGTAAATGAGTTTTATCTATGTAATCGACTAAACTAATTTGAGATTGAAGCTTCTATATATATAAATGAACTGTTTTGGTGCTCTCACAATGCGACATGCGGAATGTGAGAAGCTTTCACAACGTGACATATGACATTATGATGTCATAATTGATATTTTATAAAATAAAAATAAAAAACACAAGTAATTGACATTTTTGCACTTAAGTGAGGGGTAAAATGATAAAATCAGACTTTTTAGAAAATTTATTTTTTTAGTTTTTTATAATTTCATTTTTTTTTTCTTTTTGGAAGTTTTTTCTCGATATTTTTTGGAGAGTTTCTATTTTTGGTTTCAGTTTTTTTTAATACTTTCCATTTTTTCTGTCTTTTTTAGGGAGTTTTTAATTGTAACACAAGTATTTGACAAAAAAAACTTGTAACACAAATATCACAAGTTTTTTTTTTCTTTTATCCATTACAACACAAATTTAATTAATATTTATTGTAATAGAAATGTACAAAACTTATGGTATCTTTAAATAGATGTGCACCTTATGATTTTTTTTATCACAATTTACAATATATAAAGTTCTGTCAGTGAGATGTTTGCATCAATATATAGATATGAGTTTATATTTATAAATATATATTATATATTATAGATATATACTATACACTATATATATATATGTGATTTTTAATTCTTATATCTATAAAGATTTTCTTTTGATCTATAGATATATACTATACCTAAAAAAGTAGCATTTTTTCACATTAGCCACATGGACATACTTGATTAATGTCATAATATTATCACAAGTTTATGTGATAAGCTCTCACAATGAGACACATGGAATTTTCTCACAACATGACATGTGGCTTTATGATGTCATAATTGATATTTTATACTAAAAAATAAAAAACACAAGCCATTGATATTTCTCGCACTTAAGTGAGGGGTACAATGGTTAAATTAGATTTTTAAGAAAATCTATTTTTTGTATTTTTTAATATTTTTTTCCTTTTTTGTGTATTTTTGGGATTTTTTTCGGTATTTTTTGGGGAGTTTTTATTTTTGGGAGTTTTTTTCTATCATTTTTTAGGAGTTTCTATTTTCAGTTTTGGTTTTTTTAATAATTTTTATTTTTTCTGTCTTTTTTTTGGGAGTTTCAAATTTTAACACAAGTATTTGACAAAAAAATTCTAACACAAAGTATCACAAGTTTTTTTTTTCTTTTATCCATTAAAACACAAATTCAATTAGTATTTATTGTAATAGAAATATACAAAACTTATGGCATCTTATACATAGATGTGCACCTTATGATTTTTTATCACAATTTACAACATCTAAAGTTTTCTCAGTGAGATGTTTGCATCAATAGATGTGAGTTTATATTTATAAATATATATACTATTTATTATAGATATATACTATATACTATATACTATATACTATATATATGTGATTTTTTATTCTTATATCTATAAAAAATTTCTTTTGATCTATAGATATACACTGTTCATAAAAAGTGACATTTTTTTCACATTAGCCACATGGACATACTTGCTTAATGTCATAATATTATCACAATTTTGGTTTTTTTAAACAATTCTTTTCTTATTAATATTTATGCTATTTTTTTAATAAGAAATATAATAGTATATGTCTTTCCCTAACCATACTTATTTTGTCTCTTTTATTTTCATAACTTCAAATATTATTGAGATTTTTTTAACGTATGTTAAATAGTTTTCTACGTGCTTTCGTTTTTTTTTTTTTTTTTTTTTTTGAAGTAAACGTGTTTTCGCTCTAACTATGTGAATTGTGTGATATTAATTGTTATTTTTTTTTTTTTTGGAGTTTTAGAAGTGATTGAAACAGTTTAGCGGTTTTGAGTTGTATATTCTCCATTTTTACAGAAAAATTAAAAGAAGCGATTTTGTCTTTAGTGAGATTAAAATCGGAAATAAAGCAATTGGTGCTTAATTTTTTGATTTCTTAAAGTTACAGTTGTAACAAAAAATTCTCAAAACGTGACAAATATTTGAGAAGGGAGATAGAACATCATCAAATTTTTTTCCATTTTTTTCTCATCAAAATTATTTTATCCAATATGTAGATACTTATTCTTGCCCACGCGCAAATCGTGGGATGCCGACTAGTTATTAATAATATTGTTGTTGTGTTTATCCAAGAAAATAATAATATTGTTGTGGTAGATGAAGAAGAGGAACAAGGAAGTTGCAAATGTTTTTTCGAGGTGCAGTTTGGGCCACAACGATTTAATTTTTGAAGTGCAATTCGGGCCATGGCCCATTAAAATATACATATTACAATCTTGTATCGAATAAAAGCCCTTGTTTTAAATGGAGAAAAAAAAAAGAAAGTACAAGACCTGCCGTGGAATGAAAAATAAAAATAAGGATGCTTAGAAAGGAAAAAGCCCCAACAAAAACACAAGTTGATGCTTTATGAAAAAAAAAAAAACTGTTGTAAACTAAGTTGTAAGCCAACTAGAACTTAAGTTGGACTTGCTAGAGACTTAAGTATAGAATGCATAAACTAAGAACTACTATAACAAGTAGAGAAGAGGAGACAAGAGAGAAGAAAGCTAGAGTTGAGAAATGTAGAGATTTCCATTCCAACATTGGTGTGTGAATTACAATGGAGTTGACACCCTTTATATAGGCCATTTGGTGATGATGATAATTGTACTTATTCAATGTGTACAAGTTATACATACACCACAAGTCATACAACACATCACAAGCAACATAGACAATACATGGAAGAGTTGGTGTACATTGGAGAGGATTACAAGTTACATGACAATACATGGATAAGTGATTATACATTGGAGTTGAATACAAGTTATGTAGAGTGTACAAGTTACATTCAATGTAGAAGTCATGCTTGATGTTACAATTCAATGTGAGAGTCATGCTTGACAATGTGATCATTCATAAGCTTGGTTAAAGGGTCATCCAATTTACAACACTCCCCCTTGGATGACACTTGCTGAGAGAATATGCCTCGTTAAAACCTGTACTAGAAAAACCCTGTGGGAAAAAATCTAGTATAGGAAAAAGAGTACAATGTTCTCGTCAATCTTGATTTGTAGTATAATATTGTTGATTGCCTCATTAAAAACCTTGCTCGGAAAACCCAATGGGACAAAACCAAAGCTAAGGAAAATAGTGCAACACATTGATACACTTTGAGAGAATATATATGCCTCATTAAAACCTTTACTAGAAAAACCATGTAGGAAAAAATCTAGTATAAGAAAAAGAGTACATTGCTCTCATAATTTTTTTTATACGGAGCATAATAATGATACAAATTGCTCTCATATTAATCAACTTTGATAAAGAGTTTTAATATTGTTAGAATTGCCTCATTAAAAACCTTGCAAGGAAAACCCAGTGGGATGAAAACCCAGTGGGATAAAACCTTACCAAAGGGAAAAAGAGTGCAATACACTAACCAACCTTGATAAAGAGTTTTAATATTGTTAAAATTGCCTCATTAAAAACTTTGCAAGGAAAACCCAGTGGGATGAAACCTTAGCAAAGGGAAAAAAAATGCAATACACTAACCAATAACTCATTTTGATTCTCCCCCTCATGTTCACATGGGTGAGACATCTTGTGCATTTTATTGCACATGGACATCGTTTTCTATATGAACCATTTAATGCTAAAGCATATAATTGTCACTCTTTTGTATATAATACTTGCATCAAGTAATTGATTCATAATTTGTTGCTACTGAATGATCCTTTGAACTTCGAGTTCATATTAATTTATACATGGATCATAATACAACAAATTTAATGCAATTTGATGTGTTTCAAGTAATTTCACGCCATTCCTTTTGAATTGGCTTATATCTCCCCCTAATGGTGGAAAAATTGCTTCATCAAAGTGACAATTAGCAAAATTTGCTATAAATAAATTCCCTATCAGGGATTCAAGGCATCTTATAATATGATTAATGGAGAGTTAAATCAATATAAGTCTCCTATTGATTTGCCTTGAGATAATCTCCAGCTGATAAAAAAACTCAGTTCGATAAAAGATGTCCGTGCGAATTTATGATATTTTCGCATTATTGATGATTATGGATAATCAAATAGATCTTTCCACATTAAGAATGTCATTTGATTTATGATGACATTCGTTTTAATGTGTCTTATATATTCCAGAAGTTACAGCCGGAAATATTATACTCAGATTAAATCATATAGATAAATTTTCTATTATTCTGAGTAGACTTCTTCTGAATAAGACATTAACAATAAAATTGTTGTACCCGATATTGCCTGAACATTAACCTCCGCTAAGTTCGAATTCGAGAAATATTCACTTTTATATTATAATGTACATGCATGTGGCACGATACACAAGACATAAACTCATCGCCTATATTTAGGTCACGATTTAAACACATCTTGATGTGCTTGTTTTATCGAGCCATTTTCAATGATAAAATTCATAATATTTTGCTTTTGATTTTGAAGGTATGGTAAAGGTCAAAAAAATATTCGGGTATATATATGACAATATTTAGGCAAAATAGTCTTTCATATATGACCAAAAAAATGTCACAATTATGAGCGTTCATTGTCAATAATTATTTTCCCTTTGTAGTGGTGCACCACTTTTGTTCCAATTTTTTGTGGAATTGTCAATACGACCTTTACCTGATATTTTCACCTTTTCCACGTCCATAAATTTATTATTGCGATCATGATCACTATATGCAACATATGCTTCTTAATTTAAAGCTGAACTAATTGGACGAGAACGATATTATATTTATAATATCTCATTATTTTACTCAGCTACCATGAGACAAGAAATCAATCCTTAATATTTATTGGATTAACGTGCGCACTCGATATTTGTTGCAGCAATAAATCAAGGCGGGCCACGTGACCTTATTTTTATTGTCTCATCAGTCATATTCCCACATAGCCTCAACATAGAGGTAATTAAAATTGTGGAATTATAATTAATATTTGATCTGATTAAATTTTGTAGCATGAGACTCAAAAGCTCATTTTGAGCTTTTGGAGCATTACCTTTTTGGTATGTATATATATAACTCCATAAGGTGAAAATATATATAAAGTGAAATATTCACTTTTCAAATCTCTAAAGAGAAATTGGCGAATGATTGTGTATAACACACAGTTTTGCATATATGCTTTATTCACAAATTGTAGTATCTAATTGTCATGACAAGTAATTCTTGTCAGTAATATAATAAGGCAACAAATTCAACTATGGTTGAATAATATTTTAAAAATAAATTTAATATAAAATAGTTTTCCCATTTTTATGTAAAAACATAACATATGATTAAATATATGTTCACAACTTGATTCATTAATAAACAAAATGTATTATTCGTATGAGTTGGTGGGACAACCTCCAGGTTGGGTGGCGAGACATAGTCTCCTTAATACCATGCCTCCTCGAACGGGATAACCCGTCTCCCTTTCAATGTTTAGCTTTACCGGGGACAAGGCTTACCCACTATCAACTCAAACTTATAGCATTATTTGTATTATAAAATCAAGAATAAAACAATAACTAATCGTTTGTAGTTTTAAGAGAAAAACTATATGTCACACATTTACTTTTGATTTCTGATGTAGAAGATCGTACAAGACGCAACTACAGAGCATACTTTCGCAATCGGTGACATTATAATGCATGGTATATGAATAAAATATGCATATAGAAGTGATGCATGTAATAAAAGGAAGCAACCATGATTATATAGAAATAAATTGAACTTATTTAAATAATAAGAGTTATACCTTCCTAGCTTTGTCTCCTTAACAAGCCTTCTTGAACTTCAAGATCTCCTTAATGCTAGAGCAAGCTCGTGCAGATAACGTGTTGTAAACTAAGTTGTAAGCCAACTAGAACTTAAGTTGGACTTGCTAGAGACTTAAGTATAGAATGCATAAACTAAGAACTACTATAACAAGTAGAGAAGATGAGACAAGAGAGAAGAAAGCTAGAGTTGAGAAATGTAGAGATTTCCATTCCAACATTGGTGTGTGAATTACAATGGAGTTGGCACTCTTTATATAGGCCATTTGGTGATGATGATAATTGTACTTATTCAATGTGTACAAGTTATACATACACCACAAGTCATACAACACATCACAAGCAACATAGACAATACATGGAAGAGTTGGTGTACATTGGAGAGGATTACAAGTTACATGACAATACATGGATAAGTGATTATACATTGGAGTTGAATACAAGTTATGTAGAGTGTACAAGTTACATTCAATGTAGAAGTCATGCTTGATGTTACAATTCAATGTGAGAGTCATGCTTGACAATGTGATCATTCATAAGCTTGGTTAAAGAGTCATCCAATTTACAACAAAAACAACTTTTTGTAACCAACGACAATGCAGGAACAACATGCAGTTCTTGGCACCCCTTGATTTTCACATCAAGATGTGCGCACACACATCCTGATGCTTATTGAAGGATGCCAACAACTACATGATGTTAAAAGTGTTTAATTTAGGAATGAAACTTTTCGTTGCTATTTCTTTGTCTTCACTTCTGGAAATATAATAGAAACAAAAACATTGCTTTGTTGCTAAAAGAGATAAGAAAAAAAAAAACCTCGTTGCTTTTCAGTATGTGTGATGAATAGGTGCAAAATAGTTAGGCGCACGTCTTCAATTTCGATTTCCCATGACAGCCAAACATCGAACTAATGGTGGTCTCTTTTTGCAATCTCAGGGTCTGTGTGAGATTAGTCAAACAAAGTGTCTAAATACCTAGTTACTTAAAAAAATAATGAGTAGGTGCAAAACTAATAATTTGTTGCTAAAAACAGTGTTTAGCAATAAAAATTTGTTTTGCTTCTGAAAATTTGTTGCTAAATGCATAATTTGTTGTAGCGTTATACGTTGCTGGTTTACTCTAGCAGGGGCCATTTAAAAAAGACTTTCATAATCTTGATAATAATTAAGCTCAAATTATCATCACTATGAATTTATTTATATTTAATAAAACCTTATGCATGCGCAATTATTGTGTTAATATTTTCTCCATAAAAAGAATATATATATATATATATATATATTGACGCGTGTCGTGCGTGCCAAATATAACCCGTAATCGAGTTACCAACCGCAAGGGTATAGTAGTGGTAAATACGGGGTCGAATCCGCAGGACTTGAGTTTACTCTAAGTTAACTAAATATGGGGGTTTTCAAGAAAATCAAGAAAATAATTAATTAAACAAACAATAACAAAAAGTTCACACAAATTAATATCAATAATGAAAAGTTCACCCAAATCTCCAGTTCCACAAATCAGAATCAAGATTCAATAGGAATTATGGTCTTCGATCTTTCCCAAAAAGTTATTAATTTAAATTCTCCTAGATTAGCTATAGAAAATTGACAACCACCAGAAATTCCTAGTTCTCCTAATCTCGATAGTCAGGACGTCCGCCACTAACTACTTCCCTAATTAATGTATAACCCTAGACATCCGCCAATCAGGTTTAATACACTAACCGCAGTAATATAGATCCGTGGGAACACTAATCTTAGATAACCGGGTCACAATCGCTACCGATTTAACCTAGATTCAATTGTTGTACATTCAAACACCGAAAGGCTTTTACGGCAAACGGGTGAATGTTTGTTACTTTATTGGTCTAAAAGCACAATTACACGGATACTAATATTCCAAATAACAATAGATTGTCCATCTAAAAGCATGCACATGCCTCATACATACCATAGATCTAAATCATAATCAGTAAATCAACAACAATGAAATAGGAGAAATTAAATTAATTAAATAATAAAATAAAAAGATCTCACATAATATGCTTTGAATCCATGATTCCGACTTGCTTCCCCTTCGACTTAGGCAATAAATTGATTACCCGGACATCATCTTCAAAAATCACTACCAGAAACTAATAATTGATCTCTAAAAAAATACTAATTAGTTCCCTATTAATACATAGGTTCCTAATATATAGAAATAGTCCAAATTGGTCTCGGATACTTATTTTAGGGGTTGGGGACGTGACTCGTGCGTCGAGGAGCATCGTAGGGCTTTTTTAGATCAAAATTCGGACTCTGCCATGTGTCACGGCGTGATTCGCTGAATTTCGCGTCTTGCTGACGTGTCAGCACCGGATTGGACCAGCTCTGTCACCGCCGCTGATTTGGCGCCGCGTAATTCGCCGAAAATCTGCGCTTTCTATTTTGAGTGTGCTGGCTCATCTCCACGTGGTGCTGAGAATCGCGCAGGAGTCGGCCGAAAAATTAGAAGTTTGTGTGAGCACGGATCTCGAGGCATATCGACGAAGGCTGAAACGTGAAGAAGATTGCTTGCGGTGTGACATGGCTTCGCTGCTGATGTGGTATCGCGTGGCAACGCAGGATTGGTTGCGGCAACTGGAGACGGCTGACGTGGCATCACCTAATTGGCTGGAACATCCTGTCCGCAATTCGACCCACCGCGCAATGCGTATTTCGAGGCAAACTATCCGGCATCCGATCACTGCAAGTAAATACTCCATTTTGAGTATTTTTCCGCCACGAATTCAACCGCGCACTCCGTTTTACCTAAAAATGACCAAAAAATATTATTAAGTATATATTTTAAATACTTTTAATAATTAAATATACTAAAATAGACTATTAAATATATAAAAATACTAACTTATCATATATGTATATATATATATATATTGATGCAGCATATGCTCCATTTCATGGGGTTTTTCAAAAAACTAAGGTGGCTTTAGTTTTTAATTCACCAAATAGTAGGGTTTACTTTGAAATTCCAAAACTAATATATAACTCATTTTGAAAATGAGCTATTAATGATGATGTGGCATGCATAGTTGGTGAAGTGGAAGACACTTGTATAGATAGCTCCTTTTGAAAAGAAGCTATCTATACAAAATTATAAACTCTATGAATGACTCATTTTGAAAATGAGTTATTCATACAAAATTCTAAACTCTATGAACGACACGTGCATATCGAGATGGACAACCCGCGTCACTCGCGTATCTCGAGGTAGACAACCCATGTAAACGACACGCACGCATATCGACATAAACAACCCATGCAAACGTCACGCATGTATGTCGAGGTAGAGAATTCAATAAAATGTCAGACACGTCTGTCGAGGTGGGCGACTCATGCAACCTCGTGCAACTCATGCAACCTGTCGCAATCCATGCAAACCTCACACACGTATATCAAGGTGGACAACTCATACAACCTCGCCTAATCTATGCAAACCATGTAAAGATCACGCACGTATTTCGAAGTGGACACCCCATGTAACCTCGTAAAACCCAAGTAAATCATGCAAACGACTCGCACGTGTCTCGAGGTTATAAAGTTAATGCAAACGTCACACACGTATCTCGTGGTTGACAACACATGAAAACGCCATGCACGTATGTCAAGGTGGGCGAGTCATGCATCTTCGTGCAAACCATTCAAACGTCACACACACACATCTCGAGGTGTGGACAACTAACCTCGTGTAATCTCATGCAAACCATGCGAATGTGAAACACATATTTCGAGGTAGACAACTCATGCAACCTGCTGCAGTCCATGCAAACCATCTAAACATCATGCACGTAACTCGAGGTGGATAACTAATGCAAACGCAGACACGTATCTCGAGGTGAACAACCCATGCAAACATCATGCAGTATCTCGAGTGGACAACCCATGCATATCCACTACAGACCATGCACCCCATGCAAACGTCACGCACGTATCACGAGGCAGACAACTCATGCAACCCATAGTAACCATGCAACTCATCCTTTAAACTTTTGTCTTTCCCACATGTATGTCCACGTGTACAGAAAAACAAGAATAACGCATTTTCAAAAGGCGCTATTCTTGTTTGTCTTTTCCACGTTAACAACCAATACTTTTTACACGAATAGTGCATGCACTATTCGAGTAAATCGGCTTCAACCAATTCACGTATAATCCAAATAATACGAATAGCGCCTTTTGAAAATGCATTAATTCGTGTAAACCAATCCACTTGGACATCCACGTGGATGGATTGTATCCTAATAACACTATATATTCATGTCTCTATGTAAGTGGAAAAAATTTGCTCCTCTAATAACAATTTTTCAAAAGACGATATAACCTATTTTTAGAATAATAAAAAAAACCATACTTATTTTGTTCATTTAAACTATTTTCTACTTTCTACTGTACTTTTATAATTTTTTCCCATTTCAGAAATCCATAGTGGTTATAATGTCAGAAAGCATTTTAGAAAATTGTACGAACCTGCAACTTAACTACTGGGAACTCCAGATCCACCAAAGCTTTCAAAAACATGCATGATTTAATAAAACCTTATACGCAATTATTGTGTTAATATTTTCTCGATAAAAAGGAATTCTATTTATATATATTTCGTTTTATCTGTTACTTGTGATGAGATACCACACCCTAAGCTTTCAAACTATGAATAAGTACTCCACAGTTACACCCCATCTGTACTTGCTAAAAATGTAGAGAAATACCACAATGACACCCAAAAGGGCCTAAACAGTAAACACAGAACAGAAAAATATCTCCGTAATTTTAACCAATATGGGAGTGTGCACGCATCTCGATGACGTACATCCGGATTGTGCCTGAGCAGGGTCCAAAGATCAATTATATTTAGACGTACTTTAAGTTTCACACTATAAGCACACGCATACAGGTCCGAGTCCATCGATATGCATCGAGATGTGCCGATGCATCAAACCATAGTACTTTATTTTGCATCGAACGGCCTTCATTTTATGTGATTTCACCATAGTACTTCTAATGTAGCATTTTAAATCAAACCAAAAACAAAAAAAAAAACAAAAAAACAAAAAAAAAAAAAAAAAAGAAAAGAAAAGCGGGTAGTCTGAGAAACCCATGTGAAGGAAAGGCCCATTAATATCAAGAACACGACTCCCCAACTCTGTCTCTCCCTCTTTCTAGCAAGAGTCCAGAGTCCTAGCTATCATCATTAATCTTTTCAGAGCAATTTAAATCCTCTTCAACACACCATCAATTGGGCCTTCAACTAGCAAGCTAGCTAGGTATATAGTGTTGGAATTTATAAAGAAAGACAACCTGACTTTTGTGGCTGAGCAATAGTATTAATTATTTTCCGGATCTAAGAGCTGCATATATATATATATATATATATATATATATATATATATATATATATATATATATATATATATAATGTGGTACTAATTAATACTATACTATGAGTCTAAATCTATGACTGATCACTTGTGATCTGTAACATTGACTCATAGATCATTATAAACTGTATTTTTAAGCCACATTTCAAGCAAGCTAGTAGATATATATAGTTGCCGCGGAAGATGGAATTCTTCGAATTTGAATTACTAGCTACTTGAGTTGTATAGATGGAGATGGCGATGTGAGATATATCATACGTGCATGCATGTAAAGGGCCAGTAGTGTAGGTAATGTGGACAAAGAATGGAAGTTAAAGATAGAGAATCTAAGCATGTGATGAGCACAACAGGACGAGCAGCAATGGGGTCTTGTGCTTGAATTCAAAAGAAACAAAAGAATGGAAACTGGGCCTTGTCCTTACCTTAATAATGCTCACTTGTGTGTATGTATATAGTATACCATACTGCACTTTAACTGTAAGGATTTATCCCACATAGATACGTACCCTCCAGTCTCCACAATTCATCAATTCAACTCATATTCATTTTATATGTTGACTATAGTTTACAATATTTATTTATTTATTTATATTTTAAGATTTTAATATAAATATCGGATTGAGGCTTTTTGTGGTTAAAATTTTAATATAAAATGACAAGTAATAATTTAAAATGTTGAACTATGTGTATATACACAATTTTATTTTACTCATGAATTTCTCCCAAAAGTAAAAAATTTATCATCTACTTTAATGTATGCCAACAATTACATTAAATTAAAGAGAGTAGAAGATTTTGATTCATACTACAGACATCAACTAATTTTAAATCAAAAAAGTAAAAAATTTAATTCATATACTGACCTCAACTAATTTAAAATTGTGAGGGCAAACTTCACATTTAAAATGCTTCATTACTTATTTATAAGGTAAAATTGACATATTTTACATGGAATTTTGAAAAGATAATGCATTCCTAGATATGTTTGATGTTTGATGTCTCTCCTACTTTTTGAACAAACGCTTTTTTTTTTGTTAAAAAAAAAAAAAAAAAAACTAAGTCACATGTATAATCAATCAGCAGGACATCTCATATGTTTCCGTGCCACCTAAACAAGTGGCACGGGGGACCCTTACAGTAATCCGTGAACAAGAGGGGTTCACTCACCACGTGCCACCCATTGCACCACCTCTCGTTCAAAGTTCTAATGATCTACTGCGTTAACCCCAATTAATTAATTAACTCTAGCAATCTTCATGCTAGAGAGGTATCTATGTTAAGATACGTAGAGGAATCTTTTTTTTGCTAGTAGTCTATGAACACAAGCCAATATCGATATAAAAAGCAGAAACTCAAAAGGTTACCTTTCCTACGTAAATCTTTTTAATTAGTATAGAGTAATCAGGCCTCACCTATCTTATTTATAGCCCGAGGGTATCCAAGTCATTGCCGCCAACACTGTATTGATAATAGATTTGATTAGTCCCTTGTGGTCCTTAGTAGCCCCCACCAAAGAATCTAAAAAAGAAATCGAACCCCACACCTTTGGTGCCTTGACCCCTATTCTTACCATCCCACCAACTTCCCTAGGAGCCGCTTCACCTGCGTCCCCCACCAAAGAATCCAAAGAAGAAATCGAACCCCACACCTTTGGTGCCTTGAACCCTATTCTTACTATCCCACCAACCACCCTAGGAGCGGCTTCACCTGCGTCCCCCACCAAAAAATCCAAAGAAGAAATCGAACCCCACACCTTTGGTGCCTTGAACCCTATTCTTAGTTTCTTACCATCCCACCATCTCCCCTAGGAACGGCTTCACCTCTGTATCTTGCATGGAAACTTCCCGGCCCACAGTACCTGCACATCAACGGGGACCTTCAACTAATCATATACTATATTGAATCTCATAGTTAACACCCACTGCAAAGCTCGTGGGCTCTAAAGTTGCTATCAGGGGAATCGAAAATAAATAAATGGACAAGTTTGAACGTCACCCCTTATTAGCAAATGTTAGGTATGACAAGTCTTATCTTGGAATCAAGTGAGATATCATACACAGTTAAACTACCATTGATTGTGATGTCAGGTTCACTTCAAATCAAATGTTTCATGCAATTTTAAGGTAGATCTAATTAACACCGCTAAAACTATCCAATCAAATAATCAAATCCTCAAATCCTATTTCAAAACTATACATCCAAATAAATCTTCAAATCTATTTTAAATATGCTAGTTTCTTTTAGGTAGCGTCTCGTTATATAAGTTGAGCCTAATTAGAAAAGGACTAGAAAAAGTTTGGACAACTATGATTATTAACAAAAAGAAACATATACCATCTATATGAATAATAAAAAAAAAAAACAATGCCAATTTCCGTATTTTCTGTCTCAATCTAATCCTAATCTTTTAATTTTTTTGGGGGTTCAGATCTGATTTATTTAAAAAAATTAGATGTTCAAACTAGCTTTAAATGGGTGTGGATATAGATGTGTATTCAAGTCCAAACACCGGTTGCCACCCCGGATAGTGGTAATAACTGATCCCAAAGAAATTTCCATTTAAAGCCAGATGAGTAGTGCAACTGTGCAAGTGTGTGATTGATAAGAGCGTTGAAGGAGCATATGCCTGCTCTCTTCAGTCCTCATACATCACCAACTGCTGTATTAAATTTCAATTCCCAATGAGAGTGAAAAGAGGTTCTTATTTTGGGAGTTGAAGAAGAGATAAGATTGATTGAAATAAGAGAAGACTGAGAGTTGAGAGCAGAGATAATATACTTTTTTTTTGTGCTCCTCAGCAGATGTTCTTCTGCTTTTGGATCCGCTTTTTGCGCTTCTAGCTGAACCAAACCAACTATACTTAAGAGTGGCCAAGGTCCCCCCCCCCCTCACCCTCCCCACCCAACTCAAAGACCCCAGTTTCTACAGTCTTTTTCAGGCTGATTCATTGCTACCCTTTTTGGTTTTCCCTCTCACTTGTCTAGCTAGCTATCTGCACAAAAAGAAAAACAAAAAAAGATTATAGAGAAGATAAAGCATAGATTAGGCAATCATGGGTAGAGTTCATCAGTGGCAATGGAGCAGTGGTGGGAGATTCACAAGGAGAACACCAACTGGAGATAATAAGGAGAGCAGCAGCAGTGGTAGTACTAGTAGTAGTGCAGGATGCATGAGTGGTGTACTTAACCTCTTTGATTTCCATCAGTTTCAGTTCACTATGAGTAACCAGCCCTGTTTCAAGCCAAACTCATCAGCAACTCTTCTTCAACAAGAGGACCTCAAACCCTGCTCTGTCATCAGCAAAGGTTAGTACTCAGTAAATTACTCTCAAAAGCAGTACTGGTTTGCTTAATTTGAAGTAAAGATTTTTGTCACATTTTTTTTTTTTTGTGGATATTAGGTGTACAAGCACCGAGAAACAGCTTGGAATCAGAGGAGGGTAGTGAACTGTTATTTGCGAAACTTTCACCGCAACCATCATCGCGAAACATGAAAGATCGCCATGAACATCTTCTTGATGATCATGTTCCTGCAGTAAGTAATTAAACATAGTGGCAAATTCAATAATCAATCACATTACCGTTTGCAGTTTGTTAAAGTTTGTTATGTAATGCAGGAGGCCATTCAAGTAGTCTCGACGATGAAAGGGGATCATCGAACCATGGCTAGAATTCGAGTAGTAGATGAATTATCTTCTTCAGACCAGAGCAGTATTGGCTCTCCTGGACTGCCCAAGACACCTACTCTAGTAGCTCGATTAATGGGTCTAGATCTCTTACCCGAAAATGGCTCTCCTTCACCATCATCAATGCCTTCAACTAAAACTCCCCAATTCGGCACAATCGTATCATCAACGAAATGCGGTCCAATCTCGCCAGCCATCACGGCAAATTCACAAAACCAACAATAAGAGCAAATTTGAGGATGCAAGCATTACAGGCACTCGTTCATTGCCGGAGACTCCAAGAATCTCATCGGCTAGGAAATCAGACGTCGATGGGAGTAGGTTTTCGCTGCAAATCAACAAAGAGAACGCGATGGAAGAATTCGATTGTCTCAGTAGAGCAAGTAGTACTAGAGATCATCAGCAAAGAAGAAGAGAGCCTTACTTCAACTACAGCAGACACGACGAAGAGATGAACAGAAGCCCGAGCCAGTACGCTCGCCAGTTTGTGAAACAAGTGAAGGAGAGCGTTAGCAGGCGAGTCGCCGGTCTCGACATCACCAACGCCACCAGAGAACACAATGCAGATAGAACAGAAGCTTCGGCTCCCAAATCGAAGAAGCAAAAGCGTCCAACGAAGAACTCAGGAGGCGGCCATGACGATCAATTGACCAGTTCAAGCAAACACTACTCAACGAATTCACCACGGATTCGATACACAGAGCAGAAGAACATCAAATCACAAACCTCAGATCAACAACAACAATCTGTCACTCACGCATCCGATGCCACAATCGGCACAAAATCGACTCACCAGCAACGTCGAAGCGTCGACAAATGCAAGAAAGCGAGCTGCGAACGATTCACGCAGCGCCGAGAAGCCGTCATGACGAACAGAGCTTCTTCGGCGGGAAAAGCGAATTTGAAAATCCAAGAACAGAAAAAATCGAAGAAAAACACTCCATTGTCAATTAAAGATCTCGTCGGCGGCGGCCCCGCCGCGGTGAACAAAGAACACCAATCAATTCCATCAACTACTCCGATCATTATTTCCAGTCAAACTCATCAATTACCGGTAATTCCTTCATTTCATCCATCCATGCTCGCAATCTCTCTCAAAATTCATTCTTTTTGGAACTATAATTAGTACTCGTTTTGATTTTGAACAGTGTTCGTCATCGAAACCTAGCGAGTCGTCTACACGGTTATCTAGTAGTTCGAGCCCTAATTCGTACCAACCTCATCAACAACAATCGCAACGACTGTTACAGTTCGATAGCCGAGACGACAAGATCAATAACAGAGCCTCCGAATTCCGTTACGTAACAGAGATTCTGAAACGTACCGGATTAATCGAGAGAGATTCGTCTTCGTCGTCGTCGTCGTCTTCTTCTATAGTCTCTTCGTCTCATCCGCTCGATCCATCGATCTTCGACTGCCTCGAACAACACAATTGGTCATCGCAACGGCACAACAGGAGACTCGTGTTCGATCTGGTGGACGAGATTCTATCGGAGATTCTCAGACCGTACCTGATCGCGAAGCCGTGGCTTAGATGCCTCGAACAACGCAACGAACGGATCAGATCGGGAGAAGAGCTCGTTCAGCAGATCTGGTCGAAGATCAGACGGTTCCCGAACGCCAACTGTCAGATTCTTCAAGACATCGATGATCTGATTGAGCAGGACCTACCAAACTCGTCATCAAGTCCGTCGAACATCATCTACGAAGAGTACGAATCGGTCGTCATCGAGATCGAGAGCGATCTCCTCGACTCGCTCGTTTTGGAGATCTCGAGGCGATAACCGCTAACTCGGTAACTCCTACTCGGACTCTGCAGTCTGCACGCACGTCACATGGGGCATCACGTGATGAGATGCGATTGGTTCGCGTGGGACCCACGCGGAGTTGAGCGGGTGCCACGTGGAGTTATGGTGAGGAAGTGGTGCGACAGAGAATATTTTTAAGAAAAATAAAGGGGAGAGGCGCGGGGGGCGAGGAGATTCGTTGAGTGACGAATTGGTGAGGTGGCGGGTCGGGTTGTCGGGCGAAATGGGCGACAGTGGTTAGAAGTGGAGAGTGGGGGCTAATTCTACAACATTTGGAGAGTATTATATGTATATATTTTTCAAAAAAAAATAAGAGAAATGGATTGAGGAATGGGGGGAGAGTCCAAAGTATTCAAAAATTTGAAATTGCTTTGCCTAGCCATAACTTATGGATAAATATAATATTACTCTTGATAAGACATGCACTCGTACGCATCCCTTGATTTTTACCGACATGTGTCTATGTGCATCCTAAGTTTCAATAAAGGAACACGATAAAATGTTTGTCGCATGTGAGTTTCCTATCAAGGTAAAATTAGTTGGTTCCATAACTTATGTACACAAAATGTTTGAATTATGTACGATAGTTTAAGCTTCACTCCATGCACTGTGCTCTGATGTGGCGTGCGATGCACGTCGAGATATGATTCACGTGTATCTCGAGGAGCGTTACTTTGTTGATGTACCTATAGAATTTTCCATTTTGAAAGATTCACTTGAGCTTACTGCTTACGAAAATTTGTTTTGGGTTTACTCACAAAGGTTGGCCTCTTAACTCTTAAGGAATTCGATTTGGAGTTCAATTGTCAATTGACATGTTAACATAACATAAGAAGAAGAAGATGGCTGCTCACATTAATATGACTATGCCAAAACCATGCGTAAGGCATTATTGTTTTTGACCATTTTAATCAAATTTAAATGGTTACTTAACTCGATAACTATCACATGAATCACATACAATACTCACAGTGTGGTTCACCAGTGAAGCCAATATATTAACAATAAATTAGGTCCTCATTAAATGAAATGAAATGAGAAGAGAGTGTGACAGGTGTGACTGAAAGTCTGAAAGAGAGCTCTATAATCAAAGAATACAACTTCTAGGAGTTTGCCACTCCTGCTATTAAAGACGGCAGTATTACCAGCAGTAGCAGCATGCAGTAGCATCAGAAGCTTGGTTGAAGGCATAGTTTTTTTGGTAGTAAGTTGATTGTATTAGGTGACATTTTTTTAGTCATGAATGTGGTCTGGAGATTCTTTAACTTGCCCTTACAATGTCAATGTCAAACATAAATGTGATGGGATATGAATTTAAGAAATACGAATTGGTCACAATGGTCAGTCTCAAATAAATGAAGATAATGCAGAATTTCTGCTCAACTGAAGAAGCTGATAGAATCATAAAAGAGTGGAGCTCATGAATCATCAGTACAGCATAGAACTGGTTGAGCAGGAGTTGGGTCGGGAATTAATGGTGCAATAGGCCCAACTTCACTATTCATCAAAGATTCAAAAAGTACATCAGAGAATTTTATTTTTCAAAATAGAATTTGTAGTCTTAAATGCTATGTCATTCTACAAAATAAAATCATGTTCTAATCTCATTGACGCATTCTTAACATTAGAAGACAACCATCCTAATTGCTAAAAGACATGATAGATAATTCTGTAACAATGCACTCAAAAGTCGTAGCGTTGGTTGAGTTCAATACCTGTTGTCGTGATCTTGGGGGTTCTGGATAACAGCAGCGACGCAGAGATTGATCCAACTTCAGTAACTCAACAACAACAACAACAACAACAACATAGCCTCGATCCCAAATTAATTGGTGTCGGTTACATGGATCAAGTTTTTTCATTGTGTTCGATTAAGTGCAATTGATGGTGAGCTTTCCAAACCATTCAAATCTCTCATAATTAATGCATCTCATGTTAACTTTGATCTACCCCTCCTTGTCGAATTTCTACCGTTTCTATTGAATCAAGTTTTCTAGTAGGGGCGTTTGGAGGCCGTCTTTGCAAGTGACCAAACCACCGCAACCGCCCTTCCCTTGTCTTTGTTTCAATTGGTGCTACTCTTACTTGTATATGAATTTCTATATTTCTTATTCTATCTTTACGAGTTTTCTTTACGAGTTTTACCACACATCCACCTAAACATCCTCATTTCTACTATGTTAATTTTATGTAATTGTTGTTGCTTTACCGCCCAACATCCACTATCATATAGCATAGTTGGCCTAATTGCGATCCTATAAATTTTCCTTTTAACTTAGTATATATGAACATTTCTATCAGAAATCACTCATATTTCTATCAGAAATCACTCATGTTGCACTCCGCCATTTCTTCCATCCAAGCTTAAATTTATGTGTAACATCATTCTCAATATTACCATCATTTTGTATGAATGATCCTAAGTATCTAAAGTAGTTCACCTTAAGAACTACTACTTCCCATAATTTTACCACTCAATCATTTCAATGTCTAGTGTTTTTAAACTAAACTCACTCGACTTAAGCCTTTAGATTTTAATGTATATTTAATTTTTATCTTTTGTTTCATCCCTAAGACAATATCAACTTAAGCCGAATCCGAAGACGAAATGAGTTCCTGTAAAAAAACAAAAAAAAAAAAAGGAAGGAGCAGAAGGGAATCCAAAATAAAAGCCATAAACAAGCCAAATCCGAAGACGAACACACCAAGCAATCTTAATTCAAGAAGCAGACGAAGCCACCATGAGAAGAGATCAGAACGTTTCATTAAAAACAATAGCTAACATTGTTCCTTCAGGATTTATCTAAGCTAATCCCAACATTCTAGTTAATTTGGATTGGATCAGTGACAAGTCATTTGCTTTTCTCTATTTAAGTGAACAATGCAACCTTTTGAATCAATGCGAAATAGAAATGGAAAATCCGACTTTATGGGCATACATGAATTAATGGAGATTGTTCCAATAAGAACTGCCTTTGCCCATGTAAGATAAATTCATTCAGCACTTCTTTCTCAGTTTCTTCCATCCACATCAAAACCAGTCCCAGTCCAGCCTTGCCCAGGAGACCCTCTACCTTTAGGTACAATTCCGGTTCCCTTCCCACCTCTTCCTGAAATGGGGATCTTTCTCTTTCCTCTTCCTTCCCCTTCGACTGACGGCTGTTGATTTTGGGTATTCACAACTGGGGCTACTTGCCTATCTGCATTTTGAGCAGGCTGCACTGAAGTAACTGGTGCTGCTGCAGCTGATTCTGCTGATTTTGAATCCTACAAATGAAGAATGCAAGCAAGAAATGATTAGCTGCTAGTCTGATTTCTTTGTTACAAGTTTTGGGTGGTTCTAGTGAATTCAAGATCATTACTAGTTTTCGTCAAAAAATGAAGATCATTACTAGTTGTTACCACTCACAAGTGGAATCTGGAACACACTTCCAAGTGAGAATAGATTACGCCATTATCAAAGAGAATAGAAGTACTAAGAACTTGCAACATATTGAAATAGTACTCACTGGTGGGCCAGACATAGATGCCCTGCTAGGGTTTAAAGCTTCAAGACGACGTTTTAGTTCCTCCAGTCTAGAATATTGAGCATTGCTACTTTCCTGAACCTATTCAAGGAAATAAACAATCACAATCACATCAATAAAATTGATTACCAGCAGCATATCCTGAAATTCAATGCAACTAGAGACTAGAGGTATATATATACCAGTCGGCTCAAGTCATCACAGAGCTTCTGCTTGACAGCTTCCTCATCTTTTACAGCTTTTGATGCTTCTTCCCACAGCTGAAATGCATCAGACCTTAGCAAAAAATTTTCATGAGCCGGAAGAAGGCAGAGATGAAAAATCGTGCAGACCAATAGATCATCACTAATCTGATATTAAGATAATATAAAATTTGATACAAAAAAAAAAAAAAAAAAAAAAAAGAATTCTCATTTTTGCTGGTTCAAAAGAACCATCATCAAGTCAGCATCATATTTCCATACGGGTTGGTGATGGATCATTGGTTCAGTTTTGAGAGGATAGATGGCTAGGAGGCGTTCCTTTTCATTCTAGATCTCCAAATGTCTTCTCACTCTCTATGCATCATACTCAGCCTATCATCTATTTTGTTTCTTCATCATTAAGTTTCGATCCTTCACCTTCCAAGTGGGTTTCACAATAAGGTTTCTTGAAGAAAAAAGATGAGTTGCTAAGTGTCCTAAGCCAAGTTAAACTTGATTCTAGTATAGAGGAAAAAGAACTTGGAACTGGAGGTGCATTATCATGTAAATCACTCTCTTTTTCTTTAATAGAAGGGCCAGTTCAGTCACGCATTAAGCATTTCAAGGACTTTGTAAGGCCGTATATCCCTCCAAAGTTAAGTTTTTTGATTGGCTTGTTTTACATGGTGGTTTGAATACAAGTGATACAATTCAAAGGATAATGCCTCATGTGCTTATCTCCCATTACTGTATTATCATGTAAATCATTCTCTCTTTCTTTAATAGAAGGGCCAGTTCAGTCACGCATTAAGCATTTCAAGGACTTTGTAAGGCCGTATTTCCCTCCAAAGTTAAGTTTTTTGATTGGCTTGTTTTGCATGATGGTTTGAATACAAGTGATACAATTCAAAGGATAATGCCTCATGTGCTTATCTCCCATTACTGTTCTTGTTTGTGCATGATGGTCAGTGATCAAATGAATGGTCTTTTCTTTCATTGTCATATAGCATGCTAAGTTTGGAACAAGTGGGATATGTTCTTAGGAGGACTTGTTTCAATCCAAGACCATTGAATGAAATGAGATCAATTTGAAAAGGTTGGGAGGTAAAGCAAAAAAAAAAAAAAATCACTGGAGCAGCAACATTAGCAGTTTCATGGGGCCTTTGGTAAGAAAGGAACAAGAGGGCTTGTTGAATATAATGAGAGTTCAGTGGAAGAATTATGGGACTCAACTACAATGATGGCAGTAAAGTGGATGCATACAACAAATATGCTGCAAGATATTCGTCTATGGATTGGTATCACCATGGGGCGACGGATTGCATAGAAGGAGATTTTTTTATTTCTTATTCTTTTTGACTGTATGGAAGAGTTTCTCATGGTTTCGTTTATCGTGTACAACCATAGTTAGTCATCTTTTCTCATAGAGATAACAATGTAAATTGAGGATCCATGACTCTCGCTCTTTTTATGATATAATATAATCTTAGTTTCTTATAAAAAAAAAAAAAAAGGGACAATCATCAAGTAAAGTACTATAATCATCCCCAAATAGTCTCCTCATCAGAATTACGTGACAAATGGATAGGTAAATAATAGATTTAACCAAATAGGAAAGACAGATACAGGGCAGAATAAATCTCATCATAGTTGATAATGGTAAAAAATCATCTCCTCAGTCCTCACACACTATGTCAAATTCAGATTGACCTAGATAGGGTCCAGGTCCAGGGGTTCTAACACCTTGACTTTGTTGGACATGGTAAGTTTCAATGCCATAGCATAGGCCACTTGCAAGCACAGGTAAGAACATCAGCGGAATTCACTAGTACAAGGAAAATGCTCAAACTCTTCAAGTCATAGCTAGGTAAGGTGTTTTTCATCATTGGATTGGATACGAATGATTCTGAAGAATAAGCTCATTGTCATATGACCACCAGAAAGGACAGTTTAGAAGATGATGGTCAACATTAATGTCCAATATACCCATCAATGTAGCAAGAAACATCATACAACTAGCAAGAGACTAAGCTTGAAGTCAGTAAGATATGTTCATATAAGCAAGAAAGCATGAGACTAAACATTATAAATTCTGAGAACGAATCAAGAGCGGAGTCAAACTGGCACATAAATCCAAATTGTTTGTTTTATGGTAACACAAACATATCAAAGCTTATAAGAAATGCAAATGAAGAATTGCAGAAGTTGTGAAGCACATAGTGAGCAAGTGTGGTTTTGTTCTGGTTTTGGCGGGGGTGGTGGTGAATAGTTCTATAACAAATTACCAATACAAAGTCCTCATGCTTTAAGGAAACAAAAAAGCTCAGAGGGATCTAACAGAACCACATTTAAGAAACAAGCACTAGAACATATCTGTGCGAACTTGTTTGTTAGGTGTACTTATCCTTAGCTACCCTAAGGACCTTCATAGAATGGAAATGATGAACTGGATTCAGATTGGCCTATTTAGATGACAGAAGTTTTTGTTAAGTGGAGTTGAGAAGGGAAAAAGAAAAAGTAAGTAAATATTAACCAAGTAGTCAGCATTTTACTTTCATCTACATGTTGGAGATGTACAGGCAAAGTTATCAAACTCCTAAAGTTCAAGTTTAGAATGGTCATTATTAGATTGAATATGTTTAGAACATTTTAATTTCGAGTGACACAACATAGAAATAGTGAGCATGTAGCATGTAGAATGGAACCACCATAAAAAATCATTAAGCAATAAGGCAACTGGGACAAGAACACTAAAATAAAAATTCCATTATAGCAATGGAGACATACTTTTTGTGCGTGTTCTTCTTTGAGCTTCGCAAGACGTATTTTTTCTGTTGACATTTCTATTTTCTTTCGCATGTGCTCAAGAGCTGTCGAGGCATAATATTAAAAGAGTTTTAAAAAAATAAGCTGATGATGTTGGCATGAAGAATCTAACATAATATCAGAAAGTAAACAGTAAGTGAAGAATACTATACAAAGAAGGTAATCAAAGAGATTTGCCCAACCTGCTTTTTTTGGTCCAGCTGTGAGTTTCAATTCCAATGAAAGATTTGATAGTTCCCGTTCAACATCACGGATCTTAGAGTAATTTTCTTCAATATATCTGACCAAATCATGGACCTCTTGTTAGGTGCTGAAATGATATGGTTGAAAGTTCAAACTAGAGGATCAATTACTCAATGACACACACACTTAACTCTAGAACACTTTTCTTCTAATCTTGCTACAATGTGACGTTGATTTTCAAATTAGAACCAGTCCCCCTATCCAAACCACTTCAATAACCTAAAACAAGGGAAACACTAACCCTAGTACTTCAATGGGAGTTGAACCCACGACCTCCCTAAACCTTGTTTTTTGAAAGTGATGCCCCTTCCATCTCACCAGAGATGCTTTGGAAACCCTAGAACTTAGTCTATAATGTAATTCTCATGAACCAAATAGCAGTTTGTTTCCATCTCATCATCCATTGCTAGTGCCTCATAACAACTAAAATTGGAATTATTGCGTTCCAAATGCCGACATTACAAACAATTTAACAGATTTTGAACTCTATTCCAGAACCAATTCAATGCTAACAAATGCACAACAATTGCGGGAAACGAGAATTGACTTGAAACGCAAAATTAGGGCAAAGAAAGAAGTGATCTTACTTCCTCAATTGAAGCTGTTCCGCCTCTATCACCTGAAACATCACAATCACCAAATCATTCAAAAAATTGAGGACGATTGAAGAAAAACAGAATTGTAAAAACAGCGATCGAACCTTCTCGGTGTATGCAATAACAGGGGCTTCTCTCGGCAGGCCATCTGGTCCGATTTCAGGAACCAAAGAGGGATTCATCGCCATTTGATCGAATCCAATCACTCTCTAATGCGATCTCCTCTTCGTCGTCTTCATCATCATCGTCGTCGATGGAATCGCTCGAGAGAGAGCCAGAGAGAGTGTTGATCGTTCGTTCGTTCGTTCGCTCGCTCGCTCGCTCGACCAATCTGTGTTTCCACTTCGGTGATTCAACGAAGTCGAGCGATGAAGACGACGTGGGTTCGAATCTCAGCGAGTCCAACACATTTTCCTATTTAGTAAGCAACTCCACGTGCGATTTAAACCATTCATATTTAATAGTATGTGTTCGGTTTAGCTAATCCATTGAATTAGACGTAATTTATTGTTCGCTTCGCATGATTAGTTAATGCAACGGATTAATTAATCACACAAACCGTGGACTAAATTAAGACTAACTAACGATGAGGAAAGGTTCTACTATCTTCACTCATGAAGTGAAATGACGAGATTGCCCTTCAATTTATTTCACCAAAACTAGTTGAAGCCTCTGCGATTTAGGCTTCTCAAATTCGTTGATGAAGAATTATTGAAGCCTAGCTAATTTGGAAATATATTGCAATGGTGGTGAAACAGGAGGTGGTGGTGGTGGTGGTGGCGGCGGCGGCGGCGGTGATGGCGACGTGGATGGCGAAAAGAGAAGCTCGGAACCGAAGCCAGTGGAACCTTAATCGAAGTAGATACACATATTGGAGGCCATATTCAACACAATTTGAAAAATTATTTTTAATGGGTTCGGATGAATTCATGTTAGTTTTGCTTTTACTCTAGCATCAACAACCTTGATGCGTACTAATGGATACCCAAACATACAGATATGTAGGATTTCGCCTACATCAAGAATTTTTACTGGAGTATTTCCTCAATTAATTAAAAAAAAAGCTAGAATAGGATACACTGATGTTCCGATGTTTTAGAAGAAGAAGAAAAAAAAGGTCAATCGAACAAGCCTCCAAACGTTGATGCCTACTATTGCTCGTCTTCTTCTTCCCGAACGATGAGGATGATGCTTGTTGTTGGGGGTTTTTATATGGGGAGGGTAAAATAATAAAATATGAGAATTGACGTAAATAATGTGAGTAATAGAGATGTGATTAATAAATGGTAGTTGTGTTCATAAGTTTAAGGAGATCTCACTTATGAGATATGAGTTGAGAGGTAATTTTGCAGAAAAGTTGAGTTTATAAAACCAATCAAACAAGATATTGGTTTTGAGACTCCCTGTAAATTATCTCACTTCATAGATATTCAACCTTAAAAATAGTTTTCAATGCATAATGCGGAATGAGACTTTTTTTATTTTTGATTATATACATATATATATATATATAAATATATAAAAGAATGTTTCTATAATGGAACCCAATTACATAACATTTATTGCGCATTTATTATGTTTTGCATTAAATGCACTACATCAATCACCATTAGATTGAAATATCATAGTAATCCAATTGTGAGATATATAATACTCATGACATGAGTATATATTTGAACTCCATTGTAAAAACTATATATATATATATAGAGAGAGAGAGAGAATGAGACTTTTCTTTTGTTTTTTTTTTAAAAAATTTATAATAAAAAAATAATAATGTGTCAGTAGAGAGAATGTCTACCACAATGTGTAGAAGTAAATATTCGAGTAGACACCCTCTACTTTGATTCTCTGCTGCCACATCTGCTAGACATTTGCAAATCACGATCTATGGTACCATTGGAGAGCTATTTTTGAATTGAATATTGATTTTTTTTCAAGTGGATCCATTCTCATCCAATCTACACTATTGTACGATTGAAGATGCTATTAGACATGGTCTGTAAGACCCCACCTTCGATCTTTGCAGAATCACTGCAAAATCATCTCTCACTAGGTCACCCCTCTTCGTGATTGTTGTTTGTTTAGATGGAAATCGCGTAAAAAAGCACATCTCTTCGTGATTGTTGTTTGTTTAGATGGAAATCGCGTAAAAAAACACATATTTTACTGAGTTTAATCAAGAGCACTATTTCAAGATTTAGGAGTTCTGGATCTTGGGCATGGCTAAATAGGTGTAATAAAAAAATTAATAACATTCCTTATTTGACCAAAAAATAATAATAAAACTGATAAAATGATCCATGTCTCAATTTCTAGCTTCGAAGATGACATGCAGTTTTATTGTCTTATACATATTCCTCAATTGTGGCAATAACTTATTAATTAAGACAAAAAATATATATATATTATCATCTGATGGAACTCGCAAAAGACTTTTGATGAAGATGCAAGACATTTCAGGGATTATGGTAGACATAGATGCATCACACAAACTCAAGAACAATTAACAAATATTTCTGAAATTCTACCTCTTCCAGTTTTCTTTTAGAAAAATCAAGCTTAGAACTCGCGTAGGAGATATGTTGAAGGATTTTTTGAATTTGAATACTTCAAAATAAGCATCAAGTCCCCATTAACTTCCACCAAAAAGTGACTTGTCTTGTGGTTGGCCTCCTCCTTCAGATTTTCAACTTCATATATATATAATCAATCAGCCTATATAATTTCGATGATGATATATAGAACTCGATCCCATTGAGATTGGTATTCTTTCTAAGGTTTAAAAAAGAACGAAAAGGGAAATCGGGGTTTTAAGAAAGAATAATAAATCTAATAAATTAACTAATCTAAATATAAACAAAATAATTAAAGCAAGGATATAAAATTGAAAATAAAATAATTAATAAAAATACCTAGGTCAAAACATACAAGTTCGGTTCGGTAAAAGATTGGATTTGGTCTTCGATTTATGTAAAATGTGCAAATCAAAATATCCTAATGTAGCTATAGACCCGGTAACGTACGCGGTTCCTCGCTCTTCCCTGTCTCGATAGCCAAGGTACGACGATGACTACTTCCCTAATCAAACACATAACCACAATTCAAGTGAATTGGGTTTAATGCGTTGACCGCAATGGGCTTTGTGAAGGCACTACACCTAGACAACCGGATCACTCGTGTGTCCAATTTAGCCTAGATCCCTAAGGTATTCAACCGGTCCCAAAAGGATCGAATCAATCAGTATGGTTGATTGCCACTAGTGTGGTCTTATTGCACAAACACGGGCGCTTACGACTCACTGACAAATAAATCAAGATTTAAACTAGTGTTTAACCTTGATTGTTAAAATAATACCCAAGAAAATAAAATATTAATGAAAAGACTAAAATTAAAATAAATAAATCTCACAAATCCATTGATATGCGCGGTCGAACCTCCCTCGCAGTCTTGCCTAGGCTAGAGGTTTTTAGTTTCGCATCATTGAAGAATACTAAAGAAAAGGAAAAATAGAAAAAAATAAAAAGAATGGGGGGGAGGCGTTCGGCAGAGCCGAGAGAAGAAGAAGCAGCGAGAGGCCGAGAGAAAAACAATATATAAGTCGGCCCCTGGAAGAGAGAGAATGCCAAATTTGGAGTTTGGTTCGTGAGATGTGCGCCGAGGATGATCGGGTGGTTGTTGGAGCTTGTTGCAATTCTTGGACACGTGGCGGATACGGATTGGGCGAGCATGCTGCCATGCGCGACGTGTAGCGCAGTGAGTAGTGGAGAGGCTGCTGTGAACGTGGGCTGGTCAGACGCTGCAGCGTGGCAGCTGTGCAGACGACATGTGGCGTCCCCTGATTGGAATCGGTAATAAAAAATGCTGACGTGTCATCTCCTGATTAGCTGGAACACCCTGCTGCTATTCGACCCACCGCTCAACGCGTATTTCGAGGCAAGTTGTCCGGCATCCGATCACTGCAAGTAAATACTCCATTTTGAGTATTTTTCCGCCACGAATTCAACCGCGCACTCCGTTAACCCTGAAAATAATAAATAAATATAATTAGGCTAGTATTTTGGAGACTTGACAATAAAAATATATAAATAAACTATATATAATATTACATAATTAACGACTCAACAGCCGGACATCGATGATGATAATCATCGTAAGAAGGAGCATGGACGTCTGATCTTCGCAAACAAAAATCATCCCAGATTGATCCACTACATATCGTAAGAAGGAGCATGGACATCGATGATGATAATCATCGTAAGAAGGAGCATGGACGACCAGTCATCATGGGCTCTTGTGTCATGGAAACAGGTCATACTTCCTTAGAAATTAGGTGGATTGGGACTCGGGAACTTGTGCATTCGCAATAAAGCATTGGTGTGCAAGTGGCATTATGGGTGGAGATTATCAAGAGCATCTATGGGGGTGGAACAGAATGGCTGGGACTCTGGCAGTGTATTCAGACCTTCTTACAGGGCACCGTAGCGGTTCATTCTAGATTGCATAGAGGAATTCATGCAGAGAGTCACGTTCAAGCTGGGAAACATGCAAAAAACTCGTTTTTGGAAAGACGCCTGGAATGGGGCTCCCTCGTTTGCAGAAGATTTCCCAAAACTGGCAGCTTTGGTTCGTGAACCGAATGTTGCGGTAGGAGAGGTGGCATGGCGTGATGAGAAGGGGGCGGGGAGGAATAGCTCAGGCTAGAGCGTGGTGATTAATAGGGGGCCAACCGGGCATTCGTGAACCGAATGTTGCGGTAGGAGAGTTATTGTATATACATTTTTTTTACATAATAATATATATAGGAGTACTGCCTCCATTCATTAAAAAAAAAAAGAAAAATGGGTTAGTTCTTTGGTGCAGTGGTTAGAGATGCCAGGGGCTCCTTTCTAGCTGCAATGGGAAGCCATACAATGGGGATTCTTGATCTAAATGAAGCAGAGGCGCTAAGAGTAAGGGAGGCTCTAAGCTGGCTCAAGGGAATGCTCTCATCAAAGGTGTCATTAGAGGTTACCACCCAGTTGGTGGTTCAAGCTTTAAGGAGGAATACAACTGATTTATCTTACTTTGGGTCCTTGATGAGTAATTGCAAGTCAATGTTAACGGACAATGTGTCCTATCGAGTTAATTATGTTAGTAGATCAACGAACTTAGCTACCCATGTTATTGCAAGGGAGGTTGTTTCTTTGTCTGGTTGGTGTCAGTGGTCTGTTATACCATCGTGGTTGGTGTCAGTGGTCTGTTATACCATCGTTTCTTATTGATGTGTATTGGTCCTATTGGAGAATGACTTGAAATAAAAGTACATCAGGTTTTTTATGCAAAAAAAAGATGGGAAATGCTTTTTGAGCTTTCAAACTACATCCTTTGCCCCTAGAGTTTTTCTCATGCGAGAGGGATAGAGAGAGAGGTGGCAAGAGCGAGGACTGAGAGTGACGATGGTGTTAACGACGACGGATGTAAAGGTTGGGGTCCTTGTGGAGGAAGGTGGTGTGTGTTGGAGTTAAAAATTGTATGTATGTGAGGAAGAGCAGTTGTTTCAAAATGTTTTAAGTGGTATGTGTGTGTTAGCAACTCCATAAAACAAGTAAATTGTTTGAAATGTTAAATTTATATTAGTAGAAACATGAAAAGTCTTTATATGTAAAAAGCTCTTCATAGGTATATATATGTCTTAAGATTTCGTCAAATTTTCAAAAATATCCTACCATTTTAATTTTTGCTTATATATGGTGAAGTTTGATTTCGCTTCAAATTGTGTCATTAAGTGTACCTTTGAAAGTAGCATCAATTATATCATAAGGATTCAAAAATGATCAATTATATCATAATCTTTAAAAAATATATCGATACTATATGTATCTTTGGGCAAGTTTTCAGTTGGTGGGAATCCAATGTATCCATACCATCCTAAGTTGTGCTCTTATCTTTCTAGATGAAGCTTTCAATTTGAATTTTGCACCTTAGGTTGATACTGTAAATGGCATTTAAACTAGGAATTAATATAGACTATATATAGTTGTCCTCCTATTTTAAAGGATTATATAAACAATTTTATAATTATTGAAATGATATCATATATTGATTTGCTGAGTTCAGATTCAGTTGTATAGCTAGGGCTTTTTCAAATAAGTTATATTTCTTTTGAATGATCTCTTTTTTCGAGGCCAATAATCTGCAAGTTAAGTACATGTTTTACTATCTAGCAGAAAATTTTGGTTGACGTGAAACTCACATGTCACATCAACAGTTGTGGATTATATTATAATATAGTGTTGTCATTCTAGCATTTCCTTTTATGTATCTTTCATGGCCATGACTAGCTTTAGGAGTAATTTTATTAGGAAGTAGGAGATCATAGAAAGTTTATATTTCTTAGAACAATCATGTATATATTGATTATTTTTATTCTTTTGTATATATTGATTTTTGGGCAATGAGAAATTTTTCCCACTTTTTTTTTTTTGGGGGGTAGCAAAAATTCTTCCCAGTAGGACTCATTGACTAACAAGCCATTTTATTTGATTGAAAAAAAATTCATATATAATAGTGTTTGGCAATTAAGCACTCTAGTATATATATGCTTTTAAGCTCAAAACTTTCAGCTAGAAATATTGAATGCACCACCAGCTATTGTCATTCTTACAGTCTTCATGAAGCCCATGATCAGTTGGTGACATACCAAGTCCTGCTATTCTTAGAAACTATTGCCTGAGAAGGATCTGCGCTTAAAGGAGTAATTAGAACTGCACGCGACGCAATTCATTGCTATGCATGAAAATATCACACTATAGTAGAAGGAAGATAATTGAAAGTCTAGGCAAAACTACTGTAAGAAAATAGTATTAGAACAAAGAAATCTGAAACACTGCACACCTCCAGCTACAATAAGCAGCAGGGACACAAGTTTGCTTTCAGTTGCAAGTTAATTCTACTTTCGTTTATTTCTATAATCTAGACAACAGGGCTTTTCTCAAATTATTTATAGTAGTAGATATACATTTCGTGAAACAACAAAAGAAAAAGCAAGGGATCGATGAAAGCAAAGCAAACATCGACATACCCAATTCCCATAACCTGCAGGGACCTTGTGCTCGGATAAACTACAAAATGGAAGACGAGTATGCTTTTACCTCACGGATAGCTATAAAATAAAAGCAGTCTGGTAACATCTCATGAAGCAACTTTAGGTAGAATCCGAAGAACTGCTTCCTTTGTGGGAAGTGCAGGTATTGCTCCTCTCTCCATGACAGTTATGGCTCCACAGGCATTGGCAAATAGAAGAGCTTCCCTTAACTTTTTCTCATCCTGCAACAAACACAATGCTTATAAGCTTTCTGAAAATTCATTAACGCCAAAAAAAAAAAAAAAGAGGGTTTTAAAGAGAAAATCCCAAGCGATATTCTCTAATACCAGACTATCCGTTATCTAAATTTCAGATATCAACCAAAGAAAATATCAGTTCTTATTTGACACTACAACAAGTACACCACCATCAACAAAATGCATCAGTCCCAAATTAGTTGGGTTGGCAACATGGATAGAACTCTTCCACTCCACTCCATTCAATGTATCTTATGGAAGACTATAAAGATGAGAAATCTAAAATTATCTCAAGGAGCAGAAACCGCAAGTTCCTGAACCAGACATTATTGAAAAATCCAACAGAATCGGGAGGTCCCGTTTAATGAAATAATGTTAGATTCATTATATGCCAAATGGAAAAGGCTGGTAATCAATCATATGTGAAGGGTATTGGATCAACTTAAAATATGCACGCAAACTACATTGCCAGCTTTTATGATCAAAATATTAAGTGAACATTTTTTTTTTATACTCCACATAAAATTTCTAGACTTGGTCCAAACTCATTGGGGATAGTGATACTATGCAAACCATCAAAGTGCAACAACCACCACCAAAGAAAATAAAAAAAAAAAAAAAAAAAAAAAAAAAAAAAAACCTATAACACAGGACCCTTCCAATTAAATTAAATGTTTTTTTAAGTAAGAATACCCATTCCCATGGTTGGAGAAAGCAAATGAAAATTAACCGAGAAGATAACCTGAAGATCAAATACTCATTTCATTTCCCAGACATATGGATTGGCTTTAAAAAACTCGTAATAATGGTAACAAAAACCTTAAATATCAGTAATAAAAGAGTGACAAATCAACTACTGAAAATATAGTTTGTTTCAACTTTCAATCATTACTTTTGAGGGTTAAATACAACAACTAACTTGTTTGTTTAGTAAAGGAGGGATAGAATGACAAATTGTCGAAAAAATGGTCAAGGGAGATAGAAGACCAAATAATAGGGATGATGATATAGGTAAGGACACTATTACAATTGAGTGACAATGTCTACTCCATTGTACCGTCGTACAGTCTGAAATTTAGGTCCAAGAATTAAAATTAGTTATCCCGGCATTTAGATTAAGAGATGCTAAGAGCAAGTCATATTTATCAACCTTTCCCCACTATCTTTGCTTTTATACTTTATTTTCCATTTCATACATTTGTCTCTACATGGTGATTGCATCAAATTATGAAACAATAGGCCTTATTGCTGATTGGTCCGGCTAATAAGTTGTTTTGGGCAACAAGTTGTTTTGAAAGAGAACACATTCATTCATTGCGTCTTATTCCGACCTCCCTTTAAATGATCGTGCTAGGAATGCCAAAATGCATTAAATGAATAATTATGATTATTATTGAGAACAATACAATTTTACCGATCAGAAAGTATAAAAGATGAAAAAAAAAAAAGGAAACCTATATATGAAAGCAAAAAAATATTCAAGAACAGGATTATACCTCATACAGATTTAGATTAGAAGCCAGGCCGGTCAGCATCCCACTAACAAATGCATCGCCTGCACCAGTTGTATCCACGGGTTTGACTTTAACTCCAGCTACTCGACCTTTAAAGTTCTGCACAAGTTTGGTTTGAAAGAGAGCATAAAAATGCAGTCGAGTGAATCGTTACAGTCAAAATGGCTGACAATATGTAGAATTGAAGCATGAACTGGTTTCTTGTGCCTCCGCAAAGGAAATTTGGTTAGGATGGACCACTTTTCCAAATGGGCAGGTACTCATCCCAGTTTGCATAGAAGAAGTGAAGAGCTATGTTTTACTCCTACTAATAGCATGACAAACATGAGCAAAGGAATAAGAACATGCACAATTATGGCAACCACTTGGTTTCTTTGAAAAGAGAAATGGGAGTATTTTTAAGATATATTTTGTGGCATCAACTGTGAAGGCATCTCCCTTGGGGCGAAAGGGACTGAATTACTATTAGGTTAGATAGGGCCAGGAGTCCAAAACCCATAGAAAAATCCCTTCCCAGATGATGGAAACTTAATTTCAGGCTGCATTTGAGTGTCAAATTGTCATTAGTGATAGGAATTCTCGCTCGCATAGTTGATGAGAGGATATGGACACAATGTATAATTTTGGCAGTGAATGTAGAGGGGGCTGCATAGGCGCGAAGGAAGCGCATTTTGTTTCCTTTTATCTCAAACTGTATATTACTTTCGATTTCTGTTTATAGCTAGAAACCTCATTTCCTCTGAAGACATCAGAATCCAAATATTCTAACTTGGATGATTCAGAAAAGTTATGCAAGTGAGCAATGCATCACACAAACAGCCTAATGGATTATTCATTTCATACAACTGTTTCTCGGAAAATCCTTTCTATTAGTTACTAAAACACACAATATTGGAGGATACGAGGGTGCCAAGTAACAAATCCAGTTGACAAGCACCATCAATAGTTTTGAAAGAAAAATCACTAGGAGATTGTATCTTATTCTTCTTAGTTTGAACCTAAATTTATAAGCCATGTATAGCATACAGATCTCATATCTCATTTTGCCATCAATATTTAATAATCTTTCGTTAAAGGGGACTTCAACTTGTAAATGGCACAGAAGTATCACTGTTGATTTAAATTGGAGACCTCAAACATATAGCTGACTGCCACCAGAATTTGAACGAAGTGATCAATGTCACATGACATAAACTGATCAGACAATAATAACATACTTCAGAAATTATTTCACATGAAAAACAATGATATGCAATAGAAGTATAATTTATTGAAGATTCAGCACGCAAAAAAAACTTTAAATGCCAATATGCTTACCTTTGTGTAGTATCTGCACCCTTCTGACCCTTCAGTTACAACCAAAAGCTTAAGATTAGGATGGAAAAGTTCCTCCAACACTACTTCATCATCGTACGGATCTTTGCCGCATGTTAAAAATGAAATTTCTTCCTCACTAATCTGCAAGAAGACAAAAGCAAACTTTTGCTGATATTTTCCGACTTCGACAAAGAATTGATACCCGTAGGGTATGACTGCAACAATTGACTAATTCCAAAAATTAAGAATTTAAAAAAATATAGCGTCGCATGACTCACATCTGAAAAGCTATACCTTAATTATATCTGCTTTATTCCAAATACTCATAATTCCCTTCCGAGCAGCCTCCTCTGATGGCCATAGTGGCAACCTCAAATTAGGATCATAAGATAGGATGCTGCCTGATTCTTTAGCTATATCCATAGCAGCTAGATGGGCCGACCTGCATGGTTCTTCAATCAAACTGATAGATCCATAATGAAAGATGCTCGCCTGGAGGTACAGTTATTGGTGCAAAACAGATTAACAAAATGAGTTATGTTGATCATCAATAACTTTGACTGTTTAGCTGTAAAGAGCAGGCAGATTCAAATTCAAACAGATTTAAAAACTAAGGCTATGTTTACCTTCTTAAGAAGGTTCACATCGAGTTCTGATTCATGGAGAAGCATGTCTGCACTAGGATGGCGGAAAAACAAAAATTCACGTTCACCATCAGCTCTAAGAGTTACAAATGCCAATGCAGTCCGTGCACCATGGTCAAAGCGAATGCCAGAATTTTCAACATTGTTTTGTTTCAAAATGTCGGCTAAAAGATACCCAAATTCATCCTCACCAACCTAAGAAAAATATTTAATGGAACTCATTAGAAAATAAAAAAGTAAAAGCATTTCATGAAGGAAATAAATTCAAAAGAGAAAGATATGAGAAAAATGTGAGCGGGAGACACAATATTGTAAATGAGGTGTACATGCTGAATTCAGTTGGACATTTGAATGAATTAAATCAATTAAATGGTACCACGACGTAATAAATTAGTCATGGCATAAAAGTTAAGCAGGCATATTTATGTACCTAATTTAAATACTACCACATAGGGCTTACATTAAAATATTACTATAGGAAACCTCTGAGGCCCTCAACCTCGTTAGTTATTATCTGGCACATTAATCAAATGAGACAGAAAAAAGAAATATCAGGAAAGATCTTTATTTTGATATTGAAAACTTCTTAGCTGATAGAGAAAAGGCGATGAAACATGGAAATCCAGAGTTATGATTATCACCTTTCCAATAAAGGCTGAAGAACTGCCCAGCCTTGATATACCAACAGCCACATTAGCCGGAGCTCCTCCAGGAGCCTTCTCGAAAGCTGGTGCTTCGGCTAGCGAAACTCCACCAACAGTTGGGACAAAGTCAATCAACATCTCCCCAAAGCACACGACAAGCGGTTTTTTCTCCTTCCTATTTCCATTAGCTGGATGAAAGAAAAGAAAAAAAAAAGTTTATGCCATTTCAGATGAATACCTTATTTAAAATCCAGTTTTCACCATAGCCAAATTATAATAAAAAAGCTAAGTACGAGATCTATGGTTTTGTTCTTGACTATATTCCATTCAGATACTTATCAATCATGCTCCATTCATGACACATGATTTTAAAAGAAAAATGAGGAGCTTCGACTCATGTGGTCATGCAATAGTGTCATGTATTGTAGCCTTAATCACCCTAAAAACTTAATCAAAATTGCTAACTAAACACCCAAAAGAAAATTATAAGAAACAGATTAACAACTTCCACATCTGCTTGGCAGATCATAATATTCAGCACAATATTCAATCAAAACAAAAAGGGTGAAACACAAAAACCTAATGGGAATCCAATAAACCCAAAAATGCCAGACATTAACATGCATGACCAAAGACGTAAATCTGACCAACCATAGTCGATCAACAGATTATTGTGACGAGATCTAAGAAACCCATAATTTTTCATAAGATTTGAATCTAAAATGAACAAAAAATCAATCTTTTAAACGGATCACCTGATCATATTTCCCAAAATCAAACAAAACCCAACATTTCTATTCCACCCAATTCTCAAAAATACCAACCTTTTCAAGATTACCCGAACTCCCCTCTCCCCAGTTTTCAATGAAAAATACCAAAATAGATCAAACAAATAAAAGTTCAACAAATCAACCAAATCAATCAAAGATAAAAGAAGAACCACTACAGAGCCAACACAAGAATGCCAGAAATCACTACTCTTTAATGACACAGCCCACATACACATAAAAATATAGAAATATAGACAATAAGAAGAAATGGGCACCTGATTGGGGAGTAGACATCTTGACCTGAAACTAGAAAATATTCAATAGAAATCACATAGAGCAAGATCAAGGTTGAAGACGAAAAGGTGGGAGAATGGTAGGGTGAAAAGCCTGAGATCACTGCTATGTAATATATAATGTGTACTGTAAACAAAACAAGTATTTCAATTTTTGTTTTTTGTGATATATATATATATATATATATATATATATATATATATATATATATATAAAGAAAATGCTAAAATGACTCTCCTAATGACACCGTGTGACATGGCGTGAGGGTCCATATTCATGAAAGTCATCTTACGCGATTCGAGACACACCAAGAAAAAAAAAAAAAAAAAAAAACTATTTTACACACACTCCACATCACATGGATGTATATATATATATACTAGCCAATGGGCACGTGCTCTACACTTAAGACGAAATTTATTGGAAGAAAAAAGTATCAACATTGAAGCAACAAAGCAACGAAAGCCAAAATCAGTCATATTGTAGAAAACATCTGGTTAGAGAGGGATTGTTCAAAAATTTGTCTACGTGATTCCCTTAAAATAAAATAAAACTGCATTTCTACAAAAACTTATCAATATCGATTATTTCACGAGAGAGAGAGAGAGAGATTTTACCGCGTCTTCAATCTGCTTTTGCATACTTACTCCATTCCGTGAGAGAACCCCACACATTTTTTTTTGAAGACAAAACCCTAACTTCTTTTTTGGTTTTGAAAAAAATATTCATTTCAAAATACTAAAAGAAAATATAGTTTCTTTGTAATTGAAACTGTTTTTAGTCAATCTTATCTCTTTCTAAATACGTGCATCACTATCTCTCTCTTCCCTTCAAACTCTATCAATTCTTCATGTTCTCATCAACCAATCTATTTCCCTCCTCTCAATGTCATTTATTTTTAGTTTTAAAATAAGACTTTTCTACTCCTTACTTTTTAAAAGGATATAGGTTGAAAAAAAAAAAAGTTAAAAGACTCTTTAAAAGTGTCAATAACGTTATTTTGGCCTCAAGCAAATCCCATGAAGTATTCCCATTATATATAAGATATAAGATATATATATATATATAGAACACACACATTTGTGCACACAGCTTCAAACAATTTAAGGAAGAAAATCTTTACAAGACACCACTCATTTTTGACTGATAATTTTGATTTTTCAATTGGAAAATAATTAGGTGACTGCAGTTTTGGTACGTGTATTTGATACAATGCCGTTGGTGTTCATTAAATTTGGTGAGAAGATTTGCAAGCGTTTCGATGTTTGTTGATGGTCACCCTTGCATTGTCAATTAAGATGGTTTCATGTATCTTTTTATTTTTTTTAAGGTCTTTCTCGTTCTCTTCGAGAGAACCTTAGCACGCCGCATCATCTTTTTGAGAGTCGGCCTCCTGATCCAGCGCCTTTCGAGGCTGCCGGCACGGCCTTCTCCGGTGGTTGTAGACGTTATCAATGGCCCTCTTGCTCTTTCTCCTCTTTTTCTTTTTCTAGATTTAAGTTTTTTTTTTTTTTTTTTTTTTTTTTTTTTTTTTTTTTTTTTAAATATGGTTTTTTTTAAGGTTTGGTGGGTTGGATGTTAGCAAGAGATGTGTTGGTATTCCGAAGTTTGGAGTGTTTGAGGCATTTGAGGTTTGGAGGATTTGGGGCAGTTGGGGTTTGGAGGGTGTCCCAAGGTTTCATGAATGGAGGAGAGTTTGGTGGGTGGAAGATTTAGGGAGGAGTCTACGAGAAGTTGGTCGATTGATACGTGGAAAGGAGGCACATTGGTGTCTTATTTTTTTGGTGACTGCATCTTAATTTGGCTGGATTGTTTGATAATTTTTTATTGGATTTGATGGCGGAATTAATTTTGGTATCACTTTGCTATATATATATTTTTTTTATTTTATGTTGGCTTAACGTTTTGGATTGGGTACTGAGAGCATAGTATACTCATCGTGCTTTTTTTTTAATGCCTAATCTATTCTTTTGTATTATCTTTTGTATTATAAATTTGTTAGTGCTTTTTTTTTTTTTTTTTTTTTTTTGGTACATAGTGGAGCTGTATGTACCACAAAAAAAGAAAAAATACATAGTACGTGGAGTTATCACTTTGCTTTTTTTTTTTTTTTTTTTTTTTCTTTTCTCTTCACTTAACGTTTTGTATTAGGTATTGAGAGTCATAGTAGACTCATCGTGCTTTTTATAATGCCTAATCTATTTTTTTTGTATTATCTTTTGTAACCTTTATATATACCATGGTGATTGGAGAAAATCATAATGGATGGTGATATTTAATTCTAGCCATTAGATCTTGATCAAACTATTCAATTTACACTTTGTGTCAAATTTGTAAAATGGTAACTTACTATTCAAGTTACTACATTTAATGCTATGCATTTAATGGACTACATTTAATGTCCTACACATGATTATCATAGTTTCTACTTTAATTATTACTTTATACATTATGTTTAATTTTTAAAATATCGTTGTACTTTATATTTTTTTGGAATAGTATAATGCAATTTGATTAGTCTTAAAAGTCTCATTTTGCAATAAAATTTTAAATAACTTTTTGTTCCACTAAATAATAAAGTATGTAAGTATGAAGAAATTTTTAGATATTTAAAACATCAAGAATAAAAATAATATATATTTATGATCTAGTCTTGAGATTTTGAGAAGAAGCAAAATTATGAACTGTATTCATTTTAAAACATCAACAGTATATATTATATTCATTTTAATGTTATGAACAAAATTTTTAAAAATATATGTCATGCACAAAATTATATATGTTGCATACTTTTTAAATAGAAAAATCATTACACTAAATAGATAATATATATATATATATAATTAAAGAATGAATTTTATCATTATTTACAACTAAAAATATTTTTTCAATAAATTTAAAATTTCAGATTTTTTAGTATTTAAGAAGTTTGGTGTTTTACTTCTAAAAAATAAGTTAGGAATTTAATTAATTTTTTTATATTTCATTCAAAAAATAATTAGCAAGTTATTGATGAACTCTCCTAAAAAAATAATCACGCAATATGATAAATTATTTTATTTAATAAAATTAACTTAATAAAAGTCTGATTGGAACATATTTTGTTAAAAAAATCTAAATTAAAAAATAAGACTAATATAAAATTTACCTCATTTCCTACTTAATCATAAAATCTCACATGTTTCTTTACAAAATTATAAAATGTTACTTGTACATATATACTAATACAGTCACCCATATTTACCTTCAAAAGAAAACATAAAAAAAAAAACTAAATTAACATTTAGAGAGAAAAAAAACTTAAAAAACTAAACTAATACATAAATAACTATTATCAAGAAAATAGAAAAGTATATGAAAAGTATAGAATTTAAATAAGATATTACAATATTATTTTTAGAAGTTATTATTAACTTTATTTTTTATATCAAGAATTATATTTTTTTTTCAAAAGTTAAAGTCTTTCTTTTATAATTTTTATTAGTTGTAATTCCGCGCTCTACGCATGAGCAAAATTCGAATATCAATATAAAATAAAAATAAATTTTACGTAATAACAAAAATAATTTTTTTTGATGTAATATTTAGTTGATTTGATGCAAGAAACAATAAGGACAATCTGGGTTTATTATCACTAGGTATATTGTCAAATTTATTTAAAAGATTTAATTAATAAGCAAATATATCATGTTACTTTTTTATTTTGTAAAATTTTAATGTCACTAGCTTTTTTTTTTCGAATAGTGTCACATTAATAATTATCGGGATAGTGAGCATAAAGACAAAACATAATCAACAATAAAAGTTTGCAAGTTTTCTTTAAAAATAAAAAAAGACCTTATGCATGTCTTAATAATTATTATGGAGAAATAAATTTTTATATATGTATATATCTCATGATAACTATATATATTAATAGTCAAATAATATCTACAATTAATAATGGATTAGGGATATACTATTAATTATAGTGGCGAATTAATATTTTGTACCAAAAACTTTATAATAAAATTTAATTTGCTTATTTATGATAGTTTGAGTTTCCAATGTGAAATGAATTAAACATGCATTTAATTCTCTTTATGACAATTTGAGTTACGTACTATAATAAGTTGTCATAGAGATCACCATTCATAGTGATTTCCCTCAATCACTATGGTAGAACTCCCTTTATATATATATATACATAGTGGAGTTTCGCCTCCTTTTCATTAAAAAAAGAAAAAAAAAAGAAAGAAGAAGATGTTTTCCGGATTCCACATCCGACTCTTCCATATCAGGTATCATCGAGATACTCATCGCCCTAACATCTCCAAGAAAAGAATATATCCTCGAGATATCCACCACCTAGCATAGTTTAGAAAGAAACCACAACCTTTTCTTTGGTGATGGTGACAATATAGTCGGGGGTTACTCTGCAGGTTCAAAGTAACTCTTCCTCTTATCATGGAAGTAATTACATGCTAAATCAACGGACTGAGTTATTCACTTGATTAGTCTCGCCTCCAATTCGTCAAAAAAAAATAAAAATAAAAATATGTTATATTGCAAAACTAAAGTAGACAAGACAACGTATACGCTATATGAATCTTGGAATTCGATGATTAGAAGCAACTTAACATACATGGAATTCAATTTACTAATCCGTACGTATTTTCTAGAAAATTCAAAACAACAAAATTGAGATGAAATCCAAGACTCTGGCTCATGTATCTTAAACTCACTACCAAACAGAAGTGTTTGTAGAAAGTGGGTGTTGCTCTAGCCCTTATGTATAAGTTTCGTGGGATTTCGATTTATGGATCCTCTATGCATTTCTTTTTGATGATTATTTCTTGTTCAACATACTCCTGAGTGTTTCTATTTTTTAATATTATTTTAGGAAAAGCTAAATGAGGAACTTTGCATCATGCAACAAAAAGCATCTGCAGAAGAAAAGCGAAGGAGGTATGTTGAAGATGAATGTGCAAAACTAAAAAGGCGTGTGCTTGGCAGCTGTGATGGCTTTGAGGTATGTTTTGAATTTTAGCAAATTAATTTCAAACTTCCATGGCTATTCTATAGTTTTGTATCTAAATAATCTATTTGCGTTAAGGATAAGATTTCCTACACAAAAAAGAATGTCGTGAAGTACCTTCAAACATTTGAATATGCAATGTGTCTTCCGAAAGCACACCAACCGAGGGAGACATTGTCTAGTCGAGAAGAACACTATTTCAAAGATTCTTGAAGAAGGCAAGATTAAATTTGATCATAGAGACCAACCGAATGATCTAATATAACTCTTTTAATGCATCTACTTTAGCAAAGTGTTAACCTTGATTTGTTTAAATGGACTTTCGGTTGGTCTTCAAAAGATTATTTCCATGTTAAGCTCGAAAATTTGGAAGTTCAAATTCATCTTTGTGAAGGTGGTGGCCAACCTTGTTTGAAGGTATATGGTCAAAGTTGTTAGTTTGGTCAATCGCTTAAGTAATTTCTATCTCTTCCTTGTATGTGATTTTTTTTTCGGTATTATGTCTTCTTTCAAGTGACTTCATCTTAACATTTTTCATGCTTGAACTGATAGTCATTGTGCTTCTTTTCTGAGTTTAACATGAACTAACTGTTATAAATTCTTTTATTTTCCGAATTATATTTTAAATCTGTTAGTTAGTTTGATTATACATAAATTCAGAATTTCAGATTATGTAAATCAAAACAGGGGATAGATGAAAATAATTTGAAAAACTAACACTAATTTGAACAAACGACTTTCTGATAAGATATTTCAAATTCCTTCTTCCTTCTCCAAACTTAGATAACTTTGTATTTATTTATTTTTCTTGGTAGTAATTCATTCTTAAACTATTGTTGCAGATTACGCAACTTTGAACGATTTAGTTTTCATTTGAACAAAAGGCTTTATGATAAGATACTTTTGTAATAAGACTTCCAGTGTTCATGTTGTTGTGTCTTTTTTACTACAAAATGCTGGTATTATTGAGAATGATGTTAAACATAGAATTCAAGTTGGATGGAAGAAATGAAGTGCAATAGGTGTGATCGGTGATAGAAATAATCAAATCAGCAAAAGAGAGAAGGATTTACGTGGACATAGTGCCTAACAAAATTAAAACAGTTGGATTTAGGCCCAAACTCAAGTAACGGCCACAACAATCCTGGCCCATCAAATTCAGGACTCTTATTCGTAATTTGCGTATTAGATGCCACAAAAAAACTGATTTTACCCAAAAAAAAATTATTTAGTGATTTGTCTTTTATTCTAACGCAAGAACGATTCGATCTATAGTTGGATCCCACTCAGGAGTAATGATTGGATGATATTGTGTGCAATGTTTTTTTCCACTTAACTACTTTCTTAACCCCAAGTAGATTAGTCCAAAATCTCTTATTCTAGGAGGATTTATAACTTCAAAATCCATGAGTTTCCATCTTTTTTGTTTTTCTTATAATGTTTGAGTCCTACAAATAGCCTAAACAAAGAAAAGAATAAAGTGCATTAGAAATTGAAAGTCCAACCCTACAACCATCACAAACATGAAAGATGAGGCTCATATATTATTTTCTTGGTTCATGAAAAATGCAAACAAAATTAATATAGTAATCTTTAATACATATACTTGTGCATTACAGAGTCACATACATTACACCAAATTCAGCCCAAACCATTAAAGAATATTCAAGAACAAAACCAAAAACACAATGAGGCAATTCAACAAACACTTGGTGAGCGAACCGAAACAACCAACAAGAGAATATTTACGCATCAAGTCGAACCAACAAGAGAAAGAATTGGAAGCAGATAAAGAAAATAGGGCGATGATTGACTTACCTTTATGGGTGCTGTTGTGGTAATTGTTGATGGAGAAAAAGTAGAGAAATATACAATAGGCGCTCTCAACCTTCATTCAAACCAATTGTCGATTCAATTATTCTCCGCGAAGTAGAGAAGATTTTGAAGTGATCTGTGAGAGAGAGACGTGTCCGTGAAGTAGAGAAGATTGATTGAACAGAGAAATTGGTAGTAGCAATGACCGCCAGGAACCAATGTCAACGATGACCAGCCATTTGATAGATATACGCTCCTATGCTGTTGAAAAACGATGACCGCCAGGAACCAATGGAGATTCTCCGTCGACCAATGGAGATTCAAAAACGATGACCAGCCAATGGATTGATCGATGTACGCGAAGTAGGAGTGTTCATAGCGGTGCAAATGGATTGATCAAGTGATCGGCGAGAGAGACGCGAGAGAAGAGGAAATAGTAAAATGGAAAGATATGGGATGCAGGAGAAAAAAAAGGAGTAAAAGGAAAAGATAAGGAACGCACAAAAAAAAATATGTGTAAGGGAGGGACAAAAAGGTAAATTTGATTACGACTCAAAAATTTGTGATTCGTGCTTTTATATAATTTAAGTCGGACTCTTCTATCATCATCCAATTTGGATTAGGTTGAATTAATTTATTAATTTTAAGGGAAAGCACGATAAGTATGGGCAAAGAGGTAAATTTTATTAACACTCAAATAAAGTATGGGCAAAAAGGTAAATTTCATTACCACTCGAAAATTTGTGCAATTTGGATTAGGTTGAATTAATTTATTAATATTAAAAGAAAGTACGAGAAGTATGGGCAAAAATGTAAATTTTATTAACACTCAAATAAAGTATGGACAAAAAGGTAAATTTCATTACCACTTAAAAATTTGTGCAATTTAGATTAGGTTGAATTAATTTATTAATTTTAAGGGAAGAGCAAAGAGGTAAATTTTATTAGCACTCAAATAAAGTATGAGCAAAAAGGTAAATTTCATTACCACTCAAAAATTTGTGATTTATACTTTTATAGATATGATAGATATATATAGTATCGTGCCGCATGAAGATTGCGCGAGAAAAAGAAAAAAGAAAAAGAAAAAAGACAACTGAAGGTTTTTCGCTTTTACTCTGTTGCCCTCTTAACCATTGGGTTGGGCCTCCCACTTTGGTTGGTAACATGGCCTTGAAGTTCAATGTGGTAGCATTTCATTTTTCATTACAAAAAAATAATAATTATACTTGAACTCCATAGATACACAGACATTTTTCTTTGGGCAAAACGGCCAAATTGGGCCCTTTAACTCTCAACGAGTTTCCAACTCGGTTCTTAAACTAAAAACTCTCTTCTAAATCATTCCCTTTGCCTAAAGTTTAAAGTAGCACTGTTTGTATGTGTGATTGTAGTATTTTAGTTAAGGGTGTCAATTTTTTGGACGGGTCTCTTAATATAAACGAACATTTGTGTTATTCAACTTCGACCCGATTTTAATTTGGAGAGAGTACCTTGCCCCGACCAAATTTACTTCAAATCTGATTTGTCCAAATATCTGGATTTGTCGACTATTATAAAACTATTTTGTTATAAGCTTTTTTAATTAATAAAATTATTGTAAATTCTTAGCAATATAACCTTCTCAGACATAATTTTAATGATCAAATTGTAGTTATTATTTTAATTTACAAGAAATAATAATGGTTTTTGTTAAAAGACAAAACGCGTAATGTTGTCTCGAGTAGTACATTTAGCTAAGTCTCGAAATTGAAATAGTTCATTTCTATAAACACTCCAAGTAAGCCAAAAAGGATCAAAAGCCAACAACGCAAAACTTGCACCGAGAAACCCCCGCAACCGTCCTCAAATACGAAAGCCGATGGAACACATGCCCGATCCCCAATCTCGCAGCCTCAAATCACAAAAAAAGAAAAGAAAAGAAAAAAGAAACACTTCATGCACATATTCGAGATTAGCGATTTTGCCAAGTAATGAAGTTGGTAAACCCAGTAGAGTCCGAAGTTAAATGACTTCAAGTTAAGATGCAACATCTCCATGAGGTTAATTGTTTGGGAGGAGTAACTGAATCATGCACAAGGAAAGAAACAATTTTAATGTAGATTTGGAAAGCACACCATCAATTGCACTAAATCAAGCGCAATGGAAGAGTTTGATCCATGTAGCGGACCCCAACTAATTTGGGGTCGAGGCTAGTTGTTGTTGTTTCAAAGAGACCTATCATTGGAAAGCAAAAACAGCATAAGCAGGATTACTCAGCAGGTAAGAAGAGAAAGTGGCTTTCCAGTCCCAAATTTATAACGAAAATGGCGTGAACATTGAAAATTGAGAAATAGTTTAGAACCTGCCTTGTATGAACCAGTTGGCGGTACAACAAGCATAGTCCAGTCAATGTCTTCAACATATTTCTTTCGCTCTCGGTAGATAGCCCTAGCACTATTATACTTTGGTTGATATTCGGATAACAGGCCCTTGGCCTGCAGAATATAAGAGGAAGATGGTAAAGTTACTCCTTTATAAATGACATTACATAGGTATATTGCAGAGAAATCATGTGTTTAAAAATAAATACATAATTTTTTATAACTTCAATGATCAACGCTACAAATATGTTCCAATGCATATGTTACCAGTGCCCGGCTAACAGAATTCTCAAAATTTTCATAGTCTCTCCAAAGCTGTTCCAAGTGATGAGTAGGAGTTACAATAGCTCTTTGGTATGCTTTCCTTATAGAAGTCATCCTTTGTGATCCTTCCTGTGCAGTTGTAGCCTGCAGAAATATCTTGTAAGTGATGTGCAAAGATGTAAAAGTTCCAATACATAATTAAATGCCTTGTTCACAGGAAAGTAATATTAATAAGCACACCGGGAGGGCCTTCAAAAACGTGATGTACTCCATCCACAAGGGGCCAGACGCAATGGCAGTTCCTAATAGCAAAAATTTAACAAGAAGTTACCAATACGAACTTGCAAATTATAATTCAAAATATAATTGTAAAATAATATGGTATTTTGATTTGAAATACAATAAACAGAAAAAAATTCAGCCCTGAAATTCAATCAACAAAAAAAAATTATATGTCAAAAAACTAAAATGTATAAAAACTCAACCAACAACCATAAAAGTAATTTGACTGAGACTTTAGAAACATGACCTCAGCATGTATTCAAAGCTTAAACATTAAAGAAATCCTAATAGGGACTTTAAGGAGAAGAGATTAATCCAGTAAAAATAGTGGCCCAAATAAAAGACAAATTTAAAGCTTAAATGTTACTCATACCAATGTAATTGAGCATAAACTCAAAGGCTTTCTTTGACTCTTCTTGGCCTTCAGCGGCCTTCTTTTCATTTACTTTTCTTATGAACTGAATATAGCATCGCCTGCATGTAATTAAGAACACATTTTACACACATAAACGAGCTTTTTCCAACTACCCTTTTTTAAAACATAAAAAATAGGGGGTCTAAATGCTCTAATGTTACCATGTTTTTATAATGTGATTGCTTTTGTTAATCAAAAGAGTTTGTGCTCCCATAGTAATAATAAAAATAAAAATCCTATATCTTCATAAGCATTCTGATAAAGCAAAGTCATGACATTGAGCAACTTTATTTAAGAAGAGTTTTGTCCCTACCAAAGAGATATATGAAGGCAGTTCAGTAAACACCGGCTGAATATCTGTTTTACAGCATCATCTTTTTTCACAGCCATATACGCCTCCACATATTGCTTCCAATATTTAGCCTGCATCAAGAGGAAAAAAGTTGATCATGTTGGATGGTCATTAGAGAGCCAAAAGTCCCAAAACTGAATGCCCTCCTGGAATCTAGTTACCAAAGGGCAAAGACCATCATTATTTGAGTAGTGGTACCCAAACTGCTCGTGCCAAAGGTAAATTAAAAAAGAAAACCTTAGTTAAGATTCCAAGTGCATTCCAAAGTATACAAGTACAAGATCATAATTAGACCTGAAAGGCTGAAAGATACAATAGAAGAGCGACCGAGCAATTCCAATACCTAATCATGTGCATCCCTATTATGTATGTGGAGAGTTACGACTCGCAATCAAATACGAGAAAGAAAACAATACTCCCACTCATTGAACGATGTTCAAGCACATCCCAAGCCAAGCAAATCCACGCTCAGATGCTCAGGCGCCGCATTTTTTTCGATTCATCCTACTACGCCAGCAGACTCTTCACCCTCTACGCGCTGAGCGATTTCTCACCGAGTTTGGATTACGCTCGCAAGGTGTTTGATCAAATGCCTGAACCAAATGTGTACTCTTGGAATAAATCTTCTGTGTTGCAAGAATCGGATGAAGGGATGATTATTGCTGGAGTAACGTTAGAGAGAGACGTGAGAGAAGAGGAAGAAGAGATCAGGGAAGCACGAGACGCAGGAGAAAGAGAGAGACGTGAGAGAAGAGGAAGAAAAGATCAATCTTCTGTGTTGCAAGAATCGGATGAAGGGAGGATTATTGTTGGAGTAACGTTAGGGAGAGACGTGAGAGAAGAGGAAGAAGAGATCAGGGAAGCACGAGACGCAGGAGAAAGAGAAAGACGTGAGAGAAGAGGTTGAAAAGATAAGGGAAGCACGAGATGCAGGAGAAAAAATTGTATTGGATAGGGACAACGCACCAAAAAAAATTGTGTGGAAGGGGGACAAAAAAGTAAATTTGCTTACGACTCAAAAATTGATGATTCGTGCTTTTATATATATGATAGATATATAAAAGTTGAAGGAGAGAGAAAGTTTCACATGCTCTCTCCTCCCACCATTTCATTTTTAAGTTTTTCTTAATTTTCTATATTTTATTTTAAGATCTTTATATATTTGTATTATTTATTGTTTTAATATGCATTCATCCCCCATATTTTTGAAAAATGAAAAATAAATATTTATATATTTTTGTTATTTATTGTTTTAAGATATATTATCCACCCATATTTTTGAAAAATGAAAAATCCAACTTTGAACAACTAAACGACGGTCTAATTAACGATGTATTCATCAATACATTAAGTCTTTATTTCGAATCTTACACCATCGATTTGGTTACCACAACATTATTTATATATACTGTTTAGAGCAGTTTTAAGATATATTCATCCCCTCATATTTCTGAAAAACGAAAAATTCAACTTTGAACAACTAAACGACGATCTAATTAATGATGTACAACTTTGAACAACTAAACGAAGGTCTAATTAATGATGTATTCATCAATACATTAAGTCTTTATTTCGAATATTACACCATCGATTTGGTTACCACAACATTATTTATATACATTGTTTCGAGCACTGAAAGAATAATTAAGTTCATTCAAATTCTTTTTTTTTATTAATGAATGGTTATTTCAATGTTTTATAAGTAAATATTTTTTAAACCCTCTATTGTACAGTTTTCCTAAAAAATATGGGTTCATTATTGTGAATTGTAGTTTTAATTGTAGGTTGATTAGAGTCATCAAATTTTACATGCATTAATTACTATCAATTATGTGATTTCTTATTTAAAAATTTAATTTTAAAAACAAGTTGGTTGATTAGAGTCATCAAATTTTTGATTAACTCTCATAGAATTAATCAAATTAATATCAATTTTACAATTAATTCAAAAAGTTTAATTAATAGTATGAATTAATTTAATTTTAAGAACTGTAAAAATTTCGGACATTTACGATTATAAACAAATAAAATAAATAAATATCAATTTTACAATGAGAAAAGCTTTGACTTTTCCATAAGTTACAAATCATGGGTAGAGTAACTAGAGTTTAGTTGGTGTTTCACTATTGCACACCACTTTTTTTTTTTAAAAATAAAAATGGTGAAAACATTTCTTGAGTCGTTTAGAGAAGTGCTAGAATGACAATAAGTATGTCACACTGAAAGACGCATCGAGCATTTGAGTCGTCTACGTGTGCTTTAAAATGCGAGCATATATAAATCTTGATGCATAACATGCAAATTAATCAAGTCCTATAAAACTATGAATGACTTATATGGATCAATGTGTCTTCTGGTATGACATACATGTTGACATTCTAGCATTTTCCATTTAGAAATGGATATTGCTTGATTACATGGCAGACACCATGGCAATGTTAAGGAATTTTTTTTAGCTAAGAAATTACTTTAACTACAACACCCTTGACTTCAAACATAAGTCAACCCTCAACTTAATTTGCTTTTGACAAGTGATTATCTCATCCATCTCTCCTCATGTAATCTTAGGATTAATGCGGATTGTGGAGTAACGTTGCAATCCCTTCATTTCGTATTGTGCAGCCAATTAATCTGGAAAGGTGGGACTTGAGAGTTTGGCCGTAGTCCAATCAATATATTTTGGGAGATTCATGGTGGGGTACTGAAAATGAACATATTCAAAGAATACTATCCTAACTGAATAAAAAACACAAAGTGAAAATGAAAAGAGAAATTGTAAAGGCCATTTCATCTGGGACTTGTCATTGTTGGGCTTAGGTTATTAAAGGTGTCCCGTTGGACTTTGCCCTTAAATTTGAAATTCCAAACTGATCCATCCCTTTCACTTATCTGGTGCACATGTGACGCGCCATAATTTTGATGAAAATTTCAACAATCAAGTATTTACTCAAACTTGTTTTCAAAAAAAAAAATAAAAAAAAATTACTCAAACCCATGAAATGGGCCAATAAAACTCATTCAAATGAAATTACACAAGAATAACTACAGTGGCTAAATTTTGTTGAGGAGATTAGTTGGATGGAAGAACAAGGAATTGAAAGGGTGATGTTTGGATCTGATTCCCTACTAGTGCTGGAGGTTGTTAAAAAGGGTGTTCCAAACCTACTCGAAGTCGGCTCGATTGTTAAGGAGAGTGAGATACTAATGAGGAGGCACACAACCTGGAAACTACATGCATCATGTTTGAATCTGATTCCTTACAAGTGGTGGGAGTTGTTATGTTCCAAACCTACTCGAAGTCGGCTCGATTGTTGAGGAGAGTAAGAGACGTATGAGGAGGGACACTCACTGGAAACTACGTCATGCATATATGATATATGTTAATTGACACATGAAACTAAAACATATTTTTGTCTTTAATAGAGGTTTTAAAACCCCTATCAGAGTGTTGTTAAATGTCACGTGAGAATATATTATGTTTTAATTTTTAATACATATATTACATAAAAGTTTTTTAAAACTCTTATCAATTAGATGTTATTTAATAACACTCATCTTAATTAAACAGGGGTTTCAAAACCTCTATATAAAACCAAAACTGTTCTAATGATGTTGTTCATCATATGGCAAGATCTTCACGAAGTCATGCAGTGATGCAGGAGTACATTATTGGAGCGTTTTACCAAATTATGTTCGAGTTTTGCTAAAGCTGATGTACTTAACTCTGGTTTTCCACTTCAATGAAATTATTTTTTGAGATAAAAAAAAAAAAAAAAAAACTACAGTGGCTAAGGTCTAGCCTTGTGCATGGATGATACGATAAATGTTAGGAAAGTGTTTTGGCGGTAGGGCTGTCAATTTGGCTCAAGAAATTATTAACACGACACGACATGTAATAAATATGTTGTGGGTTTGGCTTAAGTGAGTCTGGGTCATAAACATGTTAACACGTTTATACACGGTTAATAAACGAGTCATTAACATGTTAACCTGCTTAACTCGTTTAAGACTCGCTTAACACGATTAAAGAATGATGTATAAATAATAAATATAGTATAATAAATAGATTGATACAAAACTCACCCATTTCAATGCATGTTAATAGCATGATTTATTTATTTTATTTATAGACATCTTTTATCATATTTTATTTTATATTTGAGAGGAAATATTCATTTTACTTTTAATATATTATTTATGTTTAGATTTTATTAATAATTATTTATTAAAAAAAATAAAACTTTTCATCAAAGTAAAATTTAGATATTTTTTTAGATGATTTTTATAATTTTGTTTATGTTATTATTACGAGTCATTTTTGCTTTATTATTAAGAGTAATAAAGACTTGAATAAAAAAGTAAAGTAAAACTAACGACTATATACAATTACATTATATTTTATTGGCTATTCTAGTATATTTGTTCGAATTTAATCATTTAAATATATTTTATAAAGTAGTAACCAAATTATAAAATTTTTAAATAAAATAAATTTTTAAATACAACATTTAATAAATGGGTGACACGAATACACGACATGTTTAACACAACCCACTTAGACACGAAAATGATTAACACGATTAATAAACATGTCATGTAATGGATTCGCATTATATGGGTCATGACACGTTTACGTCACAACACGTTTACAACTCACCGATGCGAATTGACACCCCTATTTGGCGGGGACATCCTTTTGCTACGACCATTTGCTACAACCTCTTGCTATAAAGTCGTTGAAATCGATCTCTAAAATTTTGCATGCAAAATGTGTGCACATGTCTTTTCATGCATGTCTAAAGGACTTCAACAACAACGTAGCAAAAAGTCGTAGCAAAAGGATGTGATGGATTACCAGGATTACCATATGTATCAACTCAAGGTTGATCCTAGTTCAAGTCCATAGATCTAGTTACATCAATTTAGGTCCACTATCAATACCGATAGTTATGCCGGTCTCTTGTGAGTGTCAAACGTATGTCAACCAATCATTTTCCAGCAAATAAAATTATAAAAAAGTGCCTTCCATATTGCCACCAAAGCAAGGATGTGGAGTCTCCAAGATATAAGTTCAATGGTTCAAAATAAGATTTTAATTAAGTAGCTAAGACAAGCATGCACACTTATAGCAAACCCATAGTGCATGGAAGGCATGCATGCAAGCATATTTATAAGTTAGTAGTACTTATACAGATAGATTAACATTGCAACAGAAAGCATACAACTGATCAAAGCTCATATAAATATTTACTAAGTCTTGAGGGTACCATATATAATCTTAGTGGTTTAAAGAACCCCCCATCCCTGCATGAAATTACTCTCGCCAGCTCCACCGCTCCTCGGAACATTCGCTTCTTCCGGAGTTACAAAGTGATGGTACCTGTCACAACAACACTCCTACTCATTAAAACTAACTATCATCACATTAAGTGCATGTATATATAGTCAAATATTTTGTATCTCGGTTTTGTGCGTGAACATTCGGTGGTCTCAAGTCTGATGTTTTGCTCTATGGTTTTTTTTGTATAATTTTGGTTGTTTTTGTGTAGTGTATCACCCTTTTTTTTGTAGCACTTGTACTTTTTACATTTACATATATATATATATACAAATAGAAGGAGTATTGCCTCCTATTACTCAAAAAAAAAATATTTTGTATCTCAAAAAGTTAGTACATATGTGACTAGCTAGGTAGATGTATGTGAATCATATTGTGCAGTGGAATTTGGTAACTTACCCAATTTGCAAAGTGGGCTCGCAGTCCATGGCGTTGGAATGTTGGGGATGAACAGGATACGCGCTGTTGGTGACTAAAGAAGTAGACTCCCAAGAGCCTTGAATGGCTCTGAGTGCACCTTGTCCCTCCGCTTCCAGCTGATCAAAACCAATATTGTCACATTCCAAAAAAAAAAAAAAAAAAAGACTTGTAAGTTTGATGAGCTTGCATGATTCATAAGAAATTTTGGTTTTAGCATTTAGTTCATCTTAAAAGAGTTATTAATTACAACGATAATTAAGAAACGACCGCTTCAATATTAGTTAGGGACTGCATGCTGTCCTCGCCATTGGATCATGTATCAGCATCAAGAAAATGATATATGATCCGTCGGCGGAGTGGTTCGGCGCAGTTCCTCCAAAGAGTCAGTTAATCAAGGGCTTAAAAAGAAAGGAATACCTTAATTTTTAGCTGCTTATTTATATCTCCAAGATGACGTTCCTGCAAAATATCAGAAGAATTGATGTCATAAAATGTACACATACACAAAGGGGAAGAAGAAATCTGTTGGAGAAAATCAAAGAGAAATAATATTGAATAGAGGAGAGAAGAAAAACTGATCTATATAAAAGGAAGAAAAACAAGTGGTTTTTTTATTTCTTAATGTTGCGATCTGTATATAAACATATTTGCACGTGTATTTTAATACACTTAAGTAACAAGAACTAAAGTTGGAATAAAACTCTTATCCTAAAAAATAGAAACTTGTATCATAATCTAACTTATCAATAACAAAGGATAACTTAAAGAGCAAGAAACATAATAACGAAAAATAGATAATTGAATGTTGATGTCCCTAATATGTTGCAGCAGTTAAAAGCAATATCGTTAATACTCCTCCTTGCTTTGGTAGCTGCAAACTCCAAGCTTTTCTCTAAGAAATTCGAACTTGCTTCTTGATAGAGGTTTTGTTAATATATCAGCTAGTTGAAGATCAAACTTGCAATACTTCAAATTAACTGAACCTTCCTTCTGCACTTCTCTAAGAAAGAATAATTTGATGTTGAAGTGCTTTGTTTTCCCATGAAAAACAAGATTATTAGAGATAGCGATGGCAAACTTGATTGTCAACAAACAACTTTGTGCATTCCTTTTGCTTCAAATGTAAATCTTCTAACATTTTCCTTAACCATAAAGATTTCGATTTGCTTTATTCTTTGCGCAATAAATTCAGCTTTCATTGTTGATTGAGCCATTGTACTTTACTTTTTAGAACTCCAAGAGAACACTCTGAATCAAACTTGAAACAATAACCAAATGTACTTTTCATATCATCAAGTGAGCCTGCCCAATCACTGTCGAGTAGCCTTGCAACACATAATTCTGACTTGCACAAAATTTGATTCCATAATTCAATGTCCCCTTCACATATCTAAGGACTCTTTTAGCAGCTCTGAGATGCGTTTCAGTCGCACGATTTGTAAATCTAGATAATAGACTTACGGAATATAGGATATCAGGCCTTGTAGTAGTTAGATACATAAGACAACCTACTAAGCTTCTATAATAGGTTTCATCAACCTTTTCAGCTTTGTCTTCTTTACCTAGCTTCTCTTTTTGACACATGGGAGTATCAACACTCTAGCATTCATCCATTCTAAATTTCTTCAAAATCTCCTTGGCATACTTTCTTTGACAAATGAAGACTTCTCCTTTCTTTTGTTTTGTTTCCATCCTTAGAAAGTAAGACATCTCTCCAAGATTTGTCATCTCGAAAGTTTGCATAATTTCTTCTTTAAACTTTCTCACAAGTTCTTCATTACTTCCTTTGATCAACAAGTCATCAACATAAAGTGAAACAACCAAAAAATTGATTTCATCACCTTTGATGTAGAGAGTCGATTCATTGAGGCTTTTGTTAAAACCCAACTCCGTCAAGTGCTCATCAATTCTACTATACCAAGCTTTTGGAGCTTGTTTCAGGCCATACAAGGCATTCTTAAGAAGGTACACATCGTCTTCTTTTCTTTTTGCAACAAATCCTTCAGGTTGCTCTACATAGATATCTTCCTCTAATAAGCCATTCAAGAAAGCTGATTTGACATCAAGTTGATAAACTTTCCAGCTCTTTTGTGAGGCTATTGCAAGCAACGACCTGATTGTCTCCAATCTAAAAACGGGAGCGAAAGTATTAGAAAAATCAACACAAAAAATTTGAGCATAACCTTTCACAACAAGCCTAGCTTTATGCTTGTTGATTGAACCATCAAGATTCAGCTTAGTTCTAAACACCCATTTTACGCCTATCGCTTTTTTATCTTCAGGCCTTTTCATCAGTTGCCAAGTTTGATTTTTCTCAATCATTCTTATCTCCTCCTCCATGGCAGCAATCCATCTTGAATCTTTTGCAGCTTCCCATAAGTTTGAAGGTTCAAGTAAAGTTACATTGCATGATTGATAAATTTCGAAAAGTGATCTCATACCTCTTACTGGTACATCATCAACCAACTCATCTGGATTGAGTTGTAATTTTGAAACATGGATAGGTTCTGAAATTGGATGTTTTCTTTTCCAATCCCACTCATCATTTTCCATGAAATACACATCTTTGCTGATCATAATTTTCTTAGTGTTTGGTTGAAAAATTATGTATGCTTTAGAAGTTAGGCTATAATCTATAAAGATCCCTTCTTCTGCCTTTTTGTTTAGTTTATCCCTTTTAATTTGAGGAACATAAACAAAACAAAGACATCCAAATACTTTGAGATTTTTCAAAAAAGGTTTGAATTCAAATCATACTTCATATGGAGTTCTTCCAACTACTGCTTTTGTAAGCAGCCCATTTAGAAGAAAGACTGCAGTATGTGATGCTTCTGCCCAATACTCTCTATGCAAATTCTTCTCAAATATCAAGCATCTGGCCATCTCAATTATGGTACGATTTTTCCTCTCACTAACTCCATTTTGTTGTGGAGTATATGGAGCTATGAGTTGATGTTCGATTCCAGTTTCTTCACAAAATAGATTGAACTGATTTGAGGTATATTCCTTGCCATTATCTGATCTCAAGACTTGAATTTTGTGACCACTTCGTGTTTCACTCCATTTCTTGAATTTCCAGAACACACCGGCGACTTCTGATTTGAATTTAAGAAAATAGATCCAACACATTCTTGAGTAGTCATCAATGAAAATCAAAAAAATATTTACTCCCATTTAAAGATGGAATATTATGAGGTCCAGACACATCAGTATGAATCAGCCTCAACTTCTCAGTGGCTCTCCAGGTCCAGACATATTCTTCTTCTACAAAGTCATCACAGCTTTATGATTGAAGTGTCCAAACCTTTTGTGCCACAACTCTACATTAGTTTTCATGGCTGAATAGGCTGCATTTTCCTCCTCCAAAGGATCTAATGCAAAGCTTTTCCCCTTCATGTTAACCTTAAACACATCTTCACCCTTCGAATCTTTGATCAAACATTGATTGTTTTCAAAGATTATTTTGAAACATCTCTCAAGAAGTTGACCAACACTTAACAAGTTTTGGCTTATATTTGGTACAAATAATGCATCTTTGATTAGTTTTGTACCCGAAATACTTTCAATTTTAACTGTGCATTTTCCCTTGACCGCAAGGTACTCGCCATTGCCAATTCAAACTTTGGAGGTTACAAAAGTGTCTAATTCTCGGAAAAGGTCTCGATTGAAAGCCATGCGGTTTGTGCAACCACTATCTACAAGCCACTTATCACTTGTACTACTCGTTACAAAACAAGATGCAACAAAAAGATGTTCATCCTCTTCTTGATCTGCAACTTGTGCAACATTCTTTTGTTGAAGGTTGACTTGAGTCACTTGTCTTTGTTGTGGATTGCTTCTACATATTTTATGATGATGTCCCATCTTCTGACATTTCTCACATTGTTGATCCGATCGCTTCCAACATTTAGAAGGGTGATGACCCTTTCTTCCACAGTGCTTACAAGGAGGAAAATCATATTTTGTTCCCTTATTAGTGTTAGGAGAATCAAAACCTGAATTTCCTTTCTTGTTTTTCTCAACTTTCTTCCCTTTTTATCCTTGACTGAATTTAGCTCTCGCAGTTAATGCACCTTCAACAGACCCTTCAGATCTAATGAGGTTTTTTGTTCATGTGCTTGCATAGCACTCAACAATTCCACCAAACTAACGTTGGCCAAATTTCTTGTATTTTCAAGTGATGAAATAGTAGCATCAAACCTTGTCGGGGTGGTTACAAGGATTTTTTGCACAATCCTAGAGTCTGAAAATTCAGAACCGAGTAATCTCACTTTATTCGCGATTCCAAGTAATCTATCAGAATACTCCTTCACTATCTCTGAGTCCTTCATTCTCTTAAGCTCGAATTCTCTGATTAAGTTGAGAAACGTCATTCCTTTGATGTTTTCATTTCCTTCGTACTCCTTCTTTATGTAATTGCATACTTCAAAGGCCGACTTTAATGACATTATCCTTACGAAGACTTCAGAAGAGACTGCAACAAATAACATAGCTTTTGCCTTAGATTTTCTTGACTTTCTCTCTTTGTAATACTTGATTTGCGCAATTGTTGGATTTGCGGGTAAGGGAAGAACTTCGTAGTCTTCCTCAACGGCTTCCCAGAGATCATTCGCCTCCAGATGTGCTTCCATCCTGGCTGCCCATATACGATAACCCTCACCATCGAACACTAGTAGTGCAAGCGAGGTGAAAGGCTTTTCAAGAATTGAATCTGAATCCATGAAGTTCTTGGATGCTGAATTTTTTTTTTTTTTCTCAACCACAAGTCCCTTTAGAAAATAAGGGCTCTGATACCAATTTGTTGGAGAAAATCAAAGTGAAGTAAAATTGAATAGAGGAGAGAAGAAAAATTGATCTATATAAAAGGAAGAAAAACAAGAACTGAAATCTGATTTTTTTTATTTCTTGATGTTGCGATCTGTATATAAAGAGATTTGCATGTGTATTTTAATACACTTAAGTAACAAGAACTAAAGTTGGAATAAAACTCTTATCCTAAAAAAATAGAAACTTGTATCATAATCTAACTTATCAACAACTAAAGGATAACTTAAAGAGCAAAAAATATAATAACGAAAAATAGATAATTGAATGTTGATGTCCCTAATACGTTGCAGCAGTTAAAAACAATATCGTTAATAAAATCACGGAAAGGGCAATGACGGCAGGTGCATTTTAGAGTAACCAATATGCAGTACTGCTTCAGTTTAATTTGCTTTCATTAGAGCCAATGCATGAACCATGAAAATGTTATTTAGGCATACAGGTAGGAAAAATACTGTTTAAAAAAAGGGCTTGCAATCTAAGAGCTGGGAGCTTGGAAAAGTTAATCATATATACTACAATAAATGCACATACCTTTCGGCGGAGTTCCTCCATTTGTTCCATCATTATTTGTGTCTGCAATGCCAAAGAAAGAACACAATGATCCACACATCACATTATCAAAATTGCAAATAATTTCAAGAGAAAATAGAATTTAAAGAGGTGAAATTGCATAGAGTACTAATTAACACAACACTATGTTAATGAAGTTTAAACAGAAGTAATTTATGATTATATAACAGAGATCAGGCTGAGAGTAGTCGAGTGTGCGACACATGATTAAACTATGTCTTAGCTGAACTCTTCATTAGTAAATTTGAACATTTTCCTGAAAAGGATTTACCAGGATTTTATAGCTATTATATGGCTGTTCTCCTCATATGTAGCAAACATGGAATAATGCTTTCTACTTTCTAATTAATGTAGAGCTTCATCATAGAAGTAGGTCATGGAGGACCAATCACTTTTACTTTGAAACTGTATACATGAAGCAACTCAGAATAAATTAATCAAACATTGGTATGTGACTGAGGAGACTACGTAAGAGTGTGAAATTTCAAATTTTTATATGTATACGATTGTTCTATATATCGTGTTTGGCTTCATCAAATCGCTTATCCATTTAGCTTTTTTTTTTTTTTTTTTTTGAAATAGCCTAATTGACAACACCATGCATGAATGTTAAATCATAAAAGTGTAACGTATATCAAAGAAGAATATAATTTTACATGCTAATTTTCTATTTTCTACCAGCATGTGGCATACAACAACAATAACAACAACAACATGGCCTCCGTCCCAAACTAACTGAGGTTGGACTACATGGATTAAACTTTTTCATTGTGTTCGATTAAGTGCAATTAATGGTGAGTTTGCAAACCATTCAAATCCCTCCTAATTAAACATGTGGCATACTGTTTTATATTTGGAATGCGTGTAAACACAGGACTTAAAGGTAACACAAATAAAAATACAACATAACCTAGAACAAATTAATGGATGCTAAAACAGTTGAAAGCTTACCCTTCGCTGCCTTGCCTGCGAAAGAGCCCCTTCAAGCTGTTTCTCAAGATTTTGCAGCTCTTTCACACTAAGTGGCCCAAGGTCTTCCCCAAGCAGGTGCCTGAATCCAGTGCACCGGCCCATTGTAAGTTAGTAATGAGAGCAAAATTAAAATAAGATTATATGTCATTCATCTTTGTCAAATATAATATTGAATTATGATCATTTGGTAGGAATGGCATGCAATAATGGATGGAGTTTAATTCAAGAGTATTCAAAGAAATAAATATTGATTTGACAGACCTCTGTGATCGCTGTAGAGACTCATATTTCGCCTTGAGCTTGGAAACTTCTTGGTACCAACTCTGTGATTATGGTGTTTAAGAGGCAAAAGATGGAATGTCAAAAAAAGAACTAAAACCAAGAGAAGAAAAACTGACTATACATGTAGATTACAGCTCAGTTAATTTGATCACTAATTATTACATAATGGAGCCAGAGTTGTTAGAGCATAAGGAATTATAAGCATCAGTTAATTAATATCTGCAAACATCTTAAATTATTTTTGAAGGAGAGAAATTCAAGTTGATGCTTTATTGGCACTCTCCCGAACTATAATTTCCTAGCTAGCATGCAAAGATTCTTCGTTCCTATTTAACTATATCTACTACATTGCTTTATCCAATTTTATATGGCTCAAAATGGCATGAATATTGTTTGGAGTAATTACATCTACATATCTGCTGGGAACAAATATATAGAACTTGATAATTTACTCCAAGCGTGAAATTAAGCAAATTTACTTAAGACATTGCGGAAAGGCCAATATTAAGACACCTAATACACAAGGACAATGTTCAAATTCAAGCAAATTAAATACATTAACTGTGCAGAAGGGAAGGGGTCTAGGAAATTAAGTAGTGATGCATGAACCAAGAAAAAAACTATGATGGCAATGAGACATATATACCTGAGTTTCCCGATCGCCAATAAGATTGCCATCTTGTGGATTGTAACAGCATCTTTGATATCTCTCAAGAGTTCTAGTCATACTAATCAATGAAACACAAAATTAGTTGCGCAGACCCGAAAAAAATAGCATATATAGATTGAAGTTAAATTGGCAAACATTGAAGTGCATACACAAGTACATATAACAGCATTTGTCTATGGTATCACAGTACACACATAAGATGTTTCAAAAGGGGAAAGTATATACAGACAGGAACATGAAGATAACTTTGGGTACGTGCACTACTGATAGAGAAAGATCCACTTTTATCAATCAATCCCTAATCTATTAAAAAAAAATCATGGGCTCAAAAAATTAAGAACTTTCTAATGCCTAGCAATGCTTTTCTTTGCACTGGAGAAAACAATGCTTTCCAGATACACCCAAGGAAATAGTTCTCCAAACCAAGTCTATTCTTCCATGATCTAGTCGTTGAAACAATCGGTTAACAAGATTCTTGGCGAAACCCACTGAAGCTTAATTTTTCAAAGCACTCTTCACTTCACACCATAGTCTAAAAAGCAACTGAACAATGAATGAAAAGGTGATCCGACTGTCTTCTAGCTATCAAAGCACATGCACAAATCACACAACAGCTTAGCATCAAGGTCTAATTGGGTCTTCATCTCTGCAAAACATTCGCCGCATTTCAACCCGGTTATGGAACGCCAACCTGCTACACGGTTAACCTTTGATGCTACTGATCACCTTCCAAATGCATTGAAGCTTTGATCAGGAACATCGCTCACCACTTGTGTGAAAAAAAATTTAACAAGGTAATCACCTTCTTTGCTGCATTTCCAATCCATGAATCATCTTGCTGTTTTTGAACCAGAAAATCCATCAAGCATGCAACTATTACCAATCTCAGCTAACTCTAATCCACTAACCCTAGTTTTGAAAGCCTCATATCAAAACCCTAGTTTTTACATGCTTACCTCAAGACCATAGTTTTCAACCAATTCTAGCTAACTCTTAAAACCAATCTAAATACTCAAAAACCACAAAACCCTAGGTTTCTAAACCCTAAATACTCAAACCACAGCCTAAAAACTTAAATAACAGAATGAGAAATGACATCAAGCTCAAACAAAGCAATTTGTACCGACGCCATGACTCAAGAAATGAATTGCACCGCCGGGCTTAACAATAGCTTGGATTTAGACTCTCAGACTAACTAACATATTGCTAGGCCTAATAAGATGATAATTTATCATTCTATGAGACATACATTTGCTACACAATGGTGTAGATTTAATTGAGATGTGTTGACTCCACAAATTTTAAGGGAATCTACACCATCGTGTAGCAAATGTATGTAGCAAAAGAATGTCAAAAAATCAATTTCCATCAATTTAACCATTCTCAAAATCAAAGAAATTGATGCAACTCTTTGTGTAACACTTGTGAAACGATAGCAGTTTGTCTGAGTAGTAAGTGAATGCATCTATATGCATTACTCCATGCAAGACCTTACCCTCAACTTTGTTATGAATGTATGGGATCAAATTCAGTCCCATATTAATTAAGAACTTTTCGAGGGTGTGGCGATGGACTGAAATATAGTCCCACATCGTTTGAGTAAGAATTTGTAAAGAAGGATACAAGTGTGGATCTCTCATCAAATGGTACTGCGACCTTTTTGAGTAAAAATCCAAACGTGTGAGCAAAATGTGGTTAAGTTAAATGTGGTTAAGTTAGGGACAATATTGGTATCTAGTTACTTGGTGTTCATTAAGTTTATTTTTCATTTTCTTTGACCAATAAATTCCCATCCCTTGAATTTTTCAAAGATCGGAATACATATAATTAGTCGCTTGCTCTTCAACTGAGGTTGAATAACAAATCAAGGTTACTAGCAACTTCCATGAATTGATTTGGTTGCGGTGATTGGTCAAATAATTTAACCAATTCGCACGTTTGTTTTCCTATTATGCCTTGCCTATTGCTTAGGACCATGCCAATCGCGATCACAACAAGCACATTGATATAATAAATGATTATGTTGTTAGAACTACCTTCACTAAAAAGGAAAGGAAGTGATTTCTAAAAGTATGGGGGAAGTATATATAAGAGTTTACAATTAGCACAAGTAAGAAGTGTTATTGGGGGATCACGAAAAAGACATTTTAGTAGTATCCTTGAAACAACATCAACAACAAAGCCTTAATCCTAACTTACTTGGGGCCGACTAATCATACAAGAGCACTAGCTAATTAATATGGAGCATTCATTTACCTAAAATTCAAATTCATAACACTTTCATTCACACAATCTTTTCCTACTTATATAAAATCCCACTAATATTTTATCTTTTTTTTTTAATTGTCTACTATATGAGAAAAACTAAATCCATCTTATTTCAAAATAATTGAATCATCTCACAACTCAACCCTATAATGAAATATAAATTTAAAAACCGACATGCCAACTAAATTAGGTTTTTAAATGCATGGAGTTTTGAGTCGGATTCTATTAGTATCATTATCGTAATTTGTTGTCATTAGTTGTCTTATTGGAGTTTGGTAAATGACTTGACAAAGTTGTGTTTCAAGTGCCCAAAAAACCAATTGTGAATTAGTTTGTTATTGATCTCTGAATCAATTTGTTACTGATCACTGAATCGATTTGTTATGGATAAGGATATGTAGTTGCAACAAGGATTCGATACGCAGTTGCAACAGGATCTCAAAATTGATTAAAGATATGTGGTTAAGTGTAGCAAAAGTTTTGAGACATGATTACCATGTGATCAATGTGATTAGACGTGATTGTTTTGAAGATAAAGAAGCATCATATCTTAGTTGTTATGGTTAAAATTGTGGGTCTTGTATTTGTCTATATAGTTCAAAGTCGATAGAGTATGTACCTCATCTACTTAGTATTTTTTAGACGTCGTTAATTCACTTTTATCTCTGAGTTGTAAACACCAAGGAAACTTGGTTATTCCAGTTAGGAGGAGCCTCACGGTGTAAGTATGGGACTATGGGGAGACTTGTGTAAAGTCCATGGGAGGAGTAAATGAGATCCTAGAAGGAGCTCACTGAGGGAGTCTCGTGAAGAGTCATGTATCCATTGTTTTTTGCTTAGTGGATTTTATGTCCGGACGTGGACCCACATATGTAGGTCATGGACCGAATTGAATGCACAAGCTTTCATGTGTCGTGGTTTGATTTACTTATTGTTTACTTTATTTACTTTGTTTACTTTGTTTAAGTACTTGCATTGTTATTTATTTCCCAGTTACGACAACACTATTATATGGTTGTAACAACATTTGGTAATTTCAAATTCCAACAAGAAGATTACTCTAATTCCTCAATAACCTTTCATGATTAGAAATAGTATGACATGGGGTCCTTCCAGAAGTTCAAATCTCAAGTTTAACACTAACTCGCGCGGCTTCTACAAGTTGTGTGTTACTATTGGCTCTATGGGAGAATCTAAGGGAGGACATTCAAACACTCATTTGTAAGAGGGTGTCTGATAGATTCTCAAGAGAATAAGTTTATTGTATTTGTTATTTTGTGAACAAGGTGATCTATATATACGTACACAAGTTTTAGAATACAAAAGGAAAGTGCAATCACAAAAGGAAACAACTACTTACACGATATACTAATTTCCATAACTGTTAAACGTAATATTGAGTTTCTTTAACTGATAGTTTCCTTAACACCCTCCCTCAAACTCAAGGTGGATTCGTAGAAATCAACTTGAGTTTGTCAACCAATGCATGAAAGCGACCCGGAAGATGCGCTTTAGTGAAGATATCGATCGTTTGATTGGAGGAGGAAACAAATATAGAGTTAAAGAGTGCCTTGAACTAGATGCTGACGGATGAAGTGATAATCATTCTCAATATGTTTTGTTCTCTCATGAAAAACATCATTGCTTGCAATTTGGATGCACTTTGATTGTCACAATGCAGAATGGTAGCAGAATGATGTGTAACTCTCATATCTTCAAGTAACCATCGAAGTCAAAGTAATTCAGAGGTAGCATCAACAAGAGCCGAATACTCAGATTTTGTGCTAGAGTGAGATGTTACTGTTTGTTTCTTGCTTCGCCATGATATTAATGAGTTGCCCAGAAAGAAACAGTAACCAGTAGTAGAACGCCGGTCGCTAGGATCACCCACCCAATATGCATCGGAGTAACCCGATAATACCAATGGAGAGTTGTTAGAGAAATGGAGTGCCATGAAATAGAGCACCTTTCATGTATCGAAGGATGCAGAGAACAACAGTGAAGTGAGCAGTACGGGGGTCTGACATGAACTTACTGACAACATGAACAGCGTAAGCCATCTCCGAACGACTAACAGTAAGATACACCAAACTCCCCACAAGCTGACGATATACGGTAAGATCTGAAAGAAGTTTACCATCTGACGGAGTCAGCTTGACATTCATGTCTAATAGGGTGGATGCAATATCAATATCAGTGATGACAGAACGAGATATCAAATCAGAGGCATATTTTGCTTGTGAAAGATAGTATCCATCAGAAGTAGAATTGACTTCAAGACCAAGAAAGTAGCTCAAATTACCCAAGTCTTTCATCTCAAAGTGACTTTTGAGATATTGTTGCAAATCAGAAATCTTAGTTGAGTCGTCCCCGGTGATGATCATGTCATCAACATAAAGTAGGAGAAGAACCATGACATATGTCGGTTCGTCGGGTAAACAAGGAAAAATCATGAGGACTCGACTGAAAGCCAAACTGTATAATAATGGAACTGAACTTGGCAAACCAGGCATGGGAGCCTGTTTAAGTCCATATAATGTGCGACGGAGAAGGAAAACTAATTGCTTTGGAAAATGAGAATAGCCAAGAGATAGACACTTATAAACCTCTTGACGCAGCGGAGATCTTCTAAATCAGTTGAACGAATCCACGAACAACTCGATCTAGGTCAGAACTTAAGCCAAAGTTCAAAAATTCTTTTATTTCAACCAAAACTACGAATTACACCTAATAGATCGCTTAAATAGCGAAACCCTAAAATTGCCAAAAATAGTAAAAAGTCTAAAAAGCCCTAAACTGAAAACTAGACGAAAAATAGAAACAAACGCCGCAAACGGCAAAAACGGAAATTCCTAATGAGAGTTATAAGCGAAACAAAAGTTTCCTAAAATAGCAAAATTGTTTGAGGGCGAAACGATGGAATTTCGCCGAAAAACGTCGTACTCACAGCGTAGGCGTGAGTTGTGATCTCCACGTCGTTTCCAATAAACCCATACCCCGGATCGTTGCGAGTCATATCTTTTCCTATTTTTTTCAAGAATTAGCAACTAATTCTTGGAATTCATCATTATCCTATCAAGATTCATTATCCTATCAAGAATGTGCAATCTAATTCTTGGACTTCATCATTCTCCCCAGGGTGGACACAATTCGCCCTCGAATTGTCATCATCAGACGTATCCCCATAATAGGGAACAAGATGCTTGACATTAATTTTCACACCTGACTGAATCCTTGTACTTGTTAGCAGCCTTCTGCAAGTTAACTTTGAAAAATTGGTGAATCTCTTGCAGCCCACGAACAAAGTCTTCTGCTTTGCCATCAGTATATCGGATTCCTTCTTGTTACCATGCCTTGATTCAGTTTGAATTGCTGCAAGCAAAATCTCCTCTGAATTTGTAATGGCAAAGATACGCTTGCCCAAGGATCGCTTCTAAGCAGTTGTCAACCTCACCTGCGAGCCACTTCTCTTTGGCACCCTCACCAAAGAACCTCACCTGCGGATTGTAAGAGACTCGCTTTGCCAAGCAAAATATCAAGAGACTCTCTAGTTCCGTGGCCCTTCTCAAGCGTGGCGCATCCCCAATAAAGCCTTCGTTGTCACCGCGTGCAGATCGATCACCGGATCCACTCCAAGATCATCTATGAAGTTATCGTCATCCATAGTCCTAACACCTTCTTGGTCATCCTCGAATCCGCCCCAGCAACCGTATCCCGAGAGATCATTCATCTCGCGATCGCGGCCGGGATAAATCGCCGACAAGCTCCCACCCTTATCAAACTCCTTATCCCCCTTCAATTTCTTCTCTTTCTTTCTAAACCCATCTTCCTTCGACCACTTCCGCTTCTGCGACGATGGCGCTCGCTCGCAAACACATCTCTCATGAACGCCGGTTTTTCATCTTCAATCCCAAGATCGGGCGTCTCTCTCGTCCCCACTCTTCTTCACCAATCTCTTCCTCGGCGCCGCCTTCGAACCCGAATCATCGAACTCGTGAACCGGCGTCTGAACGGTCACATCATGTTGGCGTCCTTGCTCCGAACCGTGCCCTCCTCTCCAGTCTCTCTGGCTGAAAGACCCTTTGGTTGCACGCCCGCCATGGGCATAATACTTCCCGTCGCCTCCCCATAACGCGGAGGGCCTAAAACCACTCTCCTCTTCTGCACTCCTCTTCCCGGCACGAGACGACGCAAACCCCCCGATGGACTCCTCCGAAGATAACTGGTAACCGCCCTGCTTACCATGACCTGAAGGTCTGCGCAAGTCCTCCGAACCCCAACGCGCGAACTCTCTTGATCCGTGATGGGAGTCCCTCCATCTCGCCGCAGAACCTACAGAATCCATCCTCTCGAAGGGGAGGATACGATCCATATGCCGATCCAACAACTGATCGATTTTGGCAGTTAATTGTTCTACCACCGCGACCATGTGTTGGTCAATTAATGGGCCAATTTGTCGATTCAGATTGTTACGATCATACACCTCCTCGATACGCTGCTGGTTCCTCTTCGGCGGCATGATTTCTTCAATCACGTTGAAGCAGGCTCTGATACCAACTGACGCAGCGGAGATCTTCTAAATCAGTTGAACGAATCCACGAACAACTCGATCTAGGTCAGAACTTAAGCCAAAGTTCAAAAATTCTTTTATTTCAACCAAAACTACGAATTACACCTAATAGATCGCTTAAATAGCGAAACCCTAAAATTGCCAAAAATAGTAAAAAGTCTAAAAAGCCCTAAACTGAAAACTAGACGAAAAATAGAAACAAACGCCGCAAACGGCAATAAAAACGGAAATTCCTAATGAGAGTTATAAGCGAAACAAAAGTTTCCTAAAATAGCAAAATTGCCGTTTCGGAGGGCGAAACGATGGAATTTCGCCGAAAAACGTCGTACTCACAGCGTAGCTGTGAGTTGTGATCTCCACGTCGTTTCCAATAAACCCATACCCCCGGATCGTTGCGAGTCATATCTTTTCCTATTTTTTTCAAGAATTAGCAACTAATTCTTGGAATTCATCATTATCCTATCAAGATTCATTATCCTATCAAGAATGTGCAATCTAATTCTTGGACTTCATCACCTCTTCTACAAGATCACCGTTCAGAAAGGCATTTTTAACATCCATTTGAAACAAAGACCAATGTCGAACAGCTGCTACAACAAGTAAACTTCAAACAGAGGTTAGGTGGGCGACATGGGCAAACGTTTCTTCATAGTCAATGTCATATTCCTATGTGTAGTCTTTAGCAACCAGACGAGCCTTATACCGCTCAATAGAGCCATCAAAGAGAGTTTTTATCTTGTAAATCCACTTGCATCCAATCAGAGTTTTGCCAGAGGGTAGCTCCACTAAGTCCCAAGTATGAGTCTTCTCTAGTGCCACTCAGTTCTTCTGACATTGCTTACTGCCACAAGGGCTAGCCTCTCGATAGAAGGGCTCATGTAAAGAAGAAATAGCAGAAAAACAATTGTAACGGCCCGAAAATTTGACTTGTGCCACGTGTCAAGTCAAGGTCGTATGTGGGACCCACTCGTCGAAATATGTATAGAATCCAATGAGTTATTAGGCTCTAAAATTGTAAAAGAAAAAATATTAATAACTCAACTCGTAAATGGTGAAACTAATAAATGATAATCTTTGCGAGAGGTGCTCTGGGGTCCACGTAGGTTTAGGGAGGCGGGGCCCAATTCGTGGAAAATTGGGGTCGTCACAACAATGATAATCTTTGAGGTAAGGGGGAGGTTCAGTTACCCGTACAGACCGACGAGGTGGGACAGGAGCAAGAACAGGAGTATCAGAGGGGACAAATTCTTCGATGACGGGTGCAGGAACGAGATTACGATCATTGAGCTCATCTAGTGTACCTGTAGTAGGAGATGGGAAAAGCTCGATAAAGTAGTTAGTGAAAAATGGTTAAGGACAAGATAGTGAACTATCGAACTTGGATAGGGTAGAGAACATGGCATTTTCCTAAAAAGTGACATGTGTGGAGATGTATAATCTCTTAGAAAGAGGATCCCAACACCTATAGCCTTTATGTTCAATTCCATACCTGAGGAAACAACACAGACGACCACGCGGTTCAAGTTTGGTATGTTCAGGGGGGTTAAGAAGAACGAAACATGCACAACCAAATGCCTGAAGATGAGAATAATCTGGTGGTATGCCATATAGTCATTCAAAAGGAGAGATGTCATGTAACATTGGTGTAGGAAGTCGATTAATGGTATAGACACAATTTAAAACAGCTTCACCCCAAAACTTTTCAGGACAGGATGTAAAGAGAAGTTGGGCTCGGACATAATCTAGGATATGTCGATGTTTTCTTTCAGCTCGACCATTTTGTTGAGAGGTATACGGGCATGAACGTTGAACAATGGTACCTTGTTGTTTAAGAAACTGAAGAAGCATAGAATGATGGTATTCTAAAGCATTGTCAGTGCGAATAATTTTGATCGTACGTGCAAATTGAGTTTTGATCATGTTAGCAAAATCAATATATGTTTGATATATTTCAGATCGATGCTTTAGAAAATATATCCAAGTGAATCCGGAATAATCATCAATGAACAGTACAAAATATCGATAACCATTCACAATAGACGTAGGTGCAGGACCCCAAACATCATAATAAACTAACTAAACGGAGTATTATTGATGGACTCGCTAACACTGAAGGAAGAAGCAGGTTGTTTTGCTAACTGACAATGCACACAATCGAAAGATTCAAATTTAAAAATACCTAATGACCCACTGGAAACAAGAGTACGGAAGTTTACTGGCTGATGTATGACCAAGACGAAGGTGCCACTGATAGACTGAGGTGGTGGAAAGCTGCGCAGAAATCTGTTTGACGACAAGCATATGAAGTGACGTGAGCTTAAATAATGTCCTACTTTGATCCCTACTCCCAGAATCTGACCCATCTAAATGTCATGTACCTGACAACTAGTAGGAGAAAATAAAACAGTTAAGCCTTGCTCACATAATTGACCAACAAAAATCAAATTTAGAGTAAGATCAGGAACACAGTGGGTGTCAGGGAGAGTTAAACTGGGGTTGGATGCGGTTCCTGAATGGGTAACAGACATGAAGCTACCATTTGCAGTTTGAATGCCTGAAGAATGAAACGAGTGGCAACTATTAGAAAGAAGAGACAAATTTAGTGTGATGTGATTACAACACCCATAGTCAAAGAACCAATGGTTGTCGGGGGCTACAGATATGGCGGTGGGTTGGGTAGATATAACCTATTTGATGATTGTTTCTAAGTCATTCATAGAAAATAGTGGAGAGGAATGTGACCCATTAAAGGCAGCAGCAACAGCGAAAGGACCGGCTTTAGAGACTTTACTTTTCTCCATCGAAGTGTAGGTGGCAAGATTGTTGTGCCTCGCACAACCAGAAGTCAAACATATTATTGTGTCTCGCACAACCAGAAGACAAATCGGATTATTGTGGTTTGCACAACCAGAAGTCAACAGATTGAATAAACCGGAGGAAGCTAAATGTTGACAAGGGCACAAGCGGCAGGTATCAAACGGAGCAAGCGGCAGAGCAAGCGTGGTTGTGCAACGGCGGATCTGGTGTCCAAAGTCGACGACGGCGAGTCTGTGTGAGCGGCAGCTGCAACAGCGGCTGATCTAGTGTGAGCGCCAACGGGGATTACGTCTGAGCGGCGGCGGCGCGCGGCGCAACGAGGCGGCGGCAACGGCTTGTTGGTTCGAGCAGCGGAGCGCAAACGCGCACGAGTGGCGGGGGCGGCGAACGACGACGGCGATGGACTGGTGTGCAGCGCAGAACGGCCGTAGACAGTCCGGGAGGCCGCATGGACATGGACCTACAAATGCGATGGACGGAGCTCCAACAAGGGACGGACAGCAGGCGACGAGGACCAGCAACGGACTAGTTCAGATCGATGAAGGGCAATGGCCGCACGTAAGCAGCGGCTGGCGATGACCAGCGACGACAATGGCGGCGGAGACACCAAGAGATGACAGAGAGGTCAGAGATGGTGGTGGTGGCGGCGGCTGGTGCGTAGGGGCTTGTATGCCTAATGTATTGTATATGTGTAGACTACTAAGTCATTTACGGGTATATAAGTACCGAGACGAGCGGGGACGCGCCTTGAGTCGCGTGCTGACATGGGCCCATGGGCCCAAGGTAGCAGCTCGTGGGCTAAGATTAATTAATTTACATTAAATGTAATTTAATGATTTGTTTAATAAGTGGCCATGGTAGTTGTAATGTGCTCACATTAAATCAATATGCAATGGCCTATAGTTTGCAAAATAAATAAAGATGCATTAGATTTGCCTCGAGATACGCATTTCATGAGACTCGATGAATATTTAATCAAATGCAGTAGAAAAAAAAAGATATTTATTGGTTTGCCTCGAGATTCGTGTTGCACGAATCTCTAGGACATCAAATATTTAACTTCCACCTTATCAAAAGTCGGTTGAAACAAAAAAAAAATAGTGAACTAGAGAGAGATGAAGAAGAAGAAGGAGAGAGAGAGACCGGGAGAAAGAGTGAGAGACCGAGCTAGACGGGAACACAAGGTGAGTGGATTTTCCGTTATTGTTGTGGTTGTTCGTGTTGTTGGTTTTTGTTGGTGTCGGGTGGCGAACTCGGACAAACTTCCATGGTTGTTCGTCCGAGCTCGAGGAAGGCAGGGGAGTAGTCTCCCCTGCATAGGCGACCCAACCTGGGGTTAAGGATGGAAGCCCAACCCCAGCGACGAGAAATAAATAAATAATAAAAAAAATGAAACAGAGCCGATGCTCTGTTTTAGCGAAGAAGAAGAAGCAACCAGGTCGGGTCGACCCGGGCCCAGGTGGGCCGGGTCGGACCCTGACCCAAACCCACAATAAAATAAAATAAAATAAAATATATATTTAATTAGTTAAATTAATTAAACTGATTTTTAATAAATAAAGCCCAAAAAATAGAGAAAAATATGGAAAAAATTCAGAAAAATTCCAAAAAAATATGGAAAAATATATTTGTGACCTCAAATCAATAGAAATTCGAGACTTCCATAAAAAGTGAAGAATTCGAAAGTCGATCGAGTCGTTATACAGGGGTTTTACCTCGAAAAATGCAAAATGGGTCGAATGGCCGAAAATAAATAAGAAAAGTGTTTTGAATTGTCTCGACTTCGATTTGGCCTAAGTGAGACATTATTGAATGTTAGGGAATTACAGGGGAACTCAGGCGTTTGGGCACGCACTTCGATTCGTCGAGGAATCGGCTAGACTAGGACAAGCATGTGACTTGTAAGTACAACTGTGAGAATTTTATATTTCATTTCATTCTCTTATTGTTTTATTGGTCTATTGGTAGACATTACTACTTGTCATCTCACATCATGTTGTTCTTGTATCTATTCATGGATGAATATTGTGACATAATGCCTTGTGAATTATTTCATTGCCTCTAATTCCTACACTTGATGTCGTTCTTGAATACAATTGATGAAAAGCATGCTAATAGACTACTTTGAATTTACATAGACTTGTATTCGTTTTCCTTTGGGCTTTGTAGCCAAACTTGTCTTGGTAACCTAGAATTTTGGAATTATTTGTCTTTGAAATTAAAGTTGAGATTATCTAGTATCCATTGCACGAGAGATGCGCGGTTCACGGGGACATGGGTCTACCGGGGTTCCGACACTCACCACTACACTTGCGCGACACACGAGTTATGAGGCTCGGGGTGGTCAGCAAGCATGAGATTGATGTTCTAAAGCGATAGAGCGCAGCTCCGCTATTTATGTGAGATATGTTGAGCGCAACTCCATATCGTAGTGGGAAAAGGTAGGTGATAGGATTCACCGCCGACGAGACGTAGATCATCTCGACTTAGCCTGTATCTGTCTCTACATCTTTAACTATGGTATTTACTTGCATTAATTGTTTCAGTAATTTATTTCGCTCATTTATGCTTTTAAATACCATTCGTTTCTTTTGGAAATGTGACATGAAATTCTCCAATTAGTATTTAAATATTACTATACTCATCGTCTAGTTTATGACGGTGGGTGTAGGTCCGTCGAGCAGTAGCAGACCCGAGAAGGAGAAGATTGGCTACTTCCTGTGAGAAATTCGGCGACTCTCCTCACTCATTTTGTACGTCTCGACTTTTGTTGTATTATGATTAATTATGTCATTTTGTGTTGTACAATGGATTGAGTGAATAATGTCATATCTATACATGCATGTGATGTTGTAGTTTTCTTGGTTTCCACACTTAGGGAAGTTTTTTTTGAGAATTAATGCTTCCGCTTAATATTTGAATTACCAGTGATTTTGCTTAACATTTGAATTACCTGTCAATGTGATAATATAACAATACACGTGGCTTTGGAGGAAATATAGACAATAGGCTGACTAATACATACTTAAGTCTTAGATCATGTGGATTAAGGCTTGAGTACTGGATTAGGCTGGACGATGCCCTATTTAGAAGTAGGGGCCGTCACAGGGCTTGACAGTGTTGTGTCTCACACAACCAGAGAGGTCAGAGTCGTGTCTCGCACAACCAGAGAGGTCGAAGTTGTGTCTCGCACAACCAGAGAAACCTATAATTAGGGTTCTGATACCATGATAGATTCTCAAGAGAATAAGTTTATTGAATTTGTTATCTTGTGTACATGGTGATCTATATATACACACAAGTCTTAGAATACAAAAGGAAAGTGCAATCACAAAAGGAAACTACTAATTACACGATATATTAATTTCCATAACTGTTAAACGTAATATTAAGTTTCATTAACTGATAGTTTCCTTAACAGTGTCGATGAATGAAACTATCAAAAACTTGAATCTAAATGTTCTATAAAGGAGTTGGCAACCCATGCTTGAACACGATCCGGGATAGGTTGCAGTCTTCGTTCTTTAAATGACAAGATAACAACATTAACCTATATACATCCAGCAAGGCAAGAATATTTGACTAACAACTCACGAGATAATTAAAGTAAGATTCCTTTATTCAACAAAGAAAAAAGGAAATAATATATTTGTCACATCATTGATTGAAGATGCGATTTAGAAAGTTTCTAAAATCTTGTATTGTATTTTCTTTATAAATTGTGTAATAAAGAATCGTAAATTGTCTCTTCTTTGGAGACCGAAAGTCGATCTTGAAATAGAGGAACACTATTTCGATCTTTATTTTTTTCTTTTCTTTTTAAAAACCTATCAAGGGGACTTGACTTGTAAGCGAGGGCATCTCGGGTACCAAGGGGATCTTGGGTAATAGTGTAGGTTCATTGTAAGGGCAATGAGTAGTGTAACAAAGTTCGGCGAGTGATCGCTAGCTAGATGAAGGGTCACTAGTTAGAGGCTCTGTAAATTTGTACGTCATTTTTCTTAGTGGATCTTATACCTAGACGTGACCCCACAGACGTAGGACGAGATGTTCGAACTGCTTAGACAAGATCTTGGTGTTGTGGTTTGACGCATTCATTTTTGTTTACTGTTTTGCATTATTTACTATTTGGGTGCATTGATCCTTTCACGAGGTGTGGTATGGTGTGGCAGCAGGACGTTTCGTTTTTTTGCTAGCCATGGGAATTTGACATAGAAAGAGATATGAGGGGCGTGGATGTTCTGTTTTCGTTTTTTGATTGGGGTGTAAATATTAGGTAAAGATGATGTATACCGTTTTTTGCAAAATATTATTTTTTTGATAGTGAAATGCTACTTCCTTTAACTAAAAAAAACACAAATTTCCTATTAAACGGACACTTTAATTCAAGATTATCTCCAATAGTGAAATCTTTTGGATATTTGCATCTGCTCGTGATTAAAATGATTTTACTTATTTAATACAATTTTTGTAAAAGAGGTGAGAAATGCTTTGGCTTTTGCTTAACATAAACTCCTTGATAAAAAAAAAGAAAAAAGAAAAAAGGTTTATTTTCTCATCAAACTCTTTCTAGTGCATAATAAAAAAACATTAACTATATTTTGAAGAATAAAGATATTTATATAGTGATCAAAACAGATCAATGAAGAGAACTATATGATTATCCAGCCTTAATCAAAACTTACATGGTTATCAGTTATAGAAGACAAAAATCAAATGTGAACTCATAGTTGTCAAGAAGCAAGCCATGCAATGAGTTCACATTTTATTTCAAAAATATGTTCATTTATGCTATAAGTCTATTTTAGTTATAATATAATACTGAATAAGATCCTATATATAAACAAAGCTTTCATCTTTCAAAGAAAAAAAAAAGGACTAAAGTTTTAGTCACTATACATTAGGAGTTTTAAGCTCTTCAGTTCATTAAATCTCGAGTGGAATTGTTTCATTCATGGAGCCAAGAACAATTAACCTGATATTGAAGTTTCTGTTATTGTTGTTGTTTTGTCTTTGATGAAAGAACAAGATATTTGTAATATATTGTATCCTAGCTTATTTGCCAATTGTTGTTTTTCAAGATTTAGACGCAAATTATTGAGTATAATTACTGATGGATGATAATTCTTATTGTATTTCATGAACCTTCAAGTCACAACTTGAAGAGATTCGGCAACACCTGAGTAATAAGGAAGCATATTGATAGTCTAGATCTACTTATAGAAAAAAAAAAACAAAACAAAACAAGCAAACAACTTTTTTTTTCTGTCCACTAACAACTAAAGACTGAATTAGTTTTGTACACTTTCCTAATTTCCAATAAAATTGATCTCAAAATTAAGTAGGGAAAACAAAAAGTTTACTTTTTTAAAATTTGGAAGGGCAATATAAGAATTTGAAATAGGTTTCGTACTGCATTAGACATCAAACAAAGAGTTTCATGTTGGTAAGGAGCAATTGGAGGTGTGGAGATCCTATCTTGGTGTCAATCTTGGTCAAGATTATAGGATATTGTTTGTTGTGTTAGAATCATGATTGCTCTATTCAATTAGGTCATATTATCATCAACCTAGCTGGCTCAACAATTTGCCCATCATTTGTTCTCAACATATATACCTCAAAAGCTAAAGTAGAAGCTAAATTATGTAATTAATTTGGCATTAACATTTATTATGCATTCATACTACCTTAGCTAGAATTGTTAGCTTGAAAATAATTGCATCCTTGCTCAAGACGAGGCATGCTTTCATTTTATTGATTAGTTTCACTCTTTAAGTTTCAAGTCTTTCATGGTTTCTAACAAACATGCACGTTAACTATATATGCTAGCTAGTGATTGCATGCATTTCTTACAATATTTATGTCCTTTTCCCTATATTTATAAGGTAACAAAAAGTCTTGTTGTTGATCGGTATTCATTATTTTTAGTTTTCTTCATTATCTAGTGTTAAGGTAAGAATTGAGATCGTCATTATCTGTCACACCTTTGATATGGTTGTAAGTATTATTTAATTCTTATCTTTAAGTGATCCATGTGGGTCCACATATCTCCTAACTTGACAAAGTGTCAAGTCTTAGTTTTGTAATTGTTGATGGGCAGTTACCTGCTTATCAAAACAATCGTAAGTTTGGTCCTCAATTCATTCTCTTAAAGTTTTTACTTTGGAACATCATCTTGTAGAGGAGAACAAGAGTTGGAAGATCAAGCTTTGGAAAGAACAACAATGGGTGGAGGTAATCCTTATTATTTTATTTCCACAATTTGATTATGTGTTTTTTGTGTAAACATACACAAAGATCATCATATGATTAAAGACTTAATGTTGGTATCAGAGTAACCCTGGTATAGACCACCGAAGAGCTGCAAAGAAAGTTATGAGATACCTTCATAGGACAAAGGACTACATGCTTACATACATACGAACTAATAATTTGGAAGTCATTGGCTACTCAAATTTAGATTTGATGGCTGCAATAGGGGTGGGCAAACCGCGGTTTGGTAGTGCAAACCATCAAACCGCGATCAAATTGAAGGTTCACGATTTGGTCGTTTTGCAAGCCACCACCAAACCATTCAAAATCGCAATCAAATCGACCACGATTTACGCGGTCTGGTCGGTTTGGTTTTGCGATTTTCCAGCGACACATTTAAAAAATAAAAATATACTACACATTCTATGCATGTCCATTAACAACACATATGGATGTTCATACATGACCATGAAACATATAACTTTATCAAAATTATGAGTTTTATTTAATTTTCAAATTTAAAACAACATTAAAAGCTTCAACTTGATTCCAAGTTTGGGGATGGTTTTACGGTTTAGAGAGTCGTGGTTTTTTATAGATGAAAACCACCATCAAACTACGGAATCGCGATTTTCAAGTTTTTTAAACCACCCCGAAAGTGCGATTTTAAAAAACCACACCAGACCATGCGGTTTGGACGGTTTGAGCAATTTGGGCTGTTTTATGGAAATCACTACCCACCCATAGGCTGCATTAATTCGCATAAATCAACATTGGGATTTATTTTCATGCTAGCCGGTGGAGCTGTTTCGTGGAAAAGTGTAAAGCAGACATTGGTTGCTACTTCCACCATGGAGGCTGAGTTCGATCCTTGTTTTAAGGCTACTTCTTAAGGTGCTTGGCTAAAGAGTTTCATTTATGGACTAAGAATTATGGATTCAATATCTAGGCCATTAAGAATGTATTGTGACAATTCAACTGCTATCTTTATGGCTAAGTACAACAAAAGTGAGAGTTGAAGTAAGCACATCGACATTAAGTTCTTAGTTATAAGGAAACATGTTAAGGACAAAACAGTAGTCATTGAGCATATTAACACTGAATTAATGATTGCGGATCCTTTAACTAAAGGCATGCCACCAATAAAGTTTAAGGATCATGTTGATAGAATGAGGCTTAGCTCCATCATATGATTGTCGTATAATTAAGAATGACGTTTGTTGAAACTCTATTTGAATATTTGCTCCCTTAAGTATTGTGTACACATTTATATTTATTTGATTTCTTGAGAAATATTATTAAGTTTGGACCAAGAATAAAAATGAAGTTTATTCATTAAGTTATAATAAATGATGTTAAAATATTTAATGCATTGTGATTCATGAAAGATACTACTCGTTAATAGAGAAACTATCGTCATGATTCATGTTCATATCTTAATTTTTAGTGAAAGCACGTGTGGATGAAGTGGAGAATGTAAGTATTATCTTTTAAGTGATCTATGTAGGTCCCATATATCTCCTAACTTGACAAGTGTCAATTGTTAGTTTGTAACTATTGATAGGCAGTTACTAGCTTATATTATCAAAACAATCTTAAGTTAATTTGGTCCCCCAATTCATTCTCTTAAAGTTTTTACTATGAAATACCATCTAGTAGAGGAGAAACAAGAGTTGGAAGATCAAGCTTTGGAAAGAACAACAATAGTTGAAAGTAATCCTTATTATTTTATTTTCGCAATTTGATTATGTGATCTTTGTGTAAACATACACAAAGATCATCATATGATTAGAGACTTACAATGGTAAGTAAGTTAGCATAATGCATGTGATCAGCTATAATCCTATAACATGTAGGTTAAGGCTCTGTTTGGCACGTGCAACTTAGCTTATCAATTAGATTATAATATATCTAGACCAATAAATCATGTTTCATTAGCAGCTTATTTTCAAAATAAGCTAGATCATCAGCTAGAATTATAAACGATACTTCTACAAGCGTTTCGTGTTTTTAAACGTCAGTTTGATTTTTCTTCTCAATTGTGTCCCTCTTTTTCGTTTCCACATACAACTAAACGAAGTTCTCTCTTTCTTGAAAAAAATAATAAATAATGTATAACAACGAAACAGTGTAACCATGTAAACAATCGATGGGACTAGTTCAACATTATTTTCTCATTATAATATATAAATTGTGTCCACCGATTTTATTAAATTTATCATATACACAATTTCAATTACAAATTATGAACAATATTTTATTTATACATATGAAACAGACCCTTCGTCTTAATAATTTCAATGTGCATGTTATATATTTCAATTATAATTTAAACAGTAAATGACGTCAAGAAAACAATCTAAACAATAAGATTTTTAAAAAAAATACAACTATAAATAGTATGTTTATACATACATATTACATTTATTAATAATGTAATTATATATGAGCATATTATATGATATATTAAATAATAAAAAATACATTTGTTTATGCAATATATTTAATTTTAGATAAGAATGTGCTTTTATGTCATTTTGCACTAATCAGTTACTCAATCAACCAATTTTTCCAAACAAATTTATTTAATTAATTAAATTATTAACTTTCGGTTATCAATTATTAAATATTCAGCTATCAACTAAATTATCAGCTTTAAGTTAGATTATCAACTATCGATTAGTGTTATCAAATAGAGTCTAAGTATGTAAAACTGTGTTTCAGTTATGTGACTACAGACACTGTCTATGGGCATGATATTTAAATGTGAAGAATATTCTCTAACGAAAAAAATATACAGCTCGGATATTTTAGACTTATATAGCCAGCTAGGAGTTGTCAATCTATATTGAAGATATACTTGGAAGTTGGAATGTGTTAAGATTTGCCGGTTTTCTCTCTAAAGGATAAAGTGTATAGCTTGACATAGGTGGTGTCAATTTTTTGTTATGTCCGCCCAGTTTTGTTCAGCCCCAAAAAAAAAAGAGTTTGGACAATATTTTTTTAAATGCACGCTAGATCCGGACAAGACTTTGATGTCTAAATTAAAATTTGGAGGTCTGGACACGACCCTCTAAGCCGGACCGACCCGGATTTCAAAATATGCCTATTTTATTTTGAAAATATATTTCCATACCTTCCGTAATTCACAAAAATAATAATATAAATAAAAGAAACTACATAGCTTGTATGGAAATGTACTATTTTAATTGTGAGACTTAGCTAAATTACTTAGACAATATTATGCATTTTGTCTTTTAACAAAAAAATATTATTATGTTTTGGAATTTAAAATATTAAATGCAACTTGAACATTCCTTTTCAAAATTATATTAGAGAAGATTATATTACGAGGAATTTACAATGATTTTAATAATTAAAAAAACTTTTAAACATAAAATCATTTTTAAGAAATTTAACAAAATGCATACATTTGGATAACCCAGATTAAAAGTAAATCGAGTATGAGCAAGGCATACTTGTCTAATTTTCAATCGGGTTGAGTCTGCACGATGCAAATGCTCGTTTATATCAAGGGCGGCTCGGACCCGGATCCGTCTGGACTTGAAAAATTGACACCCCTAGCTTGACATATTAAAATTACTTACCATTCCAGCCAAGTGAGAATATCCAACGCCAACCCGCAAAATATATTTTCCTTGGCAATTTTTCTTTGTGCGAAATGGAGAATGAAGAAAAGGGAATTACATATGCCAACCTATGATTGAAGACATACGAGGAAAGAATTCTAAAATGTATTGCACGTTTTCTTTATATATGCACGCATGTAATCAGATCTGGTCTTTGTCCCTCCTTTAGAGATCGAAAGCCAATATTAAGATAGATGAAGACGAATACTAGTTTGATTTTTTTTTATTTATTTTTTTTTTTTTGCTTAAACATTTTAATTGATATGACTTGTAAGCCGAGGAGATTTCGGGTATTAAGGGGATCTTGGGCAATAGTGTAGGTTCATTGTAAGGAAAGTAATGAGTGTGTCAAGGCTCAGTGAGGGATCACTAGTTAGGGGTTTTGTGTAAATCGCTAAATCTGTTGCTCATTCTCTTAGTGAAGCTTACACCTGGACATGGTCCTGCAGATGTAGGACAAGAGGTCTGAATTGTGTAAATAAAAATGTCGCGTTGTGATTTGTTTGTATTTTTTTAATTGCGTTTATTACTTGCAGTGCAGTGATTATATCATATAGTAATGATCGATTCATGTGCAAAGAAACATGGGTTTATAACACTTTAGTGAGAGGGAAACTTATCCATCAACGTAGGAAATTTATTATATGTGAAAGCATACAAAGTTAAGCTCTTTCAATAATATGTTCCCATGCCTAACATGACAATGGAACGAATTCTTTAAAGCAAATATGTGTGGGAAAAACCTCTAAGTGGCACCCTAAGAAGGTTTTTCTCTTTTTCTTGATTATTTTAAAAATGTTTTAATAAATGAGAGCTACTTTGTACGAGAAGAATGCATAGGGAAAAGAATATATATATGAGTATAATTACAATTTTTCTAGGATGTGGGAAGTCTTATCCATTTGGGAAAAAACTTATTATTTCTTTTTTTCTTTTCACTTCTCCCTCTCTCCTACTGATTTTTATGATATTACGAGTGTTTTTGTATATAGAGTGTGAGTGTTAATAATAATCCATATCGGTTATTCAAGTGAATATTGAGTTAGTTATAAGTTGGGATATGAATGAAATTCATCTTCATAGTAAGAAAAAACAAATCAAAAAAAAAAAAAAATAAACAACAACAAAAAGAGATATAAGGCACTATCTTACCTTAGCGTTTTGGTATATATACTTACTAAGCTACACGATCCCTCTCCTACACTTTGGATTTAGGCATTCCATTGTATAAAATCTAATAGTAAGTGTTACTAAACTAAAGTTCTATGTTCAAAGACAGTCAAGTTAGATCTACAAAAGTTGTGATATCTAATAAATTTTATCTAGTATTATTTTTTTTTTTTTTTTCTTGAAGTATTATTATTTGTTCTTTAGTATTTCTATACCTACCATGCCTATTATTATGTGGTTGTTTTGTTGAATTTTACAAGTTGGCCAACTGTTCAATTTTCACAAGAAGTTATTGCCAATTAGAATATTATCAAATACATAGTTGTTTGTTAATAAGTTAATAAGTTTGTTTTAGCAGTTCGTAGTCAAATAGCAAAACTCAATGTAGAGCAGTTTATCATGTTTTTGGCTAGAATTGGATGTCTCTCACATGATTTAATGTTCTCAATAGGTTATGTAGTTAGTGCTAGTATACAGTTATTAATTGATAAACAAAATAATTAAATTAAGAGCTCATTTTGGTTATTGAGAATATGAGACATATATAGGTTTATTTAATAAGAAAGTGACTTTTAATTATTTATCAAAATATCAAAAGAATGGGGTGGGGACTTTTATGTCCCACAACCCATTACATGTGTATGTATGTACAAAAGATCGAGTATCTCTTCTACCAAAATCATATATAGGTTATTATTAGAGGTTATTATCAAGGGGACATACAATTAGAATCCACAAACTATAAGACTATATATATATATAGACACACACACACACTTAGGGCTAGAGTTTTTCATATTATTATTTTTCGTAATTTACATTTTTATCCATTATTTGAGTTGCTTTCATTTTAGTCATAGAAAATTAAGCCTTTTCATCGTAGATAAATTAGTTTCATCACCAATTCTTTCATGAATTCAATTGTGCTCATCATTGTTTATAAATTAATTATTTGTGATTATAGAGTAGGTTTAATTTTGTTAGCTTCAGACATTTATCAAATTATTAATATAGTATAAATTGTAAGTAAGCAGCACTAAGTTCTAATAAATTTAATACTTAGGAATTGATTAATTAGCATCTGTAATAAATCAAAAAGTGAAGAAAATATATCAAGAAAAGAAGTCCTCGTCAACACATACATTTCGATCTCATGTTTAATTTTTCAGAAATATTTTGAAATTCAACTAGTAAGTAATACATTAGACTACCACAATGAAAGTGTTTGACTCGTAAAAAAATGTGAATAAGAAATGTGCAATACTACAAAATCAATGAAAAAATTAGGAGGGACAAATCAATATGATAAATTAACTAAGAAGATATATAACCAAACAACAAATCATAGTACATAACAAGAATATAAATATTACCGCAATTGTGCATGCAGTACGACTCATCCAAAGTCTTTATATTGGCAAGGCCCGTAAAAGTAAAAATAAATATTACTAAATATCATCAAAATAAAGTGGTCATATCTTTACCAACTTATAAAGATAAAAAAAAAAACAAATATCATAGAGCCAAACATCAACAATACCAAATTATGTATTTGGTAATTAACCATAATCAAAACTAGCCTTATAAAATATAAATCAATCAATTTAGGCAATACACCTCTTTCTTAGCCATAAAATTTGGTTTGTCGCTGCGGCGCCCTTAATTAATCCTCATTATCACATGTGAATTGAAAAAAAAAAAATAATAAAAAATAACTGAAGAAATCAAATTTTTTTTAAGGTAGAACCAAAATCTAAATTTCAAATGTTAATCAAAACTCAACGTACGTTGTGTGCATTAATCCTGAAACCCTTGGCATATAAAAGGAGACTCCACTAAAACTCAAGTCACTTACAAAGATAGACCTGCACACCACAAAGCACTAACAAACGCCATAGCTTGTACCATACCTAGATTGGCTTTTCTTCTTAATTAATAATGCCCTAACTAAAAAACTTGAATTTAATGAAGTTTGGAGAGAAGATTTTTTGGCAAAGCTTAGTTAAAACTTAAAATTAAGCAAACCCTATATATCATATGGTGAGAAGAAAATTAAAAAAAAAAAAAAAAAAAAGGTAGAGGAATTAATGGAAACGCGTACGATGGAGTCGACACTTTGTCCAGATCTAGCTAGCACCATTTTTGTCAAGTCTCGATGTTCGAGAACTGGATCGATGGTCTCAGGTAGCAAGCAAACCATCTGTCCAGTCGCCATCGATCTCCAACTGTGCTGGTTAGCAAAAATGGTGTGAGAGAGAGAGAGAGAGAAAGAAAGACTGAGATTTGGAAACCCTAGCTAGATCTGGTGAAGGAAGAAGCGACGAGTGTTGATAGGTCGGTTCGATGAACAGATAATCTTATTATTCGCTTTTGCCGAACCGTACGTACGGTACGAGCGGTGGTCGCCGCGCACAACGCGAAACGCATGACACCAGGGTCGTGGAATTAATACGTGTCGAAACGCTATCGGCGAGAGCCTCTCCCGAATCTCTCGAAAGGACCACAACAACAAACAACAACAACAACAACAATTAAACCTCCTCGATTGAAGAAATTAATTTACCAGACAAACACAGCGCGCACTGCGCAGCCATTACATCAAAAACTTCAAGATCAAAGACTTAGAGGTTTTTTTTTTTGTTTTGAAGCGAAGAATAATGGATCGTGATCGATTTTGAAAGCAAGAGCATAAAATAACAAATCGGAGATGAAATCAAGAATCAAAATTCATTCATCGATGAAAGAGATGGATCTGATGATGATATATATGAGGTATAAATAAATACGTACCCGGCGCTGGCGAACTCGTAGAGCTTGCCGCGGCTGGAGAAGATGATTAGGCCGACCTCGGCGTCGCAGAGGACCGAAAGCTCATAAGCCTTCTTAAGCAAGCCGTTCCTCCTCTTGGAGAAGGTGACCTGCCTGTTGATCTTGTTCTCAATTCTCTTCAACTCAACTCTCCCTCTCCCCATCTCAAATCTCGAATTCAACACAACAAATATCAAATCAAATCAAAAGCCACAACTGTCGTCTCTCTCTCTCTATGTATAAGAGATATCACAAGACAGACAGCAAACAAGTAGCTGTTGTTGATGTTGATGATTTTAGCACTAGTATTAGTAGTAGTAGTAGTAACACTAGGTAGATGGCTCAACAGTAAATTTGTGGAGTTATAGGGTGGTCTTGGGGAATTACTAAATTACTAAATATATGTGGTGGAAGTGGGAAAAGCTAGCTAAGAATAATAAGTTCTGATAAATTCCTTGTACTAAAATGGGTGGTTTTAGTTTCTAGTTTATCTATTTCTCTATTATTATATCTATACATCTATTCATTTATTCTTACTACTTGGATACTATCTTGCAAGGAAATGGAAACCCACTTGTTTTTTTGCCTATTTGATTTGTTCTTCTTTAATTTAACTTCCGTGGTATTGTAGTTGGTGCAGCGAAGAGAGAGAAAGAAGAGAGAGAGAGAGAGGGACTAAAAAAGTACGTAGAGAGAGAGAGAGAACATAGCACTGTAGGTGATTAAATGTGTGGTGATGGCGTCAGGCTACGTGTCGAGCAGCGTACGCGCTGTTCGCTTGTCAAGTGAGCGAGAAATGTGCACCGTTGGATAACGCCGTTAGGGTTGGCGGGGATCTGATAACGTTTCAGAATTCTGACCCTTTTTTGGATGGTCGTGGTGGAGTGGAATGACGGATTTGTCCTTCAGTGACTGAGACCACCCGACATGTCGACATTCCGGAACACTTCAAGTGTCCAGTCCGTACATACATGCAACTTTGCTACTGTAATGCTCGATCACCCAATTAAACAGTCATCGGCCCATCTCTCCATATATTTACATCATCAAATTAGTTAATTACTGGGATTAATTTTGTCATGATCAGCTGTAATAGTCTACGGGGGCGGGGCAGGTATTATGATCATCCAATTCAACAGTGATCTATACAATTATTAAATGCATGAGTTTATGATCTATATTTGTTTTTTAATAATAATGAGTATCAAGACACACTTGTTTGATACTAGACTTTGACTAGATTAGTTTCATAAGCCTTGGGGTTATGCATGAAAAGAGACAATAAGTGACCTGACGAAATAGTTGTCATAGAATCGAACTCGAGACCGTTCCTTTAACCCACACGATCTTATTTTGGCCCTTAATTATCATTATTAGATCAATTTGTCCATATTGACAAGTGTGTGTACAATCAAAGTCTTATCGTTTTACAAAGTTTTAATAATTTAACTAGTGAAATAAAACTCACTAGCAATATATGTTTTTTATAATTAAAAATATTTGTATATATACAGTATAATTATAGAAATCACCCTTTAATTTATTTAAACCTGATTAAAAAAAAAACCCTATTATTTCCACCTAAAAAGAATCGAGTCATCCACCTCATATAAAGGTGAAGCACCCTTCATAATTACGATCATTCATCCTTGATTAGAATTCTTCAAATTTATATCAGTTTAATTAATATATATGTTCCATCTTTCTTGTCACACAATTGAGTTAATTTTTTGGGCATGTTAGTCTTTTTTTCGCTAATTAATATAAGTAACTTTGACATAAAGTGAAGTAGGATCTTAACCTTATTTTTTAATAAATAATGTTTCATCCATCTCGTTATAATTAAATGTATTGACAGTATATTAATTAATTAATTATCCATTGATAAAAAAACAACTATTGCATTCATGCACCAAGATTTGAACTCATAACTTTTTATTTTCAAATATCATATTAAATTATTTGAGCCAACTAATTGGGAAAACCAAGTTAATTGGAATGTGCAAGCTTGTAAAGGAGAAAAATATCTAGATCTATGCACATTAACTGCTTTCTCACGCACACCCAAGCATCTAATTCTCCATTGGATGTAGACGTAGCTAGCTTGTTCACTCATTGGCCTAGTTGCTTTCCTAGGCTAAATAGGAGTGATGCTCTCAATTTTGTACTGTCTTACCTATATATATATAGTGACATAAATGACTTTGAGTCATTTGATATCAAAGTCTATGATAATTAATAACAAGACTTCAATCGGTAACAGGACTATTGACTAATATCAACAACATATATAGTCAAAATACTGTTTGTTATATATAATATGCTCATTTAGAAAACACTTCAAAATGAAGGATTGATGCATCGAAAAATGGATCCATGAGTGTATTATGATACATGTTATATATGTAACATGAACGTAGTGTTTATATGAACAAAAATGCTACATTTTCTTTTCTACTTTAAGGGAAGGCCGAACTCGCAACTTCTTCCAATCTTATTTCACTCAAGATGCTCTGGTGGGGAACCAAAATGCTATATTAATCAACCCTTCATTCTTTTACTTGTATTTGTCCATAAATATAATATATGTGTGCAATTCTACCAAAAAAATGAATAAATCAGTAACATTGTTTACTTTCGAGTTTCGACACGTGACGATGGCTTTGATTAGCCTCAACTGTAATTAACGTCAGATATCCACGTCAACTATCACAGGGTTCCGGACTTCCGGTGGACCAGAATTAAATATCCTTTGGATGCGACCTACAAAGCATATATCTGAAAGGTGAAAGAATAGCAGACAAAATAATGCACAAAATCGCATTTATTTTTCAAAATGGAAAATATTCTAACATAATGTGCTTGGCACATACATAAGAATAGACGATTAATCTATTTATCTCTTGGGCGCGCGTGGGTCGTATATATATGTGCAGAGTCTGCAGACTATAGTACCAGATAATCTTGACTTAAAAATCTTGTATGTATGTTTAATTCCTAATAGTATGGTTTTTTTTATAGGAATTAAACATAATTCCTAACATTATGGTTTCCTTAAGTGGGTGGTCCAATGATTTGGCATATATGTGGTGGTGTTGTAAGCGGGTGAGAGTTCGAGTTGTAGGGACAAGAAAAGTTGGTTTTTTTAATAAGAAAAAATATATTATGGTTTGCTACTTTGCTTTGCAAATAAGTACACAAAAACTTAATAAGGCTTATTCATTGCCAAAGCATTTATGGTGAGATGGATGTGGCGTAGATTTAAAGTGATCGTGAGTTTTACTTGTGACGACTCCTTCTCCAAATAAGGGCATCACCCGGCCTAATCCCTTAATTAATTAAGCCCTAATCTCCCCTATAGGACCTAGCTAACAAGGAACTAGTCGGCCTTATTGAAACACCTACCACTAGAACAATTTTGGTATTTAATAGAGGTTTTTAAACCCCTATTAAATGGGGGTGTTATTAAATAACAACTAATTGATATGAGTTTTAAAAAACTTTTATGTAATACATGTATTAAAAATTAAAACATAACACATTTTCACATGACATTTAATAAACTTTATTTAATAAAGATTTTAAAATCTCTATTAAAGGTAAAAAATGTTATAGTGTACCTAATTATAATACCACCTACAGTTAACTAGATAGTTCTACTGATTAACCTATAGTTGTCTATAAATCAGAGTTAATTTAGATTTTCTATCTAACAAATTATTAAGCGGAAGTCTTATTTCGTCAATGGTGGAAATTAGGTCATAAGGCCTAAGCTATTGTGGAAAAACAAGGAAATAGAGATCACATGCATATATAAAATAAAAATGATGATATAGACAACATGTGTATGGTCAGGGTTCCTATTACTAAACCCAAAAGCAAAGTATCAAGTACATAGAAAATGTAATACAAAAGTATGCAAAACCTACAAAAATATGTCGTAGCAGTCTTCCACCGGCTAAGAGGTAGTCACCAATCTTCTCTTTGGTTGGTTTGCTACTTGGTTGATCTGCACCCACCGTCACAAACTAGACGGTGAGTATATGAAATTATTTAAGTAATACTGAGAGGCATTGATCCACATTCCCAAATAGACAACAAATATCAAATGACATAATTTAAATAGCAACGATGTTGAAAGAAACATCATGCAAAGAGATACTTGAGTTAACCAAATATGAAACTAACTCAAGGCTAAGTAGTAATGGATTAGGGTTAGTCGGCCGTGAGCTACGTCACATCAGCCTTTCCACAACAATTTGAGCTCTGGTATATATCATTTCATTACAAATTGAGCTTTATATTATAATTTCAAAAGGTCATACTTACGATTACGCACTTTCTATTCCAAGTGAATTAGTTGTCACCGGATTGTATACTTGCTAACATACCCGATTTTTAAAACTCATCATGCTCACCCCAAGTTATTCTTGCACCAACAAACCCTGAGGTCCGGTTACCTGTTCGAGGCACGTTACCCCGTATGTCATGCAAGGTAGTAGAGAAATTCTCTAACATCCCGAAAAGTCTAGTGACCCCGTATGAAAGCTGATTTTCTATCATCAAATGACCCTAACCACAAGAACCACTTTAACTTTCAATAATGACTTGGTAATAGAATCCAAGATATGTAACTGCATATTAATGCACAACGGATTAAAGTCCAAATAAACAAACTAACCTAATAGCATGCTATATCACTGACTTCCAAACACAACAATCAACATAACAAAATATAGGAATTAGAATCAATGATAGTATGTAAACAACATATCGAGTATGCTATGAGCAACGTCATAAAATGGAAAATAAACAAGTCATAGCATATGGATTTCAAAGGTAAATCCAGTTCGAATAACTAAGAATGAACAAATAAATGGAATGAAATGTAAATAAATGTCTCACTCAGTTTACTTACAGTCCACAACAATTAATTCCTAAGCTATCCGGTTTCTCGTCGCGTCACTGTACACACACAACACCCCATAATATCTCCTTTACGGTCTTAACATTTGACAATTTATCAATTTAGATTCAAGATTAATTATTTAAAATTTTTAAATTGGTCGAAATCGAATTCGAGATCAATTTGCCAATTTTGCGCTTTTCGAGGTAAAAACCCCGTAAAAGTCTCGTCGAAATTTCAAATATTTTAATTTTTCTTAGAGATTTATCAATTTCTATTTATTTTGTCGAAATATAATTTTTGAGATTTTTTCTAATTTTTTTTGGAATTTTCCCAATTTTTCCGGCCTATATTTTCTATTTTATCTTTTAGAATCAACCCCATATATATATATATATATATCACTTTGCTGGGGTTGGGCTTCCATCCCTAACCCCAGGTTGGGTTTTATATTCAGGGGAGACTACTCCCCTGCCTTCTTTGGTCTCGGACGAACTGCCATGGCAGTTCGTCCGAGTTCCCCAACTGAAACAACAACAACGAAAAATCAACTCACATTGTGTTCACCTTCTTCGAGCTCTCTCTCTCTCTCTCTCTCTCTCTCTCTCTCTCTCTCTCTCTCTCTCTCTCTTTCTTCTCTTCAATTTCTTCTTCTTCTTTGTTTTTTTTGTCATTTACGGGTATGCAGATACCGAGACGAGTGGGGATGCGCCTCGAGTCACGTATCGACGTAAGCCCGAGATAGCAACTCTTGGGGTAAGTTTAATAAATTGACTTAAATTGTGCACTACATATGTGACTTTAATGTGGTCACATAAGAATTTATATTAATGGGCCTAAAGTAGAGAAATCAAATGGGGCTCACTAGATAGACATCTAGACAAACAAACACCCATATCTATGCAAGTGTGTTAAGGTTTAGAGTCACTTGTATGTGAGTTAAGGGACAAGTGGTGTAGGGAAGATCACCCGATGTGCCTCGAGATACGTGTGTATTTTGAGATGCGCGGCTCACATTCAAGTCAACCCAAATCATATAAATATGGGTCAAATGAATCATTTAGTCTAAAGTTATCCCATTAATATGTATATAAAGTGTTGATATCGGCTTGAATATGGGCCAATAACCCAGATGAATTTGGGTTAGTTTAATTTGTTAATAAAACTCGATAATTAATTTAAGGTAAATAGACTCTTAATATACAATATGATTTGTCTCCTAGTACAAGTCTGATACCTATCTAGTGTATACAAGTAGGGTTTATAGACCATTAAATTGGTAATGTCTCAATTAATGTATCTTTGATGTTTGTTGAGCGTGAGAGAGTTGGGAGGCTTCGTTGGTCTAATCTTCTAATTAATAAAATCTCAGTGTTTTTTGTCGTGAATGTAAGTACATTGTCGAACCATGTAATTCTCTGTGTCAATCATGTGCGTGTGTTGTTTGTTTGTTGTGTTTTCTCTAACATAAGGCCTAGCTCGTTTAGTTTCATTTTCTCAATTTCTTGGAACTAAATTCTTAGAAATCCAACTTACTCAAAAGTTGATACATAGTGATGTATTTGGATGATTTTTATATACTTTTCGATTTTTTTTAAGAGAGGACGTGTATTGATCACAAACGATCTTGCCCTTTCTCACTCAAGAAGTGCACCTCATTCTTACAAGGGATTTAAGAACTCACTTTTTCTATATAGATAAAGTTGTGACTCGGACGAGTATGGCCTAGTTGTAAGAGCGAAGACGGGGTTGTATTCAGGCTCGATTTTTCACGACACCTCGAGCCACTGGTGATCTCTTTCTGCAATCCCAAGGTTCGTGGGATTAGACAAACAGTGTCTGGATTGGTTATTCAAAAAAAAAAAAGTCGTAAGGTCTTGGTAGGGATGTGTATTTTTCAATAAGTGATAAAAATCTAGACCAAATAAAGGAAATGCACTCTTATATACCCCTTCTCCCTTTGTAAATTGGATGACCTTTAACCAAGCTTATGAATGATCGCATTGTCAAGCATGACTCTCATATTGAATCGTAACATCAAGCATGACTTCTACATTAAATGTAACTTGTACACTCTACATAACTATTCAACTTCAATGTATAATCACTTGTCCATGTATTGTCATGTAACTTGTAATCTTGTATGACATGAGAGTTTGGTGTAACTTGCACACTTTGTGCAAGTACTTATATATTCTCATCATGACTAAGGGCCTATATAAGGGGGTTCCTTTACTTGTAAAGAACACGCCAATGTATGAATGAAATCCCTACATTCTCATCTCTAGCTCTCTTCTCTCTTGTCTTTTTTTCTCTACTTGTTATAGTAGTTCTTAGTTTATGTCTTCTATGCTTAACTTTCTAGCAAGTCCAACTTAAGTTTTAGTTGGCTTACAACTTAGTCTACAACACTCCCAACCAATTAAACAAGGCATTCTTTCTCTCGTTTTATTTTGTTTAAAAGGCGCCTTAATTAATTTTATTTACTACAAATACAAAAGAAGAAAAAAAGAAAGAAAGAACGAAAGAACGAAAATATTGCTTGGTACACAATGAAATGATGGATGCTTCAAAATGTATCCTTAAAAAACTCATTCTCGTGTGGCTCGGCTCTTACTTAAAACAGCGAAGTAAGATCAAATGAAAACGGACAAGTATATAAGGAAATTACATGAAAAAAGAAGTATGTATTTGTATTTACATATAATTATATTCATGAAGGTAGGCGTGACAAGACACATTGATAGTATATTACTATATTATATATCAGACGTTTTTTTATAGTACATAGTACGTTTGTTTCCATATATACAAAGCCCTTGTTGTAATTATATACAAGTACACATTAGCTAGTTATGATATTAAATTTCATTTATTAAGCCAAACGAGCTTTCCACATGTCACGTCCAAACTCAATTAATCAATTTGATAACCAATTCATAATCTTACCCGACATGTTTAGTTAGTTTAAGTAATTGATTAGAAACATTAATTAAGGAGGCACTTTAATTCTATATTGCGAAGCTTCTAAATTCTAATTCACGTGTCATTAGCTTCTTCTTTTTTGTCAATGTGTGATTAGCTATATAATAAAAATTCACATGACCAGACTGTATACAGTTTCTACTAAAGTACAAAGTGGGGAAAGAGAAAAGCTGGTGAAGAAAAAGGACTCCAACATTAATTAAATCACATGTGTTTTCAGTACTCAGGCGCGTCATATATTATATACAGATATACTTTAGCTATATAGATTTTAAAGATCTTTTGAATCATCGAGATATGCACGTGAACACTCCAATGTGTGTTCAAGGGAACTCAACTTAATTAGTTTGTAGCAAATGTCCGTTAAAAAAAGTATTATAGTCAATATTTGATCTGAAACACACATAGCTTGAACTGTAATAGTGACAACGGCGGCGTGCTCGCGCGTCTAATTCTCACTTTCTTTCTGCCTTCACAAATTAGTCCAAGAAGAGAAAAAATTACCAAAGTACAGCATATTTTAGTTTAAATAAAGAAAATAAGTGTGTTTTTTTTTTTTTTTTTTTTTCTAAAAGTAGACTATATCGCATTTTGAAAATGCGCTATTGGTTGGGGAAGGTTTTTTGCGCTGACGTGGATACATGAATAGCGTCTTTTCAAAAGGCGTTATTCATGTGTCCGGTCAACGTAGGACATACTAACACAAATAGCGTCTTTTGAAAATGCGTTATTCGTGTAAACATCCACGTGGACATCCCACGTAGATGTTATTTGCCACACTGGCTCGGGTGGTTGCAGGGACGCTATCTGTGTGCCCATTGTCTTCTTTTCGAAACAGGGACGCAGAGAATATATTCTCTGCGTCCCTGTTTCGGGTGGTTGCAGGGAGGTTGCAGGGGGGAGGGTTGTGGGGAGGTTGCGGGGGCTAGAGTTTAGGGTGGTAGGGTAGGTCATGGGAGTGTTGGAGGGGGTTCGTCGGGTATTTAAGGAGGGGAGGGGGAGAGGCCGAGTTGAGGCGAGAGGGAGACGACGGGAGACGACGGGAGTTGGCAAGAGAGAGGAGGTGACGGGTTGAAGGAGAAGGAGAGGTTGTTGACGACCAGCGGCGGAGAAGGAGGAGAGGGAGTTGATCGAGCAGAGGCGGCAGCGGATCAACGAGAGGAGAAGGAGGAGAGGGAGTTGATGCAAGCGACGGAGAAGGAGAAGGAGAAGGAGAAATAGAAGGAGGGACGGCTTGACGGTGTTTGGTTAGTTTTGTTTTGGGCCTTATTTGTTTTGTTTTGTTTTGTTGTTAGTTTAGTTAGTTTATGAATTTTAATTTGTTTGGTTTAGTTGACGTTGTTAGGTTAGTTTAGTTTCGGTTGTTATTTTAGTTTAGGTAGTTTGGTTAGTTTAGTTTAGCTTGTTAGTTTAGGTAGTTTGGTTTGTTTACTTTAGGTTGTTAGTTTAGTTAATTTAGTTTAGGTAGTTAGTTTAGTTTAGTTAGGTTATGTTAGTTTAGTTTAGTGTAGTTTAGTTAATTTAGTTTAGGTAGTTAGTTTATTTAGTTAAGTTTAGGTAATTAGGTTAGGTTAGCTTAGGTTAGTTTAGTTTAGTTTAGTTTAGTTAATTTAGTTTAGGTAGTTAGTTTAGTTTAGTTAGTTAGTTTAGTTAGTTTAGTTTAGGTATTTAGGCTAGTTTAGGTTAGTTAGTTTAGTTTAGTTTAGTTAATTTAGTTTAGGTAGTTAGTTTAGTTTAGTTTAGGTATTTAGGTTAGGTTTGTTTAGTTTAGTTAATTTAGTTTAGGTAGTTAGTTTAGTTAGTTTAATTACTTTTGTTAGTTTAGTTTAGGTTAGGTTAGGTTAGTTTAGTTTAGTTTAAGACTTTTTATTTCTTTAAACACTACAAAAAAACAGCAAATCAGAAACGGAATTAGAAACGGATCTTATTTCCGTTTCTAAATCAGAAACGGAATTAGAAACGGAATAAGTTCCGTTTCTAAATTAAAAAGTTAGCGACGGAATTGAGACGGAAACGTTCAGAGACGGAATTGAGACGGATCGAGACGGAATTAGAGACGGAATTAGAGACGGAATTAATTCCGTCTCTAAAAACGCCAACATTCCCACCAAAATTTTCATTTATTACAACCGTCCGTTACGTCTCGAGATTCGTGCGTGTCTCGATCTCGATAATTCAAAAATGGGGACCAAAACTCTATCTCTCCCTAAAATCTCTCTCCCACCGCTTCTCTCTCTCTCTCTCTCTCAACGAAACCTCTCTCTCTCACCGCTCTCTCTCACCGCTCTCTCTCACCGTCACCGCCGCTCTCTCACCGTCACCGCCTTCTCTCTCTCTCACCGTCATAGCTCTCTGCTCTCTCTTTCACCGTCACCGCTCTCTCTCTCTCTCTCGCCGCTCTTCTTTCTTCTCTCTCTCGCGCTCTCTCGCTCTCATTCTCTCACCCTCTCTCTCACCGCTCTCTCTCGCTAGGGTTTGTTGCTATAAAATGTGGTGCTAACTAGCAAACCCTAGTGCCACAAGTCTTCTTCTCTTCTCTCGCTTCGCTAGGGTTTTGTTGCGGCGATTTGCGAGAGGAATCTCCTTCTCTGTGACGCCGAGGTGAGATTCTATCTTCTTCTCCTTTCGAGCTTGGATTCAATTCGTTTGTAATGATGTTCTTTGCTTTCCGATGTTGAGCATCGTGGTTGATCTTGTTCGGATTTTAGATTTGAATCGTTTGTGGCTTCAAAGTCGTGATTATCATGTTGTGTTGATCGATTATTGTTTTGTGTAGATCCGGATCTCGCTTAGTGTTTTTTTGTTGTTCATAGATCTGGTTCTACATTTAGCTTTGATTCTTGGAAGGTTGAAAGGAAAGTCTTTTATGTATTATTTCCTTGTACATCCGTTTTTGTTGATTCTTAGACTCTCGTTTAATTGTTTTAATTCATGTATTATTAACTTGATTACTATTGCTTCTGAAAATGAAATCATGTCTCTTACTAATGTTTTAGAGTTTTAGGGTGCTAGAGGTTAAGTTACTTCTAATTTGAAGTACCTGAATCATATAATTTTCTGTTTTATTTCTTCTCTTATTATATGTTGCCATTTACTAGTAAACCAACTTCATTTTATATGTTGATTCGTTTTTTTATTCTTTTTGTCAAAAAAAAAAAGTGAGAAAATAATTTGATACCTTAGTTGTTTTAGCTAGTAAAATGCTTCTCCCATACAAGCAACTTTGTAGTGAGAAAAAGGTAAAGTTTTCTATGTTAACCTTCAAGCCTATAAAAACAAGCATATTAGAGAATTCATGGCAATGGTATGTTAGATGTTTCTCTTTAGTTGTTTTTTAGACTAACTATTGATGTGAATTTGAATCATTCATTTTTTCCTTTTAGGGACTTGAAAATGGTTCTCTTTAGTTGTTTGATGCATAATGGATTTATGACATAATTAGCTAATGAGTAGTAATTAGAAACTATTTATTCGGATTTTATCTTTTATAGTTTCAGCTCAATGTGCCAAACAATTTATTAGAATTTTATTAGAAATTTGCTACTTGCTTACAATGTATTCTTTTTGGAACTTTGTAGGAAAGCGATAGGCTTAGACAAGTGATTGAGAAGGAAATGCTAAAAGTCGAGGTAAGTTTGTTCTTCCCAAAATAACAACTAAAGAGTGAGATCCTTCGCTAGACATGTTATTTCAAAGAAAAATTGGAGTTGAAGCCCTCTATTGAAGGCATGGTGAGAATCTAACTCCCTCAATTAGTTTATTAAAACATGGACTTGTCGATAAGGGCCGATTGGCTCATCAAGTTTTTTTAATGATCCTTAGTTTAACTTTAAAAACGGATTTTTATTGGTCGATTCAAATATAATGAGTTTTATGGACAAGTTGATTAAGTTGTTATGGTTAGTTGCATTCCATGAAAAAAATTTATATGATATTGATGATTTGGGCTAGTATTCAAAAGTGATCATGCCTTGTAAAAGGTATTGGTGGATAATGTGCTCTTTTGTTTGATGAAATTGTCAAAAGAGACCTTAACTTGTTCTTTTAACGAAGTGCATGGAAAAGCATGATTCTAAAGTCTCATGGATTCTTTATTGAGCTTTGTTTCTATGATATGATTTAATCGAGCAATCATTAGTATGATTTTTCATGTCTCGAAAGGATTGTAGCTAATTTGCATTGATTTGGGTAAAATCCTTTTAAAACGCTTCAAGGAGAGCTCATTCATTTTTTTCCCAAGTCTTGAAATATGTTCAATCCAACTTTATTGAATGTAGTTAGTAATCATCATTTTGGGTGAGACTTGAAGCTAAGTTGAGATGCGAGAAGAGACTTTGTTTTATCCATTGAAAAAAGACTTCGATTAAATCATGGATTTTCGACTAAATGCTATGATTTGAGAATTTTAAGTCGAACTTGACTCTAATGAGTTGATTTGAATCTTTTTAGTTGTGATTAGTCGATCGCATTCAATTTATATTGGATAACTAAGTTTATGAGATTTTTCTTGTTTTGCTTCACCGCATACTTGTTTTACTCGAATCGTCGATTTTGATTTGAAAGAATGGTTTAAAAGTCAGGAATGACTTAAGTCAGATAACTAGGAAATGAGATGAGTGAGCTTATGATAAATTTTGTAGCTTGTGAAAGTGGATTGATTGAAAATAGTCTTATGAGTTTTTTGGTCTATCTATGAGGTAGCATATTTTTGTTTTCTTATATGTTTTTAGAAAATGAAGATAAAAGTGAAAATGACAAACATTGCTATCTTCCTCCTACTTGGATTGGTAAGAATTTAATTTACTTAAATCAAGTATATGCAAAGTGTTTATCATCGTTTGTGGATTCTTAAATCTCAAATGAATTAATGTTAATCTTTTTGCTTGTTTGTAGACTTTGATGGTCGAGTGCGGGGATCGTCACTATAAGTTCGATGTGAGTCATTGCTCTTCTACCTTAGCTCTATCTCCTATGATGCTTATGTCCCTGAAAAATTTAAGTTCAACTATTCAATTATTAAGTTGTTTCAAATGTCCCTTGGTCAATGCGAGGTGGTGTTGAAGAACATCTCAAGACTTTTCGATTGATAATTCTTTTTGTGCATATTTATAGGATTGTAAGTTTTTTTTTTTTTTTTTTTTTTTTTTTTTTTGTGGTTGTTGAACAATAGGATTGGTGGTTTTGTGAATACTTAGAAATTTGGAGCATTTGTAATACTATACAATTTTTTTGGATATATATCTTTTTCAATTTTTGATTTTTACATTTTTGTTCTCTCAATTGAATATTTGTTGATATATATTGTCGATGTATGAATGTCAATTTATTATATATTGGCGGAGTTAAATGTGCTTGGATTGAGACCTATATATGTAAGACTTTAAAAACTAAACAAAAATGAAAATTAGAGACGGAAATAGCAACGGAATCTTTGGATTCCGTTGCTATTTCCGTCTCTAATTTTCGTTTTTGTAAGATACATAAATCGAAACGGATTAAATTCCGTCTCGATCCGTCTCTCGATTAGCAACGGATCGAGACGGAAATAATCGAAACGAATTTATTCCGTCTCTAATCGAAACGGAATTGACGGAATAAATTCGTTTCTAATCGAAACGGAATTTATTCCGTTTCGATCCGTCTCTAAATCGAAACGGAATCCATTTTCCGTTTCGATCCAATCGATGACGATTTTTTGAGACTAACGCATTCGTCTCTCGTTCGTTTGAATCCAATCGAGCTTTTTTACAAATCGAAACGGAAAATTCCGTTTCGATTTGCTTTTTTTTTTGTAGTGAAAGGTTTAGTTTGGTTTTTAGTTAGTTATGGTTGGTTTGTTTTGTTTTGTTTTGGTGTTAGCTTAGTTTAGGTTAGTATAGTTTAGGTTGATACTTTAGTTAGGTTAGTTTAGTTTAGCCTTATGATTTTGTTAAACTATGATGTTAAATCGTGTTATTGTTCTCATGTGTCATTCAATATACACACAAGTTGAACAAGTTTTATTGATGTTGAGATATTTTAGTCCATTTCAATAAAATAACGAACAAAAAAATTTATTGCAGGATTATTAAATTGAAGACAAAAAGGGGAGAAAAATAGTAAATTTACAAATTTAATATTTCCATAATTATTTATTTGGTTTTGTTATAGTTTTCATTATATGTAATGACATAGGTATTTTGTTTTTTTTAAAAAAATGGTTGATATGTTTATTTAATGGTATGTGTGCTTAAAACATTAAGTAACTCAAACACAAATGAATGAGTATGCTCTGTAGTTGCGCTATTAAGGCAATTCTCTACATCAAAAAGTTCCATTGGTGTTTAAATTCCCCCCATTTGAATAAAATTCATGGCTTGATAACGTTTTGATGAAAACCGTGCTCCTTATGAACTTGTTCAGTAGGTTTGATCGTTTGACATGTAAGTATGAGTTATTACTTGATCAATTTTGCAAACAAATGAGTATGCTCTGTAGTTGCGCTGTTATGGCTATCTTCTACATCATAAAGTTCGATTACGCTTTAACTTCCGTTAGTAATCAACTTTTTCACTTAATATATTTGTAATCCTGTGTGAAATCCTTTCACATCAATGTCCAATAAATTATGTAGGTCATGGAACATAGGAACATCCCCTTTCTATTCTATGCGTACGGTGAAATTGTAAATGGTTTAAATGACATCGTGTACAACGCACCCCCATCAGTAGTGTTGATGGTTAAGTTTGGGACGAGTAGCAGTCAATTGATGGATGACGTGTGTAACGCGTTCAATATCTCATCTACAGAGACTCTAGTTAAGATGACTTATCGCCACGTGATAATCTTCCCGTAGGTTTGCATTATTTCGTCCCTGTTTTGCTGCACGATACGACACACATCGATTTGATGTGGGCGACAGTGGCCAATTTACCAATAACTGAAACAGTAGATATCTATTTGAAATTTGAGTCAATCGACTCGTTTCAAAGTCGTACGGTTCATTCGCAAGTCCGCGATGAAAATGTCGGCAGATTAGACACAACATTGATGATGGAAAGACTGCATATGCAATCACCACAAGGTGAGGTCACGCAAGATGGATTTGTTAGTCCATTACATAAAGACATTAATGCCTCTAGTGACAATGAAGTTAACGAGGACGCCAATAATGAAATAGATGAGTACATACGTCCCAACAAGGATGCAACAACAGCTGTCGATTGGGATAACATCAATGTTTTCACGATGATCCAAGATATGAACCTCCAGGTGCGGAAAATGTGCAAGATGATGAGCAATTTGCTATTGATGAAGAGATTTTGTTGGAGGAAGCAAGTGATGATGAAGTTCACTAAGCATTACCAGTGTATAATGAAATCGATTAGGAGGTGGCCAACTCCACTGCGACCAACATTCTAATCAACAGACTGGGAGAGACATGTCTAATTTCGATTTTGAAATAAGGATGTGCTTCGACAACAAAAAAGACCTACAACATGCCGTCAAAGTGTGACATGTTAATATACATTGTCAATACCATGTGATGAAATCGACTACAACTATGTGGGCGATTAAGTGCAGAAGTGCGCAAGACGGGTGTATGTGTTGTCTCTGTACTTGTTTGCGAAAGAAAACACAATTACGAGAGATCACACAATTAGACGTGCCGCACAACTGTATTAATCCCGACATAGAACGCGGTCATGCCAACTTGACGCCAACATGCTTGCGCAAGAAATCCAAAGCGTTGTCCAGAGCGATCAAGCAATAACTATCAATGCATTAATACAAACAATTAAGGAAAAATACGGAAATGAAGTAAACTACAAGTGAATGTGGGATGCCAAAAGGAAGGCAATTGCATGTGCGTTTGGAGACCGGGATGAGTCATACGCTTTATTACCAAGATGGTTGGCGGCTGTGAGGAATAAGAGTCCAGGGATAAAAATCGAGTGGTCACATAGACAATGAGTTGCTGATGAGATAAGAACTGTGTGTCCCCAATTTCGTCTTGTGTTTTTTGCATTTGAAGCATCGATACAAGCTTTCAAGTTTTGCAGGCCTCTGCTTCGGATTGATGCGATTTTCTTATATGGCAAATATAGTGGGAAACTAATGATTGTGATTTCCGTTGATGGTAATGAACACATACTATCGGTTGCATTTATCGTTGCAGAAACTGAATAAACTAATTCATAGGGGTGATTTTTGAGGATGTTGCGCAACACTTGACGGGTACAGATGGAGTTTGCATTATTTCTAATCGTCACCCTGACATTTTGGAGGCGGTCAACACCCCGAGCAACGATTTTTGTCCCCCAAAAGGATACCAGCATTATTGACTGCGACACTTGCTTAGTAATTTCAACACCCAATTCAAAAATGATCATCGTGAAAAAACTTCTTTCTCAAGCAGCTGCTCAACATCAAGAACGAAAATTCAATGCGCGCATGGAGCGTTTTGCATATATATTATCATGAACTCCTCAATTACCGCAATATGTCAATGTCATCCCCAAAGAACTATTGACTCGATCGCATGACGGAGGCATGCGGTATGAATGGATGAGTTCTAATGGTGTTGGTATGTATGAAATGCAAGTTATGTTTTGTACTGAACTATATAGTTATCACTGAAGTAATATTACTTACACGAATTTTATCGTCACTTGTAGAGCGTTTTAACGGTGTATTGAAGGGGGCTCGATTCTTGCCAATAACAGCGATGACTCAGATGATTTACTACAGATTGATGACATACCACAATCAGCGTAAACAGGAAATCGATGAAGCAATCTCTAACGGCCTATCCTACACAAAGTATGTCATAGATAAACTCACATATTATGAACAATCTGCAAGGATGCATCAAGTTACTTTGATCAATTGTGACATCGGTGAGTTTGAAGTGTTGACTAGAGAACATCGAGATCGCATGCATAAAGGCAACAACACCTAAGTCGTCATTTTAAAGGATCGGGTGTGCAGTTGCAATAAATGACAATCGTTTGGTTTCCCTTGCTCACACGTGTTAGCTGCATGTGTTTTTATTCGAGTGAGCTACGAGCAATTCATTGAGCCATACTATAGGATAAATGTGTACGCACAATATTACTCATATGATTTCAAAGCCATCCCATATGAGAAATATTGGCCGACTTTTGGGACGAAGATCATGCCCGACTTAAGGTGCAGACGTGGCCGAGGGAGACCAAAGGGAACGCGAAGACAAAACGAGATGGATTTTTCTAATGTCTCAAGGCCCTTGCAATGTAGCATATGTCATCAAGAAAGACATAGAAGAACAACATGTTCTAATAAAGACCGTGAACGACTCCCTACTAGGAAGAATCGGTGTGGTATTTGTCGTTCAGAGGGACATAACAAAAAAAATTGTCCAAGCAGACCTCAACCTTCCAATGAAAACCAATAGTCGATTTTGCATATTGTTTGTTATGGCTTAAGTTGGTAATTTGATTATATTGGAAACAAATGGGCATTCGTTATTGTTTGAACATATATGAAAGAGTTATTGTTTGGTTTTCGAACAACACGATTAATTTTTTTTCAAATCATTCATTTGTAGTTGTACAATAATGGATCCAGGTCCATCAGATCCTTCACTTTTGCAACTCCAATCTACATACAGATCATCGCGAACCTGGAGGGTAAGGTAAATTTTTTTACATGTATACGTCAAATGTTCTTGCATAAATGCATAATATTAGGGCTGGCAAAAATACGGGAACGGACAAAAACGGGACTGGACACCCATTTCGAAAATAATTAAATTTGGTGCCCGGTCCCGGTCCCGTTTTTAAAACGGGACCTATTTTTTTGTCCGGTCCCGTATGTTTGTAAAACATACGGGACCCGTTTTGCCCGATTTTTTTTTTTTTTTTAAAATATCGATTTTGCTCGGGAGTGCGACTGTGCGAGGCAGAGACGGCGGAGCCGGAGCCGTGCGTGAGGAAGAGAGAGTGAGAGGCAGACGGAGGGACGGAGGCAGAGAGAGTGACACTCGGGAGTGCGACAAAGCGAGGCAGAGAGCGTGAGCCGAGCCGTGCGTGAGAAGAGAGAGTGAGAGGCGGACGGAGGCACGGAGGCGAGAGAGTGAGACGAGCGCAGCGAGCCGTGCGTGAGGAAGAGAGAGTGAGAGGCGGACGGAGGCACGGAGGCAGAGAGAGTGACGACGGAGCCGGAGCCGTGCGTGAGGAAGAGAGAGTGAGAGGCGGACGGAGGCACGGAGGCAAAAAGAGTGACACTCGGGAGTGCGACTGTGCGAGGCAGAGACGGCGGAGCCGGAGCCGTGCGTGAGGAGAGAGTGAGAGGCGGACGGAGGCGGAGCGGAGCCGGAGCCGTGCGTAGCCGTGAAACGCGAGGCGATGAGAGACGACCGTGAGGCAGTGAGAGACGGTGAGAGGCGGAGTGAGGCGGAGGCGGAGGCGGAGGCGTTAGGGTTTGTTTGTTGAGTGAGGAGAGGAGATCGGGACGAGCAGGGAGAATCTGGGAGCTGACAACATATGAGATAACATGATAAATCATAAAATCTTTATCTCATAAAATTTAAAAACTTTAAATACATTGTGAAATTACTTATATGCCCTTCAAATTAATCACAAACGGGTACCCGTTTTTTTGAAATTTCTGCCCGAACCCGGTCCCGTATTTTTAAACGGACACGAAAAATTGTCCAGTCCCGTATGTTTGTCAAAAAAATATTGTCCGGTCCCATTTAAAACGGGACCGGGCACATTTTGCCAGCCCTACATAATATATATAAATTAATATGTTATCAATTATAAAGTGTACGAAACATTGCGCGTATGTCAAAGACGTGGTGTCGTTGATCGAACGGTGCAGTATCATTCGAGGATGATCTCATATTTTCGTTCCAGTGAGTTTTATGGAATTTCCCGCGTGACATTTTTCAGCCTTGATTGGATTTTGATTATTGCATTCGTTGAGAGATGGCGCCCTGAGACACATACATTTTACATGCATTATGGAGAGTGTACAATTACACTCCAAGACGTGCAGGTAGAACTCGGCTTACCTATCGAAGGTATGTCTGTGACGGGAACGGCCGATATAGACTATGCTGATGTGTGCGATAGGCTACTTGGTCGAACTCCTGTTGGAGATGACGTTATTGGTTGTAAACTTAAAGCCGAATGGCTTGAACGTAACGTACCAGCTATAGATGATGACAACGATAAGAAATCAGTGCAACGTTATGTTCGATCGTACATACTGCAACTTATCGGTGGTTGTCTATTCGCCGACAAGTCCAACCGATTTGTACATTTGATGTTTCTACCATTGCTTGAGGATTTCCAAATAGTTGGACAGTATAGTTGGAGGAGTGCATGTTTGGCTTATTTGTACAGGGAGTTGTGTCACGGATCTCGCGCACGTCACATGAGGTTGCAGTCACATCAATTCTTGTACAGCTGTGGGTATGAGATAGATTTCCATTCATAGCACCACTGCGTCAGGGTGTTTCTAGAGTTCGACCGCGAATAGCGAATGGAGAACACATGCTTATGGACATCCCATTGGGACACATATAACAAAAATATTATTTCATAATTTCTTTAACATTTACTCCATTATCATTTTTCATAATTTATTGTTTTGTATATAGATGGCTCAATGCATTTTTGGTTACACAGAGTGCGACACACGTCTTATCAGCTTACCGTGATGCACTCGACTCGCAGAATGAGGATGATGCAGTATGGCAACCTTATGCTGCAGTCATCGGGTCTCTTCCCGAATAGTGTACTGACGGTCACGATAGTTGGCTTTCGACATGTCCCCTAATTTGTTTCCACATAGTTGAGTGACATCGACCAGAAAGGGTTATGCGACAATTTGGAATGATACAAGTGGTGCCACTAAACTGTGCTTACGATACTCGACTGCACCGCATTGAATTGTGTGGACGCAATCAAGAAAATTGGGTGACTTTTCACGCAAGCTTTATACATATGTGGAAAAATCATGGCCATAACATAGTCACTGCAGTACAAGATGAAGGGAACGATCATCACGACTACGTATACATGATGTGGTAACGCTCAGTCACTAGAAGATTCATTGGACACGACGGGGATTTACATGATTATTCGGTAAACTTTAAACTCTTTTTTTTCTCTCGAACAACTAATATCTTATATTGCGTGCTTATAACTCATGTTTTTATATCAGTGTAACTTGGTGCATCGACGGAGGCGAGTGTTTATTGAGGATGGATACGAGCAAGGTCTTGCTGCACTTGATGAAGGGATTAAAGTTTTAGAAGAAAATAAAAGGCAAAGGTTTACTCTATGGAATGACAGAATTGATGCCGAAAATGACATAAATGAGGAGAATGGAGAGGAAGATGAAGAAGAGGATCAGGGCAAATCAAATAAAGAGGTGAGAAGAAGAAGAACACGAACAGAGACTGTGGGGGAAAGCATCAGACGTCCTCATCCACCACATCCATCTAGTCAGACTGAGATTGCTGCAGAGAGTAGCAGACGTTCTCCTCCAGTACGTTCATATCGTCCGAGAGCGAGTAGAACATAGACTGTTGGCGAGAGTAGCCAACGCTCATCCCCACCAAGTCATTCTTCTCATCGGTACATTCATACATTGTCCACAATACAACCATAACCTCAAATGTTTGTACCCAGGCCGCCGATCATGAATCTTCCTCCTTACCATTTTGATCCTTATGCACTCGGGCCATCGTCTTCATATGTGGACCATGGAATTCCTAGACATCAATTGTATCTGTCATTGCCTCAATACATGCCGAGTCCATATACTACACCATTTTATAATTACAATATGTCATATAGTGGAGATGACTCATTCATGAACCTGTTAACCATGTCGCCGCCTCCTGTTCCTTTCGCCCAACCGCATACAGGAAGTCCCTATTTTGGGATGGTTCAACCTCTTATTTTTTGGAGCATTAGTAGCAGATGTGAGTCGAGTGAAGCACTAGAGGAAGAACATCAATCGACTCGACGTCATTCAATGCAAGATCAACAACCTCAACAACCTCAACCGGATGTACAAACACATCATCCAACTAGACATAGAGTACGTCCGGTTTGCATCACTGAGCAACAACGTCAACGTAACCGTCGTAATAGGCCTGTATGATGAGTTTTCTTGATGTCGTGGTTGTTTTTTTCTGCTTATATCTTAGGTGAATGAAGTTGATGTATACAACCTTCTCATATGGAATGAACTTATTTTTAATAGATCATTGTTATTTTAATTTTAAGCTCTCGACAAAAAAAATAACGTGGTTTTGCCCTATACTTATTTTATTTTTCATATCTCTACTTATCATCACGAGATAGAAGTAACATAAAAGTTTAAAGGATGAGTTGCATGCTTACTATGGGTTGCACAGGTTGTCCGCCCTAGTGATACGTGCGTCACGTTTGCATGTGATGCATGGTCTGTAGTGGGTATGCATGGGTTGTCCCTTCGAGATACGTGCACGATGTTTGCATGGATTGTCCACCTTGAGATACATGTCTGGCATTTGCATTAGTTATCCACCCCGAGTTACGTGCATGACGTTTGGATAGTTTGCACGGACTGCAACAGGTTGCATGTGTTGTCTACCTCGAAATATGTGCTTCACATTTGCATGGTTTGCATGTATTGCACGAGGTTGCATGAGTGGTCCACACCTTGAGATATGCGTGTGACGTTTGAATGGTTTACACGAAGATGCATGACTCGCCCACCTCGACATACGTGCTTGACGTTTCCATGTGTCGTCAACCAGGAGATCCGTATGTGACGTTTTAATTGGCTTTACCACCTCGAGACATGTGTGTAACGTTTGCTTGAGTAGCATGGGTCACCCACCTCGACAGACGTGCCTAGCATTTGCATAAAATCTCCACCTCAGCATACATGAGTGACATTTGCATGAGTTGTCCACGTCGATATGCGTGTGTTGTTTACATTGTTGTCTACCTCGAGATACGCGAGTGACGCCGGTCGTCCATCTCCATATGCACGTGTCATTCATAGGGCAAAACATTTTGTATAGATAGCTCATTTTCAAAAGGAGTCATTCATAGAGTGTATAATTTTGTATAGATAGCTCATTTTCAAAATGAGTTATCCATACAAATGCTTTCCACCTCACCACCATGCATGTCACATCATCATCATTACCACCTTTTCAAAAGGACTTATACTTTACTTTTGAAATTTAAAAGTAAACCTCACTATTTTGTGAAATAAAAACTAAATCCACCCCATTTTTTGAAAAAACCCCCCAACTAGAACTATAGCTAGCTGTGAAGCTCTATCACTATTTGTTATTGCATTTGTGTGGTGTGTACATGTACACATTAGTGAGTCTAGTGACTCTGAGTCTCTACGGGTCCAACTGTGTCGGGTCACTGCTCATGTACCAAAACTATCAAATCCTCAGCTCAGCTCACACAGTACTGTAACTCTGAAGCCTAAATTGCTCTAATTTTATTTACAAAACCAAACCATATACATATATATATATATATATATATATATAGAATTGCTAGAATGACGAAAATATCATGCATCACAAGACATATTAGCTAGTAAAAATCATCTATACACACTTTGAGATGCAGATATACATAGATTTCGATGTATAACACGTGAGTCGATATCGTATATAAAGTTTTTGTAAGCTAATGTGTCTTGTGGTGCGACATTGTTGTTATTATTCTAATATTTTATTATATTTATATGAAAAGTGCTAGAATGACACATCATGACACACTGTAAGATACATTGCATCACAAAAGTTATTCATGCACGTCTCTAAATATAGATATATACAAATTTTGATGCATAACATACGAATTGACGTAGCATGATATGCACATGGTAATGTTTAGCGCACCAAATTATCAATCGGAACATTTACAATTACACCAATAATTAACTAGGGAATATAATCAAAGCCTACCAAAAATGATGTATTAATAATTAATATTATGAACATTAAAGTCATAGATATATATATATATATATATATTGGTATGTAAAGTCATAGATATACTTATATATGTACGTTTCTAGGGTCTATAATATATAAGCTCTGATTAACTGCATATTAAAGCGTTCTGACCAAAAAGGAGGAGAAAGGTAAAAATGAAAGCGTGCTCACCACTTGTCAAGACATGGAGTTGACAGCGCAAACGAGCCAGTATGACCCAAGTACCACTTAATATTCTTGTCTTTGTTGCAGGTGTTCTTCTCCAAATCCAATTAATTAACCAATGGAAAATGAAAGGTACTGGAGTACTTTTTTAGAGTAGATCTAGATTGAAATATGTGCAGATAATTATAAAAAGAATAAAATAAAATATGTGCATAAAAAAATTTAATTCTAAAATAGAGTTGGATTAGTAGATTTAGCGATCTCCCTTGCTATATTAATTAGCGTTTCGCTATTCGGCACGCGTTTCTCTTTTTCTTTTAATTATTTTAAAATAACTAAAAAAATTAGGGGCTTGCTATTTGCACGCACACTTTGCACTTACACATATCAATTTTTAAGTTTTGACTCAATTACCCTTGCCTCAAATATGCACACATCTTTCAAAAAACACACGCACACATCATCTCCACAGTGCCCCTTAATCCGCCACCAACACCACCTATGTCTTTCCAACCACCGTTCAACCCTAAATCATCATTACCTCCACCCTCTCCAACACCACATTGACCACTTTCACCTGTTTCCTATTGGTTGTTGCGCAATCGCTACCCGTTCTATCCCTCACCACATTTGGCTTCATGTTCGACCACGCAGGGCTGAACACGATGGTTATGTTCGACCCGAGTTGCCAAACATCTACCCTATATTCGGTCACTCAAACCGAACATATACACACATGTTCGGCCAGGGCGATCGAACATGTCCATCGTGTTCTGCCATGAGTGGTCGAACGCGAAGGGGTGACCTTCTCTCTGTGTAATGATGGATCTAAAAGAGAGAGATTGAGGTAGAGATATGAAGAGAGATATATAGAGGGGAAGGAGAGAGAGATGATCGCAACTAAATAAGGAGGTCATCGGTGGTGTTCGACAATGATGAGGGTTGTTAGAGGCAACGATGGTGGTGGTGGAGGTGACGATTGAGGGTGGTGGTGCGTGTGTGTGTTTAGAATGAAGGAAGTAGCGTGTGTTAGAAATGAGGGTAGTAAAGTAAAAAACATAGTGTGTGTAAGGGCATTGGGTGTGTGTATAGCAAGTCCCAAAAACTAAGGTAGTTTATTGAATTAATGTAAATGTTAATTTTTTTTTTTTTCTTGGTTAAATGATTTATTAAATTAATATAAATAAATAAATAATATATAAATTGGAAATAGAGTTTGGCAAAAAAATTAATCGAGTTTGATGCGAGTGGAATGCACATTAATTATGCACCCAAGCGGTGTGGTATAGAGGTATAGTAATTCAAACTTAAGATGTTGGTTGAGGCAATGGTTCAGAGTTTAAGTCGCAACGACTACATTATATCATCTGACTACTTTTAGATGTTGGGGAATGTGCTTTGATCACCAACATAGGTCTAGTCAGACTCCAATCGAGAAGCAGCCAAGGCAGTTTAGACACCATGAATCTCGAGAAAAACTTTGAGAGGAACACTGAAGCTCTCACATATTCAAAGGGGACGTCATGACATAAAACACAAATGATGGTCTTACACAAATGGTTAGGATTCAACTTGAGCCACGTTCTCATATGTACGTTATGAGATGCATAATACAGTGTCAATTGCATTAGAAATTTTATTCAAGTAGTATTTATTTTTATTTTTATTTTGTTACATGTAGTATTTTCTTTTGGAAGATACAAGCAAAGGTGACCCAATTTGGAGAGGGGATTAGCTAAAGTTGGGAGTCTAAAGTTTATTATTGTCTACCAATAACAATATGGTGTGCTTTTGCACATTTGCCCTCTCACTTTTACTTTTTGCACACGACCCTTTTATTTTTTGTAGACATTACCAATTTCAAAGTCCCAACTTTAGCAAACCCATTCCCTCACTTTGGACACGCAATTGCTAATTAAAATGTCCCTTAAATATGTAGTGATTTGTGTGCACACAAACATCCATTAATGCACAAATCACGACATTGTCAAGGGCTTGTCTATTTGGCTGAAGTGAGTCGTCCAATCACTTTCCTTTCCTTTTTTCATTTTTTTAGGAACAACAACTATAATTTGTGATCGGCTATATTTTTATTTATTTTCTTTATGTACAAAAAAAAAAGTTGAGTTGGTTTCAACTACTTCTAATTAGTTTCCACTACGAACACGTTTATAACACTACAAAAAAACAGCAAATCAGAAACGGAAATTTCCGTCTCTGATTTGTTAAAATTCCGTCTCTAATTGCGGATCGAAAGCTTAACGAGACGGAATCAATTCCGTCTCTAAAAACGTCGTCGCTGATTCAATCAGAAACGGAATTCGATTCCGTTTCTGATTTAGAGACGGATCAGAAACGGAATTTATTCCGTCTCTAATTCCATTTCTGATTAGAGACGGAATAAATTCCGTTTGATTATTTCGTCTCTCGATCCGTTGCTAATCGAGACGGATCGAGACGGAATTTGATCCGTTTCGATTTATGTATCTACATAAACGAAAATTAGAGACGGAAATAGCAACGGAATCCAAAGATTCCGTTGCTATTTCCGTCTCTAATTTTCATTTTTGTTTAGTTTTTAAAGTCTTACATATATAGGTCTCAATCCAAGCACATTTAACCTCGCCAATATATAATAAAAATCATCGCCCGCACCCTCCAACAACTCATTGGGGGTGCTAACATCCCCCAAAAAATAAAATTTGACATTCATACATCGACAATATATATCAACAAATATTCAATTGAAAGAACAAAAATGTAAAAATCAAAAATTGAAAAAGATGTATATCCAAAAAAAATTGTATAGTATTACAAATGCTCCAAATTTCTAAGTATTCACAAAACCACCAATCCTATTGTTCAACAACCACAAAAAAAAAAAAAACTTACAATCCTATAAATATGCACAAAAAGAATTATCAATCGAAAAGTCTTGAGATGTTCTTCAACACCACCTGCACAGCCAAGGGAAAAGAATTATCAATCGAAAAATACACGTATGTTCTTCACATGTTACATTACATCGTAATCAATTAATGAAATTTTATGGGAGGGGGAATCAAGACGGATCAAGAAAAGTAAAATTAGACAAATCAAAGTTGAGGAAAAATTCAAAATTATGATGTAGAAAACAGCTATCGAATTTGTCATCTACAAATTATTTATACATAGCATACAAAAGAATGGGTGCACATATAAACACGACACCATTCATTCCAAAAAAGATGCTAAGTAGTCGAATAATCAACCTAGATAAACTTTAACATGGAGAATGAGTCTAATCCCAAGTGAAATCAATATTTAAGAGCATAACAGAAAATAGGAAACTGCAACTTCATTTCAAGCTAAGGCATCCACATTTTATGGTTTTAAAAATAAAAATGAGTTTTGATACGGATCGCTTCACAGTGACAACTCATTTTAGGCAACAGTAGAACCAAGATTAGGTAAAACCAGTGAAATATTAACAACTCATCGCATGTTCATAACAAATTACAATTAACGTACGAATCAAGATTGCAATACGAAATTCTAAACATAGTCATTTTTCGCCCTAACAAAACGTGTAGCAAAGCAGAAACATTATATTATCAAGAAAATTAGCAAAGGAACACAAACATACTTAAAAACGACATGAGAAAAACAGATCGCATCCATCTTTATAAAAAAAAAAAAATGTTTGAAGATCCCACACCATTTTCTCATAATCAGGAAGGAGGCTAGTGAAAGATTTGAAGTACACAAAATTCAAAGAGAGAAACTTACCGTACGTCCCGAGATTTCACGCAATGCTTCACCCCAACGAGAAGTAGAATCAGCCATCATATCGACATTGTAACCCATATATCTCTGAAGTATTCCGCAATTGTAATGCCTACAACAATCACACACTCATTAGTTTCGATAGGAGCAACACGAAGCATTATATTATAGTCGTGAAAAATATGGCACTTACAAACAGATGGAGTAAAAGAAAACGTTTCGATACTAAGAAGAGTATTCAAGTATCAAAAATAAGGCAATGGAAATGAACCAACAAAGTAAGCATATACTAGAACTTTGGGGTTTCGAGTGGAGCTTAACAATCGCTTCTCATATGATATACTAGAACTTTCGGTACCGGTGTATATGGACGCCTCCCTAGCGACCACACAGCATGTTAGAAGTATTAGCTACAAGTGTAGTTCGCTTCATAATGATTCCTCACGACCATCGTGCAATGTCCTTGTCAATTGAGGAAAATCCATAAGAACCGAAAAATTAAGGGATTACAAACTTCAACCTTCAATGCATAACAGTTTATGATAAGCAACATAGACATCACATACCTCTCGCCATTTCATTTCCTCTTTCTCCACAACCAACATACACCACAAGATCGTAATTAGAGTACCGCATTTACCAAAAAACATTAAGCATAAATATCAAAGTCCAACTACACAACTTAATGTAGTAAGACAATCAAGAGAAGAAGATGAGTATGAGCTCATAAAAATGGACACAGAGTGCTTTTTAGAAACTAGCAAACACCATAAAAAAATGAACCCGCATTACAACATGAAACAACAGAGTGCTTAGTTCAAACAGAGTTCTTTTTCGAACTGATCAAGTTTTCAAACTTAGTTCAACATAAAAATGGACAAGCAAAGACTATAAAACACGTTTCTAAGCGATTCAAGTTTTCAAACTTAGGAAAATGAAAATACAATAAAATGAAAAATGTAAGAGAAAGATGTTACAACTAAAAATTTCAAAGGAAAAAAAGTATCTGATTCGCTTTGGCACTTAATTCAGAAGAGTGCTTTTTAGAAACTATAGGTGTAAAAAAATGATACTAACGAACCTCGTATTCGAAGTGAATTAAAGAAGAAAAACAAAAACAAGAATGCAAGAGAATAATATCATCTATTAAATCAAATCATAAGCATTACTATATGCTAAAAGACACTAGAAACTATTTAGCATGGCTGTTTAATCTCCTCCATGCATGATCTGGTGGGGAAGCACTATCAAAGTCCAACTACACAACTCATTAAAAAAAAATCAGTGATCACAATAAACAGATTAACAGATATTACCCAAGTTTTGCAAAGACAAATAAACCAAGATTCTATCATAGTTTAGTGAATTTAAAGCCATACACACATGTGGAAGCAATAAAACTACTCTTCCATCTATGATGAATAGATCCATCTATTGAAACAAACCCATAGTGATTTATGATGAATTGATCATTTTAGAATGTCATTTATTTAGTCCTCAGGCACAATTTGTTTAGCCTCATGGAAAATGGACTCATGGTTTTTGGAATCTTATCATACTGATGGAAGTCTCCATCCGAAATCAAGAAAACCAATTCTACACTGAAATTAAGTACCATTTTAACGAGAAGACATTTAATTTTCTTTAATTGGAAGGTAGATCAAAACTCACAACATGGAAACACCACCATGACACCATCAACAACTTCTACTACTACCAATACACATCTCATCTGGCTCTTTATCTCTATATTCTCTGTCTAAAGCCATACATGACCATTAGCAAGTCAATTATTCAACAATACCTTCGAATATACATTTAACAAAACTAAGGAACATGCAATTGAACAAAGATGATAAAGGCAAGGCAAAGAACAAGCAAGGAATGCACCTTAATGACCATTTCAGTTAGAAATGAGAAATAACTACAGCCATAAAACAAGGCAGTCAAGATGGCCATCAAAAGAGATAAATATGCACAGTGCACATATCAAAAGTCAAGCTATCAAAAGTTTGAACATCTTTCTACCTTTAAAATGAAAGCTTCACATTTCTCCTACTTATTTTAAGGGTCAAAGACATATATGTTTGATGCATTTCATGATGACAATGGATCAAACATATATAAGTCTTGAGACGCATTAATTAGGGGAGATTTAAATGGTTTGAAAAGCTCACCATCAATTGCGCTAAATCGAGCACAATGGAAGAGTTCGATCCATTCAATCGACCCCAATTATTAATTGTGTCTGAGGCTATGTTGTCGTTGTTCTAAAGGTCAAAGACTTCTACATTTGTAATAACATGTGTAACTGAAAAATAAAGTGAAGAATAAGGAGGAGGATTAAAAAAAATAAATGCAAATGTCATCTCACCATTTGGAGAATAAATACTAAGATGAATGGGAACACTAGAGATTTGTTTGCTACGCCTGTCTCTCGATCAGTTTCATCAGATATCTCCTTTCTCACAGCAGCTGTATACATACCAGGAAATTAGCACATGAAAAGTAGAACAAAACAAGTGAAAACCCTTGGAAAACAAACAAAACCCCAAGAAACCCCAAAACCCCATTACCGAAAACACAAAAAAAAACCCTAGACACCACAAAACCCCAAGAAACTCACATGCAATCTTCGAGAAACCAAACAATAAAAAAAAATCTAAAATCGAAACCCTAGAAACCAAAAACAGAACTCACATCGAGAATCCCCAAACAAGTCGTCGACCGAGCTGGGGGTCGCCGAGGCGCGTCCGCTTCGTTGAGCTCGAGCTCCAGTTCGGTCCGTCATTTCTCCGAATCTCCGAGACCCTTCAAAACCCTATCGATCACGAACTCGATTTTAGACTCCACGCCTCATCAAAAAACCCAGAACGAACCCTAGAAACCAAGACGGAATCGGAGGGGACTAAATCTAGGGTTTGGTACGCGAAATCGATTCGACGAACAACATGGCTATTGGTGAGAGTGAGAGTAGAGAGGTGCGACAGAGAGAGAGCAGAGAGCGGCGAGAGAGAGAAGTGCGGTGACGGTGAGAAAAGAGAGAGAGAGAGCGCGACGGTGAGAGAGAGAGAGAGAGAGCGGTGACGTGTGAGAGAGAGAGCGGTGAGAGCGGTGAGAGCGGTGAGGGAGAGAGGTTTGTTGAGAGAGAGAGCGGTGAGGGAGAGGTTTGTTGAGACAGAGGTTTTGAGAGGTTTTGAGAGGCAGAGAGACAGAGAGAGGTTTTGAGAGACAGAGAGAGGAGAGGTTTTGAGAGACAGAGAGAGGTTTTGAGAGAGGTTTTGAGAGACAGAGAACAGAGAGGGGTTTTGAGAGACAGAGAGAGAGCTGAGTGATTTTAGGGAGAGACGGACAGTTGTGGGTATGTAGATCAAGCATGCACGAATCTCGAGACATAATGAACGGTTGAAAAAAAGAAAGTTTTGGTGGGAATGTTGGCGCCATTTTTTAGAGACGGAATTTAATTCCGTCTCTAATTCCGTCTCTAATTCCGTCTCTGATCCGTCTCAAATCCGTCTCTGAATATTTCCGTCTCAATTCCGTCGCTAACTTTTTAATTTAGAAACGGAACTTATTCCGTTTCTAATTCCGTTTCTAATTTAGAAACGGAACTTATTTCCGTTTCTAATTCCGTTTCTTATTTGCTGTTTTTTTGTAGTGTAAGGTTTATCTCTTTCTCTGTATCTATCAAAATAAGTGTAGAGAAAAAATTACGTATATAGATTTGGGAGGAAAAGACACATAAATCAGGAAGTAGAGGGAATTTTGAGGGAGCGAGTTTGATACCGAGGCTTTCAGTCGAATTTGGTATTGTTTTGTAAACTTTCTTTACAGTGAATTTTTTTGCTCTACAGAGTTGTTGATGTTTCTCAATTAGGGTTTTACCACGTTAATTTTTTTTTTCTTGTTTTTTTTTTATTATGCAAAATTCTATTTCTTTTATTTTTTGTTCATTGGGATATATATTGGGATCAAGTTTTAAGTATCAGATACTAGTTTTGACGATCTTTTTCTTCTCGAATCCATTTTGGTGGGGGTTTCATTAAATGCACGGACTCTGATAAAAGGGAGAAGAAGTAGTTCAAATAAATCCTGAAATCGGCAAAAAAAAGAGATCTACAATGTCTATTGCACAAGATCCTCAAAAGGTGTTTGTTGAAAAGCTTACAGAAGACATAAATGAGATGACAAAAAATATGAAAAGAATTATGGAAATCATGTAAAGTCTCTTAATGTCAGCGGCAAAGGCTCCCCAAGTTTCTGATGCACCAGAGGTTTCATCCTCAAATCTTCAGAATCAGAAAACTGAAGTGGTGGATTAGACTCCGTTCAAAATAGAAGCGAAAATTGAGATTCATGTCTACAAAGGAGAATTAGATGCATAACAACTTGATTCTTGGTTGAAATCTCTTAAGGCATACTTCAGTACTAAGATGTATTCAGATCTACAGAAAGTCAGTTTAGCAAGATTGAGATTGGGAGGACATGCTTTTACTTGGTGGGAAGCACATACCATGGCTCTGGCTCTCAACAATTCAGTTACTACTTGGGTTCAGTCTGCAATTGCAGTCAGAAATCAATTCTACCATATTGGCTATAAGAGATGGCTACAAGGACATTAACATTTTCTCATCCCAGGAAAAAAACAGAATGTGCAAGATTACTCAACTGAATTTAGAAAGCAAGCAGTGGCTCTGAATATAAATCTACGAGATCCTCAAATTGTACACAAATATAAATGGGGTTTATTATCAAGTGTTCGAATAGAATTGTCGCTTTTTCCAATTACGGGCATTGACGATGCTTCGAAGAAAGTAATGTTTCTTGAGATGAAAAGTTGTCATTCCAACAATTGAGAACCTAAAAATTCTTAAGAAAATGAGTTTTCAAATGAGTGCAAGAAAAATAATGTAGTGACAAATAAGGGGAAGCAATATAATCACAATTGCAATACAGACCGTCATGCCAATTAAAGAAAAATGTTGGAAATCACATTCAGAGTTGAGACCGAATTGGAGGAAAGATCACAAGAAAACAACAACAACTGCTTGTGTTAAAGATGACGTGAATGAAGGTTTCTCAGAACCTAATGAGAAATTGGTATTAATTATCACCTGCAAAGGAGAGTCGAACACCTCCAATGAACTAGCTTGTTCTCAAATTCTCGTCGTTGTACCAGAATCCACCAAGGAATAACTATTTTGGGTATATGCTCAAATTGGCAGAACTCTAGTAATTACTATATTTGATAGCGGATCATAGCGGAACCTTATTGCAAAACAACTGGTGAAACAGTTGAAATTAGAGACTTCAGCACATCCTCAGCCTTACCTATTTGCAGGTAAAAAGTTAATGCACTTTCAAATTTAGAATTAATGAAAAACTTTATGATTAAGTGACTTGTGTGTCGTACCATTGGATATATGCAAAATTATTTTTGGCAGACCTTATTTATGGGACCAAGATGCTACTTACTAACAACGAAAGAATATTTGGTGGTTAGTGAAAAATGTCAAGGGGTTCAAAATTATGGCATCAAAGGAGAAAAAGAAGTTGCAACTTATGATTGCACAATATACCAAGTATATGGTTAACTCCAACCGGAAATTCGATTTATTGACGATTCAACCAACCCATGATGAGTTTGTCAATTCAATAAGACTTAATTTTAATGATTGTTTAGATGATCAGAAAAAAGAGTTTCATTAATCATTGAATGATTTCAAATGTGTCATGCAAGAACCTACGGGTTTACCACTTTAGAGGATGTTTTCCAAAAATAAGCCAACGACTAATGGGGTTTGAAAAAAAAAAAAAGCATTGAAGACTTTGAAGAAAATAACTTGTAATGCAACAGTTCTTCGAAAAGTGAATGATTTAGTTCCAAGTGAAGCAACTAGAGAAGACTTGATTCTGGACACAAAGACTTGAAAGACCAGAAAGGGTAGTCGGGAATTTCTCGGGATCTGTAAAAAGGGTAAGTTCCCAAATTGTGCGAAGTGACACTGTGAAGGACAAGTAAAAAAGATAATTATCCTCACATATTTAGTGGAATGCTTTTGAGGGACCAAAAGCCTGTTATAGGGGAGGTGTGATCGTTATTTTTTATTTATTTTTTAGGTGCAAAAAGAAAAAAAAAAAGAAAAAAGGGAAGTTAAGTTGGTTTCAACTACTTTTAGTTAGTTCCCACCATGAACATGTTTTTGGGGTTTATTTCTTTCTCTGTATCTATCAAAACATGTGTAGAGAGAGAAAATACGCTTAGAGACTTGAGAGGAAAAAATAGGAAAATCAAGAAGTAGAGGGACTTTTGAGGGAGAGAGTTTGAAACTGAGGCTTTCAGCCAAATTCAGTATTGCTTTGTGAACTTTCTTCATAGTGAATTTTTCTGCTCTATCGAGCCGTGGATGTTTCTTAATTAGGGTTTTACCACGTAAAAAAAAATCTTGTCTTTTGTTTATTTTGATTTCGCAAAATTTTATTTCTTTTATTTTTTGTTCGTTGGGATATTGTCACTACAAAAAAATCGCAAATCAGAAACGGAATTTTCCGTTTCGATTTATAAAATTCCGTCTCGAATGAAATCGAACGGAACGAGAACGAACGCGTTCCGTCTCTCGAAAACGTCGTCAGCCGATACGATCGAAATGGAAATGGATTCCGTTTCGATTAGAGACGGAATAGAGACGGAAATTATCCGTTTCGATTAGAGACGGATTTAGAGACGGAAATTAGAAACGAACAGAGACGAACGAAATGGATTTTATTTCGAAATGGTACATTTGTAATTGCATTCGTCTCGATTCGTTCTTTGATTAGCAACGAATCGAGACGGAATTAATAAATTTATGAATTCCGTCTCGATTCCGTTTCTAATCAAGCAACGAATCGAGACGAATCGAGACGAATGCAAAGAGTCCGTCTCGATTCCGTCTCTAATTAGAAACGGAATCGAGACGGATTATTCCGTTTCTGATTCCGTCTCTGATTCCGTTGCTAATTAGAGACGGAATCAGAGACGGAATTAATATTTCCGTCTCTGATCCGTTTGTGATTGATAGAAATATTTTTGGAAAATTAGAGACGGAATAGCAACGGAAAATTTGAATTCGTTGCTAATCCGTCTCTAATTTTTGTTTTGTTTAAATATGGCACGGATACATAAGCCAATCGATTCTCCAACCTAAAAAATCAAAATACAACCCGATATGACATACTCCATCGCCTGCACCCCCTCCAACAACTCCTTGAGGGTGCTAACATCCCCCAAAGAAGCCAAATTGCGCATCCATACATCAAAAATATATCAACAAAAATTCAAAAGAGAAAGAAAAATGTGAAACTCAAAATTAGCCCAAAAATTTATATATCTACGGAAAGTTGTCATGTATTACAAAAGCTCCAAAATTTGGAAGTATACACAAAAACCAACCAATCCTATCGTTCAACAAGCAAAAAAAAATAACACTCACAAAAGGTCCAAAATTTGGAAGTATACACAAAAAGGACTTCATCTAATAAGTAAAACGCAGCTTTGAAGCATTTCGAATCTCCATCTCGAGGGCAACAACCGGTGAGTATGCACGAAAGAAGTAGGCAAAGGAGAGATTAATTAGTTTGAGGTCCCTGCGGTTAGCGCGCTAATTCCAAGATATTAGCGCTAATTAGCCACCGCGATATTTTTGACTTTTGGAAATCAAGCTTTAAATTTGAATTTTTGATTTCCTGGATTCCTAGAACGGCTATAAACGGTCATATTGGAATTCCTATCACTATAAAACCACCACAAACTGGGTTTTAACATAAGGAAGACGAAACACATTCAAAAATGCAAGATCTACAAAGAGAAGAATGGCATAAGTGCAAGAATGCTAAAAGGGAAAAACTAAAAGTTAAGCACAAACCTATCATGTAAGTATGATTCTAGAACTCATCCTCTCACCCAATCTAAACTCTTGTGTGCTCCAAAGGCGACAAGCCATGTGTTCCTACTCAAAAAATAATAAAAAAAACAACCAGCTGGGATTCAAGAAAAGCAGTGAAGAACAGAAAAAAACCATACAATGTTGAATAAGAATGCTTCCAAAAAAAAACATGATCATCAAGCAAATGCAGTCACAGACTGAAGGAACACGTCGATTTTCTGCTTTGGGCTGGTCGGTCCAGGAACGATAACCGTTAAGAACATAAACTCGATTTCATGCACATCGACGGTGGAAGGTTGTAAGGAGTCAAAATCACGGGCCACGAAGAGTACGATTTCCGGAAATCCCAAATACTTGAAAACCATCGGTGCACAATCCTAAACGAACATTCCGAACCTCTGAGGCAAAGTCTTTATTGACGTCATTAAAATGTCTCCAAGCAATCGAATCGTAACAGTGTTGCATAACATCTTCAAAGCGATGAATGATCTCCATGCCATCGCATATGTTTTGCGGTTGACTCGTACGCATACAATCGTTGCAACCGAGGGCCCAAAGGAAGTAGTACATTCTTTTGCAAGGGCGGTTTTTTGTGTTCAGACCACGACCTCGTCGATGTGCAACGTATCGTGATTTCCCGCAAAATTTACATGACGTCAACTCGAGTCCACTCCCAATAAATCATACATTGGTCCTCACAACAATCTATTTTCTCAACAGGTAGACCTAGACCTCGCATTAGTCTTTTAGTGGCATAAAAATTCTCAACCATTGAGTTGTCATTTGGCAAACAATCCTTCATGAGTTTAATGATTTCATTATACCCTCGTTCGATATATGATGTTCGACTTGATCGCAAGTAATCTTGCCATTGCGGACAACGTTGTCATGGTTTCGCAACCAGGCCACAATTGTTCCCTACTTGCATCAATCATGTCATATAGTTGGCGTGCTTGGGGGTTTGGTGATTCTTCCACGACATTCCAATTGAAACTTGGACTGCCACGTTGTGTAGCATCTCGCGGTAAGGTGTCGGATCGTAGCCTCGAACATCGCATCATCAATATGGCAATCCATTGCGTGAAAATTTTGCGGCCCTTCATCTCCGTTCTCACCATGTTCGTACCAACTGTGATATCCCCGGACAAATCCATACCTACATAGGTGGTGCTCGACCGTTTCGACGTCCAGGTACGGAACAAGTCGACATTTCTTAAAATTGCACGGACATCTAATCTTCCGTTCACTTTGGTATGTAGGACAATGTTGTTTTGCAAATGATATGAATTCTTTAACCTTCGCCGCGAATTCAATTCGAACATAACCGTTGTCGAGCCGGTTGTACATCCAGTCTCTGTTTGTAGACGACATTCCTAGTCGAACGTAACCCTTGTCGAGCCGGTTGTCTATTCAAGTAATGAAATAATAATGATTAAGATGATATGAAGCCTCCAAAATGGAGAATATTGTAAATCGGAAATGCGATCTACACCATCTAAAGAGAAGAAATTGATAGCTAAGTGAAAGAACGAGGTTCGCACATTAAACTCATGAATAGAGAATAAATTGACAAAGTTAGGAAGTCATTAATGAGTCATCACAATCTAAAGAGAAGGAATTGATTGAGTTATGTTGTTTATGTAAGAAGCTTAGGCATTATCAAAAGGATTGTTGTAAATGACTCATAATAAACATGTATAACATGTATTATAAGGGTTGGTTAGGTCCTGGACGAGTTTAAGGGTCGCTAACACAAAGGGATAAAATAATTTTTTTGAGGTCCCTGCAGTTAGCGCGCTAATTCCAAGTATTAGCGCGCTAATTAGCCACGCCATATATTTTTGACTTTTGGAAATCAAGCTTTACATTTGAATTTTTGATTTCCTGGATTCCTAACACGGCTATAAACGGTCATATTGGAATTCCTATCATGATAAAACCACCACAAACTTGGTTGTAACATAAGGGAGAAGAAACACATTTCAAAATTCAAGATCTACAAAGAGAAGAAATTTGATTTTTTAGAAGGAGCAATAGGAGATCTTTGTGGCTGTTCTTAAGTCCTCAAATCCAAAGACCTTTGAGGCTTTCAAAGGAATATAAGAGTCTCTCGCAAAGCTGATCTCTTTTGTCATCCTCTTGGTTGTAAGGAAATCCTTGATATAAACTCTTTCTTGTGCTTAATCGACATAGTTTTGTGTATTTGATTTGAAAATCAGTTTGATGTGTGTTTGAACAGTTTCATCCCCGCTCTTGCACTTAAATTAAAATTTTTAAGACCCTAAGATTGCAAAAAGAGACCACCAAGAGCAGACATTTAGTTGTGTGGGGAATCGAAGTTGAGGCCGTGCGCCTAACCTATATCGATATCAGAGACATACAAATACCACATAGTATCAACGCGTCTACTACTTGTTCACTCATACGTCCTTAAGGTTATAGGTTTATTCCATTCTCTAGAAATGTAATGTGAAACAGCAACATTCACTAAAAGAGTAATCCTAGTGTTTCTCACCCTAACTAGTAGTAGAAATTAAGTAATTATAGGTATTATTCAATCGTAACCAACAACACCTAACTAATCAATCATCCATAGCAAGTGCATGAATATGAAATTACTAACAACTATAACATCAAACGACAAAGTAATTACCTCAGTACATGATTCTAATGTATTATAATGACTCTCATGACATGCTTTACCGATAAAATAAACATGGAATAACAACCAAATACGGATGACATGCTTTACCGATAAAATAAACATGGAATAACAACCAAATACGGAATCAATATAAATCTTGAATTGCTCAATTAAAAGGTTGAAATGAAATAGTACATATTAATAAACCTAAAAATAGAACAAGCATAACCTCAAAAACTATGCATGTAAGAGAAGAGCAGAACAAAAACTTCTAAACCAAACAAAAGACACAACATTAACTTAATAGATCAAGTGAAGAACACCAACTAATGCACAATCAACCAAGGAACAAATCAAATCACTCAAGAACAGTTAAAATAAAACCTCATAAAGTAATAACAATTATAAGAACTGAACTCTTAAAATATGTCACCTGATCAAGAGTTTGTTCCTTCACAGTTCATAAACAATAAGGTAGTACTATAACACGGCCAATTGCCAAGACGAATTTACAAAAATAAAATGGATTCCATGACCATAATAGCTAAGACCTTTCAAGAAAATAAATTTTTTATTTAAATCCATTTATTCGACTAGTATAGCTGAGCCGCTAAGAAAACCTAGTATACACAATGGTCACCACATTATGTTCATTTCCTATATTTGAACATCAAGGCATATATATGACTCGCCTTCCCTAGAGATATATAGCTTCATTCAAGTGAAAATCTATAACATATTTCATTCATGAGCATAATATTTGCAATGCTAACAAGTATTACGACTTTAATATTCCCTGGATGCCGCATATAATGTACGTAGGAACAATTTAGGACACCCCAAATATTTATTGATAGATGGAAATTTATGAAGTCTCGCATGCTTAATTTAAATTGGAAAATCTTTCTAGATAAAATAGCTTCTTGCCTTCAACTCCGATGTTTACTAGAAGATCGAACTATCAAATGAACCATAGCGGAAACTTAAATAATTCTCATGTCACCCGACGGATTATTCCATAAATTTTTTAAATTAGATAAACAAGGGACTAGAACGCCAACCTGATGCGCAAATTTTTAGCTTAAAATGACCAAGCGATTCAAGACTTCCTCAAAACCGTCACAAGGTGAATGATCTCTATGAAAGTGAAGAGCTCTTGATCATGAGTGTTGCCCGCATTATAAAGAACAATAAAAAACAAATAAGAAATGAAGATTGTAGTAAGACTCCAAAACTACAAATTCCTTGCTAACCGGATCCGAATCGAGACCGAGAGAGAGCGAGAGATATCGGCGATGACGGAGACCGGCGCGACGAGACGGAGAGACGAGAGAGACGGCGAGACCAGAGACAAGCAGCGTGCGACCTGTGTAGCACGACCAGACGGAGAAACGGAGACCACCGCGAACAGACGGCCAGAGCAGAGCACCGAGAGAGACCGGCTCGCACGACCAGACGGAGAGACGAGACGATCGAACGGGATGGACGTCTCGGGGACGAGACGATCGACCGGCGCGACGAGACGAGAGAGACGGATTTAGGTTTTGGGGTTTTTTCGTGGGAATGATTTGGGGTTGTTGCGGGGGGGGGTGCGGGAAGGAGAAGACGCCGCCAGATCGGACAAAATACAAATCTCGAGGAATGATGAACGGCCATAAGAAATGAAGAATTTGGCGGGAATGGTGGCGCCAAATTTCGAGAGACGGAATTTAATTCCGTCTCTAATTCCGTCTCTAATTCCGTCTCTGATCCGTCTCTAATTCCGTCTCTGATCCGTCTCAAATCCGTCTCTGAATATTTCCCTTTCAGTTCCGTCGCTAACTGTTACATTTAGAAACGGAACTTATTCCGTTTCTAATTCCGTTTCTGATTTAGAAACGGAAATAAGTTCCGTTTCTAATTCCGTTGCTGATTTGCTGTTTTTTTGTAGTGTGTGATCAAATTGTTAATTAGCTCAGTAACATTAACACACATCGATCTAATGCACTACAATGAAAATGCCTTTTCTCCTATCGATCCAACTGGGAATCACGACAGGTGATCATTCAATTTAGGGGTTTAACTTCATGGAAAATGATTTTTTAACATTCTTTTGGTACTGCTATCAAATGGTGTAAAAAAAATTTGACATTCGGGCGACACACATCTCAATCAAATATCCGAGATTCAAAATATCAAATATCCGAGATTCAAAATATCAAAATTTAGGGGTTTAACTTAATTATCTTGTCATGTACCGTTATTGTTATTTGTTGTTTGTCATTAAAGTTTTAAAAGGATGAAAATGCCAAATATCCGAGATTCAAATGAGTTTCAACAAGGTTTGACACGATAACACTCTAAACACTTCCGAACCAAAGGCTATAAAATCCAGAAAAAATTTCCTTTCTTTTTCAATAATGCTTTGGTGATCCAAGCCATTTTGAAACGCACTTGACTTTAACTCTTATTTTTGTATTGATGTGCGTGCGAGTAAAAATCTAAGTGCATCTAAAGGACACCCAATTAATCAATGTTTGTCAAAATGGCGTTTGAAATGACATTAGAATAACATGATTTTTTTTTTAACAAAAGCAAAGCCTAAAACTTTTATTATTTTTATTTTTTTATAAAAAATATATACCTTTTTTCTTCAACAAGAGACGAACCCCAGCTTCTCTTAATTTGACTTTGACAAGTGATGCCTCTTCGGCTATTTCACTATAAATCCTTTGGCACTTGTTGATTTTTTTTTCTTATAAAAACCAACTTAACTACAATACTCTAAAGTCTCTAATGTGTGTCCAACCCTGACCTAACTTGCTGACTTTTTGTGTGTGTATATATATAATGTAAAATATTTGGACGGAAAAACAAATATTTAATTAATTTAATGGGTAATTTTTTTGCTGACTGTTTCTCTTATAAAAACCAGCTTTACCTGATTAATTATCTCCAAAAATAAAGATGAGGGCATTAATGCTAATTTTTCACCTGTTTAATTATATATATATATATACCTTACTTTAATTCGTTGATATTTATTTTTTGCATGGATGAATATTTATTTAGCCAATTTAAAACCTCGTAAATATGGTTTAAATTGCTAAAACTAATAGTAATTCTTCGAAAAACTTATTCACGTTTTTGTTTTCTCCATTTGTCACCTTCTAATTAATGTAATAAATTTCGTATTTTCTTCTCTCTTATATTATTCGTGAATTAAACCAGAAAAAAAAGTGTAGTACACAAGTTGCACATGCAAGGTTTTGGAAATCATTTGCTTGTCCCATTCATGAAATTTGCGGGCAAACCAAATCACGCATGCACTGCCCTTGTGTACATGTATCCTCATCTAGTATAATAAGCTGCCCCAGTTTGCACGCCAAATTCCAATATTAAAGAGCTAGCTTTCAAATATGAATTAAAACATTGCCTTATCTTGTCATAAATATCAAATAATAAGAACCAGTGGACCACTACTATACATGTTACGTGATTATATATCATGTTTCTTCTATAAGACTAGCTTTCAAATATACGAATTTAAGTTTTTGTTCACCATTTTTTTCTTATCATCAGTATTAAAAAATTCACCATTTTTCCTAGATAAAACTTTCTCGATTACCATGACTAACTAGACAAAAAAGACCATGCCATAAACCCGAATGGGTTGGCCTCGAGACTGTGGATTAGGCACACGGCATCAGTTTTGATTCCTCGCGACCCGTTAAACATCAGATCATTAGTGGTCTCTTTCCGCAATCATAAGACTTATAAGACTAGTTAGACAAGTGTTTGGATACCCGCATGATTAATAAAAACAAGAAACTATCCATATATTATATACAAAGTTCTCATGACATATATAAGAACTTATTTAAGTTCCCATTCTAGACTTCTCCCTATACATTATATATGTACATAAATTATAACTATTTCTTTCATTAAACATACTAGGGATTTATTTTATTTTATTTTTATTAAAGAATGCATGGGTGCCCCCAAGAGATGTGGCGCAATGATAAGAATGAGCATCAAAACTTTGACTAAAGCAATCTAACTAGTCTCGTTTCTTAATTAGTAGTCACATAACATTTTCTTGATTTCTCCCGTGTTATGGGACATTGGAGCACCCGACTAACTAGCTCTCATACAATTAGTTGAACTAAACAGTACGATGGTCTGAAAAACGTTTGGAGTCTTTGGACACGTAATAAATAAATAAATAAATAAATAAGTAACAAAGATCCTACCGAATAAAATCTAATCCAACAAACTACCAAGATCGTATTAATTTAAGGCCATAATAAGTTCATCTTAGGATTATAAAAAAGATCTAAAACATTTATAAATGCCTTTGAAGAAAACTAAAAAAAAGCTTTGTAAAGCGGATGAGGTTGCCATAGTGATAAGGACAAAGGCGAGGTTGTGTGAGTTAACGCATGACCTCGGTTTCAATTCTTTGGTGTGGCAAAATTGCTCGAACCATTGGGGTACGTACGCTCATGCCGATTGCATCGAGGTCTGAGAATAGTCACGTTAGCGTGGGCACTCATGGACAAAAAAAAAAAAAAAAAAAACTTTGTACGTAGTTGTTTGATGACATTGAAGAGACTGAGTTGAGGAAAAGTGGCCCTAAATTTCACAAGCTAATTTTTGGTAATTCGTTCATAGAGAGAAAAGGTGAGGCAAATTTGCAAGGCACAGAGGTGCAGTTTTAGGTTCCCAAATAGTGTTCTTTTTTGCCAATTAAGAAGAATCTAGGGCACTTTTTTTTTCCATTTTCTTCTAACGGGGCATTATAATTAATGCCCTGGCATTTTGGGATATATTTGCAAAAGTGATTTGGATATTTAGCCTTTTTGGGTCATGCATTCCAATCTAAGGCCTTCGAAAAAGATGGTAGAATTGATGAGAGAGTAGTTTGGTCGTGGATCATGTGGATGGAAAAGAATATCATCATCTCCACATTTAATACATACTTACTTTATATGTCATGAGTCCCACCACGACTAGGATTAATTGTAGAAGAAGCCATGCATATAGTACGTACATGCTCAACTATATATGGTACTGAGTAATAAAAGTAAATGCTACAGTGATATTGGTACCGTAAATCTATTTAAGTATTTATCTAGTACTAAAATTACGCACGTTTGTGTATCCTACATTTATATAATATATACTTATATTTATATAATATATACTTAAGAGATTATAACTCTGCAATACAGATCGAGATATAGCATTCCCATAGATATGTATATAACATTGCACGGCTTTTACATAAGTGTGTTTCTTTGATTGTATATATCATATTGTAATAGCTGCTTTCAATAAGTATATGTAATTTCATTTTCATATGTATGATAAAAGATAATTTGGTTGAATAGTTGGAACTTACTAGTTACTCGTATTTATGTACGTAGGTACGTTACTGTTAATTAGTTTGAATCCTCTAATTTTTCGGTACATAGATACTAGCAATAAGAAAATGTGTTTTATGCTAGTGTTTTTTTTTTTGGCTAAAAATTTTAATTTGATAATTAAATTTACGAACATATTTAATTTACATGAAAATTTCAAGTCCAGTTAAAGTTCAGCTATTAAAAATGTTCCAACTAACTCTGAGCATGTTTGTTTTATTAAAATCTTCTGTTTGTTTGTTTGTTTTTTTGGTTTTATCTTCTACAAATTATTGCAAGAGGTACCAACCATTGTCAATAAATTGGACTATACGCAGAGCAAAAAATAATCAAAACACAGCCAAATAGACAAGTCGTTGATTGGTTATTGTTTTATCAAAATCAAATTGATTTCCTTTCCAATTAATGCAAATGCAAATGCTATGAAAGCATCTCCATTTTGATTAAAACGTCCAAAGAAATGTTCAATCAATCAAAACCTTCTTGTGTCACGGTCGCAAAAAAGGTTGAATGTGATATTTCTTAGTGTTCATGTAATGTAATGTAATGTAATGGTCCATTCGTTTCTTGTCTGCCACATGAAAAGCAACATCTAGCTATTTTCACTTTGTCCTCTCAAAATCCCACTCTCTTTCTTCAAGCAGACTTGGCTGTTATTGTTAATATTGTTAAGAGTTCTAAAGTGTCAATAAGAGTAACAATTTCGGTATTTAATAGAGGTTTTTAAACTCGTATTAAAGGGAGTGTTATTAAATAAGAGTAATACGTAAAAATTAAAAATCATTTTGTGGACATTTAGGGGTTTTAAAACCTATTAAAGGTAAAAAATGTTCTAGTGACGTACAATAATCATGTGGACATTTCGACTCTTAAGTGGGGTGATTTATTTTGAATATGGACCATATGTCTTTTCCCACACTACATTTATAGGGATTTTTTTTTTCGACTTTATTTGGGGGAAACACATTGTTTTTTGTCTGTGTACAGTTATCTTGACTATATATTGAATAAAGTCTCGTTCCTATAAAAAAGAAGAATACAATAATCAAATAAATATATATATATATAACAAACAAGTGAATAAGTGATATAGCTTCAATGGTCTGGTAGTGGTAAATTGGTAATCATACATGAGTAGGGGTGGCAATTTGGATTATGACACAATTAACACGACACGACGTGACACGTAATAAACATGTCATGAGTTTGACATAAGTGGATTTGGGTCATAAACGATTCGTGTTTATACACGGTTAATAAACTATTTATTAAAATGTCAACCTGCGTAACTCATTTATCATTCGCTAACACGATTAAAGAATAATATATAAATAATAAATACGATATAATAAATAGATCGGTAAAAAATTCACCCATTTGAATAATGTTATTAACATGATTTTTTTTTTTGTAAACATCTTTTATCATATTTTATTTTAATTTTGAGAAGAAATATTAATTTTACTTTTGATATATTATTTATGTTTTAGATTTTAATAATAATTATTTATCAAGAAAAAATAAAATTTTCACCAAAGTAAAATTTAGATATTTTTTAGATAGACTCTTATAATTTTGAATATATGTTATTATTACAAGTCATTTTCGCTCTATTATTAAGAGTAATAAAGATTTGAATGAAAAAGTAAAATAAAACTTACGACTATATACACCACATTATATTTTATTGGCTATTTAATTATGTTTATTTGAATTTATTCATGTAGATATATTTAAATAAATAGTAAATAAATTATAAAAGTTTAAATAAATTGAAAATTTAAATAAAGTATTTAATAAATAGATGACACGAATACAAAACATGTTTAACATGACCCACTTAGACACGAAAATGATCAACACAATTAATAAACATGTCATGTAATGGATTTACATTATATGAGTCATGATCTGTTTATGATACGGCACGTTTACGACTTGCCAACACGAATTGCCACCCCTAAACATGAGATTGAGGGTTCACGCCTTCCTTTCACAAGTGCGTGGGATGATAAAAAGTTAGATTTTTTAAAAAATAATAATAAAAAAAATAATATATATATATATATATACATGTTTTAAAAAGGATATTTTTGCTAATTTGTAAGGAAATTTTTTTTGCTAATTTGATTGTTGATAAATCCATATAGCACCATTTTTTCTAGTAAGAATCAATTTATTACCACTTTGAACTTTGATATGTTGAATCCTCAACCTCACGTGTAGCTAATCATACCAAATCACTGAGCTATCACTTACTTGGTTTATATCGCTATTTAATCTTAATTCTACCACCATAGGTTGAGTAGTTTCGACTCTAAATACATTTTAGTTAGATGTCTCGGGTGCGATGTCTCGGTGCGACTCCGTAAAAAAAATCACATTGAAAACTTCACAAAAAGCTTTGCAAAAAGTCAGTTCCAACAACTCTCCTCGACTATTGCCTTGAGCATACAAAAGAAATTCTAACCTTAGCTTGACAACTAACTCAAATAGACAATTTTTTTTTAAAAGAATAAAAAACTCTCCAATATAACACATTAAATGGCTTAAGAACATCCTTGAAAGTTTAAATCAATAATAACAGAAATGAAAACAACATGTTTCAAAAGAAAAAAAAAAATGAAAAAAAGAGCTCCTCCTCTGGGAATCTTCTGATTGGTTGAAATTAAAGTCAGAGAAATGGATGGACCAGATTAGATAAGAGGCGATCCATCAAACTCATCTAGGTATCAGTCTCCATCTGGGGTATCTTAGCTAGAAGGCAAGCTGCTATCCACTAGACTCTCTTTAGTGACAAATAATTCAAAAGGGTAAAAAAGTAAAAGTTAGGTTTTCCTCTTTGGGAAGGCTCTCTGCTTTCAAGTTTGGAAGGTTTGCTTTAATGCACTGCAACTGTTTTCTCTGTTAGCTTATTCATCAACTGCACTTCCTAACCTTTAGTTTTCTTGTTTACTTGTGAAAAAGTGGTAAGCAAAACGTGTATAGTCAAATGGATCATTTCAGGAATTCTTTCTTTCTTTCTTTTTTTTTTTCCTACTGTTCATAATGAATTCCACTGCTTTGCTCTAAATGCTCACTAGATTTTCCAATCAGAGCAGTAAATATTGTATCATGAGTTAGGCCAAGCAATGTAAACTTTTTCAGTAGAACAATGGTCTCAAAGGGCCAAGGACTATATGTGACTTTCCCTTTGTGTTAGGCCCTCCTTTTGTTTTGGTCAGAAACACAATAGATTTTGTGATTTCAGAGGGTAAGGGTGAATATTTCTAGTTTAAGCTAATGGTTCTTCTTCTTGACAGAGACTTTTTAGAGTTATTCAAGTGTTAGGTACATGGCATGTTTCATACACATTTCCATTGAAAGATAGCAGAATTTCTAATTTTCTAGCTCCCATGACCCAAGAAAGTTCACATCACTGCTTCAAGCTCAGACTATTTTTAGCACTGCTAAGATCTTTAACTTAATGACTCTACTTAGTGTGCCATAACAAGGAACTACAAGTTATGTATATAAAAGGCAAAAGTTGGTGCAAGAAAGGAGATTTTATTTACAAAAATATGGGAATGTGCTACATTGAAGTGTTCAGTTTTACAAAGAGAAACTCAGAAGCATTATGAGCATTACCATTGATTGTAAAACAAACCAAGGTACTGCTAAGGCTTCTCACTGTACATCTATACCTTAACAAAAGGATAAACATAGATCAAAAGAAAGAAAAAATAAACTTGAAGAGAACTCGATGGAAGTAGCCTTGATCGTGTCTCAATAAAACAATGTGGTATTTCGACTTGGATTTGCGACTCTAACGACGACTTGATGAAACAGGCACAAAGGCGTACCTTGATGATGCGCCTTACGCCACTAAAAATGTACATGGTTTTTCTGAACCGTTGGAAGTACCAATAATTCCGCTTCGTTGCTGTACTTGACGATAACTTACCGTATCTGAGTTCTGCCGAGTGAAGATGCCCCAATATCACTGTCAGAATTCTGCAAAAAAAAAGTGCCATCAAGATTTTGATTTCCATTTGGCAAGTTGAAAGAGAACACTGACTGGAACAAAGCGAGGACTAAAAGATAGATGGGACCTCCAAATGCAGCTCATGGAGCTTTAATAAGGGGCCCACAGAAAAGATAGGAAAGATATTGTTTGTAAGGCAAACTTGTGAATGAACAAGACGAAAATGTTAATGATGTCAACCACAAAAGGGAGGAAAATGGAGGAAGAGGCAAAGCAGTACTAGCTAATTTGCATGGAAAAGCAGATTTTAAGATCTAAAAATAAAAGGTAAATGGGTACCTGAGATTTTGGAGATGGAAAGACATTCCAAAATCTAAGTGTTTCGTCCCCCGCTCCAGTAACGATTGTCTAGAAAAATAATGATCATTAGGACTTAGAACAACAAATGAAGAAATCCAAACAAATTAGAAATATGAGAGACAAATACCTGTCCATCAGGTGATATAGCAAGGTAAAGTACTCTGTATGTATGACCAGTTAGCGTTGCCAACTGCGACAACAAACATACAAGTAATCAATAAATGATCCAAGATATAAAAAGGAAAGATTATAATATAGAAGGTTCAGTTCTTCAAGTAGTTTTAGAGGAATTCTAATCATAATACCTTAGACATGCTTGGATATCTCCACACAATGATTTGGTTTTGAGAGTAACCATGAGTGCTGACAAGTTCATTGACATTTTTCGACCACACAAGATTGCAAACCTGTTTCATCAAGTTAAAAGATTTGATTAGTGTCAATGTCTTACAACAACATAGCCTCAATCCTAAATTAGTTGTGGTCGGCTACATGGATCAAACTCTTCCATTGTGCCCGATTTAGAGTTGATCAGTGTATTATCACGACAAAAATTTACTGTCCACTGTCTCAAATCATGGACCTATAAACGTTTAGCATATAATGGAACATGTCAATTCATTAGTTTTTCATGCTACCTAAGGTTGCTTAAACCCCTATGGCCTATTCGGTTCACATACTTAGGAGACCTAAGATCATAGGATTAGTTTATACTAGGATTAACACTTGGGTTTAGGTATTAGTCTATTTGGGATTAATGTGGTTGCAATTACTAAAGTGCCCCTCTATTGAGGGTGGGATTAATGTGGGAGTATCATGTTTTTTGTGTACATTTAATGAGGCAGTTTCGTCATTTGGTAAGTGATATGGGTGAGACTAAATAATACCATCAAAACCATGATTCAGATTAGTCCCAAGGTTGTAGGCTATCTTAGTCCTGTGGACTATATAGTAGGCGAACCGAACACTAGGCTAAAATAGTCCAACTACTTAATCCGGGCTAATACCATGAACCAAACATGCCACTAAGGTTTATGGTTTAGGTGGACAACCAACTAAAAATGAGTGAGTCTTGTGTCGCTTGTGAGTGGCAAACCTAACATATCTTCCCCTCTTCATGATGAGCTAGGTATTCGCCATGCTCAAAACTCAGAAAAGTCCACATTCACTCTCAATGATACCTTAATCATCTAGTCCATTCGTGTCAGCATGGATTCTCTCAAGCTCTATGTTTGGACTTATAGCTAAAACTTACCATCTGCATGAATGGTGAACTTGTCCCATTTCTTTTCCAAGAGTTGGAGAAATGTCTTTATTCACAATTTAATGTCACAATGTCACATCTAACAAGCTCATAAAAATGGCCCTAGACATTGGTTGCTTTAGTATGAGTACACTTCAACTAGTGCTCTGTTGCCATTTTCACCATGACATGGAAAGTTTAGAATGTGATGAGTCTGTCAATTTTGGCTTTATGGCACACGAACAAACCCCAGTCTAAGCATCTCAAGACAATTCCAACATCTACCATGATGACCAAAGTGCAATCCATCTTAGAAAGAACCAATTTTTCATTCTAAGACAGAACAATAACAGTTGAGATTGCAGTTGAAGAGAAATGGCCATGTCTGTGACAGGAATCAGCCAAATATGATAAATAGGGTTTTATTGAAATGAAGAATGAAGTTTGAGTTCAAGATCAGAAGAGGAATATTAGTAAGCTTGGTTGCATGTGAGGAAAGAATCCCCACTTCCCTTGCTCCTATCAGATGGGAGATTCATTATGTTTCTTGCTTATGAATGAAGAATCTCTAAATAACTAGCAAGCATCAGGGTGATATTCTTCTTCGAATTTTTGTAAGGGGGCTGTCGTTCAGATCTGATTTAGAAAGAATGTTTCGCTTATTCCAATTTGCTTACCTACCGAACAAACATTTATGTAGTCCCTAACCATTTTTAGTGAGAAAAAGCCTATGCCACTATTTTAAAGTGAGAGAGTCTTCCTATGATTCAAAACTATCACATTGAGGGATATTTTTATGTAAATACGGTCTGCATACTGTAACATTACCCTTTATTTATTTGATTTGAAATATATCAACTGTGTTTAATACACATATATAAAACACAACACTTAGATACATAAGCTTATTTACAACAACAACAACATAGCCTCAGTCCCAAATTAACTAGGGTCGGCTACATGGATCAAACTTTTCCATTGTGCTCGATTAAGTGCAATTGATGGTGAGCTTTGCAAACCATTCAAATCCCTTTTAATTAATGCATCCCATGTCAACTTTGGTCTGCCCCTACCTCGTCGAATTTCTACGGTTTCTATTGAGTCAAGTTTTCTAATTGGGGCATTTGTAGGCCGTCTTTGCAGGTGACCAAACCATCGCAACCGCCCTTCCCTAATCTTTGTATCAATTGGTGTTACTCCTACGTGTCTTTGAATTTCTATATTTCTTATTCTATCTTTACGAGCTTTACCACACATCCACCTAAGCATCCTCATTTCTGCTACGTTCACTTTATGTAATTGTTGTTGCTTTACCGCCCAACATTCACTTCCATAGAGCATAACTGGCCTAATTGCGGTCCTATAAAATTTTCCTTTTAACTTAGTAGGAACATGTCGATCACAAATCACCCCTGTTGCACTCCGCCATTTCTTTCATTCAGCTTGAATTCTATGTGTGACATCATTTTCAATGTTACCATCATTTTGTATGATTGATCCTAGGTATCTAAAGTAGTTTACCTTAGGAACTTCTACTTCCCCTAATTTTACCACTCCGTCATCTCGATGTCTAGTGTTTCCAAACTCACAGTGCATGTATTCAGTTTTCGTCCTACTCAACTTAAAGCCTTTAGATTCTAATGTATTCCTCCAGAGTTCTAATTTCCTATTCACTCCATCTTTAGTTTCATCCACTAAGACAAATTTCTCCGCAAATAGCATACACCATGGTATATCCTCTTGAATATGTCTAGTTAGTTCATCCATAACTAAAGTAAATAGATATGGGCTTAAAGCCGATCCTTGATGTAGTCCTATCGTAATGGGAAATTCTTTTGTAGCTCCTCCAAATGTCTTTATACTCGTTACTACTCCATCATACTTATCCTTAATAGTGTCTATGTATCTAGCATGCACTCTTTTTCTTTCTAGAACCCACCAAAGAACATCTCTAGGGACCCTATCATATACTTTTTCTAAATCTACGAATACCATATGAAGATTTTTTTTCTTTTCTTTATATTTTTCTAACAATCGTCTTACAAGGAAAATCGCCTCCATAGTTGACCTCCTGTGCATGAAACCAAATTGGTTCTCTCGATATTGTTGTTTCTCTCCTTAGCCTATTGTCAATTATCCTCTCCCACGCTTTCATAGTGTGACTCATAAGTTTAATTCCCCGTAGTTTGAGCAACTTTGAATGTCTCCTTTGTTTTTGAAGATTGACACAAACGTGCTTCTTCTCCAATCCATTGGCATCCGTTTTGATTTTAAAATTTTATTGAAAAGTTTTGTTAACCAAGTCAATCCGATTTCTCCTAAGCATTTCCAAACCTCTATGGGTATTTCATCGGGCCACATGTTTTCCTATTTTCATTCTTTTCAATGCCTCTTTAACTTCTACAATTCTAATATTGCGTGTATAGTTTACATTTCTTTCTTGGTGTGGGTTTTCATCTATTATAGTATCAACTTGGCCATCATTAAATAAACTATCGAAGTAACTTCTCCATCTCTCCTTAATATCCTCCTCGCGCGTTAAAACATTTTGATTTTCGTCCTTAATACATCTTACATGACTTAGGTCTTGCTTCTTTTTATCTCTTAATTTGGCTAGCCTATATATATATTTTTCGACATCTCTATTACCTAACCTTGTATATAGATGTTCCATGAAATTTGTTTTAGCTTGACTAACTACTTTTTTAGCTTGTTTTCTAGCTTCTCTATATTGATTGTACGCATCTTCATCTTAACACTTAGGTATTTTCCTATACATCTCTCTTTTAGTCTTAATTGCTCGTTGGACATCCTCGTTCCACCACCATGTTTCCTTCTTTGGAGGTCCCAAGCCCTTAGATATACCTAATATGTTTGATCCCACCCTTCTTATGCAACTACTCATTTCTAGCCACATTATATTAGCATCTAAGTCAAGATTCCAAACATTTTCCGTTAGTAGTTTTTCTCTAAACTCCACTTGTTTACTATGTTTTAGGTTCCACCACTTTATTCTAGGGTCGCTAACTCTTTTATTCATATTATTCCGTTGTGTTAGCTTAATATTAAGTACTACTAACTTATGTTGGGTAGTAAGTGCTTCACCAGGTATTACTTTGCAGTCTCTACATAGTTTTCTATCTATTTTTCTTGTTAAAAGAAAATCTATTTGACTCTTGTTATGACCACTACTAAAAGTAATTATATGCAACTCCCTCTTCCTAAAACTAGTATTTGCTAAGACAAGATCATATGCTGAAGCGAATTCTAAAATTGATTCTCCTTCTTCATTTCTATTATCGTAACCAAAACCTCCATGAACTCTCTCAAACCCATCGTTACTTACCCCGACATGCCCATTTAAATCTCCTCCAATAAAAACCTTTTCATCTAATGGTATACTCTGCATAAATCCATCCATATCATCCCAAAACTTGCGTTTGATGCTCTCGCTTAATCCTACTTGTGGTGCATATGCGCTAAGTATGTTAATTTTTTCGTCTCCAATAATTAATTTAACTAGAATCAATCTATCCCCCATTCTTTTAACCTCTACGACCTTATCCTTATAACCATTATCCACCACAATTCCTACTCCATTGCATTTTCTATCTATACCAGTGTACCACAATTTAAACCCTGTGCTTCCTATTTCTCTACTCTTTTCTCCTACCCATTTTGTCTCTTGGAGGCAAACAATATTGACTCTCCTTCTAATCATGGCATCTACTAGTTCTATTGACTTCCCCGTAAGTGTTCCTATGTTCCATGTTTCTAAACGAATTTTTCCCCTTTGTATTTGTTTTTCTTTTCTATTTCTATTTTGTCTAAAAGATCTAGTGTTCGTTTCTATGATTTTGTTTTTGTTTTCGTTTTTGTTTTTGTTTTTGTTTTGAACTAGATTTTTTACCCACACCCGTCCTTTGTGTGGGAACCCTTGCTCATTTTTCTTCACATCCGGCGACGATGTGAAGGGACTAGCTTCTTTACCCACACACGTCCTATGTGTGGGAACCCTTGCTCATTTTTCTTCACACCCAAGGCGGCGATGTGAAACACACCCTTGCTCATTTCTCACTACACCCGGGCTTCGATGCAGCGCGTCGCTAGGTGGGAACGCCCCAACGTTTATATATGTTTGATCCATTTCATGAAAAGCGACAAGTTTTACGCTGGCTGTCAACCTATCGCAACCCTCCCCCATTTCCCAAGAATGGAAAATGAGCTTGGGGCCTCCCTCACTCACTTTTCGGGTATGAAAAGTGAGTTTGGGACCTCCCTTACCCATTTTTCGATATGAAAAAATGGGCGTCAGAGTCCTCCTCCTTTATCCGGACTTGGGACCGGCTATGTAGCGCACATAGTGTACAACATAGGTGGAGTTATACATAAGCTTATTTAACAAATAAAATTCAACTCTGACAAGATTTGCATTCATATTTTACTTTTATTCAAGTTATAAATGTTCTGTTTAACAGAATTCAAGCACTTGGTTTTGATAAGAACTAGTTAGACTGAATATAAGCTTTTATAAAAAACTTAAGGTTGCATTCTATTTCATTCAACACGGAGATCATTTTGTACAACCATAACTACCACATGGGGAGGTTGATTCCATACATTTGGCTACGAGAAAGCTGCGCCATTACATGAGCAACCCCATTCGCTTGCCAACTAACCCTAAATCCTCAAACCAAACTTCCAACAAGGGAAGCCAACAAGTTATTTCATAAAAATGCAAATCCATGGGGGAAAAACACCCCAAAGACAGGGGCAAACACCCCCCAAACAGGGACGAAATAACCCTAGATCTACAAGTTAGCCAATTCGTATCTATTATTTTCTCGAAATGGTGAAACATTTCTTTTGGAATGCCAGTTATGCTTTCCATAAAATATCTAACAACCAGATATTAAGCTATTTCCACATGGCACCATAGTAATTAGTTCACAATCCATAAGGTGGACAGAAAACTTCAATTACTTATATTTCAGTTTTAAGTTTGAATAATTAAACACTAATTTCCAAAGAAAACTTGCTAGCACAGCAGTTAATTAAAATTAATGAGAAATAAATTAAACAAGAATTCAAATATAGCTAGCAAGACAAGTAAATCACCTGACTTCCAGTGTCCATGCAGCTAATGTGAGTATTTGTGGTAGTATTCCAGAAGCGAATGCATCGGTCAGCAGTGCCCCCACCTGATGCAAGAAGGCCATGCATGTGTGGTGACCATGCAATGGCTTTCACAGCTGCAGTGTGCTCACAGTATTTAAGAACAGGTTGAGTTGCATTGTGGTTCCAAACAAAAAGCTACAAACAGGAAACATCAAAAATTATAAGCAAGTAGTAAATTGCATCCAGAATACCAATAAGCTTCTTGTTAAGTTTGAAAAACAATAAACCAACTCACCCTGTTGTCATTTCCACCAGAAGCTAACTCACGATTATCATAAGACCATTTAAGCCCGCAAACCTAGAATATTGACAAGAACATGTAAAACAATTGGGTTAATGTTAACGAAGACTTGATAAATCCAGATTCTGATGATTAACAAAAATAGTAATAAGCAGAAAATAATAGGACTACTGAAAGCATGAGAGTTTTACAGCTGAAATCGAAATAAGAAAGAATTAAAACAGAAAAAAAAAGGAATTGAGGCAGTAAGAATTCAAGCGCAAACTTCTTAATGATACAGTTTATTGAAGGAATTCAAAACAGTGCAAAGTTCAAGTTTCCATAAGGTATTAAGGTTTTCACCTCGGACTTGTGACCAGTAAATTTGCTAACGAAATCTTCCTGGGCACGTATATCACGTTGAAGAATACTCTTGTCTCGGCTACCAGAGGACAACACTGATGAACTCCAAGCAAGTGCTCCAACTCGCAGTCGATGTCCCTCCATTGTCCTTACACTCTTACATCGAGATGCATCCCAAATCTACAGAAGAGCTTGAAGACATGAGAAAACGCAAACAGAGTAGCATACATAATCATCGCACGTTCAATTATTTATCAGGATGAGCAAATTCATAGAATCTAACTCATTTTTTCTAGTGGTCATTAGACCCATGAAAAAAGGCTTCCAGTTAAAGCATGCTTTCCATTGGCTATTCTTTAATTTCAGATGAAGATAGGTGTGTGTGACAAAACATGTAAAGCCAATTGACAGATGGCACGCCATAATTTAACAATGCTAACACATAAATGGAAGGTCGAGACATTATATAGACCGATACAATGCACATGTTGGTAATTGCTAATAATTCTCTTCCCTATGTGACAAGTGACAACTGCCAACCATGACATTGTACATATTCCAAAATGCAAATAGTTCAATTGTGCAGTCATGCAAGAAGAATAAGAAGGTAATTTCCACTTCCTTTTGTGAGTTACTCTTGGAGATCTGGAACTGTCACCACACAGATGATATCATTCCACTAATTATAAAATTATTTATGCAATCCTTTGGAATATGGGGACAACTACATTCCTAGTTTCAATGCCATTTATGGCATCAATGAAAGGTGCAAATTTAAAATTGAAAGCTTCACCTAGAAAGATAAAACGCACAGCTCTTATGATCTCTCTATGAATATGAAAGATAAAGAAAGAAAGAAACATAGACAGACACGAAACTAAAGGTAAAACAGGATATATCTTCACCAATGAAAAGCCGTACCCTCCTATATGAAAGAAAAGTTTCAAAAATAAGATAATTCTTCATCTCTTCAAAGATCTTAGGCAAACTTCTTCCTAAAAATAGGAATCTCCAACAAACAACTAGAGGAAACTCACCCATATACTTTGTTCTTTCAATAATTATAAGAAGGGATGAGACTGTTTAAGAAGAGCATAAGGGATTTTTAAACAACAAACCAAAAAGACAAGAATTAAATTTTTTTAAAAATACAAAAAACCTATAAAAAATAAAAAGGTAAAGAAGAATATGGTCTATTCTCTTTCTAAAGGATTTTAAGAACAAAAATACCATGAACAAGTCAATTCTAGATATCAGTTAATCGCTATTATATCCAATAAAGAATCTTCCGAAAAAGAAAAGATCCTTCAAAGAACGACATATTAGAAGAAGGCAGATACTAGAGTAGCATGAGAGTTTATGTTGAATCACAATAAAGATGACAGTTTAATACAAACAGATGCCTCAAGACTCAACCCAAGTCAAAAGACAAAGCCTTTTTCCAACTATAATAAAAATTCTTTCCACCACTATATTACCAATCAAGTCTTCCAAAATTTAATAAGCCGTTGTACTTTTCTAAATTATCCTCATTTATATTACTTTATCAGCAATTTAGCATTGCTGTTCAAAGCTCCAGTGAATATTCAAATCAAAATATTTATTGTCTTCTAATTCAATGTTCCTCTCCACATCTTTTTACACAGGAAAGAATATTTATATTTGAAAACATAACAAAAGATGGTGACATAACCTCTATATAGAAAAGAGAAAAATCAAAGGGAAAAGAAATATCCTAACAAACTAGTAAGTGTTATATTAAATGTATCACAGAAAAATGTCTCTAATGCCAGTGTTCTCTTCAAGAGAGCATGAAATGCCTCATAGCTGTCTCACAAAATTATCCTTTTGCCTTCAAGAGGAGACCTTAATGGTACAGCATTCAATAGGTACAATGTTACCTCCCTCAATCTACTTCAAGCATAACAGTTTTATATCAAATGCCACGAAGTTGATATTCAACATACAACACCATTTCTTTCAAAAATTCATGCTAATATATTTTTGGTTTTTCTTTCTGAATTCTATCATTAGAGTTTGCATACTGATAAAGCCCATTCAGTTTTTCTCGAATTTATCAGTTTGCATACTGATAAAGCCCATTCAGTCCTCGATTTCATTATACATCTCATGACGAATAAACTATGGAAAAGAAAGTGATAGAATACTAACACAACTAACACAACAGATCAAGAGTAGCACAACAATTTTATTGATGAAGAACTAAAAAGAGAAATACAACCAGAGACCAGAGAGAAGAATTCTCAAGATCTCACCTATATTCTTAGGCGCACCTCTTGTTCACCAGACCTAAGTCTCAATTACATTCCAATTCCAAGACTAAGTAGCGAAATCTTATAATTCTTGGATAGACGTTTATCTACCTATATTCTTAGATCTTGTTCGTAGAACCAAACGGGAATGAGTTTTGGCTTATTCGTCTTGAAGCATGGTTCCAATGGTTCAATACCCACTCAAGCACTTGTATAAAGTGTTGCGATGACTACGTAGTTCTCCCATAATGATGAATTTCTTTTTCTTTATTACTTTATTTATGTTGTGTTTATATTCCATAATATTGTTTATATTCCTATTATTGTTTGTATAATTTAGTGATTTTTTCTTTTTGATCTTTTTTCAGGTGTTTACCTAAGTCAAGTATTATTTGAAGCACAATCAACTTTATATAATCTCGGAACACTTCATTTTTTTCATTTAGAACAATTTTTGCTTTTACTTTTGTAGAAAGATACGATATAGAAACTTTTTAGATTGTTTTTGTTGTTTCGTCCAAGTACATTGAGAAAAGATAATGTTAAGGATATGATAAGTTTATATAAATTGTGTAATATCAATATATTATTTAGCTATGATTTTTATTATATATTGGCGAGTTAAATGTGCTTGGATTGAGACCTATATATGTAAGACTTTAAAAACTAAACAAAAATGAAAATTAGAGACGGAAATAGCAAGAATCCGGAACGGATCAAATTCGTTCTCGATCCCGATTAGCAACGGATCGAGACGGAAATAATCGAAACGAATTTATTCGTCTCTAATCAAACGGAATTAGAGACGGAATAAATTCGTTTTGATCAATCTAAATCAAACGGAATCGCATTCCGTTTCTGATTGAATTAGCGACGACGTTTTTAGAGACGGAATTGATTCCGTCTCTGTTCCGTTTCTGACTGCAATTAGAGACGGAATTTTAACAAATCAGAGACGGAAATTTCCGTTTCTGATTTGGTGTTTTTTTGTAGTGAATCCAATCAAACTCTCTGCCATCCCTGTGCATATGTTATCCTTTAAAACCATCATCCAGCTTGAAAGTTGAAACACAAGCTCAGAAGAACTAGAGTAATAATTTATAGTATAGCTGGGACTTGAGATTAGCAATAGCATAGTATGACTACCAATATTTTTCTAACAAGATAAAGTTAGAGGAAAGTAATTAGAGCATGGTGAATCCTAGATAACCCTTTCGGTTGTTTTGTAAAAGTTTATAAACCTTTATAATGGGACAGAACACTCGATAATGTATTGACAACGAAACAACAACAACAACAACATAGCCTCAGTCCCAAATTAATTGGGGTCGGCTACGTGGATCAAACTTTTCCATTGTGCTCGATTAAGTGCAATTGATGGTGAGCTTTTCAAACCATTCGAATCTCTCCTAATTAATGCATCCCATGTTAACTTTGGCAACGAAACAACGGAAATGAAATTATCTTCCTTCTTTCCTAGTTCCACTTTCCTGTTTTTAGTTCTAGTTACTTTTTTTTCTTTTGCTAGCTTTAGTTTCTTTAGCTGCATCAATGGATAAATTGGGAAATTACTAACCACGTGACCCGGAATACATATCTTTCTCACTAAGACATACTTGAAACATCGACAACAGTTTTGTCAATACAAAGTTTGGAAAATAATTTTGAATGATTAAAAATTGATGCTCAATATTGTGATGAGAACTCGTGACATGGAAACAATAACATTTAAACATGGGGAGGCCATATTGAATCAAGAAAAAACCATTGAAGCCTTTTGCTCAAAGACCCTTTCATATTTAAGTATAAATTCGATGGAAGAGCTCATTCTTCTCCATAGCAGGATTGTAATTACAATACAAAAACAACAAGCCTCAATCCCACATTAGCTGGAGTTGGCTACATGGATCAAACTCTTCTATTGCACTCGATTTAGTGCAACTGATGGCAGGATTATAATTACATTCCACCAGTTAATTAAAAAAGAATATGGTCCTAAGAACCTTCCCTAAACTGTGGGCTGGTAATACTAAACACAAAGGAGAATGAAATTCCAATAACAGTAAAGAAACAGACCCTTAAAGACATCTATAAATCATTCTCTGCATCACGCACATATTCAATCTGGTAACAGTTTAGTTAAGTGTAAACACAAGGATTACAGCCGTAAGGAAGTAAATTTACTCTGATTCAGTATATAGCAATGAATAGTATATTAAAGGAAGAACTTGAACAATGAAGACAATAAATTGTTAATTGTACAAGAATCCAACAATGACAGGTATAAACTTTTTTTCATTGGTTCAACTCCTGCATGGGATCTTAGTTTAAAGCTGTTCTAATGATTTCGAATGAGTACATTAGCAACTCTATAAATTCAATTGAGAGCGAATATCTTACCTGGACATTGCCATTGTTAGTCCCAACTGCAAGGTGAGTGCCTCGATGTGCCCATCCCACGGAGCAGACACTGTCATCCATTCCAAGGTCACATAACTTGGTCACCTATAAGTAGAAAGCCCGTACAACATTCAATCAGTTGACCCATGGCAGGACAGTAAGAACCAAAATCCCAACCATTCTTCCAAGACAAAGCTAAAAAATTAGGATACTTAGATATCCGTCGCAGAGACGACAAATTCAAAGAAACCAAACAAATCAATAACTCACCTTACTACTGCAAGCATTCCATAAATAAACACAGTTCCCCAAACCACCGCCAACACATTATGCGACGACCAATCCACAAGGTTCAGGTAGAAGTCATCTTGCAATGCAGGTGCATCTAAAACCTATAACACAAAGAACCCACTTCACAATCAACAAAAACCAACTCAAAAACAATGAAAATGAAGCCAAAATCCCCCCAAAAAAAAGAAAAAGCAATTCACCTTGTATGGGGACCGGGAAACCTTCCGCGGTGCCTTGGAAGGGCTAGGACTAACACCAGGCAACAATGCATCATCAAACCCAAACGGCGAAAGCGAATACATCGACCGCCTCGTCTCCGTCTTATACCGAAAGATATTCCTATTCGGAGGACTCAAAGGCGACACCTTTCCATCCAAAACCCACTGCCTCTCCGGCGTGGTAGGCGAAACCGCCCCCAAATCCGCCCCAAACAACACAGTCCTCAATAGCGCCGCATACGAACCCGCCCCGTCTTCCTTCCCCTCACTCGCCGACGGCGATATACTAAACAGCGCGAAATTCGACCCCGACCTGCTCGGAATGAACCGGTCGCTGTAAATCGTTCTTGAAGGCGACGGATTGTACCTAGCCCCCACCATTCGATCCACGCGTGCCGAAATCGACGCCGAAGACGATGGGGCGTCGATGTCGACATCGAGAGACAGAGCGGTTCTTGACATGTTGGGCGGAAGATTCAAGAGAGATGAAGACGAAGAATGAGACAAAGAAGACGATTGGGGCGTCGTTGATCGTCTCGTCAGCGATCGATTGTTCTCCAGCGAAGGAGGCGTTTGGGGATCGTCCATTTCTAGGATTTCGAGAGTGGAATTTAGGGTTTCGATTCCCGAATTGGGCGATCGATCGATCGATCGATCGAACAAACCAACAAACCCTAGCGAGAGAGAGGAGAGAGAGCTGCGACGTTTCTTGGTTTTGTCATTTCTGAAGAGAGAGTGACTGTTAGTCTCGCGGGTTAAAGTGGGTAACAACCATTTTATTTCCCGGGAAAGTTAGTGGCCGTTATGTAGATGGGCGCATCAAATCTTGAAGAAATGGCTCTGGATGTGCGACACGTGGAAGATTAGATCGAGGATAAGGAAATTGACACGTGTAGAGCAGGAAAGGATTGTACTTTCTAATTTTCCCTGAACTAACCAATGCAACCGTTGGTGGTAATTTTTGTTTTTATTTTGACACGTTTGAAAAATGGTTACTTCTTTTTTTTTTTAACCAAATTTTTTTTTTCTGTTTTTCAAAAAAAAAAATCACTCCCGAATTTTTTATTTTTATTTTTGCAATCGTGGGTGAACCATTTTCACTCACTTTGACTCGATTCGACTAATTTTATGATACTCGGACGCTCTAACTTCATAACCCGCCAATAAAATATAATGTTGATGCTAAGAATCGAACTCACGAGTCGATGACTACTACAAATTTTAATTTATACTCATCGTATTAAAATCAAAATTATGGATATAAGAATGATTTATTTTCACAATTAATTAGTGAATAATATTTTAAATAATTTGAAAAGAGCACAATTAATTACACTAAATTGCAATGGAAAAGTAGTCAAACCTCAATTAATTTGAGACTAAGACCATGTTATTGTTTATGGTGGCAGATAATAATATTTCATTTCTTTATTTATAAAAATATCATGTGTCTATAAATCAGTACGTTACTAATAATGTATTTGTAATTTGTATGAAGGCTTTTAAACACAATTAAATTCATGACTAGGGTGTAATAGTAATTTAAGAGATTTTATTTGTTTCAACCTGCATTCTGATGTCAACCTCTTGACCTTCAATTTCTTTTTTTTTTTGTTACAAATAAATCTCAAGATTTTTTTTTATTTTTTTATTATTTATTGGTTTTCATATTGTGTCTAACGACAATTACACTTATTAATACAAACTTGATCATTGTTGAGTCTCATGCAAGGGGCGGCCTTTTCAACCCAATTTTTTTTTTATTCACGAGACTTAAACTCAAGACTTCACTTAAGCAGACCAAATTTTTTACCACTTAGGTCAAACGCTTGTTGTTTTTTTACTTTTCCATGGGGATGTATTTTCACTTTTCTTGCAATTGATTGACCAACAAACTTGTGTTGGGCTTCTATGTAATTATTTGGGCCTTTAGCAAAAAACACTTGGGCCATTATTATTATCGTAAAGGTGCTTTGTTTGGGTTTGGGTCCAGCCATGCTAGTGCGAGAAAGTCAGAGACCGGACGAGAAGTGATAACTGAGAATAGCTTGACAATCATAAGTGGCACTAGAGGTGACAATACGTGGCAATGAGTCGTCAACGTGTCGTGTTATAAACAGGTCATGACTCGTATAATATAAATTTATTACATGACATATTTATTAATCGTGTTAATCATTTTCGTGTCTAAGTGGGTCGTGTTAAACATGTCGTGTATTCGTATCACCCATTTATTAAATATTGTATTTAAAAAATATATTTTATTTAAACTTTTATAATTTGATTACTACTTTTTAAAATATATATAAATGATTAAATTCGAACAAATATACTAAAATAACTAATAAAATATAATGTGATTATATATAGTCGTTAGTTTTACTTTACTTTTCATTCAAGTCTTTATTACTTTTAATATTAAAACAAAATGACTCGTAATAATAACATAAACAAAATTATAAGAATCATCTAAAAATATCTAAATTTTACTTTGGTGAAAAGTTTTATTTTTTTCTTAATAAATAATTATTAATAAAATATAAAACATAAATAATATATTAAAAGTAAAATAAATATTTTCTCTCAAATATAAAATAAAATATGATAAAAGATGTATATAAATAAAACAAATAAATTATGCTATTAACATGCATTCAAATGGGTGAATTTTGTATCAATTTATTTATTATACTATATTTATTATTTATGCATTATTCTTTAGTCGTGTTAAGTGAGTCATAAACGAGTTAAGCAGGTTGACATGTTAATTAATGACTCGTTTATTAACTGTGTATAAACGTGTTAACATGTTTATGATCCAGACTCACTTAAGTGAAACTCACGACATGTTTATTACGTGTCGTGTCATGTTGTGTTAATCATTTCATGACCAAAATTATCAACCTTAAGTGGGACCTTTAGATCTCAAGAAAAATATCAAGATGACATGAGTTAAGACCTCAATAAGTACATTTCTTTGAGTGCACCCAGGCTGTTGCTTAAGGCACCCCATTGATATTGATACAAATTTTTCTCAAGACACCCAAGAGTTTTTAAAATGCACTTTGTTTGAAACGTGAGCATACCAAAGCACATAAAACTAATTGATATGAGCACCCCACCTCGAGCACCCCATTAATATTAGCACCCCACCATGAGTATTCCGAGAGTTTTCCAAAACGTGTATAGTAAAGGCATGCTCGCTTTGCAAATATAGTAGTCCTGTGTGTATAAGATTAAGTTATACATGTGAATGTGACTTGGGTTAAGTGATTAGTCACGATTCACTTGTTCGATTGGATGTGTTAAGTTTGAGATTAAATTTTTGAAAGTTGGTGGAATGATCAACACGCCCCCTAAGTAGATATCCACATCGTAGATATGATTGGGGAGGTCATTGATCCTCAATTTACATTCGGAGAATAGCAAGTTTGAACAAGGCCGACACTTGTTCTTGACCTGCTTTTTAGCAAATTTGATGAGCTCCTTCATATCGCTCTGTCACTGCCCAAAATTTTTAGTTGGTTCCCTTGTATTATCTTTTATGAGTGCTTCAGTGAAATGTATTATTTTTTATTATTGTATCATTTTAGGTAATAGAAACATCAATACAATAAGTTTTACAAAAAAAAAAAAAAAATCACAAATATTTTGCATTTCCACCATATCTGATTGAGACATCTATTGAACCAATTTTAGAATGAGCATTGACTTATAAAGGCATTCAGAATTGAAATTGGCAGGCCTTTGAAATTCAGTGTACCACACTTGTATCAATCATGACCTTTCTTTCAATTTCTTCTGTAATTGAAAGGCTATGTTTGCTGGCCCCTGTTTTTAGGGTTACACAGCCAACACTAAAGAGGCTCGATTGCTTTGTATACACTTGACGTATATTCATTCATGATTTACTTGCCAAAGTATAATATAATTTTGTTATCCATGCTATGACAAAAGGGGCTCTTTTTCCTTCTACAGTGCATAATATAATGAAGTTGTCATTAATTTAGGGACAGGCACGCTAGCTGAATTATGCAGAATCATTCCTCCGTTGCTTTTGCTTTCTTCTTTGCCACTGTTTACCAAGTATGATGTTATCTTGCTACGGTTTCCACAATTATTACTATTAATGAAGCCTGATGTGCTGCACAGGGGGACAATATTATTTTTCATTAGGTTGAGGTAGACCTTAATGATGATTAATGTAAGAACATTTTAACCTTATGAAAATGCTAGAATGACACCTCAAATGAAAACTCATACTAACCCCAAGTGACATCCTTGTGACGTGGGTGGGGGTCCATATCCATGAAAGGCATCGTGCACGCTTCGAGATACACACTATGTGTGTTATGCACTAAGAACAATTTCGAGCACAACCATGTTTACGTGGGGCCCTCACGCCACGTCACAAACATAAGTGTCACTTGAGTGGTCATTCTAGGATTTTCCTTAAACCATCAAAACATAGCATCATGAAAGTGGTTTTTTTGGGTATTAAATTAAAGGCATATAATTAATTAATGTTCCTAATTGATTGCAGGAAATTAGGGGCACGAATAACGATATGATTTGTACATTATCAAATACATAACATATTCATCAATCCAATTTCAGTCCTGTGTTATGGCCCTTAAATTAGTAAACAAACTACAAAATTGTAATTTTAGTTACAATAATTAAGAACTATATACACTTCAATTTTATGTTCTGAACAATATGATTGAAATTTGATTCTTAATTCACAATTCAGTCCTTTGTGAACATTGAAGTAAAAATCCCAAAAACTGTTGAAAACTGAAATATTGTTACAAGCATGAACATTCTAAGTTTGTGAGAGCTAAAATTGAAAACAAAAACTGATAACATTACATTGCCTCTTTGTAGACAATCTTTTGATGAACTGATCTTAATTATATCACTTGATTCCCCCTTTGGAATGGAAAAAAAATAAAATGAAAGAATGCTTATGATTCCAAATAATAACATGCATGCATGCATGTAGTTCAAGGAGGAGGAATGTACTCATGTTCAATACTTGGTGTGGTTCTAGTTCCCGCCGCAGTAGGCGCCCTTACGTGCCCGACCATCGATATCTGCAGCGCTTCCTCTTCGTAAGCTCTTCGCTCCATCTCTGCTATCTGAGCTTTCCTCTTCACCTTAACAAGTAATGCCACTACAAGCAAACCTAACAGAAATGCTCCCAAGATACCTCCCACTGCACTCCCAACTATGATCTTCCATCCACTCACCTCACCGGGTGGCTGCAACAATGAAGCCTCGACAAGTAGTCCGAAATGCCCATGTTGCGTCGTAGCACAAATGTTATTCGATACTTGCTCCGTGACGTTAACATTTCCATCGGAATCAAAGCAAGCACAAAATGGCCTAATGGAAGGATCATTTATCTTTGTTAGATTCGAAAAATCGATGGTGATAGGTTTCGATCCAGATGAGATTTTTACTAGAGAAGGGCTTGTGGAATTGAGAAATGTAGCATCATATGCTAGAAGGCCTAGAATAGGTGAAACAAGTTGGTAGCCAGGGACATTGTAATTCTCATAGTACAAAGAAGACCATGTATCTCCCAAGTTTTGGCTAACAATTAGTACTCTCTCCACACAAGGCTGCACTTCCACTCCCATTGCTAAATGAAACTCTTTAACTTGAGCGCCGTACCTGCGAAGACTACCGCACCGGAACCTCACCGTATTAGCGCGAATGCTCGAAAGATTCGAAGGCAGATGGATTCTGTATAGGAAACCGGTCTTGTTGTGCCTTAAGTACGACTCAAATGCATAGCCTCTTCGAGAACATGGTCAAGGACACCAACATTAACTTCAGTTCCAAGAGCATCCACTTCCGTCGACGACAACAACAACAACGACCGCAACACAAACGCCACGATCACCGGAATTAAGCAGGGGAGAGAGCCCATGTGATGAGGAAGTGTGAACCTAATAAGTTAGCAATAGTTCTTCTAACACTCCGATGTTGATTGTACTAATTCACCTTGTATAGGCTAACAAACAACATTAAAAGAAGTTGGGCTTGTGTTGTAAAATTGGAAGTCTATATATGCCTAGCTAGCTTGTGTTACAAAAGTAGTGTTACTTCACAAGAGATATGTGAAGGAGGAGAAGAATATTGAGAGAGAGGAAACCAGTGTGGCTTGACTCTCTTTGGCATTTTAAAAATTGGGAAAGCTAGAAAGTAATGAAGAGAGATCAAAAGAAAGGTTTGATTTTGTTGCTGATAATGCAAAAGTGGACTTGGTGGGTTGTTATTTAAGAGTTTATTTGAGCACGCTCTCCGTCTGCGTTGGTTAAGGTGGGATTATTGAGTTGGCATGTGAAGTGGGCCTGGGCAGTGCTTTTGCTTTTTTTTTGTTTTTTTTTTTTGTTTTTTGGGGACCTGTTTGACCTGAGCCAGAAAACCTTTTTCAAAACCACTTTTCTTTCCAGAAAAGTGACATACAAGCGCAATTTCAAATTATATTATCATCTTTATATTTGTTTACAATTCTACGGTGCAGCCTAATTTTAGAATCAACTGCATTGACTTACATAGCAAGTACAAACAATAAAAACATCGTAGCAAGTAGAATTTGATAAATCATTGCAGCGTGAAATTAGTAGGCACTTCAACTAGCACGAGTGGTCTTTAATTTATTAGATTGTGGACTAAAATTGCAACAAACAAAAAAAGTTGCTAAAGTAAACAGTTTGATACCGGGCGCAAATCAATATTACTGATTGAGCGGGCGCCTTCAGATGCTCCCAAGATGCATATTCGAGGCGTATCACGTGACATCAACTCGATCAGTGTTGATTTGCGAGTGACAAAATTGGTTAGAAAATCCTTTTTTTCTTTTCGTAAATTTGCAAAAAAGTGTTGTTTATGTTATGATATGGATGAACAATTAACCAAGATTTTGGATAACCACATTGTCAAGCATGACTTTGTCATTGGGTTGTAATATCAAACATTGCTCTTACTTGTATTCATATCCAATGTATTAACTATTCCATGTATTGTCAATATTGCTTGTGAAGAGCTGTATGACATGTGATGTATGTATTACTTGTAAACATTGTCTAAATATATTTATCATCATCACCAAATGCCCTATATAAAAGGTGTCAACCTCATTGTAAAATCACACCAAGTTGAATGAAAAACTTATCATTCCAATTATCTCATTTATTCTCTTATCCTTTTAGTAATAGTTTGTAGTAGTAGAAGTTCTAAGTTTCCTACTTTCTTGTTTAGTTTTTAGCAAGTTTCAACTTAATTTACAACACGTTATCAGCACGAGCTTACTCTTGCACAAATGAGAGATCTTGAAGTTCAAGAAGGCTTGCTAAGAAACAAAGCTTGGAAGGTATAACTTTTGTTAATTTAAATAAGTTCAATTTATTCCATGTTATCATGGTTGCTTTCTTTTATTACATGCATCACTTACATATGCATACTTTATTCATACACTATGCATTATAACGTCACCTGCTGTGAAAGTATGCTCTATAGTTGCGTCTTGTACGATCTTCTACATCAGAAATCAAAATTCAATATGTGACATAACTAGTTTTCTCGCTATACTACAAACGATTAGTTATGCTATATTCTTAATTTTTATATTGCAAATAATGCTACGAGTTTGGGTTGATAGTGGGTAAGTTTTATCTCCGGTAAAGCTAAACATTGAAAGGGAGATCGGTTATCCCATTCGATGATGCATGGTTTCAAGTAGACTTCGTTTCGCTACTCAACCTCGAGGTTATCCCACCAACTCATACAAGTAGTACATTTTGAATATTAATAATCAAGTTGTGAAAATATATTTAATTGTATATTATTTATTTTATAAAAAAGAGAAAAATTATTTACCAAATTTCTTGACATATTTTCAGACTATGGAAAACCTTCAAAAACTTGAATTTGTTGCTCTCGATATCACTGGCAATAATTATTTGCCATGAAAACTGGATGCCGAGATACATCTCCAAGCTAAAAACTTAAGAGAAACTATTATAGAAGGAAATGAAACATCAATGCAAGACCGTGCGAAAGCATAGATATTCATTCGCCATCATCTCCATGAAAGTTTGAAAAATGAGTATCTCACTATAAAATATCATCTCACTTTGTGGTTAAGCTTGAAAAAGTGATATGATCGCCAAAAGACGGTGATATTTTCAAAAGCTCAAAACGACTGGCTGAATATTAGGCTACAAGATTTCAAAAAGTCAATGAGTATAACTCCACCAAGTCTCGTTTGAGGCTATATGAAGAAAATATATCTGATGAGACAATGATGGAAAAAACATTCAGTACTTTTTATGCCTCGAATATGTTGTTACAATAGCAATATCGAGCGTGTCAATTTAAAAAGTACTCATAATTAATTTCTTGTCTCATGGTGGCTGAACAAAATAATTAGCTTATATCGAAGAATCACAACTCCCGTCTAACTGGTTCCGTTTCAATTAATGAATCAAATGTTGCATCTTATAATGACCATAAAAATGGTCATGGAAAGAAAAACCACCGACGTGGAAAGGGGAAATGATCGATCGACAAAGTTCATGGCAAACCCTATTCTAAATTTCGTGGCGACAAGTTCCAAAATAAATGGAATAGAAATGACGCCGCTCAGAATAAGGGAAAGAATGCTGCTGAAAATGGGCATGCTCGTTATCGTGACCAACCATATCACAAGTATGGTCTGAAAGACCATTGGGCTCATGTATGCCGCACGCCTAAGCATTTTAGTGATCTTTATCAAGCCTCCTTGAAAGAGAAAGACAAAACAGTTGAGATGAACTTCACTGTTGGAGATGGCTCGTCGGACATTAATTATATGGATGTCCCGAATTGTCACGATGATCCAAACGCTAATATCGATATCTTTAATTATCATATGTAATGCTTTTTAATAATTCTATGAATTAGTTTTTGTTACATTTTTTAGTTTATATATACTGGTTTCTTATTATGAATGAAATATGACTTTTTTTTTCTTCTAATTTGTCAAACATTATTTGTATAGATGGATCATCAAATGATGAATCAAATAAGAGTGATATATATCTTGCCGATTATGCTATAACGCACACAATCCTTAAAAAGAGAGAATATTTCTCCAATTTGAACTTAGCTGAGGCTAATGTTCAAACAATATTTGACATCTTCAATTTGATTAATGGCTCTGAAAGAGTAGATATTATGTTGCTTGGGGGAACAACAATTCATATTGACAATGAGTTATATTCTAAAAAATCCAGAAGAAATTTTTACTTAGCTTTAAAAATATTTGACAAAATGGATATCACATCGAAACCATGAACGAAAATAATAGAGAATTTCTCTATGTCACACTGGTTTCAAATGGGAAAAAAGAAGTGTTAGAAAAATTCTCAGTTTTATCCTCTGGATTATATTTTACTCATATAAGGCATATCGAAACAAATGTCTTAAATAAAAAAATTAATGATTCAAAGACATTTATTTTATGGCATGACCGACTTGGTCATCCAGGATCATCGATTATGTGAAGAATAATTGATAATTAGCATTAACATCCTTTAAGGAGTCACAAAATATTTTCAGCTAGTGATTATAATTATATGCTAGTTATTCAGGGAGACATATGTGGACCTATTCATCCTCAATGTGGACCATTTTGATATTTCATGATTTTGATAGATGCGTCAACTAGGTGGTCACATGTTTGTTTGCTTTCGACCCGTAATATTGCATTTGCTAGACTTTTAGTACAAATCATTAAGTTAAGAGCACTATTCTCCGACAACTCAATCAAGACCATCCATCTTGTAATGCTGGAGAGTTTCAATCTCAAGCATTTAAAGATTATTGTATGTCTATAGGAGTTACCATTGAACATTCTGTTCCACATGTGCATACCCATAATGGTTTGACATAATTTTTGATTAAACACATTCAATTAATTGTTAGACCTTTAATCATGATAACTAAGTTACCAACTTCAGTTTTGGGACATGCAATATCTATCATTCGTTATAGGCCTATCTCATACCATGAACATTCCCTCATGCAACTCATTTTAGGTTAACAACCAAATATTTCACATTTGAAAATTTTTGGTTGTACAGTGTATGTTTCTAAACTACCTTCCAATAGAACTAAGATGGGTCCATAATGTTAACTTGAAATTTATGTTGGATTTAACTCATCGTCCATTATAAGATACCTTGAACCCATAACAGGGGATTTATTTACTGCACGTTTTGCTGATTGTTACTTTGATGAAATAATTTTTCACCATTAGAGGGAGACAAGAAGCCAATTCAAAAGGAATGACGCGAAAGTGCTTGGAATGCATCAACTTTATCACATTATGATCCACGCACAAATCAGTATGAAGTTGAAGTTCAAAAGATCATTCATTTATAACAAATTGCAAATCAATTACTCGATGCATTTACTGATGCAAAACGAGTGACAAAATCAAATATTAATTCCAACTGTAAATGCTTTGCAAGAATTGATGTCTGTATGCAACAAAATGCACAAAACCATCAACAAAATGTTTAAAAGTGGAGACTAGCTTGGTTCAAAGGATTCAATTCCTTAAAAGAGGAAAACTAGAGTAAAAATAAATGTAAATCAAAATACTCTCAAGAAATCACAAGAATCCTTTAATTAGGATTTGTCAGAACAAGTTGATTCTGACGAGGAACAAGTGCCTTTAGTAAAAGAGGGAAAAATGAAAATAATGAGATCTCAATAAATTATTTAAACCATGGTAAGATTTTGGAGAGAAATAATATTGTTCATGATGATATATTTGTTTTCAATGTGTTCTTTGAAATTTGTGAAAATAATGATGATCCAAAATCACGATCAATGGACGAATGTCGAAAAAGACCTGATTGATAAAAATGACAATATGCTATCAAAGCAGAGCCAAACTCGTTGAAGAAACGAGAGGTTTTTAGAATGGTTGTTCAAACGCTAGATGACGTAAAACCTGTTGGATATAAATAAGTATTTGTACAAAAGAGAAACGAAAAAAATGAGATTACAAGGTATAAAGCAAGACTTGTAGATCAAATTTCTCACAAAGACTTGACATTGATTATGAGGAAACATATTCTCCTATTATAAATGCAATCACATTTCGATTCTTGATAAGCCTTACGATTTTTGAAAGGCTCGATATGCATCTAATGGATGTCGTTACAACATATCTGTACGGATCCCTAAATAGTGAGATATATATGAGAGTCCCTGAAGGACTTGAAATATCTGAAGAAATAAAATGAAAACTTCATAAAATGCATTATATAAAGTTACAAAGTTCTTTGTACGGATTGAAATATCCAAAAAATAAAATCAAAACCTCATAACATGCAAATAATATACTTTGCCCACGTGTCTTTATTGAAAAAAATATTTAATATGATTCGTGATTATTGTTGTATATGTTGATGATTTAAATATAGTAGAAAACAACGATGACATTGTTAGAACATTTGAATACTTGAAAAATGAATTCGAGATGAAAGAACTTAGAAAAACAAGACTCTGTCTTGGTTTGCAAATTGAACATTTTCCAAGTGGAATATTTGTCCATCAATCGAATTATATTGAAAAAATATTAAAAAATTCTATATGGACAAGGCACGTCCATTGAGCTCTCTAATAGTTTCGGATAATTTGAAGTGGATAAAGATCCATTTTGACCTCATGAAATGATGAAATGCTACTTGGTCTGAACGTACCATATTTAAGTACAATTGATGCACTTATGTATCTTGCGAATTGTACAAGACTCGACATTGCTTTTGCTGTCAACCTACTTGTAAGATACAACTCCTCACCAACTCGAAGACATTGGAATGGTGTCAAACATGATTTTCGATATCTTCAAGGAACAAGTGACATGAGTTTATTTTACTCGAGGGGAGTAAAATTGAATCTCCAAAGTTATGCCGATAATGGATTTTTATATGATTCCTACAAGGCTCGTTCTCAAACGGGACATGTATTCACTTATGGTAATACTGCTGTATCATAGAAGTCAATAAAACAAATTATGGTTGCTACTTCTTCCAATCATTTCAAAGTACTTACAATTCATGAAGCAAGTCGTGAATGTGTATAGTTGAGAAACATGATTGAACATATTCAAGAATCATGTGGATTGCCTTCAATAAAAGTTTCTCCAACCATATTATATGAAGATAATGCAGATGTATCGCACAATTAAGTGAAAGATTTATAAAAGGGGACATAGCAAAACATATTTCACCCAAATTCTTTTATGTACATGAGCTTAAGAAGAATGGTGAAATTGATGTTAAACAAATCCGATCGAGTGATATTTTGCTGATTTTATTTACAAAAGCCTTACCAACTACGACATTTAAAAGGCTTACTTATGATATTGGCTTGTGTAAACTTAAAGACATTGCAAGTAAAAAAACAAAACAAGTTTCAGTGTACTTTTTTTCTTTTACTATATTTTTTCCACGGGGTTTTTCTTAGTAGGAGGAGAGTTATTGATAGTGTATTTCAAGCATGACTTTGTCATTGAGTTGTAATTTTCCTTAGCTATGGTTTTATCTCATTGTGTTACTTGTAAACGTTGTCTAAGTACATTTATTTCTTAGCAAGGTTTGTAATGAGACAATCCTAACAATATTATAATGTTGTTGTTGTTGTTCATATTAAGATTTATGAGAACAATGTATCACGAATGTCGTATTTGGAGAGTTTAGTATCTCCATTGATAAATGTGGATTGAAACTATGTAAATATAACGTAGCAATATATCGAGCTCTCACCCTCGGCTCGATTAGAATTTTTTTTTCTAATCCGGTGTTCGCAGCGGATTAACTAGGCCACGGGATTATCTAATACTCAATAGAGGTTACTAAAGTAAACCATTTTACATGTTAAATAAAGGGGTACTTTAGTAAATGTACCTATTAGAACCACATTTATTCTCAAGCTTAAGACTCTGAACCGAACAAGTCCCATAAAATGGACTAATACATAAACCCATGTGTTAGTACCATTACAAACTAATCCCATGGTCTTGGGTCTTGCTAATATTTGAAGCGAACAGGCCATTAAGGGGCAATGCTGAGATGATATTAATAACAAGTTAGATGTGAGTATATCATTTTGAATTAGTATGCATAATTAATTCATTTAACTAAAGTAAAATGTATATATGTTGGACTTAACTTAGGCGGTCCTTAATTAATGCAATCTCACTATAATTAATAAAAAAATATTACAAAAAAATGAAGGCAAAACTCATCATTTGGTCCCTGAACTTTATATTTTTTATGTTTTTGGTCCCTGAACTTTTATTAGTACACATTTGGTCCTTAAACTTTTACAAAGATTTACATTTAGTCCTTCCACCATTTAAAGTGTTAAATTCTGATAATGTGAGTAACAAAAGTGTCATGTGACTAGTCAAGAAGAGTGAAGTGATTTATTATATTACCGAACCGAACGACTTAATACATCAACCAACAAAAGCAAAAAAAAAATACTTTTTCTTAAAAACATAAAAAAAACTCAAATGTTTATAGACCAAATTTATACTAAAAACATAAAAATCTTAAAGTTCAAGGAGCAAAAGTCATGTTTGCCAAAAATGAACTCACACTTATTGAGAAAGATAAATAAATAAACCATTGCATTAATTAAAACTATAACAAAAGAAATTGCGCGCATGCAGGATTACCATGCAGCGATGTCATGGAATAATCCAAGCAAGTCGTGGACGGTGGATCACTACTTTTCCACTTGTATCCGCTCTAAAAAGAGTTGTAGATGTCCGGTTGATCTTTGTAGAGTTACTAGCTATATGGAAACCAACCACATTGAATATGTAATTCATCGTCTATCAACCGATGACAACGGTAATTATTCAAGACTTTAATTATATACGTACTTCCTTTGGTAATTTATACAAAATCATTTAATGTATGACATAAGAATTAAAGCAGCTTTAATTATGAGTGTAATTTACATATATGTCATTTGACAATAAATAAATTGAATAATTGAAGAATCATAAATGTTTGAATTGTATAAAGGTAAAATGGGTAAGAATACAATAAATATATTCTTGAGTTCTGAAAATGACTTACAATTTTAAAAAAGAAGTTTTTACTAAAACGACTAATATAAATGACTAGAGGAAGTAAACAAGACATTTCAGGGATTATAGTTGATAAAGATGCATCATTGTCACTTAAGAACAATGAATATATAGCCTTGATGATCCGACATTATCAGTCTTTCTTTTAGAAAAATCAAGCTTGAAACTCACATAGCAACTTGCTGAATGATTTTTTGAATTTGAGGTCTTCAAAATGGAAAAAAATTACACAAGTACAACACAAAACAATTTAAATGAGCAAAACAAATGTGATTTTTTTTATTCGTGATATAAGGTATAAATTATGGTAAACTGGTATAGATAGAAAATGTAATGGAGTAGGAATTGTGGTGGATAATGATTATAAGGATAAGGTCGTAGAGGTTAAAAGAATGGGGGATAGATTGATTCTAGCTAAACTAATTATTGGAGACGAAAAAATTAACATATTTAGCGCCTATGCACCACAAGCAGGATTAAGCGAGAGCATCAAACGCAAGTTTTGGGACGATATAGATAGATTTATGCAAAGTATACCGTTAGATGAAAATATTTTTATTGGAGGAGATTTAAATGGGCATGTCGGGGCAAGTAATTATGGGTTTGAGAGAGTTCATGGAGGTTTTGGTTACAGTAATAGAAATGAAGAAGGAGAATCAATCTTAGAATTTGCTTCAGCATACGATCTTGTCTTAGCAAATACTAGTTTTAGAAAGAGGGAGTCGCATATCATTACTTTTAGTAGTGGTCATAACAAGAGTCAAATAGATTTTCTTTTAACAAGAAAAATAGATAGAAAATATGTAGAGACTGCAAAGTAATGCATGGTGAAGCACTTACTACCCAACATAAGTTAGTAGTACTTGATATTAAGTTAACACGACGACATAATATGAATAAAAAAGTTAGCGACCCTAGAATAAAGTGGTGCAACCTAAAACATAGTAAACAAGTAGAGTTTAGAGAAAAACTACTAAAGAAAAATGTTTGGAATCTTGACTTTGATGCTAATACAATGTGGCTAGAAATGAGTAGTTGCATAAGGAGAGTGAGATCAAACGTATTAGGTATATCTAAAGGCTTGTGATCACCAAAGAAGGAAACATGATGGTGGAACGATGATGTCCAACGAGCAATTAAGACTAAAAGAGAAATGTGTAGAAAAATACATAAGTGTCAAGATGAAGATGTCTACAATCAATATAGAAAAGCTAGAAAATAAGCTAAAAAGTAGTTAATCAAGCTAAAACAAATTTCATGGAAGATCTATATACAAGGTTAGATAATAGAGATGATGAATATATATATATATATATATAGGCTAGCCAAATTAAGAGATAAAAAGAAACAAGACCTAAGTCATGTAAGATGTATTAAGGATGAAAATAAAAATGTTTTAACACGCGAGGATCATATTAAGGAGAGATGGAGAAGTTACTTCGATAGTTTATTTAATGATGGCCAAGTTGATACTATAATAGATGAAAACCCACACAAAAAAAATGTAAATTATACACCTATATTTTTCCAGTTGAAGGAGAAGATCGGTGAAGCTCAAAGAGGGTAGAGAGAGAAGACGAGCTTGAAGGTGGTGACGGGTTGAAGGAGAAGGAGAATGAGGTGACAAGCTTGAAGGAGAAGAAGAAGGAGAATGAGGGTCGACTTGATGGGAGAAGGAGGTGAAGGTGATGGTTTAGGATTTAATTTTGTTAAATTTTTCGTTAAACATTGTTATTATATGATTTTTGGTTAGTTTTGGTTTTTGTTTAGGTTAGTTTAGTTTAGGATTTGATTTTGTTTAGTTTATGATTAGCTTAATTTTAGGTTTTAGTTTAGGAAATTTGTGTTGAAGTGTTAATTAAGGATTAACTATTTTTTTTTTGTTAAACTTGATGTTAAACAATTTTTTGTTATGTATTGTTTCTTTGAGATATTTTTTTTGTTGAACTTTGTTGTTAAGGCGTGTTTTTTGTTAGTTTTGTTTGGTTAGTTTAGTTTAGTTTAGGTTAATTTAGTTAGCTAGTTAGTTAAGTTAGTTCATGAATTTTTATTTGTTCAAAGGTTTTATTAAACTTTTTTTGTGAAAATATTATTTTGTTAAACTTTTATCATATGTATTGTGTATAGTTTTGGATCTCATTTTGTTTAGTTTAGTTTAGGATTTGGTTTAGCTTAGGAAATTTGTGTTGAAGTGTTATTTTAGGATTAACTTATTTTATTTGTTAAACTTGATGTTAAACAATTTATTTTTTATTTACTGTTTTTTCGAGATTTTTTTTTTTTTTTTTGTTCGACTTTGTTGTTAATGTTTTTGGTTACTTTTGTTTGGTTAGTTTAGTTTAGTTTAGTACGTTAGTTTAGTTAGTTTAGGAATTTTTATTTGTTCAAGGTTTTGTTAAACTTTTTTTGTGAAAATATTATTTTCTTAAACTTTTTATCATATGTATTGTGTATAGTTTAGGATCTTGTTTTGTTTTGTTTAGTTTAGGATTTGGTTTAGCTAAGGAAATCTGTGTTGAAGTGTTATTTTAGGCTTAACTTATTTTCTTTGTTAAACTTGATGTTAAACACTTTATTTTTTATTTACTGTTTTTTTGAGGAATTTTTTTTGTTGAACTTTGTTGTTAAAGTGTGTTTTTGGTTAGTTTTGTTTGGTTAGTTTAGTTTAGTTTAGTTGTTAGTTTAGTTTAGTTTATGTTAGTTTAGTTTAGCACATTAGTTTAGTTAGTTTAGGAATTTTTATTTGTTCAAGGTTTTGTTAAACTTTTTTTTTGTGAAAATATTAATTTGTTAAACTTTTTATCATATGTATTGTGTATAGTTTAGGATCTCATTTTGTTTTGTTTTGTTTAGGATTTGGGTTAGTTTTGGACTTTGTTTTAAGTGTTAATTTAGGATTCATTTTTTTGTTAAACTTTGTTTGAACCTATTTATATTTGTTAAATTGTTTTTTTGTTTAACTTTATTATTTTGTTAAACTTTTTAGTTAAACCGTTTTATTGTTCTCATGTGTCCTCATGTGTCCCTCAATAAACACACAAGTCGAACTAACTAATTTTTTTTTTGAGTTGTTATAGTCCATTTAAATAAAATAACTAACTATATTTTTTATCTCAGGAATATTAATTTGAAAACATAAAGAGGAGGAAAATAGTAAGTTCAAAAAATTTATATTTTCATTATTATTTATTTGGTTTTGTTATAATTTTCATGTTATGTAGTGACAGGTATTTTATTAAAAAAAATGGTTGAGATGTTCATTGCATGGTATGTGTGCTTAAAACATCAAGTAACTCAAACAGATGGTGTACTTGAAGCAGATGAATGAGTATGCTCTGTAGTTGCGCTATTAAGGCGATTCCTTACATCAGAAAGTTCAATTGCACTATAAATCTCCCCAATTTGATAAAATTCTTGGCTTGATATTTGAAAAAATGAATAAAAAATAAAATAATTGATGATAAATATTATATATATATATATATATATATATATATTTGTCTTTGGGAACAAATTAGTATGATCTTGTTTTGATGAAATACATGCTTCTTATGAACTAGTTTAGTAGTTTTCATCGTTTATGATGTAAATATGAGTTATTAATTGGTACTTGATGCAAACAAATGAGTATGCTCTGTAGTTGCGCTGTTATGACCATCTTCTACATCAGAAAGTTCGATTGCGCTTTAACTCCCGTTAGTAATCAACTTTTTCGCTTGATATATTTGTAATAATGTATGTAATCATTTACATCAATGTCCAATAAATTATGTAGGTCATGGAATATAGGAACATCTCATTTCTATGTTATGCGGACGATGAAATTGTAAATGGTTTAAATGACATCGTGTACAACGCACCCCAATCAGCAGTGTTGATGGTTAAGTTTGGGATGAGTAGCCGACAATTGATGGATGACGTGTGTAATGCGTTCAATATCTCATCAACAGAGACTTTAGTTAGGATGACTTATTGCTACGTGATAATCTTCCCCGGAGGTTCGCAATATTTCGTCTCTGTGTTGCTGCATAATGCGACATACTTCGACTCGATGTGGGCGACAGTGGCCAATTTACCATTAAGTTCAATAGTAGATATCTATTTAACATTTAAGTCAATCATGTGGCGGCCCTCGCCGGCCCAGGGTGACGTGTCTTCGTGTACTCCTTGCCAGTTGGCCCAACTACACGTGTACGGCACCTGCCCGTCCTTTATCTGTCTCGAAATGTATCCACTTGTGTGTGTACAGTGTATAAATAACATATTCAGCGGAAGACATGTTTAAATGCAAACAAATTTCATGAACAATTAAACAAATCTTAGTGTGGAAAAACCCTGAAAAGTACGAGGTAAACAACTGTACCATATAAAACTAAACATGTACAAGGTCATGTCACTCCCTAGTTCCCAAAAGAATCAAAATATCAAAATAATCACACGTACAAGTACTCCTCAAAGGTAGGCAGTCAGAGGTAGTCGCCTAAGGTCTTGCCTATACTTGTACTCAGATCTGCACTCAATCACCACTGAAGAAAATGGATGACGAGTCCAGTCAGTAAAATCTTAAGGAACTCCCCCGAGCATTCATATAAATAAGGGGAAGTCAATAAATACTGTTAAATAAACATGCAGAATGTAAACAGACAATTGTAAGTAGGGCATCACATGCATATATAACAATAAAGTGCAAATGTATGTGCTTGTTCCAGTCAGACTAAACCATATTTCCGGATTCCCTTCAAGGATCCCACTAGTGGGCGCACCCAACTAGCTATCACCTGATCCCTCTCGATGGCCGACGTAGACCTACGACGCACCGACACATGTAGCAGCTCAATAGCTCGGGTCATTATCCACTGAGAACTCCTGATACACATGCTATGGTCTAGAATGCATAGACACACAACGGAAACCCGGTGGGAGTAACTCAACCAACCGTCTAAAAGATGACAAGATATGAATGTAATAAAAATCACAAGGAGTACTGAAAATGAATGGAAATACAAAGAAAAATAAATACTTGAGAGTTTTTCCATTGGGTTTTACAAACCTCACAACGCACTCCAATACCCCGTAATCAATCCCCGTGTCCAAGTCCACTGAGTCATTGGTCGCCAATTGATCACCCGGGTCAACCTATGTCCATTTATCAATAAATTAATGTAGCATAACAATTTACAACAAATTTCTAAAAAATTTAGGTCAAACTGCCCATTTCGCGCATTTCGAGGAAAACCCCGCAAAAGTCACGTCCGGATTATCCAAATATTTCATTTGTCATAAAAATTCACAAATTTCTATTTATTTTATGGAAATATTTTTTTTTTCCGAAATTTTTCCAATTTTCTCTTTCATTTTTCTTCTCTTTTTCTCATTTTTTAACTTTTGTTTGGGTCGGGTCGACCCAACCGGGTCGGACCCGGTCAAGAGGGGTGCACACGCGCGCATTCGCGTGCGTGTGTGCACCATCTTCTTCCGTCGAACCACCGGTTCGATCGGGAGAATTTTTCCCTATAGGTATTTATTAGTCTATTTTAATATGTTTAATTATTAAAAATATTTAAAATATATATTTAATTATATTTTTTGGTCATTTTTAGGTGAAACTATGACGGATAAATGTTCAAAATGGAGTATTTACTTGCGGTGATCGGATGCGGACGGTTGCCTCGAAATATGCGTTGCGGGTTGTCGAAACAGACGGGATGTTCGAGCCAATCGAAGATGACACGTCGGGTTCATCCTATGTTTCATATCTCGATGTTCGGGGACCGGCACAAACTAGGTTTTTCGGTCGAGAGGCGCGACTTTGCGAGCCACGTGGGAGATGGTTGACTTGAGACAAATCGAGATTCAAAAATAGAAAGACCGATGGTGCGGCGACAACATATAGAGGACGACCGATAGCAATTATGGATCGCGCGATTCGAGACTCATTGAGGAGCGACAGATAGCAATTGTGGATCACGATCGGACTCTAAGAACTAAGGTGTTGGTTCATTGGCGGCATCATGGTACAGAGAGGACTCACTTGGAAGCTCGAGTCTACTATGCGGGAGCATTACCCTCAGATATTTCATGGTACAAAACTTCAAGTTATTTAAAATTTCGGGACGAAATTCTTTTCTAGTTGGGAAGATTTGTAACGACCAAATTTTAATTACGTCGTTATTATTGATTATTTTCAGACTTGGACACCAGCTCAGATCCGCGCGGATGCCGCAGATAGGTCAGGGCACGTCTGACTAGGTAAATTATGATTTTTCGTGATTGTTTGCTTATTTGTGATGTCGTATATCAAATTATTTTACCTAGCATCGCATATGTGCATTTATATCATTGAATCGAGCGAGATAGTGTAACGGGTGTTTGCCTCGAGAAACATGTCGATACGGGTACTGAGCGAGCGAAATGTAGGCATGCTAGGTCGGAAAAATAAATCGATTAATCAAATTAATTAAATGTGATAAAATACAAATTATAAACCCACAGTTTATACCAATTGATGAAATTGGTGATTAAGGCATGCCTCGTTATGCGTGCAGAGGTGCGGGACAGCCGGTAGCTGAAGGTAATTGAACAAGACTAAAAATTTGGTGTCTAATAAGGACAAATAAATGCATGTCACATATACCACCTAATACCCCTAAAATGAGGATATCCACTCATTTCTTCTCTTCTTCACGTTTCTCCCTCTCCACCTCTCTTCAACATATAGAAAAGTAGGTATTTAGGTGAAAAATAAAACAAATTCTTGGAGGAGTTGTTTGATTGAGAGTGGAAGATTTTAATGAGATCCGTGAAGTCTTTGAAGTGATTTGATCAAACAAGCAAGTGATGATTAAGGTGAACATCTCTACTCTCTTTCAATTTCTCCATTAAAATGAAGCTTGAATGATTTTAATAGTGATGGTTGATTGTTAGTCAAATGTTGGAGAAAACTTGATATTATTGGTGTTGGTTGTTGTTGATGATATTGTTGAAGTTGTTATTGTTGTTGAAGTTGTTATTGTTGTTGGTTGATTTTTTTTAGAAAAAAAAAACCAGAGATGTTGGAAACGTCTTTGTGAAGAAGAAGATGGGGAAGAGGGTGCACGCACGCACACCCGACCCAATTGGGCCAGACAGATCCCGAATCGGGTCAGGCCGACCCACCTATTTATTTAAAAATATAATATTAAAAATTAATTTAAAAACAATTTTAAATTAAATAAATTACAAAAAATAAGAAAAATAGGTAGAGAATTATGAAAAATCAAGAAAAATATAAAAAAATGAGAAAAAGATAGAAAAATAGTATTTGAAAATTTTTCAAGTGTTTGACACCCTAGTATAACTCGAAATTTGTGTTAAACCAAACTTTTTGGAATAAAATTTTCATATTTTTTGCCACAAATTATAAATTCACTTAATTTGACTCTAAACTAGTTAAAATGGTTTAATTGGACAACAGGAACTTAGGAGACCATAGTCAGGAGTCGGACGTGTATCTCGAGACGTGAGCGGGACTTTAGAGTGCGTTTTTGAGGTACGTAAAATCCATCTAAAAGTCACTGAGGGTTTACTTTTCCATCGTTGATTTCATATTCCTTGTTATTGTACTCCATTCCATGATACATTTGGGTTGGTGGTCGAGTTACTCCCACCTGATATTCGTAGTGTACTTATGACACACTTGGCCGTAGCACGTGTGATCAGACACTCGGTGAATTGTAACTCGAGTTGCATTAAAGGTGCATGTGTTGGACACGCACCGCGAGGAATTCAGGTGAAAGGAAGTAAGGCACCCACCGAAAGAGATCATGGGGGTCCGAAGTACAGTTTAATCTAACCGGACGAGTACACACTTTGTTTCTCTCGTGTTATTTATTCATGTGATGATCATAGCACAATTTCTGTTTAGTTTTCGCATGATTATTTAATATGATTATTGGTATCTATTTATTTTCTTATAAATGCTCGGTGTACTTCGTTTGGAATCTTAATAACTGTACTCTCCATCTGGCTTTTTGTGATGGTCGAGTGCAAATCCCTGTACTAATTGGGGCAAGAGAATTCTTGGCAACTTCATTTGATTGCCCGCGGTCGAGGACCCTGTAACGGCCCGAAAATTTGACTTGTGCCATGTGTCAAGTCAAGGTCGTATGTGGGAGCCACTCGTCGAAATACGTATATCCGAATTCAATTGGAGATGATAATGCTAACTATGCGAGGAATTCGGTGAGCCGAAACATGAACGAGGACGCGCCTCGAGTCGCGTGCCGACGTGGGATCGAGATAGTGTAAAATGTACATTGGATATGTCTTGTTATGCGTGTAGCGCAATTTTTGAGATTTTGAAATGAAGCGGGCGCGCTGCTCGGTTGTTGAGTTGTCTCGAGATTTATGTTGCACGAATCTCGAGGACGCTCTGATTTGAAATGTAAGGAGAAAAGAAATAATATATATATATATATATATATATATATATGGATATATATATATATATTATTTATATATAATGGGATATGATAAGGATGGGATAAGATAAGGATAAGAATGAAAAAAGAAAAAAACGATCGAGAGATCGTGAAGAAGAAGAAGGAAAAGGGAAGGAGAAAGAGGAGAACGGCGGGAGAAAGAGACTAAGCTCGAGGAGGTGGAAGGTGAGTTGGTTTCCATTGTTGATTTGTTGTAGTTGTTAGTCCGTTGTTGTTGTTGTTGGTGGTCGTGGCCATGGAGGATCCGCCTCCGTGGCCGACCGAGAGAGAGCGGGAGAGATGGCAAGGGGATCTTCCTTGCCATCAAAGCCCATTAGGGTCGGAGTTGGGAGCCAACCCCAACTCCTCACGAAAAAAAAAAAAAAAAAAAAAAAAAAAAAAAAAAAAAAGATGAATGGGAAGAAGACCCACTGCGGGTCGGGTCGGGTCGGACCGACCCGGACCTAGTGGGCCAGGTTTGGGTCGGGCCGGGTCGAACCGACCCGGGTCCGCTTGGACCGGGTCGGGTCAACCCGGACCCACCCCCAATAAAAGATTATATTTAATTATTAAATTAAATTAAACAGTTTTAATATATAATAAAATCCTGAAAAATAGATAAAAATATAGAAAAAATTCAAGAAAATTTCAGAAAAATAGGAAAAAATATATTCGTGACCCAAATCAATAAAACACCAATATTCTCATAAAAAGTGAAGAATTTGGGAGTCGATCGAGGCGTTATACCGAAGTTTTACCTCGAAAAACGTGAAATCGACAAATTATTGTCGAACTCAAGTTTGACCAATGTCGACAAAATTTGGGATGTTAAAGCATTAAACTGGAAATCTAAATTGATACATTTTCAACCGTTAGGATCCTAGATGAGCTATTACGGTGTCGGGTGCGCAAATCGAGACGCGAGACATTTTGAGATTCGCGATTTCTCGAGGTAAGTAAATCAGTTAGGAACTTATACAGTATTTCATGTTTCTCCATTGACTATTGTTTATTGTTGTGATAGCTTTATTGTTGTTCACTGCTTGTGATGATAGCTATCGTTAAATTGTTGTCGATTGAGGGGGTCCATTGGCAAGCGAGTCATGGTTACTGTTTATCTGCGAATATGAGCTCTTATTCGTACGCCGTCGATATCTCCCAATTGAGTGTACGTTGGGGGCACTTATCCGGGTCCGTAGATATCTCATAGTCGGCAGGGGTTAGGGTTGGGAGGCAAGGGGGCTCGCCCTAACCCGAGTCTGTTGGCTTTTGCCGCGACTCAACGACTTTTTGGTCGGGACTCCTTGTTATTTGGCATCACTCATCAATGGATTGTTTACAGTCTGGTATATTCATGCGTTCTTTATTCCTTTCGATATATTTGCATGAATTCGACTGCTTTGGATATCGTGAACCGTTGTTTTGGATATTGTGAAATGTTGTGTATATGTCATCTTTGGATTTACTTACTGGTGTGAAGGCTCGCACCACGCAGAGTCACAGACCCCATAGTCGATTGCACCCACATGAGTCACGCCACCTCAAGAATGGGAAATCGACATCCCGCACACTCCCAGGATTCGAAACCAAGCCTTAGGGGTCTTAAGCATTGATCTCATCGAATCGGTACCAGTGAGCCATTGGCCCGGTTGGTACCGTTCGATGAGATCAATGCTTAAGACCCTAAGGGCTTGGTTTCGAATCTGGGAGAGGCGGGGTGTGGGATGTCGATTTCCCATTCTTGAGGTGGTCGTGACTGTGTGGGTGCAAGCCTCGACCCATGGGGTCCCGTGACTCTGCGTGGGTGCAGGCCTTCACAAAAAAGGCGCCTTTTTTATAAGGGACTGCCACACAATCGGCAGCATGCACAGCCCCCCAAAGCCATCCCACCCACACAAGGAGTCAGGATGTACCCCCCTCCCCAGGACTCGAACACGCGCCCCTAGGGTCACAAGTACGCGCTTCCATCAGTCCTGGTACCAGCTGAGCCATTGGCCCAGTTGGTACCGATTCGATGAGATCAATGCTTAAGACCCCTAAGGGCTTGGTTTCGAATCGGGGAGGCGGGGGTGTGGGATGTCGATTTCCCATTCTTGAGGTGGCTGTGACTCCTTGTGTGGGTGCAGTCTGACCTATGGGGGTCCTGTGACTCCTTGCGTGGGTGCAGGCCTTCACAAAAAAAGCGCCTTTTTTTATAAGGGACTGCCACACAATCGGCAGCATGCACAGCCCCCCAAAGCCATCCCACCCACACAAGGAGTCAGGATGTACCCCCCTCCCCAGGACTCGAACACGCGCCCCTAGGGTCACAAGTACGCGCTTCCATCAGTCCTGGTACCAGCTGGGCCAATGGCTCAGCTGGTACCGATTCGATGAGATCAATGCTTAAGACCCCTAAGGGCTTGGTTTCGAATCGGGGAGGCGGGGGTGTGGGATGTCGATTTCCCATTCTTGAGGTGGCTGTGACTCCTTGTGTGGGTGCAGTCTGACCTATGGGGGTCCTGTGACTCCTTGCGTGGGTGCAGGCCTTCACACCTGGGCTCGTCATTTTTATATTTGACTGAGTGCAGAGTCGCGGATGAGTAGCAGAGGGAAGACTTCATAGCTAGGTGAAACTTTTGTATATTTTATAATTACTCTCCTATAATGATATTTACTGGGTTCCACAATTAGGTTGCCTAACTCCCTGATTTGTTTGTTGAGTTATTGAATGTGTTAGTTGCTTCCGCTAAAATTGTAAATCTCGAAAAATATTAATAACTCAACTGTAAAACGTTAAATTTACGTATAATGATGGATTGGAAGGCTGACTAAGCTCTCGTTGACCTTGCGAGAATGGCTCGGGGGTCCACGTGGGTTAGGCCGGGCGGGGCCCAATTTGTGTAAAATTGGGGCCGTCACAGTTGGTATCAGAGCCGTTGTTTTAAGGAACTCGACTCTTGAAATTAAGACACAAAACAAGCGGAAGTTAGGAATGGTTGAACTTAGAGTGGAACCCTATGATCCTGACTTGAGTCTTCGTTGGGAAGTGAGGAGAGTTGGAAAATGAAAAATGGTAGAACACCTGGCGTATATGTGGACCATAGATGGATTGATTTGAGGAATCATGGGTGAAAGTATTGGAGTTGTCTCGAGATTCGTGTTGCACGTATCTCGAGGACACATTTGATTTCTACGTGGGGAAGAAAACTTATTTCATACCTTAAGGAGTTAGATTCAAGTCACCCAAAACTCTTGAAAATTCCCTGCACGTGTCGCTAGGGGATCCACTTGGAAAAAGTACTTTGAAGCTACCTTATGGACAATATGTTTCTGATCTAAGGTCGTATTGCATTGCTTCCATGCACAAATCAGATGGGACAATGTTGGTGATTGTGGCGTATTTGGGAATAGTGGAGCTACACGAATAAGTACTCGTGTCTTGAAAATGCGGGAGTCGTTTTCAATTCGGCTTTGCGAATAGTGGAGATAAATAACATGGTTGGTTTGGTGAAGCTAATGGAAAATGAAACAATTCATTTGGAGTAAAATGAAACAATTCATTTGAAACTTAACGTCATGTAGGAAATTCATTTCAAGTTGTTCAGTTTGTACTGAAATTGAGAATTTCCTATACGTAATGAGACTTGAAACGAAAGCTCGGTGGAATTGATAAAGGAATTTGATTATTTTACTTGCTTTAAATAATATTTCCGCTGTTTTAATGCTAAAAGTTATTCAACTGTCTAACTAAACTGATTAGCGAAATGAGTTAACACACATATCGAGTAGTCGTGATGTGCAAAGGACGTTAGTGGTGTGTGGGACCCAGTGAGTCAATGATCTAACAGGAATGTGGGGCCACGACACTCCCGTGGCGACCTCGGGATTTGGGGTCGCCGCAATAAGGATGACGTGGTGTGACAACCTTATGCTGAAGTCATCGAGTCTCTTCCCGAATATTATATTGACGGTCACAGTGGTTGGCTATCGACGTGTCCCCTAATTTGTTTCCACATAGTTGAGTGACATCGACCAGAAAGGGTTATGAGACAATTCGAAATGTATAGGTCGTGCCACCAAACTGTGATTACGACACCCGACTGCACCGCATCGAATTGCATGGAGCAATCAAGAAAATTGGGTTGCTTTTCACGCAACCTTTATACAAATGTGGAGAAATCGTGGTGACAGCATAGTCACAGCGGCACAAGAAAAAGAACACGATCATCAAGACTACATGATGTGGTATCGATCAGTCATTAGACGATTCATTGGACACGACATGGCTTTACGTGACTATTTGGTAAACTTGAAACAATTATTTTTCCCAAACAAGTAATATCTTAAATTGTGTGTATTAAACTCATGTTTTTATATCAATGTAACTTGGTGCATCGACTGAGGCGAGTGTTTATTGAGGATGAGTACGAGCAAGGTCTTGTTGCACTTGATGAATGCATTAAAATTTTAGATGAATATGAAAGGCAAAGGTATACTATATGGAATGATGGATTGATTGATGACATAAATGAGGAGAATGAAGAGGAAGATGAAGAAGAGGATCGGGGCTAATCAAATAGAGAGGTGAGAAGAAAACAACACAAATAGAAACTGTAGGGGAAAGCACCAGACGTCCTTATCCACTAAGTCCATCTCGTCAGACTGAGATTGCTGCAGAGAGTAGGAAACGTTCTCCTCCACCACGTTCATCTCGTCAAGAGCGAGAAAAACAGAGACTATTAGTGACAATAGCCAACGCTCATCCCCGCCACGTTATTCTTCTCATGGGTACATTCTTACATCGTCCCCAATGCAACTAGAACCTCGAATGTTTGTACCCAAGTCGCCGATCATGAATCTTATTTCTTACCATTTTGATCCTTATGCATCCGGGCCATCGTCTTTATATGTGGACCATGGAATGTCTAGACATCAAATGTTTCCTTCATTGCCTCAATACATATCTAGTCCATATACTCCACTATGTTATAATTACAATATGTTATATAGTGGAGATGACTCATTTATGAACCTGTTAAGCATGTCGCTGCCTCATGTTCCTTTCGGCCAACCACATACAAGAAGCCAGTATTTTGGAATGGTTCAACCTCATATTTTTGGAAGCATTAGTACCAGAGGTGAATCGAGTGAACCAAAGGAAGAACGTCAATCGACTCAATGACATTCAATGCAAGATCAGCAACCTCAATAACCTCAACCGGATGTACAAACTTAACATCCGACAAAGGCATAGAGTACATCCAATTTGCATCATGGAGCAACAATGTCAACGTAACCGTCGTAATAGACCTATATGATGAGTTTTTTTAATGTCGTGGTGATTTTTTTTTCAGCTTATATCTTAGGTGAATGAAGTTGATGTATACAACCTTTTAATGGAATGGACTTATTTTTCAAGAGATCATTATTGTTTTAATTTTAAGTTCTGGACAAAGAAATAACGTGGTTTCGCCTATAATTATTTTAATCTTCGTATCTCTTCTTATCATCATGAGATAGAAATAAGACAAGACTTTAATGGATGAATTGCATGGTTACTATGGGTTGCATGGGTTGTCCGCCTCGCGATACGTGCGTGATGTTTGCATGAGGTGCATGGTCTGTAGTGGATATGCATGGGTTGTCCCCTCGAGATACATGTACGACGTTTGCATGAATTATTTGTCGTTTGCATTAGTTGTCCACCTCGAGACACGTGCTTGTCATTTGCATTAGTTGTCCACCTCGAGTTACGTGCATGACATTTTGATGGTTTACATGGACTGCACCTGGTTGCATGGGTTGTCTACCTCGAAGTACGTGCTTTACATTTTCATGGTTTACATGGATTGCACGAGGTTGCATGAAGACGCATGGCTCGCCCACCTCGATATACATGCATGTCGTTTCTATGTGTTGTCAACCACGAGATACGTGTGTGACATTTGCATTAATTAGTTTCATCACCTCGAGACACGTGCGAGTTGTTTGCATGATTTACTTGGATTTTACGAGGTTACATGGGTGATCCACCTCGAGATACGAGCATGATGTTTGCATAGATTGCAACAGGTTGCATGAGTTGCAACCCTTGAGATACGTGTGTGACGTTTGCATGAATTGCACGAGGTTGCATGGGTCGCCCACCTCGACATACGTGCATGGCGTTTGCATGAATTCTCCACCTCAACATACATGCATGCGTTTCGCAAAGGTTGTCCACATCGATATGCGTGCATGTCGTTTAATGGTTTGTCTACATCGAGATACACGAGTGACGCGGGTTGTCCATCTCGATATGCACGTGTTTTTTGCATGGTTCTCCACCTCGATGTGCGATATTTGAATTGAACAAATAGCTCTTTTTCAAAATGAGTCATTCATAGAGTTTAGTTATATAGATAGCTCATTTTCAAAATGAGCTATTCATACAAGTTTCTTCCACCTCATCAACGATGCATACCACCTCATCATTAATATTTCATTTTGAAAATGAGTTATACATAACTTTTATAATTTTAAAATAAGCCCCATATTGGATGAATAAAAAACTAGTGCCACATTATTTCATGAAAAACACCTTCAAAATGAGCATCAAGGCCCCGTTGACTTCCACCAAGAAGTGATCTATGTCGTCATGCGCTATCTCTTTTAGATTTTGAATTTGATGTATATACGACGATAATAATAGTCATAATAAGAAGCATGAACATCTTCTTCGCAAACAAAAATCATCCCAGATTGATCCACTGCATGAAATTTTCCTTGATAGAATGCAATGTCATTGATTTTTAATGCTTGTGACGCGGAATGTCACTAAAATATTTTTGGTCTTTAATAAATTTTAAAACCCTTATTAAATAAAGTGTTATTAAATGTCATGTGAAAATGTGTTATGTTAATTTTAATTTTTAATACATGTATTACATAAAGGTTTTTTAAAACTCATATCAATTAGATGTTATTTAATAACACCCCATTTTAATAGGGGTTTAAAAATCTCTATTAAATACCGAAATTGTTATAGTGTGTCTTGGTACTTACAAGAAATCTATTATTACATTTGTCCAAGCTTCATCACCTAAATGCCAAATTCGTAGCCCATGTCCAATGGTAAATGTGCATTGTAGGCATGGATTCTTGTCACTTCATTAATGTGAAGAGAATATCATCCCATATGGATCGAATTATACATTGGACTCCAAAAGTGATCTCCAACGATAAATGTAGATTGAACTCAATTGATGAAGTGACGTTTATTTTTATAAATTTATTAATTAAAATGTAAAAATGAAAATTTAAACAAAATAAGTAATAAATATATTGGTCATATGTGGATGTCAATTTGAATGTTTAGATTTCACATCCGAAATTGACAATGTCAATTTTTTTATACCATTTCAGCATGACATTCTAAATGCACATGCTCATTGGATATTTTTTTTTTTTTATTTATTTCAATGCCAATTTGATCTTAAGTGATGCGCATTAATATTCAATCAACAATCCATTAACGGAGATACTCTTGGCATATACCCAAAATGTCTCTTGCACCCTAGCTAGCTATAGTTTTGATTTTTTTTTTCATGCCACTTCAGCAAGACATTAATTGCAAACCCACAATTGCATAGGAGGCACGGCGAGACTAGAGAGGGGCAGGGTGGGCGGTCGTCTCGGCTTGAGACCCCCTTGTAGCATACCCGCCTCAGACACCTCTCCTCGCCCCTTGACTCATTTCCTACCCCTACGATTGATGCACTTCCTAAGTAAAAATACTAAAAGATTTTATAAATTTAATGAAGGTGCTAGCCAAACTGCAAGTGTAAATTAATCTAGGTGGTCTGCACATTTAAATTATCACACTTTATATAGTGTTCTTAAGTAGGGTCGGATTTATACCATTTTTTTTTTTACAATTTAAGTCAGTTCCATGAAGTTGAGTGTGCCTATCGGGTGTGGTCCAAAGTTCGCCACTAAATAATTTTTTTAGTTCCGCCATTGATTGGAGGAAATTTTTTATTTCAATGTCTATCAAAATCAAGCTAGTGCGTGTAAAAATGAAATGTTTGGGTACAAAGCATTATATTTGATTACTTATTGAAAAAAAAGAAGATTATATAAATGAAAAAGGAGAAACACAGTTGATCACCTCATATAAAAGGGTGACATGCAAACATACATCATATATGATAAAATATTACAAACATGTACTACAACTCATCTTAATTAGTCAAAAAGAGTTTATGACTAAGTAAAATAATTAAAAGACCTTATGATATATAGGATGGATAAATAAAATTAATTAACTAGATCAGAGGACGTTAATTTCCATTAACGGAAATTAACTGAAGCCTTGTAAGAGACTCCCACGCTCCAATCAGAAGGAGCCACGTTCAAAGCAACAATGGTCTCTTTGGTGGTGTACGAGGTGATTTTGAAGGACAAAGACTGGCCCCCGAGTGTTGAAAATGCTTGATACGAGGCACCCCAGTTGTGGCTCATGCTTATCCACCCCGTTTTGCTCCCCTTCACCCACATACTTGCAATGTCTCCACCTCCCCCAACATTCATCACGTACACTAGCAACCAATATCCATTCCCTTGGAAAATAAATCTAAGGCCCCCACTTTTCACACATGGCACTCTGTCATCATCATAATAAAAATATATACACAATTAATCAATCAAAATAATTAAGTATACACATCCAAGATACACGAATCATAAAGTTTATATGTTATTAATTTGAGGCAACATCAGATAATACATAAGTATTAGTGTAACTTTTTTTTTTTAATAAGAAAGAAATTTGTTGATGGTGGAAGTAGAACCCTAACATCTTACGCCGATAGTATCATACCTAACCATTGACCACACTCATAGTTGAGTAAGAGGGATGTAATGATTTTGCAATTCATTTAGCGATCTTTGTTTGAATGAATTTCCCAATGGTGGCAAAAAAAAAATATTTATCTATACATTTTCTTTTGGGAACATCAAATCATATAGCATCGATCTAATAGTAACAAATAGATATTTTTTAAAATTTTATTAAAGGGTTAAATTGGTTAAAATATCTTCTTTTAAAAATTTTAATCTTTTTAGATATTGCTTGATTTGTATTCAAAGTCGCTTCTTAATTAATTTTAAATTTGATGAGTTAACACTTGATAATGAATTTAAATAATAAATTTGTAATTATTTTAATAATTATAGCTTTAATAATTTTAAATTTATTATTTGAGTTATTAAACTTGATAATGGATTTAAATCAATATTTTATTAAGGTAATGATGTAATAACAAATTTAAAAAAAGTTAGAATTCAATAACAAAATTAAAAAATTAAGATGTAATAATAAAAGTTATGAAATATTAAGATATTTTAAATTTATTAGCTTTATTAAAAATATGTATAACATGACCTGATTTCAAACATGCATGCAAGTCACTAATAGATCGTGCCACGAACTTAACAAACCAATATGTAAAAGCAGAGCTTAGTTTGAATAGATATGGAAATAATGGAACGCTAGTTAAATAATCAAATGAGATCACACGAAAATACTAAGTTGACCTAAAATATGCACATAAAATTGACACACTTATGTATCCATTGATTTATGAATCAATGTGTATGAATATACGTGCACAAAAATTTATGTGCATCTAATGGACACACAAGTGTATATTCATTTGATGTGTTCATGATTTTTTGTCACCCTAGCTAGCATTTCCCAAGATCATATATTATATTATTAGTCTATCAATAAGCGCCATAACTACATTTGAATATACAATAAACTGTTAGAGTTGTAATCTAAATTACATTAGTGTTTGAGTTTAATTAGGATTATGAGTTATTAGTGTTTGAGTTTGATTAGAATTTCGAGTTAGAGTATGAGTCTATTTAGGGTCTCCTAGTTGGATTAGGAGTATGTTTATGTGAGTCTATAAATTAGAGTTAACCCCCGCATTGTAATTAACGAGTTTATTATAGAGATTAATAAAGTGTGTCATTGCGGTGTCTCTAAACCTAACATGGTATCAGAGCAATAGTGAGATCCTGAGATCTGTGAGAGAGAGACCGAGATTTTTAATCTTGGTTGTGTGAGAGTTCTTGAAGATTCAAGAACAGAATTTGGGCTTCCGATCTATCGAGAGATCGAAGTGTGCGCGTTTTTTGTTTTGGAAACAAAGAATTTGAGTAGCGTGTTCACAGAGAAGAACAACGCAGAGGCGTGCAGTGTAGAAACATTGGGCTAAAGAAAATCGATTTGCAGAGGTGTAGAAAATCGATTTGCAGAGGCGCGCAGTTGAAGAACGAACACGCGACGAACACGCTGATCTTGTTGAAAAAGAAGATTGAAAGTTGTTTTGTTATACAACACCCACATACATTAAATCAATTTTTGTCCTCATTGGAAAGATTGTGGGACCCGCATAGCAATTGCATCTTTTTAGTTCAAAATAGTGCACGAGTGCAATTTGAACAGTAATGTGCAATAGTGGCGATATGGCAACAATTGAAAACGACCAAGTTCAACCGACACTACCAGTGTTCGATGGAAAGAAGTTTGATAGATGGAGCACTCAGATGAGAGTCTTGTTCAGTTTTTAAGACTTGCTCGCAGTCGTTGAAGATGGGTTTAAAGACCCAGGGGCCACCGCTACCTTGACACAAAAGGAGCTTCGCAAAAAAGATCAGAAGACACTTTATTTTATTTTGCAAACGCTTGATGATGTGGCGTTTGAGAAAGTGCAACTGGCGAAGACATCAAAGGAAGCGTGGGACACTTTAGAGACGTCCTACAAGGGTGTACAGAAAGCCAAGAAAGTTCGGTTGCAAACTTTGAGGCGACAATTCGAGTTGATTGAGATGGATGACTCAGAAGATATAGAGAAGTACACCAATCGTGTTCAGACAATCGTCAATCAGTAAAAGATGAATGGCGGAGAAGTCGCCGATCTCGATGTGAACGAGAAGATTTTGCGCACCTTGACCACGAAGTTCGACCATGTAGTAGCTGCTATTATGGAGTCCGGGATAGATTATGAGACCAAGTCAATTGAAGAAATCATTGGTTCATTACGAGCGCATGAGCAACGAATCAATGAAAAAAGTGAAAAAGTCAAGCCTACTGAGCAGGCATTGAAGACTACAGTTGTCTCGAAGCAAAAGAAGAATTATGGATTTAAAGGTCGTGATAACATCAACAATAATGGCAGAGGTCAGAACAATAATCAGCAGTGGTGGGATAGAAATAAAGGTCATAGACGAGACGAAGGTCGTGATCAACAGAGAAATCGGATTCAGTGTTACAACTGTCACAAATTTGGGCATATAGCTAGACAATGCGGGATAAAGCAATCATCAGAGTCAGAGTCGGAGTGTGAGGAGCAGACAAAGCGAGATGAGGAGTGTCATCAGACATTAATGATGGTTTCATCAGTCCAGGAGAATGCTCAGAGTAACATGTGGTATCTCGACAGTGCATGCTCTAATCACGTGTGTGGCAATAGAGAATTTTTTGATGAGTTGGACGAGTCAATGTTGACAGAGGTCAAGTTTGCTGATGATAGGAAACTTCCAGTTAAGGGAAAATGAAGAATTCTGATCCAGTTGGAGAATGGTGATCATCAGTTTATTTCAGATGTGTTATATGTACCGACATTGACATACAATTTGCTAAGTTTGGGGCAATTGCTAGAGAAGGGGTACGAAGTGAATTTCAAAGATAGTCATCTCACTGTGTTTGACTCTAAAGGTATGATCATTCTTAAGTCTCCTTTGAAAAATAGGTTATTTCAGATTGAGATCCTTTTTGGGCTCATAGTATGTTGAAAGCCAAAGGTCTACCTGATTCTTTTTGGGCTGAAGCAGTTGCATGTTCAGTTTATTTACTGAATAGGTCTCCCACAAAAGGTGTGTCCCATATAACCCCAGAAGAGGCTTGGAGTGGTTACAAACCAAGTGTCAAACACTTGAAGGTGTTTGGATCCACTGCATATGTACATGTTCTTGATGCTAACAGGAAGAAGTTAGATGACAAATGCGTGAAGGTCATATTTATTGGCTATATTCCAGGGAGGATTGGAACGTACAAATTGTACAATCCAGTTACCAATACAGTCATTGTTAGCAGAGATGTCAAGTTTGATGAGAAGAGTGCGTGGATTTGGGACATAAAAGGAAAGAGTATTGCTCAACCATCAACGATTAGATGTGAGGATGAAACTTCCACTTCAGTCGGTATTGGCGCTAGACCCCAGCGTACCAGTTGCAGAGCACAAAGAAGTGTGAGACAACCAGCTCGACTTCAGGATTGTAAGATCACCCATGATAACGCCATTGATGACGAAGGTAATCGAGTGCATTGTGCACTGTTCAGCATTAAGGAAGCTGTGCGAGATAGATGGCGGGTGAACGATAAGAGACGTCGTCGATGGAGGTCGAGATCTGCGTTTCGAGAGAAGATCAAGTAGAAGATCATGACAATCTGAATTATGGGGGGATGATGTTTTGTTTTTTTAATTCAGATAGGTAATTTAGATTATGGGGGGATGTTAGAGTTGTAATCTAAATTACATTAGTGTTTGAGTTTAATTAGGATTATGAGTTATTAGTGTTTGAGTTTGATTAGAATTTCGAGTTAGAGTATGAGTCTATTTAGGGTCTCCTAGTTGGATTAGGAGTATGTTTATGTGAGTCTATAAATTAGAGTTAACCCCCGCATTGTAATTAACGAGTTTATTATAGAGATTAATAAAGTGTGTCATTGCGGTGTCTCTAAACCTAACATAAACCATACCTTCGGTACATGACAGGGACGATCCCAGCTTTCCAATTCGCAATTTTCATGAAGGCCGGCTTAGACATGTCGAAGTGAGACCTGGGAGGGTTGCACCAGCCACCGGCGTTGGAATCCTTGGACCAGTTCGGCGGGCAGAGGTTCGTCGCGGTCACGGTGGTGACCGGATTCCCTTTAAGACACGCCGTTGCTTGGGCACACTTAATCTGGTAACAAGTTCCACATGCGTAACCATCTTTGAACAAGGTCGAGCTCAATGCCACTGTGTCGGTGCCGTAGCCGCTGCTGAACAAGTTTCCGTACCCACATGCACCGCCTTATGAGAAGTTTAGAAAACTTAATCACCACTTCTTAATTAAAATTATGTATTTAATTCAATAAATAAAATTTTAATGTTTTATCAATTAGTAGGCCTATTGGTTTGATGTGAGATTTGGAAGTAAATGATTATAAGTTCAAATCTTGATTAGTTGCAAAAGTTGTTTCTTTCCTGACAAATTTTTTTTTCAATATTCTTATTTTTTGAATTCAATGAAAGTGTTTTTTTTGACAATTGATGTCTCATCTATTTTACGGCCGAGATGCTTTGACAATTTAATATCATTATAAAATAACAAAGTCTCAATCTCAAATTAGTTGACCAAGGTTGAATGAATCAAATTATGTTGTATTAATGTTTGTGATCGTGATCATGAGCAGTACTTTGTTAAATTAGGCATAAATATTAATGCCCAACTCAAGTTGAATGATATATACTATCTTTTTTTTTTGTGACACGTGGTGCTTGAGTATTCTGATTGGAAACCTAGATGTGTATGTGTGCATCTTGATGTTTGTCCAAAAGACTCTAATTAGTGTGTCAAAAAGGCTTGATAATATTGTGGTATATAACATTTTTTGGCAATGTTATATACTCAGTTTTTTTTTTTTAAAACATGTGTACTTACTACTTAGCATATAGGCCTCTAATGGAATGGCAAATTTCTAGAGACATGTTCAACATCGACTCATCGGGTTAGAGTGATTAGTCGAGTCTAAGAAGGAAGGGTCAAATAAAAAAAAAATTAACACCTACAATTTTTTTGCTATAGTCATCGTACATACCCATAGTTTCAGAAGCAGTTTCGTCACCGTAGAACGTTGCATGAGCAACGACCCATGAACTTGGCTGAAACCCGCGGGCAGGCGCCGGGGTTGTGTAACGCGCCCCGGGTGATGCAAAGGTTGATACGGAGGCCATGCTCCATGCCAAGATCGTAGTTAGGAAGCCAAGCATAAATGATCTCCATGACCGAGCCATTACTTATACAAGCCTATGTTGATCAGTCTCTCTAGCTTCCTCTTATTGTAGCCTTGGTGAACAAAGGAGATGTGATGTGGAGATAACAATGTGTGTGTTTATATAGTCCTATTCAAGTAAATGTTCGTTAATTAAGCTAAGTACTACTCTAGGACATGTTCACTTAGTGACCCTCACGTATGTATCTAATGTGTGTTGCAAGTCAAATGGAATTTTTAGTGAGAGCAAAATAATATTTCTTGTCACGAAAAAAGTACTAGTAAACTCTTTCTTTTTTTTTTTTTTCTAAATGAATGAATATTTTGATTAAAAAACTCGATATATTAATTAATAAATATACTAAGTGCCGACCATGAAAATGTTTATGGTTCTCACTTCTCACCAAACCAAGGCCAATGGTCAACTAGCCATATTTTTTTATTTTTTTTGATAAACCTTCATTCTTGTTTATAGCTCGAGATTCTCAACTTGGGAGGTTTGTTTGGCAAGGAAAATGATTTTCCACTTTCGAGGCTGCCAAATGGATACCGCCCGGGTCCGTGTCGTTCGATGCACAACACATGCATCTCAAAGTGTATCACATAACACAGAGTTACATTCAAATTGATATCCATATTTGATGTGTGAGTAGTGAGTTACTTTAGTAAGGTCCAATTTAACTTTTCAAGAATTTTGCGGGTTAATTTCACTCATAGTCATCCAACTTTATTATTAGTATTAATTTGGTCATTAAATTTTATTTTGTAACAAAATGGTCACTGAACTTTTACAAAAAATTTATCCATGGTCACTCATGGCTAATGCAGCGATGACCATGTAGCAACGCATCTCGAGATGATCATAAATAATTTTTTCTTTAAGAAACAATTATTTATGACAATCAGATCTTCTTCGAGATATGCGCTACATTGTCATCAACACATCAACCATGAGTTAATCGGTGACCATGGGTGAAACTTTTGCAAAAGCTCAGTGACCATCTTGTTACAAAATAAAGTTTTGGTGACTAAATTGATACAAATGATAAAATTGGATGACTATGGGTGAAATTAACCAACAATTTTGCAAAAATTTATCTTTTTGATTTTATCAAATACATCATAACTTCCTAATGTCTTATAAACTGTAGCATCAAAATAGGCGCATTGATTCTTTCATTGTGGTTTAGCAAGCAAACAAAGATACCAATTTGCGTGAAATAACAAAAAGTTACGATATTTTTGTAAAATACTTGAATGGTTAGAAAAAATGATCATACACAAAACCTTTTTTACATATTTGCTTAACGCTGTCCAGTGATTCAATTATCGAGATACACGCTCATGCATCACAAGTTCATCCAATGGACTAGCAACTATCAAAAGTATGTCTTTTTTTGGCAAACTATCAAAAAGTATACACAAAACCTTTTTTACATATTTGCTTAACGCTTATTTTTGAGTTTTGTACAGACTGTTTTGAAATCCAGAACCAGGCAAGGAAACCAAATCCAATTCATTCAAACTAGATCTGATAATGGACTCGAGAACCCGCCCGATCTATCCAAACTCGAACAAATCTTCAGTCTTGGGCAACTCTTTTCAAGAAAAACTTAACTCAAACCTAAGCCCTGTTTGTCTGCTTTAGAATGAGCTGAGCCACCTTAAAAAACTCAAACCCAGCCTATAAATTAATATACTATTATGTTTTAAAATAGTTAGTGGTGTAGGTGAAATTTGATCCTTCCACTTTATGTATAGATTAACTAATGCTTACCATTTGAGCCACTTCTATTTTTTGCAAGAAAAATGGTATTGAAAAAGTTCATAAAAACTTTATTGAATGAATAAATAATTTATTTTTATATTTTTAATATTAAATATTTATATATGGGCTTGATAAGTTGAATTTAGGCTTTGAACTTTTTACATGAGTCTAGGCTTAAGCCTATATGATGTCACACATAAAATTCAAGCTGGATGGAAAAAACGGTAGAATGCAACGTGAATGATTTGTGATCGAAATGTTTTTACTAAGTTAAAAGAAAAATTTTATAAGACCGCAATTAGGCCAACTATGCTCTATGGTAATGAATGTTGGGCGGTAAAACAACAACAATTACATAAAATGAACGTAGCATAAATGAAGATGATTAGGGTAGATGTGTGGTAAAACTCGTAAAGATAGAATAAAAAATATAGAAATTTAAAGACAAGTAAGAGTAGCACCAATTATATACAAAATTAAGGAATGACGGTTGCGGTGGTTTGATCACTTGCAAAGATGACCTATAAATGCCTCCACTAAAAAATTTGACTCAATACAAATTATAAAAATTTGACGAGGTAAGGGTAAATCAAAGTTAACATTAGATGCATTAATTAAGAGGATTTAAATGATTTGAAAAGCTCACCATCAATTGCACTTAATCAAACATAATGAAAAAGTTTAATCCACGTAGCTGATTCCAATTAATTTAAGAACTGAAACTATATGTTGTTTTTTGTTGTAGACTTAAGCCTATATATAAGCACGTGCATATATAATGGGCTGGGCTTCGATAAGGTTCTTATGCCCGTCTCATGAACAGTTCATTTCAAACAATGTACACAGTTTTCAGGCTTCTAAGTAGTTTCCGGAGCTCCTACTACATCTTCATCAAGCACTACCAAATCTAGAAATTCACTACTTTCATGACTTTTCTCTCAAAAAATGGAAGACAAAGAAAAAAAGATATTTGAGTTCCTATGCATGGGAAGACAAGAAAGCAGACTAGAAAGGCTTTCCAGCCTCACCAGACATAATTATAAGGGATGATCAGATGATTATAGTTTACTACTTTACACTATTGCCTGTCTATTACCTTAGATAAAGTTCAGTTTACTTCTAAATGAAAAGCAAATACTGCTATACTACTAATTTCAAATTTCAAATGATCTCATCTTAGCATCAAATGAAGGATTAACATACGAGTAAAGGAGACGACACACTTAATTCATTGAAAAGAAGGAAATAGAAGCACTCTTAAAAACATATACACATGGACTGTACATACTCAGGATTTTATCCTTCATGGATTACTTACAAGTACTTCAAATAATTTAGATCTAAATCTGTCTTTGTCGAATTCAACCTAACTCCATTGTGCTTCAGCATAGTTGCGGAACTGTAGAACAGGAAGGAATGCATACCTTCACCAGAAATTCAGTTGCTTCCTTATGGCAATGTTATCAACCGTGTCCTTGAATCATATATCATATCAGTCCCGCAGCTGGCAACAAGTGATTATAGATCATGATAAAAAAAAAAAAAAAAAAGGTAAAAATACTTTTTTTTTCATTATTAGCAGGAAAGGCTTGGATAAATTATGAAATTAAATTAAAATAGGCTAAACAGATGAATACTTACTTAGCGCATTTAACCTTGTTGTCGTCACCACCATTAGATATTGATAGTATAGTGCCAAAGAAAGAAACATTTTCTGTTCCACAGTTTGGACATGGGCCCTGGAGAAAGGATAGGGTCGTCAAATATTATGTACTGACTGAACATGCTCAAAAGTTTCAAAACTTCATATAAAAGACACTCAACGACATTCTTTTATATACCTTCAAAATCAGGAAGTCCTTGACAATCGCATTTGTAAATACTTGAGACAGCCAAAATATCAAGGGCAAGGCAGCAAACCAAGTGAAGATAAAACTGAATGGTTCAGGAAGCTGCAAGAAAATGATTAAACCATGTCTATCTTCAGAAGGGGCGAAGCTTGGAGCACAATCACTAATCCAATCATATAGACTTAGTTGAAGTTGAACCAAACATCAGATAGCAATTAGCAAGAGAACAATGCATGTCCACGATAAAGATGACTGCTCGAGCATTTTTAAAACTAGGACTTCATATAAAATTAAATCACTTCGCAGAAAGCCATCTTGTGAATTTGGAATCTCAAAGCATCTTATTCCAAGTGAAACATTGGGCAACTAAGGATCTTCAATAATACAAGGACAATGGATACATGACCCTTCTTGTCTAGCCGAAATTACACATTTAAACCCCACTGTTGCCTCATAATGGGTATTTTTTATTGTATGCGAGGGATGAAATTAATTAGATGGGATGCCTCGTGTAATAATCTCAACGTTAAAATCTGAATCTTTTAAGTTCATTTCATGCTAAAACTTTAAAACTTTGTAGCAGAGCCCTTGCATAAATTGCTTAACAATCATATTCCATAATATTTATGCAGAGAAGCCAGCATGCAATGCACTGCCTTTATATTTTTAGCAATAATTTTTGTAATCTTCTAATTTATTTGAGAGCTGAAACAGTTTTTTTAAGGTTGTGTAACTTATAACAATATGCGACCTACACATGATACAATTTTTTTTTATAAGAAAACCAACTTGACTACAACATGAGTCAAACCCACAACCTCCCCCAATCTTGCTTAGGCAAGTGATGCCTCATCCATCTCACTAGAGATGATTTGGCACCTATACATGTAAAAATTAATACAACAGAAGGAAAACCCATATTGGTTTGTTATCAGTTGACATTAATAACAATTATAAGACATACAAAAACTTATGATACCTGGACTCTTCACTTTGAGTGAAGTGCCCTTGTTCGACACGACATGGACTCCAACACTTGATATGTGTCGGACTCTTCAAAACTACTTTGGACATTTTCATTATTTATTCAAGAGAAATTAATGTAAGAGAGAACTTAAAATTGTAAATATTTGGTCATATTAGGTATATTTCACTCTCATTGCTAAAAAACTTACAAGTTATAGTCAATTTCCTTTTATTAATTTTGATGCATTTTTATCCTATTATATAATTTCATGATGAGTTGATGATAATATTTGTTGTATAATTGCAGGTATTTTATCTTATGCCTTTTTTTTTTTTTTTTTTTTTTAGTAGTGCATTTAGAGTATATTTTTGGATTTGTATATGTACATTTACCAATATTCATATAAGATAATGAGACATTTTCACTTGTATGCCATGTCCAAGTACCCATGTCTGAATTTTCAGACACTTTTAGCCGAGTCCACAAGTCTTTCAAATTAGAGAATATCCAAGTCCGACCTCTAGACACATACCCGTACCCGAAACCCACACTCGAGTCTGGGAAACAAAGACAAAAACTCCTCCATAATGATTAATTAGTGAGTTCAACAGTTCAAGTTTCTAATTTCTAAATACATACCATGATCCAAGATAGTGAAATTTGTTTAGTGATAAGAGACCTTGTTCAAACAACAACTGAGTCTAAATAAGAAATTCCTACTAAAGCTCTTAGTGTAATGAATTTTCAAGTTTAATGAGCAATCGCCGTATTTATGAAGCCTTATATACTGGTTGCCAAATTAGTGCACGTAGCCAATTATGACAGAGAGTACTCAGTAATTCTACTTGATGAACAACGAAAAAGAAACGAGAAATACAAGTTTTACTGATGAAAATAGTGATGGCTTTTTAAGGAACGACAGAGTAATAAGCTACTAAAGGTGCAGAATTTCCAGTGAAAGGACCTCTAGCTAACTTGCATGTCAGACCTTATCAAAAAATGAATAATCACTAACCTCCAGAAGATATGTGATTTCAAACCCAGTTAAGTCATCCAAGAAAAAGAACCTGTTACCATCAAATCAATGTTAGACATGTTCGCTTCATATTTTGTTGTAGAATGATATGCTTTAGTACTGTAAAATGCACAACATAAAAACACAACTTTTTTACATGAAGGAATTAACTGGGATTGTCACCGGGCACTGTTAAATATAAGCTTAGTTGCTTATAGACAATACTGCTATTCTATTGCCTCATGAAGAGGTGTGGAGAAACCAAACCAAAGACGCTACATCTTGGATGGCAAAATCCTGGCAAGATGTTGTTAGATACAACAACAACAACAACAACATAGCTTCAATCCCAAATTAATTGGGGTCAACTACATGGATCAAACTTTTCATTGTGCTCGATTAAATGCAATTGATGGTGAGTTTTCTAAACCATTTAAATCTCTCCTAATTAATGGATCTCATGTTAACTTTGGTCTACCCCTACCTTGTCGAATTTCTACAGTTTCTATTGAGTCAAGTTTTCTAGTGGAGGCATTTGTAGGCCGTCTTTGCAAGTGACCAAACCACCGCAACCGTCTTTCCTAATCTTTGTATCAATTGGTGCTACTCCTACTTGTTTGTAAGATGTTGTTAGATACGTAATATATTTTTGCTTATGTTTTCGTGGACTCACTATGGCTGGGCTTTTTTTTTCTTAATCCCTAAAGTTTATGAATGAATATCCATGCACATAGGTGCATTGAGTTATTAAATTTGAATACTCATTTGTTCATCCTTGTTGTCCAAATTGAGAATATCATGCCAAGTATATTTTGCCAAGGAATTAGCATGCCCTTCAAATTTTGAAATGATAAAATCTCTTAATTCACACTACAATTTGAATGCAACATATAGGCATATAATTCTCATTCTCTTATTCTGTTGAATTCCAATCGTATCCACGATAACAAAATTTTGTTCCATCTTCTAATTAAGGTTCCTGACCTCATGGTTCAAATTTGAATTCAGCCATGAAGTGCCACCATCAATTGGCTACTCTTTGGGTCAATGGAGGTGATTTCGTTGGAGCTTGCACTGAGAACAATATCAAAGAGGTTATTCGCACCTTAAGGAAATGAGTGGCCACACATCTATTACATTGCAGGTAAGTTTTTATTTATTTATTTTCTTGCATATATTAATTAAAAAAAAAACTCATAATCGCACATCTCAATATGACCAAGTTTTCCCATTTGATACATTTATTAAAAAATTTGCATGTCCTCGATGAGTTATATTAAGCGACAAGCCATGCTTCAAAAAAAAAGTGACGAGCCAAATTAGCAACTCTCTAGGATTGTTTTGATATTCTACCACCAAAGTTAGAAAGGAGTGGAGACCTAAAGTCAATGTCAACAAAAATAGGTATCCATATGAGATTAATCTTTTTCTTTTGATAAGTCACAAAACCAAACAGTACTTTCTATCAGAAATATGCAAAAGAACACATATAAGTATGCTAAACTGATGAATTCGAGTAATGATAAATTGATAATGGAAATAAGACTTGTACATAGCCCTTCCTACTATAAAAAAAGGACTTGCACGTAAGAATGAATCATCTATATTTCCTATAGGGCAAATAAAGAAATGATACTTGGTTATCAAAAAAGGAAAAAATGACACTTACAAAAGCAACGCAACGATAGCAGCTGGGACGTTCAATAAAAACATCTTGAAGTAGTCAACGGATAGATCACTGTACACCTAAGGAAAGAAAATTGAGAAATAAATATGTGCTTAGACAAATTCATAATTCATATGCTAGTTCTGACTTCTGAGCTTTGACTAAACTCCAAAAATGATGCAAAGACATACTAGAAAACCAAACAAAAAATAAAGTTCAAAGAAAAATACCTTTCTGCTGCGGAGACTGCATCTTGGACCCTCCACAACAATTTCACTGCCTTCCGACTAAATTGTCATAAGACATGCAATATAGAGATATCAAAGCATAAGAGACTATTAACAATGAGGAATAAGAATTGTTAACTATTATATGCATAGATTGTACAGTAGTTTCTCATCAAAAAATTGAGAAAATTACCTCAACAATGACTCGAATAAATGGAATAGCATGTGGATAAACAGTTAAACACATGACATACAAAGCAGCCAACCAAATCTCAGATGCATAAAATACCATTAACAATACTTAAAAAGACTCATTTATCAAAGCATTCAACATTTGAAATCTTGAACCTCAAGCAAGGTCATACATATTCAAATTTTAGGATCGACTCCAAGCAACTTTCTCGTATTTTCATTTATCAAAGCATTCAACATTTGAAAGCTTGAACCTCAAGCAAGGTCATACATGTTCAAATTCTAGGATCGACTCCAAGAAACTTTCTCGTAAGAAAAAATAAATCCCCTAATCATTCAAGACCACTAAAGATCAACAAGAACAGGAACCATAAAGGATTCAGTTGGCATCCCACCACTTGGGAGGTCAAAGGATCAGTAGGCAAATGAGGGAAAAAGGGTATTTAGTTGCGATCACAAGGTGACCTATTGATTATTTTTTCTGAAAAATAAAACTCTACAAAAGATCAGTGACACAAAAGATTAGAGACAGGAATAGTTTTTCTAATGCCTGTTTGGGCCCATCAAAATAAGGCACTTTATAATTAAGTGAAACTTCATCAGATAGAAAGCACAAGCATATCTCTATCTTGAACAATCTAGAAAATGGAAGGCGCAAATTTATAATGAGTAAAGTCAAGAAAGACATAAAGCCCACTTGCATATCTCTGTCACAGAGGTAACAGCAATAACATACAGTATTTCAGATCAACAATTAAAAAACAAACCTTTAATCTCAACTTCAGTTCATCAAACTCTTTGTCTGTCAATATTGGGTTTCCAGAAACATAAGCCATGGAAGCTTCTAGAAACTTCTGTTCGTCCGAACCTGACAAAATTATGAAACCAATAACTCAGAATAGAACGAGAACTGAAGAGAAAGGGAGCAGATCAATACTGAGAGACCAAATTCACGGCAGCCTTCACTTAGGAAATTCAATGGACGTACTTAGCATGACGACACTGCTTCCTTCCCACATTAATTCTTCCTTGAGATTGTCAAATTCCTCATTTGACATGATAGCTTTTCCTTCGTAATAGAACGCCTGAGCGACATTGCATGTATACACATCAAAACAATCCCCTTTTTTCTTAAGCAAAATGGCAGCTTCTTCTTCTCATTTTAAAAAGCCTCTAACCTATTATGAGAAATGAGAACACGAAATCACCATGGTACCTGTAGAGCCTGAAGAAACTCTTGCTCCATCTCCCCTATCGACTTTTTCTTCTTCTGCCCATCAATGCTACAGTACTGCATGATGTTACTGTCAATAACCTCCTCTTCTTGAACTTGACCTGAAAAGTAACAGCGCCGTATATAACTACAAATCCCTTCCATTACAATAGACGATAACAATGCCTATAAAAAGCATTGGACATGAATTTCAAACAAAATCGATAATTGGAAACTCGCTACGCATTATTAATTGAATAGAAGATCCTCATAGTAAGGCGCAGTTAACAGGTAAAGCACAAATACACCAGTTTAATAACCCTAATTTCTAAACCATGAACGAAACATTTGAAATTTGATCAATTACAAACCACAAAACCCCAATTGGAACTCTCCAAGAACAAATAAACCGAAACACATCAAACATCAACAGTGGAAACACAACAAACCCTCGATCCCAAATTAGTCGGGATCCGCTACATGAGTCAAACTCTTCCATTGCGCTTGATTTAGCACAATTGAAAACTTTAACAATGAAACCCTAACCTTGCTGTTCAGTGGCCCTAGGAGCGACAACAAGGGTGGTCCGAAGCCATGGCGAGAGCTTACGAGCAGCGAATTGCGAGGACGGACTGAGCTGAATCCTCGAAGAAGGAGAAAGTGAAGGGGGCGATCGGGAGAGAGGAGGAGCAGATATCAGTCGAGGAGAAGACGAGAGAGTAAACCCTAATTGGCTCACCATATCTGCAGAGGAGAAGAAGAGGAATCGAAAGAGAACAACAGGGAGTCGACAACATGGTGACAATGTGAAGCGGAGAAGTGAACAGAACGAAGAAGAAGATAAGGTCAGAAACAAATGTGTGGATTGGAGGGAAAGCAATTGGGGAACCAGAAATTTTACATGACCTGCTTGTATAAAATATATGGAAAATATTATTTCAAACTAATATATATATATATATATATATGGAAAATATCCGAATGACTCGCTAAATCAGATTATGGACTCGCATACCTGCCCGGCCCGTTAAAAAATAATCGAGACCCTTCTCAAGAAAAATTTAACTTGGGCATAAGCTTAAATAGACTCGCTTTAAAATGAATTGGGCTTGATTTACCTTAATAAGCTAAAATCTAAAAATAATAAGTGTTATATAAGAGATTTGAACCTAAGCATACATTAAGTGATGTTTATCATTTGAGCTACTTTTTTTTTTGTAAAATATGAATATACTATATACTTATATAAATGTATATGGTGTCAAAAAAGTTCATAAAAAATTTATTAAATGACATATTTTATATTTTTAATATAAAATATTTCTTTACGGATTTGATGGATCGGGCTTTAGCTTTACATTTTTTATATGAGCTTAGGTTTGAGCTTATATGTAGGACCGCATGTATATAGTGGACTAAATTTGAGCTAAAGTTCTTAAGACCGAGCCTGATTGGCTCGGCCCAAGTTCGGCCCATAAACGGGTCTATCACCAGTGATGGGACACCCGAGTGGAAATTTTGGGCAATGAGGACGTTTGGACATCCCGTGATGATCTTAGAACATGCTGAACTCGAATTATCTTTCACCACATCACCTTCTGTTTGTAATGACTTAGTTGTCAAATCTAAGGACTTCCCATTGTCAACCTGGAGAATTTGTTAATGTTGGACTTGCTCATGGAACCATACATGTGTGAGTCAGGAAGGTGCCTTTCAATAGGTAAGCTATAGATCTATTAATTCGTAATTCTTACGTTGCTCTTTTTATGCAAATCAAGGAAATGAAGTAAGATTAAAATCAACAGTGTATATATCTTTGACATTCAATTGATTTGATGTGCTTTGGTGAAAACTGTTGATTCCTTCAAATGAAATGGCATATAGAAAAGCCATGTTTTGGTGGGTACACGCATAAAGGCGAATTCTTTTGCTATCCAAAAGAAAACTGATTATGATGTTCTGAGGATTTGATATGAATTAATTGATGACATACTCAAATTTGAGTTAGTATCCAAGTGATTCAACAATGCTGATCCAGTTGAAGGGTTTTGTTATTCTATCTTCTTAGTATATATATGTTTCCCCTAATAATGACAAAGATTCTTTTTTAAGGAAGTATGGGTGTTTTCTTTGTGTGTTGGGATTCTTGTCCTAATTTGAGGAAAAAAAAAAAAAAAAACAACAACGGAAGAAGAGAAATATATTCTCTCAGTTTGTGCAAGATGTTTCACATTATTTAGTGATGCGGGTGGTTGTTTGTTTAGGATAAAAGAATTAATGGCAAAAGGCTTATAGAAACTATTTCATGAGAAGAAATGTTCATCAATATATTGCTCGGATTTGGTGTGTATGGGTTACTGTTGAGAACTAGGACTATTTTTAGCTTAAGCAAATGCACATTTCATTCTTACCTATATTTAGTGTTTCCACGCTAGTCTATGGAGGGAGTATGCTGTGAGTTGTGAAAGCATACAGACTTGAGTTCAACTAAATGTTAATTTGATCCTATAGTTTTGTTAGACATCCTACTAAGAGTGAATAATGGTCTTTAACTTATAAATGACTCCTAATCAACTTGGGTTTGTCTTTCGTATATTGATTGAAAAACAAAGTCTTAAATCTACACATATAGCTAGATTAAATTTCCTAAAAAAATTGTTGACAAAAAAAAAACATTTCCAATTACAAAAGCATTGCTACCTTGTTGAAAGGTTTTCCGCTTCTCCATTAGGCTTCTCCATTAGTTACCTCTGCCGGCTTTTCCTCACTTAAGGTAGCCACCATGGGCAGTGGCACGATATTGAGCCACAAGGCACAAGCTAGACAAGGCACAAGCTAGATTGCAACTGACATAGCTCCGAGAATGGTTCCTCGGGCTCTACTCTTTAAGACCTTGGACACGGCGAATAAGCAAATTGGAGATAGCATCACCGCTCCAACCATCGCGCAGGATAATATGAAAGCGCAGGGGCGGACCTAGCATTTCAAGCTCCCTAATCTATATTAATGGTAGTTTAAGAATTACTTTTATTACAAAAATATATATATATATATATATATATATTTACAGATATCGATGTTATATATTACGTTATTAAAACTTATTAAATTTTAAATTAATATATAACTTAATATTATTAATGAAAAAAATAGTTATTAAAAATTGACTAAATATTATAAAACGAAAAACTTAAATAAATTATAAATCATTACACATTAATTTCTTAGTTATAGATAGTCATGTTGGACGTTGATTATATATTAAATAAGTTTTAAAAACGTAGAATATAAGAATATATTTAGATGTTATAAAAATATTTTTTTAATGTAGTGTTTGACAAGTGTGCTAGCTTATATATTTTCATTTCTTTTTTCTTTTTTCACTAATCGTGGTTCACACCAATGTGCAGTGTGCTATAGCTTAGGCAGGTGGCTCCGCCTGTGAAAGCGCCAACCAACTTTAATACCATTGACACTTCGGAGAAATAAGGAGCAGTAATATTATAACTAATATTATAACTAATATTATAACTAATGCCTAACAAAAACAAAAACAAATAACTATAGGATGAACTAATCCTAATTAAACGCATATCTATTTATGGACAAGCAACAATTAATACATAAAGTCATGCAAACCATAAAAGTCATCTAATAGTGCCTCGAGATGCGAGCATGCATAAGTAAGATTAAACTCAACAGTGTATATATCTTTGACATTGAATTGATTTGAAATGGCATATAGGAAAGCCATATTTTGGTGGGTACACGCATAAAGGCGAATTCTTTTGCTATCCAAAAGAAAATTGATTATGATGTTCCGAGGATTTGATATGAATTAATTGATGACACACTCAAATTTGAGTTAGTATCCAAGTGATTCAACAATGCTGATCCAGTTGAAGGGTTTTGTTATTCTATCTTCTTAGTATATATATGTTTCCCCTAATAATGACAAAGATTCTTTTTTAAGGAAGTATGAGTGTTTTCTTTGTGTGTTGGGATTCTTGTCCTAATTTGAGGAAAAAAAAAAAAAACAACGGAAGAAGAGAAATATATTCTCTCAGTTTGTGCAAGATGCTTCACATTATTTAGTGATGCGGGTGGTTGTTTGTTTAGGATAAAGAATTAATGGCAAAAGAGACTGTTATAGAAACTATTTCATGAGAAGAAAGGTTCATCAATATATTGCTCGGATTTGGTGTGTATGGGTTACTGTTGAGAACTAGGACTATTTTTAGCTTAAGCAAATGCACATTTCATTCTTACCTATATTTAGTGTTTCCACGCTAGTCTATGGAGGGAGTATGCTGTAAGTTGTGACAACATACAGACTTGAGTTCAACTAAATGTTAATTTGATCCTATAGTTTTGTTAGACATCCTACTAAGAGTGAATAATGGTCTTTAACTTATAAATGACTCCTAATCAACTTGGGTTTGTCTTTCGTATATTGATTGAAAAACAAAGTCTTAAATCTACACATATAGCTAGATTAAATTTCCTAACAAAATTGTTGACAAAAAAAAAAACATTTCCAATTACAAAAGCACTGCTACCTTGTTGAAAGGTCTTCTGCTTCTCCATTAGGCTTCTCCATTAGGTACCTCTGCCGGCTTTTCCTCACTTTAGGTAGCCACCATGGGCAGTGGCACCATATTGAGCCATAAGTCACAATAGCTCCGAGAATGGTTCCTCGGGCTCTACCCTTTAAGACCTTCGACACGGCGAATAAGCAAATTGGAGATAGCATCACCGCTCCAACCATCGCGCAGGATATTATGAAAGCACAGGGGCGGAGCTAGCATTTCAAGCTTCCATAAACTATATTAATGGTAGTTTAAGAATTACTTTCATTACAAATATATATATATATATATATATATAAATATATAAATATATATATATATATATAAATATATAAATATATATATATATATATATATATATATTTACAGATATCGATGTTATATAATACGTTATTAAAACTTATTAAATTTTAAATTAATATATAACTTAATATTATTAATGAAAAAAATAGTTATTAACAATTGACTAAATATTATAAAATGAAAAACTTAAATAAATTATAAATCATTACACATTAATTTCTTAGTTATAGATAGTAATGTTGGACATTGATTATATATTAAATAAGTTTTAAAAACGTAGAATATAAGAATATATTTAGATGTTATAAAAATATTTTTTTAATGTAGTGTTTGACAAGTGGGCTAGCTTATATATTTTCATTTCTTTTTTCTTTTTTCACTAATCGGAGGTGGCTCCGCCCCTGTGAAAGCGCCAACCAACTTTAATACCATTGACACTTCGGAGAAATAAGGAGCAGCTACAGAGCCCTAATATTATAACTAATCTTATAACTAATGCCTAACAAAAACAAAAACAAATAACTATAGGATGAACTAATCCTAATTAAACGCATCTATTTATGGACATGCAACAATTAATACATAAAGTCATGTAAACCATAAAAGTCATCTAATAGTGTCTCGAGATGCGAGCATGCATAAGTAAAATTAAACTCAACAGTGTATATATCTTTGACATTGAATTGATTTGATGTGCTTTGGTGAAAACTGTTGATTCCTTCAAATGAAATGGCATATACGAAAGCCATATTTTGGTGGGTACACGCATAAAGGCGAATTCTTTTGCTATCCAAAAGAAAATTGATTATGATGTTCCGAGGATTTGATATGAATTAATTGATGACACACTCAAATTTGAGTTAGTATCCAAGTGATTCAACAATGCTGATCCAGTTGAAGGGTTTTGTTATTCTATCTTCTTAGTATATATATGTTTCCCCTAATAATGACAAAGATTCTTTTTTAAGGAAGTATGGGTGTTTTCTTTGTGTGTTGGGATTCTTGTCCTAATTTGAGGAAAAAAAAAAAACAACGGAAGAAGAGAAATATATTCTCTCAGTTTGTGCAAGATGCTTCACATTATTAAGTGATGAGGGTGGTTGTTTGTTTAGGATAAAGAATTAATGGCAAAAGAGATTGTTATAGAAACTATTTCATGAGAAGAAAGGTTCATCAATATATTGCTCGGATTTGGTGTGTATGGGTTACTGTTGAGTACTAGGACTATTTTTAGCTTAAGCAAACGCACATTTCATTCTTACCCATATTTAGTGTTTCCACTGTAGTCTATGGAGGGAGTATGTTGTGAGTTGTGACAGCATACAGACTTGAGTTCAACTAAATGTTAATTTGATCCTATAGTTTTGTTAGACATCCTACTAAGAGTGAATAATGGTCTTTAACTTATAAATGACTCCTAATCAACTTGGGTTTGTCTTTCGTATATTGATTGAAAAACAAAGTCTTAAATCTACACATATAGCTAGATTAAATTTCCTAACAAAATTGTTGACAAAAAAAAAAAAACATTTCCAATTACAAAAGCACTGCTACCTTGTTGAAAGGTTTTCCGCTTCTCCATTAGGCTTCTCCATTAGGTACCTCTTTAGGCTTTTCCTCACTTAAGGTAGCCACCATGGGCAAGTGGCACTATATTGAGCCACAAGGCACAAGCTAGATTGCGATCGCTATAGCTCGAGAATGGTTCCTCGGGCTCTACCCTTTAAGACCTTTGACACGGCGAATAAGCAAATTGGAGATAACATCACCGCTCCAACCATCGCGCGGGATAATATGAAAGCGCAGGGGCGGAGCTAGCATTTCAAGCTCCCCTAAGCTATATTAATGGTAGTTTAAGAATTACTTTAATTACAAAAATATATATATGTATATATATATATATTTACAGATATTGATGTTATATAATACGTTATTAAAAATTATTTAATTTTAAATTAATATCTAACTTAATATTATTAATGAAAAAAATAGTTACTAACAATTGACTAAATATTATAAAACGAAAAACTTAAATAAATTATAAATCATTACACATTAATTTCTTAGTTATAGATAGTCATGTTGGACATTGATTATATATTAAATAAGTTTTAAAAACATAGAATATAAGAATATATTTAGATGTTATAAAAATATTTTTTTAATGTAGTGTTTGACAAGTGGTCTAGCTTATATATTTTCATTTCTTTTTTCTTTTTTCACTAATCGGGGATCACACCAATGTGCAGTGTGCTATAACTTAGGCAGGTAGCTCCGGCCCGCGCCAACCAACTTTAATACCATTGACACTTCAGAGAAATAAGGAGCAGCTACAGAGCCCTAATATTATAACTAATATTATAACTAATGCCTACAAAAACAAAAACAAATAAGTATAGGATGAACTAATTCTAATTAAACGCATCTATTTATGGACATGCAACAATTAATACATAAAGTCATGTAAACCATAAAAGTCATCTAATAGTGTCTCAAGATGCGTGCATGCATAAGTAAGATTAAACTCAACAGTGTATATATCTTTGACATTGAATTGATTTGATGTGCTTTGGTGAAAACTGTTGATTCCTTCAAATAAAATGACATATAGGAAAGTCATATTTTGGTGGGTGCACGCATAAAGGCGAATTCTTTTGCTATCCAAAAGAAAACTGATTATGATGTTCCGAGGATTTGATATGAATTAATTGATGACACACTCAAATTTGAGTTAGTATCCAAGTGATTCAACAATGCTGATCCAGTTGAATGGTTTTGTTATTCTATCTTCTTAGTATATATATGTTTCCCCTAATAATGACAAAGATTCTTTTTTAAGGAAGTATGGGTGTTTTCTTTGTGTGTTGGGATTCTTGTCCTAATTTGAGGAAAAAAAAAAAAAAAAAGAACAACGGAAGAAGAGAAATATATTCTCTCAGTTTGTGCAAGATGCTTCACATTATTTAGTGATGCGGGTGGTTGTTTGTTTAGGATAAAGAATTAATGGCAAAAGAGACTGTTATAGAAACTATTTCGTGAGAAGAAAGGTTCATCAATATATTGCTCGGATTTGGTGTGTATGGGTTACTGTTGAGAACTAGGAATATTTTTAGCTTAACCAAATGCACATTTCATTCTTACCCATATTTAGTGTTTCCACGGTAGTCTATGGAGGGAGTATCTTTGTGAGTTGTGACAAAGATACGACTTGAGTTCAACTAAATGTTAATTTGATCCTATAGTTTTGTTAGACATCCTACTAAGAGTGAATAATGGTCTTTAACTTATAAATGACTCCTAATCAACTTGGGTCTGTATTTCGTATATTGATTGAAAAACAAAGTCTTAAATCTATAGCTAGATTAAATTTCCTAAAAAAATTGTTGACAAAAAAAAAAAACATTTCCAATTACAAAAGCACTGCTACCTTGTTGAAAGGTTTTCCGCTTCTCCATTAGGCTTCTCCATTAGGTACCTCTGCCGGCTTTTCCTCACTTAAGGTAGCCACCATGGGCAGTGGCACCATATTGAGCCACAAGGCACAAGCTAGATTGCGACTGCCATAGCTCCGAGAATGGTTCCTCGGGCTCTACCCTTTAATACCTTGGACACGACGAATAAGCAAATTGGAGATAGCATCACCGCTCCAACCATCGCGCGGGATAATACGAAAGCGAAGGGGCCGAGCTAGCATTTCAAGCTCCTCTAAGCTATATTAATGGTAGTTTAAGAATTACTTTAATTACAAAAATATATATATGTATATATATATTTACGGATATTGATGTTATATAATACGTTATTAAAACTTATTTAATTTTAAATTAATGTCTAACTTAATATTATTAATGAAAAAAATAGTTATTAACAATTGACTAAATATTATAAAACGAAAAACTTAAATAAATTATAAATCATTACACATTAATTTCTTAGTTATAGATAGTCATGTTGGACATTGATTATATATTAAATAAGTTTTAAAAACGTAGAATATAAGAATATATTTAGATGTTATAAAAATATTTTTTTAATGTAGTGTTTGACAAGTGGTCTAGCTTATATATTTTCATTTCTTTTTTCTTTTTTCACTAATCGGGGATCACACCAATGTGCAGTGTGCTATAGCTTAGGCAGGTAGCTCCGCCCCTGTGAAAGCGCCAACCAACTTTAATACAATTGACACTTCAGAGAAATAAGGAGCAGCTACAGAGCCCTAATATTATAACTAATATTATAACTAATGCCTAACAAAAACAAAAACAAATAAGTATAGGATGAACTAATTCTAATTAAACGCATCTATTTATGGACATGCAACAATTAATACATAAAGTCATGTAAACCATAAAAGTCATCTAATAGTGCCTCAAGATGCGAGCATGCATAAGTAAGATTAAACTCAACAGTGTATATATCTTTGACATTGAATTGATTTGATGTGCTTTGGTGAAAACTGTTGATTCCTTCAAATAAAAGGGCATATAGGAAAGCCATATTTTGGTAGGTGCACGCATAAAGGCGAATTCTTTTGCTATCCAAAAGAAAACTGATTATGATGTTCCGAGGATTTGATATAAATTAATTGATGACACACTCAAATTTGAGTTAGTATCCAAGTGATTCAACAATGCTGATCCAGTTGAAGGGTTTTGTTATTCTATCTTCTTAGTATATATATGTTTCCCCTAATAATGACAAATATTCTTTTTAAGGAAGTATGGGTGTTTTCTTTGTGTGTTGGGATTCTTGTCCTAATTTGAGAAAAAAAAAAAAAAAGAACAACGGAAGAAGAGAAATAGATTCTCTCAATTTGTGCAAGATGCTTTACATTATTTAGTGATGCGGGTGGTTGTTTGTTTAGGATAAAGAATTAATGGCAAAAGAGACTGTTATAGAAACTATTTCATGAGAAGAAAGGTTCATCAATATTTTGCTCGGATTTGGTGTGTATGGGTTACTGTTGAGAACTAGGACTATTTTTAGCTTAACCAAATGCACATTTCATTCTTACCCATATTTAGTGTTTCCACGGTAGTCTATGGAGGGAGTATGCTGTGAGTTGTGACAGCATACAGACTTGAGTTCAACTAAATGTTAATTTGATCCTATAGTTTTGTTAGACATCCTACTAAGAGTGAATAATGGTCTTTAACTTATAAATGACTCCTAATCAACTTGGGTCTGTATTTCGTATATTGATTGAAAAACAAAGTCTTAAATCTACACATATAGCTAGATTAAATTTCCTAAAAAAATTGTTGACAAAAAAAAAACATTTCCAATTACAAAAGCACTGCTACCTTGTTGAAAGGTTTTCCGCTTCTCCATTAGGCTTCTCCATTAGGTAACTCTGCCGACTTTTCCTCACTTAAGGTAGCCACCATGGGCAGTGGCACCATATTGAGCCACAAGGCACAAGCTAGATTGCGACTGCCATAGCTCGAGAATGGTTCCTCGGGCTCTACCCTTTAAGACCTTGGACGCGGCGAATAAGCAAATTGGAGATAGCATCACCGCTCCAACCATCGCGCGGGATAATACGAAAGCGAAGGGGCAGAGCTAGCATTTCAAGCTCCCCTAAGCTATATTAATGGTAGTTTAAGAATTACTTTAATTACAAAAATATATATATGTATATATATATATTTACAGATATTGATGTTATATAATACGTTATTAAAACTTATTTAATTTTAAATTAATATCTAACTTAATATTATTAATGAAAAAAATAGTTATTAGCAATTGACTAAATATTATAAAACGAAAAACTTAAATAAATTATAAATCATTACACATTTATTTCTTAGTTATAGATAGTCATGTTTGACATTGATTATATATTAAATAAGTTTTAAAAACGTAGAATATAAGAATATATTTAGATGTTATAAAAATATTTTTTTAATGTAGTGTTTGACAAGTGGTCTAGCTTATATATTTTCATTTCTTTTTTCTTTTTTCACTAATCGGGGATCACACCAATGTGCAGTGTGCTATAGCTTAGGCAGGTAGCTCCGCCCCTGTGAAAGCGCCAACCAACTTTAATACCATTGACACTTCAGAGAAATAAGGAGCATCTACAGAGCCCTAATATTATAACTAATATTATAACTAATGCCTAACAAAAACAAAAACAAATAAGTATAGGATGAACTAATTCTAATTAAACGCATCTATTTATGGACATGCAACAATTAATACATAAAGTCATGTAAACCATAAAAGTCATCTAATAGTGCCTCAAGATGCGAGCATGCATAAGTAAGATTAAACTCAACAGTGTATATATCTTTGACATTGAATTGATTTGATGTGCTTTGGTGAAAACTGTTGATTCCTTCAAATAAAATGGCATATAGGAAAGCCATATTTTGGTGGGTGCACGCATAAAGGCGAATTCTTTTGCTATCCAAAAGAAAACTGATTATGATGTTCCGAGGATTTGATATGAATTAATTGATGACACACTCAAATTTGAGTTAGTATCCAAGTGATTCAACAATGCTGATCCAGTTGAAGGGTTTTGTTATTCTATCTTCTTAGTATATATATGTTTCCCCTAATAATGACAAAGATTCTTTTTTAAGGAAGTTTGGGTGTTTTCTTTGTGTGTTGGGATTCTTGTCCTAATTTGAGGAAAAAAAAAACAACAACGGAAGAAGAGAAATATATTCTCTCAGTTTGTGCAAGATGTTTCACATTATTTAGTGATGCGGGTGGTTGTTTGTTTAGGATAAAGAATTAATGGCAAAAGAGACTGTTATAGAAACTATTTCATGAGAAGAAATGTTCATCAATATATTGCTCGGATTTGGTGTGTATGGGTTACTATTGAGAACTAGAACTATTTTTAGCTTAAGCAAATGCACATTTCATTCTTACCCATATTTAGTGTTTCCACGGTAGTCTATGGAGGGAGTATGCTGTGAGTTGTCACAGCATACAGACTTGAGTTCAACTAAATGTTAATTTGATCCTATAGTTTTGTTAGACATCCTACTAAGAGTGAATAATGGTCTTTAACTTATAAATGACTCCTAATCAACTTGGGTTTGTCTTTCGTATATTGATTGAAAAACAAAGTCTTAAATCTACACATATAGCTAGATTAAATTTCCTAACAAAATTGTTGACAAAAAAAAAAAAACATTTCCAATTACAAAAGCACTGCTACCTTGTTGAAAGGTTTTCCGCTTCTCCATTAGGCTTCTCCATTAGGTACCTCTTCCGGCTTTTCCTCACTTAAGGTAGCCACCATGGGCAGTGGCACTATATTGAGCCACAAGGCACAAGCTAGATTGCGACTGCTATAGCTCCGAGAATGGTTCCTCGGGCTCTACCCTTTAAGACCTTTGACACGGCGAATAAGCAAATTGGAGATAGCATCACCGCTCCAACCATCGCGCGGGATAATATGAAAGCGCAGGGGCGGAGCTAGCATTTCAAGCTCCCCTAAGCTATATTAATGGTAGTTTAAGAATTACTTTAATTACAAAAATATATATATGTATATATATATATATATTTACAGATATTGATGTTATATAATACGTTATTAAAAATTATTTAATTTTAAATTAATATCTAACTTAATATTATTAATGAAAAAAATAGTTACTAACAATTGACTAAATATTATAAAACGAAAAACTTAAATAAATTATAAATCATTACACATTAATTTCTTAGTTATAGATAGTCATGTTGGACATAGATTATATATTAAATAAGTTTTAAAAACATAGAATATAAGAATATATTTAGATGTTATAAAAATATTTTTTTAATGTAGTGTTTGACAAGTGGTCTAGCTTATATATTTTCATTTCTTTTTTCTTTTTTCACTAATCGGGGATCACACCAATGTGCAGTGTGCTATAACTTAGGCAGGTAGCTCCGCCCCGCGCCAACCAACTTTAATACCATTGACACTTCAGAGAAATAAGGAGCAGCTACAGAGCCCTAATATTATAACTAATATTATAACTAATGCCTACAAAAACAAAAACAAATAAGTATAGGATGAACTAATTCTAATTAAACGCATCTATTTATGGACATGCAACAATTAATACATAAAGTCATGTAAACCATAAAAGTCATCTAATAGTGTCTCAAGATGCGTGCATGCATAAGTAAGATTAAACTCAACAGTGTATATATCTTTGACATTGAATTGATTTGATGTGCTTTGGTGAAAAGCTGTTGATTCCTTCAAATAAAATGACATATAGGAAAGTCATATTTTGGTGGGTGCACGCATAAAGGCGAATTCTTTTGCTATCCAAAAGAAAACTGAATATGATGTTCCGAGGATTTGATATGAATTAATTGATGACACACTCAAATTTGAGTTAGTATCCAAGTGATTCAACAATGCTGATCCAGTTGAATGGTTTTGTTATTCTATCTTCTTAGTATATATATGTTTCCCCTAATAATGACAAAGATTCTTTTTTAAGGAAGTATGGGTGTTTTCTTTGTGTGTTGGGATTCTTGTCCTAATTTGAGGAAAAGAAAAAAAAAAAAAGAACAACGGAAGAAGAGAAATATATTCTCTCAGTTTGTGCAAGATGCTTCACATTATTTAGTGATGCGGGTGGTTGTTTGTTTAGGATAAAGAATTAATGGCAAAAGAGACTGTTATAGAAACTATTTCGTGAGAAGAAAGGTTCATCAATATATTGCTCGGATTTGGTGTGTATGGGTTACTGTTGAGAACTAGGAATATTTTTAGCTTAACCAAATGCACATTTCATTCTTACCCATATTTAGTGTTTCCACGGTAGTCTATGGAGGGAGTATGCTGTGAGTTGTGACAAGACATGAGACTTGAGTTCAACTAAATGTTAATTTGATCCTATAGTTTTGTTAGACATCCTACTAAGAGTGAATAATGGTCTTTAACTTATAAATGACTCCTAATCAACTTGGGTCTGTATTTCGTATATTGATTGAAAAACAAAGTCTTAAATCTATAGCTAGATTAAATTTCCTAAAAAAATTGTTGACAAAAAAAAAAAACATTTCCAATTACAAAAGCACTGCTACCTTGTTGAAAGGTTTTCCGCTTCTCCATTAGGCTTCTCCATTAGGTACCTCTGCCGGCTTTTCCTCACTTAAGGTAGCTGTCACACCCCTAAAAGCGAGACCCGACAGGACTGGCTAGGCAGTCGGTAACCTAGTAAATGACCAAGTTCCGGAGGACTTGGGTGGTTCCGTGGAGGTTAGATGTTGGACTTCGGAGGGTTGCAGCATGGCCTACGGTGATAAGTGTGTGTGCCTGTGGGACGCACAAAGGTGTCTAAGCGTGGGCTTAGGCACGGCGCATGGAGACGTCTAGGCGCGGGTCAGACGTAGCGCATCGCCAAAAGCGTACAAGGTGAAACGCGGTCGTACCTTAGTGCGAGACGCATGGGCGTGGAGCACGGGTACGCGCGCGGGATGCGCACGCAGAGAGCGCGTAAGGCAAGCACGCAGCGCGGAGCGCGGCGTGCATGCGCGCAAGAACGCGGGCGAGCGCGTAGGACGCGTGAGCGCGCGCGATCGTGCGCGCATAGGCGCGCGCATTCGGACGGGCGAGCGCATGGGCGCATGCGGACAGAAGCGCGCATACGGTTGAGCGCGGATGGATGCGGCACATGGGCGAGCGCGCGGGACGAGCGCGGGATTTTCCTTGGCACGGTACCTTGGCACGCCTTGGCACGACGCCTTGGCAGACTTAGGTATTCTTTGGCAGACTTAGGTACGATCCTTGGCACGGGCAAGGTTCGGACACATTTCCTCAGGCGCGATGGTGCCTTAGGCTTGAGAAAGACTTGGGCAAGGCGGACCTGGGCTTGAGTTGACAAATCCTGACCTGGGCGTTGACCCTAGTCAAAGTACGCTTGGTCTCACTTTGGGATGTTTTCTATTGGAGCGGAGGAAACGGCTTAACATCTACTATAAGGGAGGTGGTCTCTCCTAGGGGTGGTGTGTGCACGGTAGCATGGTTTACCCTCGAGCATGCCTTGGGCATCATGCCAAGGTAAGTCCCTCGAGCCCATGCTCCGATCACCCCGAGCCGGTGGGACTCGACGAGCCCGGCTAGCACCGACGTGCCCGAACGGACCCAGCAAAGTTAAGCATTTCTGTCCCGTAGAGGAGCATGAACCACGAGGCGTGGGGAGATCAAATGGCGAGTTATATGAGCCACAAGTAGTAGCGGTTACGAAAGGGCTCATTAACTACCTTGGTCATGGGCATGACCAAGGCAAGTCCGAGTTTGGTGGCCGGGACGATAATGGTGGTGTTACAAGTGGCGGCGGTTACAAATGGGAGCGATTATGGTATTGCTCATTGATTACCTTGATCATGGGCGTGATCAAGGGGCCGTCCCGAATGGTGGGCGGTTTCATCCTAGTGGCAAGCAAGGAGGGCGGACGGTTTTGGTAATCGCCGCGCACATTAGGGGGTGGTGTTTAATGTAGGCTTAATTGGTGTTGTAACTGCCGAACTGGCTGGGCTATAAAGCCAGAGGCGGGGATGCTTGGGAGAGCATCCAATCGGAGAATAATCTAGGCATCCAGAGGGATCAATAGAGCATCCGAAAGGGATCGGTGTAGTACGAAAATGCATATGGTTGCATGAGTAGATGCACAGTGTACCGAGGGTTGTAATTCCATAGAGAGCTAATAAACATTTCCTTGCCGTCCATTGTATTGTTGTTGCGTTGTTGCTTCTTTGTGTGACTTAGTATTCGCATTGCGCATAGGGTTGTCTTGAACTAGGGACGGTCCCTAGGCATCACAGGTGGTTGAGAGCGAAAAATTCCTTAGGGAAAACCTCTCTCAATTGACCCCGTGACAGTTGGTATCAAAGCCTCGGTGGAGGTGATTGATCTCGGTTGGTGAGATTGGTGTTAGAGACAACTCTCCGAACGTGACAATTGTGGCCAGAGACACATTCGGAGACGATGGCAACAAGAGCAGCAGGTGAACTAAGTGAGAAGGTAGCTCACTTAGAACAACAATTGGCAACAATGTCTATTCCGGGCGAGCAGGCAGAGTCTTCAACATCGTCGGCGCGTATTGAAGGCTTGGAAAGGTTGGTGGCGTCGCTGGTGGCCAGGGAGGGGTCACAAGCAACCACGATGGCTTTGTGGGAAACGAGATTCGAAGAGCTTGAAGCATATGTGCGCTCGTGGTAGAGCAAACCACCGATATACTTGCGGATATTGCAATGGAGGTGAAGGTGCTTAAGCGAGCCGTGGGCGGATCTCGGAGGGTGCCGTTACGGTGAAATCTCGAACCAAAATACGTGAGCCAAAGAAGTTCTCGGGGAAGCGGAGCGCTAAGGAGCTTGAGAATTTTCTTTGGGACATGGAGCAAGATTTTGCGAATGCGGCACGGAGGAGGGCAAGAAGGTTACCTTGACCTCGATGTATCTCGAGGAGATGCAAAGCTTTGGTGGCGAACCGAGTTGACAATGATGTAGCCGCTGGTCGACCAAAGATTGAGACGTGGGAGGCGCCGAAACGGGAATTGAAGGAGCAATTCCTACCCACGAATGCGGCATGGCAAGCGCGGGAGGCGTTACGCCGTTGAAGCGAAAGGGACGGTTAGAGAATACGTGAAGGAATTCTCTTCCTTATCGCTTGATATTAAGAACATGTCCGAGGAGGACAAATTGTTCAATTTCACTACTTGGATTGCAAGGATGGGCGCGATCGGAGCTGCGACGGCAAGGCGTGAAGGACTTGCAGAGTGCAATTGCGGTGGCGGATAGTCCGGTTGATTACAAAACCAGCGGTACTTCTTTTGAAGAGAAAGAAAAGAAGTACAAGGAGAAGGATCGAGCGGGTAGATCCAAGAAGGAGGAGGAGTCTTCTTCGAAAGATGATGCTAGTGCCAAAGCATCAAAAGGGAAGCGGGCTGTTTCATATGTGACGGTCCTCATGTGGCAAAGGATTGCCCAAAAAGAGAAAGCTGAATGCGATTGTGGTGGACGAACATGAGGTTCGAATGAACCCTGCGTAGTTGATCAACACGGTGCGGGTGCACAAAGCCTGGAGCATCGTGGGACCGATGTTCGTGGAGGCTCAAGTTAATCACCGAGAGGGTGAAGGTGCTGATCGATACGGGGGCCACACATTCGATGATAGCAGTGAACCTAGCTCGGAAGCTTGGTTTGAAGCTTGCGGAGAGTGCAAGCATGGTGAAGGCAGTCAATTCCGAACCAAAGAAGGCCGCGGGGGTAGCTTTGGACGTGGGTATTCGGATTGGTGCTTGGGATGGCAAGGTAAACTTGGTTGCTATTCCGTTAGATGATTTTGAGATCATTGCGGGTAATGATTTCTTGGTGGCCGGGAGTGTCGCCGTGATTCCATCACTTCATGGCTTGCTGATCATGGATGAGAAGAAGCCGTGCTTTGTTCCAGCGATGCGAGGCAGGGGCAAAGGCAATGCACCAAGGTTGGTGGCATTGCAAGTACGTGATCCGATGGAGGAATGTTGCTTCGGTGGGCAACGGCTTGGTGAACAAAAAGCGAGTTGGAGCGTTCGATGAGGGCATCGAACAATTCGGCGGGGGATGTTTGTCACACCCCTAAAAGCGAGACCCGACAGATCGGCTAGGCGATCGGTAACCTAGTAAATGACCAAGTTAGGAGGACTTGGGTGGTTCCGTGGAGGTTAGATGTTGGACTTCGGAGGTTGCGGCATGGCTACGGTGATAAGTGTGTGTGCTCTGTGGGACGCACAAAGGTGTCTAAGCGTGGGCTTAGGCACGGCGCATGGAGACGTCTAGGCGCGGGTCAGACGTAGCGCATCGCCAAAAGCAAGTACCAAGGTGAAACGCGGTCGTACCTTAGTGCGAGACGCATGGGCGTGGAGCACGGGTACGCGCGCGGGATGCGGCACGCAGGAGCGCGTAAGGCAAGCACGCAGCGCGGAGCGCGGGCGTGCATGCGCGCAAGAACGCGGGCGAGCGCGTAGGACGCGTGAGCGCGCGCGATCGTGCGCGCATAGGCGCGCGCATTCGGACGGCGAGCGCGCATGGGCGCATGCGGACGTAAGCGCGCATACGGTTGAGCGCGGATGGATGCGGCACATGGGCGAGCGCGGGACGAGCGCGGGATTTTCCTTGGCACGGTACCTTGGCACGCCTTGGCACGACGCCTTGGCAGACTTAGGTATTCTTTGGCAGACTTAGGTACGATCCTTGGCACGGGCAAGGTTCGGACACATTTCCTCAGGCGCGATGGTGCCTTAGGCTTGAGAAAGACTTGGGCAAGGCGGACCTGGGCTTGAGTTGACAAATCCTGACCTGGGCGTTGACCCTAGTCAAAGTACGCTTGGTCTCACTTTGGGATGTTTTCTATTGGAGCGGAGGAAACGGCTTAACATCTACTATAAGGGGAGGTGGTCTCTCCTAGGGGTGGTGTGTGCACGGTAGCATGGTTTACCCTCGAGCATGCCTTGGGCATCATGCCAAGGTAAGTCCCTCGAGCCCATGCTCCGATCACCCCGAGCCGGTGGGACTCGACGAGCCCCGGCTAGCACCGACGTGCTCGAACGGACCTGAGCAAAGTTAAGCATTTCTGTCCGTAGAGGAGCATGAACCACGAGGCGTGGGGAGATCAAATGGCGAGTTATATGAGCCAGCAAGTAGTAGCGGTTACGAAAGGGCTCATTAACTACCTTGGTCATGGGCATGACCAAGGCAAGTCCGAGTTTGGTGGCTGGGACGATAATGGTGGCTGTTACAAGTGGCGGCGGTTACAAATGGGAGCGATTATGGTATTGCTCATTGATTACCTTGATCATGGGCGTGATCAAGGGGCCGTCCGGAATGGTGGGCGGTTTCATCCTAGTGGCAAGCAAGGAGGGCGGACAGCTTTGGTAAGCCGCGCACATTAAGGGGGTGGTGTTTAATGTAGGCTTAATTGGTGTTGTAACTGCCGAACTGGCTGGGCTATAAAGCCAGAGGCGGGGATGCTTGGGAGAGCATCCAATCGGAGAATAATCTAGGCATCCAGAGGGATCAATAGAGCATCCGAAAGGGATCGGTGTAGTACGAAAATGCATATGGTTGCATGAGTAGATGCACGGTGTACCGAGGGTTGTAATTCCATAGAGAGCTAATAAACATTTCCTTGCCGTCCATTGTATTGTTGTTTCTTTGTTGCTTTTTGTGTGACTTAGTATTCGCATTGCGCATAGGGTTGTGCTTGAACTAGGGACGGTCCCTAGGCATCACAAAGGCTGGTTGAGAGCGAAAAATTCCTTAGGGAAAACCTCTCTCAATTGACCCGTGACAGTTGGTATCAAAGCCTCGGTGGAGGTGATTGATCTCTATATATATTTACGGATATTGATGTTATATAATACGTTATTAAAACTTATTTAATTTTAAATTAATGTATAACTTAATATTATTAATGAAAAAAATAGTTATTAACAATTGACTAAATATTATAAAACAAAAAACTTAAATAAATTATAAATCATTACACATTAATTTCTTAGTTATAGATAGTCATGTTGGACATTGATTATATATTAAATAAGTTTTAAAAACGTAGAATATAAGAATATATTTAGATGTTATAAAAATATTTTTTTAATGTAGTGTTTGACAAGTGGTCTAGCTTATATATTTTCATTTTTTTTCTTTTTTCACTAATAGGGGATCACACCAATGTGCAAGTGTGCTATAGCTTAGGCAGTGGTAGCTCGCCCCCGTGAAAGCGCCAACCAACTTTAATACAATTGACACGAGAGAAATAAGGAGCATTTCTAAAGAACCCTAATATTATAACTAATATTATAACTAATGCCTAACAAAAACAAAAACAAATAAGTATAGGATGAACTAATTCTAATTAAACGCATCTATTTATGGACATGCAACAATTAATACATAAAGTCATGTAAACCATAAAAGTCATCTAATAGTGCCTCAAGATGCGAGCATGCATAAGTAAGATTAAACTCAACAGTGTATATATCTTTGACATTGAATTGATTTGATGTGCTTTGGTGAAAACTGTTGATTCCTTCAAATAAAATGGCATATAGGAAAGCCATATTTTGGTGGGTGCACGCATAAAGGCGAATTCTTTTGCTATCCAAAAGAAAACTGATTATGATGTTCCGAGGATTTGATATAAATTAATTGATGACACACTCAAATTTGAGTTAGTATCCAAGTGATTCAACAATGCTGATCCAGTTGAATGGTTTTGTTATTCTATCTTCTTAGTATATATATGTTTCCCCTAATAATGACAAATATTCTTTTTAAGGAAGTATGGGTGTTTTCTTTGTGTGTTGGGATTCTTGTCCTAATTTGAGGAAAAAAAAAAAAAGAACAACGGAAGAAGAGAAATATATTCTCTCAATTTGTGCAAGATGCTTTACATTATTTAGTGATGCGGGTGGTTGTTTGTTTAGGATAAAGAATTAATGGCAAAAGAGGCTTATAGAAACTATTTCATGAGAAGAAAGGTTCATCAATATTTTGCTCGGATTTGGTGTGTATGGGTTACTGTTGAGAACTAGGACTATTTTTAGCTTAAGCAAATGCACATTTCATTCTTACCCATATTTAGTGTTTCCACGGTAGTCTATGGAGGGAGTATCTTTGTGAGTTGTGACAAAGATACGAGACTTGAGTTCAACTAAATGTTAATTTGATCCTATAGTTTTGTTAGACATCCTACTAAGAGTGAATAATGGTCTTTAACTTATAAATGACTCCTAATCAACTTGGGTCTGTATTTCGTATATTGATTGAAAAACAAAGTCTTAAATCTACACATATAGCTAGATTAAATTTCCTAAAAAAATTGTTAACAAAAAAAAACATTTCCAATTACAAAAGCACTTGCTACCTTGTTGAAAGGTTTTCCGCTTCTCCATTAGGCTTCTCCATTAGGTACCTCTACCGACTTTTCCTCACTTAAGGTAGCCACCATGGCGTGGCACCATATTGAGCCACAAGGCACAAGCTAGATTGCGATCGCCATAGCTCGAGAATGGTTCTCGGGCTCTACCCTTTAAGACCTTGGACGCGGCGAATAAGCAAATTGGAGATAGCATCACCACTCCAACCATCGCGCGGGATAATATGAAAGCGAAGGGGCGAGCTAGCATTTCAAGCTCCCCTAAGCTATATTAATGGTAGTTTAAGAATTACTTTCATTACAAAAAAATATATATATATATATATATATATATATATATATTTAGAGATATTGGTGTTATATAATACGTTATTAAAACTTATTAAATTTTAAATTAATATATAACTTAATATTATTAATGAAAAAAATAGTTATTAACAATTGACTAAATATTATAAAACAAAAAACTTAAATAAATTATAAATCATTACACATTAATTTCTTAGTTATAGATAGTCATGTTGGACATTGATTATATATTAAATAAGTTTTAAAAACGTAGAATATAAGAATATATTTAGATGTTATAAAAATATTTTTTTAATGTAGTGTTTGACAAGTGGGCTAGCTTATATATTTTCATTTTTTTTTCTTTTTTCACTAATCGGGGTTCACACCAATGTGCAGTGTGCTATAGCTTAGGCAGGTGGCTCCGCCCCTGTGAAAGCGCCAACCAACTTTAATACCATTGACACTTCAGAGAAATAAGGAGCAGCTAAAGAGCCCTAATATTATAACTAATATTATAACTAATGCCTAATAAAAACAAAAACAAATAAGTATAGGATGAATTAATCCTAATTAAACGCATCTATTTATGGACATGCAACAATTAATACATAAAGTCACGTAAACCATAAAAGTCATCTAATAGTGCATCGAGATGCGAGCATGCATAAGTAAGATTAAACTCAACAATGTATATATCTTTGACATTGAATTGATTTGATGTGCTTTGGTGAAAACTGTTGATTCCTTCAAATGAAATGGCATATAGGAAAGCAATATTTTGGTGGGTACACGCATAAAGGCGAATTCTTTTGCTATCCAAAAGAAAAGCGATTATGATGTTCCGAGGGATTTGATATGAATTAATTGATGACACACTCAAATTTGAGTTAGTATCCAAGTGATTCAACAATGCTGATCCAGTTGAAGGGTTTTGTTATTCTATCTTCTTAGTATATATATGTTTCCCATAATAATGACAAAGATTCTTTTTTAAGGAAGTATGAGTGTTTTCTTTGTGTGTTGGGATTCTTGTCCTAATTTGAGGAAAAAAAAAAAAGAACAACGAAGAAGAGAAATATATTCTCTCGTTTGTGCAAGATGCTTCACATTATTTAGTGATGCGGGTGGTTGTTTGTTTAGGATAAAGAATTAATGGCAAAAGAGCTTATAGAAACTATTTCATGAGAAGAAAGGTTCATCAATATATTGCTCGGATTTGGTGTGTATGGGTTACTGTTGAGAACTAGGACTATTTTTAGCTTAAGCAAATGCACATTTCATTCTTACCTATATTTAGTGTTTCCACGGTAGTCTATGGAGGGAGTATCTTTGTGAGTTGTGACAAAGCATACAGACTTGAGTTCAACTAAATGTTAATTTGATCCTATAGTTTTGTTAGACATCCTACTAAGAGTGAATAATGGTCTTTAACTTATAAATGACTCCTAATCAACTTGGGTTTGTCTTTCGTATATTGATTGAAAAACAAAGTCTTAAATCTACACATATAGCTAGATTAAATTTCCTAACAAAATTGTGACAAAAAAAAAAAACATTTCCAATTACAAAAGCACCGCTAGCTTGTTGAAAGGTTTTCCGCTTCTCGGCTTCTCCATTAGGTACCTCTGCCGGCTTTTCCTCACTTAAGGTAGCCACCATGGGAAGTGGCACCATATTGAGCCACAAGGCACAAGCTAGATTGCGACTGCCATAGCTCCGAGAATGGTTCCTCGGGCTCTACCCTTTAAGACCTTGGACACGGCGAATAAGCAAATTGGAGATAGCATCACCACTCCAACCATCGCGCAGGATAATATGAAAGCGAAGGGCGCGAGCTAGCATTTCAAGCTCCCCTAAGCTATATTAATGGTAGTTTAAGAATTACTTTCATTACAAAAATATATATATATATATATATATATATATACATATATATATTTATATATATATATATTGATATTATATAATACGTTATTAAAACTTATTAAATTTTAAATTAATATATAACTTAATATTATTAATGAAAAAAATAGTTATTAACAATTGACTAAATATTATAAAACAAAAAACTTAAATAAATTATAAATCATTACACATTAATTTCTTAGTTATAGATAGTCATGTTGGACATTGATTATATATTAAATAAGTTTTAAAAACGTAGAATATAAGAATATATTTAGATGTTATAAAAATATTTTTTTAATGTAGTGTTTGACAAGTGGGCTAGCTTATATATTTTCATTTTTTTTTTTTTTCACTAATCGGGGTTCACACCAATGTGCAGTGTGCTATAGCTTAGGCAGGTGGCTCCGCCCCTGTGAAAGCGCCAACCAACTTTAATACCATTGACACTTCAGAGAAATAAGGAGCAGCTACAGAGCCCTAATATTATAACTAATATTATAACTAATGCCTAATAAAAACAAAAACAAATAAGTATAGGATGAATTAATCCTAATTAAACGCATCTATTTATGGACATGCAACAATTAATACATAAAGTCACGTAAACCATAAAAGTCATCTAATAGTGCATCGAGATGCGAGCATGCATAAGTAAGATTAAACTCAACAATGTATATATCTTTGACATTGAATTGATTTGATGTGCTTTGGTGAAAACTGTTGATTCCTTCAAATGAAATGGCATATAGGAAAGCAATATTTTGGTGGGTACACGCATAAAGGCGAATTCTTTTGCTATCCAAAAGAAAACTGATTATGATGTTCCGAGGATTTGATATGAATTAATTGATGACACACTCAAATTTGAGTTAGTATCCAAGTGATTCAACAATGCTGATCCAGTTGAAGGGTTTTGTTATTCTATCTTCTTAGTATATATATGTTTCCCCTAATAATGACAAAGAAGTATGAGTGTTTTCTTTGTGTGTTGGGATTCTTGTCCTAATTTGAGGAAAAAAAAAAAAAAAAGAACAACCGAAGAAGAGAAATATATTCTCTCAGTTTGTGCAAGATGCTTCACATTATTTAGTGATGCGGGTGGTTGTTTGTTTAGGATAAAGAATTAATGGCAAAAGAGACTGTTATAGAAACTATTTCATGAGAAGAAAGGTTCATCAATATATTGCTCGGATTTGGTGTGTATGGGTTACTTGTTGAGAACTAGGACTATTTTTAGCTTAAGCAAATGCACATTTCATTCTTACCATATTTAGTGTTTCCACGGTAGTCTATGGAGGGAGTATCTTTGTGAGTTGTGACAAACATACAGACTTGAGTTCAACTAAATGTTAATTTGATCCTATAGTTTTGTTAGACATCCTACTAAGAGTGAATAATGGTCTTTAACTTATAAATGACTCCTAATCAACTTGGGTTTGTCTTTCGTATATTGATTGAAAAACAAAGTCTTAAATCTACACATATAGCTAGATTAAATTTCCTAACAAAATTGTTAACAAAAAAAAACATTTCCAATTACAAAAGCACTTGCTAGCTTGTTGAAAGGTTTTCCGCTTCTCCATTAGGCTTCTCCATTAGGTACCTCTGCCGGCTTTTCCTCACTTAAGGTAGCCACCATGGGCAGTGGCACCATATTGAGCCACAAGGCACAAGCTAGATTGCGACTGCCATAGCTCCGAGAATGGTTCCTCGGGCTCTACCCTTTAAGACCTTGGACACGGCGAATAAGCAAATTGGAGATAGCATCACCACTCCAACCATCGTGCAATGCTAGCATTTCAAGCTCCCCTAAGCTATATTAATGGTAGTTTAAGAATTACTTTCATTACAAAAATATATATATATATATATATATATATATATATATATTTATATATTTATATTGGTGTTATATAATACGTTATTAAAACTTATTAAATTTTAAATTAATATATAACTTAATATTATTAATGAAAAAAATAGTTATTAACAATTGACTAAATATTATAAAACAAAAAACTTAAATAAATTATAAATCATTACACATTAATTTCTTAGTTATAGATAGTCATGTTGGACATTGATTATATATTAAATAAGTTTTAAAAACGTAGAATATAAGAATATATTTAGATGTTATAAAAATATTTTTTTAATGTAGTGTTTGACAAGTGGGCTAGCTTATATATTTTCATTTTTTTTTTCTTTTTTCACTAATCGGGGTTCACACCAATGTGTGGTGTGCTATAGCTTAGGCAGGTGGCTCCGCCCCTGTGTGAAAGCGCCAACCAACTTTAATACCATTGACACTTCAGAGAAATAAGGAGTAGCTACAGAGCCCTAATATTATAACTAATATTATAACTAATGCCTAATAAAAACAAAAACAAATAAGTATAGGATGAATTAATCCTAATTAAACGCATCTATTTATGGACATGCAACAATTAATACATAAAGTCACGTAAACCATAAAAGTCATCTAATAGTGCATCGAGATGCGAGCATGCATAAGTAAGATTAAACTCAACAATGTATATATCTTTGACATTGAATTGATTTGATGTGCTTTGGTGAAAACTGTTGATTCCTTCAAATGAAATGGCATATAGGAAAGCAATATTTTGGTGGGTACACGCATAAAGGCGAATTCTTTTGCTATCCAAAAGAAAACTGATTATGATGTTCCGAGGATTTGATATGAATTAATTGATGACACACTCAAATTTGAGTTAGTATCCAAGTGATTCAACAATGCTGATCCAGTTGAAGGGTTTTGTTATTCTATCTTCTTAGTATATATATGTTTCCCCTAATAATGACAAAGAAGTATGAGTGTTTTCTTTGTGTGTTGGGATTCTTGTCCTAATTTGAGGAAAAAAAAAAAGAACAACCGAAGAAGAGAAATATATTCTCTCAGTTTGTGCAAGATGCTTCACATTATTTAGTGATGCGGGTGGTTGTTTGTTTAGGATAAAGAATTAATGGCAAAAGAGACTGTTATAGAAACTATTTCATGAGAAGAAAGGTTCATCAATATATTGCTCGGATTTGGTGTGTATGGGTTACTGTTGAGAACTATGACTATTTTTAGCTTAATCAAATGCACATTTCATTCTTACCCATATTTAGTGTTTCCACGGTAGTCTATGGAGGGAGTATGCTGTGAGTTGTGACAGCATACAGACTTGAGTTCAACTAAATGTTAATTTGATCCTATAGTTTTGTTAGACATCCTACTAAGAGTGAATAATGGTCTTTAACTTATAAATGACTCCTAATCAACTTGGGTTTGTCTTTCTTATATTGATTGAAAAACAAAGTCTTAAATCTACACATATAGCTAGATTAAATTTCCTAACAAAATTGTTAACAAAAAAAAAACATTTCCAATTACAAAAGCACTGCTAGCTTGTTGAAAGGTTTTCCGCTTCTCGGCTTCTCCATTAGGTACCTCTGTCGCTTTTCCTCACTTAAGGTAGCCACCATGGGAAGTGGCACCATATTGAGCCACAAGGCACAAGCTAGATTGCGACTGCCATAGCTCCGAGAATGGTTCCTCGGGCTCTACCCTTTAAGACCTTGGACACGGCGAATAAGCAAATTGGAGATAGCATCACCACTCCAACCATCGCGCAGGATAATATGAAAGCGCAGGGGAGGAGCTAGCATTTCAAGCTCCCCTAAGCTATATTAATGGTAGTTTAAGAATTACTATCATTATATATATATATAATTACAGATATTGGTGTTATATAATACGTTATTAAAACTTATTAAATTTTAAATTAATATATAACTTAATATTATTAATGAAAAAAATAGTTATTAACAATTGACTAAATATTATAAAACAAAAAACTTAAATAAATTATAAATCATTACACATTAATTTCTTAGTTATAGATAGTCATGTTGGACATTGATTATATATTAAATAAGTTTTAAAAACGTAGAATATAAGAATATATTTAGATGTTATAAAAATATTTTTTTAATGTAGTGTTTGACAAGTGGCTAGCTTATATATTTTCATTTTTTTTTTCTTTTTTCACTAATCGGGGTTCACACCAATGTGCAGTGTGCTATAGCTTAGGCAGGTGGCTCCGCCCCTGTGAAAGCGCCAACCAACTTTAATACCATTGACACTTCAGAGAAATAAGGAGCAGCTAAAGAGCCCTAATATTATAACTAATATTATAACTAATGCCTAATAAAAACAAAAACAAATAAGTATAGGATGAATTAATCCTAATTAAACGCATCTATTTATGGACATGCAACAATTAATACATAAAGTCACGTAAACCATAAAAGTCATCTAATAGTGCATCGAGATGCGAGCATGCATAAGTAAGATTAAACTCAACAATGTATATATCTTTGACATTGAATTGATTTGATGTGCTTTGGTGAAAACTGTTGATTCCTTCAAATGAAATGGCATATAGGAAAGCAATATGTTGGTGGGTACACGCATAAAGGCGAATTCTTTTGCTATCCAAAAGAAAACTGATTATGATGTTCCGAGGATTTGATATGAATTAATTGATGACACATTCAAATTTGAGTTAGTATCCAAGTGATTCAACAATGCTGATCCAGTTGAAGGGTTTTGTTATTCTATCTTCTTAGTATATATATGTTTCCCCTAATAATGACAAAGATTCTTTTTTAAGGAAGTATGGGTGTTTTCTTTGTGTGTTGGGATTCTTGTCCTAATTTGAGGAAAAAAAAAAAAAGAACAACCGAAGAAGAGAAATATATTCTCTCAGTTTGTGCAAGATGCTTCACATTATTTAGTGATGCGGGTGGTTGTTTGTTTAGGATAAAGAATTAATGGCTTATAGAAACTATTTCATGAGAAGAAAGGTTCATCAATATATTGCTCGGATTTGGTGTGTATGGGTTACTGTTGAGAACTAGGACTATTTTTAGCTTAAGCAAATGCACATTTCATTCTTACCCATATTTAGTGTTTCCACGGTAGTCTATGGAGGGAGTATCTTTGTGAGTTGTGACAGCATACAGACTTGAGTTCAACTAAATGTTAATTTGATCCTATAGTTTTGTTAGACATCCTACTAAGAGTGAATAATGGTCTTTAACTTATAAATGACTCCTAATCAACTTGGGTTTGTCTTTCGTATATTGATTGAAAAACAAAGTCTTAAATCTACACATATAGCTAGATTAAATTTCCTAACAAAATTGTTAACAAAAAAAAACATTTCCAATTACAAAAGCACTGCTAGCTTGTTGAAAGGTTTTCCGCTTCTCCATTAGGCTTCTCCATTAGGTACCTCTGCCGGCTTTTCCTCACTTAAGGTAGCCACCATGGGAAGTGGCACCATATTGAGCCACAAGGCACAAGCTAGATTGCGACTGCCATAGCTCCGAGAATGGTTCCTCGGGCTCTACCCTTTAAGACCTTGGACACGGCGAATAAGCAAATTGGAGATAGCATCACCACTCCAACCATCGCGCAGGATAATATGAAAGCGCAGGGGCGGAGCTAGCATTTCAAGCTCCCCTAAGCTATATTAATGGTAGTTTAAGAATTACTATCATTAAATATATATATATATATATATATATATATATTATATATTTATATATTATATATTATATAATACGTTATTAAAACTTATTAAATTTTAAATTAATATATAACTTAATATTATTAATGAAAAAAATAGTTATTAACAATTGACTAAATATTATAAAACAAAAAACTTAAATAAATTATAAATCATTACACATTAATTTCTTAGTTATAGATAGTCATGTTGGACATTGATTATATATTAAATAAGTTTTAAAAACGTAGAATATAAGAATATATTTAGATGTTATAAAAATATTTTTTTTAATGTAGTGTTTGACAAGTGGGCTAGCTTATATATTTTCATTTTTATTTTCTTTTTTCACTAATCGGGGTTCACACCAATGTGTGGTGTGCTATAGCTTAGGCGAGTGGCTCGCCCCGTGTGAAAGCGCCAACCAACTTTAATACCATTGACACGAGAGAAATAAGGAGCAAGCTAAAGAGCCCTAATATTATAACTAATATTATAACTAATGCCTAATAAAAACAAAAACAAATAAGTATAGGATGAATTAATCCTAATTAAACGCATCTATTTATGGACATGCAACAATTAATACATAAAGTCACGTAAACCATAAAAGTCATCTAATAGTGCATCGAGATGCGAGCATGCATAAGTAAGATTAAACTCAACAATGTATATATCTTTGACATTGAATTGATTTGATGTGCTTTGGTGAAAGCTGTTGATTCCTTCAAATGAAATGGCATATAGGAAAGCAATATTTTGGTGGGTACACGCATAAAGGCGAATTCTTTTGCTATCCAAAAGAAAACTGATTATGATGTTCCGAGGATTTGATATGAATTAATTGATGACACACTCAAATTTGAGTTAGTATCCAAGTGATTCAACAATGCTGATCCAGTTGAAGGGTTTTGTTATTCTATCTTCTTAGTATATATATGTTTCCCCTAATAATGACAAAGATTCTTTTTAAGGAAGTATGGGTGTTTTCTTTGTGTGTTGGGATTCTTGTCCTAATTTGAGAAAAAAAAAAAAAAAAGAACAACCGAAGAAGAGAAATATATTCTCTCAGTTTGTGCAAGATGCTTCACATTATTTAGTGATGCGGGTGGTTGTTTGTTTAGGATAAAGAATTAATGGCTTATAGAAACTATTTCATGAGAAGAAAGGTTCATCAATATATTGCTCGGATTTGGTGTGTATGGGTTACTGTTGAGAACTAGGACTATTTTTAGCTTAAGCAAATGCACATTTCATTCTTACCTATATTTAGTGTTTCCACGGTAGTCTATGGGAGGGGTATCTTTGTGAGTTGTGACATACGAGACTTGAGTTCAACTAAATGTTAATTTGATCCTATAGTTTTGTTAGACATCCTACTAAGAGTGAATAATGGTCTTTAACTTATAAATGACTCCTAATCAACTTGGGTTTGTCTTTCGTATATTGATTGAAAAACAAAGTCTTAAATCTACACATATAGCTAGATTAAATTTCCTAACAAAATTGTTAACAAAAAAAAAAAAAAAAACATTTCCAATTACAAAAGCACTGCTAGCTTGTTGAAAGGTTTTCCGCTTCTCCATTAGGCTTCTCCATTAGGTACCTCTCTGTAGGCTTTTCCTCACTTAAGGTAGCCACCATGGGCAAGTGGCACCATATTGAGCCACAAGGCACAAGCTAGATTGCGATCGCCATAGCTCCGAGAATGGTTCATCGGGCTCTACCCTTTAAGACCTTGGACACGGCGAATAAGCAAATTGGAGATAGCATCACCACTCCAACCATCGCGCAGGATAATATGAAAGCGCAGGGGCGGAGCTAGCATTTCAAGCTCCCCTAAGCTATATTAATGGTAGTTTAAGAATTACTATCATTACATTATATATATATATATATATATATATATATATATATATATATTTACGGATATTGGTGTTATATAATACGTTATTAAAACTTATTAAATTTTAAATTAATATATAACTTAATATTATTAATGAAAAAAATAGTTATTAACAATTGACTAAATATTATAAAACAAAAAACTTAAATAAATTATAAATCATTACACATTAATTTCTTAGTTATAGATAGTCATGTTGGACATTGATTATATATTAAATAAGTTTTAAAAACGTAGAATATAAGAATATATTTAGATGTTATAAAAATATTTTTTTAATGTAGTGTTTGACAAGTGGGCTAGCTTATATATTTTCATTTTTTTTTCTTTTTTCACTAATCGGGGTTCACACCAATGTGCAGTGTGCTATAGCTTAGGCAAGGTGGCTACGCCCCTGAAAGCGCCAACCAACTTTAATACCATTGACACTTCAGAGAAATAAGGAGCAGCTAAAGAGCCCTAATATTATAACTAATATTATAACTAATGCCTAATAAAAACAAAAACAAATAAGTATAGGATGAATTAATCCTAATTAAACGCATCTATTTATGGACATGCAACAATTAATACATAAAGTCACGTAAACCATAAAAGTCATCTAATAGTGCATCGAGATGCGAGCATGCATAAGTAAGATTAAACTCAACAATGTATATATCTTTGACATTGAATTGATTTGATGTGCTTTGGTGAAAACTGTTGATTCCTTCAAATGAAATGGCATATAGGAAAGCAATATTTTGGTGGGTACACGCATAAAGGCGAATTCTTTTGCTATCCAAAAGAAAACTGATTATGATGTTCCGAGGATTTGATATGAATTAATTGATGACACACTCAAATTTGAGTTAGTATCCAAGTGATTCAACAATGCTGATCCAGTTGAAGGGTTTTGTTATTCTATCTTCTTAGTATATATATGTTTCCCCTAATAATGACAAAGATTCTTTTTTAAGGAAGTATGGGTGTTTTCTTTGTGTGTTGGGATTCTTGTCCTAATTTGAGGAAAAAAAAAAAAGAACAACCGAAGAAGAGAAATATATTCTCTCAGTTTGTGCAAGATGCTTCACATTATTTAGTGATGCGGGTGGTTGTTTGTTTAGGATAAAGAATTAATGGCTTATAGAAACTATTTCATGAGAAGAAAGGTTCATCAATATATTGCTCGGATTTGGTGTGTATGGGTTACTGTTGAGAACTAGGACTATTTTTAGCTTAAGCAAATGCACATTTCATTCTTACCTATATTTAGTGTTTCCACGGTAGTCTATGGAGGGAGTATGCTGTGAGTTGTGAAAGCATACAGACTTGAGTTCAACTAAATGTTAATTTGATCCTATAGTTTTGTTAGACATCCTACTAAGAGTGAATAATGGTCTTTAACTTATAAATGACTCCTAATCAACTTGGGTTTGTCTTTCGTATATTGATTGAAAAACAAAGTCTTAAATCTACACATATAGCTAGATTAAATTTCCTAACAAAATTGTTAACAAAAAAAAACATTTCCAATTACAAAAGCACTGCTAGCTTGTTGAAAGGTTTTCCGCTTCTCCATTAGGCTTCTCCATTAGGTACCTCTGTCGGCTTTTCCTCACTTAAGGTAGCCACCATGGGCAGTGGCACCATATTGAGCCACAAGGCACAAGCTAGATTGCGACTATCATAGCTCCGAGAATGGTTCTCGGGCTCTACCCTTTAAGACCTTGGACACGGCGAATAAGCAAATTGGAGATAGCATCACCACTCCAACCATCGCGCAGGATAATATGAAAGCGCAGGGGCGGAGCTAGCATTTCAAGCTCCCCTAAGCTATATTAATGGTAGTTTAAGAATTACTTTCATTACAAAAATATATATATATATATATATATATATATATATATATATATATATATATTGATGTTATATAATACGTTATTAAAACTTATTAAATTTTAAATTAATATATAACTTAATATTATTAATGAAAAAAATAGTTATTAACAATTGACTAAATATTATAAAACAAAAAACTTAAATAAATTATAAATCATTACACATTAATTTCTTAGTTATAGATAGTAATGTTGGACATTGATTATATATTAAATAAGTTTTAAAAACGTAGAATATAAGAATATATTTAGATGTTATAAAAATATTTTTTTAATGTAGTGTTTGACAAGTGGGCTAGCTTATATATTTTCATTTCTTTTTTTTCTTTTTCACTAATCGGGGTTCACACCAATGTGCAGTGTGCTATAGCTTAGGCAGGTGGCTCCACCATGTGAAAGCGCCAACCAACTTTAATACCATTGACACTTCATAGAAATAAGGAGCAGCTACAGAGCCCTAATATTATAACTAATGCCTAATAAAAACAAAAACAAATAAGTATAAGATGAATTAATCCTAATTAAACGCATCTATTTATGGACATGCAACAATTAATACATAAAGTCACGTAAACCATAAAAGTCATCTAATAGTGCCTCGAGATGCGAGCATGCATAAATTATGATGCACAACACACGAGTCGAGACCGCTTAATATGAATCATGATACATCACATAATAAAATCCTAAGAAAATACATTCACAAAGTTTTTTTTTTTATATTAGTAGGATATACACAAAGTTTTATATATATATTATATGCAAAGAGAATATGCTTCGAAAGAATTTAAGAAAAAAAAATCCAACGTCGAAGAAAGTGACACATTACTTATCAAAATATCAACAAGTGACACACATGTCTTATACTTGTTTTTGCACATGATGAAAACAATTAAATAACTAACAAGAATCAAATAGCATTGCAATTAATCTTGGTAAAAGAAAAACTATTGACATAAAATGAAATAATTACTATGATAGTATTAATCAAGAATCGAGTCACATTGCGATATATATATATATATATATATACTAGTTTCAAGACGTGCTACGCACGATTGACCCGCTCGCTTCGCTCGCGGGAATTAATTTCTAAGAATTAATGAATAATGCGCATAAGCAAAATTTCTCTCTGTACACTTTTTGATAATTTTGATATATACATATACCTCTTTCTTATAAAAAAATGATTGAAAGATAAGATAGATTTATTGTAACATTGTTTATGGACTTGGGTATCCATTGATATTGATTTGACTTTAATTAAACACCTTATAAAATAGTGCTAATTAACTACTCATCAATTGCATATATAGAATCAGAGGTTCAATTTGTTGGCAATTGAATAGTACATTCAATATTCTCATAGGCATTTCACGAAACATTGACTTTATGGTTTAGACAATTCATCAAACACATAAAATGCATAAACACTGAAATTCAAAACAACCAAACGTTGACTTTATGGTTTAGATAATTCACCAAACACATACAATGCATAGAACAAAGAATTACAGAGTTCTATAAAAAGTCTCGATCATGGGTATCTAATAATTTCCAATACCAAATCTAATCAACACAACAAAAAAAAAATTGGAGAAGAAAGGTGGATTACCTCACATTTGAATCGAAGAGCAAAGGAAAGCAGCGAATGAATCGATGAAGGAAAGCATGGAATGAATGATTTGAAGAGGAAGAAGAGTGGTTGATTAGTGAGTTGTTGATCTATTTGAAGAGGTAGTGTTCAAGACATTGAAGAGGTAGCGTTTTCTCAAGTCGTTAAGTTGTTGATCTTTAATTTAAGTCGGACTCCTCTATCATCATCCAATTTGGATTAGGTTGAATTAATTTATTAATTTTAAGGGAAAACATGAGAAGTATGGACAAAAAGGTAAATTTTATTAACACTCAAATAAAGTATGGGTAAAAAGATAAAATTTCATTACCACTCAAAAATTTGTGCAATTTGGATTAGGTTGAATTAATTTATTAATTTTAAGGGAAGGCACGAGAAGTATGAGCAAAGAGGTAAATTTTAATAGCACTCAAATAAAGTATGGGCAAAAAGGTAAATTTCATTACCACTTAAAAATTTGTGCAATTTGGATTAGGTTGAATTAATTTATTAATTTTAAGGGAAGACAAGAGAAGTATGGGCAAAGAGGCAAATTTTATTAGCACTCAAATAAAGTATGGGCAAAAAGGTAAATTTCATTACTACTCAAAAATTTGTGATTCGTGCTTTTATATATATATATATATATATAAAGCATATCGGTAATTGAGGTTTCCTCGTCCAAACCACGGAAGCAGTGTTGCTGCTGACTAGGCGGTGAAGTCGTTCCCATTGAGGAGACTGCCTATAGAAGGATTTTGGAAAGGAGTGTTGACAGTGGGGATGGGATGGAACAATGCTTGACAACATCGCGTTCACTATAGGTTTGTACCTTCGTGCACACATACAAGGTTGTCTAAGCTATAGCCTACCTTGGTGTGAACCCGATTAGTGAAAAAAGAAAAAAAATTGAAAATGGACAAGTATCCCACTCGTCAAACACTACATTAAAAAATATTTTTATAACATCTAAATATATTCTTATATTCTACGTTTTTAAAACTTATTTAATATGTAATCAATGTCCAACATAGGACTATCTATAACTAAGAAATTAATGTGTAATGATTTATAATTTAGTGAAGTTTTTTGTTTTATAATATTTAGTCGATTATTAATAATTATTTTTTCATTGATAATATTAATTTATATATTAATTTAAAATTTAATAAGTTTTAATAACGTATTATATAACACCAAGATAAAGTATTGTAAATTTATTTATTTTTTTGAAATGAAAGTAATGCTTAAATTACTATAGCTTAGGGATAAGTAGAAGCCGGCGTTCGGAAGAGGCGGGTGGCTATTCCCGCTGTCAGGACGGTGGTTGCCATCATTTTCGACACATCGGTGAAGGGGGCCGAGGTCGTGGCTGTTGGGGATTTCTTTGTCCAAACCACATAAGCGAGGTGTTGCTGCTGACTAGGCGGTGAAGTCGACCGTTCCCATTGAAGATACTTCAGCCGTTTCGGCTTTGGAAGCTGTCGGAGCCGGATGAAGGAGGGAGGAAAGTAATGTAAGGAGCAGTGAAAGGATTTTGTAAAAGAGTGTTTACAGCTTGGGATGGGATAAAACAATACTTGACACCATCTCGTTCGGATGACTATAGGGCGGAGCCACATACAAGGTTGCTTAGCTATAGCCTAGGGCACCTTGGTGTGAACCCGATTAGTGAAAAAAGAAAAAAAATTGAAAATGGGCAATGTAAGCTATTCACTCGTCAAACACTACATTAAAAAATATTTTTATAACATCTAAATATATTCTTATATTCTACGTTTTTAAAACTTATTTAATATGTAATCAATGTTAAACAAGACTATCTATAACTAAGAAATTAATGTGTAATGATTTATAATTTAGTGAAGTTTTTTGTTTTATAATATTTAGTCGATTATTAATAATTATTTTTTCATTAATAATATTAATTTATATATTAATTTAAAATTTAATAAGTTTTAATAACGTATTATATAACACCAAGATAAAGTATTGTAAATTTATTTTTTTTTTTTGTAATAAAAGTAATGCTTAAATTACCATAGCTTAGGGATAAGTAGAAGCCGACGCATGCCGAAGGAGGCGGGTGGCCATTCCCGTTGTCAGGACGGTGGTTGCCATCATTGTTGGCACATCGGTGAAGGAGGCCGATGTCGTGGTTGTTGGGGATTTCTTTGTCCAAACCACAGAAGCGTACGGTGTTGTTCTTGCTGCTGCCTAGGCGGTGAAGTCGGCCGTCCAATGCTTCCGCCGTTTCGACTTTGGAAGTTGTCGTAGAGGGATGAAGTAAGGAGGGAAGTAATGTAAGGAGCTAGTGGAAGGATTTTGTAAAAGAGGTTGTTTACGAGTTGGGATGGGATAAAACAATGCTTGACACCATCTCGTTCGCAGGATATAGGAGGAGCCACATACAAGGTTGCTTAGGCTATAGCCCAGGGCACCTTGGTGTAAACCGATAAGTGAAAAAAAAAAAAAATTGAAAATATGTAAGCTATCCCACTCGTCAAACACTACATTAAAAAATATTTTTATAACATCTAAATATATTCTTATATTCTACGTTTTTAAAACTTATTTAATATGTAATCAATGTTAAACATGACTATCTATAACTAAGAAATTAATGTGTAATGATTTATAATTTATGAAGTTTTTTGTTTTATAATATTTAGTCGATTATTAATTATTTTTTCATTGATAATATTAATTTATATATTAATTTAAAATTTAATAAGTTTTAATAACGTATTATATAACACCAAGATAAAGTATTGTAAATTTATTTTTTTTTTTTGTAATGAAAGTAATGCTTAAATTACCATAGCTTAGGGATAAGTAGAAGCCGACGTGCGGGAGGAGGCGGGTGGCCATTCCCGCTGTTAGGACGGTGGTTGCCATCATTGTCGGCACACATGAAGGAGGCCGAGGTCGTTATCTTCAATGTAGAGAAAATTGTTGTTGCATTCACCGCCTTGAACGCACAACGTAGAAGAGAGAAAAAGAATTGCCTAGAAACACAAAAGCTGGCTAATTAGAAGTATATTCCAATTCGTTAATTCACTCCAATCTTATTTCCTATTTTCTCTCTCCAAGATTCCTATTCCACAACCAATTAGTTGCTTTATGTGTTGGACTTTCCATTTTTTGTGTGTGTGGGGCCCACACCAAAACCAACAATCTCCCCCTCCAACACATGGGGAGATCTCAATCATATTTGATGCTCAATAACAACTCAGCCCCACCAACTTGGTGCAGGACTGATGCTTCTCACGAGTCACCACCTTCGTCAACATATCAGATGGATTCTTATCAGTGTGAATCTTCTTCAGACTCATCTCATGATCATTCACAACTTCTCGAATCCAATGGTATCGGATATCAATGTGCTTAGTGTGGCAATGATAAGTAGCGTTCTTGCTCAAATCTAGAGCACTCTGACTATCACGGTTCACTGCATACCCATCTTCTTGCTTCAACCCCAACTCTTGAAGGAATCTCTTCAACCAAAGCATTTCTTTGCTTGCTTCAGTTATAGCAATATATTCTGCCTCTGTCGTGGACAAATCAACACATTTTTGCAATTTTGACTGCCAAGATACAGCTCCCCCTGCAAAAGTGAACACATACCCTGAAGTAGATTTTCTGCCATCAAGGTCACCTGCCATATCCGAATCTGTATATCCCTCCAAAGTAGGTTTCGAGCCCCCAAAACATAAAGACATCGTCGAAGTACCTCTCAAATATCTCAAAATCCATTTCACTGCTTCCCAATGAACTTTTCCAGGATTTGAGAGAAATCTGCTAACCACACCAACTGCGTGAGCAATATCTGGTCAGGTGCAAACCATCGCATACATCAAACTCCCAACTGCAGAGGAGTAAGGAATATCTGACACCTCCGCTATATCTATATAAGTAGAGGGACATGATTTCTTGCTAAGTGTGAAGTGATTAGCAAGAGGTGTGCTAACTGGCTTAGCATTCTTCATATTGAATCTGCTCAAGACCGCTCAACATATTTTTCCTGTGATACCCATAACGTTTTGGATCTTCTGTCACGAATAATCTGCATGCCAATAATCTATTTTGTCGGCCCCAGGTCTTTCATATCAAGAGAACTAGATAATTCTTTCTTCAAGTTTCCAATCAAGGAAACATCATGCCCCACTATCAACATACCATCAACATAGAGCAACAAGATCACAAGCTTCCCATCTGAAAATTTCTTGAAGTAGACACAATGATCTGCATCTGTTCTAGTGTACTCTTTACCCATCATGAAAGAGTCGAATTTCTTACACCACTGCCTTGGAGCTTGTTTCAGTCCATACAAGCTCTTCTTCAACTTGCAAACCAAATGTGTTTTTTCTGTTACTTCAAATCCTTCAGGTTGATCCATATAAATCTCTTCCTCCAAATCACCATGGAGGAATGCAGTCTTCACATCTAATTGCTCAAGCTCAAGATCCAAGCTAGCAGTCAGACCCAAAATCACTCGAATAGAACTCATCTTCACAACAGGGGAAAAAATCTCATCAAAGTCAATTCCTTTCTTCTGATTGAACCCCTTCACTACCAAACGAGCTTTATGTTTTACTAGCTTGTCTCCATCTTTCTTCAACTTGTACACCCATTTATTCTTCAAAGGTTTTCTACCTTTTGGAAGTTCCACCACTCATAAGTATTGTTCTTCTTCAAAGAACTCATCTCTCCCCGCATTGCTTTCATCCATTGAGCTTTGTCTTTGTGAATCTGAACTCCCCTGGAAGCTCTCTCGGCTCCCCCTCTTACGTAATTGTAACATAATTAGAATCGGGGTACCTAGTAGAAGGAAGCAATCCTCTCTCGGACCTTCTAAGTGAAGGTTCAACTAAAATTTGTTGGTGGAGGAGTTTGCTCCCCCCGCTCAAGATCATCAATCGGTTGTGGCACATCAACCCCATGTTCTTCAAATGAGTCTCCCTCATGTGTGGCATCAGTAATGGAAGAAGACTACAATCCAGAAACTTCATCATCATCAACTATGATTTTCTTTGATGTCTTCAAATCTGCTTTGGACGTCTCATATTCATGAAAGGCCACATCCCTGGACCTGACAATCTTTTTCTTCTCTGGATCCCATAACCTATAACCAAACTCTGCATCTCCAAATTCCAAGAGGATACACGGAACAGTTCTATCATCAAGTTTCTGTCTCCGCTCCTTAGGCACATGCATAAATGCCTTGCATCCAAACACCTTCAAGTGAGAGTAAGTAACATCTTTCCCAGACCAAACTCTCTCTGGAACATCAAACTCCAATGGTGTTGAAGGAGAGCGATTCATCAAGTAGCAAGCAGGACTGAGAGCCTCACCCCAAAACGACTTGGGCAACTTAGCCATTTTTTAACATACATCGACTTTATCAAGGATGGTTTGTTTTGTTCTTTCAAAGAACACCATTATGTTGAAGAGTACCGGAACAGTCTTCTCATGTCTGATTCCATGTTCTGAGCAATAATTCTCGAACTCCTTTGAAGTGTATTCTCCCCCGTTATCACTACGAAGACACTTCAAAGATACGCCTTTTTCTCGTTCCACCAACATATGAAACTTCTTGAGGTACTCAAGAACCCGACATTTTGTTCTCAACACAAACACCCAAACCTTAGTGAAGCATCATCAATAAAATTAACAAAGTATCGCCACCTCCCATAGTTTCCACATCGATGGGACCACAAACATCAGAGTATACTAACTCAAGTAAATTTCTTTTTCTTTCAGATGATGAAGAAAAAGAAACTCTATGTTGCTTACCGAATAAGCAATCATCACAAGGGTTCAAATATTTACCTTTGACAAAGGGAATGTGAGACTTCTTTGCCAACACCTGCAACCCTTTCTCACTCAAGTGACCTAGCCGCCTATGCCACGGATCTAGTGAAGAATCATCTTCAATTGCGTTCAGGTCACCTCTGACGGTCTTCAATTGAGTCTTGTAAAATGTATAGCTCAATTTTCCTCTAGCAACAACAATTGAGCCTTTGGTGAGTTTCCACTCCTTGCCCCAAAGATGTTGTAGTAACCATCTAGGTCCAAAGCATGAGTAGAAAACAAATTCGGACGCAGATCCGGAACATGTCGCGCATATTTCAGAATTACCGTGCAACCCATATTTATCCGCACAAAGACATCTCCAATGCCAACTATATCTACAAAACTGTTGTTCCCCATTTTTGCCTTGCCAAAATTCCCTGCTCGATAAACAGAGAAGAAATCCTTCCTCGGAGTAACTTGGAAGGATGCTGCGGAATCAACAACCCATTCACTATCTGTATTAGTGACATGACCTTGATCCTCAACTAAAGAAAGCACAACCAAGTCTTCGATTGCATCTGATATAGCAGCCGTGGTATTCTGATCATTCGCTTTATTTTGATTTTTCTCATCATTCTGTTCTCTTTTCCACACTCTACGATTTTTCTTTATGTGTCCTTCCTTGCCACAATGATAACAAGAGAATTTTCCTTTTCCTTGAGACTTGCCTCTAGATTTACTCCGCCCCCTCGGACCTCTAGACTGACTTCTGCCTCTATGTTCTGCAGTAGTAACAAGAGCTTGTGAAGTTTCAATGCCTTTATCCTTTCTCCTAGTCTCCTCGTCAAAGAGACTATCCCGCACTATGGATGAAGATAAGACACCGCCTGGAGCGGAATTACTTAGAGACACCACCAAGGTTTCCCAGCTTTCTGGCAACGAGCTCAAGAGTAAAAGTGCTTGTAACTCATCCTCAAGCACAATCTTCATAGCACTTAATTGATTGATCAATGCTTCTAAATCATTCAAGTGCTCTATCATCGACCGCCCATCTTTGTACTTCATATTAACAAGCCTTCTAATTAGAGAAGCCTTGTTCTGAGCCCCCTTCCTCTCATACATATTCTGCAATTTTCTCCACAACTCTTGTGCATCAACCTCTTTGCTGACATGGTGATAAATACCGAGATCGATCCACTTTCGAATAGTCCCAGCAGTTTTTCGGTGCGACTTCCTCCAATTAACATCAGATATTTTCTTTGGCTTGTTTTGTCCAAATTCAATTGGATCAAATAAATCCTTGCAATAAAGACGATCTTCCATCATCGGTTGCCAAATTGAATAATTCGTAGCCGTCAACTTGACTTGCTTGATTTATCATTATCATCCACCATCTTGATTCCCACAAAGATTCCCGGAACACTAACTAACCGCGGCTCTGATACCACTTGTTGGGGTTACTCAACAAGAAAGTAACCCCTTCAACTTGAGAAACAGATGAATAAAATTCACTAAGCCACGCGAACAATGCACCAAATCAATCACACCACAAAGAACACAAGATTTAACGTGGAAAACCCTCAAAATCAGAGGAAAAAAACCACGGGCTAAACTCCGAATAAATCTACTATATGAATAAATAGTACAAGAATCTCAATTGAAGAAAATACAATATAACTCCTTCAAAGAACTTGAATGGTCACACCAAAATCTTGAAGAACTCCACCCTCAAATTGTACCATTTCTTGATCACTAAGAAACCACCAAAGACTTCGTCGCGAGTCTTCAGATTCAAGATCTTGATGTATCTTCAATGTAGAGAAAATTGTTGTTGCATTCACCGCCTTGAACGCATAACGTAGAAGAGAGAAAAAGAATTGCCAAGAAACACAAAAGCTGGCTAATTAGAAGTATATTCCAATTCGTTAATTCACTCCAATCTTCTTTCCTATTTTCTCTCTCCAAGATTCCTATTCCACAACCAATTAGTTGCTTTATGTGTTGGACTTTCCTTTTTTGTGTGTGTGGGGCCCACACAAAAACCAACAATTTCTTCGTCCAAACCACAGAACCGAACGGGATGAAGGAGGGAGGGAAGTAATGTAGGGAGCAGTGGAAGGATTTTGTAAAGGTGTGTTGACAGCTAAGGATGGGATAAAACAATGTTTGACACCATCTCGTTCACCAGACTATAGAGCGGAGCCACATACAAGGTTGCTTAGGCTATATCCCAGGGCACCTTGATGTGAACCCCGTGAAAAAAGAAAAAAAATTTGAAAATATGTAGGCTATCCCACTCGTCAAACACTACATTAAAAAATATTTTTATAACATCTAAATATATTCTTATATTCTACGTTTTTAAAACTTATTTAATATGTAATCAATGTCCAACAGGACTATCTATAACTAAGAAATTAATTTGTAATGATTTATAATTTAGTGAAGTTTTTTGTTTTATAATATTTGGTCGATTATTAATAATTATTTTTTCATTAATAATATTAATTTATATATTAATTTAAAATTTAATAAGTTTTAATAACATATTATATAACACCAAGATAAAGTATTGTAAATTTATTTATTTTTTTGTAATGAAAGTAATGCTTAAATTACCACAGCTTAGGGATAAGTAGAAGCCGTCGTGCCGGAGGAGGCGGGTGGCCATTCCCGCTGTCAAGACGGTGGTTGCCATCATTGTCGGCACATCGATGAAGGAGGCCGAGGTCGTGGCTGTTGGGGACTTCTTCGTCCAAACCACATAAGCGGAAGGTGTTGCTGCTGCCTAGGCGGTGAAGTCGACCGTTCCCATTGAGGATACTTCCGCTGTTTCGGCTTTGGAAGTTGTCGGAGCGGGATGAAGGAGATAGGGAAGTAATGTAGGGAGCAGTAGAAGGATTTTGTAAAGGAGTGTTGAAAGCTGGGGATGGGATAAAACAATGCTTGACACCATCTCGTTCGCCGGACTATAGGGCGTAGCCACATACAAAGTTGCTTAGGCAATAGAGAGGGCACCTTGGTGTGAACCACGATAAATAAAAAAAGAAAAAAAAAATTGAAAATATGTAAGCTATCCCACTCGTCAAGCACTACATCAAAAAATATTTTTATAACATCTAATTATATTCTTATATTCTACTTTTTTAAAACTTATTTAATATGTAATCAATCTCCAACAAGACTATCTATAACTAAGAAATTAATGCGTAATGATTTATATTTTAGTGAAGTTTTTTGTTTTATAATATTTAGTCAACTATTAATAATTACTTTTTTCATTAATAATATTAAGTTATATATTAATTTAAAATTTAATAAGTTTTAATAACGTATTATATAACACCAAGATCAAGTGTTGTAAATTTTTTTTTTAAGAAAGTAATGCTTAAACTATAATTGGTATAGCTTAGGGGTGCTTGAAATGCTAGCTCCGCCACTACTTTCGTCACCACTTTCGATTGTGTTTCTCCAATGGAGACTTGGAGTCAAATGCTTCAACAAATTGCTATGTGATCCGGAGGCGGAAGTGGTTGTAGATTTGCTTGTGATAGAGCGAATGCATGTTTCGCCATTAGTGTTGAGGGTTTAGCGATATTGGCTCGATGGAGAGATGGCTTGGGAGGCGGTTTTGAGAGGTTTAGAGAGACTGAGAGAGAGGAGGCGGTTTGGAGAGGAAATGAGAGCATGCAAAGGGGCGCAACGTATATATGCATACTTAAATCTATTATTACCATTCAGCATGCATGATATATATGTATAATGCTTGCTTAAACGAATGATGATGATGAAAGTAACGTGATGGACAACTAAATACTTCCAAGATCCAGAACCCAGACCACTTTTGTAGACGTGCAATTTCTCACAATGAGTATTCCACTTGCTTATATATATATGTACTAGTTTCAGAATGTGCTACGAATGATTGACCCGCTTGCATCGCTAGCGGGAATTAATTTTTAAGAATTTATTAATAAAATTTAAAATTGTAATTAAAATTTAAAAATTAGAAATACAAGCAACTTTTTTAGTTCACCAATATTCTTTAATTTAATTGAAACGTTTGAACAGAAAATTCGTCGTTTGGATTTTTTCTTACGATTATATCCTTATTTTTACGGTATTAATAAATTAATGCCCTCGTAAATTAGGGGAAACAAAATACGCAAATACTTAAACAAACCCCGCGAATATTAGTACCCGCGAGCATTTTAAGCTCTTCTAGGCTAGACCAACAGTTATATAATACGTTATTAAAACTTATTGAGTTTAAAATTAACATATAACTTAATATTGTTAAGAAAAAAAATAGTGATTAATAATTAACTAAATATTATAAAACGAAGAATTTCACTAAAATTAAAAATCATTACACATTAATTTCTTAATTATAGATAATCTTGTTAGATATTTATTACGTTTTAAATAAGTTTAGAGTATAAAAATATTTTTAGATGTTATAAAAATATTTTTTAATGTAGTGTTCGAGTGGTGGGGTATTCTACATATTTTTAATTTTTTTTTTTACTAATCTACTATTTTTTTAAGTTATAGAGAGACTTTTCTAGAAATGAAGAATATTCACAATAACATTGCTTCTCAATTATGGATGATGCGTTAGGTATATGTATAGTTATCAAAGTCGTTTATTGTATTTTATTTATATGTGTTTATTTTTTGTGAATTCTTATAAATTAATATAAAGTTATTTTCATGAAAGCATTTATGGACACACATAATATGGTTTCTAAATAATATAAATTATTTTATGGTTTTAATTTGTATTTTGTAAATAAAATACATAGTTATTTATAACAATTAATTATATGATTATATAATTAATATACTTAATTGTGTCATATGTCCTTTATTGTCATTTTGCATTTATCAGCTAATCAATCAGCTATCATTCCAAACAATTTTTAGTTGATCAGCTAGATTATCAGCTTTCCACTACCAACTAGTAGATTATCAGCCATCAGCTAAATTATCATCTATCAGCTAGTTTATCAGCTATTAGTTAGATTATCATCTAGCCTTGCCAAACAGAGCCAAGATGTGAATGAAAAAACAAGCTAGTCATGCTAAGCTATTATTTCCTAAAAAAAAGGAAACAAGGAAAAAAAAAAACACAAGTGGTTTGACCCATTAATTTATGAACACTTGCTTGTGGAGATTATGTAAAATTTCATTTCCACGGGCTAAATTGTAATTAGTGAGTTTTAGTTTAAAAGTAAAACTTCTTCCTACAATCTCGCAGAGTTCTATTGGGACTGCGATCTTTTCGTTTGTCTGACAATATAAGCAAAAAATAAATTAGAACAAAATGACCATAAAAATAAATAAGATATAGATTATATAGAATATTGCATTTGCATTCAATTAGTTTTGTATTCTAAATTAGAAAAAGATGTACCGAAGATGCCTCATTCAAGATTCTTTCGCCATTGTCTTTACCAATAATATTTTTCACTATGCTATCGAATAGAAGAAAAGTTGTGGACCCTAAATTGTCTTCGAAGCGCACATGAACTTTGAATCTAAAAACAAATCCAATTGTCATGAATTAGATTTTTGACAAGATATTGTTGGGGCATGTGCCCTAGGTCAATCCATTAATTGTCTTTATGAATATTTTTAGTTAATAAAATAGAGGATTTCATTTGTTGTTTATTATAATTAATTTGCATGTTTACATTATAATAAGATCTATGGGTATTTACAGAAATATCATAAATGTCCATAGTCGATTATTATACTGGGAACTATAATGAATTAAGACTAGTGTGAGTCTTGATTGATGATCATATGATGATTATACGTATAGGGATACGAATCAAGATCACGAGTACTTGTTATGGAACAAAGTACTGGACCGACCCCCTATGAGAACATCACATGGATTAAGTCATAGTTGTTTCTCATGATAGGTATATTTTTCAGTCCTCTGACTTGAGATTACCAGAGACTTCAACATTAGGAACATAGTGATTTGACACTATCAAAAGTTTTCTTTAACTGGACGATTGTAAAGGTTGTGATTAATTGGTTACTGTGTGAGCAATGTGATGAAGTCGTGTAATCGAGATAGAATTTGTCCCTCTCATATAAAGAGAGATATCCAGTGGATCCCTCGATGTGTTAGACTGTTAAAAGACCTAGTCTAAGTGAATTGATATTGATCAAGGTATCACTTGGATGTTTTCAGTCTACCTAGAGATCGAGACTAGTACGATTGAACATGTTGGATGACAATTCCATGCCTTATGTTTGATCAAAAGGATATCGTGTGACAAAAGGATGTTATATACACTATTGATTAGGTTGTATCGATATGATATTCGTACGACTTAGGTAGTCATAATGTCTTGCTAGAGGCCGCTTATGACTTGTATACCAAAATGTGTTTTCGTACACTGCCAACGTTGTATGAGCCTATTAGGTTGCACACCAAGAATGGTTTTGCGAGATTTTAAGATGGTTCAAAAAAATGAATTTTATATGATAAAATTCATGACAGAAACGTCCTTGTGGTGTATTACACTTATACTTCTTTAAGTAGGGTATATGTGTAATTTACTTAACCGTCTATATACAAGGGTTCTATAAATAGACTCTTTAAGTTAGAATACACGTATGAAAGAATAAAAAGGCCGAAACTCTATTTTCGTTTTAGAAACGACTTAGGGTTTTTTGTATGCTTTGGGTCGTTTTGGAGAGAAACAAAAGGTTTGGTATTCTCTCGAAGCTAGCACTTCGAATCTCGGCCGCCATTCGTGTGTGGACTACTGATAGAGGGCGTTCGTCGTTGGCAGCGCCTTAGAGATCGATCAACCTTCAGAAAGGTATATTGCGACTGAGGTATGATTAAGTTTTCATGGTTTAAACGCTTTTAATGGAATTAGATTCGGATCCTGTTGGGGTTTTTGTCAAAACTGTTTTGTAATCTCCGCTACGTATGAACCCCAAAACCCTACAGATATATGTATATACAATACAACAACAAAGAATCTTAGAAAATTGAAAATTAATAATAAATAGTTTTAAGATATGGCTAATAAGACTCAAAGATGCATGTTAAAATGATATATGTAATTTATAAAAGTGACATACATTTGTATAATATAATTTTAACGTACCTCCGATATGGCGTTGTAACAAATTCTTTGCACCTTTCGCAATAATATTGTGTTCCCGATTTTTCTAACTTGACGTAATGTGAATAGTAAGTATTGTAATGTCAAGAACCACTTGAATTTATTGACATGATTTTCACTTCGCAAACAATGTGCAATTCATGTGTAAAAAATTAACAATTAGTTTTATATCGTGAAGAAGTCATATAATATTATTTTGTATATAATAATGTCTTACCATAGCTTTCGATCTTTGGCGCTTCACTTCCTCTACAGTCATAGTTTATGCCTTCATATTAAAATTTCATTTTCTCCTCGAATGAACAAAACCTCTTTACTCAGTGGTTCTCTGCAATTGAAAAAAATAAGGAAAAGAATATGTCATGGAATGTAATTTACGCATTACATATGAAAGAATGCATATGTTTAAAGAAAATTTTATACCCTTTCATGAATGATGCGATTTCTTCAATATCTGGACTTGTGTAAATCTTTGTTGCACTTATTGATGAAAGTGTTGGTTCACCTGTTGATAAAAAGTTAAATATTTGCGTGGATTGAAAAGTATAAATAAATTCAGCATTAATGTTACAACGTATGTAGAAATGAAACAACCTTGTACATGTATTTTAATAAATAAACTTGCATCAATTATCTTTATAAGTCTTCACATTATTTGAGGTAATTATAATCATCATTGAGTCTGATGATTTCCAATTGATAAACTCACTGCTTGTTTCAATCGCTTTTTGGACCCAAAAAGTTGCGTTCACTTGCTTATTTCTTTAGATGAAACGTAAGATTATATTGCAAAACACAATGAATCATTTTTTTATAAAAATTAATTTCGACTAAAAAATATACATACCTGTTGATTGAATACGTAAAACAAGTTTTTTGACCGTTTTTTGTTTTCCTTTAACTTCCTGATCTACAAGTTCGCCTATTCGAACTAGACGTCCTAGTACATCTGTAAAGAACAAAATAATTAGTAATATTGAAAGTTATATAAAAAGTGGAATTTATGTATTTTTGCTAATGATTGATTTTTTTTTCTTGCCTGGTGATTGAATGAAACTGTCTTGCCGTTTTGTCAATTCTTCGAATTAAACTATTTCAAATTTATGGTTTCGAATTTGCACGCTGCTCGTGTGTTCTTGTATAGAGGTATCGCCTGTTAAGTGTATCACGTAGTCGTGACTTACAACCTTATGCTGTTTTTTTCTTTCCACTTTGACGTTTGAAATGTTATAGACCTTTCTTTCTTTGAGGTACTTAAAATCAAAAGCCAAATAGATGGGTATGGTTGCATGTATATGGTCGTCCTACAAAAAAATTATGTTATATGATTGTTAATGCAAGACATAGTTTACAATAAATAATCAAATTTAAAAGAATCTAAAATTGAACTCACATGCTCATCGAGCAAAATGATATCCATTGATATGAGCGCATCTATTTTTAGATTCGTCGAATACCACTTCCTTGTTATTTTCGTTATTACCTCAAGTGTATGTTCTGTTGTGCATATATATCTTATTGGAGTAAATGATGTTGACATTATCAAGAATCTTTATTAACTAAGTAAAAGGATTTATCAAAAAAAGTGAAAGGAAAAAAATGTTAGCTAGAATTAAGGAGATGTTATTAGTAATACAAAACAAATTAATATACACTCTAATCGTTCATCATATACACTCCAATCCTTCGATTAATGATCAATTAGCTTCATCATATATGAAAACATGTTTGTTGCAAGTCCAAATTTGACTCTAAATACTTGTCGTAATGAACCAAAAGACTAATTAGAACTAATCTCGACTCTCAAATTATTACGGGAAGTAAAAGTTCTTAGGATGAATCATTTTAGAATTTAAGCTAAATGAAAAGAAGTTCGACAGATGTGATATGAAGTCATACTAATTTAACATGTAATTTCACATGCACTTATTGAGAGTCCCTTAAATGTACATTGATTTTCATCAACAACATAAGGGGATTTATGGAAGCAAAACATGTAAGAATCAAAAACTCTCAAAAATTTTAAGAAATTTACTTAATCATCAAGCAACCACTTGTACAGTCATAACTAAGAGACCTTCTAAAGAAAGCAAGCAACCACTATATATTCCATACTCAACCAAACTAAGGAATAGTTAACTTAATCATCAAAGTAAAGCAATGTGATGCAGTTATACAAGCAATTGCTATAGAATCTTGCATGTTTGCCATGAACAATCAATTGATTAGAAGGGATTTGAATGGTTTGAAAATTTCACCATCAATTGCACTTAATCGAGCACAATGGAAAAGTTTGATCCATGTAGCATACCCCAGTTAATTTGGGACTGAGGCTATGTTGTTGTTGTTGTTGTTGTTGTTGTTGTTGTTGTTGTTGTTGTTGTTGTTGTTGTTGTTGTTGTTGTGTTTTTCTTACCGGAAAAATGAGTGATTTTGCTTATTTGTCGACACAACTTGTTGAACGGTACAATCTCAAACTTGTTATCTCTAAATTGTATGTTGCCTGAATATTCATCAACGGATTTACTCAATGTAAATATGACGACCCCTTTCTAATCTAGGGCACCGCTTGGCCTAATCCCGTAATTAAGCCCTAATCATACCTATGCAGGACTTAACTACATATTAGTTAGCCTTTACAATCTAAACACTTGTTTTCTCGTGTTCAGGATAAGTAATACATTAGTCCTACCAGTTTATAAAATGGTAAATTATGCGGAAGCCATTTATAAAATCATAAGTGTAGAAAACCAGGAAATGACATCATATATATATAGTCCTCAAAATGCATTGAAACATCAAACTAGTCTAACTCAAGTCGGGGAACTAACGCTCAACCCAATATACAACCCCAAATAGTATCTTAAAGACGTATATAACATATACAATCAAAATATCAAAAGAAGACCTACAATCGATGTAGTGACGCGTCGCGGGCTCAAGTATAATTATCGATCTTCTCTTTACCCGGCTTGCTGGTAGATGGCTCTGCATCCACCGTCATAAAATTGACGGTGAGTACAAGAATAAAATAGTAATCCCCGATGACAAGTTTAATTTGCATTTTCAAATACTTAAATCCTATTTAAAAGCATATAAATGGGAAAACTAGAAAATAAACCATATGCGAGTAAATACCAGAGTTAAACAAGTCATACTGACACTAGACTAAGTAGTGGTGATTAAGGTCCGGTCGGCAGTGAAACGTGTCACTCCGACTCAATAATCATATGGCACAAGGGACTCTAACCCAAGTGTTACCAGGGACTCTAACCCCGGTGTGTATACCACCTCAGGGACTCCAACCCCGAGTGTCATACAGTGTCAAGTAACATACGCGACATCCCCAAAGACTCTAACCCCGTGATTCGCGTACACCTCGATCGAGTACGGGACCTAAATGCGAAAACTACTTTTTAAATTTCAAGAAATACCAAGTATGGATTGTCAAGCCATAGGCACATCTACACACCTAAACAAATAAGGAATACAAGACCTCTTAAACATTTATAAGATATTCACTAGCCTAATAGCATGCTATTTATCATTCAATTCACATTTAAAACAACAAGAATAGACATAGCATGGGATATAATCAATGAATCAATTCAAATGAATGGATATCATGCAAACTAGACTCATTAAGTGAGCATAGACACAAATACACATGATATAAGAATACAAAGACAAAATAGTCAAAAGGACTATGCAAGGACAACAATTAATAGAAATGAAATGTCAAGTAAAGTTGTCATTGGGTATACTCACCACAATAAAGTAAAGTCCTAGCTTTACTGTCCCTCCGATATTCCAACTCTTATATTCGCTCTCCCGTATCCATTTCCTAAGTTCCGGAATTTGGTGTCTCATTAGTTCAACTATAGTGGGTTTAAGCTCAATTTATGGTATTTATCTTTGTATTCAAATTGGTTCAATAGACTTTGTTTTATCGAAATATAATTTCCCAGGTTTTTTCCAATTTTTTCGGAATCTTTCCAAATTTTCTTTCATTTTTCTTTTTTTTTTTTTTTTTTAATTTTTTTTTAATTCTGTTTGGGTCGGGTCGGGTCGACCCAAATGGGTCGGACCCGATCCGGCCCGGCCCAGTAAGGGGGTGCACGCGCGCGCATGTGCACTTTCTTTCTCCCGATCGACTGGTTCGATCGGGAGCAAGAACAATTTTTTTTTTCTTTTTGGCGATGGGTTGGGGTTGCTCTCCACCCCAACCCGGTGGAATCGATAGCAGGGGAGACACCCCTGCCATCTCCACCTCGGCCCAGTTCGACCATCGGGTTCGGCCTCCATGGCCGAACCCCACTCTCGGCCACCCCACTGCCAACCACCGAACCTACGACAACAACAACAACAACAAGGACTCACCGTGATTGTGATCTCTTCTCTCCTTCTCGGCGCGTCCCTTCTCCTCCTCCTCTCCTTTTCTTCTTCTTCTCTCTCTCTCGGCTCTCCTTATTCGTTTATGCATGTGTTTGCATGTGAGTGTGTGTGAATGGCGCGTGTGTGTGCGATGTATAGGTGTAGGTGGTGTGGTGGACACGCGGTGATTAAATTGGACAAGTGTTGTTGTGTTTGTACAAGTGACACCTAACTGTGACACAATTAAAACACTTGCCTGCGTTTTCAGGAGTTTCGACACCCGATTTCGCGTCCGAACCGTGACATTCGCGTACCGCCGCGTCGCTAGTCACCCAATATCTATTCCATATTATTTACTTGACAAACATGCCTTTAATTTGATTTACAATAACAAACACAACCATAGGCTTATAAGTAATTCCTTATTTCATATTAGTATTAAATAAGACTTACCGAAATGCTAACTACCCGGTTCCTCGGCTCGCACGCTACTCGAGGCGTGTCCCCGCTCTCTTCTCGACGCCTACAACTGTACAAATCAACTTAGTAAGTCTACACAATACATAACACTAGGCACACATCAATACAAAAATACGATATACCTCGGCCACGTGCCTCGGTCGGTGCGCGTATCACAGTGTAGGTCCCACGTCAAAGGTCGGTGATCATGTTTAATGAATTAAAACGGGGTTAGAGATTTGAGCCGTGATAGTAAAATTGATGAAAAAGATCATGGCTTACTACTTTGAAGTCCTTTTTTTACTTTATATATATATATATATATATATATATATATATATATATATCATATATATAAAGGCACGAATCACAAATTTTTGAGTCGTAATCAAATTTACTTTTTGTCCCTCTCCCACATAATTTTTTCTCGTGCGTCCCTTCCTTTTTTCTCACGTCGTGCGTCCCTTATCTTTTCGTGATATCTACTGATATCTACTCCTTCCTTTTCTCTCACGTCTCTCTCTCATGTAACAACACATCCATGATTTCTACTCCTTCTTCCAATTCTCTCACGTTACAACAACAACAATGCAACAACAACAACAACGCGGGATCTTCTTCAGATCTCCGACTCTCCACTTATAAGATCCACCACCACTCTCCGATCGAGCTCGAGATCGAACCCCGCCCACATCGAGGTCTCCGCTCCTACAAGTCCCGTCCAGATCTATAGGTACCGAACCAAAACGAGTTCTTCATTCAATCTCATGAGGTTTCGTTTCGCTTTCACAGGTTTGTGCGATTCGCGATTCGCGATGGTCATGGACTGGATCCGACTCCGCAGAGGTATCTTCCTCGTGATTCTCGTCGCGGTCGCGTTCTCGGCCTCGGTGTCTGCTCAGGTAGGAAGATCTCGACATTGTGTTAGGTTTTGATCTGATCCGTGTTGTTAGGTTTTGATTGTGTTGAAGTTTTGATTCATATCAGGTACTTGAACGGGAGAGTGAGAGGAAGAGCGAGGCGTTGAAGAGAGTCGCGAAAGACCTCGGTCGGTGAAGTAAAGTGAGGATTTTGGTTTTTATTGAGAGAGACTATGGTTTGTGTTAGTTGAGAGTGTTGATTTTGTGTTTTTGTTGTGCAGATTGAATTGGAGTCTCTGGAGCATGGTAAATGGGGTGATAAAAATGATCAGAAGTTGGTTATAAGGGATGCGGCGGGCGGGGAAATTCCGGCCTCGAGTGGTCTTGGGATTTTTTATGCTTTCTTTGCCAGTTTGTCAATGATCTTGGTTAGCGAGGTTTGTGCATTTGCCCTATTAGTATTTCACGTCGCTACGATGATTGCAATTTATGTTGATTAGAATGTATTGCAACTTGCGACATTGTCGCATTGCATTGTTAGCTTGCGCGTCAAGTTAATATGTATTCAAAATTACATCTTGATGTGTAACACCGTACGCATGATCGGTTCTGCGTTTACGTAGTCCTCTTTAATGTGTGGTGGATTAGCCGGTAATTTGAAGGCGCACGATTCTGTCGCGCGTATGGAAATATATGTTTGAACGTCTGGTGAAAGGATTCTATGCTCGATTCACATGGAACTTCAATACTTAAAGTTTTAAATTGTTTAGGGGAAGTCCGTTCTGGTCATTGTAGTATGAAATTCATTATTCATCCCGTTAAGTTTGTGTTGAGTTTCTTTTTTTTTTTGGATTGGATGTCGGTTTTCTAGGCATTGGGTGATGGTAAATGTGAGCCAATTCAAGGTGCATATGGATTATCAGCAAATATATGCTAAAATTTATACAGAATATGGCACTGGTAGAATTTTTTTAAGTTAGTATACTTTGTTTTGCACACTATCTCAAAAGTCAAAAAAGTGCTTTATACATTTTTTTAAAGGTAGTTTATATTTTAAAAATGAACAAATCTGAAGCTACATTTGTTAATGCTATTACTTCTACCACTTTTTCCATATTTTCTCGCTTGATATGATGCATGTTTGGTACTTTTCTAACTTTTGCTAGATTGGAGATGAAACCTTTATAATTGCCGCACTTATGGCTATGCGCCATCCTAAATCAATTGTGTTATCTGGGGCTCTTGCTGCATTGATTGTCATGACAGTAAGCTCTTCCCGTCTCAATTCATCATATTGGTTTGAGCTATTTATTTTTAGACTGCTTTCTGCTGTGTTGGTTTTCACTTTGATGTTAAGCTACCAGCCCACTGTGATATATGGTTCCATCATGCACATGAGGATTATGAGTTCACATCCTAATTTACAAAATTTAATTTTGAATTTGCTTATGTTTTCTTGTTCATTTTGTGAATTAGGTACTGTCCACTGGACTTGGTAGGATCGTGCCAAATTTAATATCAAGGAAACATACAAATAGTGCTGCTACAGGTATTTGTGTAGTTCATTACTTGTTTATAGGACATGTGGGTATGCCTTTAGTGACCAATCGATCATGGTTTCTTAGGTAAGTTTCTAATTAATTTTACATATGTTAATCTCGGTGTTAATCTCGATGTTAGATTGTTGTTGTTGTTGATTAAATTTGTTAGAGTTAGATTGTTTGAATCATTGAGTAGTTGTGATTGCAATAGTGAGGATTTTCTTAGGTAAGTTTGTTTGATAATTGATTGAATTTTTACAACACAGAGGATTGTGGTGGTGGGTATGCCTTTAGTGACCGATCGATCATGATTTCTTAGGTAAGTTTCTAATTAATTTTACATATGTTAATCTCGATGTTAGGTTGTTGTTGTTGATTAAATTTGTTAGTGTTAGATTGTTTGAATCATTGAGTAGTTGTGATTGCGATAGTATAACTGCGAAAATGTCGAAGGCGTGTGATACAGATACGTGCAAGATAGCGAGAGGACTGAGATGAGCCATATTTGTTAATCGACCAATCACGAATTAATTCTGGACTGAGATGAGCCATAAATTCTTAGAAATTAAATTTTAATTACATGTTAATTGAAGATACATGCTTTAAGATCTTGAATACTAGGTATTTGTTGAAATGCCAAAATAATCTCCATCTTCTTCCTTTATATAAGAAATATATAGATGTTTGAATAATTGGATTAAATGAACCCCGTGTGATTATTATTTTGGAGTATTTTGGCCTTTGTGATGCTTTTTCTTTTCTGGGATGTTTGGAATTAAAAGTTGAGGAGTAAATATTACAATCTTCAATAAGAACAGAGGTGCACAATTAATAGAAATCAAATATGTTACAAAAGAGTGGGTGAAAATATGTTCATATAAAGTAGGGAGTTGGATGTTTCGATGCTACCTGTGGTTTGCAAGATGTCAAGCATGAATAATGCAATGTAGCAAATGCATTTATCTTGTGCCACTCTTATCTATCCTTAAAAATCTTGAAGGATGTTATCATTCTTTAAATCTTCCATTTTCACATTTTTTTAATGCGAGTCTATAAATATGTGTCATTAATATTTGTGATTAATAAGTTTGAGATTAATATTTGTGATTAATAAGTTTGAGATTAATATTTGTAATATAATTGAGATTAGGAATTGCGTTTTCCCCTTTTTTTGATGAATTTAGTTTGGATTTTTGTGCATTGACTTGGATTTGTTGTTGATCTCGAAGTTAGGTTGTTGTTGTTTTGATGTTAGAATCTCAATTTCTCCTAGGTTCTAATGTTGATTTCGTGCTCGATTCATGGATCGATGCGTTTTCGCCTTTTTTTATTAATTTTGTTTGGATTTTTGTGCATTGACTTGGATTTGTAGTTAATCTCGATGTTATTAATGTTGGTTTTTTTTTCTAATTAATTTTACATATGTTAATCTCGATGTTAGGTTGTTGTTGTTGTTGATTAAATTTGTTAGTGTTAGATTGTTTGTCTCATTCATTGAAAATTAAAGGGTTTTTTTTTCTAATTAATTTTACATATGTTAATCTCGATGTTAGGTTGTGGTTGTTGTTGATTAAATTTGTTAGTGTTAGATTGTTTGAATCATTGAGTAGTTGTGATTGCAATAGTAACCGCAAAAATGTCGAAGGCGTGTGATACAAATACGTGCAAGATAGTGAGAGGACTGAGATGAGCCATATTTGTTAATCGACCAATCGATTAAAAGTTTGTGCTAGTGTATAATGTATATAATTATATAATTTTAGTCTCAATTTTTAATATGTTTTACCTTGAAAAAGAATTGTATTAGTGATCGATATCCATATTTGTTAATCGACATTTCCAATCACCTAGCTTATTCATATCCACATGATACAATTTATATCAGTCAAGTGTTTGATGAAGTTTGTTAATGAGTTTAGTGAGAGAGTTGGTTTGAGCAATGTACGCCTATGATTTGATCAATATTAATAGTGAAATCGTGTTTTATGATTGGCAATGTTGCTTCTATTTTTGGGTGAAAATATGTTTAGGTGGCAATCAAATGTGCGACATCTTCTCCAAGTTACTAAGCATCAGTAGTGAAGCTTTCCTGTTAAAGAGTAGATGGGCATGAACAAGTTCCTTATTAGAAGTACTTGAATTTTGGGGTAATCTTTATAAGTAGCGCTAATATCGTGCGTAGTAATAGATGAGCTTTGTAAGAATAGAAGTAGAGCAGGGTGAAAGGAAAATCAATGCCGCAATCGATTTTGTGAAGAAACAAAGCTAAACTTCTTTAAAAACAACACTATTATGATCAACCCCTCTTTCATTTTATGGTTCTTGAACAAAAAAACCGAAACTTAATTGGGCTTTAAGATCTTGAATACTAGGTGTTTGTTGAAATGCCAAAATAATATCCATCTTCTTCCTTTATATAAGAAATATATAGATGTTTGAATAATTGGATTAAATGAACCCCCGTGTGATTATTATTTTGGATCCAATGGTGGGCTTAAATGAATTGTAGATAATGAGCATTATGTTAGAGTTGTAATCTAAATTAGTTGTATGTTTGTGTTTGAGGCAGACTTTGAGTTTGTTTAAGTTTTTTTAATTTGATTCGAAATCAATTTTTTTTAATGCGAGTCTATAAATATGCGTCACATTTGTGATTAACAAGTTCGAGAGATATTTTGATTATTTGTGATTAACAAGTTTGTGATTAATAGATTTGGTTCACATTTGAAATATATAAATGTTTGAATAATTGGATTAAATGAACCCCCGTGTGATTATTATTTTGGATCCAATTGTGGCCTTAGATGAATTGTAGATAATGAGCATTATGTTAGAGTTGTAATCTAAATTAGTTATATGTTTGTGTTTAAAAAGACACAAGAACTTCATTGCTTACTTTCCATCTCCTTTTGAATATTAAATTAACATTATTTATTTTTTTAATTAGTACTCTTATGTTTGTTTCATTGGATTGTAGTTTAACAATCTCATATAAAAATTAATTAAGTATAACCATTTTACCTTGCATTAGCGAGTTACCATGGTTAGAAACTTAAGAGTTATCAACAATAGTGAAGACTTTGTAAGGAAAGCAAAAAATACTAATCGTCATTTTCTCGAAAAAGCTTCTCAGAGGCCAGCTCTTGGAGGCATCATTAATGGCATTGAACCCGAAGTTCTTGTAGAAGTTTTCTTTCCGGAGTTGGTACGGTTTCCATTAGATGGTTTTTTCTGCGGATTTACAGCACTGAATAGAGGCTTTTATGAATTGCTCGAGATCCTTTCATGACCTTTAAACTTATTATCTTGAATGTTGTTTTTTGAGTTTTTTGCTGTTCTTTTTGTGCTGCTTGAACCCTCTCGCCTGGAGAATTGGAAGTTTGAAGTATGTTTGGTTCTTTGTGATGTAATAGTCTGTAGAGTTTTTTGGTGTTTTTCACACTGGAATCCTTTCATTCACAATTTTTCTTTCTTTCGGGTGTGTGATCTACTGGGTTCGTACTTTTCCTCTTTAGCACACACAACATCTGTGTTTTTCTGAATTTGCAGTTCCACTCTTTGAAAACCATCCTTGAAGGATTTGTATAGTGGCTCCTTAAAGTCAGCTCTTTTCATGGTTTTCTATTCATTCAGATTTGTAGTCTCCTTTATTTGATTTTTTTCTTGTCTGTCCACCAAAATTGCAGTGTTAAGTTGTAACTGATGATTGATGTTGCTGGTTGTATAAATTTTGTCGATCGGTCAAAGCATATTCAAAATGAGTATAAGATGCAAATGTTGCTTTGTCCTTCCCGTTTTACTCATACTTTACCACCCGAACTTTCTTTACAACATCAACATAACATCTGTCTCAAATTAATTGGGGCTACATGGATCAAATTCTTTCATTGTGCTTGTTTAAGATCATCCCCTCTTTCTTAAATGCCTATAAATTACAGTAATTGTGATAGTAAGGTATGTCCAGTTGTATTTTCCATGTTAGTCCGAGAGAGCCACTAGGAGGCGGGTTTCAATGTTGCAAGAAATATATATACTCTCTACTTGTTTGCAACATAGCTTTACAAATAACCGACTACCAATTTTTCCCAAAATTTAGCTTGCTTTTCCCTTTTTTTTTTTCTTTTAGTTGGAGGTCAAAGTAATGGTATTTGTGATTACATTTTCCTTCGTATCAACCATAAATGCCTATTTTTCATGTTTGAGCTTATTTTTGTTCACGGGTAAACGTTTAAGAGATCCTTATCTGATACCAACATTCTTTCTGAAGCTGACACTCCTATATCAATTATGAGCATAAAATGAAGAAATTTTCTAACACTATTGTACCAAAAAAATCGCATGGAGACTGCGCTGGTATTTCTGAATCCACACCTTATGTGTCAACCAATGAAAATGGTATATCATACAGTAGATTAGTTTATTGTCTCTATTTCATAACATAATGTATCTCATCATCTAAATATGCTTGCCTTACATTAGAATGAGAGTGCAAAGCCGCTTCTCACATTGTTTTGTTGTAAAAGGAAATGTACTTTTAAATGCATGCATAGAAAGTTTTGCAGGATATACAAAACCCAAAGAGAGAAACAACAAAATAAGAAAAGAATGGAAAGAGATCAACTAAGGCAAGGTCGTTTATGTGGAATATGTGATTAAAGGACTACAGAGTTCCACATGGTACTTGAGAGAAGGCAACACAAACTCTCTTTTAATATTTTTTTTCTTGGTCAGGCTATCTAAACCTTTAATCCCAACTAATTCAATTATTTACATTCATAATTTCAAAGTTAACCTTTCTATCTATAGAGTTTGAGGTAAAGATTGAACTTTATGTACAATTTTACGGAATCTCCACAAGCAAGTGTTCATAAATTAATGGGTCAAACCACTTGTGTTTTTTTCCTTGTTTCCCTTTTTTTGAGGAAGTAATGGCCTAGCATGACTAGCTTGTTTTTTCATTCACGTCTTATCTCAATTACATTAGAGAATATTGATGAGCTAAAAAAGGTGCTTGTATTTGTAATTTTTAAATTTTAATTACAATTTTAACTTTTATTAATAAATTCTTAGAAATTAATTCCCGCGAGTGAAGCGAGCGGGTCAATCGTGCGTAGCACGACATGAAACTAGTATATATATATATATATATATATATATATATATGTATAAAAAAAAAAGTTGTACATTACATCGATAGGCAAAAGTTGAAAGAATTACGCTTGTGGCACTATAAGGTCTGTAACATTTTTTATTTTTTTTTCCTTTTTTTTTAAGGAGACGATAATCTATTAAGTTGAAAATTTTATGTACATTCATTAAAAAAATATATATCTTTAAACAATAGAATGCTTCATTCAACACATTTCCAAATCAAAAGAGATAATTTGCCACGAATGCACCAAACCCGCTGAATCCTCCACAAAGTCTGACAATCGCTTTCCGGTCGCCTCCAACGACTCCATCGATGTCCCCAACCCCGTCAATTTCTCAGGGCACCCCGTCAAGTTTCCTAAATTGCATCTTTGTTAAAAAAATGAGCACCCTACATGATCAAGGCACCCCATTTGTTTCTCGAGGCACCCCGACTATATCGGTCCCATAAGTTCGAGAAACAACATGTAGTCTCGGTTGCACATGTCCGAGACTATTCCTCAAGTTCCGATATCCAATGACCGTAAACGTGTGACTAATTATCCAAACCCACGACACATGACACGTTTAATATACAGGTAACCTGTTTATGACACGTTTAACACGTTTATTAAACAGATCATGTTTAACCTGCTTAACTCGACTCGTTTGTGTACTTGTTTAACACGTTTATTAAACAGATCATGTTTAACATGTTTAACTCGACTTGTTTGTGTACCTGTTTATAAACCTGTTAAACATGCTACTAGTTAATCAAACTGTGAGTAAGGTTGGGGGTTAGGGAAGAAGGTTGGGGGTTCGACGGTCATCTTGGATGGCGAGGCGGAGGTGCCCGCGTCGGTGCCGATCACCATGGATTTCGAGTGGCGCGGGGTAGTGGTGGAGGAGGACCGGGTGGAGAATGAAGACGCTGTCGTCGTCATCGGAGGAAGAAGAGCGATCGAGGCGCGGCCTTAAGCTGCGAGATGGGTGGAGGGCGAGGCGGAGGACGAGCCGCGAACCGCGAGATGGGTGGGGGACCAGGCGGGCGGATCGAACCGTGAGATGGGTGACCGAGGCGGATGACCCAAATTGCCAGCCCTAAGTACAACAGAGTACATATGTATATGGTTTCGGTTGTTTTAGTTCGAGACTCATGCAAAAATGTCGGCTAGATACAACCGAGACCTGATGTAGTGTCTCGGTCATGTCATGTGTGACCGATCACTTCGTGTCCCTGTATAGTTTGAAAAAAGAAAAAAAAATACAAAAAAACCAAGAAAAAAACTTTATATTGTTCTATGTCCGTCTCTCAATCATTTTATTCACCCATTATACATTAACATTGATGCAAACATACCGAATCTAACAAACCCTACAATACAAAGAGACATTATTTTCTCATCTGAAATCGATCAACTGAGTTCATTCAACTTCGCATATATGCACGGCTAGGGATCGATTGCACTCGTGAAAAAAATGGAGGATTGAAGGCGGGGTACGCGGGAAGGAGAAGTTTTCGATCGTGAGTCAATTGTTGGGTTTGAGAGGGCATTTTTGATATTTCCTTCCAAAACTAATTTTAACAAAATTTTTATGGGTGTCCTGATCATTATGCGGGGTGCACATAGCCTGACTCATTAAAAATGATGAAATATCAGAATTGCCCCCTAAGTCTTAAAATTGTTTAAGGTGAGGAGGTTTTAATTTGACGAGTTAATTAGCACGTTTGGCGGGGCCTATGAACTTAATTTGAATTGCTGTGTTCGCTCTACAATATTACAAGGAACCTAATTAATTAGGACCTGCAGTTTGCCTAGAGTTAATTGCAAAATTAACCACCAATGATTGATCAATTAATCATATCTAATATCTATAAAGGAAAAGGGAGTGTTAGGCTACAGCACAACTCACATCGATGTGGGTGCGATGTACCTTGTAATGTGATTCATGTGCACATCAAGAAGCAACGCGCACATCAGAACATATATCAAAACGCTATATTATATGTTCTGATGTGCGATTTGTTGACATTAAAAAAAAGCTCTAGTAACTCACTTTAAAGACGAAATTGGGCACTGATCATATGATAGACTTTGAGATACACTTGCGGCAGACGCACTTTTGTATCGCACCAGCAGTAAGCGTGACAGTGCCCAAATTGGGTTACACGTAGCAGGCTCCATGCCGAACCCAAACATTCATGCAAATTAAGTAGTCTTAATCCACTAATTAATCTCGAATTAACGTAATGATGATGATGATGATGATGATTGGAAAATAAAGCACTCCCTCACTTCATTAGGTCATCAGGTGTGGTGTAGTGTGGTGAGAGAATATATATATCGACTGGTGCGTATGTACAAACGATTGAATTACAAATAAGGGAAAGGACTAGACATGCTTTCACCTCTTTCAGGAATTGGATGGATGTTTTATGGCCGCACTGCTTAACCAACGCACCTCCACTCTCTGTCACTGATTCAACGGTCATGTAACAGCTTACTTTTTACAGTTCTACCCCTGCTCATCTTTTGCTAATTGATCAGGGCCTTCCTTGTTTGGTTAGAGAGGGACCTATGTTCCTAATTCAACGGTCATCATGCATGCCTATTGCGTAATTAATTAGTACTCCAAGAAACATTAACATGAAGTACTGTATCATATTGATATCATTAGCTAATTATTCGACAAAGAAAAATTAATAAAGTCTGGTTCATATAAAAAAAACTTACTAATCATCTGACAAATTAATCAAAGAACAACCTCTACAATTAATTAAGGAATATATATATATATATGTACTGTAAAAATAAAGGGAAGGGGGTATTTGTACAGAAAAAAACAACAAAAAAAATAATAATTCAATTCATCCTAATTAACTGCACACCTCTCTCTCTCCCTCTCTCTCTCTCTGTCTTTGTCTCTGCCTGCATGACTGTGGTGGTCCTCGGGATAATCCAAATAGGTTGTAGATCCGTGAAATTCCAATCATTGATTTGAAAAAGATGTTTATTAGATACTGATTCTCCTCTAATGTAACCACTAACTATGAAGTTGCAGTTCAATGAATAATATGGATCCATTAACGAGGCTCCTTCATTAAATTTACAAAATACGCTATCCTTATGATCAGGAATTATTGTAGACATAGATGCATCACCGCCACTCAAGAATAATGAATGACCTTCAAGATCTTTTGTGCTTCGCAGGTTTCTTTTAGAAAAATCAACCTTAAAATACGACCAGCCTATTGATGAAATGTCGTTTGCTCTTGTTTTGTACCTTAAAAGAACCATCAAGCTCCCTTTAACTTGTACCAAGTAGAGCATTGTGACGACGGCCGCGTGGTTTATTTTTTGAATTTTATCATGTAAATGATCGATCAGCTTTACTGCCTTCACCGGACAACGACGGTGGTGATCATTGTAATGTGGAGCGTGTGCATCTTCTTCACAAACAAAGACCATCCCAGTTCGATCCACTACATGAAGTTTACCTTGGTAGAACACGATGTCATGGATTTTATATGCTGTTTGTAAAGAAGGTACCACCGGTGGTTGATGTAAGAAATCCACTTCTACGTGCGTCCAACGCTCTTGGCCTAACTTTATATATGCCAACTTTTCTCCTCCATAGAAAGCACCAAAAATCATATTATTCTTGATCAAAGGACCAGGAGTAGAGACAACAAATTTATGGAATTTTTTCAAAATTGTTTCTGTTCCGGGTATGCAAGGGAGAAGAATATGAATAGAAGACAAAGGATTCCACACTCTAACTCTTTCCACTTTCGTGTCCCAAAAAGTTAGCCAAGTACCTGAACCCCGACCAATTGTATATTCTTTCGGAACCTCAACATCAAAAAATGGTCCTACACCATCAAAAGTGTAGAAATTGTATGTCGTCGATGCGGTTGCTTGAGCGGGAAAGATGAGCCATGGTGGTTGAGGAGGCACAAGATAAGAGTAATGTTGTTGGGCGAACAATCTCCATGTCTTGCACACTGATCTGAAAGCCGCGTGACAAACCAAGGAACGGAGTTTACACACAATGAGATGCAAAACATCATCCGGAAGGTGGAGCACGGAAGATGTCCTGGATAATCTGCGAGTCGAGTTCCTAGTGAAAATCGATGAAAATCTTCGAAACATATTTTCTCTCGGTCTAGCTTTTAGACAAAAGTCATCACCAAATTAATTTTTGGATTGTCACTGCTCACGATTGATTTATATAAAGCTAGCTAATAAGCAATATACAAAACTAGCTTTTATTTGGAGTTGTAGTTGGACTTGGTAATTAGGGCTGGCAATAGTTGTGATTAATTTGAAGGGCATATTAGTAATTTCACAATGTATTTAAAGTTTTTTTTAATTTTTATGTTCTGTCATCTACTCATAACTCATCTCCCTCAAGACTACCCGATCTCGTTCTCCTCTCACTCAACAAACAAAGTAACAAACCGTAACGGCGTGCCCGTCCCGATCTCCTCACTCAACTCTCATCTCCCTCCGTCCGCCTCTCACACACAGCGGCACAGCTCGCCCCCGTCCCAGATTTGTACATAAGCCCTAGATCCATCTATCCAACCCCTCTCTCTCTCTCTCTCTCTCTCAATTTCTCTCTCGCTCGAGAGATCCAAAGGGGTTTTTCTTCGATTCCTCTTCGCAAACCCCCCTTTTTAGGGTTCTCCAGATCTCTCTCTAGCTCTCTTTGATGCCCTAATCCGATCGAAATTTGGTTTTTCTGGGTTGTTCGGCGAATTGATGTTGTAGGAGTTGGATTCAGAGGGTTTGAGATCCAGAGATGTTGAATTTCACGTCAGAGGGGTTGTTCAATCTATGATCTTCGTTGGTGAATCGGAAACTCGCGTTCGTGGTGGGGATTATTGGGAAGCGAAGTTGGAGCACGAGGGGTGCATGAGGGATCTGGTTCGATTTCTATGTTTCGTGAAGAATTTGGGGCGGCGAGGCGAGATTGCGGGCTTGTGATTCGGAGCGAGGGGGTAGGTGGGGCAAATGCGGGTGATTTGCTCCTCGATTCGTGCTTGAGAGAGAATCGGACGACTTTCGTCGAATCGTGTAGCGGCTTTTCGATTCGGAAAGTAGTTTGGGTGATTAGGGTTTTGGTTTGTGGTCGAGATTGGTGGAGAAGAAATGCGAAGAACAGAGAAAGAAGGTTAGGTTTTTCAGATCTTTGTGATCTCTTAGTTGCTTAGTTATTTGAGAATGAATGTTAGATTCAATTATAGATGCTGTTTGGTATTTGATTAGGTTAAATTGTGATTTTTAAAAACTTTTGTAATGTTTATATTGGAAATTAAAAAATTGTGATATTATGTATTTATTTTTTGGTAATTGGTGACTTGTAGTTGTAGACTTGTAGTTGTAGTTGAGGGTTTTTTTTAGATAATTGATAAATAAAATATTTAATCATATTAAAAAAAAACGGGCAAAACGGGTCCCGTATGTTTTACAAACATACGGGACTGGACAAAAAAATCGTGCCCATTTTAAAAACGGGATCGGGACCGGACACCAAATATAAACATTTTCGAAATGGGTGTCCAGTCCCGTTTTTGTCCGTTCCCGTATTTTTGCCAGCCCTATTGGTAACTCCGCGAGTGATAACAAGGACTCAAACACGTCAAACATGGAGCCGAGTAACTAACAACGTAATACTTACTATATCTACAACTAATTGTAACTAACAACGTAATACTTACTATATCCACAACCAATTGATTTCCTGCTCTAGATAAAGTTAATAAATTAATTAATATAAATATATTATAATATTTTTTACAATTAAAATTACAATACATAATAATCAACCCATATTTTTTAGAAAAAAATATACAATAAAAGGTTCAAAAAATATTTACTTATAAATCATTGAAGTAACTATTCATTACACAAAAAAAAAAAGAATTTGAATGAACTTAATTGTTGTTTCAATGCTCTAAACAATATATATAAATAATGTTGCGGTAACCAAATCGATGATGTAAGATTTGAAACAAAGACTTAATGCATTGATGAATAAATCATTAATTAGACTGTCGTTTAATCGTTCAAAGCTAGATTTTTTGTTTTTCAAAAATATGGGAGATGAATATATTTTAAAACAATAAATAACACAAATATATAAATATCTATTTTTCGTTTTTTCAAAAATACGGGAGATGAATGTATCTTAAAATAATAAATAACACAAATATATTAAAATAAAAAATAAAAAATTGAGAAAATCCTAAAAATGAAATAGTGAAAGGAGAGAGCATATGAAACTTTCTCTCTCTTAGAGAGAGATGAACGCGGGCACTATCATGACCGTGTTATTTGACTCGAGATAATTTGTGTTTGTAATACTACGAAGGTCATGGTGGTTGGTGCATGCCTTTTGTCACGTGTTACTTTTCTTTTTTTTTTTTTTTTCTTGATTGTCACGTGTTACTTATACGACCTACTCTTGGGGTGGCAAAAACCCGAGTCTCAAAGGTTCCGGATCTGGACAACTCCTACTATAAAAAATTATATTCATTGACTGGGACTGGTCCTAACTTTAAATTCAGACAAAATTTTTGGATAAAAAAATTCGGACAACATTAACTTGTCCATACATGTTTTGCTCAAAATTCGGATTATCCGATTGTCCGAGTTTATCGCAATTTTGAAAATTAAATTTTTATATTGAAAGTCTCTTCAAATGTTAAAACATACATATATTATAATCTCATATATATGATGTAATTTTAAAAAGTAATGTCAAAGTCTCAATAATATTAAACTATAATTAAATCATTGTAACATTAGTGGTACGTTGAGACCAAATCCGCTTCAATCGCACCAAAACCATTCGGCATTGTCGACTCACTTAAGCCGCAGCCTGAGAAAACATTCCAAAGGAAGCCACAGTCGCAACCGGATGCTCAATCGCAATGGAATCCTTGAAGTCATATGAGGAGCCACGACATTTGGCGGATGCTCGCTCAGAGGATTCAATCTCCTCTACGAGCCACGAGCGCAACTCGGATGTTCAACTCACGAGTAAACAACGATTCAACTCGACCACTTAGACCCTAAGTCACTTGGTAGGGAAGTAGAGTCCAACAATATGCATCATTTTTCATCAAAAAATGCAAAGGAAAGGAAAAGAATTAATATTGAATTTCTTATTGATTTACTTACAATACATTCGCATAAATTGTCACGTCAATTCGAAGATTCGAATAGCTTAGTTGAGTCCTTCTTGCGTATCTACAATTGTACAACCAACAACAATAACTTGGGTCGGCTACATGGATCAAACTTTTCCATTGTGCTCGATTAAGTGCAATTGATGGTGAGATCTACAATTGTACATAGGTACAACAAAATCGTTTAGACTATATTTAGTAGTTTAAGAACCACTTGCTAAATCAAAGCATTATTCATATTTTATTCTTTCCTTAGTTCATGAATCTACTAATTATAACTTTCAAGTAGCATAGGTTACTTTCATGTGTTAGTGAAATGAATTTATAGTTGTTCACGTAGGCATTTACGTTACAAACTCTTCTAAGTTATTTGACTCAAATAAACAGTTTTCAAAAGGTTCAACGCTACTAAAACACTACTCCTTACTTCTAATTTAGATCATTCACGACTCCAAAATCGATAACTAATATTTCAAATCAAATTTGATGATTCGATGAAAATCAATATGTGGGGAAACAAAATATGAAAAATCTCATGAACCTGGATTTTTCCAACATAAGTCAAATAGGATCGACTAATCACGACCAAAGAGATAAATCATCTCATAAAAGTCAAGTTCGACTTAAAATTCCCAAATCATAACATTTAGTCCAAGAATCCATGAATTAATCGAAGTAAGTTCATTTGTGAGCAATAAGTCTCATTGACTTGAAAACCATGTAATTCCACTTCATTTAGTTCCTAGAATGAAGTTCATTTTAAAAACAAAACCAAGTCCTTCATTAGGACTAAAACCTTCGCATGAATCGACACAAATCACCACATGAATAAACCATCGTGTCGAACATGTTTGTTATCAACAAGTTTTGTCAATGTAAGGCCTTTTCAAGCTAGATTTGATCAACCATATGTTTAAAATAAATCGAGAATTCATAGAATTCTATTTGAGTCATACAACTCTTTTTATAGTCAAAGAAACCATATAAGCTAATTAAAAACCAAGTTTGATAAATAATCCACACAATTTAGGACTCATGTACCCATCCATGTTGTTTTAGAAAAATAATAGAACATCTCTTTTTATAATTTCATCAAACATTTAGAGTACATCACTTTCAAAATATGGAAACCTTTAAAACAATCTCAATTCGTCGATAAAACTCTTTACTATGTACAAAAGAAGACCCATTTCAAAGCTAGATAAATAATAGAGTGCAAAACCTCTGTAATCAACTAGTTTCCATCAATAATATTAGATTCATTTAAAAAATGAGAGGGTTAGAATCTCACCATAGCCTTCAATGCTCTTGAGCAATTAATCCCTCTTGTTCAATCTTTCTTCCCTTTCTTTTCTTTTTTTTTCCCTTTTTTCTCTTCGCGAACAACGCCACCATCAAGCCTCGCCGGGGTCGCGTCGTTGCACCACGTCATCCACGCGCCGCTGCCGCTGGTGATTCACCGCTCCTCCTCGCCGGCGTCGCTGCTCGTCGGCGTCAAGTCTTCCGCGTCTCGCTGGCCATCCACGGGAGCCGGCGTTCTTTAGCGCGTCTGCTGGCTGTCGTCCGCGCTTGGAGCCGCGCCAGACCGGCCGCTGGCTCCAGCCGCCGCTGCTGCTGGCCGTCCGCGAGCTCCTCCGCCATGGCCGCTGTCTCTCTTTTCTTCTTTTTCTTCTCTCTTTTTCTTTTTATGTTTTTTTGTTTTGTTTCAGTTTGGAGAGAGAAGGGGGTTTTTCCAAAAGTAGGGTTGGTTTACAATTTATTTCACAAAATAGGAAGGTTTTTTTTTATCACGAAAGTACACAATAACGCCTTTTGAGAAGGCGTTATTGGGTAGGATATGGCAATGACGTGGCGGCGTTTTGTACAGATAATCGACACCTCAGCGCCACCTCACCTACTTCAATAACGCTTTTTGAAAAAGCGTTTGCGTTTGTGAGGTTGCGCTAGGTGGCGGTGACGTGGCAACAAATGTATAGATAGCGCCTTTTGAAAAGGCGCTATCTATACAAACCCACGCTACATCACCGCCACCTCACAAACGCAACTCACCGATCTGTCCGCCACCGCCACGTCACCAACTGGACTCGATTTGTCCGCCGACACCGCGAGCTGCTGGACCGCGTCGTCGTCGTCGTAGTCGAGCGATCTCGACGATTACAACCAAAGGAGTTTATATTTGTATTAAAAAGAAACAAATTTTGAATATATATATATATATATATATATATATATATACACATTGGTTTCACCCTTCAACTTTCTTTTCTAAACTAACTAACCTAACCTAACTAAACTAACTAACTAATTAACTAACTAATTAAACTAAACTAACAAACCTTAACTAAGGGAACCAAACCAAACTAAACTAAATAACTAACTAACATTAACTAAACTAAAAATAACTAACTAACTTAACTTGACTAACTAACTAACCAAAGTAAACTAAACTAACTAACAAAGTCAACTAACTAACTAAACTAACTAACCTTAACTAACCAAACTAAACCAAAATAACTAACCATAAGTAACATTACCAAACTAAACTAACTAACTTAACTAACTAACTAAGTAACTAAACTAAACTAAACTAACTAACCGTAACTAACCTAACCAAATCAAACTAAACTAAATAAGTAAGTAACCTTAACTAAACTAACTAACTAACTAACTAACTAAAATTAAAGTAAACTGAAATAACTAACATTAACTAACCTTAAGTAACCTTAAATAAACAAACTAAACTAAACGAACTAACCTTAACTAACCTAACCAAACTAAACTAACTAACTAACTAACTAACTAACTAACTAACTAACTAAGTAACTAAACTAAACTAAACTAACTAACTTAAACTATTGTAACCGAACCAAACTAAACTAACTAACTAACTAACCTTAACTAAACTAGAGTAAACTAACCTTAACTAATCTAACCAAACCAAACTAAACTAAGTAACTAAATAACCTCAAGTAAACTAACTAACTTTATGCATGACATTGTGGTGTTTTTGTGTCGAAGCTCAATGAAGACCGTGACGATTCTCACACAAACAACAAAAAATAGACTAACTTAATTGCAAACTAAACATACTAACTAAATGGAGGAGTTTATTTTTGTAAACAACCAATTTTGAATATGCATAGGAGGAGTTTATTTTTTTAATAAAAAAAACCAATTATGAATATATATATATATATACATTCATTCCAACCTTCAACTCTCTTTTCTAAACTAAATAACCTTAACTCACATTAACTAACCAAACTAAACTAAACTAACTAACTAACCTAACTAACCTAAAATAACCATACCAAACTAAAACTAACTAACTGAACTAAAGTAACTAACCTAACCATAGCAAACAAACTTAACTAAACCAACTAACGTTAACTAAACCAACTAACTTTAACTAACCTAACTGACCTTAACTAACCTAACCACCTAAACAATACAAACATAGTAAACTAAAATAACTAACTTAACTAACTACAAACAACCAAAAAATGATGAACTAAACTAACATACACAAACTAAGCAAACAACGAAGTAGATCGAGATTCATATATGTGAACTAAACTCGACGAACCTAACCTAACCTAACCTAACCTAACCTAACCTAACTATGTAAACTAAATTAACTAAACTAAGGAACATACCCTAACTTAACTACACTACACTAAACTAACCTCAACACCTAAACTAAACTAACTTAACTAACTAAGGTAATGAACCTAACCAAACTAAACTAATATAACCTAACCACCTACACCTAACCAACTTTGCTAACCACTTAGGTTAAATTAAACCTAAACTAACTTAACAAACTAATCTAACTATTGAAGAGTAATCACGAGATACGACATTATAATAATATGGAAAACATGAGAAATAAGTTTATTCAATGAGAAGGTTGTATACACTTTGTTAAATCGCCATGACTTGAAGAAAACATAACGGTCTAACTACGTTGACGTTGTTGCTCGGTGATGCAAACCGGACGTACTCTTTGTAATGTGTTTGTACATCCGGTTGAGGTTGTTGAGGAAGCTGGTCCATTGAAACGTCGAGTAGATTCATGCGTTTCCTTTGGTGCTTCAACGATGCTAAAAATTGGAGGTGGAAATCCCAAACCACCTGTATGGGGTTGGGGAAAAGGAATATGACGGCATGGTCAACAAGTTCATGAAAGAGGGATCCCCACCATATGGCATATTGTAAGTATGAGGAGTAGGAGTATATGGACTAGGCCGATGCGGTGATGGATACATTTGAGGATGAGACATTAAACATTTGAATATGCGTATGGATCAAAATAGTAAGGAGGAAGATTCACGCTCGGCGGCTACGGGGTACAAACAACTAATCTTAACAAACGAGATGAATCTGGAGGAGACTATTGAAATCTCGATCCGAGTAGATGGACGTGGTGGACGAGGAAGCTCGGTGCGTTCCCGCACGATCTTTGGTCATGTTCGTCTTCTTCTCACCTATATGTTTGGTTCGGCCGATCGTCTTCTTCATCGTCGTTCATTATCCTCATTAATAATAATATGGAAAGAAACCTTTGCCTTTCATTCGTCTAAAATTTGAAAATAAGTTTATTCGATGCACCAAGTTGATATACAAAATGTACGAGGTCATAGCACGCAATATAAGATATTGATCGAGGAAAAGAAAGAGTTAGAATATTACCGAGTAGTCACGTAACGCCCGTCGTGTCCAATGAATCTCCTAGTTGACGATACCACGTCATATAGTCTTGGTGATCGTGGCCTTCATTAAGTGGCGTCGTGGCAAAATTCTCACTTGCGTGGAAGGTCACCCAGTTTTTCATGATGATGTCCACGCAAGAAAAGCACAATTAGGTGGCACCACTTGTACCATGTCAAATTGTCTCATAACACTTTCTGGTCGATGCCACTCCACAATGTGGAAACAAATAAGGGGACACGTCGAGAGCCAACTTCCGTGACCATTTGTACAGTAATCGGGAAGAGACCTCATGAGTTATGCATAAGGTTGCCAGACCACGTCATCCTCATGCCTTTGCGAGTCCAATGCATCACGGCAAGCCGATACGACGTGCGTCGCACTTTGTGAAACCGAAAATGCATCGAGCCATCTGTGTAGAAGACAATAAGTTAAGATAAAAGAAATTGGACAAGATTTTTATGCAAAGTATTGACAAATCGACTTTAATACATGTGTCCGAGTGGAACGTCCATAAGCATATTTTGGCCATCCGCATGGTAGAGCTCTAGAAACATCAAATGTGCTATGAATGGAAATCGTCCCATACCCAAAGTTGTAAAAGATTGACGCGGCAACCTCTTGCGCGAGATCCGCGACACAAATCCCTGTACAAATAAGCCAAAAACTCCCCCAACTATATTGTCCAGCTAGTTGGAAATCCTCCAGCAATGGTAGGAACATCAAATGTACGAATCGATTGGAATTGTCGGCGAAAAGACAACCACCAATGAGTTGTAGTATGTACGAGCGAACGTAACGTTGGACCGACTCCTCATCGCTATCATCATCTATTGCTGGTACGTGACGCTCGAGCCAATCGACCTTAAGTTTACAACCAACGACGTCATCTCCACCAGGAGTTCGTCCAAGTAGCCTCTCGCAGACATCAGCATAGTCTGCGTCCGTCGTTCCCGTCACAGACATACCTTCGATAGGCAATCCAAGTTGTACCTGCACGTCTTGGAGTGTAATGGTGCACTCCCCACAACGCATATGAAATGTATGCGTCTCAAGGCGCCATCTCTCTACAAACGCAGTAATCAAAGCCCAATCAAGGCTGAAAAATGCTACCCGAGATATCTCATAGAACCCACTAGAACGAAGATATGGGATCATCCTAGAATGATACTGCATCGTTCGATCAACGACCCCACGTCTTCGACGTACGCGCATTGTTTCGTACACCTTGTAATTGAAAATGTATTAAAGTTTGTTTTTGATACATTATTGGTGTAAATTTGACATATTGAGGAAAAACAAGTTACCTCGCCCCTCCAGGTTCGCGTTGATCTGTATGTAGATTGGAGTTGCAACAGTGATGGATCTGAAGGTCCTGGATCCATTGTAGTACAACTAAAAAGAAGGTTAGAGAAAAAATATGAGTGTTGTACGAAACCAAACGATAAGTAGTTACTAAATGTTCACACAAAAACACCCGACGAAAAATGTTCAAACCTAACATATGTACGAACTTAAGTTACTTCACACATTACACAAAATCGACTATAGGTTCTCATTGGATGGTTAAGGTCTCCTTGGACAATTTTTTTGTTATGTCCCTCTAAACGACAAATACTACACCGGTTCTTCCTAGTTGGGACTCGTTCACGGTCTCTATTTGGACATATTGTTCTTCTATGTCCTTCTTGATGAAATATCCCACATCGCAAAGGTCTTTGGACATTAGGAAGATCCATCTCGGTATGTCTTCGCGATCCCTTAGGTCTCCCTCGGCCACGTCTGCATCTTGGGTCGGGTATGATCTTCGTCCCAAAAGTTGGCCAATACTTCTCATCTGGGATGGCCTTGAAATTGTACGAGTAGCATTGTGCGTACATATCCATCCTGTAGTATGGCTCGATGAACTGCGCGTAGCTCACTCGAACAAACGCACATGCCGCTAACACGTGTGAGCAGGGGAAACCATACGACTGCCATTTATTACAAGTGCACACCCGGTCCTTCAAGATGACGACTTGTGTGTTGTTTCCTTTATGCATGCGGTATCCGTGTCTTCCTGTCAGCACTTCGAACTCACCAATATTTGGATTGATCAACGTGACGTGATGCCTCCTTGCGGCTTTCTCATATTTCGTGAACGCTTTCATTACATATTCGTGTACGGTTGTCCGCTTGAGATTGCCTCAATGATTTCCTGGTTGCGTTGATCGTGGTATGCCACCAATCTGTAGTATATCATCTGAGTTAACGCCGTAATTGGCAAGAATCGAGCTCCTTTCAAGACCCCGTTAAAACACTCTGCAATTGCCGATGATACTCTAATAAGTAATAATGGCTCGTCGAATATTTATTCTATTTTATTGTGAAAAATATAATTAATACGTTGTACTTACCAACACCATTAGAATTCATCCATCCGTACCGCATGTCTCCGTCGTGCGCTTGCGTCTAAAGTTCTTTGGGGATGGCATTGACATATTGCAGGCATTGAGGCGTTCGTGAAGATAAGTTTGTAAAACGCTCCATGCACGCAATAAATTTCCGTTCTTGATGTTGAACAGCTGCTCGACCAAGCATTACTTTCAAGGGTTCATTTTTGAAGTGTGTGCTGAAATTACTAAGCAAGTGTCGCAAGCAATAACGGTGGTACCCTTTAGGGGGACAAAATCCGTTGCTTGGGGTATTGACCGCCTCCAAAGTTCCAGGGTGACGATCATATATAACGCAAATCCCTTCTCTATCAGTCACGTGTTTGCGCAACATCCACAAAAACCACCCCCACGAATCAGTTGATTCAGTTTCTGCAACGGCGAATGCTACTGGTAATATGTGTCCGTTTGCATCAACAGATAGCCCAATCATAAGCTTCCCACTATATTTGCCATATAGGAATGTCGCGTCAATTTGAAGCAGAGGCCTGCAAAACTTGAAAGCATGTATTGAAGCTTCAAATGCAAAAAACACACGACGAAATCGAGGAGACGCGGTTCTAATTTCATCAGCATGCCATTCTGTGTGACCACTCGATTCTTGTCCCCGGACTCTTACTCCTCACAGCCGCCAACCATCTTGGTAATTGAGCGTACGACTCGTCCCAATCTCCAAACGCCCATGCAATTGCTTTCCTCTTGGCATCCCAAATTTGCTTGTAGCTTACTTCGTGGCCGTATTTTTTCTTGATTATATCTACTAATGCCTTCATCGTGATACCATGATCGCTCTTGACGACGCTTTGGATCTCTCGAGCAATCATGTTGGCGTCAAGTTGGGCATGACCGCGTTGTACGTTGGGATTTATGCACGTGTGCGGTACGTCTAACTGTGTTATCTCCCATAATAGTGTTTTCTTTCGGAAACATGCGCGAAGACGCCACATACACCTGTGTTGTGGAAATCTGCACTTAATCGCCCACGTAGTTGTAGTCGATTCCATCACATGGTATTGACAATGTCTATTCACATGCCACACTTTAACGACATGTTGTAAGTCGTTTTTATTGTCAAAACACATCCCTATCTCCAAATCGAAGTTAGACGTGTCTCCCCTAGTTTGTTTATAGAAATGTTGGGTCGCAGTTGAATTAGCCACCTCCCAATCGATTTCGTTATATCCCGGTATTGGTTGGTGAACTTCATCGTCACTAGCTTCCTCCAACAAAATCTCTTCATCGATAGCAAATTGCTCATCATCTTCCCCATTCTCCGCACCCGGAGGGTCATATCTTGGATCATCCGTGCGAACATTAACGTCATCCCAAACCGCAACTGATGGAGGTTCGTTGTTGTGATGCGTTTCCTCATCAGTTTCGTTATTTTCGTCATCATGGTCGTCATCGTCAGTATATGCATTATTTTCTTCATGTAATGGAGCTACGAACCCCTCTTGCACGAACTCAGCCTGTAGAGATTGCATACGCAGCCTTTCCATCATTAAGGCCGCGTCTGGCGTGCCGCTACGTTCGTCAAGAACTTGCGAATGAACCGTGCGATTTTGAATTGAGTCGACTGACTCAAATGTTAAATATACATCAAATGTTGCAGTTTTTGGTAAATTGGTCACCGTCTCCCACATCAAGTCGAAGTGTGTCGCATCATTCAACAAGACAAGAACGAAATAATGTGAGCCTCGGGGAGGATTATCATGTGGTGATACGTCATATGAACTATATATCCGTTGATGAGATAGGGAACGCGTTACAAATGTCATCAATCATTTCATGCCCACTCGACCCATACTTAACCCACAACACTACTGATGGCGGTGAGCTGTACGCTATGCCATTAACCCCATTAACAATGGAGTCGTACGCATAGAATAGAAAAGGGACGTTTCTTTGTGACATGACCTACAGAGGTTTGAGAACTTGTTTTTAAAAAAGTTACAGACAAATGTACAAATTTTGTAAGGGAAATAGTTGACAATCATGTGGTTATATAGCGCAATCGAACTTTCTGATGTAGAAGATCGCAATAATAACGCAACTACAGAGCATACTCATTCTTTACCACTTACATTTTCTGTGTAATAACGTTTAATAAATAAACATATCACCCATTCTTCATAAACACAATAGCTATGTCCCTATATATCATGCAAATCATAACCTAACCTAAATAAATAATTATGAAACTACTAAATTAATGAACTTACTTGTTTCTTCCGCTTTTCCTCTTCAACGTAATATTCGTGCAACAACTGAACTGAAGTAAACTAATCATCGTTAACTAACCAAAAAAAATAATGAAAACTAACATCAAGTAAGTTAATTAACTAACGTAACCTAATCTAAAATAAATTAACCACACTATGTGAACCAAACGTAACCTAAAATAACCTAATAAAACGTAAACATATCTAAAACAAAATATTTTGGGCAAAAATTTGTAGATGTGTTCATGAAACTTACGTGGATCGGAACAAACTCAAAGTCTAAATGAGCTTAGTCTACTATATATATGGTTTCATAAATTTTGGGGCTTTCCTTAACATGAAATATAACATATATGGTTGGTCGTGTTAAAACTACTTAAAGAAGTGGTTCAACTAACTTTATCAGCAAATGATATTCTGATAGAATTACTGAACTATAACTACAATAATGCTAACAAACATAGTAGAAACTATTACGCAAAACTGTTCCATTGTTAATTTCAACAGAAACGTCGTGTCCTAAGAAAATTATAAAACTATTAACTAAACATACTAACTAAACTAAACTAACTAACTAAACTAAAATAACCAAACTAAACTAAGTACCCTTAACTAACCGAAATACATATACTAAATTAAACTAAACTAAACTATTTTAAATAACTAAACAAACTACCTAAAAAGATAAACGTAAAGTAGGAAACGAACCTAAACAAACTTACCCGTCTTAATAAACTATACAAACTACTCTAACTAAACTAACTAACCTAAATACCAAATTAAACTAACTTAATTGACTTAACTCACTAAACAAACTAACTAAATTAAACTAACCAAACTTAGTTAACGAACCTTAACTAAGTTAAATACATAAACTAATCAAACTAACCCGTACTAAACTAACTAAACAAACTTAAACCAAATTACACATACCTAAACTAAACAAACTAACACATACTTTAACCTCACAAATTTTATTTTTCCTCCCGTACATACCTCATCCTCCTTCACTGGACCTCCTCCTTCTCCTTCGCTGAAACAACTGGTGCACCGCCGCCGCTGCTCCCCCTGCCATTGTTCCGCGCTCCTTTGTCGCAGCTCCGCTCCTCCGCTGATCAGCTGCCATTTCTTCTCGCCTCACCTCTGCCGCGGACCTCCCCGCTCCCCTGCTTCGTGTCCGCTCTCCTCCCTGCTCAGCGCAACAATACCTTCCTCCGCCGCTTCTACCTCCTCTGTTGTGTCCCTCTGATCAACGTGACTTGGCTGCCCTCCTTCACGCTCCTCCGTCCGTGCTCTCTCTCCACCGAGCTCCCCGTCCCCTCCTTATATAGGCGGGGCTCCAATTATCATGCATGGTCACGGGATTACTATCTCGTGGCCCCTACGTCCCCTAGCCCAACATCCCCTACGAAATCGACGCAGAGATTCTCTGCGTCGATTTAAGGAAGATGAATATGTGGTGCGCTGATAGCGCCTTCTCGAGAAGGTGCTATCAGCGCACCCCACGAAATTTGGCCACCTGTGTCCACGTGGATCCACATGGACACATTCATATCAATAGCGCATTCGGAGAAGGCGTTATTGGTAATGGCAGACCACGTGGACATACCAATACCGATAGCGCCTTCGAGAGAAGGCGCTATCGCTTTGTAGACCACCACGTGGATCCACGTGGTGCCCCGAATCTTTGCATATATACGTGGACACCGATGGCGCCTTCTCCGAAGGCGCTATAGGTGCCACGTGGCAATATTTCGAAAAAAAAAATTAAAAAAACACACATCAACAATAACACCTATTGAATAGGCGTTATTGCTTAGTGTGGGGAAAAAAAACTCCCTACTTACCTCTTTTAAAGTACAAAGTATTGTACTTTGGTAAATTTTTCGATAAAGAGAGAGAGAGAGAGAGAGAGAGAGAATCGGTTAGAGAGAGTGCGAGTGTGGAGAGTGATTTAACGAGGAGAGGGAAAAAGTAAGAGAAAAATAGTGGTTGATGTGAAAGTTGGTTGAGAAAAAGGGAGGATGTGTCAACAATTTAGTGGTTGAGTTTGAGTAACTTTTTGACTTATTTTTCTTTGAATTTTATGCAATGTATCACCCCAAAAATTTGTTTACACCAACTTTTAAACTACAATCAATCATAGAATATCACTATATTTTTTCATTGAGCATGTCGACTAAATGCAACTCTAAGTCGGGTTTTGTACCACTAATGTTACGTGATTAGCAATTAATTAATGAATTAAAAACACGGGTTGTTACAATCTTCTCAATTAAAGGAAAACTCGTTTTCGAAATTAGCAGGAAGTTACACCATTGCGAGCTTAAGTAGAGATAATGTTGAGTGCAACTTTCTTCACCTTGAATCTATAATTTCATTACATTTTAACTTGTGTGCTCTCTTATGATAGTTTGAATGACCAATCGGTTTATCTATTGCTCATTCAATTATTATCTAATCTCATTGGTCTCCTCTTTGTGATTCTTTAAACAATCGCTAATTTCAATGTCTCCACACCACTACTTATCAGAATTACAAGGCATCTCTCATAAGGTCTTAAATAGAGTCACACCACTTTAGTTCAACATTTTACCTCAAAAAATGTGAAATGGGCCGAATGACCGAAAAAAAAAAAAAAGGTTTTAAAAATTTATTTCGATTTCGATTTGGCCTAAATTGAGACATTATTGAATGGTAGGAAACTAAGGGGATAACTCAGGCGTTTGGCACACACTTCGAAATTGTCGATGGATCGGATAGACTAGGACAAGCGTGTGACTTGTAATTACAACTGTGAGAATTTTATATTTCATTTCATTCTCTTATTGCTTTATTAGTCTATTAGTAGACAATGCTACTTGAACTCGCACATCATGTTATTCTTGTATCTATTCATGGATGAATATTGTGACATGATGCCTTGTGAATTGTTTCATTGCCTCTAATTCCTACACTTGATGTCATTCTTGAACAAAACTGATAAAAAGCATGCTAATGGAATAATTTGGATTTAATTGGATTGTATTCGATTTCTTTTGGGCTTTGTAGCCTAACGCATCATAGAATGTTGGAATTATTTGTAAAGTAGGGGTTATTAGTGTTCGTTGCACGAGAGATGCGTGGTTCACGGGGACATGGATCTATTGGGGTTCCGGCACTCACCAATACACTTGCGCGACACACGAGGTATGAGACTCGGGGTGGTCGGCAAGCATGAGATTGATGCTGTAAAGCGTAGAGCGCATCTTCGCTATTTTATGTGAGATATGTTGAGCACATCTTCATATAGTAGTGGGAAAGGTTAGGTGATAGTTCTCACCGCCGATCGGACATAGATCATCTCGACTCAGCCTATGTCTATCTCTACATCTTTAACCATGATATTTACTTGCATTTCTTGTTTCAACACTTTATTTCGTTACTTTATGCTTTTAAATACTATTCGTTTATTTTGGAAATGTGACATTAAATTCTCCAGTTAGTACTTAAATATCACTATACTCACCGTCTAGTTTGTGACTGTGGGTATAGGTCCATCGAGTAAAGAGAAACCGGGAAGGTGAAGATCGACGAATTCATCTCGGAGCAGTTCGACGACTCTCTTCACTCGTTCGTATGTCTCAACTTTTGTTGTATTATTATTGTTTATGTCATTTTGGGTTGTTCATTGGGTTGAGTGAATCGTGTCCTATCTATACATGCATGTAATGTTGTATTCTTTTGGTTTTCCACACTTAGGAGTTTTGGATTATCATGGCTTTCGCATAATCTTTAAACTATATGAAAATGATAATATAGATCAAGACATGAATTTAGAGGAATATAAGAACGAAAGGCTGACTAATACGTTATGAAGTCTTGGGCGATTTGGAGTAAGGCTTGATTACGGGATTAGGTCGGGTAGTGCCCTGTTTAGTAGTTGGGGCCTTACATGCGCTAATTAGAATTTCTAACACACTAATTCCATCTAGCGCACTAGGTACACAAATTAGCGCGCTAATGACATATGAAAATGGGAATTTAGGACTGTTTTAGAGATTTTCAACCTAATATATATTTACACACCTTTGTAAACAAACTAAACGGGTAAAAATGGACTTCAGGGACTTAGTGGACCGAAGCTTACTATCGAAGAGCTTGACGGGTTGAGTACGGGAGTCCGGGGAGGTCGGAGAGCGATGTGAGGTTTGTAAAACCCAACTAAAAGACTCTGAGTATTTATTCTATTTACACGTTGTTTATATTATTCCTTGTTGTTCATCTTTTTATTCGGATATTTGGACGTGGGTTGAGATTACTCCCCCATATTCCCTGGTTGTGTATTCATGAGCCACTGGACTGTAGTACGTGTGACCCAACCCTCAGAGAATGGCGACCTACTTGCCTTGGTGCATGTGTCGGTGACTCAACGGACTTGGCCAGTGCTGCGAGGGACCAAATATTGGGCCAATTGGATGCGATCACCGGTGGGAACTTGGTGACCCGAAGTACAGTGTAGTACCTCTGGAGCGAGCACACACATTTGTTAGCTTGTATGTTGTTTATTCATGCAATGAGCCATTTACAGTTGACTGTTTTACATTCCGCATGTTTACTTGACAACATTCATAGTATTTCCTTTATTTTATTATATGAATGCTCAAATGAGTTCCTTGGGATTTTACTTACTGTACTCGTCATCTGTCTTTTTGTGATGATTGAGTGCATATCCTAATACCAGTAGGGGCAAGGGGATCCTAGGCGACTACATCTAATTGCCCACTGTCGATGACCTACTTGTACTTGTTTATTTTTGGTATTTTGTATATTTTGAGTATTGGGAGACTTGAGATAACATAGTACATGTATATATATCTGTTGTAGTGATGTCGCTTATATAAAGAGTACTTTCCAGGGTTTTCCATAGTAGGTTTTGCCTTTGAACAATGTTTATCATGCTAAATTATCTTGTTTAAATGGTATTTTGAAGGCCCCAATTCCACAACCTAAACTGGGCCCCGCCCAACCTAGACTCACATGGACCCCGAGCCGTCTCGTTGAGTCACGCATGCCTAGTCAGCCTTCATTTATCATTTACCATTTATCAAGCTATTAAAATTGAGTTAATTAATTAGCAAGTTATCATAGTTATTGTGAAAGCAATTAAACCTCAAACTAACTGAAAAACCTCAAAGACACAAATTAAGACAACCTAGAGCGTGGAAACCCCAAATATGTATATCATCATCAATGAACATTTAGAGGAGAGTAAATACAAGATAAACATGCTCAAAATCTCTCAAAATCGAACTCCAAGTGTTTTAAAACAAGTATTTCTAATAATACAAAAGAGTCACCTAGCTATGGAGCCTTCCCCTTACTGGACTATGGATCTGCACTCCGTCAAACACAAGATTGACGAGCCCAGGTAAGTAACGCCAGTAGAACATATATACAACAATTTCGAAATAACTAAATCAATCGAACTCATGCAAATAGAAAGAAATGAACAAGGAAAGAATGAATATAAAAGTCTATAAACAAATAAATCGATAAGTGAGGGTGCGTAATACGAAAAAAATCAAATAACAAGGAGTCCCGACCAAAAGGTCGTTGAGTCGCGGCAAAAGCCCAGCAAACTCGGGTTCAAGACAAGGCACAACCTACCAGCCCTAACCCTTGTGACTGTGAGATATCCACAGACCCTGATATGTGCCCCCAATGTATATTCAGTTGGGAGATATCAACGGCGTCTAGATAAGGGCTGATATCATAGATCAATAGTAACCATGACTAATTTGCCAATGGACCACTCAACCAATAGCAATTTCAAAAGAAATGATGAACATATCAATTTCAAATATAGGAATCAAAGCAATGAACAACAATATTCAATAGGTTAAAATGAAATTACTGTACAATTTACTAGCTGGTTTACTTACCTCGATCCATAAGCTTATTTGTAACGGTCCAAAAATTTGACTCGGGCCACGTGTCATTTTAGGGTCGTATGTGGGACCCACTTACCGGAATCGTATGTGGGACCCACTTACCGGAATACATATGCGTATACACCGAGAATTCGAGGATCTGAAACACGAATGGGGATGCACCTCGAATCGCGTGCCAACATGGGATCGAGATAGTCGCGTTATGTGGTTTTATGTGTACATTGGATACGCCTCGTGATGCGTGTAGCGCGAGTATCAAAATTTTGAAAGTGAGGCGGGTCGGTGCTGAAGGTCACCCAAGAGGGGGGGTGAATTGGGTTACCGAGTAGTTTTTGCCCTTTTAAAAACTTTGTGCGCAATTTACAATTATGATGTATATACAAGTTATGCAAGTAAATGAAATTGCGGAAATATAAAATAACACGTGATTTATAGTGGTTCGATCCAACGATCTACATCCACTACCTAACCTCCTCAGTTAGGATTTCAACCCACTTATATTACCAATAAGTGTTACAACCTAAGCATCACCTAGGATTTTCCCACCTAGCCGCAACTAGGATTTTCCCACCTAGACTCCTCTAGGATTTTCCTTACCTAGCCTCAACTAGGATTTGTCCCACCTAGCCGCAACTAGGATTTTCCCACCTAGACTCCTCTAGGATTTTCGATTTTCCCACCTAGACTCCTCTAGGATTTTCCTCACCTAGCCTCAACTAGGATTTTTCCCACCTAGCCGCAACTAGGATTTTCCCACCTAGACTCCTCTAGGATTTTCCTCACCTAGCCGCAACTAGGATTTTCCCCACCTAGCCGCAACTAGGATTTTTTCCCACCTAGACTCCACTAGGATTTTTCTCACCTAGCCGCAACTAGGATTTTCCCTTTCGACTTAGATCCCACTAAGTCTTACAATCATTCAATTACAACAATTCTCTGCTGAAATACAAAGATACACTTTACAACAAAAGTGGTATCAAATTCAAACACAAGCAAGCCACCTAGAGCCTAACTCTTATGCATGCAAGTGTGAGCATAAATGGAATATGCAAAGTATGTTACCGATGTTGATGCAAATTCCAAATCTGAAATCGTTTCAAAAACTTAATATATATGTGTGAAACCGATTTCGAGTATAAGAACAAAAGTTTAGCAAGAATCAAGTTTAAGTGCAATACTTTTGTTCAAATCAATCTCGAGTTTGATAAGATAAATTTAAGTACAAAAACTCGAGAGAATATGTTCAAACACACATATCAAAATAATTTTCGGATCAATTACTCGAATATATAGATTAAGCACAAGTGAGATTTATAGATCTAGAAATTTCTTACAACCGAGAAGAATGAAAGAAGAGATCAGCCTGGAGTGAGTATTGAACTCCTTTTGAAAGCCTCAAAGGTCTTTGGATATGTGAGCTAAAGAACGATACCTGAGATCTCCCTTATTTCTTCACAAAAATATGATTTCTACCTTGTAGATCTATTGATTTTGAGTGTGTTTGTTCTTGTTGTTTAAAACCAAGTTTGAGGTGGTTTTATAGTGGTAGGAATTCCAATATAGCCGTTTATGACCGTTCTAGGAATCCAGGAAATCAAAAATTCAAATTCAAAGCTTGATTTCCAAAAGTCAAAAATTGCAGCGAGTGCAATTAGCGCGCTAATACTTTGGGTTAGCGCGCTAACACTTCTCTTAGCGCGCTAACGACAGTATTAGCGCGCTAACTTCAGGAACTTCAGAATATGTAATTTGTTCCTTTGTGTTAGCAACCCTTAAACTTGTCCGGGACCTAACCAACCCTTATATAACATGTTATTCATGTTTAATATGATTCATTAAGCTTACTTGGGTGGTCCGGATAGTTTTACAAACCCCAAAACGGAAATTCAAAGTTTCACAACTTATTAGGGGCTTTCTGCAACTTTTCAGTTTTACATTTCAAAAACAAGTTTTTCTTTTTCAAAAACATTTATAATGATCTTCTAATATGTAAATGACCATTCACACATGATTTCACATTGTTTAACTTCATTTACCTATTTAGGTGTTTAAAATCCACTTTTAAATTTTGAAATCAACTTAAGACTTTGAGAAATGATTTCGAAAACTTGATGTATGCATGAACTAATGCATTTGGCTTGTGTGAAAGAATTTGTATACCTTACATTGGTTTTACAAATTGCGGTTTGAACTTTTCTTCTTCATTTCTTCATTTGTGCCGAGTCTTGAACTTGTATTTCTTGAATGCTCTTGAAGTCTTGTATTGCATCATTTATTCCGACAATTTCTTCATATTTCTTGAATACATTTTCACCTTGTTTGTTTGGCTCCATATTTCTTGAATATCCCTGATGTGTTGTATTGCATCCTTTTAACACAAACTGAAATACATGATTAGTACATTTTCACTTTGTTTGTTTCCATCAAAATCTCGGTAGGAATGTGAATGACTAACCACTTAGTCCAACAATCTCCCCCTTTTTGATGATAACAAACAATGTGAACTTTAAAGGTGTGAAAATACAATCTAAATGTATATCACATTCAACACATCAATCTTTTCAAGTTTAATCACATTTAACTTCAAATATGCAAGTTCAAAACCAAACAACCGTTTCAAATATACCAAGATAAAAACCTTTCAAAAACCTTTCAAGTTCACCACAACATTTTTCTCCCCCTTTTGATATTATCAAAAAGCGGGTTTAAGCATCCACAATTTTTCTCCCCCTATCAAGTATACCAATAAAAACCAACAACTTGTTCAATTATACCAATATATGCAGGTTAAAATTATTAACTTGATACCAGTTACAAAAATCAATAATATTAACTTAGCAACCTGATACCAGTAAAAATGAGAATTATGAACCCGATACCAATATATACCAATGAAAATAACACCTTTTCATATTATCCTTTCAAAAAATATCACAATATCACATATCACCCTTTCAAGTTCTACCTTTTCTCCCTCGTTTGATATTATTAAGACAATGGGGTCAAGTATCTGCAAAGATAGGCACGATTCAAACAATACGAGAGAAATAAACTCTCCCCCTCACTTTATGTTTATCAATAAGCAATATACCAGGATAAAAGCATTCTCCCCTTACTTTAGCAATAAATTTCTCCCCCTTACTTTATGCATATTAATAAAAAACATTCTCCCCCTCACTTTATGCAAATTAATAAAGAACATACGGAAGCGATACACATGCATAGACTAGAAAACATAGTGAAGCACAAAATAGCCATAAAGAAAACTCAGAGATACGCAAAAAATCATGATATAAATAGCAAAAGTAATGAGATTGCATAATTGTGGCTTAACATGAGTTTGACCAATTAGAACACCTAAGATTAACATATTAGAGCCTAATGCTTATCTAGGTGTATCTAAACGCTTCTTCTAGATGATGGTGGTGGATGGTCAGAACTAGAAGCGTTATCATCTCGCACGGCCGAAATTTGGAAGCCGTTGACTCTCTATACGACGAAGGCGATCACCATGATTCCGTAGAGTCGTCTCGACAGCATTGAAGGATTGAGTCATATAATCATGCAAGTATCCCAGCTGTGCCGATACATATGCCAGTGAAGGTGACATATTAGGAGGAGGTGTTAAGCCGCCGAATGTAGAAGGGTGTGGAGGCGGTGCTGATTCCTCGTCTTCTTCGCTTCTCTGGGCTCGTAGAGTCTTGAGCTCCTTCATTATTACCATCATCGTGACTTGCGGTTCCTTCTTCTTCACTGGTCATCATCCCCAAGGTGATAAGCGTACTCCAAATAATCGGCGCATCAAAAGGATAGTCCGTAGAGATAGGAGACTCGTAACCGCCGTGATGCTTCGATTATATGGAATAGCATCATCCCTAGTCCATTGCTTCCTCTCACGAATATATCTCGTATTTCATGGCTTTCAGTGTGGCCATGTTAATGGAATCAAAGATACTGAGAGGACGACCGCCTAACGCGAGATCTACTTGGGCAGACTCCAAGTAGGATGTAATAACATGGGCGTATGGAAGATGACGACTGGCGCTGCATGTGCTAGTCATATAGCCGATGAGAATGTGAGGAAGACCGAGGGGTAGCATGAGAAATAGATGACCTAGTATGAACATGTCAAGAAGAGTGACATAGTTCTTGCTACCTCCTCGTGGAAGAATGACCTTATGAAGTACCTTGTGAAGAAGATGAGGTACTAACTTAAAGTCGGTATCCGTGATACCGGTCGGATAGACAGTTAAGTTACTTTTGGACCGTAGAAAGGAATTAAGAACTTCTAAACGGTCAAATGGCCAACTCAAGAATTTGCACACAACCGTGGTCGATGGAGGGTGCAATGGAAGGTTGAGCCGTTGAGCGAGATTTTCCGGTGTAATCTCAATTGCTCGGCTACCAACGGATGAACGAAGGACAAATTGATTTGTGGTTTCAAGGTTGGAATAAAAGACTCTAACTAGAGGGGGGTTATAGTTAGACCGATGCGTACAGAAAGTAGTCCACCCCGCTGCGTCAAGAATTTCCCGAATTGGGAGATGAGCCTTATCAAAGAAGGCGACATCGACAATTGCGGGTCGAATAATTTTAGCGTCCGTTAGCCGTGGAGCTACCAATTCTAGTACGGATGAAGACTCATGGATGGCTTTGGCACGACCCCTCACGTAGTGGAGCATTTGCCGGAGGTGAGACAAGGTGAGTGGATTCATCACTAGATGAAGAGGATTGGACAATACGACGACTAGAGGGACGTCGTGAGGACGTTGCTTGGGTAGGTCGAGATGGATTGGGAACGGTAGGTGCACCCGTTCGAGAAGAAGGGCGGTTTGAAGGGCGACGTGATGACATATTGAAACAAGGAATGGAAGAAATCGACAAAGAATGGAGAAGATTTGTACCTTGAAGGAGTGGAGAGCACGGTGGAGAGTCCCTGGAGAGTGGATTTGACAAGAGGAGAGGAGTTGCTTTGTGTTTGAGGTAAGTTGTTTATGAAATTTTAGGTTATAAAACCCTGACCGAGCGATATTAGTTAGCGTGCTCATTCCTCTCTGGAATTTTTCGGTCGCAGGGCTATTAGCGCGCTAATTGGCGCTATTAGCGCGCTAATTCCTCTCTGGAATTATTTTGATAAAATTTTTGAATTTTTGCAATTTAGCTCCGATTCTTCTCAAACTTCATGGACACTTCATTAACATCATATAAAAAGGTTTTGAGTATCTAGAACATATGTAGAAGGTCCAATTTTCGAGACATGCCTAACTCACGCCGAATTTGAAAAACTTGTTTTCTAGGCAAAGGCTTAGTGAGTATATCGGCTAGTTGATCCTATATGGGCACATGAATAAGTTTTAACATTACCCCTTTTTGGATGTGATCACACAAAGAATGGTGTCTAATCTATTTTGCCACAATCATGCATCACAATTACTTTATACATTCAAACATGAAACATTTTGCATATTTATCTCATCAACGTTAATGGCATAAAAGTTTTTATCTATATATGCAAATAAACAAGGTTTCATGCTTCTCATTTCTAACAATGCATTTTGATGATTCAAACATAACATGAAATCGTTTGTCACACAATTGACTAACACTTAGCAAATTAAGTTTCAAACCATCAACAAGATAAATATTAGAAATAGAAAATAAATTGTTACCAAACAGAGATCGAGACCAATAACTCTTCCTTTGTTGTTGTCTCCAACTGTAACCTTTTCACGATCATGCCGCTTTAGTTTAATAACTTGATGTGCATCTTCGGTCATGTGACTTGAGCACCCACTTTCCAAGTACCATGGGGTGCTTCTCCTCGCATCCTATACTATGGGAAACACACTAGTTTTTGGTACCCAAACACCTTTGGGTCCGAGAGTGTTAGTATCATAAACATTTTTAGCTACCCATGCTAGTTTACCCATTTTTACCTTTTGTAATGAACATTTCCCAACCATGTGAGTCTTGTTACATTTAGAGCATCTACGATCATCATTTAATAATTTCTTGTAGCTTAACAAGTTTGCTCCATAACCTATGCCTCTTTTGTTAAGTGCACGTCGTTGTGCTCCTAACATCATGTCAAACATTTGTTTACCATTTGTAAACTTATGCACTGTGCTAGTCAAGTCCTCTACTTCCTTGACTAAAGCATCTCTTTCTTTTATGACTTCATTTAAGTCATTTTGGAGATCATCAATAAACTCATTTTGTGACTCTAATTCACTAATTGCAATGGTCAAACTCTTTTTAAGTTGTTTAGTGTTTTTGACTTCCTTTTTCAATTCTTTTCTAAGCTCATCAATATTTGGAAAATCATTAACATTATCAAAATTGAAAGCATTAGGGTTTACCTCGCCTTGTCTTTGTGAGACAAAATATTGCTTTCTCACTTTCTACGATTTGAGTCCGAACTTGATGATGATGAGTCATCCCAAGTTGCTTTGAAGCTCTTCTTTCCTTTGTCAAATACCTTCTTGGTTTTGCACTCCGTCTTGACATGACCCGGTTTGCGCAACCGTAGCATATTATTTCGTTTCCTTCCTTGCTTCCATTTCGCAGCTTCTTTTTGTACTTATCTCGTTTGTACACGGCCTTATTCAGCTTTCTTGAGATCATAGCTACTTCCTTTTCAAGATCATTTTCATCACATGATTCTTCATTGATGACTTCAACCGATGCACTAGAGCTGTTTGCCTTCAACGCGATTTCTTTTCTTGAACTTTTAGCACCTCCATTTAGTGCTTCCAATCTTGCTCGATCTTTTAGTTCAAATTCATGAACTGTTAGCTCTCCGCATAATGCATCGAAAGTATAATCTCCAAGATTTTGAGTGATTGGATAGCGTATTTCTTGGCATCCCATTCCTTAGGCAAGCCTCTAAGGAATTTATATCTTGAAGTTTCTTGATCATAATTCTTGCCTAGATTCTTGATCTCATTTAGTAGCTTTGTGAATCTAGTGATGGTGTAGCTATGTCTTCATCATTGCCCCAACTCGGAAAGTTTCATAATGTTCCTCAAGTATTCTCAACTTGGTCTTCTTTACTTGCATGGTACCTTCATAATGTACCTCAAGCTTTTCCCATACTTCCCTTGCCGTTTGACACGCACTTACTCTGTTAAATTCGTTTTCACTAAGTGCACAGAATAAGTGATTCATAGCTTGATCATTAGAAAGCTCAAGCTTTATCTCTCTCGTGGTATACTCTTTTAATGGCTTATCTAGGTGGAGTATAGCCATTTTCAATTGCGTCCCATAAAAATCTATTTTGTGCTCGAATGTAAAATTTTATTCTTACTTTCCAATGAGCATAATTGGTTCCATCAAAATATGGAGGCCTACTCGAAGTGGTGCCTTCCCGAAAAGTATTTGGATCTAAAGTTTGCATCCTTGCACAAAAGCACTCAAAGATACGTTAGTAACACTTTGAGCAATAACCCCCTCTACGATACCAATTGAAGGTCACCCAAGAGGGGGTGAATTGGGTTACCGAGTAGTTTTTGCCCTTTTAAAAACTTTGTGCGCAATTTACAATTATGATGTATATACAAGTTATGCAAGTAAATGAAATTGCGGAAATATAAAATAACACGTGATTTATAGTGGTTCGATCCAACGATCTACATCCACTACCTAACCTCCTCAGTTAGGATTTCAACCCACTTATATTACCAATAAGTGTTACAACCTAAGCATCACCTAGGATTTTCCCACCTAGCCGCAACTAGGATTTTCCCACCTAGACTCCTCTAGGATTTTCCTCACCTAGCCTCAACTAGGATTTTTCCCACCTAGCCGCAACTAGGATTTTCCCACCTAGACTCCTCTAGGATTTTCCTCACCTAGCCTCAACTAGGATTTTTCCCACCTAGCCGCAACTAGGATTTTCCCACCTAGACTCCTCTAGGATTTTCCTCACCTAGCCGCAACTAGGATTTTCCCCACCTAGCCGCAACTAGGATTTTTTCCCACCTAGACTCCACTAGGATTTTTCTCACCTAGCCGCAACTAGGATTTTCCCTTTCGACTTAGATCCCACTAAGTCTTACAATCATTCAATTACAACAATTTCATTGGAAATACAAAGATACACTTTACAACAAAAGTGGTATCAAATTCAAACACAAGCAAGCCACCTAGAGCCTAACTCTTATGCATGCAAGTGTGAGCATAAATGGAATATGCAAAGTATGTTACCGATGTTGATGCAAATTCCAAATCGAAATCGTTTCAAAAACTTAATATATATGTGTGAAACCGATTTCGAGTATAAGAACAAAAGTTTAGCAAGAATCAAGTTTAAGTGCAATACTTTTGTTCAAATCAATCTCAGAGTTTGATAAGATAAATTTAAGTACAAAAACTCAGAGAATATGTTCAAACACACATATCAAAATAATTTTCAGATCAATTACTCGAATATATAGATTAAGCACAAGTGAGATTTATAGATCTAGAAATTTCTTACAACCAGAAGAATGAAAGAAGAGATCAGCTCTGGAGTGAGTATTGAACTCCTTTTGAAAGCCTCAAAGGTGCTGGATATGTGAGCTAAAGAACAAACCATTTGAGATCTCCCTTATTTCTTCACAAAAATATGATTTCTACCTTGTAGATCTATTGATTTTGAGTGTGTTTGTTCTTGTTGTTTAAAACCAAGTTTGAGGTGGTTTTATAGTGGTAGGAATTCCAATATAGCCGTTTATGACCGTTCTAGGAATCCAGGAAATCAAAAATTCAAATTCAAAGCTTGATTTCCAAAAGTCAAAAATTGCAAAGGTGCAGAGTGCAATTAGCGCGCTAATACTTTGGGTTAGCGCGCTAACACTTCTCTTAGCGCGCGCGCTAACGACAAGATTAGCGCGCTAACTTCAGAACTTCGAATATGTAATTTGTTCCTTTGTGTTAGCAACCCTTAAACTTGTCCGGGACCTAACCAACCCTTATATAACATGTTATTCATGTTTAATATGATTCATTAAGCTTACTTGGGTGGTCCTGGATAGTTTTACAAACCCCGAAAACGGAAATTCAAAGTTTCACAACTTATTAGGGGCTTTCTGCAACTTTTCGCTTTTACATTTCAAAAACAAGTTTTTCTTTTTCAAAAACATTTATAATGATCTTCTAATATGTAAATGACCATTCACACATGATTTCACATTGTTTAACTTCATTTACCTATTTAGGTGTTTAAAATCCACTTTTAAATTTTGAAATCAACTTAAGACTTTGAGAAATGATTTCGAAAACTTGATGTATGCATGAACTAATGCATTTGGCTTGTGTGAAAGAATTTGTATACCTTACATTGGTTTTACAAATTGCGGTTTGAACTTTTCTTCTTCATTTCTTCATTTGTGCCGAGTCTTGAACTTGTATTTCTTGAATGCTCTTGAAGTCTTGTATTGCATCATTTATTCCGACAATTTCTTCATATTTCTTGAATACATTTTCACCTTGTTTGTTTGGCTCCATATTTCTTGAATATCCCTGATGTGTTGTATTGCATCCTTTTAACACAAACCGAAATACATGATTAGTACATTTTCACTTTGTTTGTTTCCATCAAAATCTCGGTAGGAATGTGAATGACTAACCACTTAGTCCAACAGGTGCCTCGAGATGCGCGATGCTCAATTTTCGAAGACACTTTTGATTTGAAAATCAAAAGTAGAAAATGTAAATATATATATATATATATATATATATATATATATATATATATATATATATATATATATATATATATATATCAAGAGAGAGAGAAAAGAAAAGAAAAAGAAAAGAAAGGAAAGTAAGAAAGAGAGAGAGAGGAAAAACCAGAGAGATTGAAGAAGAGAGGGAGAGAGAGAAAGATCGTGAGGAGCGGAGAGAGGGAGAGCGGGCGAGAGGGACGGCCGAGAGGTGGCGGATCGGCGAGATCAGAGCAGCCCAGCAGCGGCGCAGTGGGCGGAGACAGCGGACGGCGGAGCGCTCCAGTGACCAGCGGCGGAGCGCTCCAGTGACCAGCTGCGGCGCGTCTCTACAGCCGGCAGCGAGGCGATCGGCGCGGACAGTGGTGGCGGACAGATCGGCGTGGCGCGGCGCAGTGGCGCGGCGACACCGGCCCGCAGACGGCGGCTGCGCGGCGGCACAGGGAGGTCGCGACGCGGCCTGCGAGGCCGAGGACGATGGCCGGCGGGGAGCGGAGATCGACGCAGCAGCGAAGACGAGCAGCTGGTCGGCAGCGACGTGACCGGATCCGCGACGACGATGGCCAGCGGCGGCCGATCGGCACCTGCGAGGAGGCGGACCAGCAGGCGCGTGGCGGTGGCTGCGCGGCTGTGCGGCGGGGCTCACTGCGCGACTGCGCGATGGAGATGAGGAGCAGCGGCGGTCGGTGCGCACGAGCAGCAGCGGCGGACGGCGGCGGATCTGGCATCGCCGGCGAGGGCAGCGGTGGCGCGACAGTGACGACGTCGGCGTCGGCGCGACAGCGATGTCGACTCGGCAGCGGCAACGACGCGGTGAACGACGCGATGGCGTTGTCGGAAGATCGGAGGCGTGAATCGACGAATGTCGACGACGCGATTGAGGTGAGGTATATTCACCTAATTTTATTTGCGACTTGGATTATTTAGTAACCGAAATGGTAAAAATGGACACCAGGGACTTAGGATGCTATAGTCAGGTGTCAGGTGCGCATATCGAGACGCAAGTGAGTGCGTTTTTGAGGTACGTAAGATTCCTTCTGAAAGTCATTGAGGGTTTACTTTTCTATCATTGATTGCCTATTTGTGGTTGTTGGATGATATTCCCCCTATTCTTTGTTATTGATTTCCGTGACGCATTTGGTTTGGGGGTCGAGACTTTTGCTATTCGTGTTGTACTTATGGCACACTAGGCTGTACGTGGGTAACCAGGTGAAAGGAAGTGGGGGCTTCCACTGAAAGGATCCCGGGGGTATGAAACCAGGTGAAAGGAAGTGAGGCACTCACTGAAAGGATCCTGGGGGTTTGACATACAGTTTAGTGTGACCGGGAGGAGTACACAATTTGTTTATCTCGTGTTATTTATTCATGTGATGATCTTAGCACAGTTGCATGTTTAGTTTCCACATGAGTACTTGACATGGTTATTGATATCTGTTTATTTCTCTTATAAATGCTCGTTGTACTTTGTTGGAATCTTACTAATTGTATTCTCCATCCATACTTTTTGGTGATGGTCGAGTGCAGACCCTGCTAGTAGGGGCAAGGAGATTTTGGACAACTTTATCTGACTGCCTGCGGTCAAGGACCTACTAGTACGTGCGATTTTGATATTTTGCTTACTTTTGGGAAATGGGAGACTGATTAGATAATGTACTTGTATATATTACTGTTTAATATTGTCGTCTATATACATAGTACTTTCTCCGGGTTTTCCACAATAGGAGTTGCTCTTATAAATAATGTTTTATATGAAAATGAATTTAATTTTTTACTTGTTTTAAATTTAAGACTTCCGCTGTTGTTTTAATGATTAAACTATCGAACTAACTGCTTAACGAAGGGAGTTAACACGCATATCAAGCAGTCGTGATGTAGGAAATGGCGTCAGTGGCGCGTGGGACCCAGTGGGTCAAGGATCAGACGGGACCGCTGGGCCAGCGCCTCTCCCCGTGGCGACCTCGGGTTTTGGGGCCGCTACATTATTCCTAACCTATCCCGCCATCGTATCGTCGAGCTTCGTCTAAAACACGCCTCATTGTCCACTACTGTTTTGTCTCGTCGGGGATCGATCGGTCGACAACGCGCCATCGCGTTGCTCCACTCGTTCACCGCGTCGCTGCAGCTCCTCCTCGTCGGTGTCACTGCTCCTCGTCAGGGCCCTAACGGACGCAATGCGCCGTTGCTCGTGGTCCTCCCCTACAGCCGCGCCACCTCCTACCGCCGCTGCTGCTGGCAGTTCGCGCCTTCGTGTCGCCTACGAGCCCCCGTCCGCGTTGCTGCTGAACGTCCACGCCTTCACGTCGCCCACGAGCCGCCGTCCGCGCCCTCTCGTCCTCGCTGGAGTCGCTCGCATTGTCGACACTTCTGGTTGGTCCATCGCCGCTACGTTTCGCCGGACTTGTCTATATTCGTCGTCGACGTCATCTTTTCTTCCTCTCCTTCTTGGTGGTTCCCCTCTCGCCGTCTCTCTCTCTCTTTCTCTTTCTCTTTCTTCTCTTTCTCTTTCTCTCTCTATCTTATCTGTTTTGCCCTTTATTTTGTAATTTCGCCAATTTTTTTTCATAATTATCTCCTCGATTTTGTGTCTGAATTAAACTCGAAAAATACCTCATTTTCGCCAAAAATTGATGAAAATACTATTGTACTCTGAAACATGGGAACACTGCATCCAAACCTTAACTTGACCCTATTTCCCGTCGATTAAATATGAATCATGATAAGGGGTCCCACATGCAGCCCTAAATGGCACGTGGCACGAGTTAGATTTTGGGGTCGTTACAGGTATTAAGTGAGCCTTCCGCTGAATATGTTAACCTTAAAATACAACCCATTAGTATGGTAAGATCTCAATAAATTGTCAACTAGGTAACAGTTGAAACAGTTAGAATGCCACGGTGGAATGGGACAAAGAATATAAGGATGATTTACTAGTTTATCTAATATTACACTTGTGGACACGAGTTAAGAGACATAAAGAGGACGGGCAAGGTGCCGGACACTGTAGTTTTGTCGGCTGACACGGAGTACACGGAGATACGTCACCCCGGGTCGGCTGGGGCCGCCACAAAAGCCATACTTAAATGTATTCTAGTGCTCACCATAATCTGGTAGTAAATGTTTTGCCACAACTTGACAGTAAAAACAAGGATTGCAATCTAAAATAATAGACACTGGCACGCCATCTGACTTTCAATCTCGTCTCATATGTATAAATTGTTTAGTCTTACTTCGACTTTATCGGTAAAAGTTAAAAAAATGCAAGCGGATTCATGCAACTAGCGTATGATCATCTCTAACCATCCACAATCATATGATCTTCATAATCCATGTGAGTCGATGACCATGTAAGATTATCTTTACAACAATTTTAATTCTTTGAGTTTTTTTTGTTCATTCTTAATCCTATCATGTTTATTCCCTAAACATCTAATAATTAAAGCTTCAAATATTTCCATTAAATTCATTTTCCCACAACACAATATCTTTTCATAAGAGTTGTGAGTTATTCGACCCTTAAATTATCATCAGTCTTAAAACACGTCATATTACTTAAGTTTAACAACACTATTGGAGTAGACTCTCGAAAAATCTAGCCCAAAAACATGATATGTGTCCTTCAAAATCTTAAAGGAACCTAGCTTCATCTATCTTCAGGTTTTCTTTCGTGCAACTCGTTCACTCTATTCACAAGTATTTTTCCTTGTCTATCGTGATTTGTCAAGTGTGTTACTCTTGTCTTAGCAATTGACAAACTTCCATTATTATTATTTATTTATTTTTCAACATGCACTGCTTGTACATAAACTCCCTTTAATACGCTTATTGACGCGCTTGAACCAATTTTTTTTAGATATGTGAGAATCTTGAGATAAAGGGATTAATACTTAGATTGCCTTTAACTTCTAGACGATCTGTAGACTCTACCTTTTCTTTTTCTTGATTGTCACGTGTTACTTATTCGTAGACCTACTCTTGGGGTGGCAAATATCCGGGTCTCAACGGTTTCGGATCTGGACAACTCCTACTATAAAAAATATATATTCATTGTCGGGACTCGTCCCAATTTCAAATTCAGACAATATTTTTTAGATTAAAAAATTCGGACAACATTAACTTGTCCATCCATGTTTTGCTCAAAATTCGGATTATTCGATTGACCGAGTTTATCGCAATTTTGAAAACTAACTTTTTATATTGAAAGTCTCTTCAAATGTTAAAATATACATATATTATAATCTCATATATATGATGTAATTTAAAAAAGTAACGTCAAAGTCTCAACAAATATTGAACTATAATTAAATCATTGTAATATTCGTGCAAATAATTCATGTAATTAAATATTAATGTCAAGAAACAAATGTTAAAGTATAAAAACACTAAATTTTAATTTATTTTAAAATCAAAAATATATTTAATACATTAATTTCTATGTGTATTAGAGTAGATTAATATTTTTAATCTATTAATATAATTACTAAGTGTCCAATATACCTTTTTATCAAAGATAATTTGACTTTATTTAAAATCAGAACCACGTCCAGTTGGGGTTTGAGATTCCAAGGCCTTGTCCAGACTCGATCCGATTTTAAATTCGAACAAATGATCTTTATCCATGCCTAACCCATATTTGTCAAGACATTGTCCGAACCCTTTTTATTTCGAGCTGAACAATATCAAGCCGGCGGGTCTGGACAATAAATTGCCAACCCTAACCTATTTTTTCAAGAAAAAAAGTACTATCATCAAATTCAAGGCCTTATAAAAACATGCACAAGCATATATATAAGTGGAATGGGAGATAAAGTTTCAAATGCTATCTCCTTCCACCATTTCATTTTTCAAATTTTCTCAAATTTTCCGTTTTGAGATATTTATTTGTTTGTATCATTTATTGTTTTAAGATATATTCATCCTTCTATATTTTTAAACAATGAACAACCTAATCTTGAATAACTAAATGACAATCAAATTGATGAATGGTTTTTTCAATGCATTAAGTCTCTGTTTCGAGTCTTATACCATCCCTTTAGTTACCACAAAATCATTTATACTGTTTAGGCAATGAAATAACAATTAAGTTCATTTAAATTCTTTTTTTATTAATGAAAGGTTACTTCAATGCATTAAGTCTTCGTTTCGAATCTTACACATCCCTTTGGTTACCACAACGTTATTTCTACCGTTTAGGACACCGAAATCACAATTAAGTGTATTTGAATTCTTTTTATCATGGCTCAAAATTTTAAATCTTAGTTTAATCTCTTAATCAGGATCAGTGACCCGTGACGTGAGACCAGCATCGAGATACATGTCGTGACCTAGGCGAGAGGGCCAAGGTATATGTTATATTTATTGTGGTGTGTATGCCTAATGTATTATATTTATGTATAGATTACTAAGTCACTCCAACTTGTGTATAGGTGTCGAGACGTGAGTGGAGACGCGCCTCGATATACATGCTAACATGGGGCCACGGTGGAGAGTGATAGTGGTAAGTTTGTTTAGGCTTAATGTAACTTAAATAGTGATTTAAATGTGGCTATGGTTGATTATACAATTAATGTACCCAAATTAGCAAGTTAAAACAATAGCCGTGTGATGATTATAGAGATACGTATTAACACATCTAGACACTAAGTGAGTTACACATGGTGTTACTTAGATTAAGTAAGTGGGAAATGTGTTAATATGTACATCAATAGATAGGTCTTGAAATACGTGTGCACATGCGAATCAATAGCTATTAATCAACCATATTCATTTCATATAAAAAGCTAGAGATTAACTCATCAAATCAAACCAACTTCATTTCAATAACTTTGGAGCTAAGTAAGCTTGTTTTGGAGAGAAGAAAAGATTATCGAAGAAGAAGGGAAATTAGAAAGATCAAGGAGAAATTAGTGGGTTTGGAGTAAGAGGTGTTGATCGAGCTAGGTGTTCATCAAACTAGGTACACATATCTCTATTTAAGTTTGAAACCAGTTCTGATTTTTTGCCATTTTAAGAGGATAGATGATTAAGTCTTTGAAATTGGTTGATATATTTGGATTTCTCATTTCAAGCTGATACTCCAACTATTAAGAAGTTCTTAATTTGGTTTTGAAATAAATAAAAAAAAAATGAATTTTTGAATTTTTAAGTCCAAAATGAAAATTCTGCTTGTTGTAATATGAACCAACCTATGTAATTTGATCATAACTTGCTTATTTTAAATCAAAATGAACCCAATCTGGTGGTATTTAAAAGCTCAATCAAGGGGAACAAATTTATCCAATTGGAATTTTTTAGTTCAAATATTTTCATGTCCAAAAGTGCTATATAAATAGATGATTAAATGGATAGTGTGATTTTTGAAACTAAACTTATAAATGACATAACTCCCTAATTAGTCATCCAAATGAACTCATCTTTTAGTATGTTGTTATTTGTTATGTTAGCTACTTGTGACTAAAAGTCACAAATTATTTGGATTAGTTTGATATCAGGAACTTAAGGATGAATCTCGGGAGTTTGGATACATGATACGAGGTGTTGAGAGGCTGGAATAGCTTAGGAAATTGTATGGATTGTAAGTAAACTGATTGAAATATTTATTTACATTTCATTCCTATTTACTTGTTCACTTCCAGTCACTTTGATTGATTTGTCATTATATTCAATATGTCATGACTTATTATCCTTTCTCATTTCATGAGGTTATTTTATGGTATAGATTATTGATTAAATAATTTCTTGACTCCGAATCGTGTGTTATGTCATTTTTGAATGTTAATACATGTAGTCAATGAAATAGCATGCTATTAGGTGGTGGTTTATGGTATTTTATAATCTATTTTATTTGTGCATTAGTTATGCGATTGTTTATTAGATTCCAAAACCATGTCACTCCTTGAAATATGAAAGTGATTCTTGTATCTAGGGCCATACATTATAGAGATTTGGCGGACATAAGAGGTTATTGGACTTCCAAGGTGATCGGTATCTCTCCACTATCTTGCGCAGTACACGGGAAATGAGTCGCGGAGTTGTTGGCAAGCACAACTTGGGCGATATCACAGGGTATGGGATCGTGGTTGTTGGAAAGTATATATCATAGGTGACTAGCACCGGCGAAAGGTTGTAAAGGCAAAAAGCACTACTTAGACCTTCACATTGATGTAAAGCTCAACTCCATCCTTATATAGTGGAAAAGGAGGATGTGATGAAGATCATAGCCGACCGGACCTAGATCATTACCATTTAACTGAGTGTCAGTTCATTTTGTTTAACTAAAATATCTCTTTGAATGTTCTCTTTTCAGCATAGTTGCTATTATCATGCTTTTAGATACTTGTTGCATATTTGGGAATGTGAATAGGTTGTCTCTCAGTGTTACTTTCTACTTCTTTTACTCACTGTTGAGTCGTTAATTATGTAATATTATATATAGGTTATTTATATATTTTTAGTGTAAAGTCTCCAAAATACTAGCTTAATTGCGTCGATTTATTATTTTTAGGGCTATTGGAGTGCGCGGTTAAATTCGAAGCGAAAAATTACGCAAAATCAAGTATTCGTATGCCTGGATATATTTTACACCGAAAGTCGCGCTAACACGTATTTCGAGGCAAATTTGGCGGGCCCACACGCGAGGCACAAGAGTGATGATGTGGCGGACAGTTAGGCACATGCGTACGTGCTTGGTTGCATGATTCAAGGAGAGAAGTTAGCAAGTTTTTATTTTTAGTTTTGTTAGGAAACAGAGAGATACGGAAGAAAAAGGAAATAAAGAAAAGAGGAGGAACGCACGGGTGGCTCTCTCTGTTTTGATTTCTCTCTGGCCTTTTTCTGGCCGAACTCCTCTTCTCCCTGATTCTTTATTTTTTATTTTTCTTTTCTTTTGTGTTCTTGATGCGAGGCTAAAACCTCTAGCCTAGGCAAGATTGCAAGGGAGGTTCGATTGCGCATATCAATGGATTTGTGAGATTTATATATTTTAATTTCAGTCTTGTCATTAATATTTTATTTTCTTTGGTATTGTTTGAACAATCAAAGTTAAACACTTGTTTAAACTTTGATTTATTTGTCAGTGAGTCGTAAGCATCCGTACTTGTGCAATAAGACCACACTAGTGGCAATTGACCCTACCAATTGATTCGACCCTTTTGGGACCGGTTGAATACTATAGGGATCTAGGCTAAATCGGACACACTAGTGATCCGGTTGTCTAGGTGTAGTGCCTTCAGGAAGCTCAATGCGGTCAACGCATTAAACCCAATTCACTTGAATTGTAGTTATGTGTTTGATTAGGGAAGTAGTCACCGTCGTACCTTTGCTATCGAGATTAGGAAGTGCGAAGAACCGAGTGCGTCACCGGATCTATAGCTACACTAAGATATTTTGATTTGCATATTTTACATAAATCGAAGACCAAATCCAATCTTTTACCGAACCGAACTTGTATGTCTTGACCTAAGTGTTTTTATTAATTGTTTTCAAATTTATTTCCATTGTTTTAATTATTTTGTTTATATTTAAATTAGTTAATTTATTAAATTATTCATTCTCTCAAAAACCCCGATTTCTCTTTTCGTTATTTTTTAAACCTTAGAAAGAATACCAATCTCTGTGGGATCGACCCTTTGCCACTATTTTGCAAATAGTTGGTTTAGGTATTTTTTAATTTTATCGACGCGTTCGGCGCGCGTCACTCACCGTCCTTTTTATGACAGTGGGTGTTGATCGATTGAGTAGCAGGCCAAGCGAAGAGAAGATCAGCAACTATCTCTGAGCCAGTGAATAGTTGCTACACCATATTTTGTAGGTTTTGATTTTGATGCATTACTTTTGTATGTATTTCATATACTTTTGGGGTTGTTTATTATGGGTTGAGAGACTAGTACCTTGACCTGACACATGATGATATATTATCGTCATTTGTCATATATATATATATATATATATATGTATACATGCATGTGATCTTTATTTCCCTGGTTTTTTTAACAATTGTTAGGTATCACATTAAAAGCTTCGCTAATTTGTTAAAACTTCAGGTGAATAAACTTTTAAGTAAGTGAAATTTTAATTAACTCTGATTTATGACATAGGATATGTAAATGCCTATTTAGAAATAATGGGTAGGTAATGAGGTTTTTGAAAGGCCGACTAATTCCTTATTAAGTCCTATATGGTGAGATTAGAGCTCAATGACGTGATTAGGTGGGCGCAGTGCCATAATTTAAGAAGGGTTCGTCACACTTTTTTAGGTTAATGAAGGATTGTTTCAATGCATTTAATCTTCATTACGAATGTTGCACTATCCATTTGGTTACTGCAACATCATTTATACATAACATTAATACTCTCTTTATATATAGATCATAGGTTTACAAGTACTGTAGGTCTAGCAATATCCAATTACCTCTCTCAAAGTTCTTCACACACAAATGCAATGTTGTCGCGATTGTTGAGCCATATGACACTACAAAACATAGCAAAGATCTTGCAGTGTGATTAACAACTTTACATCTATATGCTCGTCGTTATAAGAATTGTTCAGGATGTTTGTAATATGCGTGATTTATAATCAAATATTTTTTTTACCCTCTACTGTATATTTTTCTAAGAAATATAGGTTGATTATTGTGAATCGTAATTTTAATTGTAAAAAGTATTATAGTATATTCATGTAAATTAATTTATTAACTTTATCTTAAAATTTTAATAACTCATGCGGCGCAAAACGCATGAAATCGACTAATTTTTTTATAAGAAAGAAACAACTTTGCCCTAATCGGGTTCCAACCAATAAACTCTTACTTTCAAATCTCATACCAAATCATTGGACCACTCAAATGGTTGGTACAACTGCAAAAGCATTGAGCATCATATACTATGAAAAAAATATGTGGTTAATATTATTATTAAATAAATGACTGATCTTACAATTGGAAAACATGCCATTAACTCTACTAAAAAAAGCAATTAAGTTTCAACAAAAAATATTTAATGCTTTCTTTATTTTTTAATAGGTCGGATTTGTTGAAACAAAAAAATAAAATTAATATATATATCAAGAGGGTTGTGGTGAGATGATAGGAGTCTCTCTTCTCCTAACTAGATGTCTCGAGATCAGTCTTGGAAAAGGAAAAATTTTAACTACCCTTGGCTAGAGGCATGAAATAAATACTAATTCAAATCCACAAATACGGGTGCGACAAGCCCAAGATGATGTATATGATCAATCAAGGTGAAGTTGATTCACATTTCAATTAATCAATTGATCAAGAAGTACGAATCATGAACAACAAATAAGCAAGGTGAACTAGTTTCAAGTCACTTCATTATAGCATCAACTAGTTTTAGGCTGAACATTGTCTTAGAATATTATGAATCTACATTTATTTTCTTATAAATAAAAATAGTTGTTTAAAAACCAAATATAAATATAAAGAATAATGTAATGAAGTTGTTGCTATGTACAAAAATAAAAGAAATTGAAAATAATATACTTAAGCTATTAATTAGGATATTGATATGGAAGGTTTTGATCTGAATAGGAATTAAAAATTATTAGCGGGAGCGTACATTTGTCATATTTCTTGTTGTGTGGTCTCCGGTCTTTTCCACAACCCAATAATTTTGGAGAAACACTACGGGAGAACTCTTTTCACACAATTGCCAAAAGCCTCGAAATCATAAATCACACTAGGTGATTTATTATCCTATCAATCTTGGGACTTCCCAATAGATCAGGATTGTTGGGATTTAGAAATATCTATTAGCTATCAAAAACATTATCTTTTCATATATATTAAACGTGACCTACGTGGTCAACGTGGCCAACATCTCCCACTCGAACATCATGTGTAGACTTTTTGTCGTGTCGGGTCGAGTCGATCACACATATGAGCGCCCCATGTTTTGATAACATAGATATCCCCCACTCGCACATCGTGTGTGAAAAAAATACTCAGTTCTCTATTGACAGTGTTTCATTGTAACTATTGGGTCGTACGACCGTGAGATAACTTGCAAGCGGGAGCTCTACATTAGCAACTCAATTAAAGTCATCGACCTTTTTAATATATATATATATATGCATATGTCTAACTTTGCCTTAGATGCATATATTCATGTCTATTCAAAAAACTTCTAACCACTTTTAAGAGCAATATTTGAACCTTAAATTCAAATCGTTATATTCTAACTAATATTGCTATCCAATTGATGCAACACTAGTGTCGCGACATAGAATATAAATTGAAATGACATGATTCCATATGATCTTTCTTTGCCCTCCAACTACTTAGTTTAGAATCAGTTGTTTTCCTAATGTAGCAGCTTTAGATCAAATCATACTTGACCATAGGCATGAGACCCAAAGCACCAGCCAAAGGCATCCGCCCGATCTGCTTACTCCGGCGAGCACCCCAATGTGTGTACCGACGTCGGTCATTGCCGGATTCTGGAGAAAAATCTATAGAACTACCACTTTACGTAGTGAGTTTTTTTTTTTTTTTTTTTTTCTTGGCTTTTTAACAACTAATTAATATAAAAGTCACCGACTTTTGGGTTCATCGAGATCGGACCATAAGGGCGAACACCCCAGTGGGTGCGCCGACTTCGATTGCGATTGGATTCGGGTGACATCACCGGAATCCATGAAACTCAATATTTTTTTTTAATAAAAAACAGAATTAAAATAAATAACTCTAAAAAAATAGATTTCAAAAGTATTCCAACCCAACTCGGCGAAAAACTCCAAAATCATCTATGTGTGCAGGATAATAATCACCTAGTTGCTTTGATACCAATGAAGGTTTTGATCTGAATAGGAATTAAATTAGACTTTTTGTCGGGTGCCCCGTATTTTGATAACATAGATAGATATCAGTTAGACAATTAATTAGACAAACATTAATTTGAAAGCTATGTAGAGTGAACATATGTCGACACGTACATAGCTTTCTTGTGTTATTGGTCGTCATGACTAGTGAGTCTTTAATTAGCCTCTATAAACTATACAATTATCATCATCATGGTCGTCATTGTCGTCATGGTTATAATCATAATTTCCGATCGTATCTTTTGGTAGCACCACCTCTTTCCTCGTCATACAACCCACCTTCAACCACTCCACCACATCCATCATACTAGGCCGGCTCTCGGGATTGCTATCGGTGCATTGCAACGCAATCCTTACCGCATTTGTCAATTGAGCTCTATCAAATCTCCCCTTCAACCTTGGATCAGCAATGCTCTCAAAGCTCCCCTTCTCAACAAATGGAGTAGCCCATTGTATGATGTCGCGCTTCACCCCACCGGGGAGCTTCTCCAACGGCTTCTTACCACTAACAATCTCCAAAAGTAGAACGCCAAAGCTGTATACGTCGCAGCTCTCCGAAACCTTCCCCCACATAGCATACTCAGGAGCCAAGTATCCTAGTGTCCCTTTCACTCTTGTGGTCAAGTGGCTCACCCCTTCAGGGATCAACTTTGCAAATCCAAAATCTGCTACTTTTGCTTGGAATTCTGAATCCAAGAGCACATTGCTTGCCTTTATGTCCCTGTGTATGATGTGTGGACTAGCCTCATGGTGCAAGTACCTTTCATTAATAAGATCATCAAAACAACAAAAAAATTAGTTGAACTAGCCTATGTATGTAGATTGATTCGAGGTTTCCATTCAGTTCGATTTAGGCTCTGTTTGACAACACTATCTTATAATCTAACTGAAAGCTAATTTTGGCGATTGATTATATATAACTAGCTACTTACGCTATACCCTCGGCGGAGCCAACAACGATGCGCATTCGACGGGACCAATCAAGTTGAACATCGGCGGCGAGAGGGCCGTGTAGGTGAGTGATTAAGCTCTGGTTAGGCATGTAGTCATAGACTATAAGCCTTTCATCACCTCCAGCGTAGAATCCCCTTAGACCCAACAAATTATTGTGCCTCACCCTTCCAAGTACCTCTACCTCCATAGCAAATTCCATTTCAGCTTTGGCACTCATGGCTTTTAGTCTCTTCACTCCTATCTGCACGTACGTAGCATAATAATATGTGATTAATTAAACCTTATAAATTTCAGTAGCCCAAACAAAGAGATATATATACAAAACAAGTACCAAATACTCTATATGTTAGAAGTATATATAGATGTATATGAACAAATTGATATATACAACAACATATTAATATGTACTCATATTACATATATTATATACCTCGACGCCTTTACTTGTGCGACCCCAGAAAACGCTTCCGAATCCACCTTCACCTATCTTGTTGTCTTTGTGAAAATTGTTTGTTGCACTAAGAAGCTCTTTGAGGGAGTAAATCTCCCAAGGGTAGCTTTTGGTCTCTGATCTGATGAGGAAACAAATTTAAACATGTACATATAAGATTATTATCACGAAACTAATGACTTAATTTGTATAGCTAGCTAACTAATTACTAAGTCATGGTACTGATCATTACGTACATACATGATCAATTTATTCGGAGATTAGGATCCAAGAAGAGAAGGTATATATATATGCTGATTAACTATATACCTTGTATTAGGTTGGGGTTCTTCAACCTTTGGGATGCACCAACACCATCTCCAGCCCATTTTCTTCTAAGTAGAAGAGCTGATTGATTGGCGACAGAACTCTGTGGTAAGAGAGATGTTCGAGCATGAGCAAATCAGGACGAAAGTGGTTTCGGATTTTTCAATGCAATGCTGCTAGCTAGGTTTGAAGAAGAAGTCTCGAGATGAAGAGTCAAGGCATGGAGTTTAGAATAATAGTAAAGGCATAACCAAAAGGGACGTTTAGCCAAGAGAATAGGAATTGGAGGTTTGTAGTATAGTGTTTGTTCATTTGTGACAAGGGTCTTCTTTCTTCATTTTTTTACTAGAACGACAAGAAGTATGTTACATTGAAATACGTATCAGCCAACACGAGCCGTTTATGCGGGCTCGACTTATTTGTTATGCATTGGATTTGTATATGGCTGCGCGGACAACTCAAAGACCCGATGTGAGTGCCATTACTAGTAGTTATGATGTACGGTAGTGAGAGTAGATTACTAGTAGTGCCAATATCAAACAATTTACACTGAAAACTGTAGAGATCAGCAGAAACAACAGAACTATAAGAGAAAACAACCAAACAGAACTTGCTATATGTAGGACTGCACATATATATAATTAATAATTAATTGATGAATGAATGAATGAATTAATTAATTAATTAATTAATGGTTGAGTAATTTAACTATATGCATCTGAGTTAATTAATTTGGAGATTTTCCAAGTGTTGCTATTGAATGAATTAATCATGAACACGGAGAATTACATTCACGGGATTAGAGAACAAGAAAATACACAACAATTGCTTGGTTTTACAAGTTGACATGGTATTAGTTAATACTTTTTTCATACAAATATATAAGTTAGTTGCAACAAACTTGTTAGAAGTATTTTTTATACAATAAATCTCATTGGACTCATAGTGAGGTTTTTAAAATTTTTGTAAATTTTAAAGGGGTATTAAAAATTTTTTACAAGTGATTATGGTTGCTTCATTATTTGCTGGATGATATATTTGAAATAAAAAAAAAAGTTTTGAGTTCGAAATCATGAGTTCAAATAACACTACTTTCTTTTTATATCTGACGCAGAGGAGATCTTCTAAACCAGTTGAACGAATCCACGAACAACTCGATCTAGGTCAGAACTTAAGCCAAAGTTCGAAAATTCTTTTATTTCAGCCAAAACTACGAATTACACTCAATAGATCGCTTAAATAGCGAAACCCTAAAATTTGCCAAAAATAGTAAAAAGTCCAAAAAGCCATAAACTGAAAACTAGACGAAAAATAGAAACAAACGCCGCATACGGCAATAAAAACGGAAATTCCTAATGAAAGTTATAAGCGAAACAAAAGTTTCTTATAATAGCAAAATTGCCGTTTCGGAGGGCGAAACGATGGAATTTCTCCGAAAAACGTCCTAGTCAAAGCATAGCTGTGAGTCGTGATCTCCACGCCCTTTTCGATAAACCCATACCCTCGTAACGCCAAAACTCAAACGTCCTAACTTCACCAAAAATTACAAAAAATGCCCTCATGTCATATCTTTTCTTATTTTTCCAAGAATTTGCAACTAATTCTTGGTCATCATTATCCTGTCAAGAATTTGCAAACTAACTAATTCTTAGACTTCATCATTATCCTGTCAAGAATTTGCAAGCTAATTCTTGGACTTCATCAATATCTTTTCCTATAAATCCCTATATATAAGGGGGATACAAATTTGTTCAATAGTCGAGTGAGCGTCGAACAGTGATTGTCGAACAGATAACGAAGATCGAGTGACTTAGCGTGTGACCTTAAGTGTGTGACCTTAAGTGTGTGAATGCAGCTAACATTGCCTTGATAAGATATGTATCATCAGTGGTATGAATTGTGTAATTAATTAGCTAGGCATACAAATTCATTAATTGCGATAATTGTACATGCATTGTGCATGTATTTTTACGTGCTCCCTTAAAGAGCTTCCTAGCTACAAACAATCTATATATATATATACTAGTTTCAAGACGTGCTACGCACGATTGACCCGCTCGCTTCGCTCGCGGGAATTAATTTTAGTTAATTAATCAAAATTGAAAAGAATCACTACAATTAATAAAAAACATCACTACAAAAAAACAGCAAATCAGCAACGGAATTAGAAACGGAACTTATTTCCGTTTCTAAATCAGAAACGGAATTAGAAACGGAATAAGTTCCGTTTCTAAATGTACACTTAGATTAGCGACGGAACTGACAGGGAAATATTCAGAGACGGATTTGAGACGGATCAGAGACGGAATTAGAGACGGAATTAGAGACGGAATTAAATTCCGTCTCTGAAAATTGGCGCCACCATTCCCGCCAAATTCTTCATTTCTTATGGCCGTTCATCATTCCTCGAGATTTGTATTTTGTCCGATCCTGGTAGCGTCTTCTCCTTCCCGCACCCCACCCCCCCCCCCCCCCCCGCAACAAAACACCAAATCCCCAAATCATTCCCACGAAAAAACCCCAAAAACCTAAATCCGTCTCTCCGTCTCGTCGCGCCGGTCGATCGTCTCGTCCCCAGACGTCCATCCCGTTCGATCGTCTCGTCTCTCCGTCCGGTCGTGCGAGCTGGTCGCTCTGGTGCTCTGCTCTGGACGTCTGTTCCCGGTGGTGTTCGTTTCGCCGTCCGGTCTCGGTGCTCTCCGTCTCGGTCTTGCCGTCTCTCTGGTCTCTCCGTCTCGTCGCGCCGGTCTCCGTCATCGCCGAGATCTCTCGCTCTCTCTGGTCTCTGATTCGGATCGGGTTAGCAAGGAATTTTTTGTTTTGGAGTCTTACTACAATCTTCATTTCTTATTTGTTTTTTAATGTTCATTATAATGCAGGCAACACTCATGATCAAGAGCTCTTGAGCTTTCATAGAGATCATTCACCTTTTGTAGGTTTTGAGGAAGTACTGAACTGCTTGGCTGTTATATTGCGAAAAATTTGCGTCTGTCAGGTTGGCGTTCTAGTCCCCTTGTTTATCTAATTTCGCAAATTTATGGAATAATCCGTCGGGTGACATGAGAATTATTTAAGTTTCCGCTATGGTTCATTTGATGGATGATTTTCTAGTAAACATCGGAGTTGAAGGCAAGAAGCTATTTTATCTTGAAAGACTTTCCAATTTAAATTAACCATGCAGACTTAGATATAATTTCCATCTATCAATACATATTTGGGGTGTTAGGTGTTCCTACGTACATTATATGCGGCATCCAGGAATATTAAAGTCGTAATACTTGTTAGCATTGCAAAGTTGAGGTGGTTTTATCATGATAGGATTTATCATGATAGGATTTCCTATTGCTCCTTCTAAAAAATCAAATTTCTTCTCTTTGTAGATCTTGAATTTTGAAATGTGTTTCTTCTCCCTTATGTTACAACCAAGTTTGTGGTGGTTTTATCATGATAGGATTTCCAATATGGCCGTTTATAGCCGTGTTAGGAATCCAGGAAATCAAAAATTCAAATGTGAAGATTGATTTCCAAAAGTCAAAAATATCTCGCGAGAGGTAATTAGCGCGCTAATATCTTTGGAATTAGCGCGCTAAGCTGCAGGGAACTCAAAAAAGTTTTTTCTCCCTTTGTGTTAGCGACCCTTAAACTCGTCCAGGGCCTAACCAACCCTTATAAAACATGTTATACATGTTTATTATGAGTCATTTACAACAATCCTTTTGATAATGCCCAAGCTTCTTACATAAAGAACATAACTCAATCAATTCCTTCTCTTTAGATTGTGATGACTCATTAATGACTTCCTAACTTTGGCAATTTATTCTCTATTTATGAGTTTAATGTGGGAACCTCGTTCTTTCACTATGGTTCAAATTTGTTATCTTTAGATGGTGTAGACTCTTATATTCCTTTGAAAGCCTCAAAGGTCTTTGGATTCGACGACTTAACAACAGCCACAAATATCTCCTATTGGTCCTTCTAAAAAATCAAATTTCTTCTCTTTGTAGATCTTGAATTTAGAAATGTGTTTCTTCTCCCTTATGTTACAACCAAGTTTGTGGTGGTTTTCTCATGGTAGGATTTCCAATATGACCGTTTATAGCCGTGTTAGGAATCCAGAACTCAAAAATTCAAATGTGAAGATTGATTTCCAAAAGTCAAAAATATCGCGAGAGGGTAATTAGCGCGCTAATTCTGGAATTAGCGCGCTAACTACGAGAGAACTCAAAAAAGTTTTTTCTCCCTTTGTGTTAGCGACCCTTAAACTCGTCCAGGGCCTAACCAACCCTTATAAAACATGTTATACATGTTTATTATGAGTCATTTACAACAATCCTTTTGATAATGCCCAAGCTTCTTACATAAAGAACATAACTCAATCAATTCCTTCTCTTTAGATTGTGATGACTCATTAATGACTTCCTAACTTTGGCAATTTATTCTCTATTCATGAGTTTAATGTGGGAACCTTGTTCTTTCACTTAGCTATCAATTTGTTCTCTTTAGATGGTGTAGACTCTTATATTCCTTTGAAAGCCTCAAAGGTCTTTGGATTTGAGGACTTAACAATGACCACAAAGATCTCCTATTGCTCGTTCTAAAAAATCAAATTTCTTCTCTTTGTAGATCTTGAATTTTGAAATGTGTTTCTTCTCCCTTATGTTACAACCAAGTTTGTGGTGGTTTTCTCACGATAGGATTTCCAATATGACCGTTTATAGCCGTGTTAGGAATCCAGATTTCAAAAATTCCAATGTGAAGCTTGATTTCCAAAAGTCAAAAATATTCGGCAGAGGGTAATTAGCGCGCTAATTCGGAATTAGCGCTAACTACTGAGAGAACTCAAAAAAGTTTTTTCTCCCTTTGTGTTAGCGACCCTTAAACTCGTCCAGGGCCTAACCAACCCTTATAAAACATGTTATACATGTTTATTATGAGTCATTTACAACAATCCTTTTGATAATGCCCAAGCTTCTTACATAAAGAACATAACTCAATCAATTCCTTCTCTTTAGATTGTGATGACTCATTAATGTGCGAACCTCGTTCTTTCATTTAGCTATCAATTTGTTCTCTTTAGATGGTGTAGATCGCATTTCCGATTTACAATATTCTCCATTTTGGAGGCTTTTTATCATCTTAATCATTATTATTTCATTACTTGAATAGACAACCGCTCGACAAGGGTTACGTTCGACTAGGAATGTCGTCTACAAACAGAGATGGATGTACAACCGGCTCGACAACGGTTATGTTCGAATTGAATTCGCGGCGAAGGTTAAAGAATTTATATCATTTGCAAAACAACATTGTCCTACATACCAAAGTGAACGGAAGATTAGATGTCCGTGCAATTTTAAGAAATGTCGACTTGTTCCGTGCACTGACGTCGAAACGGTTGAGCACCACCTATGTAGGTATGGATTTGTCCGGGGATATCACAGTTGGTACGAACATGGTGAGAACGGAGATGAAGGGCCGCAAAATTTTCACGCAATGGATTGCCATATTGATGATGCTGATGTTCGAGGCTACGATCCGACACCTTACCGCGAGATGCTAGACAACGTGGCAGGTCCAAGTTTCAATTGGAATGTCGTGGAAGAATCACCAAACCCCCAAGCACGCCAACTATATGACATGATTGATGCAAGTTTCCCATAACTATTATGGAGTACTGCAAGAGGTAGTGGAGATTGAGTATACCGGCCTCAAACGTGTGGTCTTGTTTAAGTGCGAATGGTATGACCCTACACCGAATCATGGTGTGAGGACTCACCCAACACTTCAATTGGTAGAGGTTCAACGAAGTCGACGATATAACAACTACGAGCCATTTGTACTGGCAATGCAAGCCACTCAAGTCTACTACCTTTCGTACCCTTCTATGCGGAACGATCGACAAGAATGGCTAGCAGTTTGTTGCTGTCAGCCAAAATTCGCTGACGAGGAAACTAGCAAAGACGATAATGACCAGGGCTCGGCAGAGATTGCTTTCCAAGATGGGATGCCCACCACGTGCGTAGTCGATGATGCAGACGCCGATATCAACAATCTGGATGTTCCGATCGGGACTCGATTTATTGTTGAAGCGGGTCCAAGCGATGAAGTTTATAGTGGAGTCGAATCGAGAAGAAGAATCATCACCTTCTACTCATGAGAGTGAATTTGAAACGGATGATAGCGAATAAAGTTTGTATATGATATGTCAACGACCAATAATGTAGTTACTTTTATTTGCATGGATTTTGTTCTTATTAAGTCCAATAATATAGACTGAATTTCTTCTTTTTTTCATTATGCCGCCATTTTATGATGTTTTACTCGTGAATATTGTTAATTAGGTATCATGGCCGGACGTGGTCGTAGGGGAGGTCGAGGTTTGCCATTAGGAGGCCATCGTGGCGGTGGAGGTCGTGGTTCGATACCTCCATCATCGATTCCGACTTCTCGGTCTCTCGAGCACGATACGCCTGCGGCGTCACCTTCCCCTTCCATACCGTCGGGGTCGTCTGTACCATCTTCTTCGTCATCAAGGACTATGCCTACTACACACTTCCCCACACCTTCTCCGACATCAATGACTCCTTTACCCACGAGGCCTGCACCCCCAGCCACAGCATCACCGGCAGATCCCGAGAGGAAGACGTAAGAGCAGGGTTGGAGGTGACAGGCCCTCCGCGACCACCTCAGAGGCCGGGGATGGAGGCCCTCGCGTGCGGGGATCCCTATCACTCGATTGCCAATGATACGTAAGTTTGCGTTTAACTTTTATATGTCAATTTCAATATGGATGTCAAATATTGAATAAGTAGTTAAGGTGATATGCATGTTCATGAAACACAGGAGTTGCATCCTTCGCACTTTTGTGCACGGAGGATGACAAAAGTTTTTAAACGATGGATGATTCCTGAAGGGTATTGTTGGAAGTCGGTACCGCCTCATCAAAAAGACCAATACTGGCGACAATGGAAGGTAAACAAGACTACCATGTGCCTTATGATTTATACTATTTTCTCAAATAAGTGCTAACAATAGCAATCGCCATTTTGTAGATATTTTTTAGATGGGATGATGCGCTTCCCGAGGATCTCGTGCGAGCGGCGTACGACAAAGCTTGCAGGGACAAGGTACACCGCGTTGATGCACAAGTTGAAGAAGAATCGGGCGCAGCCAGTTTATGTTACAGATGAGGCATGGAGGAGATACTTGCAGTACTGGGAGAGCGAGGACTTCCAGGCTAGGTCTAGGCAAGCGACGGAGAATAGGAACACTGAGGTCGAAGGCCCTGGGACTGGACCCTCGAAGCACGGTGGTGGTTCCGTGTCATTTGCGACTACCCAAGAAAGATTGGTTAGTTTTTTTTAACATTTAGGATATTTTGTACATTTATACTCTTGTTCACTATGCTTGGTCCTGCACGCAGGCTGATTCATCCGAGACGCCACCGTCGGTGAATGATTTGTACTTGCATCTCCACACCGTTAATCACGACAGGACGACATTCATCGATACTAGATCAGAGCGGTTCTATGTAAGTATAGAAATGAAATGGAAAATAGATTATTAAGTCTATCACTTACCCCATATCATGTACTTTGTTTGTTGTGCATATATGCGGGATAGGCCCAGAGCGACGTCGGAGCGACCTGTGCTACACCGGAGCAATCGGTGGATGATGAGGCGGTGTACCTCAATGTGGCGGGTGAGTCCTCCAAAGGACGTGTCTACGGACTCGGGTCCGTAGGGAGAAAGAAGAGGAGATACGGAACTCCTGGTGCTAGCACGTCGCAGACGCCGGATGTGGTGCCGCGGGCAGAGTTCGATGTCGTTGCGGAGCAACTACGAAAGGTTATGCACTTCATGCAACAGCGTCTTGGGATGGACATGGACGAAATAGACCTATCTCAGCACCAACCACCACCACCGCCACCACCACCGCCACCTCATGACCAAAGCAATGCCGCCGCAAATAGATCCGGTCGATCCACCCCAACAAGGGGACAATGTTGGGCGTGAGACGTAAGCGTGGCTCTCGAGAGATGAGCGGGTTGGTGATACATAGGTACTTCACTTGTTGTTTGTTTCAAATGCTTAGATTAAAAGTTTTATAGTGTAGACAACTTTAGAAATTCATCGAATTACTTTATGATTCACACTTCTTTTTGTGCATTTTTAGGTCGATGTTCCATATTTTATCGTGGATTTTTTTTTTTTCGCTTTTGCTCCCCCAATTCTTTTTTTGTTTTGAAGTAAAATATACTATAAGTAGCGAATGTTAGCAGAATTAATCCATGGGAGAAGAAAACATGCTGGCTGTTGTGTGCAAATCTTAAGCCGTTGCGGAGTTCTCTCGAGTGCTATGATGAAGAAAATGGTAGAATCGACGGGAGCGACATCTTCATGCAATAGCAAATGAATTTGGGAAGTCGATAAAGGGTCGTTTTTCGGTCATCGGTGTTCGGCACATGTAGGCTCTTCTTCTTCTATTATGGCATGTCCGTAGAAGAAGAATAGCCTACATGTTCTCAAACACGTATGACCGGAAAAGGACCCTTTATCGATTTCCCAAATTCATTTGCTATGGCATGAAGATGTTGCTCCCATCGATTCTACCACTTTCTTCATCATAGCACTCGAGAGAACCCGCAACGCATAAGATTTGCACACAAAACAAGATGTTTTCTTCTCCCATGGATTAATTTCGCTAACATTCGCTACTTATAGTATATTTTACTTAAATGAGGTAAAAAAATTTATTTTGGGGAGGATAATGTATTAAAAATAAAATCCATGATAACTTATGCATCAACTGGGCGTCGAAGCCAACTAAGATATACAGAAAATAAATGGACAATGAATTTACTCACGGACGATGGTGGTTTGTTGAAGCCTGATGGAGTAGAAGGTTCTGATGATGAAGTTCCTTTACTTTTATTTTTCCTGTTTTCGGAAAGGCGGGTTTTAGTTTTTCCTATCGTTCTCGAGGGAATGGGTTCATTGCTTTTGACGATGAGCATGTTGTAGACGATTTGTTTCATTTGCATGTTAAACTCATTCTTTTTTTGGTGGTGGTGATTTTGGTCCTTATAGGACTCCAGTGTCTGAGGTAGGCGTGGTGGGTATAGTGGAGGCGTGAGCTTGGTGGGGGTTATGGAGGCTTTGGGGCAAGTGGCTTAGGTGCTTATCGAGGTGAATCTTCTCTTGGCTATTCTATTTTAATTAGCGACTGAATCACTTCCTTTCAATAGTTTGTCGTGTAGACTTTTTAAGTTACTTGAATGAGTTTATTGTTGGTGGTTTACTTTGTTTCAAACACTAGTATATTATTGTTAAAACCAAGTTTTTGGTGATTTTATAGTGATCTCCTATTGCTCCTTCTAAAAAATCAAATTTCTTCTTTTTGTAGATCTTGAATTTTGGAATGTGTTTCTTCTTCCTTATGTTAAAACCAAGGTATTGGTGGTTTTATAGTGATAGGAATTCCAATATGACCGGTTATAGCCGTTCTAGGAATCCAGGAAATCAAATATTCAAATTGAAAGCTTGATTTCCAAAAGTCAAAAATCCCTGGCAGTGGCTAATTAGCGCGCTAATACTTGAATTAGCGCGCTAACTGCAGGGACCTCAAACTAATTAATTTATCCCTTTGTGTTAGCGACCCTTAAACTCGGCCGGGGACGTAACCATCCCTTATAAAACATGTTATACATGTTTTACAACTCAACTTACATGATAGGTCCATCTTATAGAAACATTATTCGCCATCTCCTATGCGTAGGAAAATAGCAACATTGACACCAACTTCAGTCTGTGACTGCATTTGCTTGATGATCATGTTTATTTTTGAGAGGAATTCTTATTCAACATTGTATGGTTTTTTTATGTTCTTCAATGCTTTTCTTGAATCCCAGCTGGTTGTTTTTATTTTATTTTTTGAGTAGGAACACATGGCTTGTCGCCTTTGGAGCACACAAGAGTTTAGATTGGGTGAGAGGATGAGTTCTAGAATCATACTTACATGATAGGTTTGTGCTTAACTTTCCTCTTTTCCCTTTTAGCATTCTTGCACTTATGCCATTCTTCTCTTTGTAGATCTTGCAGTTTTGAATGTGTGTTGTCTTCCTTATGTTAAAACCAAGTTTGTGGTGGTTATATCATGATAGGAAATTCCCATATGACCGTTTATAGCCGTGTTAGGAAGCCAGGAAATCAAAAATTACAAATTTAAAGCTTGATTTCCAAAAGTGAAAAATATCTGGCAGTGGCTAATTAGCGCGCTAATCTTTGGAATTAGCGCGCTAAGCTGCAGGGACCTCAAACTAATTAATCTCTCCTTTGCCTACTTCTTTCGGTGCATACTCACTTTGGTTGTTGCCCTCGAGATGGAGATTCGAAATGCTTCAAAGCTGCGTTTGACTTATTAAATGAAGTCATTTTTGTGTATACTTCCAAATTTTGGACCTTTTGTGAGTGTTCTTTTTTTTTTGCTTGTTGAACGATAGGTGTGGTTGGTTTTTGTGTATACTTCCAAATTTATGGAGCTTTTGTAATACATTACAACTTTCAGTCGATATATAAATTTTTGGGCTAATTTTGAGTTTCACATTTTTTCCTTCTCTTTTGAATTTTTGTTGATATATATTTTTGATGTATGGATGCGCAATTTGGCTTCTTTGGGGGATGTTAGCACCCTCAAGGAGTTGTTGGAGGGGGTGCAGGCGATGGAGTATGTCATATCGGGTTGTATTTTGATTTTTTAGGTTGGAGAATCGATTGGCTTATGTATCCGTGCCATATTTAAACAAAACAGAAAATTAGAGACGGATTAGCAACGGAATTCAAATTTTCCGTTGCTATTCCGTCTCTAATTTTCCAGAAATATTTCTATCAATCACAAACGGATCAGAGACGGAAATATTAATTCCGTCTCTGATTCCGTCTCTAATTAGCAACGGAATCAGAGACGGAATCAGAAACGGAATAATCCGTCTCTGATTCCGTTTCTAATTAGAGACGGAATCAGAGACGGACTCTTTGCATTCCGTCTCTGATTCCGTTGCTGATTAGAAACGGAATCAGACACGGAATTCATAAATTTATTAATTCCGTCTCTGATTCCGTTGCTAATTAGCAACGGAATCAGAGACGGAATGCACTTACAAATGTACCATTTCGAAATAAAATCCATTTCTGTTCGTCTCTCGTTCGTTTCTAATTTCCGTCTCTAAATCCGTCTCTAATCGAAACGGATATTTTCAAATCTCTATTCGTCTCTAATCGAAACGGAATCCATTTTCCGTTTCGATCGTATCGCGACGACGTTTTCGAGAGACTTTAACGCGTTCGCCTCTCGTTCGTTTCGATTTAATTCAGAGACGGAATTTTCGCAAATCAGAAACGGAAAATTCCGTTTCTGATTTGCGATTTTTTTGTAGTGCATAAAAAATAATAAGTAGAATGCGACTAACACTTGAAATTAATTGAACAACACGATCTTCTAAATCTTCCTTATTTTGTAAAGTGCGAAAAAAAACTTGCATATAGATTTTTCGCAAGCATACTAATTAACTTTGCCAAAATTGTCTCTTTCATCCCATCAGTGCAACGCATTCGGTTTTGCACTTCATGATCAGTATCATAAAAGTACAGTTGCAAAAAAGATGAATGCTCCTTGTCATGAAGTAAATTATTTATAAAATTGAACCATATAGACCAGTGTTAAATTCAACATTGAATCAAGGGTGGATTAGACCCAAATTTCTTTCAAAAACCATGAATCAAATCGAACCATATAGACTAAATGATTAACTCACCTTTGAATCGAACCTCTCCGAAAAAAAAAAAATTGGAGAAGAAAGGTGGATTAACTCACATTTGAATCGAAGAGCAAAGGAAAACAACGAATGATTCAATGAAGGAAAGCAGGGAATGAATGATTTGAAGAAGAAGGAAAGTCGTTGATTAGTTGAGTTGTTGATCAATTTGAAAAGGTAGGAGAGTCGTTGAGTTGTTGATCGATTTGAAAAGGCAGTGTTCAAGATGTTGAAGAGGTAGCGTATATAGATAAATATATATGATAGATATATATCATAGATATATATGGGGAAAGAAGTAAATATGATAGATTTATGTGGGCAAAGAAGTAAATTTCATTACCACTCAAAAATTTGGTATTCGTGCTTTTATATAGGTGTATGCATAATTTATTTAGTGTGTCATACGAGCACTAGGTTCGTTAGTTGTAATTATGTATTGAAAAATCATGTGGTTTAATCGTGACAAATATTATTAAATAAGTTTTTTAATTAAGTAATTTTAAAAATATTATCATATGTACCAAAAATATATATATTATCATATAATATAGTTGTTTATAATGTAATTTTTGCACATTATTTTTTGGATCATTTAATTGTTTAAAAATAATTTTTTAGAAAGAGAAAGAAAGTCTTTGTGTGACTTAAGTGTGCTTCGATATTAGCATTTCTTTCAAGAGCAAGAAAGAAAGCCACTTATTTATGGAGAGGAAAAAAGTCAAAAGTGGGTACATGAACGCTTTAAATACTTCAATCATTTCTCTCTCTTCATTTTTTGATCCAATCATTCAAATCAAGTACCCATGTCATGGGTATCTTTTTGATACTCATGATAGAAGCATATATATATATATATAAAGGAAACTATTTTTGTGAGAAGGTATCACAACGTGACACGTGATTTTTGAGAAGCTCTCTTAACATGACACGTGACATGATGATGTCATAATTAAGATTTATAACAAAAAATAAAAAATACAAGCCATTAATCTTTTTCGCACTTAAGTGAAGGGTAAGATCGATGGTAAAACACAAATAAGATTTTGAATATGACATGGTGACATAATTAATTAAAGTATAATTTTATTTTCATTTTTTTTCGCTAGGCTATGTTTTAAATTGTTATATAAATAAGATTTTTCGATTTTTAAGTTTTTTTTTTCGTAATTTTTAATTTCGTTTATTTTTTTTGCTATTTTTAGGTTATGTTTTTAATTTTTAGGATTTTTTTGGTTTTTTAGTTTTTTTTCGTAATTTTTAATTTCTTTTTTTTTAGGTTATGTTTTTAATTCTTATACAAATATGATTTTTGGTTTTTAAATTTTAGTTTTCTAGTTTTCCTTTTTTGCTATTTTTTAGGTTATATTTTTAATTGTTATACGAATAAGGTGTTTGGTTTTTAAATTTTAATTCTTTAATTTCTCCTTTTTTTTCTATTTTTTAGGTTATGTTTTTAATTGTTATGCAAACTAGTCGATTCCCGCGCTTCACGCTCGAACAAGACAATATATCAATAAATTAAATAAAAAAGTTTAATAAAAAGAAAATGAAAAAGAATTATTTATTATGTAAACTCCAATTGACTTGAAGTTAAGAATAATATCATCGAAAAAGATATACATTAAGCACACATTAAGCACACCTTAATTAATAAAAAAGTATTTATTAAATGTTATTGAGGCTGCTCATAGGTCCCTCAATTAATAAGCACACATTAAGCACACCTCACAATCTACTACTCCTATAAGGAATATTGCAAGAACTACACATATTTCACGTTCTACCAAGAAAAATATATGTTTGCTAAAGAAAACAGCTAAAAAGGAACTACACTTTTTGCTAAATGTTAAAGTATCTCCAATGAAATGTATAATATTGAATATCAATATGTATTAATTAGAACTAAATAGATATTAGAATGAAAAAAAGACTCCACTAGAATATATATTTTAAATGTCTAGCTGTCGTGGATTGACATTATCTACTTTGAATGTCAATTTTAGACATTCAAATTGACAGCCATGTTGAATGATTGGTCTTCTTTAAATATTTACTTATTTTATTTAGATTTTTATTTTCATGTTTTAATTAATAAAATTACAAAAACAAATGTCACCTCATCAATTGAGCTATATATAATCCACATCTACCATTCGAGACATATTTTAAAGTTCAATGTCTATTTTAGTCACATAAGATGGGCATCCTCTTCGTGTTATGAGTTTACGCCCACAATTTACATTTACCATTGGAAATACTCTAATACCACGGAATTGAGACGGACTAATTCAGAGACGGAATATAGAGAGATCAGAGACGGAAATAGAGACGGAATTAAATTCCGTCTCTAAATAATGGCGCCAACATTCCCACCAAAACATTTTTTTTACAACAGTCCATTACATCTCGAGATTCGTGCGTACTTCAATCTAGATACCCAAAAATGGGGACCAAAACTCTCTCTCTCCTTCACCGTTCTCTCTTTCTCTCAACGAAACCTCTCTCCCTCACCCTCACCGCTCTCTCACTCAACGAAACCTCTCTCCCTCACCGCTTTCTCTCACCATCACCGCCGCTCTCTCTCACCGTCACCGCTCTCTCTCTCTCACCGTCGTCGCTCTCTGCTCTCTCTCTCTCTCGCAGCTCTCTGCTCTCACTCTCTCACCCTCTCTCTCACCGCTCTCTGCTCTCTCTCTCTCTCTCACCGCTCACTCACCGAAATCTCACCGCTCTCTTTCACTGAAATCTCTTTCCCAAACCCTAAATCTTTGTCATCGCTGCGATTCAGGCTGCGACGAGGCCGTCAGGTCTGCCGCCGCCGTCTACCGGAGATTGAAGCCTCGGAAGCTATAAGCCGTCGCCGTTGTTCGTCGTCTGCTGGAGATTGGACAGTGGTGAATCTGATGAGAGTATGTGTGTATGAACAGGTGATCTCCCTCCTCATTTGAGGAATGCTGAACCTTTGCAGTTATGTATCGATTAAACCTCTGTCTCTGTCTTTCGAACTCTCTCGATCTCATTGTTGAGGCATCGTGTTTTCTTCGATTACTCTTGCTTGCATTTCTGATTTAGGCTTTGTCGAGACCTCAACTAATTTGGGATCGATTGTGGACTTGTTTAAGGTTTTAGGGTTTATTCTTACTTGCCTTTGATTTGTTTCTAGTGCTGGAACAATACTACATTTCTGTTTGGATTTGTTTTCGGTATAGAATGATTGCTGACGCAACGAAGATCTTCTAAACCAGTTGAACGAATCCAAGAACAACTTGATCTAGGTCAGAACTTAAGCCAAAGTTCGAAAATTCTTTTATTTCAGCCAAAACTACGAATTACACCCAATAGATCGCTTAAATAGCGAACCCCTAAAATTTGCCAAAAATAGTAAAAAGTCCAAAAAGCCATAAACTGAAAACTAGACGAAAAATAGAAACAAATGTCGCAAACGGCAATAAAAATGGAAATTCCTAATGAAAGTTATAAGCGAAACAAAACTTTCCTAAAATAGCAAAATTGCCGTTTCGGAGGGCGAAACGATGGAATTTCGCCCAAAAACGTCGTAGTGTCGTGAGTTGTGATCTCCACGCCGTTTTCAATAAACTCATGCCCCCTGAACGCCAAAACTCAAACGCCCAAACTTCGCCATTTGCGGAAATTACTAAAATGTCATCCTGTCATATCTTTCCATCATATTTTTTTCAAGAATTTACAAGCTAATTCTTGGACTTCATCAATTGCGATGCTCACGTCGAGTTGATCATGTTTGTTGCTTTTCTTCAATTGTTGTTAATTGAATCCGTTCTACGTTTCGGTTGATTAATCTTATGATTGCGTGTGTCTTTTTAAGAATCGCTGCTTGAATATCTCATTTTTAAAAGTAATTTTTTTCTCTCTAGTCGAAGTATTAAATGAGAAGTGAAATTGACGCGAAAAGAAGGATATTTGCGAAGTATCTTCATGTTCTAGTTGTGGATTCATTCTTATTAGTTCTCTGGGAGATTTATACAGTTGATATAGGAGAAACACGGGACAATAGAAGTAAAGGGAATGACGGTATTTCTGTGATAACATGAGACGATTCACTGACGATCTAGAAATTCATTTTAATAAAGGATTTGTTTGCGTGACTTGTAAGTATAAGCGCAGACTTGATTGGGATTTTTCCTGCTATTGGACTATTGATGCACCTTTTATTTCTTCGCAGCCGAAGATGTGCATATTACTCTCTTATACATGTATATTTTAATTATATATCAACATCATATATAAATATGGCGGACTTGGTTTAGTAATTGTTGTTTGAACTAGGCATCTTTATTTGTATTTCGATTGTAATCTTGCCGTCACTGTGAATCAGGAGTTAGATTTTAATCTTACTTTTATGAAGTTATTTTTCAATGTCGAAAAATGCATGTTTGCAACTTTTCTTTAACTCTTTCTAGTAACATAAGGTGATTTAGCTGGAAAGGTTACCTAAGACTATGAGAAGGTGGATTTGCTGTAAAAGAAATGTGAACAGGTACTTCAAATGTGCAGCTGGTTTACTTTATTTTCTTCTTCATTTTTCTTTGCTTAAGTAATGTAAGATGTTTTGTTTGTGCTTTTTTCAGTTTGTGTGGAGGTCTGGTAATTCAGTGAAGTTCGGAGACGAGTGAAATATAGAAGGTTCTTCTCAATTATGCATTGTTCCTTATCATCCTTCCCATGTCATTTTTGTTTCCTTTTTTTCTTTTTCCTGCATTTTCTTTGCATTTGTATGAATTATTGCCATTGCCCACGTTTTTTTTTAAAAAAATTGTCAATAAGTTAAAGAGAAAGCATAGGCAGAAGTAGGAAAATGCTTTTTGTTGCGTTTTATAATGTGATATCTGTGAAATATTATGGAGAAATTCCTACAAATACTATGGAGAGATGAAAATCAAATATGGCTCCTAGCCTCCTACTAAACTAGATATTGGATTCTTGATCTGGAAACTGTAGCGATGAGATATTCATGTAAGGACCCAAGTAATTGCGATGTAAAGAAGGCTAATAGTATCGTAGATAAGAGGAAAAGATTGTAGCTCAAGCTGATGTGTTTGCTACCGACGCACTCATGTTTTTGCCTTCTCCCTTTATATTACTGTTCTTTTCATTATGTAGATCTTCTGATGACCACAAGTCACAAGTAGATGGCAACAAGTCTAGAAATGTCAGTTTAGAAAATCAGGGCAATTGATTTTGTGGCACGATCTTGGATTGCACTGAAGCAATCGCTCGATGCTCAAGAACATGATGTCTTCTTTGGTTGGATGACTATATTTGTTTCTTCGGTAATTTGCATTGGAGGCATGTAGGTGATTCACGTTTCTATATCTTCTGTTTGCTTTTGAGGTGCTTTATGGTAGTTCCATCATTTGTAGTTTTTGTCTTGTTAAATGGATGTTGTTTACTTTTAACTGTTGTTTACAACCGAAGTTTCTTTTGTTTACTTAATGATGGTGTTGGCATATTTCACATTGATTTGAGTAGATTTTACTTTCTACACTGTCAATCTCTGTGGTTCAACATAGAATGTGTATGTATGATGTACTGCATTTCATGTGAAATGGACTGTTAGTGACCAAATCCTATGAACTCTGAAAAATTTATTGATTATTGCAAAGTTCTGGTTCTTCTTTGTGCACACGATGTTTCATTTAATATTAATATTGATCTCGCTGGTTGTTTTTGTTTTGTTGGAAACGTTTGTGAATAGAAGTGCATGTGAAGTTCATGTTGCTTTGAAATGTTAAAGGTGGCGTTTTCTTTTTAGTTTTAGAGGTGGTTTTGTTGAAAATTATGATTAGCTTCTTATTTTAAAATTTAAAGTTTTTAGAGATTTATTTGAGGGTTTTTATTTATTTATTTATTTATTTATTTTTTAGTATAAAGGTAAGGACATTAAGCTTTGTTATGTGGAGCTAGAGCAATTGTGTCTTACGCCGCGATTGCTCCTAGACTCCATGCTTAAGCGTTTTCTTTTATTTGTTTCATATTCTATCAAAAGGTAATCATCAACTTTATTTTTTTTACTTATCTCTTCATTTTGCTGGCTTCTCAACTTAATGCTACTATTATATTGTTAACAAAATATTGTTGATCCATGCAGGCTAAGCTCCAAATGAGACGTCAGGAGCTGACCCAGACTACATCGGACCAGCCGGTGGATGATGAGGCGGTGTACTACAAGGTGGCGGGTGACTGTCCCAAAGGATGTGTCTACAGTCTCAGGTCGTTATGGAGAAAGAAGAGAAGATACGTAGATCCTGATGCTAGCACATCCCAGATGCTAGCACAACGAGGGATGGACAACTTTATGATACTTAGGTAGTTTTATGGTTGTTGTAGAACAATGAGAATTGTAGTTTTTTTTTATGGATACATAGGTATCTTAAACATTTATTATACTTGACTACGTTTCGTGAATATATAAATCTTTTTTAATATCAAATTTTATGTTTTTTCTCATTTGAATCTTTGTTGTTGATATATATTGTTGATTTAGGTATGTATGTAAAATTCTATTTTTTAGGGGGATGTTAGCACCCCCAAGGAGTTGTTGGAGGGGGTGTAGGCGATGGAGTAGGTCCTATGGTTGTATTTTCAGGTTTAGAGGTTATGGAGAACCAATTGAATTAAGCTTAGGTTTGAAAACTAAAAAAAACGGAATTGAGACGGATTAGCAACGGAATTAAGAGATTATGTTGCTATTCAGTCTCTAATTTTCGAGGAATAGATGCATGAATCAGCAACGGATCAAAGACGGGATTATTGTATTCCGTCTCTGATCCGTTGCTAATCAGAGACGGATCAGAGACGGAATATAATAATTTCGTCTCTGATCTGTTGCTAATCAGAGACGGATCAGAGACGGAATACAATAATTTCGTCTCTGATCCGTTGCTAATCAGAGACGGGTCAGAAACGGAATACAATAATTCCGTCTCCGATCCGTTGCTAATCATAGACGAATCAGAGACGGAATTTTGCATTCCGTCTCTGATCCGTCTCTGATTAGCAATGGATCAGATACGAAATGCAATTACAATTGTATCCTTTTAAAGAATTTTCATTTCTGTTCCGTCTCTGTTCCGTTTCTAAATTCCGTCTCTAATCCGTCTCTAATCAGCAACGGAAACACATTTCCGCTGCTGATTGAATCAGCGACGACGATTTTAGAGACGGAATAGATTCCGTCTCTGTTCCATTGCAGAATTGAATTAGAGACGGAATTTATGCAAATCAGATACGAAAATTTTTGTTTCTAATCTGCTGTTTTTTGTAGTGTACCTCAATAAACCTTTTGGGCATTTCAGCTTTACCCCTGCACAATTATACCCTAATTGTGTCACAAAATATGACTTTAATGTGCACTTTGGAGTGTCATTGTTGCATTTTTCATCTAAAAAATGGAGTAAAAAAAGGAAACTAAACATCAAAAAATAGGCATACTAAAATAGCAAAAAAAAAAAATCGTGAAAGATGTTAATTGTTGTATTAAAATTCTTTTGTTTGTTTCCTTATGATCTCCTTAATTTTAGAAATAGATTATTAGTATTGTGATTAGAATAGAATCCATGTTGTTGGAGAAAAGATCTATACAAATTACAATTCTTATAAAGTTTTTTTGTTTTATCATAAAATTCTTATAAAGTTACTAAAAACAACTAAACGGACGACAATATAGCCTTAATTCTTATAAAGTTATTAAAAACAATTAAACAACAACAACGTAGTCTCACTTCTAAAATAATTTGAGTCCGCTACATTGATCAAACTCTTCCATTGTGCCCGATTCAATGTCAAAAAATCACTGTTGTAACACAATTGTGAAACAAAAAATAGGCGAAAACTCCAAAAATATAGCCATATATTTTATGCCACATGTCATCACAAAATCTATAAAAAGGCCATTGTATAATAGTAGTTTTTTTTTACTTCAGTAAGAGACAATCCATGACCTCTCAAAACTTTGCCTTTTGGCAAGTGATGTCTTTACCATTTTACCGAAATGCTTTGACAACCATTGTATAATAATAGTAGTTCATCACTAATCATGATGTATTCAAGACTTTACAAACATACATTTTTTTTATTAGAAAGAGAGGTTTATATTCAATACCTATAGAATATTATCATTCACTTAATTTGATAAGAAATTGAAAATTAAAAAAAAAAAAACTATGTCATCTTCGGACAGTAAGTGAAGAACAATACAATCATCCAATTTCATTGTAAACAATTTAAACGGATAAATGGATAATGTATATGTAGCACAAAACATTTTCAAACTTTGCATGCGTTGCTATTGCACAGCTAAAAGCCCAATGGTACAAGTCTTAGACGAGCTTACACGATCATTGTCCATCTCATAAAATGCATGTAAATTGTAATGTCTCATAAAAGATTGAGGTGCCTATAGTGCAACTCTAATTAAATAGTTCTTTTTTTTTACTTCAATAAGAATTGAGCCCACCCTTCCCAAACTTGTGATCATTGTCCATCTCATAACTTAGCATCCTCAAAAAAAGTGATGTATGTAATAATATGCTATGTGTCAATACATGGCTAAAGAAAAAAAGTAATATAAACTATGACTTTTTTTGTTGGATAATATACATCATGACTAATAATGGTATCATATTTTAATTATGTTTTTTAAGATATATATTGGCTTTAAAAAAGTAAAGGATATATTAATCGCATGATAATCACAAATTGTTATAAACAATTTTGACGTATAAGCTGGTCTAACAATGTAATAATTAAAGAGCAAGGCTAAAGTCACTTCAAAATGTTGGGGGTGTCTCACTTAAAATGCATGTAAATTGAATTTCTTACAAAAAAGAAAAGTCAAAACTCTTGTAGTGAATTAAAACACGACTGTGAAAGCCCAGGGCACTCCGGAGAACGACGTATCGATCCAGCAGAGCCCTTGGCACCTCCAAGGAGTGGGAGCTTTCTAAGGCTTCCCACCATCCACGTCCCCCATATTACCTACGTCCGAAATGGCTCAGTAATATGGGCGTGGTTTTTCGCCCCCAAGTCTCAAACCCGCGCCCTGGAGGCTTAAGTACTCGGATTTAGCGAGTTGTATACCATTGGGCCTGTAACGGCCCAAAATTTTAATTTTGCCGTTATTATGGATTATTTTCAGACTTGGACGACAGCTCAGATCCACGTGGATACCGCAAATAAACCAGGACACGCTGACTATGTAAATGGTAATTTTGTGTGATTGTTTGCCTATTTGCGATGTTGTGTATCGAGTTATTCGCTTAACATCGCATTAGTGTATTTATATCATCGAATCGAGCGAGATAGTGTAACGGGTGTTCGCCTCGAAAAACGTGTCGAGACGGGTACTGAGGAGAGAACTATGGGTACACTAGGTCGGAGAAACTAAAACACACAAATTAAATAAATAAATAAATAATGGTCAAGTAATTACTATGGAATAGATGTTAGGTGGCTAATGACGCAGCGGTGCGCGTACATCCGAGCGTCGAAACGTCAAAAAAAAAAAACACAGGCGAATGTTTCAGGTGTGTCACATTTTGGAGTCAAATACACAAGGTCAACAAGCTTACCCACGTTTACACTCCACCTCACTCCCTCATCATTTTCACCTCTCCCTCACGTCACTCCCTCACCTCACCTACTCCCTCACGTCACTCTCTCCTACACCCACACTCACCTACACCTCTCTTTCACACCCACACAACCGGGTCGAGAGGGAGAAGAAGAAACAGAGAGAAGGAGGAGGAGAAGAGGAAGCGGGAAGGAGAGAAGAAAGGGTGGAGAAGCCGAGTAGAAGGTAAGTCATTACTTTTGGTTGTGGTTTCGGTGTCGGCCATGGTGGCAAAGAAGGGGTTCGGCCATGGAGGCCGAACCAGTCGAGGTGGACATGGCAGGGGTGTCTCCTCCTGCCATCGAGTCCACCGAGGTTGGGGACGTGCGTCTCCAACCAGAAGAAAGAAAAAAAAATGAATGAAAATGAGAACAAGAGACAAACATCTCTGGGAAAAAGATGGGGTGGGGGAGGGGTGCACGCACGCGCGTGCATCCCCTGGATCGGCTGTGTCGGTCCAGGCCCAACTAGGTTGGGCCGGACCGACCCGGGTGGGTCCGAACCGGGTCGGGCCAACCCGATTGGACCGGGTTTGACCCGGTCCAGAAACCCACCCATATATTAAAATAATATAAAAAACTAATTTTAATTTAAAATAGTTTTAAATTAAATAAATTATAGAAAAATAAGAAAAATAGGTGGAAAATTATAGGAAAAATCTAGAAAAAGATAGAAAAATGATATTCGAGAATTTTTCAGGCGTTGACACCCCGGTATAACTCGAAAAGTGGGTCAAACTAAACTTTTTGAAATAAAAATTCCCATATTTTGACCGCACATTATATATCCACTTAATTTGACTCTAAACTAGTTAAAATGGTTTAATTGAACGTCGGGAACTTAGGAGATCATAGTCGGGAGTCGGGCGCATTTTTTGAGACGTGAGTCAGACTTCAGAGTGCGTTTTGAGGTACGTAAGATTTCATCTGAAAGTCGCTGAGGGTTTACTTTTCCATCGTTGATTTCTTATTCCTTGTTATTGTACTCTATTCCGTGATACATTTGGGTTGGTGGTCGAGTTACGCCCACCTGATATTCGTTGTGTACTTATGGCACACTATGTTGTAGCACGTGTGATCAGGCACTCGGCGAATTGCGACCCGAGTTGTAAGGGTGCACGTGTCGGTTAAGCCCGCGAGGAACCAGGTGAAAGGAAGTGGGGGCACCCATTGAAAGGATCCTGGGGGTCCGAAGTACAGTTTAGTCTGACCGGGACGAGTACCACTTTGTTTCTTTCGTGTTATTTATTCATGAGATGATCTTAGTACAGTTATTAGTAAAGTTTCCGCATGATTATTTGACATGTTTATTGGCATCTATTTATTTCCTTATAAATGCTCGGTGTACTTCGTTGGAATCTTACTAACTGTACTCTTCATCCTGCTTTTTGTGATGGACGAGTGCATATCCTAGTGCTAGTAGGGGCAAGGGTATTTTGGGCGACTTTATCTGATTGCCCGCGGTCGAGGACCTACTAGTACGTGCGATTTTGATATTTTGTTTTACTTTTGGGTATTGGGAGACTGGATAGACACTGTACTTGTATATATTACTGCTTAGTATCGTCGTCTATATATAAGGTACTTTTCCCCAGGTTTTCCACAATAGGTGTTGCTCTTAAAATGATGCTTATTACGATGATAAATTTAATTGTTTTACTTGTTTTTAAATTTAAGACTTCCGCTGTTTTGTTTTTAATGCTATAAAAATGATTAAACTGTCGAACTAAATTGATTACGAAATGAGCTTAACATGCATAATGAGTAGTTATGATGTAACAAGGGACGTTAGTGGCGCATGGGACCCAGTAGGTCAAGGATCTAACAGGATCGTGGGACCGCGCCTCCCCATGTGGCGACCTCGGGATTTGGGGCCGCCACAACTGGTATCAGAGCGAGAGTTCGAGGAACCTGGGGAAATTAACTGAAAGAGCATAAGACTTAAAATTTTAAAATTTTAGATGTGGAAACTCGATGTACTTGCCTTAGAACTCTAGTTGGGAAGTGAGGGTGAGGCGGGTAGACTTAAGGTTTATACATATGTTATGTTTTATTGTAAATGATATATTAAACGTATATATACCGAGGCTGACGCAGCCTGAGGTAGGAAAGACTAGTGATCCTACTAGGGACACCGCGACTACTTCCGTGTCGACTCAGAGTATTGAGAATTGACTCGCCACACACGATGCCCAGCTGACAGAGATCCTCCAGCTACTTAGGGCTCAGGCTGCGACAGCCGCCACGGCAGTAGCACTAGCTCCCACAGTTCTGGTCGCACTTGCGGTACAGACACCCGTCGCCCCGATAACATCACATATGCCTACTGATACACCACTCTCAGAGACACGGGCTGAGGGAGTCTTGCCAGCTATTGTGATATTGTTAGAGACTTCGACTCTTACACCCCTACCTATGACTACCGAGTAGCCGACAGCTACTACAGTTCCTGCTACTTCCGCATTCGTCTTGACCCCGGAGGCGAAGCTTGTTAGAGAGTTTATGAAGTTTCAGCCGGGATACTTCTACGGAGGTGGAGACCCTGAGGCAGCAGGGAAGTGGATAGTTTCGCATGAGCGTTTCCATAAGCTGATGCGGAATGATGACAACATACAGGCACGTTTATCCGGAGCGTGTCTGAGAGGTAATGCAGCGGTTTGGTGGATTACTTATCTGGATATCCACCCGGAGCCAGCGACATGGGCGGAGTTTCGAGAGTTGTTCTATGACGAGTTCATCCCCATGCAGGTGAGGCTGAGATTGAGGGAGGATTTTCTGGCCCTACGACAGGGTAACCGCTCATTGATGCAGTATATGGAGCGGTACCGATACTTATTACGATTCTCGATGGATGTAGCGTGCACAGAGACGCTTCAGATTTACTATTTCGTACGTGGTGTTGATGAGCGGACTGCTGACGCGATAGTCTCGACAGGTGCTACTACTCTTCAAGAAGTGTATGATCGAGCATTATCTTATGAGACACTACTCTTGGAGAGAAATGGCAGACATGCGACAAGCACTGAAGTACAGGCGGGTCAGAGTTCTCGGTCAGATAAAAAATCGAAGAGACAGAGAGATCAGCTTGATAGAGGTCGCCGAGATGATCGACGAGATAGGGACCGTAAGGTTGATCACCGGGATAGCCAGTTTCAGTACGAGGATAAGCAGCAGACGCATGCCTTAGCACCTGCACCCACAGAGAAGCAGCGAAATCAGCCACAACAGTACCGTCAGGATAGGGATCAGGGAGGCCGTGACAGGGGTCAGAGAGACCAGGGTCAGGGTCAGAGATTCGGGGCTTGGCAGGAGAGACGTCGATGTCATCGTTGTGGTCAGAGAGGGCACCTGAAAGCTGATTGCTGGACACCACCGACATTACCAGGAGCCCAGCAGGGTCAGGCCAGGGAGAGAGCACAAGCAGTCGCGTAGCCAGATCGAGATGCGACCAGACAGCTCGTCGAGGGTACGTTATATATTATGGGTAGACTGATGCATGTTATGATAGATTATGGTAGTACATTATCATTTATTTTCAGACGCATGGTAGGAGAGTTAGGGTTAGCATCACAGACGCTAGACAGACACCTTGTCCTCAGTACGGCCGTTGGGGATAAGATATACCCTAACAGGATATGTCAAGACTGCACGATAGAGGTAGAGGGACATCAATTGCCGATAGACTTACGTATCCTAGAGTATCTCGAGTTTGACGCACTTTTAGGGATAGACTGGTTGGCGGCATATCATGCGCAGCTTGATTGTTTCCATAAGACCGTCACGTTTGGAGTTCCGGGGATTCCAGAGTTTACATTTACCGAGATGGAGGCATTTGCAGCAATAGTCGAGCCTGAGGTTAGGGCCGAAGTCAGGATTGAAGATGTTCTAGTAGTCCGAGACTTTGTCGACGTATTTCCAGATGATTTACCAGGATTGCCACCGTCAAGAGCGATTGAGTTCATTATTGAGCTGATACCAGGTACTCAACCGATCGCTAGCAGACCTTACCGGATGTCACTGTCAGAGCATGAGGAGGTCAGGAGGCAATTGGATGACTTACTGGAGAAGGGCTTCATTCACCCTAGCATGTCACCTTGGGGAGCTCCGGTATTATTTGTGAAGAAGAAGGACGGTTCAATGAGGATATGCATAGACTACCAGAAGTTGAATCAGGTGACAGTTAAGAACCGTTACCCACTCCCCAGATCGACGATCTTTTCGATCGTTTGATCGGCGCCAAGTTCTTCTCGAAAATTGATCTCGCGTTCAAAGCTATCATCGATTGAGGATTCGAGAAGAGGACGTCAAGAAGACAGCTTTCAGTACAAGATATGGGTTGTTTGAGTTTACAGTTATGCCTTTTGGACTGACTAATGCCCCGACGATCTTCATGGACTTGATGCATAGGGTGTTGAGACCATATTTGGACAGATATGTCATCGTCTTTATTGATGACATTTTGATTTACAGCAAGACTCGTGAGGAGCATGCGAGTCATCTAAGAGCGGTTTTGACGACATTGAGAGAGCATAGACTGTACGCAAAATTTAGCAAGAGTGAATTCTGGCTGAGTGCAGGAAGAATTTTGGGACACGTCATTAGTGATCAGGGTAATCTTTGTGGATTCAGAGAAGATTCGGGCAATTATTGACTGGAGGACGCCCGAGTCTGCTTTTGATATTCGGAGTTTCTTGGGACTAGCAGGGTACTACCACCGCTTCGTACAGGGCTTTTCCTCGATTGCAGCACCAATGACTAGACTGACTAAGAAGGATGTTAGATTTGATTGGTCCGAGGAGTGTGAGCAAGCTTTTTGGGAGTTGAAGAGGAGACTGACTTCCGCGCCAGTGTTGACATTGCCAGAGTCGGGCAAGAGTTTATCAGTGTATACGGATGCATCGGGCATTGGACTTGGATGTGTTTTGATGCAGGAGGGTAGACCAGTAGCTTACTTGTCCCGACGATTGAGACCCCACGAGAATAACTATCCAGTGCATGAATTGGAGCTTGCCGCAGTAGTTTTTGCACTGAAGGCTTAGAGACATTATCTCTACGGAGAGCGGTTCGTACTCTACATTGATCATCAGAGTCTGAAATACATTTTTACTCATAGAGATCTAAACATGCCTCAAAGGAGATGGCTTGAGTTACTAAAAGACTACGACTTCACTATTGAGTATCACCCAGGGAAAGCGAACGTCGTAGCTGACGCATTGAGCAGGAGTGGTATTGACAGTCAGACGGTAATGCGACATATGACACGTGAGCATGGATTTTTACAGGCGGCGTCAGTTATGTGCCTGACTGATGTTTTTACTACGGCCGAGCCACACATTTATTGTCAGATGAGAGTTCCGACGGTATCTATTGAGCGAGTTGCCGAGCGTCAGAGGACTGATGGGCTCTATGAGCGGTTCAGTGGTATGGCTCGGGATCCGGAGTGTACGGATTAGGTAGAGTCGACAGATCAGTGTTTGAGACACCGGGGGAGGTTGTGGATCCCTGCAGATCCGGAGATACGGAACGGAATTTTGGAGGACGCACACCGGTCTCGATACACGGTTCATCCTGGTCGGACCAAGATGTATCATGACTTGAGGCGATTGTTCCGGTGGCCGGGGATGAAGGCTGACGTTGGCGAGTACGTCAGGAGTTGTCATGTCTGCCAGCAAGTTAAGGCTGAGCACGGGAGACCAGGCGGTTTACTACAGCCACTTCCAATTCCACAGTGGAAATGGGAGCACGTCACTATGGATTTTGTCAGTGGGTTACCGCATACTACGAGGAGACACGATGCGGTTTGGGTTGTGATCGACAGACTAACGAAATCGGCACATTTCATTCCTATTTCTATGAGATATTCGTTCCCACAGCTGAGCATTATCTTCGAGAGAGAGATCATTAGATTGCATGGGGTGTCAATCTCTATTGTATCTGACCGAGATCCTAGGTTGACTTTGAAATTCTGGGAGGCGATGCAGGAGCAGTTTGGCACCAAGTTGCAATTTAGTACAGCTTACCATCCTCAGACAGACGGACAGTCCGAGAGACTGATACGGATTCTGGAAGATATGCTCAGGGCTTCTATTTTGCAGTTTGGAGGTTCGTGGGAGGATTATTTACCATTGTGAGTTTGCTTACATAACGCCTATCAAAGCGAGTATCGGGATGCCTCCGTTTGAGGCGCTGTATGGCAGGCCCTGCAGATCACCTGCGTGTTGGGCGGCACCTGAGGATACAGCGGCGATTGGGCCAAAGATAGTTGTTGATCACACAGAGAAGATTAGACAGATTCGACAGAGACTTCGAGCAGCACAAGACAGGCAGAAGAAATATGCGGATAAGTATCACGAGGGTCTAAGCTATGAAGAGGGCGACATGGTTTATCTAAAGGTTTCTCCATGGAAGGGCCAGCAGAGATTTGGGATTAAAGGAAAATTGGCGTCGAGATACATATGACCGTTCAGAGTCATAGCGAGAGTTGGCAGTGTGGCTTATAGATTGGACTTGCCAGCAGAGTTGGTTGGGGTTCATCCTACGTTTCACATCTCGATGTTAAGACTGGCTAGGTCAGGACCGAGACCGATGGTTGACTTGAGACAGATCGAGGTTCGGCCTGATGTAATATATGAGGAGCGACCGATAGAAATTGTGGACCGCGCGACTCAGACGCTTAGGAACAGGGAGATCCCTAAGGTGTTGGTTCGTTGGCAACATCTTGGTACAGAAGAACTCACTTGGGAGCTTGAGTCTACTATGCGGCAACGTTACCCTCAGCTATTTCATGGTACGAAACTTCAAGTTATTTAAAATTTCGGGACGAAATTTATTTTCTAGTTGGGAAGAGTTGTAACGACCCAAAATTTTAATTTCACCGTTATTATGGATTATTTTCAGACTTGGACGATAGCTCAGATCCACGTGGATACCGCAAATAAAGCAGGGCACGCTGACTAGGTAAATGGTAATTTTATGTGATTGTTTGCCTATTTGCGATGTTGTGTATGGAGTTATTCGCTTAACATCGCATGTGTGTATTTATATCATCGAATCGAGCGAGATAATGTAACGGGTGTTCGCCTCGAAAAACATATGTCGAGACGGGTACTGAGGAGCGAACTATGGGTACACTAGGTCGGAGAAACTAAAACACACAAATTAAATAAATAAATAAATAATGGTCAAGTAATTACTATGGAATAGATGTTAGGTGGCTAATGACGCAGCGGTGCGTGTACATCCGAGAGTCGAAACGTCAAGAAAAATAAAAAACACAGGCGAATGTTTCAGGTGTGTCACATTTTGGAGTCAAATACACAAGGTCAACAAGCTTACCCACATTTACACTCCACCTCACTCCCTCATCATTTTCACCTCTCACTCACGTCACTCCCTCACCTCACCTAGTCCCTCACGTCACTCTCTCCTACACCCATACTCACCTACACCTCTCTTTTACACACACACAACCGGGTGGAGAGGGAGAAGAAGAAACAGAGAGAAGGAGGAGGAGAAGAGGAAACGGGAAGGAGAGAAGAAAGGGTGGAGAAGCCGGGTAGGAGGTAAGTCATTACTTTTGGTTGTGATTTCGGTGTCGGCCATTGTGGCGACGAAGGGGTTCGGCCATGGAGGTCGAACCAGTCACTACAAAAAAATCGCAAATCAGAAACGGAATTTTCCGTTTCTGATTTACGAAAATTTCGTCTCTGAATTAAATCAGAAACGGAACAGAGACGGAACGCGTTCCGTCTCTGAAAACGTCGTCGCTGATACGATCAGAAACGGAAAATGGATTCCGTTTCTGATTAGAGACGGAATAGAGACGGAAAATATCCGTTTCTGATTAGAGACGGATTTAGAGACGGAAATTAGAAACGGAACAGAGACGGAACAGAAATGGATTTTATTTCGAAATGGTACATTTGTAAGTGCATTCCGTCTCTGATTCCGTTGCTAATTAGCAACGGAATCAGAGACGGAATTAATAAATTTATGAATTCCGTGTCTGATTCCGTTTCTAATCAGCAACGGAATCAGAGACGGAATCAGAGACGGAATGCAAAGAGTCCGTCTCTGATTCCGTCTCTAATTAGAAACGGAATCAGAGACGGATTATTCCGTTTCTGATTCCGTCTCTGATTCCGTTGCTAATTAGAGACGGAATCAGAGACGGAATTAATATTTCCGTCTCTGATCCGTTTGTGATTGATATAAATATTTATGGAAAATTAGAGACGAATAGCAACGGAAAATTTGAATTCGTTGCTAATCCGTCTCTAATTTTTCTGTTTTGTTTAAATATGGCACGGATACATAAGCCAATCGATTCTCCAACCTAAAAATCAAAATACAACCCGATATGACATACTCCATCGCTCGCACCCTCCAACAACTCCTTGAGGGTGCTAACATCCCCCAAAGAAGCCAAATTGCGCATCCATACATCAAAAATATATATCAACAAAAATTCAAAAGAGAAGGAAAAAATGTGAAACTCAAAATTAGCCCAAAAATTTATATATCGACCGAAAGTTGTAATGTATTACAAAAGCTCCATAAATTTGGAAGTATACACAAAAACCAACCACACCTATCGTTCAACAAAAAAAAAAAAGAACACTCACAAAAGGTCCAAAATTTGGAAGTATACACAAAAAGGACTTCATTTAATAAGTCAAACGCAGCTTTGAAGCATTTACGAATCTCCATCCGAGGGCAACAACCGGTGAGTATGCACCGAAAGAAGTAGGCAAAGGAGAGATTAATTAGTTTGAGGTCCCCGCTAGTTAGCGCGCTAATTCCGGTATTAGCGCGCTAATTAGCCATACCGCGATATTTTTCACTTTTGGAAATCAAGCTTTAAATTTGTAATTTTTGATTTCCTGGCTTCCTAACACGGCTATAAACGGTCATATGGGAATTTCCTATCATGATATAACCACCACAAACTTGGTTTTAACATAAGGAAGACAACACACATTCAAAACTGCAAGATCTACAAAGAGAAGAATGGCATAAGTGCAAGAATGCTAAAAGGGAAAAGAGGAAAGTTAAGCACAAACCTATCATGTAAGTATGATTCTAGAACTCATCCTCTCACCCAATCTAAACTCTTGTGTGCTCCAAAGGCGACAAGCCATGTGTTCCTACTCAAAAAATAAAATAAAAACAACCAGCTGGGATTCAAGAAAAGCATTGAAGAACATAAAAAAACCATACAATGTTGAATAAGAATTCCTCTCAAAAATAAACATGATCATCAAGCAAATGCAGTCACAGACTGAAGTTGGTGTCAATGTTGCTATTTTCCTACGCATAGGAGATGGCGAATAATGTTTCTATAAGATGGACCTATCATGTAAGTTGAGTTGTAAAACATGTATAACATGTTTTATAAGGGATGGTTACGTCCTGGCCGAGTTTAAGGGTCGCTAACACAAAGGGATAAATTAATTAGTTTGAGGTCCCTGCAGTTAGCGCGCTAATTCAAGTATTAGCGCGCTAATTAGCCACTGCCAGGGATTTTTGACTTTTGGAAATCAAGCTTTCAATTTGAATATTTGATTTCCTGGATTCCTAGAACGGCTATAACCGGTCATATTGGAATTCCTATCACTATAAAACCACCAATACCTTGGTTTTAACATAAGGAAGAAGAAACACATTCCAAAATTCAAGATCTACAAAAAGAAGAAATTTGATTTTTTAGAAGGAGCAATAGGAGATCACTATAAAATCACCAAAAACTTGGTTTTAACAATAATATACTAGTGTTTGAAACAAAGTAAACCACCAACAATAAACTCATTCAAGTAACTTAAAAAGTCTACACGACAAACTATTGAAAGGAAGTGATTCAGTCGCACATTAATGAGTCATCACAATCTAAAGAGAAGGAATTGATTGAGTTATGTTCTTTATGTAAGAAGCTTGGGCATTATCAAAAGGATTGTTGTAAATGACTCATAATAAACATGTATAACATGTTTTATAAGGGTTGGTTAGGCCCTGGACGAGTTTAAGGGTCGCTAACACAAAGGGAGAAAAAACTTTTTTTGAGTTCTCTGTAGTTAGCGCGCTAATTCCAGAATTAGCGCGCTAATTACCCTCTGCCAGATATTTTTGACTTTTGGAAATCAAGCTTCACATTGGAATTTTTGAAATCCTGGATTCCTAACACGGCTATAAACGGTCATATTGGAAATCCTATCATGAGAAAACCACCACAAACTTGGTTGTAACATAAGGGAGAAGAAACACATTTCAAAATTCAAGATCTACAAAGAGAAGAAATTTGATTTTTTAGAACGAGCAATAGGAGATCTTTGTGGCTGTTGTTAAGTCCTCAAATCCAAAGCACCTTTGAGGCTTTCAAAGGAATATAAGAGTCTACACCATCTAAAGAGAACAAATTGATAGCTAAGTGAAAGAACGAGGTTCCCACATTAAACTCATGAATAGAGAATAAATTGCCAAAGTTAGGAAGTCATTAATGAGTCATCACAATCTAAAGAGAAGGAATTGATTGAGTTATGTTCTTTATGTAAGAAGCTTGGGCATTATCAAAAGGATTGTTGTAAATGACTCATAATAAACATGTATAACATGTTTTATAAGGGTTGGTTAGGCCCCGGACGAGTTTAAGGGTCGCTAACACAAAGGAGAAAAACTTTTTTGAGTTCTCTCGTAGTTAGCGCGCTAATTCCAGAATTAGCGCGCTAATTACCCTCTCGCGATATTTTTGACTTTTGGAAATCAATCTTCACATTTGAATTTTTGAGTTCTGGATTCCTAACACTACTATAAACGGTCATATTGGAAATCCTACCATGAGAAAACCACCACAAACTTGGTTGTAACATAAGGGAGAAGAAACACATTTCTAAATTCAAGATCTACAAAGAGAAGAAATTTGATTTTTTAGAAGGACCAATAGGAGATATTTGTGGCTGTTGTTAAGTCGTCGAATCCAGCACCTTTGAGGCTTTCAAAGGAATATAAGAGTCTACACCATCTAAAGATAACAAATTTGAACCATAGTGAAAGAACGAGGTTCCCATATTAAACTCATAAATAGAGAATAAATTGCCAAAGTTAGGAAGTCATTAATGAGTCATCACAATCTAAAGAGAAGGAATTGATTGAGTTATGTTCTTTATGTAAGAAGCTTGGGCATTATCAAAAGGATTGTTGTAAATGACTCATAATAAACATGTATAACATGTTTTATAAGGGTTGGTTAGGCCCTGGACGAGTTTAAGGGTCGCTAACACAAAGGGAGAAAAACTTTTTTTGAGTTCCCAGATTAGCGCGCTAATTCCAAAGATTAGCGCGCTAATTACCCTCTCGCGGATATTTTTGACTTTTGGAAATCAATCTTCACATTTGAATTTTTGATTTCCTGGATTCCTAACACGGCTATAAACGGCCATATTGGAAATCCTATCATGATAAAACCACCACAAACTTGGTTGTAACATAAGGGAGAAGAAACACATTTCAAAATTCAAGATCTACAAAGAGAAGAAATTTGATTTTTTAGAAGGAGCAATAGGAAATCCTATCATGATAAATCCTATCATGATAAAACCACCTCAACTTTGCAATGCTAACAAGTATTACGACTTTAATATTCCTGGATGCCGCATATAATGTACGTAGGAACACCTAACACCCCAAATATGTATTGATAGATGGAAATTATATCTAAGTCTGCATGGTTAATTTAAATTGGAAAGTCTTTCAAGATAAAATAGCTTCTTGCCTTCAACTCCGATGTTTACTAGAAAATCATCCATCAAATGAACCATAGCGGAAACTTAAATAATTCTCATGTCACCCGACGGATTATTCCATAAATTTGCAGAATTAGATAAACAAGGGGACTAGAACGCCAACCTGACAGACGCAAATTTTTCGCAATATATGACCAAGCGATTCAAGATTTCCTCAAAACCTACAAAAGGTGAATGATCTCTATGAAAGCTCAAGAGCTCTTGATCATGAGTGTTGCCTGCATTATAATGAACATTAAAAAACAAATAAGAAATGAAGATTGTAGTAAGACTCCAAAACAAAAAATTCCTTGCTAACCCGATCCGAATCAGAGACCAGAGAGAGCGAGAGATCTCGGCGATGACGGAGACCGGCGCGACGAGACGGAGAGACCAGAGAGACGGCAAGACCAGAGACAGGAGAGCACCAGAGACCAGACGGCGAAACGAACACCACCGGGAACAGACGTCCAGAGCAGAGCACCGAGCGACCAGGCTCGCACGACCGGACGGAGAGACGAGACGATCGAACGGGATGGACGTCCGGGGACGAGACGACGATCGGCCGGCGCGACGAGACGGAGAGACGGATTTAGGTTTTTGGGGTTTTTTCGTGGGAATGATTTGGGGATTTGGTGTTTTGTTAAAGGGGGTGGGGGGGGTGGGGTGCGGGAAGGAGAAGACGCTACCAGGATCGGACAAAATACAAATCTCGAGGAATGATGAACGGCCATAAGAAATGAAGAATTTGGCGGGAATGGTGGCGCCAATTTTCAGAGACGAATTTAATTCCGTCTCTAATTCCGTCTCTAATTCCGTCTCTCGATCCGTCTCAAATCCGTCTCGAATATTTCCTCGTCGGTTCCGTCGCTCGCTAAGCTGTTACATTTAGAAACGGAACTTATTCCGTTTCTAATTCCGTTTCTGATTTAGAAACGGAAATAAGTTTCGTTTCTAATTCCGTTGCTGATTTGCTGTTTTTTTGTAGTGAGTCGAGGTGGACATAGCAGGGGTGTTTCCCCCTGCCATCGAGTCCACCGAGGTTGGGGACGTGCGTCTCCAACCAGAAGAAAGAAAAAAAAATGAACGAAAATGAGAACCACAGACAAACGTCTCTGGGAAAAAGATGGGGTGGGGGAGGGGTGCACGCACGCACGCTGCACGCACGCGCGTGCGTGCGCGCATCCCCTCGGATCGGTGGGCGGCCCAGCCCAACTAGGTTGGGCGGGCCGGCCCATTAGGCGGGCCGACCGAGCCCAACCGGACCCGACCCGGTCCAGAGACCCACCCATATATTAAAATAATATATAATTTTAATTTTAATTTAAAATAGTTTTAAATTAAATAAATTATAGAAAAATAAGAAAAATAGGTGGAAAATTATAGGAAAAATCTAGAAAAATAAGGAAAAAATATGAAAAATGAGAAAAAGATGGAAAAATGATATTCGAGATTTTTTCGGGCGTTGACACCCCGGTATAACTTGAAAAGTGGGTCAAACTAAACTTTTTGAAATAAAAATTTTCATATTTTGACCGCACATTATATATCCACTTAATTTGACTCTAAACTAGTTAAAATGGTTTAATTAAACGCCAGGAACTTAGGAGATCATAGTCGGGAGTCGGGCGCGTTTTTCGAGACGTGAGTGAGACTTCTGAGTGCGTTTTGAGGTACGTAAGATTTCATTTGAAAGTCACTAAGGGTTTACTTTTTCATCGTTGATTTCTTATTCCTTGTTATTGTACTCTATTCCGTGATACATTTGGGTTGGTGGTCGAGTTACTCCCACCTGATATTCGTTGTGTACTTATGGCACACTATGTTGTAGCACGTGTGATCAGGCACTCGGTGAATTGCGACTTGAGTTGTAAGGGTGCACGTGTCGGTTAAGCCCGCGAGGAACCAGGTGAAAGGAAGTGGGGGCACCCATTGAAAGGATCCTGGGGGTCCGAAGTACAGTTTAGTCTGACCGGGACGAGTACACACTTTGTTTCTTTCGTGTTATTTATTCATGTGATGATCTTAGCACAGTTGTCAGTTTAGTTTCCGCATGATTATTTGACATGTTTATTGGCATCTATTTATTTCGTTATAAATGCTCGGTGTACTTCGTTGGAATCTTACTAACTGTACTCTTCATCTTGCTTTTTGTGATGGACGAGTGCAGATCCTAGTGCTAGTAGGGGCAAGGGTATTTTGGGCGACTTTATCTGATTGCCCGCGGTCGAGGACCTACTAGTACGTGCGATTTTGATATTTTGTTTTACTTTCGGGTATTGAGAGACTGGATAGACACTGTACTTGTATATATTACTGCTTAGTATCGTCGTCTATATACATGGTACTTTTCCCCGGGTTTTCCACAATAGGTGTTGCTCTTAAAATGATGCTTATTACGATGATAAATTTAATTGTTTTACTTGTTTTTAAATTTAAGACTTCTGCTGTTTTGTTTTTAATGCTATAAAAATGATTAAACTGTCGAACTAAATTGATTACGAAATGAGCTTAACATGCATAATGAGTAGTTATGATGTAACAAGGGACGTTAGTGGCGCATGGGACCCAGTAGGTCAAGGATCTGACAGGATCGTGGGACTGCGCCTCCCCACGTGGCGACCTCGGGATTTGGGGCCGCCACAGGGCCACAATAGCCCAATAGTACAAGTCTCGCTAAAATCGCATACTTAAGCCTCCAAGGTGTGGTTTCGAGACTTGGGGGCGAAAAACCACGCCCATATTACTGAGCCGTTTCGAACGTAGGTAATATGAGGGGCGTGGATGGTAGGAGGCCTTAGAAATCTCTCACTGCTTTGGGGGGTGTCAGGGGCTCTGATGGGTCGATACGTCGTTCTCTGGAGTGCCCCGGCCTTCAAAAAAAAAAGACTTGTACCATTGGGCTACAATAGCCCAATGGTATACAACTCGAAAGGGGCTATGCTGGGTCGATACGTCGTTCTCCGGAGTGCACTCGGCCTTTACAAAAAAAGGCGGCTTTTTGTGAAGGCCCGTATTACCGAGTCGTTTCGTACGTAAGTAATAGGGGGGGGGGACGTGGATGGTGGGAGCTTTCTAAGACCTCCCACCATCCACGTCTCCCCTCCCATATTACCTACGTCCGAAACGGCTCAGTAATATGGGCCTTCACAGCGACTTATCGAATATATTTCTCATATGACATTTAATAACACCAATTTTTAATAATTTTTTTTTTTTTTTTTTTTTTAAAGATCTTTAGTAAGGGTTTTGAAACTTCTATTAAAGATCAAATTAAACTGGTCTATATGGCTACCCTACACCTCAAGAGGGCCACCTGCCCTCAACCCGTTAGGTAAACAACAGCCGGAAACAACATCGCTGGCACCTAGAAATCAAACGTGGGGCCCCGCTCTATGTGGCTCCCAACAGCCACGTACATACTATTTGCAACAAAGTCAACAATGAAAAACTCATCCCAAATTAAAGCTCTTTAAGAACGACAACTTTGTATTTAGGATCAAAAGACTTTGTTGTTGAATGTAATACTTGTTGTAGTACCGCAACTCGAGTACGCATCCACTCTGGATTCTGCACTTTCTATTTTTGTGATCAATAAAATGTCAGGAGTACCGTCTCCATCCTCAAAAAAAGAATTTACAGAGGTAGAAAGAGAAAGAGCTGCCATCTTTATTAATGTAACATGATAGCAATATTTCTACATCGATATATATATCACTAGGGTGATACATGATGAGTAGACAAAACTTATTCAGATGGCTTCACATATAGCTAGCTAGCTACCATCTTACTTACACTTTCCATAAGTATAGTGGGTGATATCCATGCATTGGCATTGAGGAGGAATGGACTTGGTGCACCTGCAGTTCTTGCACGCTGCATGGCACTTTACACCTTTGTCCATGCAACGACACTGAGGAGGGCATGATTCAGTGCATATCTCAAGATTACAGCAAGCCACTCCTCCACAATTTATGGCGTTTCCTGGTGTGAGGCACAAATATTTTTAGTATGACTGGTGATCATGAGATGGATGAGGTATTATTTTTTTATTTGAAGTTTCTCATTTGTTAAACGCAAGATTGGAGAAAGTTGTGGCACTTCTGGGTTTGGCTCATGTACAAGTTGTTGATTATTTTATCAAAAATAGTAGTTAATATATATAGTGAACGGCATATATATTACATGAACTGTACCTTCATCATTTATGCCTAAGGAATCAACCACGGAGAGGATGTTGGATTCAGTTGTCTCATCGGAAGATTCTTCGACAAAAACAGTATCCAAATCTACAAGAAAAAAGAAAACGCAGTTATTAAAAATCGTTTTATGACAATTTCTTTTGCCGGAAATGATGAAAAAAGACATAAAATTAAGGCATAAATATTCAAGTAGTTCAACCAATATGTTGTCCTCAAATTTGAAGTTAGAAGTGCTTCTGAGTTGAAACCTACCTATGTTTTCTAATGATTCAGCCGAGGTGGTGAGAATGGTAGGCGCGTTGGTTCTAGCTTCTACTGTTCGAGGGGAAGCTCCAAGTAAGGCTACCAACACCACAGCCATCGTTACAAACTTCAAAACACCCATTTCTCGATCTATCTCTCTTTCCTCAAACTAGCTAGTCTCAAGTAATTGATATCTATCAAGAACTTGCACAATGAAGAAGTTTAATTAAGTGTCCCATTTATAGACCCAAACGGGAGAGATTCGAGGGTGTAGGACCACATACTATTGCACAAATTCTTACAAGTAACATATATTAAATTACAAAATTATATAATTTATCTATATATTTTATTACTCCAACAACGTGTCATTTTTTTAAGAAAAAGGTCAAAGTCAAACTTCATTAATAAGTAGTTTTATTCTTCTCCTCCAAGTCAGTACTTATCCCATGTACCTACCGTTGATTTAGAGCATCCGCAAGAGCTATGGATTAAGGATGAAATAGATCTATGTGGACACAATTTACATCCAACTCAGAATATATTCAATGAGTATTTTGGGGTGCCTTTAGTTGTGCTTTTTAATTATTACATTATTAGACGAATTTACACGATCTATTAATTAAATAGTTCATTTTTTTTTACTTCAACAAGAATCGAACTCACACGTTTCCTAAACCTTTTATTTTGGCAAATGATCATTGTCCATCTCATAATTAAGCATCCAAAAAAAGTGATGTATGTAATAATATGCTATGTGTCAATATATGGCTAAAGAAAAAAACTAATATAAACTATGACTTTTTTTTTGGTAGGATAATATACATTATGACTAATAATGGTATCATATTATAATTGTGTTTTTAAGATATATATTGGCTTCAAAAAAAGTAAAGGATATATTAATTGGCATGATAATCACAAATTGCTATAAACAATTTTGACGTGTAATCTCGTCTAACAATATAATAATTAAAGAGCACGGCTAAAGGCACCCTAAAATGTTGGGTGTCTCACGTAAAATGTATGTAAATTGGAGTGCCTCATAAAAGATTGAGGTGTCTATAGTGCCACTTTAATTAAATAGTTTATTTTTTTTTTAATTATTCAATTAGAATCGAACCCACACCCTTTCCAAATTTTTTTTTTTTGGTAAGTGATCATTGTCCATCTCATAATTAAGCACAAAAAAAGGTGATGTAATAATATGTTATGTGTCAATACATGGCAAAAGAAAAAACTAATATAAACCATGATTTTTTTTGGTAGGATAATATACATTATGACTAATAATGGTATCATATTGTAATTGTGTTTTTAAGATATATATTGGCTTCAAAAAAAAGTAAAAGGGTATATTAATCGGCATGACAGTCACAAAATTGCTATAAAAAATTTTGATATGCTAAAAAAACTTCACGAAAAAAAAAACTTCACGAAAAATGAAAAAAATTAGCATATGTGCCCGAAAATAATGAAAAAATAGGTGTATCAAATCGCAAAAAAAAAATGGAGAGCTTAATTTCTCAAGAAAATATGTGAGTTATTTTTTAAATAGATGACTTAATTAATTTAAAAAAATAATTCAAAAATAGCCAAAAAATGTATAAAAATAGCAACTATATATGTCATGTGTCATTACAATATAGCTTAAAATAATAGCAAGTATGTCACGTGTTATCACATAGAAATCTTCACATAAAATATATATATTATATATATATATATATATATATATATATATACCAATAGCCATGTTGTTCGCTTCGATTTCGTGTACCAAACCCTAGATTTAGTCCCTCCAATTCCGTCTTGGTTTCTGGGTTTTTTTTCGTTCTAGGGTTTCTTTGATGAGGCGTGGAGTCCGAAATCGAGTTCGTGATCGATAAGGTTTTGAAGGGTATGCGGGGATTCGAGAGAAATGACGGACCAGAACCTGGAGCTCGAGCTCAACGAAGCGGGACGCTCTCGGCGACCCCGGCTCGGTCGACGACTTGTGGGGATTCTCGATGTGAGTTTCATTTTTGGTTTCTAGGGTTTCGATTTTGGATTTTTTTTATTGTTTGGTTTCTCGAAGATTGCATGTGAGTTTCTTGGGGTTTTGTGGTGTCTAGGGTTTGTTTTTGTGTTTTTGGTAATGGGGTTTTGGTGGAGTTTTGTTTGGTCTTGAAAGCTTTGATATTTCGTGTTTTGTTCGACTAGGGTTTGATGGATAGGTTGAAAGTCCTGTTCTTCGATGCTTTACTGTGTTTTCTTCTGAAAAAATGGAGATCAGTCAACTCTCCTGTTCATGCATTGGTTGCGCTAAAACCAAATTAGGGTTCTTGACGTGTTATATATGTAGAAACAATCGATTAAGCAATGCGTGTGGATTGTTTGTCCTTGTGGTTTAATGCACTAAAGGTTTGACCTAGTGCTGTTGAATAATGTAATAGCCCCTTGTATATGTATATGTATTTGTGTTCAACATTCCCATTGTCGTCTAATTGTTGAATGTGTAAATCCATTTTTTTTCTCTCTTTTTATGTCAAAAAAATGTTTAATTAGCGGTCACTGGTATGGAAGATGGATCTTATCAAGCTATTGATTTCTGACTGAATTAGCTTCGTTTCTTCGTCGTTCTCCTCTACTAATTACTCAATGTCAATTATTACCACATTTCACTTCTCTTCCTTGCCATTTACTTCATCTTTTCTTACGTTCTTTAGATGCTTGAAACTTAACATGCCCACATGTTGAGAATGAAAGAAGTTTGTCGATATTATTTTACTGGCTTGGACAGTCTTATTTTCAAAGTTATTTATCTGTTATAGATTTCAGGATATCCAATTTAAAATCATTCTTTGATAGCTACTTTGACTAATTCATGGCTCTAGATCTTGGACTTCTAACTGGAGGAATTAGATTTCTCTTGCATTTATGTTATTTATTACTACTGTGTTACTGCTTTATGATATTAAGTGCAATTATACATTGATGCTTACAGGATCTTGCAAAGGAGCTTCTTGATACATTTATAGCTAGACAAATGGGGAAGGTTTTCTTTACAAATAGTGGTTCCGAGGCAAATGATTCTTAGGTACGTTCCCTCTGGCAATGGGATTTTCACTTCTTCTCCGAGTTGCTACTTTGAATTACTTAATGAGGTTAACTGTTGAATGACATGTTTCTAGAAGTAAGTAAGGTATGAAAATGCTTAATATCTTTCTTTGTTATCTTGGTGGCGGGTCTCTCTTTCTTTCATTGTCTTAATTAATATTGTGTGACAAAGTTAAGGTGTTTAATTTCTAAAATGGTATGTAAATCTTTGAAGTTGAATCTGGTGCTTATGAATTAATGTCATATATATGGCTGGTTCCTGGTGCATATGAATTAATGGTATGTATGGAGTCTTTTTTTCAAGTTTTCCAGCTTGAACCGTAATTTTGATTTTAGAGGGAGTGATTTGGTTCTTGACTCATCTTTGTTCTCTATATGCGAGTTCTTTGAATATTTTTAACAGCTTGAATACTTGTCATTGTTCCAGATCCTAATACATGTGTATTTGCCAAGACTACTCGTGATCATCCTATACATCTTTGGGATGCAACTTACGGTCGTGTAACATAAAAACTATGTGAAAGCAACTTGCTTTAAGGAACTTATGTAATGCATTGCAACGTAGCATCCAGAAACTCAATCTACCATTAGCCTCATGGTTTTCGAAGTTGTGCATCAAGGGTGTGGCGTACGCTTAGTTAGTCTTAGTTCATAAAATATGCTCTCCTGAACTTTTAATCTATTATATTAAACTGAATTATTGAGAGAGAAAATAAAACAAAACTAAAAAATTGGATTTATATCGAGTTTTGGTTGAGCTCCCAAGCCACCTAAGAGACTTGTATCCAAGCTTTACGTATATCTTTGTTAGGCATCTACTATTATATGAGATTTATGTTTTTCCTTTTGCCTTTGGTTGAACCTCTGCTTCTCTGAATTATTTATCATTATTTTATACAAAGCTATTTTAAGAACATTAGCTACAAAATTAACAACTCTTGTGGATTTTTAATAAACACCATGCGTAAATAATCCCTGCCAATACTACCCCGTGTTGTTTTCTTATGTAGGCAGTAGTGGTAAATGATTTGTCTATGTTGCTTTAAGTGTTATCAGCTGTGTAATATTCATTTCCATGTCTTTTTAAATTATTTATGCATTTTTCGGTGACATTTCTACTCATTACAGTTGTGATGCACCTATCGAGCCTATGATTCCATGGATGAAATAACTTCTTGCCTTGTCTATTGCTTTCAATCCTACTGGATCCAAGTAAACAGACTTACCTCAATATTATATTTTCCATTACTTTCTTTGCACAAGAGCAATGTTTAGAATTTAAAATAATGGTAATGGATAAAATTGTGGCAGTTGAGATGTTAGTTTCATAAGTTCTATATTGTTATTTGTTTGAAAAAGTTTTTTGCTGTTGTGATGTCGACTGCTTGGTTAGTACTTAATAACTAAAATATGGTCAGCGTGCTCTGTTTTGGTTGGATTAATAAGTTGTAACACCAATATTTGAAGAAGTATTGTTGGTTTTGTTTTTATTTTTATTTTTTTGCTACTGTGTTGATCACCGACACAATGGAGTTGAGTCTGTCAACTACTTGACAAGTACTTTATAACCAAAATAGATCATTGTGCTCAGCTCTCTAGGGATTGAGGTTTTGTTTTTATTCTTTTTTCTGCTATTCGTAGTTCTTACGTCTTTTTACATCAATGCAAACACGAATGAAAGCAGCAAAGAAGTTTTTTTTTAAGGTTTTTTTAGCTATTTGACATTTTATATCAATTCATTACTTATTCAGTTTAAATAAAGTGTGATTCAGATTGATTGTCTTTCACATGTTTTGCAATTCAGGTTGATTTGGGTTGGATCAAATCATGAAATTATAGGAGCCACCATTTTGATTAGAATTCTAATAATTTGGCGGTAATGGTTATTCATCTGAAAGGAATATCCTAAACTGTTCTTTGATTATGATTGGCAACCTTTATTTTTTGATGGTATATTGTCTTTGCTAGTTTTGTTGATTTCCTTGCTTATGGTTTGAAGCTTATTATTGGTTTCTCCTCTTGCTGTCATAGAACAGTTTATCTTTCATGTCATAGATCATATTATGTAGGCTTTTTGCAGGATACAATAAATCTATCAGAGTTTTTGGCATGATATTGATAATCTATGCTGACATCAATGGAGTTAAAACTGTTTATAGTATTAGTGATTGCTTTGATGAATAAAGCTTTTAGCATTGCACTGACCAATCATGCAAATTAGGCATAAATTGATTGGGACAAGGCTTGAGGTTGGCACTGATGCTGGTCCTATCTCAAGCTATTACGATTCATTTTCATTTTTTCTCTCATTGGCTATTAGCCATTGGTGTTATTATATTTTGCAGACCTACGGACGATTTAGAGAGAGATAAGTTGCTAATTAACACCATGTTCCTTCTGGATAATGATGAATTTTTTTTTCTTTATTACTTTATTTATGTTGTGTTTGGCTCATACATTTGTGCTTGCGATGATACGTAGTTCTCCCATAATATTGTTTATATTCCTATTATTGTTTGTATAATTTAGTGATTTTTTCTTTTTGATCTTTTTTCAGGTGTTTTGTACGAAGTCAAGTATTATTTGAAGCACAATCAACTTTATATAATCTCGGAACACTTCATTTTTTTTTTCATTTAGAACAATTTTTCCTTTTACTTTTGTAGAAAGATACGATATAGAAACTTTTTAGATTGTTTTTGTTGTTTCGTGTACAGTACATTGAGAAAAGATAATTTTAAGGATATGTTAAGTTTATATAAATTGTGCAATATCAATATATTATTTAGCTATGATTTGTATTATATATTGGCAGGTTAAATGTGCTTGGATTGAGACCTATATATATATATATATATATGTGAATTCAGAAACGGAATTAGCAACGGAATTCAGAGATTCCATTGCTATTCCGTCTCTAATTTTCGAGGAATAGATGCATGATATATATATATATATGAATTCGGAGACAGAATTAGCAACGGAATTCAGAGATTCCGTTGCTATTCCGTCTCTAATTTTCGAGGAATATATGCATGAATCAGCAACGGAATCAGAGACGGAATATAAGAATTCCGTCTCTGATTCCGTTGCTAATCAGAGACGGATCAGAGACGGAATGCAATTACAATTGTACCATTTTGAAAAATTTCCATTTTTGTTCCGGTGCACGTGCTACGCATATTACGTAAATTAAATTAAAATAAAAAATATTTATTAACATTTTTCTTACTAACTATTTTTTTTGTTTAAAAGGAGTTCAACCAATGACTTCCCTAAATTACCTTTTGAGATGTGATACATTATCTATCTCACCAGAGATAGTTTGACAACCATAATTTTTTTACTTATAAGCATTGGCATAATCTTTAATTTAAAATACTAATTTCATAGTTTTATTAATATTAATTTTATAATTTTCAATATGCATAACTTGATCCAATTCGATCCTTATTTAGTAAATTGGGTCAAACCGGATTAGCAAAATAAATAGACTGGATTGGATTGTGATTTTTCAATCCGCAATAAATGGATTTAATTACGGATTGACCTAATTGGATTGGATTCAATATGTGTGCATCTAACTCATTACTCATGAAATAATTAAATCAGTAAAGGTAGTTTTCAATTTAGACTAATGAAGATGATATGTAATATAAACCAATTAAATAATAAAAGGGCATTGTTTTGATTTGAGTTATTGATGATTGGTTAACAATGAATTTGAATCAAGAGCTATGAGTAGAAAATTAAAAAATGGGATTGATATGTATTAATACTATATATATATATATATATACATACAAAGATTAATTAGCTAAATAAATATATACTCACCGAAGTTGAATGCAAATCAATCAGATGAAAAAAAAAAAACAAAACAAAACTCATTGTCCGAATCTAGATTTTTTCAAAGAGGAGAACTTGGATTGATGAAGAATAAGATAAATCCAATTGTTATCAGAATGGAATGAGAAAGAGAACACAAATTGACTAAAGATTAAAGACTTGGTTGATTCACTAAACAAAAAAGACACAGCTAGAAGAAGGGTATATTTGACCATTCATCTTGGTTGAATAGAAACCGTGTGACTAACATATGAAAGTTTTCGATCATGAGAGAAGGATGTCAAATAGGATACCGCTTGATGAAAAAAGGTAAATTAGGTATTTCATTACTGTCCATATTCACTCTTTTATTATATTAGTAGATATATATAGATTAAGTTTTGACAACATGGCCTTCAACAACATTTATTTAGTGTTTTAAAATGTTTTTTTTTTTTTGTAGTGGACTTAACAAAATAGGGGGTTAGCACATCTATCTAATGAATGGGGAGTCCGCTTTGATTGGGATAGCGATTGCAACATATCAACACTACTTATCAAAATTTTTATTCTTTTTTATTGTTTCTTTATCATTTTTATATTCTTTTTATATTTTTTGTGTTCTTTATATATTTTATATTTATCTTATTTATCATATATTTTTACTTATCTTATTTTAAAATCTTAATTAATTCACTAACTATTCTTTAAAATAAAATTAATTAATTACTCAATTATCTTCTTATATTTTTAATACATTTAATTGTCTATTTTTATTATTAATTATAAGAATATTTTATGGGTATGAAAATACTTTAAAATACATTAAAGATTAAATGTATAAAAAGATTAAATTGAATAAAATAATGATAAAAAATATAATAGTGTTAAAGATAGTGTTGATGGTTTGGAGACGTGAATAGTGTTAACATCACTGTTTACTTCAAATTAGAGGTGAATAGTGTTACAAAAATTTTATTTTAAAGTCCGGACTCTCAATTTTTATTTATTTGTAAAACCTCCTTCTGTTTTCACCAAAATCAATTCACCACTATTGCAGCCTTTCCTTAAGCAAAAAGATTTTGAAAAAAAAAAAAGTCCAACTCGTGAAGTCGAATGCTATCTCGAGCCAGCTTTTCTCGTCAAATTAATCTCAGTGAATGAGTGGTTGTCGTCACCGCCCACTCTCTCTCTCTCCCGGCCATATACCTTCTCTCAGCAGCTTTTCTCGCCAAATAAATCTCGGTGAAAGAGTGGTTGTCGTCGCTGCTCTATTTTTCTCTCTCGACCAGATGGGAGAGAGGTGACTAAATTTGGCTCGATCTGGCCCATTTAGATTCGTCTTGAGTTGGCCAATCTTGACCGGATCTGGAGCGAGATAGATAAAGAGGTCGGCGACGGCGGCGGTAGGTTTTGATGATGGTGGTGGAGGACGTATGTGACGGCGCCGAAGGACGGTGGTTTAGGATGGGGGTGAGAAGTGTGTGTCAGTGTGAGAGATGAGGATGATAATGATTCGACGATCTTCAAGACCGAAGAATATAAAGGGGCTGACCAGGGAGAATGTGACCAGCCATATCCCGAACTAGAAGTAACACCTCTTCTTGAAAAAAAGAATCTCATCTGATGAAAAAAATTTGTGCGAGTTTACGACGAAACCAATAAGAGTTTTGAGGAATATATAAAAAAAACAGAATAACATTAAATTTTTAGTAAAAGTCTTCTTGGCCATGCTAATAGAGCCTGTAAATTTGTAAATTTGTAAACATTCTTACATGAAAACAAGAATTGCAAAGTTTTTCATTTTATATTTTAAGTTGAACTTTGATTCAATCTATCCATCTGTTTTTTACTATGTTAGAAAGCAAGTCTTGATATTTTCCATTTGTTGATGATGTAGATGATTGAAAGTCTCATGTGCTTGGATGTGTTGATGCATGTACTGTATGTACAACGCATGTCATTCAAGAATTTTAGAGACAATAAAAGCTCTAAAAAAAAATTTAATTTCTACGTGATTTGTGTAGAGAAAATCATGTGGATGGACAATTACGTGCAATCACTTCTTAAGTTGGTATGCATTGGGAGTCAAATGTGAATTGATTGATTTAATTCCAAAAAAGAGAGTTAGGAGTTCCGACCTAATTGCCCCTCCTTAAATCCCTCTCTCACGTACTCTCTATACTTTATGGGTCAATTGTATATTTTATTATTATTTTTAAATGAGTTAACCTCGTTTTCAAAAAAAAAAAAAAAAAGTTAACCTCCCGAAAAAAACTAAAAAAACACAATTTCTATAGAAGTTTTCTTTCTTGGTATTTCATGTGGTAAAATACCACGAAAGAAAACTTCTCCATAAATTTGAGAAAATGAACGAAACAAGGTCTTGGTTTCTTATTTACCAAACTTGAATAAAAAAGATGTGCATAGACTAGCAAGTCTAGCATGCATCTTTCGATACCTCAACTTGAATTCAACTTTCAAAAAATCTATTTGGACTCAAAGAGTCTAGACTCAAAGGGTGTTTTTACAATTTAAAACATTATTGAGGGCCTTAAAATAATTTTTAACTGGAGAGTGAATCACATTAAATGAGGGTAAATTGGTATTTTATAAAGTTAAACTAATTTTAATTGTCATCTGACATAAGCAACATTAAATGAAGAAGGGTGTTATTCTCAAGATCTTTTAATTCCTCTCTCTCTCCATCACTTTAATGAGATCTTTTAATTCCTCCCTCTCTCTCTCTACATCACTTCAATTATCTCTCTCTCATGTCGCTTGAAGTCACTCTCTCACTCTCTCTCTCTCTCTTAATTATCTCTCTTTATTAATTATATCTCTTTATTTGTGATTTGTGAACGTGCAATTATGCATATGTGCTATTTAATTCTTCTAATCCATTAATTCTCGAGGTCTGTACGTACAAGCTCTTTAATTCTCAAAATCAGTGCACACGTGGAGGTGAGATTGGATTTGTCTCGAAATCCATGCATTTGTGGAGATGAGATTAAATTAAGGAGATCAAGGCGTACATAGGGAGCGCTAGCTCAAGGCGTGGCTAGGCATCACTATTGTTGTGCCAAAAGCCTTGTCAAAGTTTGTCTTACGTACGTGTGTTTGAAGAGGACCCAAACGAGCGTAGGTCTTGTCTAAGGGCGTGGTGGGTCGTGTAGAAATACTCTCGCCTCTTGAGGCCGCATCTTTGGCTTCTCCAAGACTTTTCTTGATGGGTCGTGCTCATGTGTGTGCGGACTCGAATTCGTAAATTATTCGATCAATATCACTAATGTTATTCTTCAAGGAGTGAGTATAAGTTGAACATCATATTCATTATTGCGCTTGCACGGAAATGACCAAGAGGAGATATATACGTGTACACTACTAGTCTTTTTGCCTTCATTTGGACTCATATAATAATAATAATAATAATAATAATAATAATAATAATAATAATAATAATAATAATAATAATAATAATAATAATAATAATAATAATAATAATAATAAAATAATAATAATAATAACAACAATAACAATAATAATAACAAAGCATAATACAATAATAATAATAATAATAATAATAATAATAATAATAATAATAAAACATTACAAAAAAATGTGAAAATACACTACAAAAAAATTTAATATAGCAACAAAAAGTTTAATTATTCTTTTTATTGATTGAACATCGTACAGAACTTGGAGTTTGAAAATTAGTATTTGATAAGACATCTTATTTGTCGATGTAAAAAAGAAGAATAGTATAATTAATTGTTCTTTTATTTTGAAAAGTCAAAAAAAATCTTTGCTAATAATTAATCAACCACAAGAATCAACGACGAAAAAAATTAATAATTTTTTTATGTATTGATTGAACATCTTACAAAACTAGCTTGGAGCTTGAAAATTAGTCTTTGACAAAGCATCTTATTTGATTGATTTTTATTTGTGTTTTACATTACCTAATAATAATAATAATAATAATAATTTCCTCTCAATTATTAATGGATTTAATTAGTTATTTTTCAATTTGCGGTCATGAGTTTAAGATTAAATTCAGGGTAAGACATGATCATTAGGTGGGCTTGGGCGGGCTCGACCTGGGCCTTGGCGGGCTTTTTTTTGAAAGCCACATTCAGATCCGCCCAAGCTTGCTTCTAAGTATTGCGGACCCAAGACCACCTAAGCCCATCGCGGGCCGAGCCTAAATGGGTGTTTTAAAAAAATATTAACAAAAAAAATATTTTGAAAATTGATTAGTGATCCAAAACATATTATAATAAATATATACATATGTACTTAGATGACAAGAACAAAAGATTAACACGTATATTGGTTAAGACTCTAGTGTAGCATTTGGGCACCCTTGGCTTCTTCGAGACATTTCTTAATGGACGTGCTTAAGTATGTGTGGACTCGAACTCACAAAATATGCGATCAAAATCACTAATGCTGATATTTAAGAGGAGGTACTCCTCTACGTTACTACTATATTCACCTTCATTTGGACCCCATATAATAATAATAATAATAATAATAATAATAATAATAATAATAATAATAATAATAATAATAATAATAATAATAATAATAATAATAATAATAATAATAATAATTTCTTATCAATTATTAGCGGATATAATTAGTTGTTTTTCAATTTGCAATCGTGAGTTTAGGATTCAACTATTGGCTTTTAAAACTTATTTATTTTAAATCATAATGATTAGGGGTAAAGTTATAGTTGCACATATTTAATGAGGATTAAGATTTATTTTAAATAATGATGAGAGCATTAGAATCGAATTATCACATAGATTTAAAAAAAAACACTAAATTCCTATAAAAAAAGAAAGAAAAAACACTAAATAAAAAAAAAAATGCGACCGTTAAGAAGTATCCAATTGTTTACATACAATTTGTATACATATGAAACATGTTATGTGCCCAAACCAAAAAAAACAATAGCTTATTAATATAATCAAAAAGTTACATATAGTTTTGAGTCAATGAACTAATTAATCAGAATTGCATGAAAGTCAGTGAAAAAGAGAGCACATAATATTAATTTCAACTTTTAGTTGGAAGCCTCTATTCAATCTGGGATCACACCGTCTTTCCTTAATTTCATCACGCTTTGTTCATATTTCAATTCCTATTTAATCAACTCTATGCTTTGTTCAAAACAAAAATAAAAAAATAAAAATCCAACTTTGTTAGAGTACTCATTTTTCATAATCAATTCTATCCAAAGGCATGTTCAAGTTCCAATTTTTTTTAGTTTATCATGTGATGTTTCGGTGTCAATCATCGATTTAATTCATGTTTAAAAATTGTCAAAACTCATATCCAACTCAAATTTCCTGCACTAAGACGTTTAAGAGGAATCGAGTTGCACGCCACTTAGACCACGAGTTTACTTGCATCATCCTCCCTCTAGAATTCGCCCAAATCATGGTAAGGGAAGAATGTAGCAATTTCTATTAGGAGCACTATGTAGGACCAACGAAATCAATGGTATCCTGGACACCACGTGTCCTCATCAGCTCACAACAAACGCACATCTCTAGAACCATGCACCAAATATGGGTGGAATGGAAAATGTCCACCATTGTCATCACTCATCACAAAGATGTCAAAAACCCAATAAATCTTGAACTCTTTTTGATCCAAAAAAGAGAACCAATCACCCAAATTGAAACCCAAAATTTGCTCTCAATTTCTCCATTAATGGATCCCTACAAGTTCCTAAACATCTCTCCAAACCCAGATGGATCCCTCACTCGCCACCCCCGAATCCCCACATCCCCACCAAGTAGTACAGATCAGCCCAACAACAATTCAACAGTGATCTCTGCAGATTTCCCTCTCAACCCCTCAAAGAACACATGGTTCAGGCTCTACAAGCCCATCAACACCCCCACCAACACAAAGCTCCCAATTATCATATACTTTCACGGAGGTGGGTTTGTGCTCTTCAGCGCGGCCTCTCAGCCCTTCCACGAGTCCTGCAATGAATTAGCCTCTCAATTGCAAGCCCTGATCCTATCCGTGGAGTACCGCCTTGCGCCGGAGCACCGCCTCCCTTGCGCCTACGAAGACGCCATCGATGCCATTCTTTGGGTTAGAGAGCAAGCCCTCAATGGGGGCAACAATTGGTTTGACAATTCAGTTGATTTCTCAAGGTGTTTCTTGATGGGTAGCAGCTCTGGTGGCAACATTGTTTACAATGCAGGGTTGATCTCATTGAAGGTGATGTATTTTGGGTATAAATTTTGTATTTTTATTTAAGAAAATATTAGAATGGCAAAAACACACTGATTCACGATAGCTTCACCTCGATCCACTTCTTCAGGAAGGATTTTTGTATGTTTTTTTTTTTTTTTTGTCAAAGGTAGAAATATAATATAAATTCGTAATTAAAATTATGTGTTTTGTTTTGTTAAGGACTTATATTTTTGAAATTTCAAAGATGTATTAATGCACAAGTTTCAAAGTATATTGCACATATGAGACTTACGAGTTACCAAATATAGTTACTACCCTAATATATTATCAAAAAATGATATCTAATCTAACTCAAATTAACATGCAGATATAAATTCTAATAAAAAATAAACTTATTAACTCATGTCATTTAATTTTAATTACATTATGTCCAACAGATGGGACTAATTGGTGGTGGCGATGAAGAGCATGTAAAGATAGATGGTTTGATTATGAACCAGCCCTTCTTCGGAGGGGTGGAGAGGACTGATTCGGAGCTCCGGTACGCGGACGACCGGATATTGCCGCTTCCCGCTGGGGATCTGTTGTGGGAATTGGCTCTGCCAATTGGGTCTGATCGGGATCATGAATTTTGCAATCCGTTGAGGAGTGGTGGTAGGGGTGGGATCATTGAGAGGTTGCCTAGGTGCTTTGTCAACGGGTATGGTTGGGACCCGTTGATTGACAAGCAGAGAGAGTTTGCGAAGATGTTAAAGAGAAGTGGAGTTTGTGTGGTTGAGAGGTTTGTTGATGATGGGTTTCATGCTTGTGAGCTTTTTGATCCTGCTAAAGCTAAGGCTTTGGTTGTGGCAATCAAGGAATTCATTTATGGTAGTGGCGGTGCAAAATCAGCTCTGTAATTGTGAGGGAGAGAACATATGTTACATGTCATTATGTTTTTATTGGTAATTTGGTTGCTCTATGTGTCTTTTTTTTTTGGATCTCAATAGATGATTTATTGAAGTGTAACACACAGAAGAATACATCATTTATATATAGCATAGCTCAAACATATATTCTCTCGTTGCTCTATGGGTTCTTTTTTTTTTTCTTTCTTTTTCCCTTTTTTGGTTGCTCCATGTGTTCTTATTTGTGTTAATATGCAGTGATAAATTTATTTGGTTGCTCAACAATAGCAAACGAACTATAATTTTGAGCTTAATCTTGTTTGTGAGTAGGCCCAACAAGAGTTGTGAATTGATAGACAGTTAGACAGCAAACTAAAAAGAGGTGCATGGAAGAGCATCTCCAATAAGACTAGAGATTGGGTGAAAATAGATTCACTTAAGATACCATCAATATCCAACCCAAAAAATATTCTTCAATGGGATTATGAATTGATAATGTTTATCCTATGTGGAATGGAATCAAAGCGGATGGTTCTGGACACCGTGGTAGACTACCATTTTGAGATGTGGAGAATGTCTATTTAGTATCGCATATGATAGACATCATCTCCACATCTATGATCTAAATCCACATTATCATTGGAGATGCTCTATGGGCACAACATATTATCCTGTTTGGAAGCATGCATGCATGCATGTTAAAAAGCATCTCCAATGGAATGTTGATTGAATGTCAATGTAAGCCACCTATTATTAAATTGACATTGAGATGAAAAAAAGTCTTTAATGGAAATGCGTATTTAGAATGTCATGCTGATGTGGCGTAAAAAAATCGACATTATTAATTTCGAATGTGAACTTTAGATATTCAAATTCACATCCATGTAGGACCAACATATATATTACTTATTTTGTTTAGATTTTTATTTTCACATTTTAATTAACAAAATTATAAAAAGAAACGTCACATCATCAATTAACGTTCAATCCACATCTACCATTGGAGATCATTTTTGGAGTATAATATCTATTTGAGCCACATAGGATGACATTATCTTCACGTCGATGACGAAGCAAAAATCCATGCCTACAATCCACATTTACTATTAGAGATGCTCTAAGATAGAGATTCAGGTGGGACGGAGAATCCCCATTCCTCACGGGATCCGCCCCGATGGGGCGGTGATTTCCCGCCAACTAGCCCTCGTGGGGCTGGGGCCGGGACAATTTCATCCCCACCACCAGGGACGGGGCGGGGCGATATTATCCATCCCCACCATGAGAAATCTCCATGGGGATTCTCCACGGGGATCATGAATATTTCATGTAGAAATTGCATCAAAATCATTAAATCTTATATTTCTTTTTTTTGTATGGTGAATGTTTCACATAAAATTTGAAAATCGATCTACAATTGCGAAGAAAAAGCTTTTAATGATTTTTAATCTCGGATCTATAATGTATTTGATCTTTTTTTAGATATTATGTAAAAAAAAGTGACGGGGTGGGGATCCCCGAGTGTGGAATGAGGGTCAAAAACTCCCCGGTGGGGATTTTCAAGCGGGGAATCCCCACCCCGCCATAAGTGGATGGAGATGGAGATTGCATTCTTCGCTCCAAACCCGCCCCACCTGCATCCCTACTCTAAGGGCTCAATGAAGGCAATAGTTGGCTTATTTCTTATAAAAGATATTTTATTTTCTTGTTTAATTCTTAATTATAATTTGGGACTGAGGCTATATATGTTGTTGTTGTTGTTGTTGTTGTTGTTGTTTAATTCTTAATTATTTTTAGTAAAATACTCAAGTTCCGCTAAAATGTGGACGAAGGCCCATTGAGCTTCTAAAGACCATAAAGTCTTTTAGAAGGATTGATTTTAATTATTTATTTATTTTTGTATTTGTATGCACAATTTTTTTTAAGGGCCGCTAAGGGCACCCCACCAATTCATGAAGGCACCTTCTTATTGAGGGCACAAATCAAATTACCAAGGGCACCCAAAAATTAGGCCCGAAATCTCAAAAATACCCCTCGTGCAAAACAGAGCCACCCCACCACCATCCTCTTGCTTGACTTGCCCTACTTCTCGTCAACGAACCAGCTAGCAATCCCGAATCTCAGTTGTCTTCGTTCCTCTCCGTCTCTCTCCGCTGTTGCAGGACATTTTTCGAGTTTGAAGGCTCCGAGTTTTGGTCGATTTCGTCTCCACATTAGGGCTCGGTTCAAGTTTTTCGTTCACACACTCAAGTCGTGAAATCGATCGTTTGAAGGTACGTTGATAGTCTAATTTAGTTGCATTTGGTAGAGTAGTTGTTATGTTTGTGTGGCGGTGCATTTATTGGAAAGTCGTGGTTCTCGGCCACACTGGCCAGAGATTTTGTTTACTTGGCCAAGCATGGCCAGACAGGCCGATATAGTTTACACAGTCTCGACAACGAATGGCCGAGAGTTATATTGTTATATCGGTCACCACTTCATGAGAGCAACCATTAGTGTATAGTTTATGTTCTGTCGGTGATGTACAACCGAGAGTGTAAGATAGATCTCGGTTGTCCATGACCGAGACTTTTATTGTCGTCTCGGTCACCACATCACGAGAGTAAGTCGAAGTGTATAGTTTATGTCATGTCGGTGATGTACAACCGAGAACGTAACATTTCTCTCGGTTGTCCATTACCGAGACTTTTATTCCTTTCTCGGTGGATGTTGACCGAGATGTTTGCATAACTCTCGGTCCTGCGAGGCCGAATCAATCGCACCCGTGAAAAAACGTCTAAAAATTTGAGAAACCCTATGTTGACAAACCAAATCATCAATTTCACAGTTTTTTTATCCAAAAAATAGTTCCTTCAAAGCTTCATATGGTTGTCAAACATTGTTACCTCGCTGTCGGATGATGTCAAGACGCAAGAATCGATACACGCTCGACAAACACAATTGTGGCTTTAGGGTTCACTTGTGATTCAAGGTGGTGGGGTGCCTCAGTTTTGCATTGAAAACGATTTGTGGGGTTTGGTGAGTATATATGAAGGGGCAAAATAGACATTTACATTTTAGATGGGAAAATAAAAAAAATATGGATGCCTTCATGAATTGGTGGGGTGCCCATAGCGGGTCTCTTTTTTTATAAGAAAGAAATAACTTACTTAATTGATGGCTCAAACTTTTGACCTCTTACTCTTAAACTACGTACCAAATCAACACTCCATTAGTTGGTTGTAAGTACGTCTGTTTGTAAGCATGTCACCTATTTATGAAAAGGGTAGTGCTAGATGGACTCAAAAAGTCCGGACTCGAACAACCAAAAAGACATAAAGATCTTTAATTTAAAATTATTATTAGTATTTGGGGTAGAAGTTAATTAGATCTTTTACTTAGATAGATATCTTAAATTATTAACAAAAATTTTTTTGAGTCCGGACTCAAAGAGTCCAAACAGATTTTTTGTTATGAAAATACTTCGCCGCCAGACTTCACTATAATAAAATTGTAGTGAATGAGAACAAAGGAGAGCCTAGTCTTTAGGTTTGACATAACTTGTTACGTGAAGGATGTTGATTGTGTCCATTGTTTTTTGTCTTATATATATTTTTAAAATAATTGCAACGCCTTAAAAACTTAGAATACTCGCACATGTAAAATAAGCGAAAAGATTGTGACCTCTAATAATTACGTAAATGAATTATACAACGAAGAAAACGCATTTTCCTTTTTTTAAAAAAGAGTACACGCATCAAACATCCATCATCATGCATAATGTATGTTTATCTTTTTCATCAAATGCATGCATGTCACCTTATCATTTTCCTGTGTAAAACCCAACTTCTATTCACAAGAAGAAAAAATGTCTTTCACATTATTTGAAAATGTTGATATACTACTCTATTTTGTTAAAACTATCTAATTAATATGCAAAAAATATTTATAATAAATTAAAATTAATGTGTGTATGGATTTATAAATTTAATGAGTTCTTTTTGATTTTATAATATTTAATCAATCATTGTATGTTTTGTCGTAAATAATATTTTGTTATATATTAATTTAAAACTTAGCAAGTTTTAACTGTATAACAATAATTATTAAATATTGTGGAGGATCATTTTCTTGTAGTACATTCACTACAAAAAATTACTGCCAACAGCGATATTCCGTCGCTATTCTCCTCGCGAAATAGCGAGGGGATAGCGACGGGGGTCGTCGTTGACCCCTTTGACTAAAATAGCGACGACCCAATCACTATTTTTATGATAAAAAATAATAATTTTTATGCCAACATGGCAAGTGGGGCCCACACACTCTCTCTCTCACTTAAAAACAAACCCTAATCCCTAGCTCCCACTTACAAACCACTCTCACCTCCTCTCTCCCCTATCCACCACCCCTCTCCACCCCTCTCTCCACAACCTCTCTCCACCGGCCCCTCCCTCCACCTACCCTTCCCGCCGTCTCTCTCCACCGCCACTCCTTCCCGGCCGTGCCTCTCTCCAACCGCGCCTTCTCTCCAACCGCGCCTCCATCTCCAACCACGCCTCCTCTCTAACCGCTCATCTTCTCCAACCATACCTCAAGCCTCTCCAATCTCACCAATCTTCTCGCCGGATTCCTTGTGACGGCCCCAAACTCCGAGGCAAATCGGGTACCACCACGTCACCAGACATGTCACCAAGCGTGCCACATCACCGCACGCTTATCTTTAACTGCCCGCGACTTAAACCTTTGTACGTATCTTATTCGCCTTAATTTAGTATTTATGGATATTTTTATGAGTATTTACATTAAATTGACTAAGTTAAGTTGTTCACGATTTATTAAATTAATATAAATTAGACATCAAAGCGGAAGTCTTTGAAGCATGCAAACACCGTAGGAATGAAAGGTTTGCATTGTATAAATAACCCTATAGTGTGGAAACCCGGCATTAGATACCATGTATATCAAGAGCGACAAAAGTACAAAAGGTGAGCATATACATGTATCAGGTATACAAGTCCTCCCAAAAAATTTCATAAAAACAGTAAATAGGTACAAACAAACACCTAAGCAAAACACAACCGCGGGCTCTCCTAACTCAGACGTAGTCGCCTAAGACGCGCCCTTGCCCCGACTCGTCGCAGGATCCGCGATTTATCACCAAAAATAATGACAAATCCCAGTGAGTAAATCCCATAGAACGTTAGCCAATATTCACGAAATCCAATAAAACGACTACAATTTATGCAATTTAAATAAGTGACAAGAAATAAAGTAATTCGCATGAAAATAAGTCGTTGAGAAGTCGAATTTGGACACCAGTGCAACGTGACAGAGAACGCTAGTCGACATCCGGGAATCGTCTTAGCTAAACCGAGAGGAACCCATGACGACCGCCTCACCAAACATCTCATGTTAGAATGAAAGGAACCCATGAACGGTAGAACCTCATCCAAACATCTCTCGGGAGGAACCCATGAACGGTAGAATCTCATCCAAACATCTCTCGAGAGGAACCCATGACGTAGACTTAGGTCTTCGTCAAACATCTCTTAACCTATGGGTCTCGCGGAGAATAATCACTGCATAGCCCTAACATGGCCAATTACTCGAACAACATAGGATAGCTAGCCCTAAGGTGTGAGTCAGTTCTATGCCCGACCCCATCGACAAACACACATACACACGTGGGAGTGGATGAACAGTGAATGAACAACAATAAATATCAGAATGGAATATTTGAAATGTAATAAAGTAAGTACCATAAATGAATTTTAACTAATTTTCTTATGGGTTTACTTATCTCAAATAAATCGCAAATCGCCTCAAAACGCCCCGCGCACGCCTTGAGATACATACCCGACACCCGACTATGGTATCCTAAGTCCATGGTGTCCAATTATACAATTTTCATCATCTTAGAGTCACATTAAATGAATTTATAATGTGAGATCAAAATTTGTAATTTTTATTTCAAAAAGTTTGATTTTGGGCACACTTTTCTAATCATACCGAGATCGATTGTTTCGGCAATGCGCTACCGCGCCTCTGCTTCACGTCGTTTCGCGCCGCAGTCTTTCTTTGTCGTCGTTCGTTGCCATGCTGCAGCTCGCTTTATTGTCGCCGCGTGCATTGCATTGCCGTGTCTTTGCCGGCATCACGCTGACGCCATGGTGGAGTCACCGCCGCCGCCGTTTCCGACCTCCCGCCGCCGCCGCCGCTGCTGCTCGTCTCGCTCTCCCGCTCGCCTCATTGCTCATTGAGCTCCTCTCCCCTGGCCGCCACTCTCTCTCACTATTTCTTTCTTTATTTCTCTCTCTTTCTCTCCTTTCTTCTCTCCCACTCATCTCTTTCTCTCTCTCTCTCTCTCTCTCTCTCTCTCTCTTTTTTACCTCTCTCTCTCTTTCTCTCTCTCTCTCTCTCTCTTTCCTCTCCTATCTTCTCTCTCTGTTCATTTAAATGAGATTTTTTTTATTTTGGAGAGAAAGAGAAATGATGAGGGATGAGTTTGGTATGGTGATGTGACGTGACGTGTGATATGATGGGATATGTGATGTGACAACTAAATCTCAGGCTATCTCATACACCGGCGTTACGCACTCACCGCGACGTCGTACACTTTCGTCACTATACGTGCACAACGCGACCAAAACACTCAAAAAAATAACAAATTTTACCTCGTTAGGCATGCCCTGGACTTTTTGCGACGTCCACGTGGGTCTGAGCTTAAGATCTTAATCTGTAATTTGTCAATTAATCGTGATTAATTAGAGTGGGCGTTACATTCCTCCTCTCCAACCGCACTACCTCCGATCGACGACGAAGCTAGATGTTGGATTTTTTTTGTAAATTTCATATTTTTTTGTGTTTCTTAATAGTTTGTGAATAGAATATGTTTATTGTGTATTGATCTTGTGTTCATGGTAATCTATATATACACGTACATGGCTTAGAATACAAAATGAAAATTTAATCACAAAAGGAAACTACTAATTACACGATATACTAATTTGCTTAACTGTTGAATATAATATTGAGTTTCCTTAATTGGTAGTTTCCTTAACACCCTCCCTCAAACTCAAGATGGATTCGTAGAAATCAATTTGAGTTTGTCAACCAAGGCATGAAAGCGACCTGGAAGATGAGCTTTAGTAAAGATATCAATCGTCTGATTAGAGGAGGAAACAAAAAAAGCTAAAAAGTGCCCCGAACTAGGTGCTGATGGACGAAGTGACAATCATTCTCAATATGTTTTGTTCTCTTATGAAAAACATCATTATGTGCGATTTGGATCGCACTTTGATTGTCACAATGCAGGATGGTAGTAGAATCATGTGTAACCCCCATATCTTCAAGTAACCATCGAAGTCAAAGTAATTCGGATGTAGCATAGCAAGAGCCTGATATTCAGATTTTGTGCTAGAGCGAGATGTTATTGTTTATTTCTTGCTTCGCCGGGATATTAACGAGGTGCCCAAAAAGAAATAATAACCAGTAGTAGAACGCTGGTCGGTAGGATCACCCGCCCAATCTACATCGGAGTATCCCGATAATACCAATGGAGAGTTGTCAGAGAAGTGGAGGCCATGAAATAGAGTACATTTCACGTATAGAAGGATGCGGAGAACAACAGTGAAGTGAGCAGTACGGGGGGCTGACATGAACTGACTGACAACATGAACCGCATAAGCAATGTTTGTACGACTAACAGTAAAATAAACTAAACTACCCACAAGCTGACGATATAATGTAGGATCTAACAGCAATGTACCATCTGATGGAGTCAGCTTGACATTCGTGCCTAATGGAGTGGAGGCAATATTAGTATCAGTGATCACAGAGCGAGAGATCAAATCAGAGGCATATTTCGTTATGAAAGATAGTATCCATTAGAAGTAGAAGTAACTTCGAGACCAAGAAAGTAGCCTAAGTTACCCAAGTTCTTCATCTTGAGGTAAATGATCCCATTGAGTTTGAGGTCATGTTGTTGTAAGTCAAAAATCGAATCCCGAAAGCCAAACTATTGAATAGTGGAGTGGCAAACCAGGCACGGGAGCTTGTTTAAGCCCATATAATGCACGACGAAGAAGGCAAACTTGTTTTAGAGAATGAGAATATGATGGACACATATAAATCGCAAGATCACCATTCGAAACATTTTTAAAATAGAGAAAGCTAGAGGGCAAACGTTCACTACAAAAAAAAAGCAAATCAGAAACGGAATTAGAAAGGGAAATAAATTTCGTTGCTAAAAAAAATAAGTTAGAGACGGAATTGAGACGGAAAAATTAGAGACGGAATTGAGACGGATCGGAGACGGAAATAGAGACGGAAATAGAGACGGAATTAAATTCCGTCTCTAAAAAATGGCGCCAACATTCCCACCAAACCAAAAGCCCTAAATCCCAAATCGTCTCGTCTCTCTCCTCTCTCTCTCGTGGTCTCTCCGTCTAAACTGCACACCTTCTTCTCCACCTATTGAGTTTCAATATAATAGTCACAACAATAACAACAACATGATGAGGAAACGCAGAGACGGGGCCATCCCCGCAACCCCACAAAGAAACCCAAGAAGCAAACTCGTGTCTTCATTGTCTTCATCATCAATGGAGGCAAAGAAGGCTGTGGGTGGAAGAAAACCAGAGTGAGAGATGCGGGGGTGGACGACGAGCTGTCATGGCGGGTCGGGCTACGATGTGAGGTCATCAGAAGATCGAGCGCTAGAGATGGTGATGGGGAATGGTTATGTGGAAGTCGAAATCAATCCTGTTTCAACAACAACAAAGCCGATATACGATGCGCCATCCCGGCGAGATCGTGTACGGTGAAAGAACAAAGAATAAGAAGACCAAGTACGAACTCAATCATCATCATCAACAACAACAACAACAGAGTTAGTGGTTCCAGATTCTTGTTCGTCTTCGAGGTGGGTTTCGCAATCGGGTTCATTGGTGGTGGTGGTGGTCGATTCACAGAAACGAGGGGTCCGGCGGTTCACAGCCGATGGATGAGGCGGTTCAAAGCAAAACAACCTCGCCGTCGCGGAGGCTCGGCGAGTCAAATGGGCCTCTCGCGGCGTCGCAATCCGGCGCGATGAAGAAGTCGCCAACTACTTCGCGAAGTTCTCGTTTCGCGAATATACCAATCAAACCTCACCAAATCAACTCTCTCAATTTCTAACTACTCTTCATTCTCATCCTTCTCGCAAATTCTCCATCAAAACTTCTACCGCCGCCCCTACCTCCACCCGCACATCTCACATCCAACCAGGCCATTCTCAAAGCATTTGTGGGCGAACAACGAGTCCACGTTATAGATTTTGGTATCAAGCATGGCACTCAGTGGCCTCAGCTCATCCAAGCATTGTCTGAGCCCTAACCCTCCCGTCCCCTCTCGCCTCCGTCAACGCCGTTGTCCTTGCCGACGCCGGAGCCCTCGCATCTGCCATCTCTCCATCGTTGATGCTCCGTGATCTTCTTCAAGTCACCCGTCTCCTTGATCAACGATATTGGTAACTTCATGTTTCCTTGCTCTGTTTCCATTCTTGATTTTTTTTTCTTGTCGACACCAGTTGTGCTGTAAGTCATCACTCTCTTCGCTTAGGGCTTGAGAAAAAAGGTGTTTACTACTTCATCCAATTGAGGCTATGTTGTTGTTGTTGTTGTTGTTGTGTAATTATTTTAAAATTTTCTCTGCAAATGGATAGCTTGGGTAATATTAGTTCCATGTTGCTAGGAGGTTACAAACTTAAATTCGACAAAAAATTCTTTGTGATGTTGGGAAACCTTTGAATGTTTATAGCCCTCGACTTTCACCCGTTATATAGAAGACACTATGCAGGATTTATCTAGATGAAAACTAGAGAGGTTTCACATTATGTCACTGAGCTACAAAAAAAATTTTGTTTTGTTTTTGGAACAATTGAAGATTCTATGATTCTCGTATTGGAAGCGTAAATGTCGCTTCGACGTTAAGTGTATTTTTAGGATGTTAGAGTTAAGCTTTGGGTTGTTAGATTAGATAGGCTTGAGACAAGTGATTGAGAAGGAAATGCTAAAAGTCGAAGGGATCTGTGCGCCCCGGGTAAGTTTGTTCTTCCCGAAAAAATGGCTTGTAATTTTTCCACATGACCTTATTAAATGTGTAAATTCACAAATGTTTAGTTTAGTTAACGCGTTCCATGCTTAATAGAGTTGTCTAATGAGTGTAGGGGGAATATCTCATGGGCGCTCGTTGTATTGTTGAAATAGAGCATTTTGACTTAAAACATAAGCCATAAACCAAAGATAGAGATGGGCAAAACATTGGTTAAATATTTAAGAGAAAGAAGTAGTTAAGCAATTCTACCCATTAACCAAAGATTACTTTTAGTCTCTTAAAAAATTCATAAGATACTACTTTGAGAATCAATGAAAATATTTAAAATTGGTCTTTGGTTTGTTCATCTACATTGGTTAAATATTTAAGAGAAAGAAGTAGTTAAGCAATTCTACCCATTAACCAAAGATCAAATTTTACTATATCAATTTTTAAATAAATTAACCAAAGTAAATACTACTTTAAGAATCCATGAAAAACATATTTAAAATTGGTTTTGGTTCATTCTTTTTTTGATTGAAATATTCGATTAAGTGGTTTAATGCATAAATTTTACTTGAATATGATCTATAATTTGCATTGTTGTTTGAATAAGGATATGTCTTCTTTAAATTTAGGCAATAACAAGTCCATATCATTTTTTTTGGTGTGATCAATAGTTTGATACTCATTAAGTTCATACTTCACAACTTAAAAGGTATCCTAGTTCCTCATCAAGTTGATATTGTCAAACTCAACCTATGTAGAATATTGTGTGCTCTATATAAAGGTAAAGGAGTCACCGTCACGCTTGGAAAATAAGGGGTGGGTTGCAATAGGTGAAAGCCAATGTAAATCGATCTTTATGAAATGGATTAAACAGTTTATTGTTTGGTTCTTGAAAGTTAAAAAAGCTCAGTTTGAAATGAGATGAGTGAGCTTATGATAAATTTTGTAGCTTGTGAAAGTGGATTGATTGAAAATAGTTATGAGTTTTTTGGTCTATCTATGAGGTAGCATATTTTTGTTTTCTTATATGTTTTTAGAAAATGAAGATAAAAGTGAAAATGACAAACATTGCTATCTTCCTCCCTATTTGGATTGGTAAGAATTTAATTTACTTAAATCAAGATATGCGCAGTGTTTATCATCGTTTGTGGATTCTTAAATCTCAAATGAATTAATGTTAATCTTTTTGCTTGTTTATAGACTTTGATGGTCGAGTGCGGGGATCGTCACTATAAGTTCGATGTGAGTCATTGCTCTTCTACCTTAGCTCTATCTCCTATGATGCTTATGTCCCTGAAAATTTTAAGTTCAACTATTCAATTATTAAGTTGTTTCAAATGTCCCTGGGTTGTGCGAGGTGGTGTTGAAGAACATCTCAAGACTTTTTGATTGATAATTCTTTTTGTGCATATTTATAGGATTGTAAGTTTTTTTTTTTTTTTTGTGGTTGTTGAACAATAGGATTGGTGGTTTTGTGAATACTTCTATTTTTGGATATATATCTTTTTCAATTTTTGATTTTTACATTTTTGTTCTCTCAATTGAATATTTGTTGATATATATTGTCGATGTATGAATGTCAAATTTTGTTTTTTTGGGGGATGTTAGCACCCCCAAGGAGTTGTTGGAGGGGGTGCAGGCGATGATTTTTATTATATATTGGCGAGTTAAATGTGCTTGGATTGAGACCTATATATGTAAGACTTTAAAAACTAAACAAAAATGAAAATTAGAGACGGAAATAGCAACGGAATCTTTGGATTCCGTTTGCTATTTCCGTCTCTAATTTTCGTTTATGTTAGATACATAAATCAGAAACGGATCAAATTCCGTCTCTGATTCGTCTCTGATTAGCAACGGATCAGAGACGGAAATAATCAAAAACGGAATTTATTCCGTCTCTAATCGTAAAAACGGAATTAGAGACGGAATAAATTCTTCGATAGTCTCTAAATGAATCGCATTCCGTTTCGATTGAATTAGCAACGACGTTTTAGAGATTTTAATTGATTCCGTCTCTCGTTCGTTTCGATCGCAATTAGAGACGGAATTTTAACAAATCAGAGACGGAAATTTCCGTTTCTGATTTGCTATTTTTTTGTAGTGGTTTCTTCATAGTCAATGCCATATTCCTGTGTGTAGCCTTTAGCAACCATACTAGTCTTATACCGCTCAATAGAGCTGTCATATCGAGTTTTGATCTTGTAAATCCACTTGCATCCAATCGGAGTCTTACCAGAGGGTAGCTCCACAAAGTCCCAAGTATGAGTCTTCTCTAATGCATACAGTTCTTCTGACATTGCTTGATGCCATAAGGGGTCAGAACTAACCTCTCGATAGGAGAAGGTTCATGTAAAGAAGAAATAACAGAGAAACAATGATAATCTTTAAGGTAAGGGGGAGGTTCAGTTACCTGTTCGGATCGACGAGGTGGGATATGAGCAGGAACAAGAATATCAGAGGGGACAAATTCGTCGAAGACGGGTGCTAGAACAAGATCATGATCATTGAGCTTTATCTGGTGTACCTGCAACAGGAGATGGGAAAAGCTCGATAGATGAGTTAATGAAAAATGGTTGAGGACATGATATGGAACTGTTAAACTTAGATAGGGTAGAAAACATGGTAATTTCCCAAAAAGTGACATGTGTGGAATGTGTAATCTCCTAAAGAGAGGATCCCAACACTTATAGCCCTTATGTTCAATTCCATACCCGAGAAAACAACAGAGAAGATCACGTGGTTCAAGTTTGGTATGTTCAGGAGGGTTAAGAAGAACGAAACATGCACAACCAAATACTCAAAAATGAGAATAGTTCGGTGGTGTACCATACAATCGTTCAAAAAGAGAGATGTTGTTTAACACTAGTGTAGGAAGTCGATTAATGGTAAAGACACAGTTTAAAGCAGCTTCACCCCAAAATCTTTCAGGACAGGATGCAGAGAAAAGTTGGGCTCGTACAGAATCTAGGATATGTCGATGTTTTCTTTTAGCTCGACCATTTTGTTGAGAGGTATACGGGCAAAAACATTGAACAAAGGTACCTTGTAGTTTAAGAAACTAAAGAAGAACATAATCACATTATTCTAAAGCATTGTCAATACGAATAATTTTGATTGTACGTGCAAATTGAGTTTTAATCATGTTAGCAGACTCAATATATGTTTGAGATATTTCAGATCGATGCTTTTAGAAAATATATCAAGTGAATCTGGAATAATCATCAATGAACAATACAAAATATCGATAACCATTCATAGTGGAAGTAGGTGCAGGACCTCAAACATCAGAATGTACTAACCCAAACGGAGTAGTATTGATGGACTCACTAAGACTAGAATAAGAAGCAGGTTGTTTTGCTAATTGACAATGCACACAATCAAAAGACTCAAATTTAGAAATACGTAATGACCCATTGGAAATAAGAGTACGGAGTTTACTGGCTGATGTATGGCCAATACGAAGGTGCCATTGATAGATTGAGGGGTGGAAACTGCAACAAAAATTTGTTTGACAGGCATGTGAAGTGACATGAGCTCAAATAATCATCCTATTTTGATCCCCGTTCCTAGAATCTAACCCGTTTGAATGTCCCGTATTTGACAACCAGCAGGAGAAAATAAAATAGTTAAGCCTTGCTCACATAATTGACCAACGAAGAATGATATGAGGGGCTACTATAGAAATAAGAGAAAAATTTGGTGTCATATGATTACAATACCCTGAATCAAAGAACCAATGGTTATCGAGATGACAGATAGAGCAGTGGGTTGGGAAGGTATCACCTGTTTGATGATTGCCTCCAAATCACTCGTGGAAAACATCGGAGAGGAGTGTGACCCATTAGAGGTAGCAGGGACAATAGAAGAACCAGTGTTAGATATGGAGACTTATGTGTGCATTTGGGGCGACATCTTTTATTTGGGCAGTTTTGCACTATGTGACCGCGTTCATGACAGTATCGACACTCAATTGTAAGACAATTAACAAACGAATGACCCGTTTTTTGCAGTTCTTACAAAGGTGGGGACGGATTTAGGCCATGATTGAGTAGTTGTGAGGCTACTTCTGATGAAGGGAAGCCAGAGTTGACCAAGCCAAGCCAAGTTTCCTCAAACAAAATTTTCTTAACTGCTGAATATAATATTGAGTTTCCTTAACTAGTAGTTTCCTTAACATTTCAATTTTTTTTTTTTTTTTTTTTTTGTTGTAGTTGTTATTGTTAAATAAATTTGATTTATTTGTTAGATTTGTTGTTGTTTTTGCTATATTTGGTAGGATTTGTTGTTGTTTTGTTTTTTTTTTTGAAAAATTATTTTTTTATTTCAAAATTAATACTATTTTTATTTTAAAAATAAAACTGATTTTAAAAATAATTTTTTTGTCAATCAGTGACGGGATTTAGTGATGGGGTCCCGTCACTATCTCGTCGCTATTTCGAAATAGCGACGAGGTGCTTAGCGACGAGCTTCCTTGTTGCTATTCCTAGACGGAAAATCTCATTGCTATTTTGGTCGATTTTTGTAGTGATTATTGGCCACTATATTCTTTAATTTGATTGGTGAATAGATCGCACAAACAAAGTTCGACCATGCATATTGGTTATTGTTCTTTGGTTTACATAAAAAATCTATTTCCCACCCTCCATTTGTCACCAATTTGTGGACACTATATTAACCACCAACCCAACCATCAAAAGCAACCTTAAATTAAAAATCTTCATTAATCCTCAATTTTATGATCATTCTTTTTTCCCTACAATGGAAGAGCCTTCACAAAAGACCACAACATCCAACCACAACGATAATAAAAAAGTTGATAAAGTCGACAAGAATATTGATCCCTATGAACACTTGAAGATCACCCTTAACCCTGATGGATCACTCAACCGATCCCAATTCCCTCTAGTCCCACCCAATTGCACGGACTCAGAGCCAATCACGACCACCGAGCCCGTCCTCACCAAAGACATCACCTTCGATGAGGAAACCAAATCTTGGCTTCGTCTTTATAACCCAATAAATCCCAACAACAACAACAACAATGAGAAAAAGTACGATGATGAAGAAGAGGAAAGTGACGAGAACAGCGATAAAGATGACAACGACAACGATAAGGAGAAAGAGAAGAAAAGCAACAAAAAGCTCCCTATCATACTCTACTTCCATGCAGGAGGCATGATCCTTTACCACACCAATACCATATTCAACAACGAGCCATGCACACGCTTCGCCTCGGAACTCCACGCCATCGTCGCCTCTGTGGAGTACCGGCTTGCCCCCGAAAACCGCCTCCCCTCTGCCTACCAAGACGCCATCGATGCGCTCCTGTGGCTCAAAACTCAAGCCTCATCTCCCAACCCCGACCCATGGCTGGCAAACCACGCCGACTTCTCACGTTGCTATCTCATGGGTTGCAGCTCAGGCGCCAACATTGCCTACCGAACCGCTCTCACTCTTCCTACCATCGACATCGAGCCTGTCAAGGTCGTTGGACTTATCATGAACCAACCGCTGTTTGGAAGCGAGGAGAGGACGCGGTCGGAGCGGCGGCTGGAGACGGACATGGCGATGCCGATGTGCGTGTTCGATCTCATGTGGAAGCTGGCCTTGCCGGAGGGGTCGAGTAGGGACCATGAGTATAGCAACTTCATGGTGAAGGGTGAGTATGGTGGGAACATAGGGAAGCTCCCAAGGACACTTGTGAGGGGGTTCGAAGGGGACCCCTTGTTGGATAGGCAAATGGAGTTCGTGAGGTTGTTGATGAGGCATAGGGTGCGGGTCACGGCTCATTTTGGTGAGTTTGGGTTCCATAACATCGATTTTGTGGATGCTAAGAGGCATTTGACGATGATTAAGTACATGAGAGAGTTTATCATAGATTGATGATCATCATTCATCATGCATGCATGTATGATTAATTTTATATAATCCCTTCATTGAGGTTTGACACTATTAGAATTTCTTCTAATATATAAAATTGTCATTTGTAAGGCTGCAGATTTTTTTTTTTTTTTCCAAGGGTGTAATATTTATATATATTGCTCCCATACATCCAGGCATCTATCTCTAACATTGAAAATTACTTATTATTTCTTTTTTGCTGAAGAAAATTAATTATTTTGTTTGTTGTTAACCCTTTTACACGTACATTTTCCTCTCCACTTTTACACGTGCATATTATTAACACTTTTTTTTTTATAAATACGTTTTTTTTAATAACAACAACCTAGGTACGTACATCACCTAAGTACCTATGAGGAGTTGGGACCAATAACTAGCTACATGAAATAAACTTTTTTATTCTTTGCTTTGCGATATATATTTGATGGTGTATTTTCACAATATTTTTAAATCATTATTGATAACGCATGAATCTCAAATTGTTTGATCAAAAATTAAACACATTTAGGGTCGGTCATGATATTTTGGGGCCTAAGCGCGAAACCTTAAAAATGGATCTTCATTAAAATTATTTTATTTCACTTTATCAAAAAACTTTTTTCTTCATTGTTCTGTCAAATACACTTGATGATGTATTTTCATAATATTTTTAAACCATTATCGATAAACGCATGAATCTCAAGTTATTTTATCAAAAAACACATCAAGGGTCGGTCCGATATTTTGAAGTCTAAGGCGAAATTATTTATTTATTTTATATATCTTATTAATTATTAATATTAAACTACAATTATACTTTAAAAATTGATTTCACACCTTTTCCCTCTTTTCTTCGGATTCAAGATCGACAATAAAAGTATAGTTTACGTACTTAATTATGCACGCGTAAACATGAGCCCCTTTAATCAGTATGCCTAACCCTTCAATCTTTATATATATATATATAGAAATACAAGTACATTTTTTAGCTTATCAATATTCTCTAATGTGATTGAGATAAGATGTGAATGAAAAAATAAGCTAATCATGCTAGAACATTACTTCCTCAAAAAAAGTGTATCGGATTGATGAGAATGAGTTCATGATTGATTTGGAGATAAAGGAAAAAAAAAACGTGTAGTGGATTGATAAGAAGTTAGAGTTTGATTTGGATAAAAAGAAAATGTTGATTTGGAAATGAAAAAAAGAAGAAGTATGAGCAAATAGGTAAATTTCATTACCACTCAAAAATTTATGATTCGTGCTTTTATATATACCGCTCGCTCCGCTCGCGGGAATTAATTTCTAAGAATTTATTAACAAAATTTTAAATTGTAATTAAAATTTAAAAATTAGAAATACAAGTACATTTTTTAGCTTATCAATATTTTCTCTTGTGATTGAGATAAGATGTGAATGAAAAAACAAGCTAATCATGCTAAGACATTACTTCCTCAAAAAAGTGTATTGAATTGATAGATATATATATAGAGGAAGGTGATTTTATTTATTAGGCTTAATAAGTAAATATATCTTAATGTTTCAAAGTTTTTGCAAAAATATCATAACGTTTGAATTTTAGCATAAATATCATAACTTTTTGATTTCTATTAAATTATATCCTCATTTTTTATTTTTTTTAGTGAATTACACTTTAAAATATAAAAAATATGCATACAATTGAGAATATCATTTCATATAAATGCAATTGGTATGTAATCTAATGACCATTCATCACTTTAATTGTGGTTGATACATAATAATTACAAGCAAATATACAATTTACAAGAAATAAAAAAGTAAGGATATTTTTATCAAAATTCAAAAGTTAGGATATTTTTATAAAATTCAAAAGTTATGATATTTTAATTAATTTGGGATTGAGGCTATGTTGTTGTTGTTGCTGCTGTCAAAAGTTATGATATTTTTACAAAAATCTTAAAACATTAGAATATATATATTTGTATATTAAGTTTATTTATTAAATAAAAAAGAATTAAATAATTAATGAGGCGAGAAACAATATGTACCTCCTAACCATTTCAAACTTTGTCATCTATAATTAGAAATTAATATATTTTCTGGAAACCTATATATATTAAGCTAGACACATGAGTTAGAAGGCCTTCTTATATATTGATGGTTAAGCCTGGGGCGATTGCCCTGATTGCCCCTGTTACCTCGTACCAGACACGCCCCTGATTACACACTCTAAGTTAGTTTACCCTTATAATTTCAAACTATTCAATTTCTATTACATGGAGTTTCTGTTATTGTAACATATTAATTATTATTATTCATTATCAATAAATCTACTTAGATTCATGAGTCCGGACTCATATGAAGGTTTTTAAAAATTTTGTAAATATTTTAAAGGGAATTAAAATAATTTTACAAGTGATTATGGTTGCTTCATTAATTGTTCGAGGATGTATTTGAAATAAAAAAAAGTTTTGAGTTCGGACTAACGAGTCCAAATAGCACTACCCATTGATTATATAGAGTCAAATTAGTAAATGTATTTGAAACTTGTGTAGAACGAAATTTCGATTCCGTGGTAAGTTTATTAATTCATTTCATAATTAAGTAGGTGATTATGATATCGTTATTTACGTAATAATTGCTCATTAATAGGTGAACATTTATTTAACAATAAATCGGGAAATATGTTTTATATATTAATAGTTATTTAATTAGCTAATTAATTACATTTCCTTTATTGTATATCTTTGTAACTAACTTTACTCTATCAATAAATCTGCTTGGACTCATGAGTACGGTCTCATAAGGAAGTTTTAAAATTTTTGTAAATATTTAAAGGGTATTAGAGAAATTTTACAAGAGATTATAGTTGCTTATTGTATATCTTTGTAACTAACTTTACTCTATCAATAAATCTACTTGGACTAATGAGTCCGGTCTCATAGAGAAGTTTTTAAAATTTTTGTAAATATTTAAAGGGTATTAGAGAAATTTTACAAGAGATTATAGTTGCTTATTGTATATCTTTGTAACTAACTTTACTCTATTAATAAATCTACTTGGACTAATGAGTCCGGTCTCATAGAGAAGTTTTTAAAATTTTTGTAAATATTTAAAGGGTATTAGAGAAATTTTACAAGAGATTATAGTTGTTTCATTAATTGCTCGATGAAGTATTTGAAATAATTTTTTTTTTTTTTTTTAGTCCAAACTCATGAGTCCAAAAGCCTCTAATAAAGATTAGAGAACATGCACCGAGAGCACCCCAGATTAGCTAGTCTAGTACTCTGAACTCTAAATAAACCATCGAAAAGAAGAATCTGACATGATGCCATGGTTCATCAATTCCATGTGACCAAACCATAGCATGGATATATACCCGACACATTATTTCCACAGTAATTCAGTGCATGCATTAAGCGTTTCTTCTGCATCTACTACACGTTTGTATAGTAATAATCACCAAAAAAACAAAAAAAGAAGAAAATCTCATCTTGATATGTTTGTATCTACTTTGGATACTCTCTCACTAAATTACTATTATGAACTCCTCCCTTCCAATTTAATGCGGCACCTTTACCATTGGAAACATCGAGATTCTCTCCAGATTGAGAAGTATTAAAACCATCGTCACCTTTCCATACTGTTCGAACACTTGTAATTCAACAATGACAACATCAAGAGTCTCGCTCAGATCCAACGGTCCAGAATTTATCTGGGCCTCCAGATGCGAGTAGACTGACTAGACTAGTTACTCCTCCTCTCTAGTCCTCTGTTTCTCTGCAACTACAAAACCTCCCAAAACCAAATTCAAATCTCTCTAGTTTGATCGTGATTTCATCGCGATGGACGGCGGTCGTGAAGCGGCGGCGCCGCCCATCCCCGGCGGTGGTGGCCAATTCCTCCTCCACTTGCTCCAGAAGCCTCTCCCAGCAGATCCTCTCTCGCAGACGGGGCTGAATGGGTCTGGGTCTGGGATGGGGCCGCGGCGCGTGCCGAACCACATCGACACGGCGTTGGGGGCGATGGGGGCGATGGGGGAGCCGGTGCCGGTCCGGCAGTGGCCGCTGCAACAACTGTACCCTCGGCAGCCCACAATTGACTCCAACTTTGGGGTCGGCCCGGCGAGCCCCTGGACTCCACCGGTTCGGCTAACCAGTCTCGTCCCCCCCAATCGGACCGCGGCGTCAGCGAACAACACGGTGATGTTCGGTTCGCTGGCGTGCGAGATTGGGGAGGGTTCGTCTTCTTCGGGGAGTGGATTAGGTCGAGGGATTGATAGGGCGATGGAGGCGAATGTGCAGAGAGTGATTGACATGATGGATGGGAGCAAGGGAGGGAAGGGCGTGGGGGTTATTGGGGATCGGTCCGGTTCCGGTTCCGGCAGGAGTCATCGTCGCGGCGGGGAGGGGGAGAGGGAGAGGGAGAGGGAGAGGGAGAGGGAGAGGAGGGGAGAGTATGAGCAATTGGGGAGGGTGGGAGAGGAGGGAGGGGACGTCGGGGTTTATGCTGAGGCCGTCTATAGTGGAGGAGAGGATAATTGTGGGGAAAAGGAGGGAGCTTGAGCGAAATGCGGGGAAGGAATGGGTTGCTAGGGACTTGTTGAATCAGAGAATTCAAAATTCGCAAATGGGTAGAGTCGGGAGGATTGAAGAGAATGGGATTCATAGATTAGGGCTTGTGAAGCAGCTTGATCAGCCGGGTCCGAGGGTGGGGAGTGACCTGCATTCGGTTCCGGCCATGGATATCGAAGAGTCTCTAGGGAGCATTCATGGGGGAGGAGGGGGAGGGGAAGGAATGAGTTCATGAGGGGGGAGAGTAGTCGGGGTGGGAGCGAAGCTAGCGGTTTAGGGTACGAATCGCCTAATCCATTCGAACACAATGATTTGCTTGAGCGTTTTGCGAATTCGTTGGTTTTAGACAATGAATTTGGAAAAACTGATGATAGGAGAAGGCATACTGATCCATTCAATAAGGTAAATCCTTATTGCTTATGTTGAGCTTAAATTGTTTGAAAATAGTTTGTACTTGTAGCCCATGTTACCTAAATCCTTCACTCTAATGAATTAGAGTACTAGTGTCGAACACTTGAAACATGTTGAGCACTTTATAAACTAAGAAAATATAGGTTTATAGGCTACTAAACCTGAATTAGTTTATATATCTAAGCATCTGCATGTAAGTTTTTGGACATTTTTGTCAAGTTCCCGTGTCCTTAAATTAGAGAATAGGCAGGTATGATTTTTAAATAGATTCCCACACCCGACACCAGTTTGGAACATAGCTTTTAGCTTTGTAGGTAAGTCATATTGGAGTTTTGAGTGCTATATAATATGAAATGGACGTGTGAATGCCCAAACTTCAAGATCAGATTGTAAAAGAAGATATGAAGCACGATTGCCACAAGCAACACAGCGGTTGGTAAGATAATAAAAGACAACACCATGAAAAGCAAATTTCCCAATAACCTTGAGCCACAAAATCTACAAGGATCTGATAAATTCAACGGTCAAGCTCTTTCCTTTCCAAATGTGTTCCAATGTAGGAACGTGATAAATCTTGTTTGAAGCTTCCTATAATTGTCAAATCAAGATCTCGTTATGTTCCAATGTTTATCTCAAGACTATGGCCTGATTATGGAAATTTATCTTCAAAAACCAACAAATTTAGGCTTTTCTATTTCTAATACCTTTCTAAAAACATGGAGAGGAAGAATTTATTATTTTCCATGAAAATGGGAATTTTGTTTAATTTTATATGTGAGGACTAGAGAATAAATTGGAGGAGCATTGTGGAAAGGGTTAAAGAACCATTGGATTTTTATTCCATTGTGTTCTATGCTTGTTAAAGCAAAACCATTGGAGCACAATGGAAAAGTTTGATCCACGTAGCCGACCCCCAGTTAATTTTTTTGTTGTTGTTGTTGTTGTTGTTGTTGTTGTGTGTTCTATGCTTCTATACTCTCCCATTAGGGGATCTTTTCCCGAGTCTTTCTTCTTTTTGGTTCTTTGTTTATGTGATCTTGTATTTGTGAAAATCGTTTGTGTGTAGTCTCATCTCTTGTTGACAAAATAAAAAAAAACTTTGGAATCCAAGCTAACACACATTACTTTTGCAAGGTATTGGCAGTGTTGCTCACAGCCCCTGAAGTAGCACTATACATTTCTCTGTATGAATCCTCCAAGATGGCAAAATAGTCATTCTTTGTACCTATTAGTTCCGAGAGTACAAGCCAAGGGTCAGTGGGTCACATTAAAGGACTAAATTAAAGAAATACCATATCTATTTCATAGTATAACAGACTGGTAACACAATATTGACAAATGTTTGCCAATTGCTACTTCTTCTTTAGATCCTTGTTGGTAAGTTCCCAAATTTGTTACTATTCATTAGATCTTTAGTTGTAAGTTCCCAACACTTTTCTCCTGCAGTTCAAATATGTGAGAAACATTAATGACTCTTTTTCTTATTCCATCTTTAACAGTTGCGTTGACTGACTTGAGTCATCTTAACGTGTAGTAGTTGAAAGTTGAAACTGGGTTTGCTGTGACATGAGGCTCTTTCGGAACCTTCTTTGCTATTTTAACGATTTGTATGCTTAGCATCTGTAAATGGAGATGGAATGTTTGAATCATCATGGGTAGTTGAGATTTTCATATTTTATTTTTAATGGTGTGGAATCTTTTCAGCGAAATTGACAACTAAATATGATTTTTATGGTATGGTTGAATATGTTATTGTTTTCATTTAAGCTTCGCTAAGTTGCTTTGTTTTTGTCAGGACCCCAGATTAAATAGATCCAGAGAACCTCAAGGAATCGGACAACGGAAGAAGCACTATAGAAGAGTAGTTCAATGTCGTATGGACATAGAAAAGTTTAAAGCTCATTTTCTTGCAATATACCAGTCCTTAGTGCCTGCAGAAGAAGAAAAGGCGAAGCAGAAGCAGGTGCTAGCATTACTTGAGAAACTGGTCTTCAAGGAATGGCCCAGAGCTCAGTTATATCTCTATGGATCTTGTGCTAATTCATTTGGAGTTTCCAATAGTGACATTGATGTTTGTCTTGCAATCGATGATCGCGATATCAATAAGTCTGAGCTTTTGTTACGATTGGCAGATATTTTGCAGGCTGATAATCTCCAGAATGTGCAGGTGAACCTGAAATCTCCTTCTGTCGAACATGAATTAGTTTTTATTAATTGATCTTGAAAGAAAGGTTAGTAATTGAAATGATACTTTCTAAAAAGTAAAACTTGTTACCTTGGAGGGTGTTTGCGTATGCATTGGAATTTGTTTATGCAATACCGTTACACTGTGCGCTTTTGGAGAAAGTGTGGTAGTGTAGAGGAATTTTGAACTTGGGTGGAGGTGGTTCAAGCTCTCTCCTTTTTGTCGAATGTAAATATTTTCTTTTTAATATAAATTTAAAACTGTGTAAATTGTTGTTGCTTAGGCTTTTCTTTTTTTGGTTAGTCAAGATAAGTTTAACATGTATTCTCCATTAGAACAGTCGTTTTGTTTGAGAGGCTGTATACTCCTAGGTAGAAATAGCTTATTATATACATGAAAGTTTTCAAGGAAAATTGAGTCTGTTTATTTGGTGTAAGATTCAAGCACAGTTTTCTATTCTCAAATCTTCAAAAAAGAAGGGATTTGCTTGCAGTATAGTGATAACAAAAACAGTTTTTTAATTCAACCGAAAAAAAGGGAAAACATAGAAATCAACTTTTTTGTTTCTGAAGTTTTCCAAAATTGTTGGCTAAATTGAAGGAAAGCTTTTTTCAGATTTTATACCATTTGCAGCCTCATATTTGTATATGTTTATCCATATATTGGAACCTTATATCTCAAGTTCAATTGCTACAGGCGCTGACTCATGCTCGAGTTCCAATAGTAAAGCTTATGGATCCAGCCACTGGACTTTCTTGTGACATATGCATAAACAATGTTCTGGCTGTTGTTAATACAAAGCTCCTACACACTTATGGAAAAATAGATGTCAGGCTGAGGCAATTGGCTTTTATTGTGAAGCACTGGGCCAGGTCACGAGGAGTTAATGCAACATATGAAGGAACTCTTTCTAGTTATGCGTGAGTTACATTTGTGCTGGACATTCATCATTATCTAAACTTCTCTTAAAATATTGGATTTACATTTCTAAGAATACATCAACTCCTGTCATCTAATATTCTTGTCTCTTGCAGCTATGTGATAATGTGCATACACTTCTTACAACAGCGTGAACCTGCTATTCTCCCGTGCCTACAGGTATAGACTGTAAACCTGCGTTCATCCGTTTGAGACACTTTGTATATTCTTGGTCATTTGGTGCTTTGGGTCATTATTTCATTTGAATGAAAGCATTTTTCTATGACAATCTAATAATCCACTTTGCTATTACAATCTATAGATTTCTGTAGAAAAGGGAGATCATATATTCCTCTGAATTCCCCACCTGAACTTGATTAACAATTCAACAAAGAAGTCAATTACTTAGAATTAGCCATGCTATTGCTATCCTGCATCTGAAGCAAATGGTGGATATCTTGTCACGTCAGATAAGGATTTTGAATCGTGAGATTCAGGAGATGAGTGTGAATCATATAAAAGTTTCATAATTGAATTACTATAGTCATGTTTTTCTTTCCTTATACTCTGCCAACTTTACATATGGCATCTGAATGTTCATTGGTTAAATTGCAATTGCTTATGATTGATTAAAGTTGATTGTATTTGAAATTATGATATGCTATTACTCATTTGGCCTTCTACCAATATTTTCGCTGGCAGGTTAGTGCAAGGTGCGATTAGGATGTAATTATTATATTTACTAAAATATTTCTTTGGTTTTGGTGATTTTTTGAATATTGTTAACAAATGTAATAAGCCTTCTTTTTTCAATGTTTATCTACTTATACTTGGTTTTTACTAAAGTACCATGTACTTTTAATGTATCTAGTTATAGTCATTCTGATGTTGAACCTTTAAAATTCTATAGTTTCTCTCTAAATCTCAGACACATGCAACTCCTGATTTAGTTTCATAGATACAATATCATTGGTAAACTATTATACCTAAAAAACATATTGAACGACATTAAAGGTCTTGAAAACTATACACGAAACCAGAATATGTAAGAGAGAAGGATTTTTTTTTTGTTGTTCCTGCCAGCTAGCTTCAATTAAGCTTGTTACATAATGTTTTAAATATAATGATCCCCAAAGTTGTTGAATTACATAAATTTCTTCAATCAAGCTATATAATTTAATTTTTAATAGTTTACTATATGCCTTGTTTGAAAGAGGCGAGCAACTTAAATCATATGTATTAGCTTAGCAAGAAAGAAATTCTAGAGCTAGGCCTCTTATCTTTATCCTTAAGCAGTCCTGCCTACGTAGGCCTTCGCTACTTTGTCTCCTTTCATTTCTCTTCTCGAACTTGAAAACATATTTCAGGCTTGAGAAACTTCGTTACCAATCCGCAGAGAGAGACAGGACCACCAATGTCATGCTTTTACTAGTGATTAGACATGAGGTAAAACACTCAACACTTACATGGAAAACAATAACTTATCAATTGTAATCGTAGCAATCCATGCTTAAGATTTGGGGTGACAATTCGTGTTGGTGGGTCATAATCATGTCTTGCTTAAACGGGTCACGACATGATTAACTTAAACATGATCATTAATCATGTTTTGATGTTCCAACACGAACATGGCATGCTTAATGAACGAGTGACTCACATACGACATGATAACACATTCATTAATACGTCATATTTGAGTCATGTTTAACCTTACATGACATATTTATTAACAAACTCGGTTTGATCTATTTTTAACGTTTTTATCCTATTAATGTAATTCTAGCATGTTTACAATATATTTAGCATGCATAAATCTTAATTAATGTAGTAATATTTTTATAGGGATATAATAAGTAATCAAATAATCGTAAAACACAAAATAAGACACTATGGAGTTAGTTTTATATATATATATATAATCAAATAATTGACATAATACAAATTTTAAAGCAAGATACACATTTTTAAAATTGATTATCATTAATTCATAAGAAATTGAGTGTTCCAATGTATGCAAGACTACTATGCTAAAGCAAGATAAAGGAAGCGAACTCACAAAAGAAATCAAGGGAATTTGGAACGCAGTTCGGGCAGTATCAACCCTAAACCCTACATTTGTGGGACCTCGTCCAATGTCAACACTTTCACTTTTAAAGACAAGCGTACAAGCTTACACAAGAACCCCTTGCCCAGTATTGTTATCAACATCACCCGAACATTCAGATCCATCGTCAAAGTCTCCTCTTCTATTCCAAGTTCCAACTTCTGTTCGTTGCCAAATACGTAACTTGCTATCCTTGCAACCTTCCAAAAATGACTGAACTAACCAAGAATCGCTGAAGAAGCAATATTCCACATCTTTCAAATTTAGAAACTTGCTGACCCCAACTGATTTGGGCTTGAGGCTATGTTGTCGTTGTTTCAACTTTCAAGTATAAAAACTTTCAAAGAAACTATTTGATTCACTTAGACAAATAATGACTAATTGACAACTTCTATAATGCAAAGTTGCCAACTTGACATTAACATAAATAAATGAACCAAAGAAATCTAATTAATCATTCTTAATACAAAGACGCACACACGTGTAAATATATTTTGTTATTCTAAAAAATTATTAATTTTTTTCCATATAAATAACCCTTAGCTGTGCAAATAAAGTAACAAAGTTAAATTGTTAAGCAGGTTTATTTATTAACAACTTGGAATTTAGCGGTGTCTAGTCCTGTTTTACTTGTTTTAGTCGTGTTTTACCCATTTTGGCCCAAAATCAAACCCGTTAACTTCGTGTCGGGTTATTGTGTATTTGTGTGACACGTATTGCCACCCCTAGTTCAAATCAGCTTCAAGGTTCAATCTGGACTATAGATATCCATATCTATATCTTTGTTTGACTTTGTTCTCGATTTCTAGCCAACCACTTATGGTTGTGCCAGTAGATTCTTTCTTGCTTATTTCTGTTTGTTAGTTTTATATTTATCATGTATATGCTTCTATTGTCTTACACTTCTTTATGTATATTTTCTTGCCTTTGAAACTATAGTTTGAGTCTTATTGTCTAGTAAAGTTTTTTTTTATATTTAAATATCGAATATTTCATTTTTATTCCAAAACAGCAAAACCAAGCTTTTAAGTTGATTTCGCATCTGAAGCTTGGAACCATATTTATTTATTGTTTGATGGTCAAGTTGCTTTCCTGGACTGATAGACTATATTCCATTGATTTATCTTCTTTTTTTTCCTAGCAAATGGCTCCAACTTACAGAGTGACAGTAGATGACATAGACTGTGCTTTCTTTGATCGAGTTGACCTTCTTCAAGATTTTAGTGCACCTAACAAAGAAAGCTTACCTCAACTGGTTTGGGCATTCTTTGATTATTGGGCATATCGTCATGATTATGCAAATGATGTTATCTCAGTCCGCACTGGTTCCATAATCAGGTAAGATTGCTGCTCGTATCAAAACGTATTCATGAAATTGCACTGTAAACAGACATACCGACAATATTTTTTTTCCCGTGATGGCTACCAAATTAAATGTTCTTTTTATGATTGGAACCAAGGCTTATACTGTCATACATGCTTCCAAGTAGACTAATCTTAAATAAGTAGTGACTTCTAGTTTTGGTAGCTTTTCATGAATCACATGAAACTTAGTGTGCCACTTTGCCTCTATGTTCATTTATTGTTGAGAAGGGAGAGTACTTGCGCTTCTTTTTCTTGATTTCAAATAGATTCTATGTGTTCATTTAAGGCGTTATTGGCCTCCTTGTGTTTCATATTCAATGTGCAATAACAGATCTTGACATTGTTGAGTTACTCAGTTATTTGTCATTGTTGTGTTGCAATTGCTTGAACAATGTGATGTTGGATTAATACAATGTTAATTTGTAGTTGGAGCGGCAAGTGACGCGGTGGAAATATGAAAATAAAAATGCGGTCAATAACTCAATATTCATTTTTAAGCACTCTTTGATTCGATGACAATTGAAATCCTTAGAAAGTCTATCTAATTCTCCCTAGTTTCTCAACTTGGTTCCCGCTTTCTAGGACATTGTTTGGTGTCTCGTAGTTGCATGCGATCGGCAACTCCTGCAGATTCTTGACCAATGTGTACAACAATTATGATCGTATTATCAAAAAGATTTAATTGTAATAATAAGTTAACTATATGTAATTATTATTATGCCTTAATTCAATGACATAGGTTCGTTAATTGTGATCTAGGAGTCATGAGTTTGAACTCTGGAACGACTTTTTTGCAGTTTAGGGGTGAGATTGTGATTATGTGACAATATCTTATGCTAAATTTCACTATAGTGGAAGCCCTGGGTAATTCCTTTTTATTTACTCTCCAAAAGGGCTATCAATGTTGTCTGAAATCTGCAACTAAACCCAAGGATGCATAAGATGTGCATATTTGGATAAAGCAAAATTATTTTCGCACCTAGCAAAAAAAGGGATAATCACATTTTTTCAAGAAGTGACACTTCGTTTTCTAAAGTTTTTGAAGCTATTAGTAATTTTTTTTCAATTAACCGTACGTAACTAGACACTTGTCTGGCTGGTCCCATGGGCTTTGGGAAAGAGACCACGAGTGGCCCGACTTTTGGTTCTCGTGGGGAATCGAACTCAAGACCGTGCGCCTAACCCACACAGTTCCGCCTTCATTCTTATTACTAGGCAACCCGTCCGGGTTTGGAAGCTATTAGTATTAATTAGTGAAACTTTTTTCGGTAAATATCTAGTAATAAGTTGTGGAGCTAATCAAACGCTTTAGGTAAATGATACATCATAAAGAGAGAAAAACGAAGGGAAAAAAAGGAAAGACGAAGTACTCGTTAAAGATTGGTTTGCATGAAAAATTGAGGTGAATGAAATAGCCTTCCATCTTTTAGTATGGGCTTGTCTATTGAATGTCTCTAGTCATGATTGTTTTGTTCAACATTTGGAAGGTTATGATCTAGCGTGAAAAATAATTAATTCTCCCCGACGTCCTCGCAACAAAATAAGAAATTTTCTCTTTGTTTGTTTAGTCTAAGAATACATGGACATGCGAAGAAGAATGTTCTCTTCACAAACACCAAGTAAATGAATAAACGATATTTTCTACTAAAGAAAACTCCCAGAGTTCATTAATCAAACCTCAACCATACCAAAAACTTTCAAACTCAACATCGCTAAGCATTTAAATAGTTGCACAAGATCCTATATAGAATTGAAAATGCACTTGAACCATTAAAAAAATAAACATTAAAATTCCTAATATAGTTAAATTTCTTAATTTACCTAGATTTCTTAAATACTCAAGCAACCCTTAAAATAGAAAGCAAAGTTTCCTAATGAAAAGTAACAGACAAAAACTCTTAAAACCTCACTATTCATGAACGGTGTTGCCTCGTCATGGAAAAGTAATCAACACAGCGAGTGAAGACGTAATGATCACTTCGACGTCAATAGTCCTATCGCGTCTCTCAACTAGATTTAAGATATACCGGAGACAAATTCATTCATACTTTGATTTTATTAATGGTTTGAATTATTTGAAATCTCATGTTGGTTTGAATCTCATTTTAAATCAATATATAGTTTGATGTCATCAGGGACTATAACTCCAACACTCGAAGCTATAATTGTCATATAAACTAGTGATCTATTCATAAAAGTTAGCCCCTTTCCAATAAGGAAAAATGAAGTAATTATTTTGTGAAAGCCGTGGGAGATACATTTTCCATAAATGCTAAGTTGGTAAAGAATTCATTTGGACTAATATATCACATGAACACCTTGATTGAATAGATGGTATCGGGCTTGGGCTTGGTATGATTGTTCGCTAATTGGTATGCTTGTGCCCTTTATGAACTTCATGCGGGGAGAAAGAGATAAATGTTTATGTTATTGTTTGATTGTTGAATAGCGGCAATAGAGAACAAAATAAGAGAAGGGTGATATGTTGGTCTAGACACGTTCGAAAGCAACTTGGAAATGCCTCAGTTTAAAAACTCCATGCACTATATATTGAAGGAATTCAAATTTGGAGGGATAGACCCAAGATAACTTCAGAATCCTCATGCATTGAGTATAAAATATTTCTAAGAATATCGAAGCACATCGTTAATTAATTAAAAGCTAAATGAAAATGTTGCCATCCACGTGGCCAACCCAAAATTGCATAAGAATGATGTACATGCAAAAATGCTTAATATTTGTACTAGCGTGTGTAAGGAATTTAGTTCATCACTTAAAACAAATTCATTGCGAAAAGTTTTTGTTCGAGAAAAAACAATTGAAATAGTTAGCTCAATATAAGGGATAAATGAGTTCATATAAGGCCAAGAATTAAATGAATGGTTATTGTATTATTTCAATTTTCTTTAATAATGTGTGTTTATTTTTTTGTATTTTACAAAAAAAATGAAAAAGGTTTAACCATTCTAGTTTTGATGTAAAATTTTAATCTAATTTCATCCTTATTGGTTTCAATTTTCACTATTTGATTTTTATTCAACAATTATGCTTTAAACACATATTTTTATATTTCTTTTGAATTTAATTTTATTTGAAATTGATCATATAAGTTAACTTTCTTTTCAAAAAAAGATAATGCAAATTAACTTTAAAAATTTTTATTTAAGAAATCGTAAGAATGTTGTTGGGACTTGTAATGGATCAAACATTTTTTTCCTGATTAGAAACGACTTTTGTATTAGTAATAAGATTTTAAAATTACGAAAGCTAGAACAAGATTGAAATTTGGAAAAATGCTACCTCATATAACTCATCCCAAAACAAAAATTGTTTAGCCAATCTCAACCAACAACTTCTTTTGGAGGTAAACTCGACTTATCCATAAATGAGGAGGAAGATTAAATGTTGTTATTTTAATTTATTTGGTAATTATTCGATATGACTTAAATATATTGTAATAACTTAACAACAACAACAACAACAACAACAACAACATAGCCTGATGGATCAAACTTTTCCATTGTGCTCGATTAATTGCAATTGATGGATATTTTTCATTAATTTCTTTTCTTTTTCGATCCGGGAAATAATTACTTCGGTAGCAATTCAAGTTCAAAAGTTAGCTTTGGATTACTTTTGCAATTAAAGATACTTGATAGTTGATTGTTAAATTAGAGTAGTTCTAGTGCCACAAAATAAATTTTGATCTTTCATGGATCAATCATAAAGCATATAATTAGGTATTTAATCTTTACTATGGAGGACATTTTGAGAAAATAAAGTAAAATAAAACTTTCCAAATCATCGAAATTACTTTATTAAGATGATACAAATTCCTATTTCATTAATGCACAAACACAAAGTTTGCGTACTTCTTGTCGGTGTGTGCGCATCACATTCTCACTTCTTAACTGGGCGCCTCGTCAAGAAAAAATCTTCGGAAGTGAGTTTTAACACATTCATTGGTAATCTAGTTGTAGTGCTGACCTAATTATATTAATAAGTTAATAACACGTACTATTAAAAATTATTAATTAGTACAATTTATGTAATATACTTCATCTTATCTTTACCAACAACTGGTTGGTCTACGTGGTAAGGGACTCGATTCCCCTTAAACGAGGTCTCGAGTTGGAGGCTCGTGGATGGAAAAAATTGGGCTGGGAGGGCCGCCCCTTGTATGGGGCTTGACAATACCGAGTACGGATTAGTCAATGCGGTTGGCGCCAGATACCACGTGGAAAATCAAGGAAAAAAAAATGATGGCTACTATTTCTAAAATGTGAGCCAATCACTTATGGATTCCAAGGCTCGATGAAATCTACTAAAATAATTAAGGTCAATAATTTGACTTCATTCATGTGTAGGATATTTGGATTAGAATCATTGAATCATCAAAATTCGTGGTTATCGGACATTTTGAATGCCTAATGATTATGTAGTTAATAATTTGTATAAACAATATAAATATTATTGGTAAAATGGGGAGGAAAAACTAAATTGAATGCCAATGTGAATCTCTTGAGGAAACTGATTGGAGGTCCCTTTTCTGGAGGTGGCTGTTTTTTTATTTTATTTTTTTCGTGGTTTGAGGAATGTGGTAAATTTAGAGGTCGATTGTGGCTTGTGGGTTTAAGTGCACTTGTTAAGCAACAAGGACCACCTACCTAGGTCGTTACTTGTACTTGCTTGAAAAAACTGCTTAACCCAGCTAGAAATACATAAGCCGATTTGCATTCTTCTGCTAAATGACTCAGCTAGCGACTTTTTCCATTTCTGTTCATCTTCTTTTGTGGACTTTAATACATTAGCTTTTGAATTAGTTTGTAATATTTTTTTTACATAAATGAATAAATAATGATTTCACGACAATAGTTTGGGGGGAAGGGACCCCATGTTGCTTCAACTAAGTCGTGAACTCTTAAAACCCTGCATTGAGGACCTTCTCTGATTAATGAACTTTTCTTGATTTCTTGGTTGGTTCTTTAGTTTTATTTTTTCTGGTAGTGAGCTGTTATAGATTCTTCATCAGTGCATCATACAGAACATCATTTTTTTTTTTTTTTTTCATGTTTAAGCATGTAAGAGGCCAACAAAGCTCTTCTTCTTTGCTCATTAATTCATTCAAGGAGATTAGCCTTCAGGAACGAGTATCGTGTGAAAACTCGATTATCTGATTGAATTGTGAATCCAATTTGAATAAACCAACTTCCACTGGCTTATATCTGCTCTTAATAGTGTAATATTTCTTATCACCAGTGATTGGCAGCAACGAGAGCTATTGCTTTGCATGATGTTCTCCTTCATAAGGGCCTTACAAGAAAATAATGAAATTTCATACATCATGGTCTTCATAATATTATACATCTGTGGTTTTATGCATGCTTCTGAATCATCAATTGCCTTTTTTTAGAATGCTATGAGATCCTAATTATCAATTCTGATGCCATCGACCTTTTTGATTCCTGCCGTTTGTGTCACATTACTTTTTAAGGTTATGATATGATATATGGGATTCATTTCTCAAAAACTGTGATATGTTAATGGTTGATACCAACGCAAGTCATCCAATTAGCTATAGAATGGCATTTTAGCTTTAATTTCGTAAGACTCAGACATGTCCTTTTGTTTTGGATAATTGCCATTTTATGGTCTGCATGTTAATTCATGATTGTAGAATGTTGGAATTTAATTCTTACATTCTTCTTGCTGATTTATGATCTCTCCTTGCTGATTATTTAAACTAGCTTGATTGTGGAGAAATTGAAGGAATTGTGTTTTGTAGAACATTGTTGTTGCAGTCCCTGAAGTTTTGTAGCTTCTGCATTGGAAAATTCTACATCTGCACATTCCATGTCTTGTATCTTCATATTGTCATTTTGCTTTGTCCTTCAATGCAGCAAGCATGAGAAAGACTGGACTAGGAGAGTTGGCAGAGATCGTCATCTAATTTGCATAGAGGATCCATTTGAGTTATCACATGATCTTGGCCGGGTCGTTGACAAGCATAGCATAAGAGTTCTGAGGGAGGAGTTCGAACGTGCAGCCAACATACTGCAGTACAATCCCAATCCTTGCGTAACACTCTTTGAACCCTATGCGCCTACTTGATTGATTATGTGTTCTGAGAAGCCATTAGATAACATATGAGCTAGTGTTCGTTGCCCTTTTTGCGTTTCTTTTTGTCCATATTGCATGTAAAAAAACATCCAAGTGTTTAATTATGCTACTTATCAGCCCTTTCATTGTGATTTATGCTTTGTATATGTTGTGTTTGTCCTTCGTGTTTGTGCACTGCTGGTAGTCGAGTCAGGTTCATTTTGTTCTCCAGGGAAAGCCTGGGCACGTAGCTAGCTCTGAGATCCATTTACTGGCTAGCGAATAGCCATCGAAACTTTCTAAGCTTTCATTTTTTCATTACTAGTCTTTGTTCTGGAGAATTCCCGTATGCATTGCAGGCTTGCAGCTCCTATGTGGTTTAGGCTCTAGTGGAGTAATTTAACTATTTGCATCCAAGGTGACCTGCTGAACCCAGTTGGACTGGATAACAGATTTATATTTCTCAACTTGGACATAGTCAATCATACTGGTTGAGTCCAACAGATCTGAAATAAGAACTGGACAGGAGGCTTTTCTTATCATATGAGGAAAATCAATGTTTTCTTTCTAGCCTTCTAGTTGCGCCTTGCCCAGTATCCGATGCAGTGACTATTCCTGCCTGATCTTCGGGAAAAGGGCGAGGTTGCGAGATTGATTTTAGTCAAGAGGCATTGAGTCTCAACTTATCATCCCGTTAGAGCTGAATGTCGGTTTTTTGTTTTTGATTTATGTAGTTCGTTTTGCACTATTAGCTTAGAATATAGCATGGAGAGCTTAACATACTATTAAACACATACTCGCATGCCTGTCAGAAGTCCATCAGACGTTGCATTAAGAAATATTTCTGGGTTTGGGCTCTCTAGGCTAGATTTTTTTTTGTCCTAAAAGAAGGTAAAGGGAGTCGCTTTTATATAATTGCAAATTGTAAGAATTTCAAAATTACCAATCGCAAATAAGATGAAGAATCTATTAATTTTTTTTTCTATTACTAATTTACCCCTATTTTAACGGGGTAATTTCATCGATTGTCACTCAAGTTTGAAGTTCGTAATACTTTGGTCACTAAACTTTCATTTGTCTCAAATATATCACTTAACTTTACAAAACGTTTCAACAAAGTCACTCCGACCACTCTTCGGTCAAAAAACCACCGGCGCTGCTGACGTGGCGCCACGTGGGATTTCATGGGAGGTCACTTAACTTGTTAAGTGATGACATGGCATGCCACATACACACCCACCCACCCACCCCACCCCACCCCACCCTTAGTTCACCCCACCACCATTAAACAAATTTCTATTCTTCTTCTCCAACCCCCTGATTTTTTTTGAGGGCCGCTAAGGGCACCCCACCATTTAATGAAGGCACCCAAAGTTTTTGTAAAAATTTCAGCAAAAGTAGAAAAGACCATTTTGCCCTTGTATATATATTGATTCAAACCTCACGAATCATTTTGACAAAGAAAAAAAGGCACCCCACCACAAAGTTGAACCACAAAGCCACATTGCATTTGGCGAGCGTTGATCGATTCTTGCGGATTGACATCATCCAACAGCGATGTAACAATGTTTGACAACCATATGATGGTTTTTTAGAACTGTTTAGTTGTGTAAAACTGTAAAAATGATGATTTGTTTGTCAACGTAGGGTTTGGTAATTTCTTCAAATCCGAACTTGTTTCCACTATATAATAGAGGATTGTACTGCTACTGTGCAAGAGGAAGTCGAACTCACGGTAATTTTGCAAATTTATTGTGTTTTTTATGCGGTTATCCGAAGTTTATGTCGATGTGCGCGATTGTATCGGCCTCGCGGGACCGAGATGTATGGTGATGTCTCGGTCTAAAGGACCGAGAGGTGTACTTAGGTCGCGGTATGGTACGCCGATGTAGCTGTACAACCGAGAGTATGAGCACATTCTCGGTTGTACACCACCGACACCACATTACCTACCACTAATTGTAGCTCTCGTCATGTCTCGCCGAGAGAGCTAGAGTACTCTCGGCCATGCATAACCGAGACATCGTGAACTCTTTCGGCCTTTGTGGCGAGACTTCGAGTTCTCAAAATGTAACTTCGTCTCGGCCATGCGAGGCCGAGACATTGCACACGATCTCGGCCCGTGTGGCGAGAACCGCGAATTCTCATATCTTTAACTATTCAACCGAACCCTAACTTGGAGACGAAACCGGCTCACACCACGACCCTACGAACCGCAAAAAGCGTAAACCGAAGGAGAAACACAAGGCGAGACACGGGAAACACGATTTCGGGGATTCCTCTCCTTTGGTCGGTTCAAACCAAATGGGTTCTTGCACTGACGATTCGGTGAAGGTGGTGGGGTGCCGGGGTTCGGTGAAGGTGGTGGTGGGGTGCTCGGGGTTCGGCGAAGGTGGTGGTGGCGGTGGTGGGGTGCTCTCGGGGTTCGGTGGTGGTGGTGGTGGTGGGGTGTGAGGGTTTTTGCACGAGGGTATTTTGGGTATTTTAGGTTTAATTTTTGGGTGCACAGGGTAAATCGATTTGTGCCCATATTAACTGGGTGCCTTCATTAATAGGTGGGGTGCCCTTAGCGGCCCTTTTTTTTTTTCCTCTTTGAATCGGCTTGCTCTCTCTCGCGAATCCTCTCGCGGTCGTGTTCTCCAACCCCCAGGATCGTCTTCTTCGCCGTGCTCTCTCTCTCTCTCTCTCTCTCGGTTCCTCTCTCGCGGTCGTGCTCTCCCCTCCCCCTCCCCCAACTGGTTCGTCTTCTTCGCCGTGCTCTCTCGCGGTCGTGCGGTTCCTCTGTCGCGGTCGGGCGGTCGTGCGGTCGTGCTCTCCAACCCCCCACTGGTTCGTCTTCTTCGCCGTGCTCTCTCGCGTGCGGTTCCTCTGTCGCGGTCGGAACGTAAACAAGGATGCTATGCTATGCTATGCGCTATGGCTGAGAGGGTGAAAATTGCGGGCTGTGGAAGACTGCATCCAAAGCATTGAAAAGGGTTTGGACAAAGTCTTGAGAGGGCTGATTCAAGCCAGAGTTGCTCTACTTAATTAACAGCTTCTGCCTGTAGAGAAACATTCAATCAACCATTTAATTAGTTCCTCCACCTAGCTAGATACCCTTGTCGGCATCCAATTTTTTCCATTTTGATGTTCATGCATTTGTAATTAAATTGATCAAGATGTATATCATGTATAGGAATGCAAATTTAATCAAATACCCAGATATATTGATGAGTATCAATGTTTAACCACATCAACTTTGCTCTGTTCTGTTAGTCATTCTTCTGTTGTTCTATGGATTAGGCACATAATGGAAGTAATTAGTGAAGAGGACGATAGAGGAACCGCATGACCGCGAGAGAGCACGGCGAAGAAGACGAACCAGTTGGGGGAGGGGGAGGGGAGAGCACGACCACGAGAGAGGAACCGCGAGAGAGAGAGCACGGCGAAGAAAACGATCCAGGGGGTTGGAGAGCACGACCGCGAGAGGATTCGCGAGAGAGAGAGCAAGCCGATTCAAAGAGGAAAAAAAATCGGGGGTTGGAGAGGAAGAATATAAATTTGTTTAATGGTGGTGGGGTGAACTAAGGGTGGGGTGGGTGGGTGGGTGTGTATGTGGCATGCCATGTCATCACTTAACAAGTTAAGTGACCTCCCATGAAATCCCACGTGGCGCCACGTCAGCAGCGCCGGTGGTTTTTTGACCGGAGAGTGGTCGGAGTGACTTTGTTGAAACGTTTTGTAAACTTTAGTGATATATTTGGGACAAATGAAAGTTTAGTGACCAAAGTGTTACAAACTGCAAACTTGAGTGACCATCGGTGAAATTAACCCCTATTTTAACTAACATTTTTTTTTAAGCTGGAGGATAATAATTTCACACATTTACTTTTTTACACTTCGAAATATGTGCACAAAATTTTTGATGCATAACATATAGGTTGTGTATCTCGATACGCACACATATGACTCTCAAAGTCGATATACGTTTGAGGTGTGTGTTGGGTGATATCAAAAAATCATTTTCCTTTGTTAGTGGGGTAAATTAGTAATAAAAAAGTTAATAGATTCTTTTCTTTATTTTCAAAAGAAAGACACAGTGGGTAATTGTGAAATTTTACCATTTGCAATATTGCATAGATGCTGCTTCCATTTGCAGGGGATGCAAAGCCTAATTTTTTATGAAACGACGACAACATGGTTTAGGGAGACGGAAACATGGACTACGGGGTTTGCAATCGGTGAGGGGGCGTAGATAGCGCAGCCAATGGATCGAAAGGAAACAATTCGTCATATCCTTTTTATCCATGGTGGCGTCCTCATTCAGGAAGCGTAAGGGAATCGGAGTTTGTGCTTAAAACTGGATTTGAGGGAGCTTATTTGGGTGCATAGAGCTTTGGTAGAGGTGATTGGGAAGCAGCAATGGGTACGATGAAGCTTCAGGGGAGATTCAGGGACTCTTATTTTCCAAAATCTGGAAAATCATGCGGGAAAGATCCTACACATATGGTGGGTGGGACACCATTCTCGTCCCCGATGACACTGGAAAGGGATGAGGCATGTTCCTCCACGGACTAGTGGATGATGAAGCGGTCCTTGTGAAAGGGCAGCACCCCAACAAGTTTATGTGCCTCAAATCCCTTTGCGTGCGTCGCCGAGCCGAGACACTGGACACTACGAGCAGGATGTAAGATCCTATGCAGATATGGTAGCTATTCATGGGAAAGATGTGTACGGAGAGGCAGATGCCTCACATGAACTTGCACAAGGTGGCGGGACCATCGTCCCATATGACCATGCAAAGGGAAACAATCCCGGTGGAAAAGCATATGTCACGTTATTTTGGGCAATCGTTCGAGGGGGAGAAGAATTTGGGTGAAGAGATAAAAGATCCTGTAAGTTGAGTAAGTCCGAGGGGCGGTACTCAGGGAGGCCTACAGGCAGGAAATAGGGATGATCCTGTGAGTGAATGGAATAGGGCAGTGGTGGTATGTCGAGTCTCATGGTGCTCCGCTTGGCATCTCTTTGAGAAGAGGATCAACTCATACCTTGCTAGAGAAGTGCACCTGATTCTCGTGGGAGACGACAGAGCAGTTTTGGTGTGTGCATCTGAAGAGGGAAGAGGGAGGATACTCAAGGAGGAGGGCTTAGTTGGAGGGGATCTAGTTCATCTCATGTTGTAACTGCCCAAACTTTTTAACTGTGTTTATGTCTTTATATAAGCACAATGACCTTTACTGTGGGAACTACACCGTGATATGTCCGTTTTTACCGAGGCAAGAGCGAGGTATATTTTATTTTTGTTGTGATGTATGCATAGTGTATTGTATTTGTGTAGACTATTAAGTTAATTTTCTACGGGTGTGTAGGTATCGAGACGAGCGGGGATGTACCTCAAGTCGCGTGTTGACGTGAGACCGAAGTAGCGACATATTGAGGTAAAGTTAATTTATTTACATTAAATATGAATTTATTGGGTAAGGTGTGGCTTTGATGTGGCCACATGGAAATTAAATGAGTAAATTGACTTATAGTTAGGAAAATAAATCGTGAGGCATAGGATGTGCATCAAGACACCCATCGACCCATCATGAGGCAATGTGTCACATTGTTGAGTCACTCACAAGTGACTTGGGGGATAAGTGGGACAATTTGCTCCATGTGATGAGCCTCGGAATACGTGCACACCAAGATCAAATGCTAGCATTTAAATCACAATTTTGTATATAATGCACACCCCAATTGGGATTCTTATTCTCACCACCTCACCAAACCAAAAATCGGGAGAGAAGAGAGGAAGTAGAAGACTCGCTGGAGAAGGAGAAGGAGAAGGAGAAGGAGAAGGAGAAGGAGAGAACTCGAACCGAATCAATGTGAGTTTGTTGTTCCATTTATGGGGTGGAGTGGTGTCAGTGGGGTATTGGTGATGGAGCTCAGGAGCACGAGCTTGGGAGCTTCCGTGCTCCTGAGGAAGGAGTCGTCTCCCCTCCCTACACGAGCTGGGGTGGATCGCCAACCCACTCGTGACAAAAAAAACCAGATTTTTTTTGCCTCCCCAACAAACTTGAGATTCCCTGGTTCGTTAGGGAAGAAGAGTCCCTAGCAAGCCGGGCCAAGAGCCTGGGCCAGAGCCTGGGCCAGGCTCGGCCCATGGGGCGAGCCAGGCCCAGCGCATTGGCCAGGGTCAGGTTGACCCAAATGAGTCGACGCGACCCGAAACAAAAATAAAAAAAAGAAAAGAAAATAAGAGAAAGAAAGAAGAAAAATGGGAAAAAATTCCAGAAAATAGGGAAAAATTTTGAAAAATTTATATTTCGAAAAATAAATAGAAAATAATGAATTTCTATAAAAAATAAAATATTTAAAATTTCGAATGCACATTTTACGGGGGTTTTACCTCGAAAAGTGCGAAATGAACCGATTGGCCGAAAATAAAAAAAATGTTAAAAATTTGCTCGACTTCAATTTAGCCTAAAGTTCTACATTATTAAATGTTAGGGAATTAAGGGAAGAACTCAAGCGTTTGGGCACACATTTCGATTTGTCGAGCGATCAGATAGACTAAGACAAACTTGTGAATTGTAAGTACAACAGTGAGAATTTTATATTTCATTTCATTCATTTTTATTGTTTTATTGGTCTATTGGTAGACAGTACTACTTGAACTCGCACGTCATATTGTTCTTGTATCTATTCATGAATGAATATTGTGGCATGATGCTTTGTGAATTGTTTCATTGCCTCTAATTCCTACACTTGATGTCATTCTTGAACACAATTGATAAAAAGCATGCTAATGGAATAATTTGGATTTAAGTAGACTTGTATTCGATTTCTTTTGGATTTTGTAGCTTAACTTATCTTGGTATCCTAGAATTTTGAAATTATTTGTCTTTGAAATTAAAGTAGAGATTATTTAGTGTCCATTGCATGCGAGATGCGCGGTTCAAGGGGACACGAGTCTACCTGGTTTCCGACATTCACCACTACACTTGCACGACACATGAGTTATGAGACTCGTGGTGGTCGACAAGCATGAGATTGATGTTGTAAAGCGTAGATCGCAGCTCCCATATTTGTGTGAGATATGTTAAACGTAGACCCATATAGTAATGGGAAAGGTAAGGTGATAGTTCTCACTGCCGACCGGACGTAGATCATCTCGACTTAGCCTATGTCTGTATGTACATCTTTAACTGTGATATTTACTTGAATTACTTGTTTTCAGCAATTTATTTCGCTACTTTATGCTTTTAAATACCATTCGTTTATTTTGGGAATGTGGTATATAATTCTTCAGTTAGTACTTAAATATCACTATACTCATCGTCTAGTTTGCGATGGTGGGTGTAGGTCCGACGAGTAGCAGCAGACCGTGGAAGGAAAAGATCGACGACTTCCTCTGAGCAGTTTGGCGACTCTCCTAACTCATTTTGTATGTCTCGACTTTTGTTGTATTATTATTGTTTATATCATTTTGGGTTGTACATTGCGTTGAGTGAATAATGTCCTATATATACTTGCATGTGATGCTATCTTTTCTTGGTTTTTTACACTTAGAAATTTTGGAGAATGAATGCTTCCGCTTATTATGATAATGAAATTTGAATTACATTTAAATTGGATAATATATCGATACATGGATTTGGAGGAATATATGGATGATAGGTTGACTAATACGTACTTATGTCTTAATTGGTTAAGATTAAGACTTGAGTACCGGATTAGGCCGGGCGGTGCCCTATTTAGAAGTAGGAGCCGTCACAGTTGGTATCAGAGCGTAGGTTTAAAAATCAAAATGCATAACATATAAAACTTAGTTGTGGAAATCAAATACTCATTGCCTATACACCATTAGTTGGGAAATGAGTGACGGTGAGATGGGGGATTTCTTATATGTACTTATTAATTAGTAGATGTATATCTTTACTTATGCGCTATGTCACGTCGAAGCTGATTTGCGTTCGCTTTTCATTGCAGATCCCGATAGCTGATACACGTAGGGGAGGAGATGCAGAGCCTAGTGTCAGTTCGCCTCCTACTAGAGCGAAAGATTTATAGCGACTGTCTGGTTGAGCGACAACTCAGGGCCAACAGTTGATTGATTTCATTGCTATGATGACCGCTCATTTTGCTCCACCGGCATCGACATCAATTCCTACGACTGCTACACCGATCGTCAGTGTCAAGATTTCCTATTGCGCCTTAGCATTGCGTTGATTCTTGTGATCGTATCGGTGGTGGAGGACATGAGTGAAGATCTGTCTCCCACACCCGCATCGTCCAACACTTCAGTAGAAGTTCAGCTGGTGAAGGACTTCATCAAACTTAAACCAACTTATTTCGATGGAGTCAGATATTTTCAGAATATTGAGAAATGGATCCTGTCTCAAGAGAAGCTTTATCAGGTCCGAGGATTGAGGATAGACTTCGGGCAGAGATATCATCATATACTCTTGAGAAAGACGATGACGTGTGGTGGCGTATGACAGTGGCCACTCATAGAGAGTTTGAGACATAGGATGCTTTCAAGCAGAAGTCATATCAATAATATTTTTCGCTTTTCGTCATTAAGTGATTGAGACGCGAGTTCATGGACTTGAGACAGGGGCCAGAGGAGCCTGTGATGCAGTACATGGATCGATACGATTATCTGCGCCAGTTTGTTGAGGACTTGGTGAGAGATGAGTCTGAGGATGTATATCATTTTGGTGATGGACTCAGACTCGATATTGGGTATTACATTGTTAGTTCAGGCGTGAGGACACTCACCGAGATCTATGAGCGAGCCCTAGCGCATGAGACATACTATTTGGGCCGAGTTGCTGATGGCAAAACACCGGGTCTAGTTTTGTCTGTAGAACATGCCTTGTAGTATAAGAGGAGGAGACAAAAGGGTAAGGGAGCAAGGGGATGGAACCGAGGATCTCAGGGTTCGGGTACAGCTACGCACCCACTAGCTGTGCCTCATGTATCGTCCATTGCTTCTGCACAACGCACTGTGAGCCAGACTTCCCTTGCCACCTTCCATCAAACCAGCCTTACCAGTTCCTGTTGTTCATGCACTTCCCGCCCCACAGGCTTTATGACAACAACCGCAGGGTGGCAGAGGTTGAGGCAGATGCAAAGGCTGAGATACGACAAAAAGATCGGAGTAAGTGCAAAGATAGGGTCAGTATTAGGCACAGGGCCAGTCTCAGACTCAGGGTCAGCGCAGACAGTTGACATGCTACAAATATGGACAGGTCGGACACACCATGAGAGAGTGCATGCATCCTGCAGCAGTGTACACACAGCAGGTCCGAGAGGAGGTTCACATTGTAGCCCAGCCATACGCCGACGCTACACGAGGTCTTATTGAGGGTACGGTTTCTATTTGCGATCAAGATTTATATGTTTTATTTGATTCTGGCTCTACCGTATCGTTTATTGCTGGTCCCATGATAGACATCCTAGGGTTGAAACCTGTTAGGCTTAGCGTTTATTTGATCTTGAGTACTGCAGTTGGGGATAGAGTTTACCCTCATAATATTGTTGAGAAATGTCTCGTTAGGATAGATGGAGTAGAGCTACCTGCTGATTTTAGAGTCCTCGAATGTTTGGAGTTTGACGCGATTTTAGGAATGGATTGGTTAGCTGCATACCACGCTCATATCAACTGTTTCAGCAAGACAGTGATATTTGAGATCCCAGGGCGTTCGTCATTTACTTATAAAGGTAGTGCAGCGAGGACTGTAGGAACGAGGGCGACATGCGATTAGTGAGGAGATGGAAGCATTGATTTCGCTATACACTGTACCAGAGAGTCAGGGACTTAAGTTGGAAGATATAAAGATTGTTAGAGAGTTTCCTGATGTTTTTAAGAGGATTTACTTTGTTTACCGCCGCTGCGAGAGATCGATTTCATTATCGAGTTGATACCAGGCACGATACCGATTTCCATACCACTGTACCTGATGGCACCATGTGAGTTAGAAGAGTTGAAGACTCAGTTCCATGATTTGGTACAGAATGGATTCATCACACCCTCTATGTCGCCATGGGGAGCACATGTCCTTTTGTGAAGAAAAAATATGGTACGTTGAGGCTTTGTATCGACTATCGATAGTTGAACAAAGTCATAATTAGGAACAAATATCATTCCCGAAAATAGATGATTTATTTGATCAGCTGAAAAGAGCACAACTTCTCTCCAAGATTGACCGCGATCATGGTATCATTAGCTTAGGATTAGGGACGAGGATAGATCCATTACAACTTTCAGCACGAGATATGAACATTTTCAGTTCACAGTCATGTCGTTTGGGCTGATCAATGCTTTAACAGTATTTATGGATATGATGCATCGTGTTTTCATACTGTTTCTTGACCGTTTTGTGATAGTTTTCATCGATGATATATTGGTATACTCGAAGACGAGGTAGGATTACGACCAACACCTCAGAGAGAAGTTGCAGACTTTGAGGGAGCATAGACTATACGCTAAATTCAGTAAATGTGAATTCTAGTTATCAGAGGTCAAATTTCTGGGGCATGTTGTCGGAGCAACAAAGATCTCAGTAGATCAAACCAAGATTCAGACGATTATGGATTGACCAGCACCGACTTCAGTAACTGAGATCAGAAGTTTTTGGGTTTGGTGGGGTATTATCGCCGATACGTGAAGGATTTTCAAAAATCGCTTCACCGATCACTAAATTGGCTTAGAAAGACGTGAGATTTCATTTGTCTGATGAATGTGAGGAGACATTCGCTCAGTTAAAGAGGTTATTGACTACTGCGTCAGTATTAGTGTTACCAAAGGTTGGATAGGGATTCTCTGTCTAAATTGATGCTTCTCATAGAGGTTTGGGATGTGTTTTGATGTAGGGTACTGATACATGAGAAGAATTATCCAAAGCATGATTTAGAGCTGACAGCAGTAGTGTTTGCGTTGAAGATATGAAGATACTATCTGTATGGAGAGACGTTTACACTCTTTATTGATCATAAGAGTTTGAAATATTTCTTCACACATAAGGATTTGAATATGCGGCAACGCAGATGGTTAGAATTTCTGAAAGATTACGACTTTTCCTTGGAATATCATCCGGGAAGAGCGAATGCAGTCACGGATGCGCTAAGTAGGATACCTATTGGAGATGTGGAGGTTCCTACTGAAACGCGAGTTGAGATTTGTGCACTAGAGGAGAGTACATACCGTATCTACACAAAAAGTGTCAGGGGGTTAGATGACCGATATGTTGTACTCGAGGTTTACTGAGTTAGCGCAGAGTGCACATTATGTTGATTGGATGGAGACGTCTGACCAGTGTTTGCGTTTCAGGGGCAGATTGTTGATACCGTCAATATCGAAGTTGAGAGAGGAGATTCTTTAGGAGTCACACCGTTCTCGATTTACTATTCATCTAGGCATGACCAAGATGTATCATAACATGAAGAGACGTTTTTGGTGGCCTGGAATGAAAACGGATGTGTCAATGTTTATTAGGAACTATGGGATCTGCCAGAAAGTAAAGGATGAACATCGCATACCTAGAGGATTGCTACAGCCTCTTCTCATCCCACGGTGGAAGTGGGAAGACAAGCTATGATTTTGTGAGAGGATTGCCGAGAACCGCCCGGAGACATGATTCCATCTGGGTTATTGTTGATCGACTGATAAAGTCTGCTTATTTTCTTCCAGTAGCCGCACATTATACATTTGATTAGTTGAGTATACTGTTTGAGCGAGAGATTATTAGACTACATGGGGTACCAGTGACTATTACGTTAGACAAAGATGTTATGTATACGTCCAGGATGTAGCAGCAGTATGGTACGCACCTACAGTTTAGTACGACTTTTCATCCTCAGACTAACGGGCAGACTGAGAGATTGATACAGGTTCTCGAGGATATGTTACTGGCGTGCGTCATGGAGTTTGGCGGATCATGGGAGGAGTACCTACCTTTATGTAAGTTTGCATATAACAACAGTTATCAGGCCAGTATTGAGATGACGGCTTTTGAGGCTCTGTATGGTAGACCGTGTCGCTCGTCATCATGTTGGGCTGAGCCAGAGGACCAGGAGATCGTGGGGCCTGAGTTTGAAATATCTCTTCACGGAGAACGATCGGACTTTTTGCTTGATTAGCATACATGGGCAAAATCTTTATCAACCCAACACACCTACAAATCTTTTTACCAAACTAACACATTTGTTGCCACGTCAGTGCCACGTCACCGCCACATCACTCCTGGAGTTTTGGTCACGATTTCCATTGAAATTGTGACCCGAGGTCACGTTTTTGCTGCTATAAAACCCCAACTTCAAACCCCGACCATCTCCTTTACTTCCCCTTTCATTTTCTTCTCTCCGGCGATCGCCTTCGCATCCATCTCCCGTCCGGCGCAAGATCGGCCGTCCGTCGCCCTTCATGGTCCATATCCCGCCGGTCGTTGGAACGTTGACGCGAGGACGCCTCTCCGAAGTGGTTGAGCCGCTTGTCGCCGCCGCCGTCCTCCTGCCGCCGCGCCTTTGCCGCTTCGCCACCGCCGCCGCCCTCTGCTGCGCCGCGAATCGCTTTCTTCCGGCGCTGGTGGTCTTCTCCCACTAGCGCGAATCGCCTACTGCCGGCGCTGCAGGTAGCCTTCCCACCAATCAGTCCTCGCCTCCCGTCGGCGCCGCTCGCCTCCCGCTGATCGCTCATTGACTCCCGTTGTCACTACTCGCCTTCACAACCGGTCTCATTTGTATTGGTAAAAATCTTCTTTCAATTGTGTTCATTGATGAATTATTTCTAAAAAACATTTTCCTTGGGGTCTCATAAATTAATATAGTGAATTAAAATCCAATGATAATAAGCAATTTTTGCATTATATGATATATATATATATATATATATATATATATATCATGGCTTATATACATTATTGACGTTTTTTATTTAGATTAGCGACTAAACTAAGTTAATTTATAACAGAGAAATTTGCATAAGATCTTCTTGACTCTTGCGAATGCCAAACTTTGCAATCCAATAACACCGAAAATATAACCGAAAATATCAACGAAAAATCAGATCTTCTTGTTGCTTTATTAAGATCTATTGCATTGAGAACAATATTGTATCTCATATGTCAGTATAATATTTAATGCATAACAGTGTTATAGGCCAATTTAATTCAACGCCAACATTACCAGTAGTTGCATGCCATAATGATAATATATTGTTTCACTAATGGCTAATGTAAGTAATGGCTAATGTAAGGTCCTTAGATGCAAATTAACTTGTGTCTATATATGCTAATTAACTTGTGTCTATGTACGTTGAAACTGAAGTCACTGAATGCGAGTCACATATTTGGTACAGTTAAAAATGACTTTCATCATATTGTGAAAGAGCAAAAGATTGTTTCACACACAGAATTAGTTATATATTATATATTTAAATAAATTTGTTAATCTCTTATGGATGCTCCGTCGTAGCATATCTTAATTAATGTGAAATATAATTTTAGTTAATATTAATTGTTGCTATTGTTGAATGCTCCTTTAGTACAATTGCTTGGACTAATCAAGACCAACTTTTTATATTTGTGCTAAGTGAGTGTATTAATTATTACTTCTATTGATTAACAATTATATTTTACATATATAGATTCAATAATGGTTGATCGAAGAGTAACTTTGGTGTGCTATATGAATGGTGTCATGGTTGATGGACCATCAGAGATTTCGTACACGAAACCGCCTATTCGACATCTCGAATCGAAGATGGGTTTAGGGTACGAGGAACTTGCGAGTTTTATCTATAATTCATTGGAGATAGACAATGAAAAATGATATTAAAAATGACATATCGATATCCCGTGTACATTGGAACTCGAACGTACAACTATATCCCTTTGCGAATAGTTGATGAATCGACTCTGAAAGATTCTTGGGAGATTGTGACAGAATTTCCACCACCAAATTGCATGGAGCTATTTTTAGATTTAGTTCGAGGCAGTCATATAATAGTTCCAATTGTAATATAGTGGTAAGTGGAGAAGGACCTAATACTCAACTAATTTTTGAACATAATCATTGTGCATCCCCTTTGATGATTGCAAATCCCGAAATGGACGAGGATGCTCGTTTCTGTGATGATATGAATACTGAGGAAGATGATGACTATTGTGGTAGTGACGGAGATACTAGTGAAGAGAGTAGCGATGATGATGTAGATGATGCAGGGATGCTCATCATGTTGATGATGACATGATTCGATATACATTAAATCGAGTCATAACCGATGATGACTCATTATCTTGTCCTCCAATTTCGAACGAAGTAGGGAACGATGATTTTTTCGATTAAGAGGCTACTGGAATTGATGGTGCACACGCGGGTGTAGGTGAATTTGTAATACATTCATCTGTATTTATGGAATTGAGTAGTGAGGCCATGCAACCCATCCATGAGAATGCAATGATCCCTTCTAGGTCTTTATGGAATGAGGCATCAGAATTTCATGTAGGCATGCGGTTCCTTTCTAAAGTAGATATCCAACATGCCGTGAAATTGTATAGCATCAAAGGACACAGAGCGATTTGTGGTAACTCATTCTACACCTAATGTATGGATTGTCCGTTGTAAGAAATATTTAGATGGATGTGCTTGGAGGTTGCGGTGTTCAAGAAGAAAAGCACATGAAATGTTTGAGATCAGTAAATATACAGGACCACATACATGTATCTATGCAAAACTGTCTAAGGATCATGCTCATTTGGATTCCACCGTTATATACCGTGAGATAGAAAATGTGGTGAGAAGATATTTGTCCATCTCAGTTCTAGTTCTTCATCAGATTGTCAATGATGAATTCAGTTATGACGTTCATTATAAGAAAGTTTGGTTAGTGAAGAAGAAAGCAATTGCTAAAGTCTTTGGAGATTGGGAAGAATCGTATAAATTGTTACCGCGGTGGATGGCCGCTTTTCAAGAAAGCAATCCAGGGACACGTGTCAGTGGAGGCATGGTGAGCCTAATGCCAACAATGAGGTTGTATTCAAATGGGTTTTTGGGCATTTCACACCTTCTATTGTAGGCTTTAGACATTACAGACCAATTATACAAATTGATGACATATTCTTGTATGGAAAATACAAACAAAAACTCTTAATAGACATTGTTGTTGATAGTAATAGTCATGTATTTCCATTAGCATTTGCTATTGTTGATGAGGAAAGTCAAGACAGTTGAGGATGGTTTATGGCTTGTTTGCTACATTATGTGACTGATAGAGATGGTATATGTGTCATTTCTGATCGACACCCTGGTATATTGTTGGCAATGAATAATCTTCTAAATGGATGGACCCATGAAAGAGCTCAACACATATTTCGCCTTCGTCACATATGCAATAATTTCAACATGAAATTTGGGAGCAAAGAATTAAAGGATATGGTGTACTTTGTTGGTGCACAACATCAACCGCGAAAATTTAAGGCATACATGAAAGAACTTCAACAAATGAATGTGGAATGTATTGCGTGGTTTAATGACCTTGATCGAGCACAATGGACCAACGCATACGACAAAGGATATCGATACGGATGGATGACTACAAATCTATCAGGTATTTATTGTGTCTATATTTTGTTACTATTATTTATTTAATGTGTTTGATTTATTACGTTTAGAAGCTAATACATATATGGATTTTTTTAACAAATGTAGAATGCTTTAACGGGGTCCTTAAAGGCGCGCGATTTTACCCGGTCACTGCTTTAGTGCAACTGACATTTGATCGTGTTATAACGTACTTTAACAAAAGACGTGAAGAAATAGGTGCAGCCTTAGGAAGGGGCGAAATGTACACAAGGTATGCACTGGATAAGTTGTCACATTGAGGAAAGGCGGCTGGAGGGCACAACGTTACATTAGTGAATCGTGCAAATGGGACATTTGAAGTCATCACTGCAGCACGTGGCTATCATTTGAGAAAATGGTCTAACAAGCAAGTGGTGAAATTGGAGGCTCGTTGATGCACTTGTATGAAGTGGTAGTGTTTTGGCATTTCATGTTCCCATGTTCAAGCAGTTTGCGCCAGTGTTGCCATAGATTATTGTCACTACATTGAGTCATACTACAGATTGTCTGTGTACAATCAATGTTATGCTGCGAATTCCCAACCCATTCCTCACGAAGACTATTGGTATAACGCTAGAATTCCACACAAGTTACTGGCTGATCAATCTAGAAAGCGAGTAAAAAAAGGTCGTCCTCAAACAAGACGTTTGCGCACTGAGATGGATTGGAGAGGCAATAAAAAACAACCACGTCATATGCAGCGAGAGAAGGAATGGAGAGAAACCCTAACAACGCTGCGATGTAGTAAGTGTTAAGCAGGATGGACACAATAGACACACTTGCTCTCGTCGTTAGCAAGAACAACCGCCTAATGCTTCATAGTGAAAGGCTCTTACAAGTTTGATGTTTCGCATCCACTTATATATTCATTGTATTTGTTCACTTTCTTATGACTTTGTGGCACACGTACTTTGTTTCAATTAAACCATGTTTTCATATTATTCACACACTTTTGTTTTAACTTTATTGTTTCTTGAATGGAATGTATCGCTACTTGTATTGTTTCATCATTGGTTTATGGAATTAATGACAACATTGGTAATGATTTAGGGTTCAAGCGCGATATGGATCCTGACCCTATAGATGATTCGGTTTTGACTATGCAAGCTCTCCATAGATCTACTCGCGTTTGGAATGGACCGGTAGTACTTCTTCTCGCCTTTTTGCATAATTTTATAGCTTCGTATCTACATTTTAACCAAAGTGACTTAAATATCGTGTTTCCATAGGAGCCTGGTATATTGAATATCAGGCGTAATTCAGCTGCACTACATCGATTGGTCCCACTGGATGAACGAATAGTTGGCCATCTTCAGGAAGCTGGGTTTTATTTATTGAACGACGCGAATAGGTTTCATATCAATTGATTGGTATCTCATTACTGCCCTTGTAGAGAGGTGGAGGCCAAAAACTCACACGTTTTATTTTTCAGTTGGCGAGATGACTATTACCCTACAAGATGTACAAATCATCTTAGGGTTACCTGTCGATGGATTACCAATCACTGGTCATGTAGAGCAAGATTACGATGCCTTATGTTTGACACAACTGGGCTGCCCATTCCCTGAAAACAATAGGACTGAAGGTCGGATCCAAATTCGCCAACTTTCAAGATGGTTTCCAAACCTTCCAAATAATGCTGATGATGTGGAAGTGCAACGCTATGCAAGAGCGTATATCTTACAACTTATTGGAGGAACTTTATTTGCAGACAAGTCTAACAATTTTGTTCACATCACGTATTTGCAATTTCTAGAGGATTTTGAGGCAGTAGGACAATACAGCCGGGGTAGTGCAACTCTGGCTCACCTATATAGACAATGGTGTCTTGAAGCCGACATTGATGGAGCAGAGATTGCAGGTCCAATCATATTATTGCAATTATGGGCATGAGATAGGTTGCCTTTTCTTGCACCAATAATGGGAAACATTCTTCGAGACGACATCATACCAAACGAAGAATTATTTCCACCTCCTCCATTTGGTCATAGGTAATTAGTATTTTTTAACATAGTAATTTCAATTTGAGTATATTTATCTACATGTACATTCATGCATGCTTTGTGTTGTTTTTTACATTTGTAAAGATGGAGACATGCCTTGGAGACCACAAGAACATCAATGCACGTGCTGACAAAATACAGAGAAATGATTGACATGCAAGCACCCGATGAAGTAAGAAATATACTTAATCATTTTTTCCAAATAGTGCTTATGTCTATAATGGTGAAAGGCGAATTTTATTCATTTCAAGTTATTTTTATGACTATAGGTAATTTGGGAACCGTATCCTGAGACAATGATAAGGGACCTGCATGCGTATTGTAGCAGTGGTCGTGCTATTTGGCGAACGAGGGCACCTTTGCTTTTCTTTGTGTTGTCGAAATGTATAATCATGATAGAGTCATGCGACAATTCGGTTTGAAACAAAGGATACCACCTTTACATAGCACAATCATGAAGCTACATAAGATTGACTTGAGAGGCAAAACGGATAAAGATTGGAGTGCAGAACATAGTGCTTATGTCTGGATGTGGAAGGAACGTGCTTCCAATATTGCAACTGATGAAATATTAGAGGAGCCATTGGGCTCTTACGACCCGTATATGCTATGGTATCTCGCATTACACGACGATTCATGTCTCATCGTGGAGCTATTGCTAAGGCATTGGTAAGTACAATTTTAAATATTTCAGTCATGAAGTCTTTCAAATAGTAGTTTTGATTTTATTTTCGCATACAACTTTATAAATATTTTATATGTAAGCACATGGAATGACATCAATTCATCAGTTGACATTGGGTGATGATGTGTCTATTGCACGTATTAGAGATGTAGCTGCATCGACTTTGACTGCAGTACATGCAGATTATCGCATGCATAATATGTCCACTTCATTTGAAGCTTCTCATCAATCTTCTCATGATGATACACGTTCGAGGCATGACACTCCAGTGTATACTCCATCAGTACCTCTCAACCAGTTCGAGACTCTACATACTCCATCAATTCCTCCCAACATGGCATTCGAGGCTACGTAAGCCTTTCAATTGGACAGGGCACCTACATCTTCGCTCTATTTTAATGCAAGTCTAATAATGATGAATTTCTCTGGGAGTACAAGTACTAATGATGGTGGAATGCGTGATATTGATGATATTCAAAGAGAATATGCTCAAAATCCTGTTGATATGGGCCATTCGAATGTCCCATTAGCTTTAAATCGTAATGTACGAGTCGTAAAGAGAACACGTTGTGGGACTGAAAGTTATTATTTGTGGTCTGACTATGACTTTTTCTTAACTATAATAAGACATTTTTTTCTTTTTATTGTTGCTTTGTAGTTGACCACCTTGCAATTTCTTCATTTATAGCAATTCAAATTGCAAGTTCTTCATTTATAGTAAATCTTATTTATGAATTTGTTGAATTAATATATTGTTTTGCAGTATATGATATGATGAGTTTTAATTAATTTTACACTCCCATATTTGCTAATTGTGTATGTTGTTTCCAGTAGATAATTTAGAGCTTCACTTTTTCAAATAAGTCAAATTATGATTATGGAGTTTTGAAGCTCAAAAATTGAAACTTTGTATATGATATTATTGGAAACAACAGCTGCATTTTACCTTGCACTCCCATATTTGCTAATTGTCTATGTTTTGTAAGCTGCATTTTGGGATGTGCTTATGGAATGGAATTTTAGGGATGGGCTTGTGATAAGGAATGCGCTTCTTGTGGATTATTGGAATATGGTGGTGGTACTTCTTGTAGTGCTTCTTAATTATTGGGTGCTTTAGGAAGTAATGTACAAGGAATGCAAAGTTGCATACATTTGGTAAGAGGTCTAGTTTTCCTTTGGTGCCCAATATGTGCTTTCCATTTTCAATGGATTGAGTCACAACCTTTGAGGCCTCTAGTTCATCATCAAAGCTAGGACATGTTATGTCTGATTAAATGCTCATCAGCTGTGCAAAACATTCCTCCCTAAGCTGTCCATTGTTGTCTACTATCTCATTCGGAAGAGCTACCTTGAATTTCCCGTCTTTAACCTCGCCAATTCCTCTAGTTTCGAATTGCTCGTCGTCAACCTTGCAAGAAATGAGAACTTGATGCCTTACAGTGTACATATAGAGATGCATGTATTCATGATATTATTGATAAACTAACTAGTTAGTGACAAATTGCAGAATTAGCTAATATGCTTATTGAGTATGCTAGTACCTGATAGAACTTTGGCGCTTTCGATATTATCTAGTGAGCATTCGGAACACTCCACAAGGCCATTGACCTCCACAGATTTATCAGAGCAGTGGAAAAAGCCCAAAATAAACACCAATGTGGCAAATAAGGCTAGCATTTGAAGCTCCATCGGAAATATGTTTAGGAGTTGAAATTGCTTTGAATTCCTGCGTTGGTGGTCTTCTCTACCAACATTTTAAAAATACCTCAGCTGAAAATGTGACTTGCAGTCACGTTTTCCAGCAGGAAGAAGTCGTGACTTCAAGTCACGTTTTTCAGTGACCAAACCAAACCCCGAGGTGGCGGGTGATGTGGTAGTGACGTGGCCAAAACCGTGTTAGTTTGAAAAAATATTTCTGTGGGTGTGTTGGTTTGATAAATATTATTCCTAAATGTACTAATCAAGGAAAAAAATCTGAGAACGATCTGAATATGCAGCAACGCAGATGGTTAGAATTTCTGAAAGATTATGACTTTTCCTTGGAATATCATCCGGGATAAGCGAATGTAGTCGCTGATGCACTGAGTAGGATACCTATTGGAGATGCGGAGGTTCCTACTGTTACTCGAGTTGAGATTTGCGCACAGATGAGAGTACAGACCGTATCTACACAGAGAGTGTCAGAGGGTCAGAGGACCGACATGTTATACTCCAAGTTTAGTGAGTTAGCGCAGAGTGCAAAGTGTGTTGATTGGACGGAGACGTCTGACTAGTGTTTGTGCTTCAGGGGCAGACTATGGATATCGTCAGTACTAGAGCTAAGAGAGGAGATTCTTCAGGAGTCACATCGTTCTCGATTCACCGTTCATCCAGGAAGAACCAAAATGTATCATGATATGAAGAGACATTTTTGGTGGCCTGGGATGAAAACGGACATATCAGAGTTTATCTGTAACCGTGGGATCTGTCAGCAAGTGAAGGCTAAACATCGCAGACCTGGAGGGTTACTACAGCCTCTTCCCATTCCACGGTGGAAGTGGGAAGACATTGCAATGAATTTTGTGAGAGGATTGCCGAGAACCGCCCGGAGACATGATTCCATCTGGGTTATTGTTGATCGACTGACAAAGTCTGCTCATTTTCTACCAATGGTCGCACATTATACATTTGATCAGTTGAGTATCTGTTTGAGCGAGAGATTATTAGACTGCATGAGGGTACCAGTGACTATTATGTCAGGCAGAGATGTTATACATCCAGGATGTGGTGGAGTATGCAGGAGCGGTATGGTACGCACTTACAGTTTAGTATGACTTTTCATCCTCAGACTGATGGGCAGACTGAGAGATTGATACAAGTTCTTGAGGATATGTTACGGGCGTGCTTCTTGGAGTTTGGCAGATCATGGGAGGAGTACCTACCGTTATGTGAGTTTGCATATAACAACAGTTAGCAGGCCAGTATTGAGATGACGCCTTTTGAAGCTTTGTATGGTAGACCGTGTCGCTCGCCATCGTGTTGGGCTGAGCCAGAGGGTCGGGAGACCGTGGGGCCAAAAATTGTTGTCAATCATACGGAGAAGGTACGACTGACTCGTCAGAGACTGAAGGGAGCCCAAGATCGATAGAAGAAGTATGCGGACATGTATCGCAACGATCTCATGTACGATGAGGGAGCTTTAGTGTATATAAAGGTTTCTCCTTGTAATGGTCATCAACGATTTGGTTTGAAAGGCAAATTAGCACCAAGATTCATCGGGCCTTTCACGATCAAGAGAAGGGTTGGAAAGGTTGCATATAAGCTAGAATTACCTCTACGGATGTCGAGAATTCATCTGATGTTTCATATTTCAATGCTTCGACTAGCCAAGTCAAAGGCAGGCGAGGGACCGATAATGAATTTGAGTCAGATTGATTTGAGTGAAAATATCTCATATGAAGAGCAACCAGTTCAGATTCTTGACCGAAGGGTATAACAATTAAGAAGCAAGTATATCCCGAAGGTACTAGTCAAATGGCAGTTCCATGGAGATGCAGAACCTACTTGGGAACGGGAAGACTATATGTGCGACTGATTTCCGTACCTATTCGCGTCAGGTACTTTTACAATTCGTTTAAGTTCGAAGACAAACTTCTTATTAGTTGGGAAGTATTGTCACGACCCAAATAATTAATACACATTTAATTCATCACTCAGGATAAAATGACCCGTGACGTGGGACTCGCAGCGAAGATACGTGTCACTACCGAGGCACGGTGGCCGAGGTAAATGTTATATTTATATGTTGTATGCTTAGTGTACTGTATATATGTAGATTACTAATTCATTTTAGGTATGCATGTATCGAGACGAACGGGGATGCGCTTCGAGTTGCGTGTCGATGTGGGACCGAGATAGCGCATTTTAGGGGTAAGTTTGATTTATTTAAATAAAATGCGAATTTTTGGAAATGTGTGGTGTTAATGTGGCTATCATATTGCCTTAAGCCATATAGTTGTATAAATCTGGCTCTGATATCAACTGTGACGGCCCCTACTTCTAAACAGGGCACCGCCCAACCTAATCCCGTACTCAAACCTTAATCCACATGATCTAAGACTTAAGTACGCATTAGTCAGCCTATCGTCCCTATATTTCTCCACGTCCACGTATTGATATATTATCCAATTTAAAGGTTATTCAAATTCAATGATCATGCAATTGTGGAAACATTAATTCTCCAAAAAAATTCTTAAGTGTGAAAACCAAGAAAAACTACATCATCACATGCTTGCATAGATATGAAACTATTCACTTAACCCACTGTACAACCCAAAAGGACATAAAGAATAATAATACAACAAAAGTCGAGACATACAAATGAGTGAGGAGAGTCGCCAAACTGCTCAGAGGTAGTCCCCGATCTTCTCCTTATACGGTCTGCTGCTGCTCGACGGACTACACCCACAGTCGCAAACTAGACGGTGAGCATAGATATTTAAATACTAACTGGAGAATTTCATGTCACATTTCCAAAAGAAACGAATGATATTTAAAAGCATAAATGAACGAAATAAATTGCGAAACAAGTTATGCAAGTAAATACCACAGTTAAAGATATAAATATAGACACAGGTTAAGTCGAGATAATCTACGTCCAGTCGGCGATGAGACCTATCACCTACCTTTTCCCACTACGATATGGAGCTGCGCTCAACATATCCTCACTGCGGGTCCCACGTCACTGGTCATTTTATCCTGAGTAACGAATTAAATGTGTATTAATTATTCGGGCCGTGACAATAGGTTTCCCATCGGAAGGGTCTTCAGAGGTTTGAAGTGAAAGGTAAACTTGCACCAAGATTTATTGGACCTTTCAGAATTAAGAAATGAGTAGGAAAGGTTGCGTATGAGCTTGAGCTACCTCCACAGATGTCAGGAGTTCATCCGATTTTTATATATCGATGCTTTAATTAGCTGAGTAGAGAGCAGGTGATCGTCCGACTGTAGATTTCAGCCTGATTGACTTGACTGAGGATATTTCATATGAGGAGCTGCCTATTCAGATCCTAGATCGAAGGGTACAACAGTTGATGAACAAGTCTATCCCAAAAATACTTGTCAAGTGACAGTTTCATAATGATACAGAATTCACTTGGGAACGGGAGGACTATATGCGAGATAGGTTTCCGTACCTCTTTGACTAAGGTACATTTTAATTTTATTGTGATGTATGCCTAGTGTAATGTATTTGTGTAGACTATTAAGTTAATTTTCTACGGGTGTGTAGGTATCGAGACGAGCAAAGACGTACATCGAGTCGCGTGTTGACGTGGGACCGAGGTAGCGACATATTGGGGTAAGGTTAATTTACTTACATTAAATATGAATTTATTGGGTAAGGTGTGACTTTGATGTGGCCACATGGAAATTAAATGAGTAAATTGGCCTATAGTTAGGAAAATAAATCATGAGGCATATGATGTGCATCGAGACACGTGTTAACTCATCATGAGGCAATGTGTCACATTGTTGAGTCACTTACAAGCAGGGCGTATCCACGTTGGGATTGCCCTAGGCTACAGCCCAGGGCAAGGCCCAAAAAAGCCCAAAAAAAAAAAAAAAAAATTAGTTTGTGGCCCATAAGCCCACAACCAAAACATACGCCCCTGCTGCCCTGCACAACCACTCACCAGTACCCTTCGATTTCGAAGCAGGGGCAGGGGCGTTGCTTCATCTTCATGAATCACAAGCTTGCCAAGTCGAAAGTTCAAAGCCTCACAGCGGCGGAGGAGGCGGCGGCGGCGTCGTTGCCGCAGTGATCTCGCCCTCCAATCCATCAGGTCTGTTCATCGATGCCATTTTCGATTCTTAGGGTTTTTCGTTTAAATTTGGTACTTTTGGTTGATTGGTGAGATGGGGTTTTGAGATTTGTTGTCGATCTTGAATTAGGGGTTTGTTTGGATTGTTGTTACACTGATAAAGATCAATTCTTGCTTCAATGTATGTGATTGGGTTAGTGTGATTTTTGAATCTAATTGGATACATTCAGCTGGGGCAATTACATACTTTGGTTTGTTTTTAGTGTTTAACTTTATGTAAGCCAAGTGCTTGACAAAATCTCTCAATGAACTTCTAATCAGATTTTTAGTATTTTCCTTCTTTAGTCAGAATATTTTTTTTTGATAAATTCTTTAGTCAGAATACTTGTATTTAGGTGAAAACTTTTTGTATTTAGTAGATACTAGTCTCCATTGTATATGGTGTAAAATGTTTTGTTATGCTTCATAAATTGAAGTGTGTTGTGCTTGATGTCTGTAATCTTGCTCAGGCATAGACATAAGCTTTTGTGTTGTCTAGCATTCTGACAGGGAAAGCAAGTTTAGTAATTATGCTTAGTTCATGCCTAAAGTGCTAAAATAAGCAATTTTCATTTGTATGGGCTATTTGTTGGTAGCTTAGGTTAGTTACATAAAATAAATGTATAAGTGTAGTTAGCTCAATTTAACCTGATCTGTATGCTAGTTCTTAATTTTTTTTTTTAACTTGTTGGTTTTTTATGTTTCACATGTTTTTTTATATCTTTGATCATATACTATTTACATTGATTGAATTAGGAGAATAAAAAAAGTTTTCATGACTTTAATATTTAAGGATACATTTTTTCTTTTAAGGATAACATACTAGCTTTGGACTAAACTCTATGGAGCGTCATGGTAACAAAAGAACGAAGACAATTGGAAGAGTTGAATTACAGATTCAATGATGATGCATTGGAAATCCTTAAGTTGAGTTGTGCTTTACAACCAAATGATCAGTTCAAATTATTTGATGTTGATCAAATATGTATTCTTGCAAGAAAGTTCTATCCCTTGATTTTAGTGATCAAGAAATGCATCATTCGAGATGTCAATTGGAGCATTATGAGGTTGATGTACTTCACCACAAGTGTTTTTTAATTTGTCATCAACTTCGAGTTATTGGAGATATTAGTTCGAACAAATAAGTCGCATCACTACAACTTGGTTGAGAGATTGATTCGTCTTATTTTGACTCTACCTGTATCCACGACATCAACAGAGCGAGCATTTTCAGCTATGAAGCGTATTAAGGCTGATTTACGAAATAGAATGGAAGAAGAATTCTTGACAGATACTATGATCATTCATATTGAACGAGAATTCGCTCAAAATATCGATATAGATAAAGTAATTGATGAATTCGATTCTTTAAAGCAAAGGAGGGCACAACTTAAATAGGTTATTTTTCTTCATATTCTGATTTTTATATAATTTATTATTTAAGTATTACTTTTATTCTTTACCCACCAATATAATTTATATTTGATTCTATATTGTTTGTGTTTGCAGCTGATACACTTTTCATTGATCGAGTCATGTTTGTGACAAGTAGACAACAATTTTTAATTTAAGGTACTTCAGTTGAACTCATTATCTATTGATTTGGTTTCGATTTGATCTATTACAAGTGTTTGTGTTCAAATGTTTTTTTTTCTTTGCTTAATAGTTTGTGGCTTAATTTTTGCGATAACCATGCTAATTTTATGTTTGTCATGGATGCATATATATATATATATATAGTGGTATAATTTATTTAAAGTATACATAATAATATATAAAAATAATAAATTAAAAAATATTTATAGCCCAGGGCTATCAAAAATCCTGGATTCGCCCCTGCTTACAAGTGACTTGAGGGACAAGCAGGATAATGTGCTCCATGTGATGAGCCTCAGGATACGTGTGCAAACCAAGATCAAAGGCTAGCATTTAAATCAATTTGTGTATAATGCACACCCCAATTGGGATTCTTATCCTCACCACCTCACCAAATCAAAAATCAGTAGAGCTAGAAGAGAGGAAAAAGATGACTTGTTGGAGGAGGAGAAGTAGAACCCGAGCCGAATCAAGGTGAGTTTGTTATTCCATTTATGGGGTAGAGTGGTGTCGGTGGGGTGTTCGTGAGGGAGCTCGGGAGCTCCCGTGCTCCTGAGGACGGAGACGACTCGGGAGAGTGTTGGGGAATTATCAAATGTGATGTCCTTGCGTTCTTTGCTAACTTTCATCAGAACAGGATAGCGAATCCAAAGATGAATGAGACATATATTTGTCTCATCCCGAAAGGTTCAAATGCGAGAAAGCTCGATGACTATAGACCTATTAGCCTCGTCACTTCAATGTACAAATTATTAGCTAAAGTGTTGGCGGCTCGGATGGTAGGTGTCCTCCCGTCTACCATTGCGAAGGAACAAAATGCCTTTGTCCCTGGTAGATAAATGCTTGACTCGGTTCTTATCGCAAGCAAGGTTGTTGAGTATGCCACGAAGATAAATATTCATGGTTTTGTGATGAAGCTCTATGCCAAGGCATATGATAAGGTGGATTGGGAATTTTTGGATTACATATTAATGAGAAAAGGTTTTAGGCTCAAATGGAGGAAGTGGATTCAAGGATGCCTTAAAACGGTAAATTAGTCGATCCTACTTAACAGAACCCCTAGTGGGAGCATTAAAATTCAACGAGGACTGCACCAAAGGGACCCATTATCCCTGTTCCTGTTTATCGTACCGGCAGACGTATTGGGACGCAAGATAGATGTCGTGAAAGGTAGTGGGACAGTTAGGGCATTAAGGTAGGAAGCGAAAGGACGCACATCACTCATTTGCAACACGCTGCTGATTCTTTGCTCTTCATGGATGGAACACGCACGGCGGTCCAAAACATTCAGGTGTCAGGTGGGGTCACGGCCATTGAAGTATTTGGGCATGCCATTGGGTGCATGGCTCTCTATTGTCCACAACATTCTGGGAGCCGGTGCTAGAAAAGATTGCGCTGAGACTAGATGTATGAAAGTGTGGTTTTTTATCGAAAGGAGGGAAGAGTCACGCTGATAAAGTCGGTACATGACGCCCTCCCTACATGCTTCATGTCACTGTATCGCATGCCTGTAACTATTACGGATAAAGCCAAGAAGTTGATGCGAAACTCCCTTTGGAAACGAATGAGCTCGGAAAAATCATGGGCATTGGTTGCCTGGGACCAAGTGACAAAGCCAAATGAGCTAGGTGGTTTTGGCCCCAGGAATTTGGTATGGGGGAACAAAGCTTTGGCGTGTAAGTGGCTATGGCGATATCAGCATGAGCCAGAGACTAGTTGGGTGGAGGTGGTTAAAAGTATGTATGGTACTGACCCAAATGGCTGGGACTCAAGACGTCGGTTTAGAGCATTGTATAAGGCCCCGTGGAAGTTCATATTTGATTGTAGAAAGGATTTCAGAGAGGTTAGAGGTTAAAGGTGGGAATTGGGAGTCAGTTTAAGTTCTGGAGAGATTGGTGGTGTTGGCGAGGTAGCGTGATAGAAAAGATGATTTGGGTACCGGCGAACCTTCATGGTGTTTTGATTTACAGAGGATGCCCCAGGATACGGAAATGGTGTCATTTGATGCCCTTTTGCAGTGTTTGGAGGGACACACACCGATGGGAGCGAGGATTCGAGGTCCTGGCAGTGGGAAAGATCAGGCGAGTTTTCGGTAAAATCCGTGTTTCATAATTTGTGTGTTGATGGTTCTACGATGATTAGACAAGCTTATAAAACCCTTTGGAAAAGCCCAGCGACAATGAAGATTTGGGAAGGCACGAAAAAGGTGTGGCATCGGTGCTTTTTGGGCACAAGAACTTCAAGGGGATACAATGGTCGAAACTAGCGGAGTCATGGAATGTTTTAATTGTCTAGCCCATTTTTAGCCCTTAGTGTCTGAGCATTGATGCGATTTATGTCGTGTGATTGTGTTTGGATTCTTCTCTTTGCTTAAATTGTCTTAGCCTAATGTGGGTGTATGCTGTGCAGGGATGGAAGGCGTCGAGATAGGATAGCAGGGGGTGTCGAGGCGATTTGGGGATCAGGTTATCAAGTTTTTGATGGTTCGATACATGTGTTTATCTTGGTCTGTGACGTTACCTTGTATCTTGGTTGTAATGTTACCTTTCTTTTTGTGAGTGTGTAGCTATTTTATAATTCTTGAAGGTGATGGAAAGATGCAGCATAAGGAGTTTTAGACTCTAGTCCGAGTTTGTGAAACGACGGGAAAAGCTAGAAAGTTGGAAGCTTTGGCTTCGTGTTGGCTACGGCCTTTTTGCGTACATATGGATGGGTGGTACGTGGGTGTTACAATTTATGTTTGGGAAGCTGGAGGACGCCCCCGCTTATGTACATAGCATTCTTTACCATTCTTTTGTAATTATCAGTAAGAGGGCACACACGCTTGTATATATTTTTGCCAATAATGCAACTTTTGGAGCAAGTCTCCATTTCACAAAAAAGAAAAAAAAAAAAAAAAAAGGCAATATGGTCAATGACAAGATATTCGATTAAAAGTTGCATAATCTTCTTTAAAAGAATTTGGGCAAACTGACAATATTTTTTTTGCAAAATGAATCTTTTCTTTATCACCACTAATCATAAGAAAAAAAAAATCATAAGAACTCCACTATCCTTTCTGTTTTTTTTTTTCCAAATTTTGTTTAGCCACTTTTGAGCTTTGAATCTAATTTGCTTTCCTAGTTTAATGTCTCCAAACTGGTCCGTACACAACTAGGAACCAACAGCGCAAAAATAAAAATAAAAAAATGAACTGTCTTTTTGTGAAGGCTCTCATCAATCATATCAGTTGCAAAAGATTCACTGCTTTAATACCCAAAAAGATTGAACTTGAAAAGACGAAATCACAAATGGAAGATTTTAAAAGCTGTTTTATTTGGTTCTTAAGCAAATCTACTTTTGTTTACCATGACATGAAAGCTTACAAGCTGGGGAGAAATCAAAAGTTCCAATACATAAATAATGCAGCATTTCAAGACAAAAGTGAGTAGCAACTCATTTGGTTCTAAACTTATCTTAATTATTTTTGGTTATTATTCCTAACCTTTAATTACCAACATTTTTCTTGATTCGTAATAGATGCATGCACCCTTCTTTCTATTACTATATATTAGGGAAAAAAATGTTTAAATTAGAGTATGTTGTTGAATTGGAATTGAATGAGGTTTCTACATGCTCTATTTTGTATTACGGTTTCAATTAGAAAGGGAAAAATCTTATTTAAAAGACAATTTACATATAAAACAGGAATTACCGTACAACTTGCAAGACATATCTCTCAAAAAGTTAAGATTTGAACTTAGGAGTACCTTTAAGAGCCCCAATGAAAATCCTATTCAAATGGAAAGAGCAACCTTTTTTTGTCAACGGGATTCTTGTATACATGTATAGCTAGTTTTGGTGGGCTTTTTCATAAAGTAAGGTAACCTTACTTTTTAATTCATGAAATAAGGATGGGTACTTTTTATTTACAAAATTAAGGAGTCATTGATGATGATGTGGTTCCATGTGGCGATGTGTGTTGATGAGGTGGAGTGACTGACTCATTTTGAAAATGAGTAATCTATACAACTAATGAGGTGGAATGAATGACACATTTTCAAAATGAGTCATCTATACAAAATACAAAACCTCTTATTTATTCCTCAAAAAGAGTAATTAGTTTAACTCAAAGTGGTGAACTCATGCAAACGTCATGTACGTATCGAGATGGACAAGTCGCATCACGTACGTATCTCGAGATGGACAACCTGCATCACGCACATATCTCGAGGTATATAACTGATGTAAAGGACACGCACGTATATGAACGTGGAAAACTCATGCAAACGCCTCGCATGTATCTCGCGGTGGAGAAGTCATGGAAACGATACACGCGTATGTCGAGGTGGCCGACCCAGTGACCTCGTGCAATTCATGCAACCTCGTGTAATCCATACAAACGTCGCATACGTATCTCGAGGTGGACAACTCATACAATCTTATCCAATCAATGCAAATCGTGCAAAGGTCATGCACATATTTTGAGGTGAGCAACCCATGCAAATGACACGCACGTATCTAGCGGGGGATAAGCCATGCAAACAACATGCACGTATATCGAAGTGGACAATTCATACAAACGTTAAGCACGTATCTCGAGGGGACTACCCATGCATATCTACTTAAAAAACATGCAACACAATCGTGATCATAAGAAAAGATATGTAGTGAAAAACTGTAAAGGCAAAAACCACATTATAACTTTGTCTAGAACTTAAAATTAAAACAATAAGAAAGTTTTGAAAGTATGATTTCATTCCATCAAAAAAATATTATCATATAGGTCTATCGACGGTTACGTTGACGTTGTTGCTCCGTGATGCAAACTGGACGTACTCTATGTCAAGTTAGACGTTGTGTATGTACTTCCAGTTGAGTTTGTCGAGGTTGTTGATCTTGCATTGAATTTTGTTGAGTCGATTGATGGTCTTCTTCCGGTTCACTCGACTCACCTCTGGTACTGATGCTTCCAAAAATCGGAGGTTGAACTGTCTCAAAAAATAGACTCCCGGTATGTAGTTGGCCGAAAGGAACATTAGGCGGCGACATGCTTAACATGTTCATGAATGAGCCATCTCCACTATATGACATATTGTAATTATAACATGGTGGAGTAAATGGACTCGGCATGTATTGAGGCAATGAAAGATACATTGGATGTCTAGGCATTTCATGGTCTATATATGAAGACGACGGCCCGGGTGCATAAGGATCAAAATGGTAAGGAGGAAGATTCATGATTGGGGCGCTAGGTACAAACATTTGAGGTTCTTGTTACATTAAGGACAATGTAAGAATGTACCCATGAGAAGAATGACGTGGTGGGGATGAACGTTGGCTATTATCACCAATAGTCTCTGTTCTTCTCGCTCTCGGACGAGATGAACGTGGTGTAGGAGAATGTTTGCTACTCTTAGCAGCAGTCTCTGTCCGACAAGAAGGATGTGGTGGACAAGGGCGTCTAGTGCTCCCACCCACAGTCTGTGTTTGTGTTTTTCTTCTTCTCACCACTCTATTTGATTAGCCTTGATCATCTTCTTCATCTTCATCTTCATTCTCCTCATCTATGGCCTGTTCGACATCAATTCCACTATTCCATAGAGTAGACCTTTGTCTTTCATCTTCACCTAAAATTTTGATGTCTTCAATAAGCGCAACAAGACCTTGCTCGTACCCATCCTCGATGAACACTTGCTGCAGCCGACGCACCAAGTTACACTGATATAAAAATAGGAGGTTAGTACACACAATTTAAGATGTAAATCGTGAGGAAAGAAGAATAATAGTTTAAAGGTTACCGAATAGTTACGTAAATCCCCGACGTGTCCAATGAATCTTCGAGTGACTTATTGATACCACGTCATGTAGTCTTGTTGATCGTTTTTAGCTGGCAACCAAACGGGCAAAAATTTTCAAAATCAAGGAACCGTTAACGTAGATACGGAGGAGACTGAGATGGCAATTGCGGATGAAAGGAAGAAAAGGAAAGTCGATTTGGAGATGGGCTTGGATAAAAGCCCACCTAGTCTTTTGAGAGAGGATGCTTTGGTTGTGTCCAATACCTTAGGAAGCGGCCCACTTGATAAAATGTCTACGAGCACTTCGAATGTAACGACAAGCCTCATTAAAGGGGCTAGCCGACAAAAATGAATTGTATAAGTTGGAACTATCGGGGGCTTGGCAACCATCAAACAGAGCTTGCCCTTAAGAACTTAGTTAGGGGTAATAAGCCAACAGCTATTTTCCTTATTGAAACTCTCACTATAGAGAGTACAATTTTAGAAATAAAATAAATGTTAAGTTACGAAGGATGTTTTGTAGTTAACCATGTGGGTAGAGGAGGAGGTCTTGTTGTTTTGTGACGGGAAAAAGATTTGTGCTCGTTGTTGGGGTTTTCTAATAATCACATTGATCTTATGATAAACCCACCTAACCAGCCAGGGTGGAGACTTACGGGATATTATGGTTTCCATGATAGAAGTCAGCATTGACAATCTTGGAACTTCCTGAGGGCACTTTCGCGCCAATACTCCAATCCCTGATGTATAATAGGTGACTTCAATGACCTATTATCACCAAATGATAAAAAAAGGGTGGAGCACCTCATACAGAGAGTCATTTCAAAGGATTCCGGGAGGCGATTTTCGATAGTGGTCTGTTGGACCTTGACATGAAGGGACACCAGTTTACTTAAGCAAGAAGAAGGGGTACGACGACTTTTGTTGAAGAAAGACTCGACCGTGCACTTGTTAATGAAAGTTGGTTATCACATTTCCCTGAGGCTCGACTATCCAATTTGTGTTCTCCCACATCAGATCATAGTCCTATACTTCTTCAATGTATCCTGCAAAGGCCGAAGAAAGGAGGGTACAAGTTTAGATTTGAGAATGTGTGGCTCAAAGAGCAAGGGTTACATGAAGTAGTTCATAAGGCATGGGGGGAATCCTCAGGTTTACCCGTATTAATGAAGTTGAATCATTGTGTAAAAGCTCTAGATAAATGGGGACAAACCATTACTGGAAACTTTCAAAAGAAGATAAAACAATACAAGGAGAATATAGAGAACCTACTGGCAAAAACAAGCAATGAAGCCCAAAATTACCTGAAAACTGAGAGAAGGAAATTGAATGAAATACTCATTCAGGAAGAGATTTACTGGAAACAGAGAGCTAAATCACATTGGCTTAATGAAGGGGATTCAAATACAAAATTTTTCCACTCCACTGCTTCCTACCGAAAGAAGCATAATTCTACAACCTGTTTGTTAAATGATACATGCACTATAACTGAGGATCACGAGGAGATAAGCCAGATTATCATCCACTACTTTAATAAACTATATTCTCCATCTACTGTCGACCCATCAGAAGTACTAAAATCAGTCCATCCAAGGGATACTAATGAGGTAAATGATCAGCTCATGAAACCTTTTCTAATTGAGGAGTTTAATTTGGCAATTGCACAGATGCACCCTGACAAATCCCCAGGCCCGAATGGCTTCAATCCAACGTTCTACCAGAAGTTTTGGCCCCTAATTGGGATAGAGATCTTCAGCTGTTACAGAGATTGGATGACGAACCTTGATTTCCACAATGGGTTGAATGATACAACAGTAGTGCTCATTCCAAAAGTCGATAATCTTGAATGCCTCAATAACTACAGACATGTCCCTATGTAATGTTCTCTATAAAATCATGGCGAAAGTGATGGCGAATAGACTGAAGAGTCATTTGACTTCCCTCATCTCTGCTAACCAACTAACATTCATCCCAGGTAGATCTATTGTTGATAATGTTTTTGTGGCTTTCAAAACACTGCATGCAATGAAGTGTAATACGAAAGGAAAGTTTGGGAATGCTGCTCTCAAAGTACATATTAGCAAGGCCTATAATAGAACTGATTGGGTTTTTCTTGAAGGAATCTTACTGAAACTAGGTTTTGAGAACCAGCGGGTGAGATTGGTGTTGTGCCTAGTTAAATTAGTGAGATTCAGGGTGAATTTGAATGGCGACCTGATTGGCCCTATTATCCCACACAAAGGATTACGACAGGGATGCCCCTATCTCTGTACATATTTATTTTATGTGCTAAAGGTTTATCTTCCCTACTGCATAAAGCGGAGAAGGAAAGGAAGATTAATGGTTGTAAGGTGGTTCGAAGTGCTCTAACAGTCACACACCTATTGTTTGCGGATGATAGTTTCTTTTTCTTTCGAGCTACAGTGGAGGAGATGAGCTTTATAAAAGATCTACTGGATCGGTATGAAATTGCATCAGGCCAGGCTGTGAATCTGAACAAGTCAGCTCTTTTCTTCTCAGCTAATGTGTCAACAACTTTGGAAAACCAATTAAGAATGGCCTCAGGGGTTTATAATAACATAAATAGCAGTACATATTTGGGGCTCCCATCCCTCATTGGCAAGAAAAAATGTGAAATATTCTCATACTTAAAGGATAGATTATGGAAAAGACTATCCTCTTGGAGTCATAGATACTTCTCTAAGGTAGGTAAAGAAGTTCTTTTGAAGTCGGTAGGACATGCACTATCGACGTACTGTATGGGAACTTTCCTGATTCTTACTTCTATTTGTGATGCACTCCAAAAGATGATGAACTCGTTCTGGTGGGGCTCGAAGAGGGAAAAGAAAAAAGGAATAAATTGGATGAGTTGGGAATGGATTGTGTATTAGGAAAGAAGATGGGGGAATGGAGTTTAAAGATTTGCGTAGTTTTAATTTGGCTATGCTGGCTAAACAATGGTGGAGAATTCTCAGTGACCAAAACTCTCTAGTCGCAAAGATTTTCAAAGCTAAATATTATCCGAGATGTAGCTTTATGGAGGCAAAGTTGGGCCACAATCTTAGCTATACTTGGAGGGGCATCATAGCGCCCAGAGTAATCCTTGAGAATGGCTGTAGATGGAGAGTGGGGGATGGAAGAGGTATAAATGTTTGGAATGAACCTTGGTTGCGAGAGGCACGGAACTTCAAAGTCTCAACCTACCCAATTCAACGGTTTGAAACATTAGAAATGAGTGAGTTGATGAGACCAGAGGCAAGAGAATGGGATATGAGGAAAATTGAGGGTCTCTTTAATGAGAACGATGTGACCTTAATCAAACAAATTCCTCTAAGTCTAGTAGGGGGAATAAACTTTTATGGCACTACTCAAAGAGGGACTGTACCAGGTAAAATCGAGATATTGTGTTGCAGTAGACCACTGTACAGTAATTCACAGACACAAACAAGCAGGAGACTAGGCATATGGGATTTGGATATACCACCAAAGATTAAGCATTTTGCATGGAGACTCTTAAGGGGTAGCTTACCTCTCAGATCGAGACTGGTGGATAGGGGAATGTAAATTGATCTTAAGTGTGTATGCTGTGAACAGGGGATGGAATCTGCGATACATCTGATGTTAAAATGCCCAGCCACTAGAGGGGAATGGTCTTCAAAGCTACAAAACCAATAGTTTTTCAATCTAGGACACACCTTATGCAAAAAGGAGGTGGCGAGATTTTATGTAATTATGTGGGGTATATGGAATTTCAGAAATGACAAGCTGTAGAGTAGGAATTCCCAACAGATTTCACAAACCATAGCATTGAGCCTAGAATGGGTTTGTACCTGGAAGATTACCCGTAGCCGAGATAACTTTGAAACTAATCCTCCTCGTCAACCACCGAACGCGGCCTGGGAAGCTCCGCCTAGCAGTTGGCTTAAGTGCAATGTCGACGCCGCCATCTTCAAAGACTCTCATCAGGTTGGGGTGGGGGCAGCTATCTGTGATGAAGATGGAAAATCTTTGATGGGGATGTCTAGGTTCTTCTATGGTTGCAACAGTTCAGGAGAGGCTGAAACGTTGGCACTTAGGGAGTCTCTGTTGTGGGCTCATGAATTAGAGATTAATAACATTATTTTTGAGTCAGACGCCCTTAATACAATAAGGGGTCTCACCAACAGTGGGTCAAATGAATCAGAAATGGGTCTATTGTTGAAGGATTGTAGTGAAGTACTAGCGCATCACTCGAGTTGGAAGACTCAACATATCTCTCGACAAGCGATGAGGTTGCTCATAAAATAGCAAGGCACTCGCGATGTCACGAAAACCCCAAGTATTGGGACGAAGCTCCTATGTAATGGTTCATTATTGTAATCTCTATATAGTGAGCTCAATGAAATCGTATGACTATTTTGGTAAAAAAAAAAAAAAAAACAATTGATTAATATATGAGTATTTTCTTATAATAAGAATATAAGCCTATCTTTTTCATCAGTCATTGGCTTGAACGAGCAACTGTATATAAAGAATTAAAAACAGAACTATAGAGACTATAAAATTGAGAAACATGTGGACCTATATATAGACATATATGCTAGACGAACATTTATATATTTAGAGCTTCAAATGTGTCAAAAGAGAGGAGATTCTTGTTATCACCCATTAATTCACGGTATCTTTCTTGACAATCAGTTTCGTTTTTGTTGGATTGATTAGATGATAGGAGGCAATGGAAGACATGATATATATTTTATACTCGCTATATGTTTTAATTATTTTAATCTTACTGACGTCATACCTTCTAGACCCTTGAATCTTCCGATACGTGTCAATCTAGATAGGAATTATATTAAAACACATGCATTACGCTCAATCAAACTTTCATGTTGATTAGATGGCCTTCCTTTTTGTATTGTCTATTAATAGTAAGTCCTTACCATATATGCTCCTATGCACGTACTTAATTAAGATCAAACTCACATCAATTCGTTGGGTGCATGCACACGTTCTACTTCGATACAAATTAATGAAACCATAACTCAAGGATGATTTCATGTATATATTTACATGCACATGTTCTACCTTGATACAAATGAAACCATATCTCAATGATGATGTCATATATATATATATATATATATATATATATATATATATATATATATATATATATATTCACGTTGTAAAATACATATGGGTGGCGCTATGTGCACTTCAGTCATTACTCAAGGCACCCCATTTACGAGGGCACTCAAGAAATTTGTCAGGGCACCCCCAATTTTGACCAAAATACCCCTGGATGTAACCATTGAGCACCCTAGTTGGATTGAACAAAAGATTCGGAAACCCTAAGCATTTCCATATTTTCGTTTCCCATATTTCAAGTTTCTTAGTCTTCTAGCTCGTTCCCATTTGGGCGATCCATCCAGCGAGTTGTGTGGGTATTAACTAGATAGTTTTTGTGCTTGACGTTGTTAGGGTTCGTGGACGTGTTTGGATTCGGTGATTGCATGTAATCAAGGGGAAATCTGAGGTATGTATGTGTTGTAGTTCATTTTTACCTAGATTAGGTTCGCTATTATTGTTGGATGCCATCGAAATTTGAGAAATAAGTGTTTTTCCTCAAATCCTGTGGTATTCGTCCACATATGACCGTTAGTTCATATCTAGTCTCGGCCACACGGTGCCGAGACTAAAACCCTTGTCACAGACATAACGTAACCAAGACTTATCAGTCCCGTATCGTTTAGTATCTACCGAGACCACTTGAAGTGGTCTCGGTGAGCCTTTACCGAGACAATATTGTATTGAAATTATGTTGTTATGGTCTCGGAACGTACAATGCGATACTACCCAATATGTCTCGATTATGTCATACCGAGACAGTAACAATGATATCGGTTTAACCGTGAGTTAATTTCTTGTCTCGGACTTGCTTGACCAAGACATTGTGTTTTTTATTTTTAATTAATTTTTTTGAATAGCAGTGAAATGTGCTTAACATTCATTTTCTAATCAGATATGGCCAGAGTGAAAGCAGCAGTATCGAGGCAGTATGTAGATGGTGAGCCAATAAGAGCACAACATCGGGCCGAGGTGGTGATGACATCTACTAGTCCTTCTACCCCCGCTGATCGTGGCAAGAAGAGGCCACAAACTGCTTCTTACCGGAAGGTAAAGCAATTGGCTACTCAGACTTCGAGTGTACGTGGACGCCCATCTTCGGGGGATGCAGTGGAGGCCGAGGCATCTAATGTCCCCGTGGGGAGCAGGAGTAGTAGCAGGGGCAGAAACCACTACATCCCAAAGGCAAGTTAGTGGTGGTGGCGGCCACCGGAATGCTATGGAGCCCGACCATGACCGATGTGCTTCATTCCCTGGTGGTCCCATTGACGGGTCTTTACTGAAGAGCTACAAGGATCATGTTGCAGAATCAGTTTTTTATTTACTAATGACTTATTTTTTGTTGCAGTATCGTCCGATGCTTAAGTGCATAAACCATAGGGCCTAAATAGCTAAGTGGGATCTCCAGTCTTGCCACCCCGACACCTAGGCATTATAGAGATTCATTCAGAGGTCTGGTTTGGCTTCACTCATAGACTATTCCTATAGGAAGGGAAATAAGGAAGCCATCTCAGCATTCGTGGAATGGTGGCATCCAGAGACTAATACATTTCGCCTACCTTTTGGTGAAATGTCCGTCACGCTCGAGGATGTTGCCATGCTTTTGTGCATCCCCGTGGTTGGGAAGGTGGTAGCGGTTGCGAATTTCAGCCAATACACAGAGGAGTCTCGCATAGAGGTGATCAAGATTGTTTCCAACTTGCTTGGAGTTGGAATTGATGAGGCTGAAGAAGAGGTTAACTACACGAGGGGTCTAACCTTGCAACTAGCTTGGCTGAATAGTCATTTTTTGTCCACCAAAATCCGGTAGTAGTTTCATTTCTCGTACGTACCCTATAGTGGAGTGCATTACACGGGCATACTTATTGTATTTGCTTGCGTGCACTCTATTCACTAATAAGAGTGGGTCAAGAGTCTCAATTTCATTGCTAAAGGTTTTAGAGAACTTGGATGAGGTCGGGACCTACGCTTGGGGTGCTACCGCCCTAGCTTACCTCTACCATCACCTCAGGTCAGGCTGCAGAGCAGAGGCCTTACAGATTACAGGATATCTAACTTCACTTGAGGTACATATTTTGTGATCCTTGTGGCTTTGTTATGTTTTAATTTGGTCTTGTAATTGTGTTTTTACTACTTAATTAAGTTTACTTAAATTTGGTCATTCGTATTTAGGGATGGACATACGAGCACTTCCCTCTCCAGTTCACATCGTCTAATGCGAAATATTTCGAGCCCATACACCCACGGGTCTCGAGGTGGATACAAAAGCATGAGATGATAGCAAATGTGGACAAGGTAAGTGCCGTTCGCAAGATCCTTAATATGTTCCGACCGAGTAAAGTGTGTGATTGATTTTGTTGTTTTTGGTATTCTAATTTATGACGAGTATGTTTTAATGGGGTTTTTGACTTCATTGGTTTAGGTGACTCGGGATCCAGACTCTGATGTCAGGCCCAATGGTGTCGTTCTACCCATCGCTTTCTACTCTGGTACATTTAAGTACATGGATGTGGTGGAGTCGTACTATCCTGATAGGATCATTCAGCAGCTTGGTCATGTTCAAGGGATACCACCGACACCACATCGCCCTCTCGAAGCGAACCGAGGCCGCATTGCATTGAAGTACTCGGTCAAGTACGGGTTCGTACCAGAGAATTGGGAAATGTGGCGTTCCCATTCACTTGCAATTGAAGACCGAGGCTAGAAAGTGAGGTTTGACTTCATGGCCATACTAGAGCATCTTCCATGGTTCCTTCGAGTCTTACATCCTATCGTTGAGGACACTGAGATTGGCGATGGAGACGATGATATAGTAGCGAACCATGAGTTGTTGGAAATAAAATGCTCAGATTTAATATTAACTTGTGACTCTTGTGGTGCCTTAGACACCGCGTTGGCATGACTATACTTGCCGGCGGGAATGGCCAAGATAGAGGCGACGGAGAAAATGGCCAATGATGTGGTGGACAATTTGACGGGTAGGGGTCTTGGCACTGCTACCACCACCACCATCACAGCACCGACCGCGCCTACCAGGGATTCCCGGCGTGACAACACTACCACGCCAAGTTCTTCCCAGCCACCCAAGCCACAATGTGCATACATTCGGGACAACGATAAGAAGAAGGCTAAATTTGGTTAAGTACTTGTTGGATTTGTGAACTTGGTTAAGTACTTGTTGAATTTGTGAACTTGGTTAAGTACTTGTTGAATTTGTGACTGAATGAGATGTTATTTTGGTACAATTTGTTATGAATTCTAATGTATTTTTTCTTTTGTTAGTCTATGCACTCGTGTATTTCTTACTGTTTAGTACATGTTTTGCTAATATTTTAGTGTTGGAATGGTGGTAGGCCCACTTTATTTGTTTAATTTGTTAAGAATTAGAATTTTATTATGTCAATCATTTTGCTGACGGTGTCTCGCCCAGGCAAGTGCGTGATTCATCACAACGTCTTGGTTAGGCATAGCTGAAAGAAGTGAATTTATTTCGGTTATAGCCTACCGAAACTTGTATTCATATTGTACGTACTCAGGTTCTCTGATACGCACATCCGAGAATTATGCCAAATTATGATACCCTATGGCCGAAAAATTGTACACTATTTCGGATATGTGGTACCGACATTATTTGGGCTCCCTAACTGATTTGATGAAGGCACCACAGTTTGTTCCGAGTGTAAAGGATCTCAGCAACCTACACACGTTATTTTGCTACCAATATCGGTATAAGGTGAGCAAGACTCGTGTCCGAGACTAATGCGTGCTTCTCAGACTTGTTTGGCCGAGACAATATTTTCACATGATTATTGGGATCTAGTGAAGTGTGGGGACTTCCCACTATGATATTAAAAAAATGCTTCATTAATTATATTGTTGTGTTACATTTTTGGACTTGGTATACAATTGTACAAATTAAGTTGTGGACTTGGCACAATGCAATAGAATAAAAAAATTGGCAACTTGATATATTTCACATGAAATGATAAGTTGATCAACTTCATGGATTTAACAAAAAAACAACATGAAGTTGTTACAACTGAGGGGAGATAACCAACAATAATGTACAACGAACACAACTGAGGGTTTTTCTCCAACAATAAACAATGAATTGTTAATGTATTAAGGTTTGGCTAAGTCTATAACTGTGGGTGTGCCTAGCTGCGAAGATGGAAGTGAAACCCGTGGTTGGATGTCAATACTAATACCTCAGCCTTAAGCATCAACATCCGTGAATGTCCTCCACACAACAAATACGGGGGGCACCGGTGAATTAGGCTTCAATATGACCTGTCAATTAAAAGTCCAAAACAAATAGTGTTGTCAATAATGAATTAGTAACCCACCACAATGCAAATTAACAAACAATAAGAAATGAGTAACTTACCCTAACCCAATGATTGTCGTTCACATTTGTAATGCCAATGACTACACGATCCTTCGTTGGCGGAGGGGCACCACGATAGGGAAGAAATGACATGCAACTACCCTTTGACACGTTCACTAACTCAATGCGTGTCGTTCACATTTGTTTTCTTTCTTTCCTTTCTTATCATTTTTTTCATAACTCCCAAGTGTCGATCTCCCCCTTGTCTTAACCTTTGCCTTTGTTGATACGCCTGCTGTCGCTGAAGGACAACTAATTAATCTCTCTTAACTGTTGAAAAACCCTAAGATGGGCATTATTATCAATGCATGAATCAAACTTAGCCACCACCATCTGAATCTCGTCATTGAAGTTATAGCCAGTCTGATTAACTGATTTCTCGGGTATCATACTCAACTTCTTCCAAAAAACATGAATGTCCTCAAGTGGTATAGGTGAACCGGCTAAAATATGCTCGTTAAGCTCATGCATGCAAGGAAGACCACGATTGGTACGTAGCATATAACCACATAAAATCGGGTCTTTCCCTACATCTTTAGCACGTGCAACTTCATCATGAATCAACTTCAACGCTTTTAGAAAGACATAATCTCGCAAACGGCGATACAAGCCATCCATATATCCATGCTGGACAACATTCAGACTAACCTCAAATGAGTCTTTGATCTTGTTATGTTGTATGTCAAGCATTCCATGTATGACACTCAAAAGAGACTAAAGTTCGCAGTACAAGTGCCGACATATTGTTTGAGAGTGGAATGTGCAGATTCAACTCTCTGAGTTATGGTTTCTCCAAGATGAAACACCGAATCGGTCCATGCACATATAAATTTGTCTCATAATCCTGCAAACAAGTATTCTCTAAATAAATGATTAATCCTTTAACATCTTGGTACTCATCACACATGTTACTCCACCTAAGCTCGAATGATGCTTCTATCTTAGCATACATCAAAGCAGTCCACCTATCACTGAAGAATTTGAAGCCTTCATTTTCTCTAAACATTTTTTAGTGTTGCTTAACACCATCTTCTCGATGTGCCATGTGCAAAGATGGTGAGAAGATTAGGGAAAACATCTTTAATTGCATTGATAAGGCCTAATTCTCTATCGGTGACAAAAACCTTAGGTGTAGTCCACCCATTCAATAAACCTCTCAAAAGTTTCAATTCCGAAGTATAGTTAGCCCTAGTCTCCGATGATATGAAACAAAACCCAATCGAGAATGTAATATATGTGGAAGTAACCCCAACAATCTCCAACAATGGCATTCGGTACTTATTCATCTAATATGTGTAATCCATGAGAATAACGAACGGGAAACACCTCAACAAGTTGATGGAGTCCGGATGTGCCCAAAATAAATTTGTCACAACATTCGTTTCAGTGTCCCTCCTTTGCTACGATAAATACATATTATTCTCCAATAAGTGTAAGAGTTGTTGCATTTCACTTCTCCCACCAACATCTTTAATCTGATTCCTTTGTCGTGTATTGCATATTGTTCGCAATGTCGAAGCATTGTTTGCATCCCTTTGCCTCAAAGTATTCAAGATCTTACGAGGCTTAACATTGCCTTTACTCATCTGATCTGAACTAATAGACTCATCTTCATTTAGTGTTCCTGTGAAAGAGTAACCTTCCAAGTATTTCACAGTTTCATGGTTGTCCTCCTCTTCCTCTATGTTTATCACCTTTTGTGGTATTTTACAAAGTAATTTTGCTTTAGCAACCCCAAATCTTTGGGAAGCACCCCTATATGTCCCAGATCTCTTACATGCAATTGCTACTCTTCCCCTACGACCATTCCTTCCGACATCGAATTTCTTTGTAACCAATGCAAACTTCCACCCAAGTGACAGCCTTAGCTATAGTTTCAAAAGGTACTTCCTATGTAAAAAGATTAGAGAAGTCTTTAAAGCCACTTGCAAATGGCCCATTTCTTGATGGTGCACCTGGCGATGGTACACTTATCGAAGGTAATTCATGTAAAATACATGGCGAAATTCGTAAGAATCCAAAATCACAATGGGAGAAAATACTTGAAATTTGTAAATCTCGGTAATGCAGGTCCGATACATAATGCATTGTCTCGGGATAGGGTAAACGAGACTAAAACAAAAGGTCTCTGACCAATGTCAACTGAAACTTATCACTATGTATCGGTTCCCGAGACTACATCTTCAGGCTCGGTTGCCACTCTCTGAGACTTATTGAAAAGTCTCGGTACTGTGTAATCGAAACAATCGTGTTGCCTCTATGTATCCGTGGTTTGAAACCCTAACACCTTTGGATGTACAAAACTCACCTCCAAATGTCTCGCATCGTCTACAGTTACGTCTTGGGCATCCATTATACACTAAACACACACGAATCACGTCGAAACCTACATATCAAGAGGCACGAATGCATCAATCAAAAACCATTTTCATCCCACCAACACACAATACATACCCATGCCTAGTACGCACTCTTTGATCGAAGAATGTCGATCGACGTTGAAGATAACGAAACAGTTGGAGTTATTATTCTACAATGAAAAATGTGGTGGGGTGCCCAAACAAATTGTTTTTCTTCTTTAATTGTGTAGGATGGCATATTAGTTATTTCATATGGTGTTGGAATTAAATGGGTGCCCTTAGTAATGACTGGGGTGCACATAGCGCCACCCAATACATACATATGATGGTTGTTGCTTATTGGAGTTACTTAGATTAGGTGTTAAGGGGTGGATATTGTTGTGAAGTATGGACGACCACGCATGTACACCACTATATTGTGCGGTCATGTGACTTGTATTTTTCACTAATGATATCCTCACTTGTTCATGCATTGTTATGCTACTTGTAACCATTTCTAATGTATACCAATTCTTCCATCTATTATCAAATTATTTGTAATGTGTTGTATGTGTTACTGTTACACATTGTCTAAGTAAATTTATCATCATCACCAAAGGGGCTATATAAAGGGTGTCAACCTCTTTGTAAAAACACACCAAGTTGAATAAATAACTTCTCATTCCAACTCTCTCATTTCTTCTCTACTCCTTTAGTAGTAGTAGTAGTAGTAGTAGTAGTAGTAGTAGTAGTAGTAGTAGTAGTAGTAGTAGAAGTTCTTAGTTTTCTATTTTCCTTCCCTTGTTTCTAGCTAGTCTCAACTAAGTTTATAACACGTTATCGACACGAGCTTCTCTAGCATAAAGGAGATCTTCAAGTTCAAAAAGGCTTGCTAAGGAGGCAAAACAAAGAAGATATAACTTTTGTTAATTTAAATAAGTTCATTTTATTTCCATGCTATCATGGTTGCTTTCTTTTTTATTACATGCATAACTTATATATGCATACTTTATTCATACACTATATATGCATTATAACGTCACCGACTATGAAAGTATGCTCTGTAGTTGCATCTTACATTAGAAATTAAAAGTCAATATGTGACATAACTAGTTTTCTCGCTATACTACAAACGATTAGTTATGCTATATTCTTGATTTTTACATTGCAAATAGTGTTATGATTTTGGGTTGATTATGGGTAAGCCTTGTCCCCGGTAAAGCTAAACATTGAAAAGGAGAAGAGTTATCCCATTTGAGGAGGCATTGTCACGACTCGAATCTTTAATCTCCCTTATTATTCGTAATCAGGATTACCAACCCGTGACGTAGGACCCACACCATGATATATGCATTGACCGAGGTGAGATGGCCGAGGTACATGTTAGATTTATTATGGTGTATGTCTAGTATATTGTATATATATGTAGACTATTAAGTCACTCCTACTCGTGCATAGGTGTCGAAACGTGAGTGAAAACGTGCATCGAGTTGCGTGTCGATGTAGGACCCGGGGAGAGAATGATGTGATAAGAATATTTTAAGCTTAAATTAGACTTTATAGTGGCTTTAATGTCGTTATAGTTGATTTTTAATTAAATATAACCCAAGTTAGCATTTTAAAACAATAGTCATATGATTTGCATCGAGACACGTATTAGCACATCTAAAAAACCCCTTAAATTAATGGAGGTAAGTGCGACACGTATTAAGAGGTGTACAATTAGATAGGTCTCGAGATACACGTGTATAATTAGATCAACGGTTGTCATTCAACCATATCCATTTCATATATATAATTAGAGATCAATTAATGCAAACTACATGTTTTCATTTCAACAACTTGGGAGCAAAGAAGACTTGCTGGAGAGGTTTGAGAAAGAAGAAATTAGTTTAATTTTAGTGAATAGAAGGTGTAGTAGTTGATCAAGCAAGAAAACATCAACTAGATAATACTCATACACAAGTTTAATTAGTTTAATTTGATGAATTTATGAATTTGATGTTATGTATGGCTATTTTATGTTGTTGTTAATGTCTTGGGGTTCTGAATATGTATATGAGGGTTCCTAAGGCATTTGAGTAGCCTATGTGTGGAGAAAACTCAAAATTCTGATTTCAGAATTTTGAGTTTTTCTGCACATCGCGTACTAGGTAAATCAGTTAGCATGCTAATTTCGTTAGTGCGCTAGAGACAGTGGTTAGCGCGCTAATGAATCAAATCCCTTAACGCGCTAATTGCCTCGACAACATAAAAATCCGCAATTTTCTAAAATTTTGAAAACACTATAACTAAGCCTAAAACCCTAAGTAAAAGTCTAAACATATCCAAAAATATGTTATGCGATATCAAGAAACTAAGAAAGGGTTATGAGGGTTCAAATACTTGATTTGGAGTGTCAAGAGACCGGTAAACCTAGAACTTTACATTGTTTGATGTGAGTATACCCATTAATTATTTATTTATATTTCATTTCTAGTTTTAACATGTTTGTTGTAGTCTATATTGACTATGTCTAGCTTTATACTCTTATATCATGGACTTATTTGTTATTCCTTACTTGTTGAGCTTGATTTCCGTGATATTTTGATCGATTGAATTCTTTTGAATCCATTCATGTGCTATAATTCATTTAGTATAACTAACATGCTATTAGGGATTTGTGAGTTATGAATGACTTTGTAGACTTGAATTCTTTGGAAAATTTTGTGCTTTGTAGCATAGCCAATTCTTGGAATCCGTAATGAGTCATTTTCTTGGATTTATAAAATAGTTAAGGAATCTAGAGTCCATTGCACTATGAGTCGATCGACACATCAGGTTAGAGTCCCTAAGGATGTCGGCACTCGCTACTATGATAAAGCACAGGGGGTTAGAGTCTTTGGGGTTACCCATATACGTGGTTAGAGTCCCCGGTGATATTGGGGTTAGGGTCCCTAATGACATTAGGGTTAGTGCCCCTAGTGATATTAGATTGTGCGACACCATACACGTCCTATAATGGTTAAGGCTTCACTGACGTATGTTACGTCCGACCGGATCTAGATCATGACTTTTAGCCTTATGTCAGTTTCACTTGTGTAATGATGATATTTTTTCAGCATAATTGTGATACTAGTATTTCTTTATTGAACTTATGCTTTTAAATACCACTTAGTTTGTTTTGGAAATGTGAACGAATTTGTCAATGAGGATTACTATTACTTTTTATACCCACTGTCCTTTTTATGATGGTGGGTGCAGAGTCGTCAATGAGCAGGCCGAGCAAGGAGAAGATTGGCGACTACCTCTAAACCAGCGACGTACCTTTGCATCGACATTTTGTAGGTTTTGATATTTTATGTAATATACAGTTTTATTTTGATACACTTGGGGTTGTATATTGGGTTGAGCGTTTTGTTTCTACATGCATGTAATTTCTTTTTTGTTTCCACACACTTAAGATTTTTAATAATTGCTTCCATATAATTTGTTAAGACTTTCGCTAAATTTTATAACTTTTGATAAGTTTTAATTAACTATGAAATTTAATTGAAAATTGACATGTGTTTTATTTGTTCTAAACACTAGTATGGAGTATATTTGGATAGAAAGGCTGACTAATACGCGGTTAAGTCATGTGGGGTCGAGATTTGTGCTTAATTACATAATTAGGCCGGGCGGTGCCCTAGATTAGAGAAGAGGCTGTCACAGACATGGTTTTAAGTAGACTTCATCTCGCCATCCAACCTGGAGGTTGTCCCACCAACTATTACAAGTAGTACATTTTGCGTATTAATGATCAAGTGGTGAACATATATTTAATCAAATAATATTTATTTTATATAAAAGAGAAAAACAATTTACTCGATTTCTTTATATATTTTCAAACTATGGCAAACCAGCAAAAACTTGAATTTGTTGCCCTCAATATCACTGACAATAATTATTTGCCACGGCAACTAAATGCTGAGATACATCGCCAAGCTAAAGACTTGGGAGAAACTATTATAGAAGGAAATGAAACATTAATGCAAGACCATGCAAAAACATTGATATTCCTTTGCTATCATCTCCACGAAGGTTTGAAAAGTGAAAATCTTACTATAAAAGATTATCTGAACCTGTGGTTAAGCTTGAAAGAGCGATAAAATCACCAAAAGACGGTAATATCTCAAAAGCTCAAAATGATTGGCTGAATCTTAGACTACAAAATTTCAAAATAGTCAGTGGGTATAACTCCACCATGTTTAATATTACATCATATTGGAGACTATGTAGAGAAAATATATCTGATGAGGCAATAATAGAAAAACATTCAGTACCTTTCATGCCTCGAATTTGTTGTTGCAACAGCAATATCGAGCGCATCAATTTAGAAAGTACTCAGAATTAATTTCTTGTCTCATGGTGGCTGAATAAAACAATGAGCTTCTATTAAAGAACCTCAACTCCCATCCAACCAGTTCCGCTTCAATTAATGAAGGAAAAGTTGCATCTTATAATAACCATAAAAATTGTCAAGGAAAGAAAAACCATGGACGTGGAAATGAGAAAGGATCAATTGGCAAAGATCATGACAAGCGTATCATAAATTCTACGGTGATAAATTCCAAAACAAATGGAACCGAAATGACGCCACTCAGAAAAAAAGAAAAAAAATACTGCTTCGTAATCGTAACCAACTATGTCACAGTTGTGGTCTAAAAGGCCATTGACCAACTTTATCAAGCCTCCTTGAAGGAGAAAGGAAAAATAATTGTGATGAATTTCACTATAGGAGATGGCTCGTCGGACATTAATTATATGGATGTCCCAAATTTTCATGACGATCCAAAAACTAGTCTTGTTGATTTTAATGATCAAATGTAATGTTTCTCAATTTCTATCATTCTATGCACTAGTATTTTTTGTTATGGTTTTTAATGCCTATGTACTAGTTTTTTATTATAAATGAAACGTATTTTTTTTATTTGCCAAACATTATTTGTCTTGATGGATCATCAAATCATTTGTTCAAATCATGAACCAAATAAGAACGATATTCGTCTTATTGATTGTGCTACAACACACACAATCCTTACAAGGAGAGAATATATCTCTAACTTGTACTTAGCTGAGGTTAATGTTCAAACAATATTTGACATCTCTAGTTTGATTACTGGCTCTGGAAAAGCAAACATTATGTTGCTTGATGGCACAACAATTCATGTTAACAATGCCTTATAATCTAAAAAAATCTAGAAAGAATTCACTTAGCTTTAAAGATATTTGCCAAAATGGATATCACATTGAAATCGTGAAACGAAAATGATAGAGAATTTCTCTATGTCACATTGGTTTCAAATGAGAAAAAGAAGTGTTAGAAAAATTCTCAGTTTTATCCTCTGAATTATATTTTACTTATATATGGCATATCGAAATGAATGTCGTCATAAATAAGAAAATTAATGATCTAAAAACATTCGTTTTACGACATGACCGACTTGGTCATCCAAGATCATCAATGATGCGGAAAATAATTGATAATTCACATGGACATCCTTCAAGGAGCCGTAAAATACTTTCAGCTGGTGATTATAATTGTGTTAATTGTTCTCAAGGTAAATTAATAGTTAAACCATCCCTAAGTAAAATTATTGTGGACTTGATTTTATTAGAACACATTCAGGGAGACATATGTGGACCTATTCATCCTCACTGTGGACCATTTAGATATTTCATGGTTTTGATAGATGCGTCAACTAGGTGGTCACATGTTTGTTTACTTTCGACCTGTAATGTTGCATTTGCTAGACATTTAGCTCAAATCATTAAGTTAAGAGCACAATTCCCTAACAACCAAATCAAGACCATTCATTTTGATAATTCTGGAGAACTTGAGTTTTAAGTATTTAGAGATTATTGCATGTCTATAGAAATTACCATTGAACATATTGTTTCACATTTGCATACTCAGAATGATTTGGCAAAATCTCTGATAAAACGCATTCAATTAATTGCAAGACCCTTAATCATGCGAACTAAGTATTCAACTTCAGTTTAAGGGCATGCCATACTTCATACATCATCTATCATTCATTATATGCCTACTGCATACAATTGGAACATTCCCCTATGTAATTCATTTTTGGTCAACAACCAAATATCTCACACTTGAGAATTCTTGGTTATACAGTGTATGTTCATATACCACTTCCCAATAAAACTAACATCGTTCCACAACAAAAAATAGGAATTTCTATTGGATTTAACTCATCATCCATTATAAGATACCTTGAGCCCATAACATAGGATTTATTTACCGCACGTTTTGCTGATTGTAACTTTGATGAAACAATTTTCTCACCATTAGGGGAGATAACAAGTCTATTCAAAAGGAATTGCGTAAAATTGCTTGGAATGCATCAATTTTATCACATCATTATTCACACACAAATCAGTTTGAACTTGAAGTTCGAAGGATCATTTATTTACAAAAAATTACAAATCAATAACCTGATGCATCTACTGACGCAAAATGAGTGAAAAATCACATATTCTAGCTATAAATGCTCCTAAAAGAATTGATGTTTATGTGCAATAAAACACATTAGAACCAATGAAACGCATAAAACATGGAAGACTAGTTGGTTCAAAGGATACAGTTCTTCGTAAGAGGAAAACTAGAGTAAAAATTAATGCAAATCAAAATACTCATAAAAAGCACAAGAATCCTTTGATAAGGATTTGTCAGAATAAGTTGATTCTGACGAGGAACAACTACCTCTAGAAAAAGAGGGAAAAGATGAAAATAATGAGATCTCAATAAATTATTTAATTCTTGTAAGATTTGGGATCGAAATAATATTTGTTTCTGATGATATATTTTCTTTTAGCGCTTTCTTTGAAATATGTGAAAATGATGATGAATCAATATCGAAAAAGGCCTAATTGGCAAAAATGGTAAGAGGCTATCCAAGCAGAGTTAGACTTGTTGAAGAAACGCTAGGTTTTTGGACCGATTGTTTAAATGCCAAATATCGTAAAGCCTATTAGATATAAATGGGTATTTGTGCAAAAGTGAAATGAAAAGAATGAGATTACAAGGTACAAAGCAAGACTTGTAGCTCAAGGTTTCTCACAAATAAAATGCATGTATGATTGTAATTTAGTTTGAATAAAATTTTAATTTTATGTTGATACGTATTATTTTTTTATATTTTTGAAAAATAAAATGCATGTATGATTGTAATTTAGTTTTTATTGTGATGATTGTTTATAATATATTTAATATTTATTTTTTGGTAATTGGTGACTTGTAGACTTGTAAGTTGTAGTTGAGGGTTTTTTTTAAAAAAAATATTTGATAAATAAAATATTTAATCATATTTAAAAATAAAAAGCGGACAAAACGGGAGCCGTATATTTTACAAACATACGGGACTGGACAAGAAAAAATCGCCCGTTTCAAAAATGGGACCAGTCCGGGCACCAAATTTAATCATTATAGAAATGGGTGTCCGGTCCCGGATTTTTGCCAGCCCTACACCGAGGTATGATATTTGTATGTGATGCGTGTATGATGTAATACCCAATTTGATATTTGAGTGTTAATGGTTGAGTTGTTTTACGAGTAAGGTATATGCGGGGAATTCGGTGAGCAGAGACATGAGCAGGACCGTACCTCGAGTCGCGTGTCGACGTGGGACCGAGGTATCGGCTTATGGATTGAGGTTGTGTGTGTTGGGTTTTGGGGTTCATACGCAGCGGAAATTACAAAAAACATTTTGACAAAAACCCCAACAGGATCTGAATCTAATTCCATTAAAAACGTTTAAACCATGAAAAACTTAATCATACCTCAGTCGCAATATACCATTTTTGAAGGTTGATCGATCTCTAAGGCGCTGCCAATGACGAACGCCCTCTACTAGTAGTCCACACACGAACGGTGGCCGAGATTCGAAGTGCTAGCTTCGAGAGAATACCAAATCTTTTTGTTTCTCTCCAAAACGATCCAGAGCATACCAAAAACCCTAAGTCGTTTCTAAAACGAAAAATAGAGTTTCGGCCTTTTGATCTTTCGTATGTGTATTGTAACTTAAAGCGTTTATTTATACAACCCTTGTATATAGACGGTTAAGTAAATTACACATATACCCTTACTTAAAGAAGTATAAGTGTAATACACCACAAGGACGTTTCTGTCATGAATTTTATCACATAAAATTCATTTTTCTCGAATCATCTTAAAATCTCGCAAAACCATTCTTAGTGTGCGACCCAATAGGCTCATACAACGTTGACAAGTGTACCAAAACACATTTTGGTATACAAGTCATAAGCGTCTCTAGCAAGACATTATGACTACCCAAGTTGTACGAATATCAAATCGATACAACCTAATCAATAGTGTATATAACATCCTTTTGTCACACGATATCCTTTTGATCAAACATAAGGCATGGAATTGTCATCCAACATGTTCAATCGTACTAGTCTCGATCTCTAGGTAGATCTGAAAACATCCAAGTGACATTGATCAATATCAATTCACTTAGACTAGGCCTTTTAACAGATCTAACACATCGAGGGATCCGCTAGATATCTCTCTTTATATGAGATGGACAAATTCTATCTCGATTACACAACTTCATCACATTGCTCACACAGTAACCAATCACAACCTTTATAATCGTCCGGTTAAAGACAACGTTTGATTGTGTCAAATCATTGTGTTCCTAATGTTGAAGTCTCTGGTAATCTCAAGTCAGAGGACTGGAATATATACCTATCATGAGAAACAACTATGACTTAATCCATGTGATGTTCTCATAGCGGGTCGGTCCAGTACTTTGTTCCCTAACAAGTACTCGTGATCTTGATTCGTATCCCTATACGTATAATCATCATATGATCATCAATCAAGACTCACGCTAGTCTTAATTCATTATAGTTCCCAGTATAATGATCGACTAGGGACATTTAGGATATTTATGTAAATACCCATGGATCTTATTATAATGTAAACATGCAAATTAATTATAATAAACAGCAAATGAAATCCTCTATTTTATTAACTAAAAGTATTCATAAAGACAGTTAATGGATTGACCTAGGGCACATGCCCCATCAGTGTGAATGTTGGTTTAATAAGTGGCTATAGTGCTTTTAATATGGTCACATTAAAATAAAAGAAAAAATGTACATTGGAAGCGCCTCGGGATGCGTGTGGCGCGAGTGTCGAGAATGTGAAATGAGGTGGTACGGTGGTAGTGGTGTGAATATTTTTGTGCTGCATCGAGATACGGACCGACCAATTTTCAAGAAAAGCATTTGATTAAAATATATTTTTGATATCCCTCGAATTTCGCTTCGCACAAATCTCGAGAAATTTTTGTTTTCTTCCTCAAGAAGAAACGAAGAAAGAGAGATAGAGAGAGAGAGAGAGAGAGAGAGAGAGAGAGAGAGAGAGAGAGAGAGAGAGAGAGAGAGAGAGAGAGAGAGGAAAGAGGTAAGGGGAAGGAAGCTCTGGCGAGGAGCGGAGCTCCAGTTCACAGGCGGTGGCTCGCGGTGCTGCGGCGAGCCAGCGAGGCGATCGACGCGTGGAGGCGAGGAACAACGGCTCCGGCGAGAGAGCAGTCGCGACAGAGGGCAGCGACATGCACAGGTGACGGTGACGGACAACTTCCTCCAAAACGTTTCAGAAGCGGTGCGGATGGACGAGCAACGGACCAGCCCTACAGCGGCGGACCAGAGAGTCGCGGACCAGAAGTGCAGTGGCAAACAAGCAGCGGCGGACGACTTCTAGAGAGTGACGTGGAGGCCGCAGATGGCGGTTCCGGCGACCAAAAGGTGGCACGACTGTTGGGAAGACGACGAAGACCAGCGGCACCGTCCACCAGGAGGTCGATGCGAAACAGTGATGCCGGCCAGGAGGTGCGGCTCCGGCAGCGGTGAAATTTCAACTGCGGCGCGGTGAACGGTGTGGAGCAATGAAGCTGTGGCGCGTAGTCGGACCGATCGATCCTCGACGAGAGGCGTGACTTCGACGAAGCTCGACGACACGATGGATTCAAATGGATTTGAAGGCCATTGTGAGGTTTATGTTAAGTAATTTGGTTGTGATTTGAATGACGTAGTAACTTAGCCTTAAAAGGTATAAATGGACACCAAAGACTTAGGAGGTTCTAGTTGGGTGTCGGGTATGACGGCCCCAATTTTTTACAAATTGGGCCCCGCCCAGCCTAAGCTCACGTGGACCCCCGAGCCAATCGCGCAAGGTCAACGAGAGCCTAGTCAGCCTTCAAATCCATCATTATCAATACATTCAACATTTTACAGTTGAGTTATTAAGTATTTTTCAAATTTTACAATTTTATAGCGGAAGCAACTAATACATTAAATAACTCAACAAGAATATAGAAAGTTAGGCAACCTAATTGTGGAACCCAGTAAATATTATCAGATGAGAGTAATTACCAAATATACGAAAAAATCACATAGCTATGAATGCCTTCCCTTTGCTACTCGTCCGCGGCGCTGCACTCAGTTAAACATAAGAATGACGAGCCCAGGTAAGTAAATCCAGTAGGACATATACACAACATTTCGCAATATCCAAAACAACAATTTACGATATCCAAAGCAGTCGAATTCATGCAAATAGAACGAAAGAAATAAAAACGCATGAATATACAAGACTGTAAACAATCCATCGATGAGTGATGCGCAATAACAAGGAGTCCCGACCAAAAGTCGTTGAGTCGCGGTACAAGCCCAGCAGACTCGGGTTTAGGACGAGACCCTTGCCTCCCAGCCCTAACCCATGCGACTATGAGACATCCATGGACCCGGATCTAGGACGAGACCCCTGCCTCCCAGCCCTAGCCCGTGAAAACTATGAACCATCCATGGACCCGGATAATATCGACCGACGACCATGAAAGACACCGGATTTAGGACGAGGCCCCTGCCTTCCAGCCCTAACCCTCTCATATCGCAGATAAACAGTAATCATGACTCACTTGCCAATGGACTCACTCAATCGACAACATTTTCACAGATAGCTATCATCACAAAGCAGTGAACAACAATAAAGCTATCACAAAACAGTAAACGACAATCACCAATGGAGAGAAATGAAATATTGTATAAGTTCCTAACTGGTTTACTTACCTCGAGAAATCGCGAACCTCAAAACGTCGCTCGCATCTCGATTCGCGCACCCGACACCCGATTCATAAGTCCTGATGTCCATTTAGACAGTTTAAGTCTATTTTATTTCAAATTATTCACATCAAACAGAAATTAGGTTAAATAAACCTCACCTCCATCGCGTCATCGCGCGTTGTCGCTGTCGTGCAGCCGTCGACGCCGCTCGCGCGGTCGCCGTCCCTCGCCGGAATAGGGTCGCGTCGTCGCCGGAGCCATTCGCGCGTCTCGTCGGCCATCCGACGACGGCTGGCGAACGCCGATTTTTTTTTTTTTTTTTTTTCGCGCTCGTCGCTCGCTCGTCGTTCGGCGCTTAGTTGCTTAGCCGGCGCGCGCGAAGCCGTTGTCCTCGCGTCGCGCTTGTTGCCGTTCTTGGCCGCACCGCACCGGAGAGCCACTGCCGCACCGCACCGCACCACGGAGCCACTGCCGGCCAACTCCGCCGTCGTGATGTCGATGTCGCCGCCTGCCGGAGCTGGTCCACCGTGGTCGCACCGGGAGCCGCCGCCGCCGTCTCTCTCTAGCTTTTCTCTCTCTTTCTCCTCACCTCCCGATTCTTATCCTCTTATTTCTTTCTTTTTTTTTCTTTATATATTTATAATATATTATATTATATATATACATTTTCTTTTTATCTTTTTGATTTCAAATCAAAAGTGTTCTCGAGATTCGTGCAACATGAATATCGAGGCATACTCAACAACCGCGCAGCGCGCACCTCGAGGCACCAACCCGCTTCATTTCAAAATCTCGATACTCGCTCTACACGCATCACGAGGTGTATCCATCGTCGACACGTGACTCGAGGCGTCTCCCCGTTCGTGTTTCAGCTCACCGAATTCCTCGCATAGTTAGCATTATCATCCCAAATTAAATTCGGATATACGTATTTCGACGAGTGGGTCCCACATACGACCTTGACTTGACACGTGGCACAAGTCAAATTTTCGGGCCGTTACAGTCTTCCCAACGAATTAGAATTTCGTCCTCGAAATTGAAACAAATCTCACAAGACAATAGTGTTTTATGAATAAAGACACAAGACCATACTCGCCCAAGGCCATACTCGCCCAAAGCCGTACTCGCCAAGGCCATACGCCCATCTTACTCTGTAGGGCTGGGCTCCTCCGCGACAAGCAGAGCTCCTCCGTGACGAGCCGGGCTCCTCCGCGACCTCCAAGCAAAGAACACACCATTTGTCTCCTCCCATCAATATATGCCAGGGCAACATCCTCGCAACATATATTGGAATACAAATGAATATAAATGTAATTTCATGATCCACTGTCACTAACATACGTATATCTGTTGTATGCCCGCGAGAAATGTAAATCAGTCTCACTCATCGAGTGAGTTTCAATCCAACTCGTACTCTCTATCAGGTTACGATGGATAGTAGTCGGACCTGACGTGGCAGTAGCATGAATTTGTTTCTGGCTATCCACATGCTCATACAGGTACGTTGGAATCCCACTCCAACTAGAACATATTTATATCTTTGCACATGTGCATGACTAGATCGTTGTTCCTGTCTGTGCACTCGACTGGATCTCTAACCCTGTCTCTGGCCACTGTCTCCTTATGCTAAGGATCTGACGGTGCTAGCTGCTGTACTACACTAGCGTAACTCTGCGCTGGTCCATCGCTGATCCATCTAACACTGGCGCCATACACACCGCACATGGTGGAAACGCAATACGCTCTGTGGTTAATCTCTTTGCAACGACCGCCTAACCCTCGTTATACTCTTATCATCTCCAGACCCTCGCACTGAATGTAACGATGTCTAGAATACGACTGGTACTCCGATGCGTGTATTCCCACGCTCTCACTCACCATAACATCGTTTGCACCCCAGAGCGTCCACATCGATGCCACCGTAGTGCACGACTAGATATCGGCCTTGCCGAACAACGAAACTAATACGATGCTCGACCTCATATGATCTGGTGTGGCCGAGACGTCATGAATATTTGCTGCTCCGAGATTCGTACCACCGTGAAACTTTTCTGAGTGATGTCGTTAAAACTCGTGACACTGCCTCGCCTGAGTCGTCACTCTAATTCCCATATTGGTTGGCGCGCTCAGCATCTCCTTATGTAATTACGAGTTCAACACGTTCACTCGAACACGTTCACTTTTTAACATTCAAATATGTCCTCGAGATTCGTGCGACACGAATCTCGAGGCACCGTCTATATCGAATCTCGCAAATTGCGCATCTTGAAGTCGTGCGATATATGCAGCTCATCAGCACTCGCAAACCTCGAACCTGCAGCCTCACGATCATTTTTTTCTGAAACGTCATCGCATTTTCCATAGCCACGAATCCTCGAATAAGCGTATATTTACCGCTATCGTGTATAACGCATCTGAGCAAATTTTCGAATGCGAGAATTCTTGAGATATACAATCTCGTAGGATTTATCCTTAGGTAGCCTCTAACTTTTAAAACGATTCGCGGACTCTACTTTAACTCGTAACACTTATTTCATTTACAAGTCCTTAAAGGTGGTGGTCGACTTCACCAACCCTAAGACTATAAATCCATAGTGTCACCAAAGTGGAGTTACTTGGGCTTCTGATCCAACAGTACTACTCCAATGCTTTCGTCAAAGCTAAAGGAGTCTGTACATGATATAATCGTTAGCTCTCAAGTCATCTCAAGACTTTTCTCCTTTAGAGTCTACTCTTCGTTTCTTTTTTTTTCTTTTTTTTTTTCTTTTTTTTACTTTCCATTATTATCAATTCAACACCATTTAGAGACTCAAACTTCCATTTCAAGTCTCACTACTTATAGGAAATCCTCAATTTCGGTACTAACTGAACAACTTGATTTGAGTCCTAAATAAGATCAAAATTCCTCTAAATGGCTTGAAAATTTGAGTCCTACATGGCATGTTAAGTTTCAATTTGAAACCATACCATTTGTCATACCAAAGTTCTCATTTTACTCAAAATTAATTGTTTCATTTTTCATTGGCTTCACTAAACCAACCAAGCTATTTACCTCAATTTATCAATTGAACTAACTAAGTTCGTAAGCCACTATCCGCGATACTAAATTGAATTTAAACAACTCCCGCATTTCCAAGGCACGAGTACTTATCCAAAAAAAATCTTGCAGCTCCACTATTCCCAACTACGCCACAATCACCAACATTGTCACATCCGATCCGTGCATGAAGGCAATGCGATACGACCTCATTATCAGATGGAAATATAACTCTTAAACCTTTTCCTTCTTTGTTGTCTGCACCATCTCAAAGGCCTAGTAAAGGATTATCAAGCAAAGACAAGATCATCATCGCAGCCTCGTTTAAGTGAAACAGGTTATCATTCTATCGTTTTCCACTTTTTCCAAAATGTTCCAAACAACTGGAAAAAAACTGTTGATTGACCAAACATGAAATCAAGTAGGCCACTGAAACATCAATCACTAACTGATTCCATTAAATTCCTTTCCACGTAAATTCAGTTACTCATCGTGTCTCACGCGATACACAAGAGTGAATATCGTATATATATATATATATATATATATATATATATATATATATATATATCAATAGTTGTATAATACAACACATCAAATAGTTCATATATCCTCAACTCTCCTCACTTCCCAACGAAGACTTAAGTCGGGATCACAGAGTTCCACTCTAAGTTCTTCCTAACTTCCGCTGGTTTTTGTCATAATGGCTTGTGATTTAAATCTTAACTGTGACGTTGATATAACAATGTCTTAAGCCATTAAACTTTCCCCTAGGTTCTCCTGAACCTAGGCTTTGATACCAACTGTGACGGCCCCAATTTTTCACAAATTGGGCCCCGCCCGGCCTAAGCTCACGTGGACCCCCGAGCCAATCTCGCAATGTCAACGAGAGCCTAGTCAGCCTTCAAATCCATCATTATCACTACATTCAACATTTTACAGTTGAGTTATTAAGTGTTTTTCAAATTTTACAATTTTATAGATAATCAACTAATACATTAAATAACTCAACAAGAATATAGAAAGTTAGGCAACCTAATTGTGGAACCCAGTAAATATTATCAGATGAGAGTAATTACCAAATATACGAAAAATCACATAGCTATGAATGCCTTCCCTTTGCTACTCGTCCGCGGCGCTGCACACAGTCAAACATAAGAATGACGAGCCCAGGTAAGTAAATCCAGTGGGACATATACACAACATTTCATAATATCCAAAACAACAGTTCACGATATCCAAAGCAGTCGAATTCATGCAAATAGAACGAAAGAAATAAAAACGCATGAATATACAAGATTGTAAACAATCCATCGATGAGTGATGCCCAATAACAAGGAGTCCCGACCAAAAGTCGTTGAGTCGCGATACAAGCCTAGCAGACTCGGGTTTAGGACGCCCTGCCTCCCAGCCCTAACCCATGCGACTATGAGACATCCATAGACTCGGATCTAGGACGAGACCCCTGCCTCCCAGCCCTAGCCCGTGAAAACTATGAACCATCCATGGACCCGGATAATATCGACGGACGACCATGAAAGACATCGGATTTAGGACGAGGCCCTTGCCTTCCAGCCCTAACCCTCTCATATCGCAGATAAACAATAATCATGACTCACTTGCCAATGGACTCACTCAATCGACAACATTTCCACATATAGCTATCATCACAAAGCAGTGAACAACAATAAAGCTATCACAAAACAGTAAACAACAAACGCCAATGGAGAGAAATGAAATATTGTATAAGTTCATAACTGGTTTACTTACCTCAAGAAATCGCGAACCTCAAAACGTCGCTCGCGTCTCGATTTGCGCACCCGACACCGACTCATAAGTCCTGATGTCCATTTAGACAGTTTAAGTCTATTTTATTTCAAATTATTCACATCAAACTGAAATTAGGTAAAATAAACCTCACCTCCATCACGTCGTCGCGATTTCGTCGAAATCGCGCATCCGACCGGTCGACATATCGCACCATCGCGCATTTTTCGATGTCGTGCAGCCGTCGCCGGCGCGCCACCGTTCGCCGTCCCTCTCCGGAATCGCGTCGCGTCGCCGCCGGAGCCATTCGCGCATCTGCTGGCCATCCAGCCGCTGCCTAACGCCGACCTTTTTTTTTCCCGCGCCGTCGCTGCCTCTCCGGCGTTAGCATTGCTAGCGGCGTTAAGCAGCCGCCGTCCTCCATGCCGCACAATCGCCAGTTCTTGTCGCACCGCACCGTCTTGCAGCCACCGCACCGCACCGCACCGCAGCAGAGCCACTACCGGCCAGCTCCGCCGCCATGATGCCGATATCGCCGCCTGCTGGAGCTGGTCAGCCGTGGTCGCACCGGGAGCCGCCGCCGCCGTCTCTCTCTAGCTTTCTCTCTCTTTCTCCTCACATCCCGATTCTTATCCTCTTCTTTTTTTTTCTTTATATATATATAATATTATATATTATATATATACATTTTCTTTTTATCTTTTTGATTTCAAATCAAAAGTGTTCTCGAGATTCGTGCAACACGAATATCGAGGCATACTCAACAACCGCGCAACGCGCACCTCGAGGCATCAACTTGCTTCGTTTTCAAAATCTCGATACTCGTGCTACACGCATCACGAGGCATATCCCTCGTCGACACGTGACTCGAGGCGCGTCCCCGTTCATGTTTCGGCTCACCGAATTCCTCGCATAATTAGCATTATCATCCCAAATTAAATTCGGATATACGTATTTCGACGAGTGGGTCCCATATACGACCTTGACTTGACACGTGGCACAAGTCAAATTTTTGGGCCGTTACATCGGGTGCGCATATCAAGGTGTGAGCGGGACGTTCTCGAGGTAAGTAAACCAGTGAGGAACTGTACAGTTATTTCTTAAGCTTTAATTAATATTGCTCTGTTCATCATGTCTTTTGAAATTTCCATTGGTTGAGTGGTCCATTGGTAAGTGAGTCTTGGTTACTATTTATCTATAGTATAAGCTCTTATCTAAACGTCGTTGATATTTTCCAATTGAGTGTACGTTGGGGGCACTTATCCGGGTTTGTGGATATTTCATAGTCGCAAGGGTTAGGGCTGGTAAGCTGTGTCTCGTCCTAAACCGGAGTCAGCTAGGCTTTTGCCGCGACTCAACGACCTTTTGGTCGGGGCTCCTTGCTATTCAGTTTTCGTATTCCGGACCCTCACGTATTAATTGAATTATTTACTGTCTTTTATATTCATGCGTTCCTGGTTTTTTTTTTTGTTTGCATGAATTAAACTGGTTTATTTCTTTCGAAATGTTGTATATATGTCCTGCTTGTCTTTTACTTACCTGGGCTCGTCATTCTCGTGTTTGACTGAGTGAATAAGTCGCGGACGGGTGAGGGAAAATAACCAGCATTGGGTGATTTGTTGTTGAAACAACTTTCTCTCGAATTTGTGTAGGTGTTGCATTAATTGTTTATTTGTTGTTTTATATACATATGCGGGGTTTCCACACTCTAGGTTATCCATTTGTGTCTTTGAGGATTTCAATTAGTTTGAGATTGAATTGCTTCCGCTATAACTTTGATAACTCAATAATTGATTAACTCAACTTTAGTTGCTTGATAAATGGTAAAGGCTGACTAGGCTTAAGTAGACCTTGCGAGACCGGCTCGGGGGTCCACGTGGGCTTAGGCCGGGCGGTACCCAATCTATGGGAAATTAGGGTCGTCACAGAAATCGTACCTGCGACTAACTAAAGCGAAGCTTTTTCGTCCCGCTCCATAACTACACGAACTATTCCACGAGTAGCTGGGACTGTATTCCCCTCAGATATAGGTGGGTTAAGGCATTTATTTTGGAAGTGCCCTAGAGTCCCACATCGGTAACAGATCACTTATGGCTTTTGATAAGTCGGAGGCGCATGCGTGACTTTAGCTAATGCATTCGGTCTTGGCTTGCTGGCCTTCTGCCCCTGCTCTTTTGCGAATGTTGTAGTGGACGCGAAGGCCTGAATGTCACACTTTAAGAATCCGAAGGTGCGGGGGCACGTGAATATGCGGTGGTCCCCATTGGAGTGTTGTACTCTCAAAACTCCACTAGATGATGCATGGTTACTCGGTGATCCCCCAAATCTTTGCTTCTCGAGTTTTCCTCTCTGACATTTCTGATAACTGCTAAAACCGAGCTTGCCCTGACTATACCGATCGGATCCTGCCTGAAACTGTATATCATCCTCATCACGAACTGCTAACTCATACTCGAGTGTCCGATGGTAAGCCTGCAGGTAAGTCTCTCACCCTGATGTTGCCACTATAGCACGTGTTTCTTTCCTCAATCTCTAGATAAATCGTCTCTTACGAGTCGTCTAGAATGGAACATACTCGTATGCGAACTTTGCCAGTTCATTGAACTTAGATGCATATTTAGCACGGTCATGTTGCCTTACACCAAGGTAAAGAACTCCTTGATCTTGTCTGCCTTGACGGTATCCGGGAACCACTTATTATAGAACAAATTCTTGAACTTCGACCAACTCATATTTGTTCCCGGAGTTCTTGAGATAGAGAATTATCATTTATGCGCCTTGTGTTCTAGCAAGAAAACCACCAACGGTACCATGATCCTCTCGTCAATGCCTATAATATCTTTCCTTTTTCCATATTCAGTATCCAAGCTTCCGCCTCAATAGGATCAGGATTCCCATAGAAGTGTGGCACATCGTACTTCATGAACTCATTCTGGATCATACCTCTCCTGCATGACTCGTTCTCTCCATCAACTATGGATACGACCATCGCAGCTGCAGCCGTGACAGAATCCGCACCTTCCTCTGTGGGGTGGTACTCGTGTATCGGTGCTAACTGAGGATAGGACCCTAGCCCCACTGGTGCATGTTCGGCTACTCCATCATTCCTCTGATTTTGCAGTCATTCCAAGATCTGCGCCATGTTCCTTTCCGGTGTGTTATTCCATCTGATAGCGCTAGTGCCTTTCTTCTCTTTCCTGAGTTTCCCTCAGGTTGTAGGATGTCCATCCATGGTTACTCATCATGCACTGTTGAGCAACGAAAAATGAGATTAGTCCCACAAATTAATAGAGAGACAAGAATATCTAAATGTTATAGATATTACATTACAAAAACAAAAAACGTTATATTAATGTTTTATTTAATATTTTCAATCCCTTCCCATCCTACGATTGGCCTTTTGTGCACTTTAAGTCGACTTGACCCATGTCCCATACCATTGAGTTGTTCAACTTAAACACGACCTTTAAACTTAAAAGGCTTTATATACTTAGGCTTCACTAACCTAACCATTTTCACTAACCTAATCGGTTTCCCTAGGTTCTAATAATAGTCTAGCACATCTATTTCAACCTGCAGAATAATATACTAACCATATAGAATAATAAAATGCGGAAGTGAGAATCAAACTAGAATGTCATAAATTATCTAATTAAAGTGTAAGAGTTAATAAGTCTAACTAATTTAAATCATCCTAAAAAGCTTCCAAATAGTCCATAAAGCTTTCAAATAGTCTAAAGTAGATAAAGGGGTTCCAAACTACCCAAATAACCTACTAAAGTTACAACCCAAATTTATTGTTCTTAAAATCAAATAAATAGATAATAAAAGCATGCGATTTCTCATAAAGCAAGGAAAGAATTCAAGCGGGTGCATTTCCTTTGTCACGAGCTAATGCGGAGGTGGATGTATCTAGAGAGTAAGTAGGGTGAGCTAAAGAACCAACGAAGCTCAATAAGAGAGAAGACTCGCTCAAACATTAAACATGCAAGTATTACCTAAAAAGCAAAATAATTCTACACACATAGTAGTAAACCAAATTGTAAAACATTTAAGGAAAAGAAATAAAGACGTGATCCTTGTTCATAGAAAGGAATGTAAACAAGTTCCATATCCAATATCACTTAAATGTAGATTCATTATTCAACAAACTAGGAAATTAGCATTCTTTTGAAATCACATCATAAAAAGGGAAGTTCATAAATTTGTAAATAAATATCATTTATTCATGCAATGAGGTCCAATAAAAGAGATACCATAAGATGTAGTAATTAATATAAGTCATGGTTCCATTCAATGCATTTTAGCTAATAATATGAATCCGGTGACTAAAACACTCACCCTCGAGATGATGTGAACCATTGGTGGTAACAATGGTCGTTGTGAGCTCCATCTAGTTCCTTTAAACCAACAGTAATAGCTTCCAAGCCATCACCAATCGTGATCACTTGTGAACTTGATATGAACTTGATATTTCGTGGTGCAGACCACTCTCTTTTTGGTGGGATCATAACCACACCACAGCAATTCGTGGCGCGAACCACTCTATTTTGGCGAGGGCAGTCCCACACCACCGCTACTCGTGGCGCAGACCACTCTCTTTTAATGAGCATACTGCCACATCACCGCATTTGATAACTCAAGTGTTCCTATCACATGCATTCCATAAATAAGCATATCCATACCATTGACTAAATGCAACCCAATCCCAAGTCTTTCGATATAAATTCGTATTTGTATTTACTTAATATTCAAGCAATATTTACATGAACGAAGCTCCCCACATACCTCGACTCGCAGCGACACCTATAACAACTATTGGTACGCTCGAGGCCCGATGTGAACCTTCGCGCGACACTATACCACCATAATACATTTCATTAATAAATGTTTTGATTTAGATTAATTAAATCTTTCATGTATGGGATCCACTAGTTTGGGTCCCACGGGTCCCCCGTCGCCCGATGCTAGGGTCGAGGGGTTAGTCCCAGTTGGTCTCCTACGGAGACGTGATAGTGCCTCGTTTGAAAGCAAATATTTTGCTTCTATTTTGTTATATTTTTATTTATTTATTATTTTATTTTGTTTTAGGTTAATCGATCAACTTTTGTTGACTGGTCCAGGGGCCAACAACCCCTGGTTTCCAACCCATCAAGGAGGGGGAATCCCCCTCCTTGGCCGCCGGTGGGGCCCAGCGCCGCCCCTGGCCAAGGCGTGCCCGTGGAGGGATAAGGGTGGTCATGACACCACCCCTTCCCCTTCTCCTTTGCATCAATTGTGGGGGCATCCTGGTGGCATCCCCACTGTTCTGGTAGAGGCGGTGAGGTCGCCGCTGATGGCGATGGTGTAGCCGCCGGCCACTAAGGTTACACCACAAACCACCAACAAGTGATTTTCATCATTTTTGTCAAAATCTCAAGTTTGATCTTCATTTAAAACAAGATTAAAAGGGTGAAGGGGACGCGTGTACCTTCGATTTGAGTTCTTCTTGAGTTAGACCTCCAACACCTCAATCTCCATTTTTTCCTCCCTCAGTTAAAATTCTAAACAAAAAAGGGGCTAGGGTTTTCAATTTGATTTTATATAGTGGGGTTAATTAGTGTAGGATTTATGAAATTACTTAATTACCCCTAGGGCAGGTGTAGCATCCCCTAACCTGATTAGGGCAATACGCGGCTTGAAACCTTAATTAAGCATAAATTACCCTTACCAAACTTAACTAAAGTCAACAACCTTACCACATACACCTGATAAGCATTAATGTATATCGATTATCGAAATAAAACAAATTATGTACACAACGAAAATTTAAAACCTTTTTTGATAACCAAAATAAGATATATAATATTAAAAGCAAACCGGAATAAACCTCAGTTATATAATCACTCATCCCATGTGATATTACAAAATTGTAATTCAATACAAATATATAAGACTAGAGAAAGTCTTTACATCAAAGAGAAGTTCAAGACTCGTATAACTTCTCCATCCCGTAGTCGTAGCGTTCGTCGGATCTACTTGTAATGTTTATTGGGGTGAGCGCTCCAACTTGCTCGGTAAGTATGGATTCACACTAATCATCGACATTTCATATAATATTTAAGGATATCATGCAATAACAACATGCACCAACGATATCTAACAAGAATATAAAAATCATATAAATTCAATACATAAACAGATGCAAAATAAATGTCTTTGGACTATTACACTGTGACCCATTTTATTTATAAAACTAGGGTCGATTACCCACCGGCACCATTAATACGAGTGCTAAGCCAACACACCGTGCATATGTGATGTTTAGCCAATCGATTAATGTCTAATGGTTCTATCCTAAACCCTCTAGTGAATATGTAACACATGCAACCTATTAACTGAGTAGGATGTTACATATAGGTCAGGAAGCTAACCCATCTCTTATATCACCTCGTCTCAATTCCAGGATCTTACTCTCGTGAATCACATTAGACATTGTTTTCTGTTCATTAGAAAAATCATCACAATGTACATAATCCCACATTTCAATCAAACAACTACATGAGTTATATATACTAAATAGTCAGGCAATGTTGATAAATAAGCGAATTCTTACTTACCTCGGGTATAAGTCTCCATTTCCTAAATTCCTTAAGTTTCCAGTCATCTCACGTTTCCTCAGTGTTCATCAACTTATCACAAACCACTCAAATCCAATCAGTTTTGTACTGCTCTGAGTGTGGATAACGTGCTATATCTGAAGCTACCACATTATTCGCACTACTAAACTTCATACACTCTTCTGGGGTCTGATAGCGCTACCTGATACGGATAGCGCGCTATCCCCATATGTCGGTCATCTTCCCTAGTACATGTAGCGCGCTATGGCTAATGCCTATCGCGCTATGCACACCAGACCTGCAACACCAACACACTTCGATTGATCTAAACTTGACCCAAACCACGTCCAAACTCAACAATTACACTCCCAAATGATCTGGAAGGACCTCTAATGAGGTTATAAACCAATTTGAATCAATAACAACTTCAATTTAGAGAGATTTGATCATCACGAGATAATTAAATATCAACAAACTCAAAAATCAAACTTACTAGAGTGATGATCACTAGCTTCTAATCTGTTTAAGCTCTTCAACTTGATTGAATTCAGCTCTCGAAATGACCTCCTTTGATCCGAAATCGAACCAACCTCCCGAACCTCTCGAATTATCAATTGAATTGGATAAGAATGATTTTTTTATTTTTATATATGAGTTTTTCTCGAGATACGTATTGCTCTATCTCGAGTCTGATCGCGTGGTTGATGCGTTAAAATGACACAGCTTAAAGTAACACAAAATTTGACACATCAAGTACTTACGCTTCTTTTAAGATGATCCAATAATCCATATATTTATAATATTCTTTTATTTTTCAATATATATTTATATATTTAAAAACATATAAATACATATGTATATCGCATATTATTCACCAATAAACTCACCGAATATGCCTACAAGTGTCCTTGAGCGTGCACACTCTTACCACGACTCTCTTGTCACACTTGGTGTCCTGATAAACCTTAGTTTATTGGGTATTTTCTGTTTTATAGGCTTGTGTATAATTTCCTTATTAAACAACAAACTATATACAAATTGAATTAACAATCTAAACAAACACCATACATCATGTAAACGCATGAACACGCTAATAGATGTACGCCAAATTTAACGACGAGCCTAACTCGGGTAAATTAGGACTTGGATTAGTACTAATCACCAGCTTAAAGTAACGGGTTGTTACAGGAGGTCTTTTGGATTTTTTGGTCGTCACAGTAGTATTAGAAGTTCTTAGTCTTCTATTTTCCTTCTCTAGTTTATGGCTAGTCTCAACTAAGTTTACAACAGATATATATATATATAGGTAGTGCTAGGTGGACTCAATAAGTCCATACTCAAATAGCAGAAAGACTTAAGTACCCTTCTTCATCAATCCACCACTTACTACCACTTACCACCTTAGTTGTTGTGACCACTGCCACTGCCGTGACCACCGGCCACCGACGACGTCGTCGTCGTCGTCAAGCGTCTTGGTGGACCGCATCGCTGCTCGTCGTCGTCGTCACAGCCGCGCCACCTCGTCCGTGGCCTCAGCGTCACCGCGAGCCACCGTCCGCACTGCTTGGCTGGCGTCCGCACCAGCAGCCCGTGAGCCAGAGCTCCGTCTTCTCTTCTTCTTCTTCCCTTCCCGGCGGCTTCTCTCCCTCTCCGACCTCCTCTCTCTCTCTCTCTCTCTCTCTCTCTCTCTCTCTCTCTCTCTCTCTCTCTCTCTCTCTCTCTCTCTCTCTCCTCGCATCCCCTCTCCGTCGTCTCACACTCTCTTTTTTTCCCTTTCTCTTTCCTCTCATCCTCTCTCATCCGTTCAACAGTCGGCCAAGAGAGAGATCCGACCGCCGAGAGAGAGAGAAAGAGAGAGAGAACATGGAGGCCGAGAGCATGGCGGTCGGCAACGACAGTCGTCGGCGTCGGCGGCAGTTGTCAGAGGCGATCGTGACAGTGGAGAAGGTAGAGGATGCGAATATTTTTGTGTGTGTTGGTATTAAAGATGATGATAATTAGGTCTTTTTGTTTATGTAAATATCTTAAATTACTAGTAAAAGATTTTTGAGTTCGGACTCAAAAAGTCCAAATATATATATATATATATATATATATATATATATATATATATATATATATATATATATATATATATATATATAGAGAGAGAGAGAGAGAGAGAGAGAGAGAGAGAGAAGTTCTATAAAGAAGCCTAAACATATACTCATGCCATGAAACTCGTCAATATGTGTCGTGCATTAAATGATTTTTGCATTTATGACACCTCTATTAATGTATTGGATTAGAATCTAATATTGTATCCTCACCATTAGATCTAAATCTTATAGTGAGAATTTTAAATCACCATCTATGGTGATTTAAAAATGTCACCTATATATACACGCAACTCAATATGGATGAACAGATTTTGACAAATATAGCAAATGTGTGTATACTCAATTGCTTTCCAAATACTTATATGATGACTTGTAAGGATGGTTCAATTGAAAACACGATTAGTGATTACAACAACAACAACAACAACAACAACAACAACAACAACAACAACAACAACAACATAGCCTCAGTCCCAAATTAACAGGGGTCGGCTACATGGATCAAACTTTTCCATTGTGCTCGATTAAGTGCAATTGATGGTGAGCTTTGCAAACCATTCAAATCCCTTTTAATTAATGCATCCCATGTTTACTTTGGTATGCCCCTACCTCGTCGAATTTCTACAGTTTCTATTGAGTCAAGTTTTCTAGTTGGGGCATTTGTAAACCGTCTTTGCAGGTGACCAAACCATCGCAACCGCCCTTCCCTAATCTTTCTATCAATTGGTGCTACTCCTACTTGTCTTTGAATTTCTATATTTCTTATTCTATCTTTACGAGTTTTACCACACATCCACCTAAGCATCCTCATTTCTGCTACGTTCACTTTATGTAATTGTTGTTGCTTTACCGCCCAACATTCAAAACACGATTAGTGATTAATAGAATTAAATTGGAGAAAGATTGATTGGAGGGAAACTAATGAAAATGAATAGAGCTAATAGTTAGACTAGAGAATTTGAGTATAGCTCTTAATAATCAATATTGTTTGGATGGATACAAGGGTTGTTTTGTTGCATGTGTTGTATTTTTATTTATTTTTTTTGTCTTAATGTGTTAACTTTGTTTGTTTGTTTGTGTTTTTTTATTTAGAAAAATGGCAATTCTTTTCTACAAAAACAAAGTTAGTTTATTAATTAAACCATTAAATTATATTGCTCTTTATGTTCTAATAACTCTTAAATTTCTTTAAATCTTAGTTTATTAAAATGCTTTTATTACTAAATATAATATAAAATGACTTGTAATACGATTATATAAATCATTATATGTCATATTTCAAAAATAAATAATATGTTATATTAATTATATAAATCGATTGAATTTTAACAATGTAGACTTCAACAACTTACATATTAATTAAGTGTTATCAAAGATAATTTCTTTTATAGTATATAAATCACAAATTGTTCGTATATAAACTATATATACATTTATATATTATTTTTTTGGAAAAAAATAAATAAAGTGAAATGACTATATATATATATATCTATACTATTATAATAGCAATCCCCAAACGGTTAACCGTGAAGCCTTTTTGGCTAAAAATTCCAAGTATACCCTTATTACCTTAAATGAAAACAAATCAATATAAGGATATTTTGGTAAGTGAATAATTACATCTACTTTAATCGGCGGTTTCAGACAAAAAACATTTTTACTTTGCGGTTCCACATCCGCGAGTTCTTCAATGGCGCGACCACATCCGCGAAATCTTCAATGCACATCCGCGAGTTCTTCTTCTTCATCTTCGCGTCGCGTCGCGTCTTTGACCACATCCGCGAAATCTTCAATGCACATCCGCGAGTTCTTCTTCTTCATCTTCGCGTCGCGTCCGCGTCTTCTTCATCACCGCGTCGCGTCCGCCGTCTTCGTCGAAACAACAGGGAGTCCATCAAGATCCGCAAGAAGAGGAGTCGCGATCGAAGCGCGGAAGAAGGCATCGCAACGGATTGTCGCGATGAAGAAACGATGAAGAAGGCGGCGCACAAGACTTGAAGAAAACATGACCATGGGTGGGGGATGGAGCAAGAAACGATGAACAAGGCGGCGCACAAGACTTGAAGAAAATTTAGAGTACTTTTGTGAAAAGCCATTGATCACAACCTTTGTTGTTGTTAATCCACTAATCTGATTCAATTTTTTCCCTTCTTTCTTCCTTTCTTTCTTTGTTTTTGTTTCTTTTCGATGGTCGTAGGTTTTCTGGGGTTAGTGCAGGGCACAACAACAATTTCCTTACAGTAATACACAAATCTACAAGTTTCTTTTTTAACAATCAATAGTCATAGGTTTCTTGAGATATAAAATTGAGATTATATTAAGCCCCCTTCACTGAAAGAGAGCCGATGCTGCTCAAATCCAACTCTCTTTGGAGTGGTTTACATCAAAGAAAAGAATAGAATTATAATAGCCACAAAATATTACGAGACCTTCCAAAGTTTTTTTTATTTTTATTTTTGCTTAATCTTGAAAGATTAATGGAAATCTGTAAATATTTAACGCGATCCATAAATTTGTTTTCTTTTTGTTGCTTTTGTTTTTCTTTTTTCATTTGGTTATAGAAACCTCTTTTTATTTGATAGAGATGTTCCACACACTAATATTTTCTTTCGTATACTTCTATTAATTTAGTGGCTATGTTTTACACATATATTGATCTCATGCGAGACACCTATATTTATCTACCTAGAGCACAATCGAATAGATTGAGTTTGAGGAGGAGAAGATAGGATATGCTTTGGCATACGGAATTCAATCCAAGGTTGTTGCGGGCTAAGTTATCACTCGAATATCAAATAATTTGAGCTAACTCTTCACATCTCCCTCTACAAGCAAATTGATATTGTAAGTGAGCATAAGTGTGGAGACGCAGAGAAGTCATCAAATCTCATGTTGTACATCATCTCATTTCATAGAAGTAATTGTTCTTTATCTTTTTTGGGAATCATGCTATAGATGTAACTAAATTTTTAACAATCATTTTAAAGTTCTTATTTGTTAATTAATACTTCAATGTATATCTTTGGATACATCAATTAAAAATTTGTTAAACTTTTATTTATTTTCTTTCTTATTTGCAAATGTTACTGTTTTTCGAAAGATTAAGGAGATATGTGACTCAACCAAGGAAATATAATGTTAATTTGATGGGTTCAAGAAGCAGCACAATTTGTTAATGGCCGAATCAAACCACTAAATTGGATATTCTAATCCATTACTCAATTAGGAAGACATTATCCAATTGTTAGATATTTTTTTGAAGCCCATTTGTTAGATATTCAACATATCAATATACTTCATGTTCTGATATTCACAAATATTTTTATAAAAAGAGTTCATTGAGATAGTTATTAATTATTCAAATTTATTGATATATATCTATACTATTATAATAGATTCAAACACAGGATTTTTTTTGCTCTGTGATATTATTATTGTTCTACTTAAAAAATTCATGTCGTATAACTGTTGATTAATTTATATTTCTCTCCTATATAATTTAGGTTTGATGATCACATAAGTTTGGTTGAGATATTTGTCATTTACTCCAAACTTCTACACGAAACACCTACACATGCAACAATAAAAAAAAATTATACTTTAATTTTTTCTATTGTGGTTTTTTTGAAAAATAAAAGTTCTCAAGTGTTATCAGAACATCTCTATTTGCTTCACGTGCAACGCACGTGCCCGTTGACTAGTATATATAAAAGAAACAATTGGCTGTCCCTTTCAACCACGTATGACAACTACCTTTGTAGAAACGAAAGTTTCACTCATCACATGTATACGGTACGAGTTCCACATGAGTTTGTGTGAGCCCAATCATAGGTCCTTACGTTGTGAAACTTGTGACTTAAGAGGACATCAAGTGGCATGTAAACAAATCGAAGTAATTCTTTCAAGCTAACTATGGGTATATAATTACTTTGACAAAAAAAAAAAAAGAGAGAGAGGGTATGTTAGTCTATATTACTTTTAATCATTTTGCTAAGAAATTGATTTCATTTTTTAATTTTTAATTTTATTTTTTTAAGAAAATAAAACTTGACACTAATATAAGTCGAATTCATGATTATATCCCTCTTAATTGTCTATCAGTAATTGATGTCTCATTTATTTGACTGTATATATAGGTAACTTTGACAATGTTGATAACTTGTAGCTAACAAAAGTCATAATGGTTCATTGATTAAATTGATTGAACTCCACTAGTGTGACATTCAAATACACTATGATTGAGAGTTTTGAGTTTACCTGCTGCACTTGCATGCATCAGTAGATATTAACCTTTTTTTCTAAAAAAAATAATAATAAGTTTACTAGTTATTATAGGTTGATGCATAATTATAAGAATAAAATAAATTTCTTTAATTTTAAAAAGTGAGAAAAAAATCTTATTGTTTCTATTATAATCATAGTGCAGGGAAATCTGTGGTGATGATATATCAAATTAATTATATTTACATGTAGCAAACTTCTTCTTTATTTTTTAAGAAAACCAAAAGTATTTTTAAAAAAATAAGAGATTAAGTATTAAACTCCAAGTCGAATAGGAAATTAAGATTCCAAATTTTGACATCTTCATTATAAAAGAATATTCTTATAAAAAACTCTATGATTACTTGATTAGATTATAAAAGTGGCACTTTACATTTTGTCATGTAGCAGAGCTCCATGGTTAGCTAACGGCGGATGCCAAGGACAACAATAACATATTCAGCAGAGCTATTATATATATATATATATATATATATATATATATATATATATATATATATATATATATATATATACACTAGTTTTCATCACATGCTATGCACATTATGCCAATTAAATTAGAATAAAAAATATTCATTAACATTTTTTTTACTAACTATATATATTTTCTTTTTACTTTAAGTTGAACCTATGGCCTCCCTAAATACTTTTTGAGAGGTAATACCTTATCTATCTCATCAGAGATAATTTTGCAATCATGATTTTTTTTTACTTATAAGTATTTGTATAATCTTTAATTTAAAATATTAATTTCATAGTTTTACTAATATTAATTTTATAATTTTCAATCCACATAACTTGATCCAGTTCGGTCCTCATTTAATAAATTGGATCAAATCGGATTAACAAAATAAATAGACTGGATTGGATTGTGATTTTTCAATCCGCAATAATTGTATTTAATTACAGACTGACCTAAATAGATTGGATCCAATCCACGTGCACCCGACTCATTACTCATTAAATAATTAAATCAGTAAAGGTGGTTTTCACTTTAGACTAATGAAGATGATGTGTAATATAAACCAATTAAATAATAAAAGGGCATTGTTTTGATTTGCGTTACCGATGATTGGTTAACAATGAATTTGAATCAAGAGATATGACTAGAAATAAAAAGATGGGATTGATATGTATTAATACTAATATGTATATATATACAAAGGTTAGTTAAATAAATATATACTCGCCGAAGTTGAATGTCTATCAATCATATGAGGAAAAAAAAGACAAAACCCATTGTCGGAATCTAGATTTTTTCAAATAGGAGACGCCTCCCCAAGTGGCGACCTCGGGATTTGGGACGCTACAGGAGAACTTGGATTGATGGAGAATAAGATTAATTTGATTATTATCAGAATGTAAGAAGAAAGTGAACGCAAATTGACTAAAGAGTAAAGACTTGGTTGATTGGCTAAACAAAAAAGACACAGCTGGAAGAATGGTATATTAGACCATTCATCATGGTCCAATAGGAAACCGTGTGACTGACATATGAGAGTTTTCGATCATGAGAGAAGGATGCCAAATAGAATATCGCTCGACTAAAAAAGCTTAGGTATTTCATCACGGTCCACATTCACTCTTTTATTATAGTAGTAGATCACTACAAAAAAACAGCAGATCAGAAACGGAAACTTCCGTCTCTGATTTGCATAAATTCCGTCTCTAATTGAAATCTGAAACGGAACAGAGACGGATCTAAAATCGTCGTCGCTGATTCAATCAGAAACGGAAACGTGATTCCGTTTCTGATCAGAAACGGATTAGAGACAGAATAAATTCCGTTTCTGATTAGAGATGGATTAGAGACGGAAATTAGAAACGGAACATAGACGGAACAGAAATGGGAATTTTTCAAAATGGTACATTTGTAATTGCATTCCGTCTCTGATTCCGTTGCTAATCTTTGAATTCCATCTCTGATTCTGTTTCTGATTAGCACCGGAATCAGATACGGAATTCATTATTTCCGTCTCAGATTCCGTTTCTGAATTCGTTGCTAATCCTTCTCTAATTTTCCTTTTTGTTTAGTTTTCAAACATACACTCAATCCAATTGGTTCTCCAACCTATAACTTGAAAATACAACCATAGGACTTACTCCATCACCTGCACCCCTTCCAACAACTCCTTGGGAGTGGTAACATCCCCCAAAAAAGCAAAATTTGACATTCATACATCGACAATATATATCAACAAATATTCAAATGAGAGAAAAAATGTAAAATTCAAAATTTGAAAAGATTTATATATCCACGAAAAATTGTGTAGTATAACAAATGCTCCAAATTTCTAAGTATTCACAAAAACCACCAATCCTATTGTTCAACAACCAAAAAAAAAAACTTACAATCCTCTAAATATGCACAAAAAGAATTATCAATCTAAAAGTCATGTAAACAACTATAAAAGTTACATGAAATGTTTTAAATTCCTCATCTCTCACTTGGAAATCAGATTATGGCAGGTATTGTCACAGGGATATGGGCAATCAATGGCACTAACTCTCACTCGATCGAAGCACCAGTCACCTACTGATAGGGCCACACTCTGCAAATATTGCAAAATAGATCAAACTCATGATAAAAAATACGAAACTGCAAAAAAACTATCTCCATTTACAGTGCAAAAGAAAACAGTATATTTAACTATAATTTCCGACGGTACATGGCTACTTGTGTGTCCAACTAACACGATTTATTAGAAGGGGGAATCTGAGAACCTACCTAACTACATGAACAAAAAGCTTTGCTAAAGCACAATTACGACGGTACATGGCTACTTGTGTTGCATACTTGCATCCTTCACATGGACAGTCGCAAAGGGAGAATGAATGATAAAACATGCACAACAACAAAGAACATAATAAAATAAAATAATAGTTTTTAAAAAAGAACAATTGGGAGCGAAGTTCTTCCTTACATACTAAGAAATGACAAAACAAGTTTCTTTCTTATGTATTAGAAGAAATGATAAAGTTTGAAATTCAAATGAATGTAGAAAGTGGCAGTTAAAGTAAATGACAAAAACAAAAAAAAAAAAAAAAAAAAAAAAAACAAAAAAAAAAAAAAAAAAAAGAAAAACAAAGCAACCCAAAAAAAAACAGCAAGCCTACATATATATTAGGGGTGGGCAGCGGTTTTTGAAAAACCACCCAAACCGCGCGGTTTGGTTTGGTTTTTAAAGCTCGAGGTTTGGTCGCGGTTTAGAAAACGACCAAACCGCTATTATGCGGTTTGGTCGCGGTTTTCATTTTGGGAAAACCGCGGTTTAACCAAACCGAGGGTATTTTGGTAAATACAAGTCCAAAACCCTAAAACACAAAAAAACACCTCTCTTTCTCTCACTCGTCAGCCGTCACTCCCATGATCTTTCTCTCACTCGTCAGCCGTCACTCCCATGATCCCATCTCGTCCCTCGCCGCTCCGTCTCTCTTCTCTCACTCGTCACTCTCGTCTTCTCTCTCTACTGCTCTCGCCGCTCACTCGCCGTCTCTCTCTCTCTCTTCGCTCGTATTACGCGCCATTCTTTGCATCCCGATCTCCGCCGAGCCTTCCCGTCGTCCCTGGTCCACGCCCGCTCGCCGCTCGAGATCGATCGTCGCTGCCGCTCGGATCTCAAATTTTCCAGCACAGTTTAGCTACCTTGCACCTGCAGGCGAGGTTGTGGCTATATTCCACTGAAGACTCACTCGCTAGTGACTAGTAACTACTGCTAATTCTTCATTTCTGATTTGTGAAGCCAAATCATACCACACAACAACAGACTCTTTGTTCTACCATTTCTGAGGTTAATCTTAGTTTCGATTCCCAAATTTACTTTTGCCTCTCAAAACCATGATCCAATTGGGGGGTTACTGAGAAGGCTTGACAATAAACGAGGCATCACGAGATGTTCAAGAAAGCTGCGACCAAGGGAGTCTGAGAGATTGTCGCCTACCTATATGTCCAGTTTTGATTTCAAGATTGTTTCCAAAGTTGGATTTTTTATCACATCGATGTTAGGAATAATTTTTAGTGTTTTTTAATGATTAGGGTCAATTTTAGATTGGTTGTGAGATTGATTTCAATTGGGTTTTTTGGGACTTGTTATGTTATTTTTTCTTCTTTTTTTGATTAACCATGGTATCCTGACTCTTGTTTGAGAAACTTGTTATGTTCTTTTTTTAATGCTTGCTTTTTTTTTTTTGCTAGTTTTTTTTTTTTTGCTGTTTTTTTTTTTTGAAAATAGAGTGTATGAAAAGTTGAAAATCGCGAAACCAAACCGTGCAAACCGCGGTTCGGTTTGGTTCGGTTTTCAACTTTCGCGATTTGGTGGTGGTTTGGAAAATCACCAAACCGTAGACCCTCGGTTTGGTCGCGGTTTGGTGGTTTTCACCACCAAACAGCGGTTTGCCCACCCCTAATATATATCGATATATATATACTAGTTTTCATAACGTGCTACGTATGTGCGGTGCACGTGTTGTGCACACTATGTAAATTAAACTCCAACTGAAATAAAAAAATAGTTATAATTGATCAAACAATATAAATATAAACTTTAGTAAAAATATATTATACTAAGGCATCCCATCAATAATAGATAAATTTATATATAACTTTAAAAATAGCTTCTAATAGGATATGAAGCATGCATTAATTACAACAATGTAAATTCAATAAGCAACCGAATATAGTTTATACTAACTAGATTTTTATTATAGAAAGTTTCTAAACTAAATGAGAAAATTACTCTCTTTATTAGATCATGAGCGCATTATTTTCGCTTCTTGAAGCTTCTATAATTATATTTCACTTGATCTCAAGCATAAAATAAGTGATATCAGTTAATTAATATTAATTACAACAATGTAAACTCAATGGCAACCGATATTTTTATAATCTCCCCTAACCAAATTTTCATTAAAAGAGAATTTTTGAACTAAATAAGAAAATTTTCCCTTTATTAAATCACTACTGACTAATCCACAATGTAAGCTCAATGAGCAATTAACTGGTACTTTTATAGTTTCTCCTGACCAAGTTTTCATTAAAAGAGAAATTTTGAACTAAATGAGGAAATTATTCTCTTTATTAAATCAATACTGATTGATCTACTCGAACATGACACACTATCAGTACTAATTAAAAAAGAGAGGGTATCTTCATTCGCAAGAAAATAAGATGCATTTACAAGAGCTCAATTCACAACTTCATTATACCAACCAATTGGAAGGCCCAACGATACGAGATTTGGAAGTAATAAGTCATGGGTTCAAACATTAGAGGGAATAGAAGTTGTTTGTTTCCTATCAAAAAAAATTCTCTACTTTATTATTACAATCAATAGGATCAAATAACCATGAGAGATCGAAATTGTAAACAACGAAATAACCATATGACCAGGAGGAAAATCGAAGAAAGCTGAAATTATATAAAACTAAACCAACATTTCGACATTACTTATTTGTTGGCATTACATAGACAATATAATACATCCATAAATTAGAATAACAATAATCAATTATTCTCAAAAGAGGTACATAATGACAGTAATGTACAAGTACCACATGTTGATAAGCTCCTCGATGAATGCTAGCACATAAACTATTATATAAGTAGTAGGGCATAAAATTGAACTTATTTTAATGAATAAGAATAAATGATACAATCAATAAATGCATAATCAAGATAAGAAACCATATTAAATGTATTGTTGCTTGTAATAATTATTTTATAGTGCAAAATAATGATAAGAACAAGATTGCTATCACAAAGATACAAGATATTAACCTTCACAGACCACACGACTGTCAATATTGATATCCATGAAAATTTTTTGTTTCGTACTTTAGACTATATAGAATCATATTGAAAGTTGACAACTTGTTTGCCAATATTGAGGCACAAATAAGAGTACAAGCGAAAAATTGTCTTGTTTATCTCTAATTAGGGAGATTCATATCGTTTTATGTGGATTCTCACTATTTCAGCATCCAATGATTACGCAACATTTTCTAGCTAGCTACTTTAAAATGGTTTAAAATCTATATTTGTTAGAAAAACCAGCCACATTGATTCTCTATATTGTCTTGTGAGTTTGTTTTGCCATGGCAAGCACCCACTAAAACAGAATTCAACAATCAACGATGATATCAACATCAATTCAAATGGCATCAAGGCTGAGCTAATCCCTTAAAGACTACTCTTACATTCCTCAAACACAAAATCAGAAATAGTGCAACAAGTTTTCAAAAAAAGAAAGAAGTAGAGTTAACAAAACCAGTCAGAACAAATTTAAGAATTGTGAAGACCAATATTTGGGATGGAGAGCGATTAAGAATACAGAGTCTTGGGAGAAAGCAGAGAGAGGGCTTTTGTGTATGAGAGAAAGAAAGAGATAGATAGTAGAGAACAATTTATAAAAGAATGAGATAATGAAGAGTCTTGCATGAAATAAAACAAGAGTCCCGCGCGGGATAAAGCAGAGAATAAGAAATTGAGAACGAGTTGGAAGATAGGCTGGAGACCGAGTTGATTCTCAAAATTCTTCAAATAATACAGCAGCCGGATAGATGAACAATCAGCCAGAAAAGATGTACCACAAAAAATAATCTAGAAGAGATCATGTGTAAAGTCTGAAAGAGATTCAAATTGAGACTTCGGGAGAAATTGATAGACAAGTTGGAAGCATAAACAGATTCTAAGAAGACAATGTAAAAGCCGAAAGAAAATTGAGCAAAAGGGTAGAAATGATATTTCCTCACGGTCCATATTCGCTCTTTTAATATAGTAGTAGTATATATATATATATATATATTTGATAAAAAAGAAATCAACTTTTCTCCTCTTGCATGTACTCAAATCCACACCTTATTCCAACAATATACCACATATGACATATCAAGCCATTAGGTCACCTACTTAGTTGGTACTTTACGTATAGTTCTTGTTTGCACGTTAATTTTTTTTTCTAGATAAGAGTTATATATATTGCCTCCATTAATTTGTAAATCAACTTTTCTATGTCATCTATATTCTAATTAAAATTTCACATATTAGTTTCTATATAGCTACTTCCACTACAAAAAAACAGCAAATCAGAAACGGAATTTTCCGTTTCGATTTTAAAAATTCGTTTCGATTTGAAATCGAAACGAACGAAGAGACGAATGCGTTCCGTCTCTCGAAACGCGTCGTCGTTGATTGGATCGAAACGGAAAATGGATTCGTTTTGATTTAGAGACGGATCGAAACGGAATAAATTCCGTTTCGATTAGAAACGAATTTATTTCTCTAATTCGTTTTCGAATCCGTTGTTCTAATTATTTCGTCTCGATCCGTTGCTAATCGAGACGGATCGAGACGGAATTTAATCCGTTTCGATTTATGTATCTAACATAAACGAAAATTAGAGACGGAAATAGCAACGGAATCCAAAGATTCCGTTGCTATTTCCGTCTCTAATTTTCGTTTTTGTTTAGTTTTTAAAGTCTTACATATATAGGTCTCAATCCAAACACATTTAACACGCCAATATATAATAAAAATCATAGCTAAATAATATATTGATATTACACAATTTATATAAACTTAACATATCCTTAACATTATCTTTTCTCAATGTAGTACACGAAACAACAAAAACAATATAAAAAGTTTCTATATCGTATCTTTCTACAAAAGTAAAAGCAAAAATTGTTCTAAATGAAAAAAAAAAAATAAAAAATGAAGTGTTAGAGATTATATAAAGTTGATTGTGCTTCAAATAATACTTGACTTCGTACAAAACACACGAAAAAAGATCAAAAAGAAAAAATCACTAAATTATACAAACAATAATAGAAATATAAACAATATTATGGAATATAAACACAAGCATAAATAAAGTAATAAAGAAAAAGAAATTCATCATTATGGGAAAACTACGTATCACTAGCTAAAAACTCATTCCTTTTGGTTCTACGAACAAGATCTAAGAATATAGGTAGATAAACGCAATTCTTTGGTCCAAGTCAAAAAAGAGAATGAAGGAACTCAATACAAAGAAAAACTTTACCATGTAAAATTAGAAACAAAGTTGGTGGGTTTCCATTTGAGGGTCTTTGAGGAACAAATTCTAACTAAAACAGCAAAAATTGGTGTTTGATATCAAAAATTTGAGAACCTACAGAATAGGATTCACACCTTCTTTAAGGGGGCATTAACTAGAACAAGTCCTAACACACCTTCCTTAGTTTGAAAAGTGCGGCTCGACATGAAATATTTCTTAATTCAAAGGTTTCCATACATAATCTGTGATTCGAGTTAGTAATATCTCGAAAAAAAATGGCTTAAATGAGTTAATTTTTAGTTCTCTATCATAGCACAAGTGGAATCAGAAGTGAACAATTGCAAAAATTGTTCTATTTCAACGTTAGTATATGTTCTTCTTAGCAAACAAAATATAATTAAATCAACGTTAAGAAACTTAGTCACCCAAAAGAATTATAGGATCTAAAAGCAAGTTATTTGTGTCAAGAAATGAAGTAGTACCTTTCTCATAGCCCTTTTTTCAATGACACAAAAGATATGATGTCGAATCTCTTACATTCCATTTGCACCTAAAATTACAAATAACAAAAAGAAAAAGTAAACCAATTAATCTTGTTATAATGTTGTGCATCACAAGAAAAATCTTCATATATTTATCATTTTAGCAATAGATGAATGCTTTCAAAATCTTCATAGAAATAGATGAATACTTTCAAAATCTTCATAGTAAACTTTTGGGTTGAGTAAGCAAAAAGTTTCGTGTCATCACCAATTTGAAATAAGCATGGGAGCGCCAAATGAGCCCACTTGTTGTAGCTAAAATTAATAGGTTTTTCACTTCCACGCTTTCTCTTCACCTTATCACCGAGCATTGGACCTATCGAATGAGATGGTAAACATAAATAGTCAAGGTCATAGTGATGATGTAATTGATAATGAGAGAAACATAATGATTTAAACATGCAACTATCAAGTATTAGTTTCTAAGCAAACCTTCTTTGCTAATAGGCACTCCCAACCGTTTCACTTAACTTGTAGAGAATAACCTAAAAAAATACCTATTAAAATTACCTATAGATCCATAAAATTAGCAAAAAATGTAACACTATTTTAAACTTTTAACAACATTTCCATTTCAGCTACAAACAATCAGCATGAAGCAGCTTTAAAATGCATGAATATATGCACTTAGATGCATGTAACGTTTGTGCAAAGCATATATCACAATCAAGCTTACAATAGCTGGACCAAGAACTCACACAATCTGACATTGAAACTTGCAGGCAGTGACATTCTATACTCACACTCTGGACCTCAATTTTCCTATGTCAAAATGATGAATGCTCAAAATATTTTACTATACAAATTAACAAAATCATTACTTTCCGAAACCAAATGCATAAAATACGAGAAAAAGCATGAGCTTGAAATTGATTGACTAAATGCAAGCTACACGAGATAAAATGGTGCACCAATCAAATTGTTCTTACATCTTCTTGTACTGGCAATCAGAACCAATGAGAAAACACCTTGATATGACTTGGAGAGTGCCGCTAAAGCATTAACATAGTAATTGCTCACAAGAAAGAAAAGAAATAATGAAAAGGTCAATAAGCGTGAGCAATTCTTGAATTAATTAATTAGATATGATAATGATCTGATTTATCTATGTTTATTAGCAAGTAACAAGCTGCTAAAAGCCTCTCAATTTGAGTCTCCCCTTTGTTGCACTTGCTCAATACATCTTCTCCAACTTTGGTGCAAGATACACCGATCGCTCGTAGTAGCATCTTGGAGTTGCGACTTCGGAAGGTTGAAGAGCGGCGGAAGCTATACATATATGCATATGTTGTAATATATGGTACATTTAATTTATTAGCGAGACATACGTACACTTATATGAATGAAAATTGAGTGTATTAATGTAGCAATGAAACTTAGCTACTTAATGTAACGTGTATACTTATATATATACATGTACACACACGTATATATCAATATACCTTGAGACACGAACGGACAATAACTTCATCGAGAGAGAACATACGAACACTAATCGGTTCCATTTGACTCAAATTGAACCACAAACCCTAACATGATCAATTCAACCGATTATACAACACATGGATTAACAAACAACAATACAAACTACAATAAGCGATAAATCGCACTCGAACACGCACAAAGATCAATCTTTCCACAACACATCAAGTGCAATTCACCTAATTTTCAAGAAAAACGAGAACCTAAACAATAAATTCATCGAAGAACGCATAGAACGCTAATCGGTTCCATTCACAACGCAAATTGAACCACAAACCCTAACACGATCAATGATTCAATCCAATTGATTAGACCGTACATTGATTGACAAACAAAAAGCACTAACCGCGAAGCGCTTCGGATCGAGACCGATAGAGTGAGAACGAACAGACTAGGGTTACGTGCTAGCGATCTCTCTAATGGTCGTGAAAGCACAAAGCACTTGGATGCGGTCGACGGTCCGTGAGAGAGAGCGGTGACGAGAGAGAGCGGTGAGAGAGAGAGAGAGAGAGATCGCCGTCGAGAGAGAGGGATTTTTGGGGAGATAGGGGTTCGGAGAGAGAGAGAGAATCGGGAGAGAGCGCGGTGAGAGAGAGAGAGAGAGAGAGATCTGCCGTCGAGAGAGAGGGGTTTTGGGGAGAGAGACAGAGAATCGGGAGAGAGAGATCGATGGAGCGCGGGAAGATAGGGTTTTGGGAGAGAGAGAATCGGAAGAGAGAGAGAGGGAGTGTTGGGGAGATGGAGTTTTCGGAGAGACGAATCGGGAGAGAGAGAGAGAGGGAGTTTTATTTTTGAATCATCGAGATCGAAGGTGCACAAATCTCGAGATTTGATGAACGGGTATAACAAAATAAAGTTTTTGCGGGAATCGTGGCGCCATTTTTTAGAGACGGAATTTAATTTCGTCTCTAATTCCGTCTCTAATTCCGTCTCTGATCCGTGTCAAATCCGTCTCTGAATGTTTCCGTCTCAATTCCGTCGCTAACTTTTTAATTTAGAAACGGAAATTATTCCGTTTCTAATTCCGTTTCTGATTTAGAAACGGAACTTATTTCCGTTTCTAATTCCGTTTCTGATTTGCTATTTTTTTGTAGTGTTCTATATATAATTGTATTATCAGTACATAGTTTAATGTATATATACCTGCATGCTTCATTTATGTGGATATATGTACACACAAACGTATGCATGCCACATATGCAAGGAAGAAATTGATGATTAAGATTATGTTTGGCAAGACAAAACTATGTTATAACGTATATACTTTGACAGGAAATCTAGTTAATTATTGACTAGACTATTATGTTTGGCAAGACAAAACTACACAAACATACCTCGTGTGTGAGTGTGTGTGTGTGTCTATATCTATATATATATATGGTGTGAGTGTGTATGTGTGTGAAGAAGTTTAAGTTAATTAAGAACTTCTACTGCGTGCTAATTTTACTACTTATATCATGATGTCTAGCTAATATTCATTAACTTGCAATGCAATTATTCGATTTTAATCCAACTCAACTTAAACTTTTTAGATTCTAACGTACTTAATTTGCTTATTTGAGAAATCTCATGTGACGGCCCCAATTTCCCACAAATTGGGCCTCGCTCGGCATAAGCCCACTTAGACCTCAGAGTCAATCTCGCAAGGTCAACGCAGGCCTAGTTAGCCTTCCAATCCATCGATATAAGTAAATTCATAATTTTAAGTTGAGTTATTAGTATTTTTCAAGTTTTACAATTTAGCGGAAGCAATTAATACATTAAATAACTCAACAATAATGTAAAAGAGTTGGACAACCTAATTGTGGAACCTTGTAAACATGTACATTCATGTATATCTTGTGTCAAGTGTTATAACTAAGCAAAAATGATATACCAGTCATGTGTATCTCTCAACCCAAATAAGTATCCCAAGTGTGACAACAACATATATAAATAAGACAAAAAGTCAAAAACCTACAAAAGTGTGAGGAGGAGGGCCGCTCCGATATCCTCATAGTAGATCGTCAAGTGTCAGCGTCTTGCCCTTGCTCGGCTGCGAGTCTGCACTCGGTCAAATACAAGAATACCGAGTCCAGTAAGTAAAAGCCGGTAGGGTTTAAATAGTAATTCAAAATAAATGAAGCAGACTAAAAGTCATGCGGATAGAAAGAAAGCTATATGGAATGCATGATAATAAAACTGTAAAAATGAAAGTACAACGAGAAATGAATGTCAAATGAAACAATAGAGAGGTGCCCAAATAGTCCAAGACCACCGAGTGCGGGTGCCACAGGGTCGGGGTCATAGAGTCGCGACAACGCCAAGCAGACTCGAGTCCTAGGACGCGGCGTCGCCTGCTGTACCTAGACCGTCGGGAATGAAGGATATCAACGGTGCCCCGGATAAAACACATCTCATTCCGACCAAATACCCAAGTGACTCGAGGTCATGGCCCCGGTTGCAAGCCGGTAACCACTCCAATCAGAGACGCTCGTATGACTCACTTGGCCATCGGACACTCATAAGTGGGTGAGAATTCCAAAGAAATGACATAGTACAATATCAATAAAATATAAGCTCAAATGAACTTTTGTGCATTTCGTAGCTGGTTTTACTTACCTCGAGCAATCGCAAATCGTCCTTAAAACGTCTTGCTCATACCTCGATATGTGCACTCAACATCCGACTATAGCCTCATAAGTCTTTAATGTCCATTTATACCATTTAGGGTTCAATTTATTCTCAATTAAGTTACTTAAGTCATTCTCAACTTTAAAAAATTTTCTTTCAAATCAAAACCAAATCACTTGAAGTAAACCACATCGGAGTCATCAATGACTACAAGATTTATCAATTAAACTTGTAATTGAAATCAATGTAGTTTAGAACCTTACCATGGCTTTCAATGGAGGTCTCAACTCTGAAATCCATTTGAAGGACGTAAACTTAGCCATGATCTACGTCTTTCATCTTCTTCGCGAGCAATCCATCGCGTCGTCGAGCTTCGTCAAAGTCATGCCTCGTTGTCCACTGTTGTTGTGTCTCGTCGGGAATCGATCGGTCCGGCGATGCAATACTGCGCCTAGCTGCTGCCTCTACAGCTCGTCCGCGAGTTCCGCTGCGTCCCTTTCCGGAGTCGCTTCGTCGCACCACATCATCCGTGCACCGCTGCCGCTGGTGATTCCACCGGAGCTGCTGTCTGCGAGCTCCTCCTCCGCGAGCAAGAGCGCCATCGTCACGTTCGTCGTTGCCCACTGCTGCACCGCCGCCGCCGTGCCTTGTAGACCATGTCGTCGCTCGTCATCATCCCTATAGCCACGCCACCTCCTGGTCGCTGGAACCGCCATCCACAGCCTCCGAGTTGCCCGCGAGCCGTCGTTCGCGCTGCTGGTCCGCCAATACTGCCAACCAACCTGCTGGTTTGCTGCTGCTGGAGCTACACTACTCGGTTGGCGTCCGCACCAGCAGCTCCTCCAAGCCGCGACACCACCTACGTCGCATCTTGGCAGGTGTCGTCTTCGTCGTCACCGCGAGCCGCTGCCTGTGAGCTGGAGCTCTACCGCGCCCGCTCGTCCTTACTGGAGCCGCTGCTCCTCACCGCCGTCTCCGCCATCCCTTCTTCTTCTTCTTCTCTTTCTCTCTCTCTTTTCTCTCTCTCTCTTTTGGCGGCTCCCTTTTTTTTCTCTATGTTTGTGTTGAAGATGAAGAAATAGGGTTTAAACCCCCTTTTTTATATGTGAAATAGAATATCATCTCTCCATCCTTTCCTCGATAGAAACAACATTAATGACCAAAGGTTACCACAACTCACTTAGAAGTAGATCTAAAGGTCCTCCTTCGTCTCGATCACTTTGTGGCCTCAAAATCTACACATTTAGCCTACACAACCTTTGTCTTGACCTCCTTTTGCCAATGTTCAATAACTCAATAATCTAAGTGTCGTTATCGCGCGGATTCAACTTAATTAACTCAAATCATTTGCGATGTCAAATACTACATGCAGTACCACGCCTGACAAAATTAAAAAATCATTTTTTATTAATATTTAAGCACTTCGACTAACCGCAACCCTTAGTCAGATTTTAAACCACTAATTATTTGTAATTAGTGATTAATCAACAAATTAAAAATACGGATCGTTACATCTCAATAATACTGAATTCATGTGAGATAGCTAGATCATTTAATGGTCACGAAGGATCTAGTATTAATATACAACAACTACAACTACAACAACATGACCTTAGTCTTGAATTAATTAGGGTTTGTATATAGATCAAACTCTTCCATTATGCTCGATTTAGTATCAATATATTAGATAAAAATGTCCAACGAGCAATTAAAACTAAAATAGAGATGTATAGGAAAATACTTAAGTGTCAAGATGAAGATGCATACAATCAATATAGAGAAGCTAGAAAATAAGCTGAAAAAGTAATTAATCAAGCTAAAACAAATTTCATGAAAGATCTATATACAAGGTTAGGTAATAGAGATGGCGAAAATATATATATATATATAGGCTAGCCAAATTAAGAGAAAAAAAGAAACAAGACCTATATGAAGGCCCAAGGTACCCCAGAGAACGAGTTTGCCTGACCCAGCAGAGCCCTTGGCACCCCCAAGGCAGTGGGAGCTTTCTAAGGTCTCCCACCATCCACGTCCCCCCCCCCCCCCATTTATGCTTTCTAAGGCCATAAATGGGCGTGGTTTTTCGCCCCCCACGGTTCGAAACCAAGACCTGGAGGCTTAAGTACTTGATTTTAGAAAGCTCCCACAGCCTTGGGGGTGCCAAGGGCTCTGCTGGGTCGGGCAAACTCGTTCTCCGGGGTACCTTGGGCCTTCACAACCTAAGTCATGTAAGATGTATTAAGGACGAAAATCAAAATGTTTTAACGCGCGAGGATAATATTAAGGAGAGATTAAGAAGTTACTTCGATAGTTTATTTAATGATAACCAAGTTGATACTATAATAGATGAAAACTCACACCAAGAAAGAAATGTAAACTATACGCGCAATATTAGAATTATAGTAGTTAAAAAGGCATTGAAAAGAATGAAAATAAGGAAAGTATGTGGCTCATATGAAATACCCATAGAGGTTTGGAAATGCTTAAGAGAAATTGGATTGACTTGGTTAATAAAACCTTTTAACAAAATTCTAAAACTAAAACGGATGTCAATGGATTGGAGAAGAAGCACGCTTGTGTCAATCTTCAAAAACAAAGGAGACATTCAAAGTTGCTCAAACTACCGGGGAATTAAACTTATGAGTCACTCTATGAAGCTTTGGGAGATGATAATTGACAATAGGCTAAGGAGAGAAACAACAATATCAAAGAACCAATTTGGCTTCATGCTTGATAGGTCAACTATGGAGGCGATTTTCCTTGTAAGACGATTGTTAGAATAATATAGAGAAAAGAAAAAAGATCTTCATATGGTATTCGTAGATTTAGAAAAAACATATGATAAGGTCCTTAGAGATGCTTTTTGGTGGGTTCTAGAAAGGAAAAGAGTGCATGCTAGATACGTAGACACTATTAAGGATATGTATGATGGAGTAGTAACGAGTATAAAGACATTTGGAGGAGCTACAAAAGAATTCCTCATTACGATAGGACTACATCAATAATCAGCTTTAAGTTCATATCTATTTACTTTAGTTATGGATGAACTAACTAGGCATATTCAAGAGGGCATATCATGATATATGCTATTTACAGATGATATCGTCTTAGTAGATGAAACAAAAGATGGAGTGAAAAGGAAACTAAAACTCTGGAGGAATACATTAGAATCTAAAGGCTTTAATTTGAGTAGGACGAAAATTGAATAAATGCACTGTGAGTTTAGAAACACTAGACATCGAGATGATGGAGTGGTAAAATTAGGGGAAGTAGAAGTTCCTAAGGTGAACCACTTTAGATTTCTAGGATCAATCATATAAAATGATGGTAATATTAAGAATGATGTCACACATAGAATTCAAGCTGGATGGAAGAAATGGCGGAGTGCAACATGGATGATTTGTGATCGAAATGTTCCTACTAAGTTAAAAGGAAAATTTTATAGGACCGCAATTATGTTAGCTATGCTCTATGGTAGTGAATGTTGGGCAGTAAAGCAACAACAATTGCATAAAATGAATGTAGCAAATATGATGATGCTTAGGTGGATGTGTGGTAAAACTCATAAAGATAGAATAAGAAATATAGAAATTCAAAGACAAGTAGGAGTAGCACCAATTGATACAACGATTAGGGAAGGGTGGTTGCGGTGGTTTGGTCACTTACAAATATGGCCTACAAATGCTCCCACTAGAAAACTTGACTTAATAGAAATTGTAGAAATTCAACGAGGTAGGGGTAGACCAAAGTTAACATGTGAAGCATTAATTATGAGGGATTTGAATGGTTTGGAAAGCTCACCATCAATTGCATTTAATCGAACACAATGAAAAAGTTTGATTTATGTAGCCGACCCCAATTAATTTGGGACTGAGGCTGTGTTGTTGTTGTTGTTGTTGTTGTTGTTGTTGTTGTTGTTGTTGTTGTTGTTGTATATTAGATAAAAATGAATTTAATGAGAAAAAACCTACTTTAATAGTAACTTTGAAATATCAAAAAAGAGCTAAAAATAGGAAAATAAAAGGAATTAAATTACAGGCGTAATTAAAAAAAAAAGGCATGTAACATGTTGAACATGTGCGGATTAAAAGTTAGTCCCACATCGATTAAATAAAACTTCATAAAGAAGTATATGATTGCTTATCCATCTCAACTAGCATCGATGCCTTTTAAATTAAAGCCCCAAATCAATGAGTTGAAGGTGGTTAAGTTGAGATAATGTTTGTATTGGCGGAGTTCATGGTTTGGATGAAACTTGAGAGAAAAAAAGATTAAAAAAAATTTCATAAAAAAAAAAAGTATAGAATTGCTTATCTCCTTCCAACTAACATCAAAATCTCACACCAACAAAAAACCTAACAACAACTACAACAAAACCTCAGTCTCCAATTGATTATGGAGCTAGAGGGGCCAAGGCATCAATCAAATTAGTGGTACAATGGAGAAGTATAATTAGTTTAGATATGGGAGCTTGGGCCATTGCAATGGCAGACATTAACAAGGTCAACCCCCACTTTGTTCCGTCACTTCCCCATCACAAAAAAATAAAAATCTATTAGTGGACTGCACACTTATTAATTTTCTCCCATAACTAATAAATTCACGTGTTAATTTCTTTTGTGTAATTTATAATCTCTAAATTAAACAAAATCCATACATTCAACATATATTTATTATTAATCTTATACTTATTTATTTTATAACTTATATATTTTATACTTATTCATGAATTGGTTAACTGAAGTTCAAAGATATATAATCAATAAAAATATAGCTTAATTAATTTCTACTCTAAAAATTAAAAAAAGTGTTTCCAATAGCTACCTATATAGCCTTTAGAGATGGTCATTAACAATTTAGTTCTTTTTTCAATGATCTTTGATCAAACGAAGACTTTCAAATATTCCTTAAAATTTATTTTCAAATTAATTTAGTTCTGAATCAAACAATAACCTAAGAAAACTCTAGCTAGCTCTGCCAATTTCATCGTTTTCTTTTATTGTCTTATTACCAATTAGTAATATGTACAACCTATACTTTAAAAAGCGGAATATCATTATCATAGTTAATAAAGTGGGACCAATCGCTAGACACAAAAATAATATATTGGTACAGAGATGAGGTTGTAGAGAATAATAAAGTGGAACCAATCGCTAGCTAGACACAATCCCAAAGGGCGTCGTTACTATAAGTTATAGAGATACTGCGTTATTTTGTCCTTTATGTAGAGTATAGTAGAGAAGCTTTAATGTATTAGTTCTTGTATTTTGTCCTCATCTTGGTTGAGTTTGAAACTTATCTAATTTTTATTTTTATTTTTTTGATTTCTTTCTTAGGCTTCTCAGTGGGGGCAACTAATTAAAGACCACTTAAGAATTAATTCGAGTTTGCTACTATTAATTTGGTGGGAGCGATACTGAGTCGGATATTTTCGGTTATTAAAACAATTAGTTTTTGTATTATATGTGTAACGAGAAGATAAACTAAAGAACAAATAGTGTGCCACGTGATGCGGGAGTTTTGGAGCCACTCGCACGGCGATCCTTGTCCATTGTTATGGCTGCAGTGGCTGATCGGGCTGATGATTACACCCTTAATCCCACTCAAAAAACACACACAAACTCTCACAACATTCCTCTCCTTTGGGCCAAGATTTAATTGAAACTACGTAATCTTTCAATTAGTTGTCATTTAGGAAAACATGGAAAATAGTTCTTTGTCATTTTCTTGTTTTCCTTTTCGTTTTAAAATTTTTTTTTTGGATGAGTACTTGAATACTATTGGACCAAACACACTCTCTCAAATGTTATATTTCAGACATTATATAATAGAAAAAATGTGTAAGGATTTGGAATTCATTTTTCATGATTCACTATTTTGAAAGCATGCCTTATTTGACTTTATATTTATTATTTTAGGGTTTTGTTCTAAAATTATTAGTTTTAAAAAAAAAATAATAATAACTTGCCTTGACTGAAATTTGAACCTATAATTTTTTAGTTAGAATCTCGTATATACTAAACTATAAACCACTCAATCAATTAGTTTTAAGTTGTTGTCATATTATATACCATCGATGACATTTTTAAATTGATAATTATAATTAAATAACACAATAAAAAGTACATCATGTGCAATTTTAAATTAGTTGAGATTCATTACATGGATCAAACTCTTCTACTTTGCTCGAAATAATATCCACTATCGACGATGGATATGCATTTTAAGTCTTTTAAATTTTTCTTAATATTATACCTCGCTAACGGATACACGTATCTCGAGGTCCGTTTAATAAGATCCAAAGGAGTATGCATCCAAAGTGAGTGGACAAAATATATTAGACAATCATTGTCCCTTGGAAAATATTGATAGCTAGTACAGCATGTGGGACGGGGTCGTCTTGTTGCGTACACATACAAACACACGCACTTGAAACAATATATTATACTCAAACAAAACATTATAATATATAATCCGAAGAATGTTGCAGCGTTTCGCGACAAACATCAAGACAACTACACACCCACACACACACAAATCTATCTCTTCTCATCTGTGACCATCATCGCTGCTATGTATTGCATTTCATGCCAAATCTTTCTATATTCAATTATAATTTTGTTTGTTTTTTCTCATATATTTTATTGCCACATATGTCTAAAGAAACTACCCCACCTCCCCTCTTCCTCCACGTGGCCAGTTCGATTCTACTCACCTTGTGGGCCACTTGGCCCACCTCAAACCTTGGACGTATTATTTTTTGGAAAGTTTTAGGGTGGTATTAATGGTTGGGAAAAGGCTAAAATCACAATCATCCAAATAACACTTCTTTTGACATACATGTGACGTGGTTTAAAAGCTCGTATTTATAAAAGTTATCGTGCGTATTTTAAAATACACATTACGCGTATTAATTTATTTCACACACTCACTTTTACGTTAGACTCGAGCGTTATTTGGCGTGTCATTTTAACATTTTCTTGATTGATACATATATTTGATACAATTATTATGATTTTTTGAGTTTTATATATACACTATTTTTAAAGTGTGTGTGAGGAACCTCATTGGTCAAATATAAGCGTAAAAAATGTGTCACCCTGGTATTACCCTTAATTTTTAGCAGTTAAGTGTCCCCACTCGCATTGAAATTAAAAAGCAAATATTTAAGATTCAACTGTTTTCTTTTTAATATTTTTTAATATTGAGATATAAATCAACAATTAATAATAAGTGATTTTTTTATGCTCTTGTCTTTTGATTGGTTTAGATTGACCTTTTTGCAAGACATGTTTCTCGAGCCATGCTTATAGAGTTTGATAGAGTGCTCAGGAATGACCAAAAAAATAAAATAAATTAAATGCAGCTGTATAAAGAAATTAAAAATTTCTTTCAACTGTCTACATATTGCCTTCAATTGCCCTATCAAATAAGTTTTCCTCATGATGCTCTCTTGGCTAAGCTAATAAGCTAAAGCTAAGGAAGGCAAAAAAACTACCTTTTTCAACTTTCTACATATGCACCAAGGTACAGCAACCTTTCACAAATATATTGATCATCAAAGTCACTATCCTTACTGCCAAAAGGGCTGATTGAGACAATTTCTCACCCCCCTTTCCATTATTTCTTCTTTTTTTCATCTTTAAAAAAAAAAAGTAAAAAAAAAAAAAGTAAAAAAAGAAAGAAAGAAGAAAGTAATTTTTTGGTGCTGCCCTATCATCAGTTTTTATTAGTTGTTATTATTCAGCAGTAGTTGTTCTTGTTGTTGGAGCCACTGAGTGAAGTGGTCTAGTGTGTTCATGTCAGCTCTATAGTGCTTCTGAGTGAAATCAAGCAAGGTCGACCAAGTGAAGTTTGGGTACATTCTTGGATGCTCGTTGTCCACCAACTCATTTGGTGCTCTCACCAACTTGTTCTTCTCCGGGCACAGGAAGAAGGCCAACGACTTCCGCGCCACTTCGCTGTTAACGACTGCCCGGTGCAAGCAACTCTTGAACCTCCCATTCGACAAAGCCTACAAAGTTCATGCATACAATTAAAAATGTTCAATCAATTCCCATAATTCAAAGCCTTAGTAATCCCTAGCCTTTGAATTTTTAGTTACCATGAAAGTGTCCCCAATGTTGACGACGAATGTCTCTGGTTCGGGCGCAACCGACCACCATTTCCCATCGACGAAAACCTGAAGTCCCTCCATGTCCTGGTACAGGATTGTGAGGGACGTCGGATCGCAGTGAGGGCCGGTTCCGAGGGTGATATCGGGCTTTTGGCACGGTGGGTAGAAGTTGAGTCTTAGGACTGAATTGTTACCTTTGAAGAAGTCCTTGTAGTGCTCTCTCTCAACTCCCAAACTAGTCCCTAGAATCTCCATTATGCCTAGACTGAGAGTGTTCATTGCTTCACAGTACTCCTGATACACTTTCCTACAATACAAAAAACAGGGCAAAACAGGGGAAAACAGGGGAGGTGAGTGTTTGTTGTGGTGACAAAACAATTCGGAGTAGCCAATCTTGAATGAATTTTGGTTGTTTGGCATTCTGAGTAGCCTACCCGACATGTCGGAAGCCGTCGCCCATGATGCTGACGAAGTAATTCTCGACTAACTCGGAGCAATTCGGGGCTGTCGGAGTAGGCAAATGTGAGGGTCTCCTTCCAAGGCAGCCTAGAATGGAACCTCCCAGTGAAGGCACTGGAGTAGCCACAGTTTTGGCCGGGCTTCCTCTGCGCCCGCTGTTTCTCGATCAGCGGCATGTCGAAGAAGCAGTCGGAGAGTTGCTGCGCCGCAGCGATTAGCGACGGATCAACCCCGTGGTTCTTCACTAGGAAGAATCCATGTTTCTCACAAGCCTCCCCAACAATCCTTGCTGTTTCCTCACAAGCAACCGGGTCTCCTAATAGGAAGCCACCCAAGTCCACAATAGGCATTTTGAGGACTTCCACGCCGGCGGTAGGCCTCTCGTTGTCCGGCCAGACAAAGGCTTGCGGTATCGCCGACACGTGACGCAGCACCGATGAGTCGAAGACGACTTGTTCGGGTTCATTTTTGGCTAGGTGAAGGCTAGGATTGAGGGCAATGCAATCAGTGGCCATTGATTGGGTTGGTTTGGAGAATTTGAGAGGGAGAGTTTGTTGATAGGTTGAGTGGGGGAGGGAAAAAAGCCAAGGCTTTTTGTTCAGTGTTGTGTATTGTTTTTTGTTGGTGTGAGTGTCCCAGGTTCAGCAAACCCCATATTTATACACAAGTAATGTGAACCATTTTTAGTAATTGAATTCAATTGGAGATTTGTTCCTAATTAATAAGTAATCAAATATGATCTTATCAAGCATCCATTTCAGATGTGAAATTTAGTGTTGGAAAGATTCTAGAGAACAGTCCAAGGAACAGTGAAGATCTGAACAAAAAAAATAAAATATGCTATCGTTATTGTCCGATGCGCCTCGAATCATGCACGGACGCATATTCAAGGCATGTCTAACAATAAAGAAGTGCCTTTCCCTGATTGATGTCTTGTTTTTGGACTTTGATAAGAAAGAAATCAACACAGTTTGATTTGAGAATCGAACCCAACCTCTTCGACAAGTGGCACCCTCCATATCAATCCAGCAAAGCAAACTACTCACTTGGTTGTGTTCAATTTCATGGTGGCCTCTTCTCGCTCATACACTTGTGAGTCCGTAGGTCTACATATGTATTATTTTCAACTTAACCACCTTCACTTTATTGGTATAAATTTTTAATTCAAAAGGCTTCGGTACTAATTGAAGAAAAATAATAACTTATATACTTCAGTACAAAGTTTCACTTAATCAATGTTGAGCTATCATTTCGGTTCACACATCTCCAACACTCCACCTTAGAATGAAAACACATTCAATGTCTCTTCTCGTAGGTCCTAGCCGATGGCTCAATGTGGTTCTTAACCAAACTCTCAGCTTTGATACCATGTTAATTTTTATATCATCTCCTTTCAATTAATACATATGTCATTTTGAGTTAAAATCTCACATCAATGAGACCAAAGTAGTTAAGTTAAGGATAATTAATATCAGTATTGGGGAGATCTATAGGCTCCTTTGTGGGCCCAACATAAAAATTAATTAGTTGCACTAGAACAATTTCGGTATTTAATAGAGGTTTTTAAATCCCTATTAATATGAGTTTTAAAAAACTAATACATGTATTAAAAATTAAAACATAACACATTTTCACATGACATTTAATAACACTCTATTTAATAAGGGTTTTAAAACCTCTATTAAAGGCCAAAAATGTTTTAGTGTTGGTTACTCATGTACCATTTTTTTCATTCATAACACCATAGATATTTTTAATTGTTAAGTACAAATAATCGTCCTTCTAGGTTTGCTTTGATGCAGATTATACTTTATATAGATCAAGAGTATTCATATGTACACTTTGTTACTTAAAATAATACTGAAATTAATTGGCTATATTACATGTCGAAAAATTGGCTATATTGGCTTTGTTTGACAATACTTGTTGATAATCTAGCTAATAGCAGATAATTTAGTTGAAAGCTGATAGTCTTGTTGATAACTGAAAAGCTAGTAACTGATATAACTGATAGCTGATAGTTGATAATCTAACTGATCAATTTAAATTATTTGAAAGAAATAGTAGATCAAGTAGCTGATAAATGCAAAATGATATAAAATGAATTTTTTTAGTTCTTAAAAAAGACATATTTATATAAACTATTATTTACATTACATATACAAATAAATTTATTATTATAAGAATAACGTAATATTAATGTTTTTAGATAATAATCATAACATGTCATGTCATGTCTCATATGTTGACATTAAACATAATTCTTTTTGAATAATAATGTTTCAAATTTTATATGTAGTAAATAAGTAATATTAAGTAATGTTACTTGAATAAGTATTTATATATTATTTCGATTAATAAAATATCTATTACTAATAATATTCTAAGCCATAATATATAATTTTAAGTGATGTTTAAGTGTTTAAATGTATTTATAGTGTTACAATGCATATAGGCTACTGCCACTATTGTGTTATCATCATTTCACCGTCCCTCTTGCACATTACAAGAGTTTTTTTATATATATTCGCTATTTTGTTTCCAAAAATAAATAAATAAGCATCCATTATTTTTTAGTCAAGAATTGGCTATGCAAAAAAGGACAAAATTAGAATCAAAAGCTAAAATGACGTCTTAAAAATGAAATGCTGGTGAGGATAGCGTTTATGATTGTAGCTGATCATCTAGCTTATTTTGAAAATAAACTAACCACAACTTATTTATCTAAGCAATTGATAAGTTAGCTGATAAGCTAGTTCGTGCATGTCAAATGGAGCCATTATGAGAATTAAGTAGATAGAATAACTAAAGTTTATATTATGACAAATCACATGGGATATTTTGTTAATTTGTATATGGTTATATATTTTAAGCATTTATAATTTGGTACATGGATGGTCATCTAGTCATGATGAGGTTGAGAGCAACTGCATGTGCATGTTCAAGTCTCCTCTTGTTCAAATTTGAGGGGTAGAAATTGGTTTTCTCTATCTATTAAAAAAAAAAAGAAGGAAATCACAGGAGATCCTGTTATCAAGTTGCTACTATACAAAAGTCACAGAATCCTGTTATTAAGACCTTTTCTTTTTGAGATAAGTATTATCCGTGCCAATTCATTGATTTTTTTGTCTTTTGATGAGAAGTGCCAATTCATTGATTAGAAGATCTTGTTATTAAGTTGCTACTGTTGGAGTTGTAAGCTAAATTAGATTAGTGTTTGAGTTGGATTAGGACTTCGAGTTAGAGTATGAGTTTATTTAGAGTCTCCTAGTTGGATTAGGAGTATGCTTATGTGAGTCTATAAATTAGAGTTAACCCCCGCATTGTAATTAACGAGTTTATTAGAGATTAATAAAGTGTGTCATTGCGGTGTCTCTAAACTTAACATGGTATCAGAGCAAAAGTGAGATCCTGAGATCTGTGAGAGTGAGACCGAGATTATAGATCTACAGTGTGAGACTTTGTTTAAGATCGAACAAAGAATTTAGGCTTCGCATCTATTGAGAGATCGAAACGTGCCCGTTTCTTGTTTTGGAGAAGAAACAATGATTTGAACAATTTGTTCAAAGTGTGTGCGGCAGAGAGCTAAAATCAAAATTGAGATTTTTTATTTTCTTATTTGGTGTGAATTATGGCGACATCGGGGAACGTTCAAGTTCAACCGACTCTTCCGGCATTCGATGGGAAGAAGTTTGATAGATGGAGCACTCAGATGAAAGTCTTGTTCAGTTTTCAAGACTTGCTCGTAGTAGTTGAAGATGGGTTCGAAAACCCAAGGGCAACCACTACCTCGACGCAAAAGGATCTTCGCAAGAAAGATCAGAAGACACTTTATTTTATTTTGCAAACGCTTGATGATGTGGCATTTGAGAAAGTGCAACTGGCAAAGACATCAAAAGAAGCGTGTGACATTTTAGAGATGTCCTACAAGGTTGTACAGAAAGCCAAGAAAGTTCGGTTGCAAACTTTGAGGCGACAATTCGAGTTGATCGAGATGGATGACTCAGAAGATATAGAGAAGTACACCAATCGTGTTCAGACAATCGTTAATCAGTTAAAGATGAATGGCGACAATGTCGCTGATCTCGATGTGAACAAGAAGATTTTGAGCACATTGACCGCGAAGTTCAACCACGTAGTAGCTGCTATTATGGAGTCCCAGACAGATTATGTGACCAAGTGAGTTGAAGAAATCATTGGTTCATTATGAGCACATGAGCAACAAATCAATGAAAAAAGTGAAAAAGTCAAGCCTACTGAACAGGCATTGAAGACTACAGTTGTCCCAAAGCTAAAGAAGAATCATGGGTTCAAAAGCCGTGATAAAGTCAACAACAATGGCAGAGGTCAGAATAATAATCAGCAGTGGTGGGATAGAAATAAAGGTCGTGGACGAGACAAAGGTCGCAATCAACGGAGAAATCGGATTCAGTGTTACAACTGTCACAAATCTGGGCATATAGCTAGACAATGCATGATAAAGCAATCATCAGAGTCGGAGTCAGAGTCTGAGTCTGAGGAGCAGACAAAGCAAGATGAGGAGTGTCATCATACACTAATTATGGTTTCATCAGTCCAGGAGAATGCTCAGAGCAATATGTGTTATCTCGACAATGCATGTTCTAATCACATGTGTGGCAATAGAAAATTTTTTGATGAGCTGGATGAGTCAGTATTGACAGAGGTCAAGTTTGTTGATGATAGGAAACTTCTAGTTAAGGGAAAAAGAAGAATTATGATCTAGTTGGAGAATGGTGATCATTAGTTTATTTCAGATGCGTTATATGTACCGACATTGACATGCAATTTGCTAAGTTTGGGGCAGTTGCTAGAGAAGGGGTACAAAGTGAATTTCAAAGATAGTCATCTCACTGTATTTGACTTTAAAGAAGTTCAAGGCAACTGTGGAGAAACAGAGTGGACGCTTCATCAAGACTTTGAGGACAGATAGTGGTGGTGAGTACACGTCCTCGACATTCTCAAAGTTTTATGATCGTCATGGGATTAAACATGAGATCATGTCACCACAGACAACGCAACATAATGGTGTTGCAGGGAGGAAGAATAATATAATCATAGACATGACTCATAGTATGTTGAAAGCCAAAGGTCTATCTGATCCTTTTTGGGTTGAAGTAGTTGCATGTTTAGTTTATTTACTGAATAGGTCTCCCACAAAAGGTGTGTCTCATATAACCCTAGAAAAGGCTTGGAGTGGTTACAAGCCAAGTGTCAAACATTTGAAGGTGTTTGGATTCACTGCATATATACATGTTCTTGATGCTAACAGGAAGAAATTAGATGACAAAGGCTGAAGGTCATATTTATTGGCTATGTTCCAGGGAGGATTGGAATGTACAAATTGTACAATCCAGTTACCAATGCAGTCATTGTTAGCAGAGATGTCAAGTTTGATGAGAATAGTGCGTGGATTTGAGACATAAAAGGAAAGAGTATTGCTCAAGCATCAACAATTAGATGTGAGGATGAAGCTTCCACTTCAGTTGGTATTGACGCTATACCCCAGCGTACCAGTTGCAGACCACAAAGAAGGGTGGGACAACTAGCTCGACTTCAGGATTGTAAGATCACCCATGATAATGTCGTTGATGACGAAGACAATCGAATGCATTATGCACTGTTCAGTAATGAGGAAGCTGTGTGAGATGGATGGCAGGTTAACGATAAAAGATGTCGTCGATGGAGTTCAAGATCTACATTTCGAGAAAAGATCAAGTGGAAGAACATGACAATCTGAATTATGGGGGGATGATGTTTTGTTTTTTAATTCAGATAGGTAATTTAGATTATGGGGGATGTTGGAGTTGTAATCTAAATTAGATTCGTGTTTGAGTTTGATTACGACTTCGAGTTAGAGTATGAATCTATTTAGAGTCTCCTAGTTGGATTATGAGTATGCTTATGTGAGTCTATAAATTAGAGTTAACCCCCGCATTGTAATTAATTAATGAGTTTATTAGAGATTAATAAAGTGTGTCATTGCGATGTCTCTAAGCCTAACAACTATTTTACGTTATAAATTCTACGTGCAATGCATTATGCATGCACATTCCATGACTAGTAGCCAGATAAGATCAACATAAATAAAAATATTTTCTTTTATAAATGCTGGATGAGAATAGTATATACTTAATTGGGTATTTGGGTGTGTGATCCATTTTTTGTTATCAATTTAGAAAAAGAAAAAGTGGTGACTTAATTACAACAAAAAAAAAAACCTTTGCTGATATACACTACCTAATAAATAAATAAAAAAGAAGAAGAAAATAAATGAAAATCGTAATGACATTAAAATTAATTACTAGTATTAGAATTACTATGAAATGGAGGAGAAGTATAGTTTACTTGCATGCACTTATCCTTGTTAATTAATTATCCTTGTTAATTAATTGGGAACCATGCGATCATGCTTGTTTACTTTAAATTCTAAACTAGTTTTAGATTCGGACATGGTTTCAGAATACTATGAATGTATATATATATATTTATAAACAACAGTTGTTTAAAAATCAAAATATATAAAATATATGAAAAATGATGTAATTTTAATTATCAGAATAACTAAAAACCGTAATCTTCGATTAAAGCTTAAAAGATGAAAAATACTTACACTAAATTACTATGAATCTATAATTATTTTTTATAAATAAAAGTTGTTTAAAAACCAAATTATGTAAAATATTTGAAGAATGATGTAATTGTAGTTCTTATAATGACTAAAAACTATAATCTTCGATTAAAAATTTGAAAGAAGAAAAAGACGCACACTAAATTAATATTGCTATTATTTTTTATTTTAAAAAAAACTAAAAAAGTTGTTATTGTGTAAAAAAAATATCAAAAATAAAAAACAAAAAAATTGAAAACAATGTACTTAATTAGGCTATTAATTAGGATACTAATATTAATTGGGATAATGAAAGTACTTAGACTATTAATTAGGCAAAGTAACTAATACACCAAAACATTTCAAATCTATGCAAAGTTGGAATGTGCCAGCAATGTACATAACTTTCTTTATATATATATATATTTTTTAAGTTAAGTCTCGACTTTTTCAAACCCATATTTTTTTAAAAAGATCGAGACTTATTTTATTAACTTCAATTGAAATATTAACGCCTTATAGTTTTATATTAATTTAAAGAACCAAATAATTCTAGCTCCAATTTATTCATGATTTGATAACAAATTAATATTCACTACAAAAAGCAGTTTTTTTTCAATATATGGAAATCAAGTATATGTTTTTTGTATGATTTATTCCTAAATGTATAGTCCTCCAAAAGTGCTTGCAAAATTTATAATCTTCACCAAAAAAAAATATGCGGTATTTGTTTTTTCTTTTCTTTTTTTGAAAATAGGATACGCGGTTTCTTTTAACTTATACTACCAATTAATTAAGTTATAGAGTATTCATATTAACTAATTAATAAGCAACCAAGCGTGATAGTTTAATGATTTGGTATATATGTGGTTATTAATTATTTATATAAGAGGTTGAGGGTTTGAGTTTCATGATGGACAAATTTCTTTTTATAAAGAAATAATACGCATAATATAATATATCAATATATATATATTGAGCTACTACTTGGTTGGTAATTAAGTAAAAGCGATGAAGGCAAAAAAATAAAAATAAAAAATTAAAGTCGACGTAGAAAAAAGTACGTAACAAAGGGAGTTAATTTTTAAGAGTACTATATCTATCATATATATAAAAGCACGAATCACAAATTTTTGAGTGGTAATGAAATTTACCTATTTGCCCATACTTTTTTTATCTCCAAATCAACATTTTCTTTTGTATCCAAATCAAACTCTAACTCCTTATCAATCCACTACACGTTTGGTAATGAAATTTACCTATTTGTCCATTCTTTTTTTTATCTCCAAATCCACATTTTCTTTTGTATCCAAATCAAACTCTAACTCCTTATCAATCCACTACATGTTTTTTTTTTCTTTATCTCCAAATCAATTATGAACTCATTCTCATCTTATCTCAATCACATCTTATTTTTCCATTCACATCTTATCTCAATCACAGTAGAAAATATTGATAAGCTAAAAAATGTACTTGTATTTTTAATTTTTAAATTTTAATTACAATTTTAAATTTTGTTAATAAATTCTTAGAAATTAATTCCTGCGAGCGAAGCGAGCGGGGAATCGTGCGTAGCACGTCTTAAAACTAGTTTATATATATATATATAGTCAATATCGCGACAACTAAATATTTTTAAATATTTAATTAATTTCTCATGAAATAAAAAAACTTCGTTATATATATATGTATATCAATTTTTTCAGAAAGTGTAGTTTTCAGGAAATCAACTTTTGAGAAATATATTACACTTTTCAAAGAATCTCCAATGGAATGTGGATTGGATGTCAATGTGCATGCGTCACTTAAAACTAAATAGACATTGGGGTGAAAAAATCTCTTCTATGGAACGTGCATATTGAATGCCGAGCTAACGTGGATAGATATTGTATATTTTGAACGTCTACTTCTAGAAGATGCAATCCATAGCAATGTCAGCAATTTTTTTTCAAAATATAAAGAAAACGATAAATTTCTAAAATAGAAAATGCAATCCACATTCATTATTGGAGAACACCTTTGAACTTTAATACTATTCATGTCGCATCTTCTCCACATTGCTGATGTGGATTTAATCCACGCCTACAATATTCCACATTTGTCATTGGAGATGCTCGATCTTCTTACGAAGTTAGAACCAAATGGGACCTAATTTGTTGTCGAACTCCATAATGCCATGCACAAAAGAGACATACACATACACATGTTTGGTTCAATATGTTCGTTGGTTACATGCATGCAAGTAGTAAACAAAGATACTTATGTTTAGTTCTTCTAATTCCACGGTCATGGGGTCTATCTAAATTGTCATTTTGTTGAACTAGCAAGGACAATATATCTTAAGAGAGCTAGCTTGCATTTGATTTTATATGCCAAAACCACGTTATCAACTTATCATGTGAAAGGAAGTGGGTCTGAAGATGGTACCATACTATAAATCAGATGGTTGTGAGCTGACTTTAATTTCAGGCTAGGCTTTATAGCATTTATTGGTGTGAGATCTCTTAGACACAAAGTCCCCACACATTGTGTTCATCTTTGGAAAGAAACAAAAGATATACCAACCATGCATGCACTGATGTGCCAAAACATGTTACAAATGAAGAACGTTGCAAGGGACCCAACCAAATAAAATATGACATCTGATGGGATGGTGCTATATGGAGTTATGGACTCATGCACATGTAATATCGTGGTCTTAATTACATTGATAACCACATTCACAAGTTATTAAGTTCGAGAGGTGTTACTCTAAGAAATAATTTCGTGTTATGAAACATAAATTCCAATTAAGGCCTCATTGCTGCATGTTCTATAGACTATATATATAATACTATGATGAAGAAACATTAATGTTTTTTTTTTTTTTTTTTTATATAAAAGAAAAATTTTGCTTCCGATGGAATCGAACCTCCAACCTCTTACACCCGAAAAAACATTAATGTAATATAGATATATATCACCTGGAATTGGAGTAATTGGACTTTGATCTATATAATGTGTAATTGTGTATACTGAAATAGTCGTGCAAGTTTCAGAAATCCAGTCATTGAGCACTAATATATCCTTTCCAAACTTCCTTTTTGAATATGATGAAATTAGCACCCATTACGTAATTTGAAATCCATATACGTACCAAAGTTTAGCTAATCATCTACATACAGAACTCTATATATAAAAAAAGGTTGAAAATGATCAAATGTTTTAAAACTAAGATCACAAATCAAACAAGACCATCAACATTATATTCAACACAATTATAAACTATGAGAAAATCATTATAGTTGTCGGTTACACAAAAAAAAAAAAAAAAAATATGGTCATTATCAAAGACCTTGTAATCATTTAATCGTCGATTAAAAGATTATTTTCATGGCCGAGATCTCTTTACTTACTAATGGATAGTATTTCGTCAATGATTTGATGCATGACAATTAAATTTAAGTTATATATGAAGTAAAATGAGGAGAAAATTAAGTAGAAATTACTTTTTGATTGGCAAAGAAAAGTACTAGAATTATGGACTTTTTGCCTGATTAATAGAATTTAGAGAAAAAATTAAAAAAAAAACATATCTTCTGAAATAATTCTCAATATAACACACTTAGTGCCACGTAGGGTGCCACATCGGACGCGAGCAAGTGACTGGGATGGTGGAAAACGTGAGTGGAAATCACGTTTTGTGCAAGTCGTGATTTCCACTCACGATTTGCCTATAGTGGAAGTCGTGACTTGCAGTCACGACTTCTATTCCCAGGGGAAAAAAAAAAAACAGTGGCCCAGAATACACCCAGAAAACAGGAGGAAATGTTAAAAGAGCAACAATTACAACAATTAGTTTAAATACACTTGGACATTATCTTTTATGAATGAAAATGGCTATGTAAAATCACTTAACATTATCAAAATCAAAGGCCAAGTTAATAACTAAACAATTAATGAAATGTAAATTGGAAAAATCAGTTTGGAGTGTTTAAACCGAAAAAGAAAAAAATTATTTCAAACAATGCAACAAAGGAAAAAAAACCATTCATCAAATGGCTTTCAAGAAGATCAATGCTAAAAAGGCGATCAACTAATCTAACGTTAGTTAATGGTTTAGTCATTGGTTTTGTTAATGTTGGCTCTTCTTAGATAGAATCTAAAAAAAAAAAAAATCTTATGGATTATATATTGTGAAAATGAGGTCGACAAACCACGAAAGGATATCAAATGCTAAAAAGTAAAAGTCGATGTACTAAAACAAGCATTGCATCTTATGTAAAAAAACATGAAAAAATAAAAATAGAAGTACAAACTACATTTGAACCATAGAGGATACACATAACCTCAACAAAGAATATTTTTACCATAATAATTTCAAGAATTTATAAGCATGAGTACTTGTTTTGGCATAGGCAAAATGCCTTAGTTTTGGCATAGGCAAAATGCCTTAGTTTTTCAAGTGCCATGTTTGACTGCTAATTGTAAATGACGTTTGTAAGCATGAGTACATACATACATCCAAACATAACATCCATATATAAAATTGCAAGGTGATTGAGTACAAAGCAATAATAAAAGAAGTCTTGTTATTGTTACACACAAGTCCTACTCAGACCCCAAATAATGACTTCCGGTCCACAACGTGTTCTCTTTACAACTCGAACATTACGATTTAACGCTAATGGGACATTCGACTGGCCCATATCACTAGGATTTTGAGCATCTTCTCTCTGAATATCATCGATATCACGCATTCCACCTTCATGCGTACTTGTACTCTCAGAGAAATTCATCATTATTGGAGTTGTATTGAAATGGCGCGAAGATGGAACGACTTCCGTAGGCTCGAATGCCATGTAGGGAGGAACGGATGGAGTATGTGGAGTGTCACGCTCATTGAGAGGTGCGATGACGTATACTTTGGAGTGTCATGCCTCGAACGCGTATCATCGTGAGAAGTATGATGAGAGGCTTCAAATGATGTGGGCACATTATGCATGCGATAATCGCAAAGTCGCTATGAGTCAAAGTCGATGCTGCTACATCTCTAATGCGTGCAATCGACACGTCATCACCAATGTCAATCGATGGATCGATGTCATTCCATGTGCCTACACATAAAATATGTAAGAACTTGTATGTGAAAGTAAAATGAAAACAACTATATGAAACTTCATGAATGGAAAAAATGAAATTGCACTTACCAATGCCTCAAAGCAATAGCTCCACGACGAGACATGAATCGACGTGTAATGCGACGATACCATTGCATATACGAGTCGTAAAAGTCCAAAGGCTCGTCTAATATTTCATCGGTTGCTATGTTGGAAGCACGTTCGTTCCACAAGCAAACATAAGCACTATGTTCGCACTCCAATCCTTATCCGTTTTCCTCTCAAGTCAATCTTATGTAGTTCCATACTTGTGCTATGTAAATTAGGTATCCTTTGTTTCATACCGAATTGTCGCATTACTCTATCGAGATTGTACGGTTCGACAACGCATAAGAGAAGAAAAGCAAAGGTGCCCTCGTTCGCTAACGCGGTGATGGGATAGAACCTTTAAGGAAATTGCTCTACAGTAGCAACAAAATATGCATTTGTGTATCAAGCATCTAAATGTCATCAAATATATTATCAATCAAATTTGGACACGGATACGCTAGGTTCTCAAACAACTGTGCTCGTAGCATAAAAAATAACATTAATTGAATAAAACGGTGTCATCAACAAGATGTCGACATAAGCTCTTTCACGAGTCCATCCATTATGCGGATTGTTCATTGCCAACAATATACCGGGGTGTCGATCAGAAATGACACATATACCATCCCTATCAGTCACATGATGTCGCAAGCAAGCCATAAACCATCCCCAGCTGTGTTGACTTTCCTCATCAACGATGGCAAATGCTAAAGGAAATACATGACTATTACTATCAACAACAGTGGCTATTAGGAGTTTGTGTTTGTATTTTCCATACAAGAATGTGCCATCAATCTGTATCATTGGTCCGCAATACGAAGCCTGCAATAGAAGGTTCAAATGCCCAAAAAACCCATTTGAATATAACCTCATTGTTGGCATTAGGCTCCCCATGCCGCCATTCCACACGTGTCCCTGGATTGGTTTCTTGAAGAGCAGCCATCCACCGCGGTAACATTTTATACGATTCTTCCCAGTCTCCATAGACTTTAGCAATTGCCTTCTTCTTCCCCAACCACACTTTCTTGTAACGAACGTCATAACTGTATTTGTCCTTGATCATCTGATGAAGCACTGGAACTGAGATGGACGGATCTCTTCTCACCACATTTTCAACTTCACGACATATAACGGTGGAGTCCAAATGCGCATGATCTTTGGACAGATTGGCGTAGATGCATGTATGTGGTCCTGCATATTTACTAATCTCAAACATTCCATGCGATTTTCTTCTCGAACAACGCAACCTCCAAGTGCATCCATCTACATATTTCTTACAACGAACAATCCATACATTAGGTGTAGAATGAGTCACCACAAATCGCTTTGTGTTCTTTGATGCTATACAATTTCACGGCATCTTTGGATATCTACTTTACACATGAATCGCATGCCCTTTTGAAATTCTGCTCCCTCATTCCATAAAGACCTTAAAGGGATCATAGCATTCTCATTGAGGGGTTGCAATGCCTCACTACTCAATTCCATAAATGCAGGAGAAGGTACGACAAATTCACGTACACCCACGGGTGCACCATCAATTCCAGCAGCCTCTTCGTCGAAAAAATCATCGTTCCCAACCTCGCTCGAAATTGGAGGACAAGATAATGAGCCATCATCGGCAATGACTCGATTTAATGTGTATCGAATCATGCCATCATCAACATGATGAGCATCACCCTTCATCATCTGTATCATCATCGCTACTCTCTTCACTAGTACCTTCGTCACTACCGCAATAGTCTCCGTCTTCACTAGTGTTCAACTCATCGCAGGAACGAGGATCCTCGTCCATCTCGGGATTTGCAGTCATCAAGGGCGATGCACAATGACTCTGTTCCATATTTGGTTGAGTGCTAGGTCCAGCCACAGAATCTAACGCCATATTACAGTTTGTACTATTATACGAATCTCTCGTTCTCAAATCGATATAAAGCTCCATGCATTTTGGTGGTGGTAATTCTGCCACAATCTCCCAAACATCTTTGAGACTCGCCTCATCATCTATTCGCACAGGGACGTAGTTGCAGTACCACTACCAATGTACGCTGGATATCGATATGTGATGGTCAATATCATCTTTTCATTGTCTATCTCCAAAGAATTATAGACAAAACTCATAAATTCCTCGTACCCTAAACCCATGTTCGCTCTAAGATGTCGAACAGGCGGTTTAGTGTATGAAATTCCTGATGGTCCATCGACCATGTCCCCATTCATATAGCACAACAAACTTACTCTTCGATCAGCCATTATTGAATCTATATATGTAGAATACAAAGCATGATCAATAGAAGTGAACGCAACAATATCAACATTTTAAAAAGTGTAGTGGTTATACTAAAAACAGTTACGAGTAAAGTTAAAGAAGGATCCATCCCCAAAGTAAACAATTCCGACTTTGTCCAATGGAAGGTAAAAAACAAAAATACATAACTAATGGGAACAATTCAAATTTGATGTAGAGAATATATATTAGGACATTACATGTAGGAAGTTGATATTTTTAACTAATCCATAACCAAAGTCACTCAACAAGGTTTTAGGCGACTCTAAACTAAACTAGATGGTCATAACAGTGAACTAAAGAATGCATGAACATACATGTAGTCACAGAACGTACCATGGGCATAAATACGCTAATATATAGGCTATTATGACAAGAAGGTGCATAAACAAAATTAATGGAAATAGATCGAAAGGTCATAGAAATGAGGAAAGAAAATAAGTGAAGATACATAACCATACCATATCAATCAATACCACGGAATATGCCACAAACAAAAATGTAACTGCTATACATGTCGTCTTGCGAAATTCCTAGCATTCCAACTAAAATTATCCTTAATACCTAAAAGCCACGCCAAAACTTATTTCAAAACATCACATTTTTTTATTTATTGCAGATTTACTTTCAATTTACATTATCATTGTTCAATCCATGCACTTAGACTTCAACTAATTCAAGACTAAATTAGAATTGGTTGTCACTGCAATTGTAACCTAATTTCTAAGTATTTACATGCAAACTCAACTCTCAATAACACCCTCAACATTTAGGGCAACAGTTCATGGGAAAAAATACAAAACATCTATGGATTTTATGGTCATGGTATGTACATTGAGTTAATGAGGGTGAAAACATATCTAGATAGGGTGCCATCATATGAAAAGGCGAGAAGATCAACTATCATACATAAGCAATAACTATAAAAAAAAAATTGATACTAAAAAAAAAAATGTACGGCGGGAAATTGAGTAATGATCGGCGAGGGACTGCGAGGGCTCTGCGACGAACAGCGGCGAGGACGGTGGAGGCGAGAGGGAGGCGAGGGACGGCGGGTGGGAGGGCAACGAGGGAAGTAGGGACGGTGGAGAGCGAGGAGAGGAGGCGAGCTGGTCACGACTTCCTCATGTCAGAAATCGTGACCCTGGGTCACGACTTCTATTCACTGCACACCTTGGACACCTTGGCTGCCACATGGCGCTGACAGGGCGCTAAATGTGTTATATTGAGAATTATTTCAAAAGATATGTTTTTTTGATAATTATTTTCCTTAATTATATTATTCAAGTAAAAACTCCCTAGAATTATAATGCAAGGTTAGGAAACAATCCAAAACACTTGTTTCTTTAGAACAACAATTAGTAGCAGTAGCAAATATATATATATATGGTGATATCCAGCAGGTGGTCGATCGAAACTAAGTGGGTGGGGAAGTTGCACAAAAAGAAGGGTCAAATCCAGGGGCCACATGAACATATACGACCTGGATTTGGTGCATAATTGAACTTAAGACTTATGATGTTTAAATAACTCCCTGTGGATCGTCAGATATTCATCTAATCTCACTTAATGAGTGATCTGATGGACACATAGTTAGATAGGGTTTAGGGTTTAATCGCAACTATATATCTTATTTATGATGGGCTTGTTACCTTTATAAAACTAAAAAAAATTGCTTAACGCAACGAAAATAATTTTTAGGTAAATGCTACATTTTTTGAGGAAAGTTATAAACTTAATTAAATTCACCTATATATTTGGAAACCATGGGACACACTTCAAAATATATAATACACTCAAGGTGTATCGTGCGCTGATGGAAATGCACCTACTCGAGCCCACTAAGTGCCCAAAGTGAGTGTCCAAAATGGGTTACTAAAACATTTTCCTAATTTCAAATATTGCACAATTTTCAAATAGATTTGTGACTTAGGTGTGTATTCAATTGGATGATTTGGAAGGATTTTGAAAGAGTTTGGAGGATTTTGAAATTAAGGTGTATTCAATTTGGATTTCAATGAATTTTAACGGACTTTTAAAAAGTCAAAGTGTATTCAATTAGAATTTTGATGAATTTTAATGGATTTGTAAAAAGTCTAGGTGTATTCAATTTTTAAAGACATTAATTACAATTTAAGTGGATTTTAATGAATTTTGGTGAATTTCTATTCAAAAAATACACATAACCAAATCTCACTCCTACTCATAAGATTTGGATGGGTTTTTGATCAAGTCTTTCTAAATTCATCAAATTCCATGAAATCCATGAAAATTCATCATTTAAAGAAATTCATGGATTTGTCAAATTGAATACACCCCTTAGTGAACATGTGTGATCTAACCTGTGCAAAAATAACATTTCCCCTTTTATATCACAAATGAAGGCACACAGTAGAAAATGAGAAAAAAAAAATGATAACTTTACCTCATTAAACTGTGAGGAGGATGATACATCGCTTACCAGAAGGCAAGATTTAGTAATCAATTAGGTGGCCCAATGATTTAATATGAGGTTTGGGAGTAAGAGGTCATTAATTAGTTCAAACCTCATGCAGTGGGGACAAGTTGTTTATTTCTTATAAAAAAAAAATGCAAGACATTCAACTCTTAAGTTGAAAATACCAAATACACTTACAACCAAATACAAAAGTGGTTGTAATAGAGAAACAATAATCAATGCAAGTACTTAAAAATAAAATATGTAGAAAAGTGAATCAAACCAGGACACCAGAGATCTTGTTTACACAGTTCGGTCCACGATCTACATCTGCGGGGCTACACCCTAAGATGTAAAATTCAATAAGATAAAAAAGTTACAAATTTACGCAACACTCGAACCAATGATCCATCACTAGGCTTGCAACACTACTTTTCATCTTCACAATGGACTTTACACTAGTCTCCCGTTACTTGCATGGTGGGGCTCCCCTTCACTGAAATACCCAAGCTTTCACTCGGTGTGTCGAGCTTCCCTCGATGGAATACAAGTCTCTCACTTGCACTATGAGACTCTCCCTCATTGGAACACCCAAGTCCTTAATGTTTATATGTTGATAGAAGTGAACAACACATTCACAATACGAAGTTAACAGTGACACATACTCTATCGACTTTGACACAATATATAGACCGGTGAAGGACACAAAATCTTAACAACATGCTAAAAATCTGCCCAATCTTCATTTTCAAAAAACCGCGTTCTTGCACATTAAACACATGGTGATTAGTCTTTGAATCACAACTCCAACTTCCATGAGATTTTCAGTTGGTTGTAGATAAGATCAAATCCGTAAGTGTGACGGCCCCAATTTTTCCACAAATTGGGCCCCGCCCGGCCTAAGCTCACGCGGACCCCCGAGCCAATCTCGCAAGGTCAACGCGAGCCTAGTTAGCCTTCCAATCCATCATTATCAGCACATTCAACATTTTACAGTTGAGTTATAAATATTTTTGCAAGTTTTACAATTTAGCGGAAGCGACTAATACATTAAATAACTCAACAAAAAGATCAGGGAGTTAGGCAACCTAATTGTGGAACCCAGCATAAATGTATCATCAGAGGAGAGTAATACAATATGTATGAAATAATCACCTAGTTATGACGCCTTCCCTCTGCTACTCGTCCGCGACTCTGCACTCAGTCACGCATAAGAATGACAAGCCCAGGTAAGTAAATCCAGTAGGACATATACACAACATTTCACAATATCCAAAACAACAGTTCACGATATCTAAAGCAGTCGAATTCATGGAAATAGAACGAAAGGAATCAAGAACGCATGAATATACAAGACTGTAAATAATCCATCGATGAGTGAGGCCAAATAATAAGGAGTCCCAACCAAAAGGTCGTTGAGTCGCGGCAAAAGCCCAGCAGACTCGGGTTTAGGATGAGTCCCCAGCCTCCCAGCCGTAACCCTTGCGACTATGAGACATCCATAGACCCGGATAGTATCGACGGACGACTATGAACCATCCATGGACCCGGATAATGTCGACGGACGACCATGAAAAACCTCGGGTTTAGGACGAGACCCCTGCCTCCAGTCCTAACCCTCTCATATCGCAGATAAACAATAACCATGACTCGCTTGCCAATTGACCCACTCAATCAATAACAATTATATAGATAGCTATCATCACAAAGCGGTGAACAACAATAAAGCTATCACAAAACAGTAAACAACAAACGCCAATGGAGAGAAATGAAATATTGTATAAATCCCTAACTAGTTTACTTACCTCGAGAAATCGCGAACCCAAAACGTCGCTCGCGTCTCGATTTGCGCACCCGACACCCGACTCCTAAGTCCCTGGTGTCCATTTAGACATTTAAGTTCTATTTTACGTAAAATCATTGCAAACACAACTCAGTTTGGTGAAATAACATCACCTCCATCGCGTCGTCGCGATTTCGTTCTCGATACTCGCGCTACACGCATCACGATGCATATCCCACGTCAACACACAACTTGAGGCGTGTCCCCGTTCGTGTTTCGGCTCACTGAATTCCTCGCATAGTTAGCATATCATCTCAAATTGGATTCGGACATACGTATTTTGACGAATGGATCTCACAAACGACCCTGACCTGACACGTGGCACAAGTCAAATTTTCGGGTCGTTATAGTAAGATTCAAAGATCATGTTGCAACCGTCTTCCGCGTTCTGTTGCAACAATAACGTATCTTCATCCAAATCACTCAAAGTTTATCTTTTGATTTGCTCACGTGTGAAAGAACCATATTGATAATCCAAACAATCAATCAAGACACTAACAAAAGTAAAAAAATAAATAAATAAAACATCCCCTTTGATTCAACACGCATTTTAGTTCTTTTGCGTATATTTTCTTATAGGAAACTTATCTTTACATCCAACTATCTCTACTACACTTTCGTCCCAAAAAAAAAACTGTCTCTACTACACAATTATTAAGAGATAGAAACTTTTAATTTTATATAAGAGTGAGAATATACCAAAACTAGTGTAGCTACCATTTGATTGATCTCGAAATACATATTTTGAATGAAAATTTTGAAATTATGTAATAATCAAAATACGTACGTGTGTGTACAGATATATATATATATTAGTTTCAAGACGAGCTAAGCACGATTCCCTCGCTCGCTTCGCTCGCGGGAATTAATTTCTTAGAATTTATTAACAAAATTTAAAATTGTAATTAAAATTTAAAAATTAGAAATATAAGTACATTTTTTAGCTTATCAATATTCTCTAATGTTGTTGAGATAAGATGTGAATGAAAAAACAAGCTAATCATGCTAGTACATTACTTCCTCAAAAAAAGTATTGGATTGATGAGAATGACTTCATAATTGATTTGGAGATAAAGAAAAAAAAACGTGTAGTGGATTGATAAGGAGTTAGAGTTTGATTTGGATACAAAAGAAAAGGTTGATTTGGAGATTAAAAAAAAGTATGGGCAAATAGGTAAATTTCATTACCACTCAAAAATTTGTGATTCGTGCTTTTATATATTAACAAAATTTAAAATTGTAATTAAAATTTAAAAATTAGAAATACAAGTGTATTTTTTAGCTTATCAATATTCTCTAATGTGATTGAGATAAGATGTGAATGAAAAAACAAGCTAATCATGCTAGTACATTACTTCCTAAAAAAAAAAGTGTATTGGATTGTTGAGAATGACTTCATAATTGATTTGGAGATAAAGAAAAAAAATGTGTAGTGAGATTCATAAGGAGTTAGAGTATGATTTGGATACAAAAGAAAATGTTGATTTGAAGATTAAAAAAAAAAAAAAAAAAAAGTATGAGCAAATAGCTAGGTAAATTTTATTACCACTCAAAAATTTATTATTCGTTCTTTTTATATATATATATATATATATATATATATATATCAATGATTTTTCGATTGAAGCTATATATGTTGTTATATTATATTAATGATGTTTACGGTGGACACTTCTGTAAACAGGGGATTAAACTACTATTACTATGCATTAAGGAAAACAAAAGAAGAAAACATAATTTTCTTCTAGTGGCATCTGAATATCTGATGACCAATAAGAGGGAAGCGCCCCTCGTGAGTCTTGCAAGCATTTTTGAAACTTGAATAAATCACAGATTCACATACACAACCGACGCCAGCCCACCACTGCAGACATACTATATACCTTTGGCACAAAACAAGAATAGCATCGCCAGTTTTTAGCAGAACGCCAATCTCACACTCAAGCAAAACGTGTCCTCATTTGGTTGCATATTTTACAAGAATTCAATCATTAAGAACGTCCAAACTATAAACCTTTTTTAATCTCTAAAGCTGTTAACTTCATCATACGTCAATAATATTATTGTTCATCTAAAGCTTCTAAGTTCTTCTAGCGCATGTTACCACTACCAAGGTGTCTCGAACTGGGTGTTAGCCAAAAGTGGTTCTTAAGGGTCAGGGGTCTCAACTTGCATTGGCTAAGCAATTTTTCATAATTGCCTCGTCAGCTCTTGACCTTTTACGCTTTTGTGAATAAAATACTGTATTTATGGGCATTAAATATTCAAAAAAATCTATTTGAATTCTATGACTCCGGACCCAAAAAAAATTTTTATTAACAATTTAAAATATCTATCTAAGTAAAATTAATTATCGGTGTTTGGGGTCAAAGAGGATAATTAATGAATTTAAATTAAGAGATCTTTTAAATTTTAATAAAAAATTGTTTGAGTCAACTTTTTCAAAGAAATCAAACAGATTTTTTGATTAAATATTTAGCAGTTCAAAAGGGAGGTCTGTAGACATAGAAAACGAGGAATTTGCATGGAAGTCATACCACTATGAGAGGGAGCCAGTTGCAGACTCACAGCGACCCAGAAATATGTACGTGGAGTAGTGGACCCCTTATGAAGTAGAGGCCAAAGCTTTGTGTTTTGATTCTTGAATGTTGAATTTGGCTGCTGCATGCAACACTCAGATAAACACGGGAGAGGATTTGCTAAAGTTTGAGGGTATGTGCATTGCGTACCTTCTATCAATAGCAAAATCTATCAATAGCAAAAGACCACGTGTATGATGTAAATGTGTTTTTACACTTTTGCTCTCTTACTTTTATTCTTTTATACATGTGGCATGTTGCTATTGGTATAATGTATCGAATGCACTCCCAAACTTTAGCAATTCCTCTCTCCCATTAAACACTCATGGATGTGTATACCAAAATAATCCGTGGTAAAATTGTAGAGATCGATGTGCTAGGTGATAAAAGAATTACATGACCAAATTCTATCATCCAACTTTAAAGTCATCTTTGATTTGGGGATGTGAAGTGAGAAAGTACACTTCTTGAAAATACAAGTACGCCCAACTAAATTCACTTTTTTAAGAGTATCATGGTCAATCCCGTTGGTGATTTCCAAGAGAACACTAGACACAATGTATTATTAACCAAACAATAAATCTACTTGGACTCATAAGTTCGGGCTCATAAATAAGTTTTTAAATTTTTGTAAATATTTAAGGGGTATCAAATAAATTTTACAAGTGATTATGATTGCTTCATTAATTGCTCGATGATGTATTTGAAAAAAAAAAAAAAAAAAATTAAGTTCAGACTCACGAGTCCAAATAGCACTACCCTTAACCAAATTGAGCCAATACATATATTGAATTTTCAGAAAAGAAAATCTGAAAATTAAAGTACACATTTTGAGGACTTAAAATTAAAATAAAACTAAATTCGTTGATTTTTCCTGAATTACCTATTGGGTCCATTAATAACTTAATATGGTTTTTCTTGAATTATAAAATTGAGACATCCAACTAAATCTCATGAACCCAAGAAGAGTCGAAGGGAAAAAAAAAAAAATTGATCACAATTATCATAAGAAAAACTTTAGAACACCTTCTGACAGTGCACCCTCACTTTCCACCATTTGAATCTTGTGATCCAGAAGCCATATCCAGAAATGAATCCAAAACCCTCCCTTATCATAAACGAGAGCGGGAGGGAACTTGCTCAAGTTGGAAGTGTGAGATTGGGACACAAAAGAGTAAAAGTAGAGAGGGCAAAAGTGTAAAAACACCTTGTACATCGTACATGTTGCCCTTACTATTTGTTTTAACAAATCTTCTACCAACATAAACACACACATGAACACATCTCTCTCTCTCTGTCTCTCACACACACACTTTAAGGCCATGACATGACTTTTGAACAGTGGTTCATGGGGAAAGGTGGGGAATGCTTTTTTAGGAATTATTGCAGAAATTACTTTCTTACGAAGTAGGGGCAACTCTGCCGTGCCTCATCTTTTTCAGGTCTTTAAGTTGAACTGAAGTACAATTTTTTCAGTCAGTGTAAGGCACCAACCGTCCTATATAACGTAGTGGAATCAGACTCTGATGCAAGATCCTTCTAGGGAGTGGGTATGTCGCGTCTGAGAGATCCTTTTGGGAATTGGGTGTGTTTTTTTAAGTGCTATATTGTGCTAACAAACATGGAAAATTATTGCGGTTAAACCACTACTTGGTTCGATGAGTTTTCCAACTTCCACTAATAAGACATACGTAGTTGATAAAATGGGAATAGCTGGTCATAGCCTATAGAGAAGAGATTAATACATATTGTATCTCCCATTATTATTTTGAAGAAATGCATTGCACGCAAAACACAATTAACCAGAAAAGACAAAGAAAAAGTACAAATCGAAAGAAAAGCCAACTTAGATTCCCCTAATTTAGATGCACGTAATTGGTTGTGAGGTGAATGTGCGAAACACAAGCTCGTGACTTCACTGTTGAGTGCTTTATTTCTAAGTACATTATCTTCATGGGTGCTTAAGATGTAGGAGTACACAAAATCCAAAATCCACCTGGGTGCTTAGAGTGAATACCATTGAGATTTAAGTGTGACTTGAACTTAATCAAAAAGCGCTTACGATTCTCACTCAAATCTGTTCCTTCAATTATTTTGGTGGTTGTACTCAAACTCAACTAGCAAATGCTTAACCAAGAGACTCATGCACAATAAAAATCGAAGAACTTCAATAGTAGAGGAATATATCTAAAATTACCTTGAATGTATTAACAATGAAAGTACACAATCAACTGCATCACATAAAGTGAAGTAAAAAATATTTGAACCATGGAACTATATAACCTTCCCCAACTAAATAGATATCGTGGCTTTATTACTATTTGTTATCAAATGGAAGAACTATCAAGTGTTGAAGATGTGACCGAAAGTTAGTCCACATTAATTAAATGAAGCTTCGAAATGAAATATATAAGTGATTTACTCCTCCCAACTAGAAACGAAGCCTTTCAAGTCAATACACCATACCTAAGAGTTGAAAGTAGTTAAGTTGAGGATAGTATCGCGGTTGTGAGAAAATCTAACATGGTATAAGAGCCCATGATTCAGACGAGACTTGGGAGAAAGATGTGACTTTTGATCCATGGGGAGTGTTGAAGATGTGCGGATCGAAAGTTAATCTCATATCGATTAAACGAAACACTTCAAAATAAAATATACAAGTGATTTACTCCTCCCAGCCTAGTACGGGGCCTTTTAAGTTAAAACCCCACGCCTAAGAGTTGAAGTGGTTAAGTTGGGAATAGTATTGGTTCTAACGGAGGAGATCCACGGGCTCGCGTATGGGTGTGCGACTCGGCCGTGAGAAAAATTGACATCAAGTACCACCAAAGTGAATCCTCATTTGCATTCATTTATCATTATGTTTTGAATCTGCAAGCTTGCAATAAAGAATCGCGTTCCTCCTTTTGTTTCATATTGTTTTAAAAGAGAATCCCATTAAAGTTCTTGTTCATCACCCTTGCTTGAACTTCCATGCCTTCGGATTTGACATTAATGTCAATGAAGAAGTAACCATGGAGGCCTTCGGGAAAAGAGACAATTTATGGACTTAAGAATATTCCAGATTGTCTATGTGAGAATGTTTGCTTGTGGGTAGATTTTTAAATGTTCCAAGTGACAAGAAAAATGTTGGTAAATGAAGAGGAACATTAGCATCTTTTATGAGGAAAAACAAGAATATAGGATTTACGAACCTTGCTAAACACAAAGCAAGCTAGTCCGATGGCAAAATAAATCAATCGTGGGACAAAAAAAAGGCTCATCATTGTAGGGTAATATAATTTTATGCGACAGGGTACTATTTTTTGCTTCTTTGAATTCCAGATGGAAAGTGTCAGCTCCTCAATATCGTGACCCGAGAGTAGGATGGGAAAATTTGAAATTCAGGAAATTTGGTGGGTGAAAATGCGAGAAACCTAGCAAATGATAGAGTTCGGAGGACTCGGATGGTTCCATGAAGTTTGGTTGCATGCGCGACGGATGAGGCAGCGCACAGGCGTGGACGAGGTCGTGCCTTGGCGCGAGCCTAGGCATGATGCCTTGGCGCATACGAGGTTGCACCTTGGCACGTCCCTTAGCATAGGCACGAGCAAACCTTGGCAGATTCCCTTGACACGGGCAAGGCGGCGCCTTAGCACGAGCAAGGTCGCGCCTTAGCAGGTTCCTTGGGCACGAGCAAGGCTACGCCTTGGCAGATTCCTTTGGCACGAGCAAGGTCGCGTTTTGGCAAGGGCAAGGCATACCTTGGCAAGGGTTGACAAATCTTGACTTGGGCGTTGACCAAGTCAAAGTACGATTAGTCTCATTTCTTGATGTTTCCTATTCGAGTTAGGGAAACGACATAACATCTACTATAAGGAGAGGTGTGTTTTCTCCTAAGGGTGGCATGGGCATAGTAACAACGAGGACCCTCGAGCATGCCATGGGCACCATGCCAAGGCAAGGCCCACGGACCTATGGTCCGAGCCACCCTGAGCCGATGGGACTCGACCGAGCCTCGGCTAACACCAGGGTGCCTGTGCGCAACCAGGCACCACCGAGCAGTCCTTGTCCCTAAAAGAAATATGAACCAAGTCCCTTGAGGCGTGGATGGATCAAGTCAAGGTGGTTTCAAGCGGTTGGGTACCTACTTTGGTCATGAGCCACTGGCATGACCAAGGCACGTCAAGAATGTCCCGAATACATGGAGCATGTGCTAATTGACCAAGCAGCTGAGGCGATTATGGAACTAGGTGGCAGCAAGGGAACAAGGCAATTGGGTAACTGCATTGACCACAAATAAGTAGAGTTTTACTTAGTCTATGAATCAATGTAATCAGGACGAGTGTCCTAGACGATTATGTAACTACCTATAGGCTGATCTATAAAGCCATGGGCTTTAAGCTTAGGGAAATAAAGTACCAGTGTTATATTCCATTGAGAGCTTAGTAAAACATTTCATTGGTGTCATTGCTTGTTGTTCATTCGATTTGAGTATTGATAGTGCTGAACTAAAGATGACCCTTAAGCACCACGAGTTGGGTTGAACGAGAAAAATTCCTTAGGGTAAACCTCTCACTTAACGTCCCTGTGACGGAAAGTCAATTTTCGTGAAAAGACAAGAGTCTTTTTACTAATAAACAAGAATATATTTTTTTCATTAAAAAAAAACAAGAATATATTTATTAGTAGAAATATCTTTGAAAAAATTCTGATCTAACTCTGATGATTAGCTAAAAAGAAAATTATATGAACCACAATATACACAGACCAAATTAGGTAGCCAAATGATTTGATATACGGTGTTGTTTCAAGAGTGGGAGTTTAAGTCCAACGGGAACAAGAAAAGATGGTTTCTTTCTTTTATATAAAAAAAAGGGAAGCCTCAATTATGCTAACTATACTTTATGAAACAAAGTAAATATTTAACCATGGTAGCGCCACTCTATAGCAAATGGAGATTAACTATAGTTTAGACACCAAAAAAAAAGTCGGCCAATGCTCCAATAAAAATAAAATAAAATAAAATAAAAATAATGATTCAACAGTATAAAGATCAATGCAAAATAACTTAGAATGCATTAAATTCTGCAGAATAAAAGAGTTTAATTCAAGTAACTACCCCAACTAATGGGATGAGGCTTTATCTTCTACTTTAAAAAAAATGATGAAAGACAAGAATATAGTTTTTTAAAAAAAGAAAAATCACATAAAAGTACCTCCAAATTTTCCATTTAAGTAGAAGCTGTAATTGCCAACCGTTCTGGAGACAACTCCTGCTTAAAAGAGATTGAACTATCCGTGCGCATTCATAGATTGTACCAAAGACAAATTAAAAAGAATGGAGTCCCACTGTTTCTATGCATTGCATTTGTACCCCATTTGAGTACAAATTAAGAGAATTCATTGTATCTACGGTAACTTCCCAGTAGTACTCACACCCACCCCACACAAGGTCACATTGTGAGCAGCTTTAGTAAAACTCACTCAATATGTGTTGAAGGACACTCTCGCAAGTCCTAAGGCCCATTCTGCCCTCTAAGAGGGAAGAGATCGAATTACACTAGAAACAAACTAAGTGTTTGTATCCTCAAAGTTGAATATGTTTCAAAGTCCCCAGAAAATATCTGTTGTTGGCTTTGTTTGATTCCCTTTATTGTGCTGTCTTTGTTGTAGGACAAAGTTGAGTATCATGGCATTAGGAGATGTATTTGGCTCACCTTTAGTTCAGTAGCAGAAAACTGCCAATGCGATCAAAACGCAAGCCTAAAATATGGATACACCTTAATAAACAGGATCTTCCACCCCCAATTATTGTTAACCGATAATGGGTCCACCGACTCAAACTTTTAGCGGAAAATTTTCAAACCTCGAACCTTAAGGATCAAAATCCGCCCCTGATGCACCACGCCAATTGCGAGTAGAGGGATACCCATGACTATAACATTCCTACAGCTTCAGCTGCACTTGCCACTTATTTCCACGCTTTCCACATAGGCCTATGGACTCCAAACTTCACCAAACCTTCGCATTACCTTTTTTGATATCATGACCAAGTCTATAAGCCTAGCTCATCTGTGACATCCTACTAGCAAAAAAGGGTTGCCTAAGACTGAAAATACAAAACCCAAAGTACTCCAGCAATGTACAAAAATTCATAGAGAGAGAATATGCAACTCTTTGATATTATTTAACTGCATTAGCCAATCATCATCATAGAAAAGAAATGAAAAAAAAAAAACCAAAGTACTCCAGCAATGTACAAAAATAGGTATGATTGTCATCAACTAAAAGGAATCAATTTCAGGAAAATCTCATGTGTGCAAGAATCATGGGTAAGCAATAGTAGTAGATTCTTTTTTTTTTTTTTTTTTTTTTTTTTTTTTTTTTTTTTTATAAGAAGCCATAGTAGATCTTTGAACACATAAAAATGCAATCCAGTGATGTACAATCAACTATGTATTTGTGTCATGAGTTGTGTATCACAAATATATAGAGAAAAAGATTAGAAAGTGAGAAATAGAGAAAGAGAACAGTGTATTAGTGCGTAGAAAAAAAAAAAAAAAGCAGTAATGAAGCACTAAAGCTTTCAACATAAGCACAAGGAACAGAGACTAAGTGATCAAAGGTGGCCCAATTCTCCTGTTTCATGTCCACAATGACCTCAGAAAGGAACTCCAAAATGAAACCCACTCAAGGGCACCAAAGACCAATGAGACAGGACAAACTGAAACTAAAAACTAGATCTTCTCCACCAAACCATATCTCAGATCCCACATTATCAAGTTTGTCTCCAACATATCCCATATAATCCATGTGAAGTCGCCTACAACTTGTTTCAGTTTTTATAATGGGCACTACTTCAACACCTATCTCATGTCATCTACAGTTAATGTTGAAGAAACCACTCACCAATCTCATCTCATGTACTTGGGAGGTAAGGATCACTAATTGAAAAAGAATTTGTCGGGTCATTATCAAAGATGCATTATTAGATCCATATATAATGCAAATGGACAGCTTTAAGAGCATCGACAACAAAAATAGTTCATGAATTGAGCAAAACTATCCGAGTCTGAGAGTCACAGTTTCAGTATTCAGTAAGGTTTTGGTGGTAAATGGTAGTTCTATTATGAGCATATTGGATAACAATAACAATGCAAAAAGTGAAACAATGGACTATCAAGTGTTACTACTTTGGCACTTAATAAGTAGAAGCAGAACCTCTAAAACTTCTAATGACATGAATTAGCAAGACACTTTATGTTCCATAATCAACCTTTCCTACAGTTCTGTGGTAGGATCTCCTTTGGGCATCGCAGCTATGGGCAAAAGACACCTGAACCTTACAGACTAATGGGAAGCTGAGTCATCAAAGGACAAATTCTATATCTTTTAGGACAGCATACCTTAAAAATTGGGAACCTCTTCAAACAATTAACTTGGCGTCAGTCAACATATCTGACACCGACGGAATAGCCAAGAAATATTGTGGAGGTTGTAGAACTCAATTTCATACCAAGACTTAACGACGATGCAGCATGATCTATATAGATAATCTAATTAATATCATCAAACAAATCCAAGCAGAATAGAATAACTGATAGGAAGAATCAAACCATGAGAAACCTGAAACCCGCACAATATCCTTTCTCAATGGTGGATTAGAACAGTGCAATGCTCCAAGACCAGCTTGTGTGATAATGACAGACCCAACAAACTTGGATCCCTACAATAATATTCAGAAAGTAAGAGTCACTTTGAAGACCAAGTTAAAGACTTGTCAATATCAAAAGATCAAGCACCTTTTTTTCTTATCTGTAGCGGCGTTTGCAAGTTTGGCAGCTTTAGTGTTGTGACTTGTGAAGGGAAGTTGGTGGGTCTGGCGATCTTAATTTTGATGAGATAATGGGGAGCACAAATAATCCCCCACCTGATTTTGTTACTGGACATGAAGAGTAAAGAACGCCGTATCGAAGTGGCCACAAAAGGTTAATGTGCAGAGAAAAAGGGGACAAACGGAAAATAGAAATCATAAAAGGAAGTAAGAAACAATTCATAGTTTGATACTACTTGCAGAACAAAACGACGAATTCAGATAGAAACAATCTACAGATGATCTTTACGTGAGTGGGTGCTGCACCTAGATATCAATTATTTAGGTTTTAGTTGACTCGCAAAACCTGGTGATGGTGCAGACTGCAGTCCTATATGTTTGCTAGGACAAGTTCCGTCCTTCGATTTCTGAGAAGCTCCAATGATAATACTAACAACTTTGTTCATCATACTTGAAACTAGAACTCCAAACTACTTGTTTATAATCCATATTTTCTAACTTCCACCAACGATTTCATCATCCATAAAAAACAAGAGACAAAAATCTGTAGAAAATCTAGGTTCGTATCACATTGTTGAAATACATCTCGATAATCTGAACATGCTTCAGATTCCAAGGGAGATTACGCTAATCACGCTGTATGCCCCAGCTAGTGCTTCGTTGAGCCTTCTGTTTTCATGTGTCCAGCTTTTCATCTTCCCTAATAAATTGAACAAAAAGGTCCCATGCTATCTAACATTATTTTGGTCGCCTAGATTATAGCTTAGGGTCAATGGTTCTCAATTTACTGCAGCATTGATACCGGCTTCCATCCAAAAAAGTTAAAATAAAACAAAAGAAAGCACCATGATCAGTGTTTCATTTACTTTCATAAATAGCGTGATATGAGCAATAATGGCAGGTAAGCATATTATAATCTAAAACTACATAGCCTAGATATAAGAGGCAATAACAACAGTAAGTAACACAACAGAATAAAACATGGAAATCATGAGAAACCCAGTTTAGATATTGACCATAGGTTGAATTATAGTGAAACAAGATCGGCAGAATAGCAATGACTGGCCCAGGTTCCCATCAGCAAAATGACATTGAAAGTAAACCCCCACAGAGTTCTTTTTTATTCTCGGAAATTTTAATTATTTCAGCCAGCAGCCCATTGACAGTATCTATCAATGCTGCTGGAAAGAGAAGATCCCTAGTGAGGACGTAATCCAAATTAGGCTACACACTTACAGAAACCAACTAAACTTAAACATAAATAATATATCAATAAGAAAGCAGTATATGTACACCATCTTGATTATTACGATGCTAAAAAAGATAGGAGTTTACATGCGAAAACAAAATTGAATACAAAAATGTAATGATGGGTAAGAGAGTAGAGAAAACATTCGACTTGCCTTTCCACCTGAATATAAATATTATTTGATTTATATGAACCTAACACAAAAGAATGAGCTCTAAGTGATGACAGTTGGCTTCTCCCTTCCTGTAAATTCCTTCAGCTTTGAAACAGATAACGCCAAATCTAAACATAAGGAGACAATTAGTCACCAGACTCATTACCATATATTTAAACAATGCAAGAGTAAAAGTAACTAAAGGTGATCTAACCTATTAATGGCTTCAATGCTATTTGGGCATCCACGTCATGTTTCGAAACGTCTGGTTCAAACTGTTCAATATAAATTCGAACAGTTGCACCAGCTGAACCAGTTCCCTGAAAATTGTGAACTTGTGAGTGTTTCTGATCCCGACGTATGTAAAGAGAAACAAATAACTTTCAAAGCATTGTACTCACTGATAACCGGAATATAATTCTAGATCCATCGGTGAAAACAAAGCGAACGCCTTGCTTGGATGCTATACTGCCATCCACCTGACATGTAAAAGATATGAGCTAGAATACATGTAGAGCTAGTCGGACTAAAACCAAACTAATGGTGTGTTCGGTTCTCATGATTGCTTAGCTAATCATTGGATTAAATGTAATCCATTGTTCACTTTGCATGATTAGTTAATGCAACGGATTAGTTAATCGCACAAATTGTGGACTAAACTAAGTGGAGCCTTTCCTCATCATTAGTTAGTCCGTTCTCACCCATGAAGTGAAATGAGAGATTACCCTTCAATTTATTTCATCAAAACCAGTTGAAGCCTACGCGATTTAGGCTTCCCCAAATTCGTTGATGAAGTATTATTGAAACCTAGCTAATTTGAAAATATATTGCAATTGGTGATGAAACAGGTGGTGGTGGCGGCGCGATGACGGCGGCGGCGAAGAGAGAAGCCCAGAACTGAAACCACGGTGGAACCCTAACCCGGAAGCAGATATGCATATTGGAGGGGCCATATTCAACGCAATTTGGAAAATTATTTTTAATGGCGTTGGATGAATTTATTGGGTTAGTTGTGCTTTTGCTCTAGCATCAACAACCCTAATGCGTACTAATGGATACCCATACATACATATTTGTAGGATTTCACCTTCATCAAGATTTTTTACTGGAGTATTGCCTCCATTAAAAAAAAAAAAAAAAGTTGGAATAGGATACACTGATGTTCCGATGTTCTAGAAGAAGAAAAATAAAAAGTTAATCGAACAAGTCTCCAAACATTGATGCGTGCTATTGCTCGTCGTCTTCTTCTCAAACGCTGTTGTCATGCTTCTTGTTGGGGTTTTTATATGGGGAGGGGTAAAATCAGCATTTTTATGAAACCTCTTAAAATCCTATCATGCCAACCGAACAAGTCTCTAAACTCGGATTACCCTTAATTCATAGCCAAGTAATCCAACGTTTGTTAATCCGACCCTATCAAGATAACCTTATCAACCAAACCGAACGCACCATAAGTGATTAAATTCACACGGCAAGTGCAGAATCAAAGCATTCCAATTAAACTTGCTGAATCAAGCAAAAACAACTTAACTTGATTTAACTTACAGGGTCTGTGTAGGTAAAGTCATCAGCAAATTGCAGGTTGTAGGTCCCTATAACAAAGCAAGAAGTTTATTTAGAATTGAAACTGAAAAGCTCCAGATAAATTTATGAAGTAAGCTTACCATACACATCACCAGCCTTGCACACAGATGCCAAGTCTCTAAGATATTCAATCATTTTAGTGGCACCATCAGACTCACATTCCTGCAGGATAGTGTAGAACTAACTCATGACCGCAAAGCTCTTAAATAACTTGTGACTATATTTAGTAGGAATCGGAAGAGCAGTTAAAAAGAAAAACTATACAACTTAACGTTTGTCTAAAACGTACATCGTGAAAAACATTTCTGTGATTAAGGTCAAATAAAAATATAACCTCAGATGATGATAATGTACCTCATAGTCATATCTAGAAAAGAAATTTCTTCCATATGTCGCCCAATGCTCCTTGACAACATCGGCAACAGAAACCAATTTCTCCCCAACCTTCTTGTCCTTGTTCCGATACGCAATGATTGAAAGCCAAGCTAGCACAGCCCTTTGAATCACAATAAAACAAAGATAGTGTTATACAACAGTTCACTAAACATAAGAAATAAATAAATAAATAAATAATAAATAATAATAATAATAAGTTTCTTCAGTAATATTTTTCAAAAAACAAAAGCAACTTCAGTAATATAAGGGTAAATTTCATCACTCTTATTTTGCTCACTGCTCAACCCAGCAGAAGCCTTTTCCCAACTATATCGGCTCAGCTTTGCATATCCAATTTCTTAATTTGCTTTATTCAAGGTTACATCCATAAGCATAATCCTATCAGTGGCGCTCATTTCTTTCTTTGTTTCAGCCATTGTCATTCTTAGTCCGCCCCTTGCTCTAACATTACTTTTATGGTCGCTTTTCCAAATTGATGTTCTCTCCCTTCATCTTTGTATTTGTTTATTAGATCCTTAATGTTTCTTCTTTCAGTATTCTACTTTTAGCATATATCCATCTCAATTTCAACATTAATATTAAACTTATTTTATTAACACATTGCTCTTTTCTCACCCAAAATTCAATTACATAGAAACATAGCTGGCCTCAACATATCCTATGAACATTTATTTTCAAGTTTGATGGGATATATTATTAGTTCTAGACTAAATATCTGCTCATAAACAGACCAAGTCACGCCTGAATTGTGTTTTGACAGTTGCAGAGGGGTTGGGGTAGTAATTTTCACAAGAAAAAAGAACTAACATATTCACATGATATTTTCTTTTCCTTTTTAGTTATTTTGTTAGACATTTGTAGTGTGATTGTGTTGTATCAATGTCCTATATTAATGTCAAAGTTTCATAATTCTGAAAAGAACAGAAGGAAAGAGGAGTCCGTGATAATAGGTTCACGGTTTACCATATGCCATCTTTCTCCCGAATGTGATCGGAGCCTGTTCCAAAGCTTTCTTCTCCACAAATTGACAACTTCCCCGCATCCATAAGATTTCCAAAAAACTTCCAACCAGTGGGAACCTAGACTCAATAATGGTCAAACAAAGCATTTGGTTTCAAAAACATTTATAAATTTTGTAAACCGTAAAAAAAAATAATATACAAGTCCAACAATAACCCAACCTCAAAGAACGGGAGTTGCAATTTCTCAGCTACACAATCAAGAGCGCCACTTGTTGGCATGGATCGTGCTAGACCCTTGTATAAAGAAACATGAAATGGTGCACACAATCTGTAACTAGTATTCAGCCAAAATAAAATAAAATAAAAAAGCAAAACTGAAGAGTTTACTACCTTGATGCCATTCTTAAAATAAGGAATAGCTGCCTTTGCATTAGCTGCAATTATAGCAACAGAATCTGAAGGAGTAACAAAAAACTCTCTGCCAAGAATCATGTTTCGATCGCCATCCCCTGAAAGTAGAGTAAAATCCTCATCACTAGGTCAACGAATTTTTGAAACTCACTTTAAGCCTAGAAACCAATGGTGAAGTAGGTATAACTAGTAATAAAATTATTAATTACTTCCAAGTGCAATATTACAAATTCAACGTTGTTTGACAACCGCATTCAATGATTTATTCACAAATCTATCTATTTAAAACATTAAAATTAGCATATTTATAAATGCATTGGGATTGAGACTTGGTTGTTGTATATTTATAAAAGTATGTTACGCATAAAAGTGGTTTATAGAATGATAGAATCAAGCATTGACAGACCCAGGTTCAATATGTCCCTAGGCTACAGCCCACCCTAAGTTGAAAATATTTCCTGAATATTACTTGCCTATGTTTAAAAGAAAAGCATCATATCATATATTAGCCCACCTCAATTTTTCACAAAAAAAAAAAAAAAAAAAAAAAAAAAAACAAACTAGCCACCCCACCTGAAAAATGACTAATCAACCCCAATAAAAATTGAGAGGAAACGATCAAAAAGTTTGTTTATTCAGTTTTTTATGAATTTATATATATGTTGATCATTATTAAAATTATCTTTTTCTTCAAAAAATTATCAATATTTTCTTTATCTTTTCCTAATTAGATTTTGTTAATAAAATTGTTTATTACTTCCAAGTGCAATATTGTAAATTCAACGTAAAAGAGTTTGACAACCACATTCAATGATTTATTCACAAATCTATTTATTTAAAACACTAAAATTAGCATATTTATAAATCTATTGGGATTGAGGCTTGGTTATTGTATATTTATAAAATTATGTTATGCATAAAAATGGTTTATAGAATGATAGAATAACTATCAAGGTTCAGCAAAGTTTTTTTTTTTTTTTTTTTTTTGCATCTAATTGACTTTGATTTAGTGTGTAAATACTAACTTCTGTTTACTTATTATATCTGCAATGTTAACATACATGAGAAAAATATGATTTTAAAAATAAATTTAATTTCACAAGTAATACATAATTGAAATTGAGTTTCTATAACATAAATAATATAGAAAAACCATGCTATGAAACAACAATAAAAAATAATAAAAAATTATTATGTCGGATGCATATCTATGGTCGCTGACTCACTAAACAAAAAATAGATTTGAGACCAATTAAGATTTTAATCTTTGGCCTCAAAGAATCCATTTTAAGCTTAAAATCTCATGACAACATAATTACTTACAATTATTATCCATATCCGTAGAATAGTTTTACTGTCTTTTCATTTCTAAGTTTTCTTTCTTTATTTCATTTTTTCTCCCACTAAACGTAAGAGAAAGAAAAGAAAAGTGGAAAAGATTCAGCATGTTATGTATGAATGGGTCTAAATGGCCATGCATAACAACTACTTGAAAATGCCCAAATACCTAATCCACAAGCGTACGCATTCCTTAACCAATATACTGAAATACTTTGAGGTTCCTTGTATAAGTATTGATATAAAAGCAATGAACCTGACAATAAATACTTTTTTTGTTATTTCTTTACATTGATAATCTTGGGTATCAGGTTTAAGCAAAGAATTGTGCTAAAACACTTGCCCTTGTTTGCTCGAATGAACAATACTCCCAGTGTCCATCTAACTTCCTAGCATTTCTTAAAATACCACAAACTAAAGGCCCTCCCACTATTATTTCATAGTGCATTGCTTATTTGTGCCACAACATCTTTATAGATAAAAATAAATAAATAACTACTTTGGCCTTTGCATTAGTAAAATCATTTTACAGTTAAAAAAAGTACGTAACTTCTTGGAACGAAATCCAAGGGTGAGAAAACTTAAGATATGAATACAGTTAAATGCCTTGCAAAAACAATTATCCAAAGAGAAACACAATCGGCTTCTTCTTTTTTTAAATCTTAGCTCACACCACAAACAACAACAACAACAATATAGCTCACACCACAACATTAACAAAACTGTTTATCTAAAACACAAATTTTTCAAGCTTGAATAACAAATTATACAAAATATTTTGATCAGAAACTAATTTTAGGTTGGAATATGTAAATTAGTGAATCATTATTATTACAATCAAAGAGTCTTATGAGTAATGAATCATGCAGAACCTGCAAAAAAAAAAATTAATAAAATAAAACACACCACAATTCATGAAATTCACCAAAACATTTCTTCACATACCATCACTTGCAGCCCCAAAGACGGGACCATTCCCTTTGTACATTATATCGACCAACTCCTTGGCATACCTTTTCATAGAAAAAGAAACAGAGGTGATGGATGCTGGCATGACTAGTTAGCAACCCAAGCACAATAATTAAAGCTTACTCACGTAAGATTGGGATCTGGATGGCCATGACCAAAATCTTCTAAAGGAATTCCATTTGCAATTGATTCCTACATAATTAAAATAAAACCAATTAACAATGGATTCATCACGATTATCAATATAATTATAAAACAAATACTAGGTGATGCAGAAACATACTAGACTGCCCTCCAGGCGGTCCACAAAGATAGGTTTTGCATATGCTCCAGTGACTGCATGCATTGCATCAAATATAAACCTGAAACACAAAATATTAACAAAGAGTCAAGGATGTATTTCACCTTGACATCATAGAAGAAAGTAAATGAGTGCAAGGGTGGGTGACTGATAAGGTTACATAAACAAAAAAAGACATTATCGTGAGAGGGAGGGAAGGAGGGAGGGAGAGATCAACCATAACAGTCAGATGTAACTCTATAACCATAATATCAGCTTGACAACTGGGGAGAACAAACATTGAATAAGAGTTTACTCTGAAGACTCAGCCACTCAACTAGTATTAAGTGCAAAATGCAGAGAAACGAAGAAACTTGTAATTCTTCTTTGCATTCAATTAGAATGTGCCCTGAAGACTCAACCACTCAACTAGCATTAAGTGCATTCAGAAATGAAGAAACTTGTACGCCTTCTTTGCAGCAAGTCCATCGTATTAACTTTTTCTAAAGAAATCAGCTATCAACCACTCAACTAGCATTAAATACAAAATGCGGAGAAATGAAGAAACTTGTACGTTTTTTTGCAGCCAGTCCAATGTATTAACTTTTTCTAAAGCAATCAGCTCCTATTCGAGTACTCTTTTAACCTTTATAAGAATGGTAGATTTCCATATGAGACAAGCCGAGGAAGCATTGGGATAGTTAGGCTGTCTTCTTTTTTTTTTTTTTTTCTAAAAAAGGGCTTACAAATTATACGAAGTGTCAAGGTTACAAGAGTGCTGTATCGAAAGACAAGGAAAACATCAAGCACTTTCTAGTAGGGAGGATGGAGGTCACCTTATCAATTTGCCTTTTAGGAAAATTCCTATATGAAAATCCCCAGTGATTTGGTATCCATGATAAAATCAGCAATGGTTTTGGAGTAAGAAATTGAATATGATTCTATTGTGTGATGGAAACCTATTTTTATTTCACTCCTCCGAGAATCTCATTTTTATGCCATCACCTAATGCAAAATGGGGAATAATGATCAAAGAAAGGAAAAAGGCAATATACTTCCTACATGTGGGCCAAGAAGCTGCTCTTCTAACCGCAGATTTTTTTGGTTAGACCACTTCATGATCCTGAACTGTCAAACTACTTTAGTAAAACATCCTCAAGGTTTCATCCCATTTAAGTAAATGTTAAAGCTTCTCTCCATCCTCGATTTCCACAAGAAAATCTTAATCATTTTCTCAATCACCCTAGCTACTTCTCTTGGGACTTCAAAAGGGAAAAGTTGCAGGCAGGTGAAGAAAACTACCCTCATAAAAATCAAAAGGCCAAAATCAGAAAGATAATTCTTCTTTCATTTTTTTTTTTTATCTTTTAGAAACTTAATGATAATCGGCCCCTTTCTTTCAAATGAAGTCCAGCTTTTATGACCTCAGATCCTCCACTCAATAATTTATCTCTTACAAGTAACAAGGATGCAGTTATGGAGCTTTCTAACAACAAGCATAGTGGGAACCAAAAAAAGAACAACATAATGGCTATCACTCATGGCGTGGATCTAGACAATTGTCATTTTCTCTTTAGCTATATTGATTCTTCACAGAGCATCAAAATATCTTCACCATATATATATATATATATATATATATATATACTAGTTAGTTTCAAGACATTAGAAATACCCATGGCATGGGAATCAATTTCTAAAAGTTTATTAACAAAATCTAAAATGGTAATTAAAATTTAAAAATTAAAAATACAAGTACCTTTTTTAGCTTATCAATATTCTCTACTGTGATTGAGATAAGATGTGAATGGAAAAACAAGCTAATCATGATAGGACATTACTTCCTTAAAAAAAAGTATATTGGATTGATGAGAATGAGTTCATGATTGATTTGAAGATAAAGAAAAAAAACGTGTAGTGGATTGATAAGGAGTTAGAGTTTGATTTGGATACAAAAGAAATGTTGATTTGGAGATAAAAAAAAGAAGTATGGGCAAATAGGTAAATTTCATTATCACTCAAAAATTTGTGATTCGTGCTTTTATATATATGATAGATATATAACTGTATGTGTGTGGGAACATTAGAAATACCCATGGCATGGGAATTTTCATACTAACCATTGGATTAGCATCAATATCCACATTTTAATAAGCTAAACAAAGTGCACAAAATAAATGACCTACTTACCCAGTCATACTACGGGAGTTAATAAATAACACCTCAATTAATGTGGATAGAAACCCAATGTGTCCTCTTAAATTACTCCTTTCTTTCATTTTTTTTAGGCCAATCTCTTTCTTTCATTTGTGCATGCTTTAAGCATAAATATATCTTCAAAAAAAAAATTTAATATACTAATACAACTCAAAAAAAAAATATTAGTATAATATAACAAAACAAAAAATGCTGATGAAATATGGGACATTTGAACTTCATTAATTTGATTTAATTTTATTTTTAGTCATGCGATTTATTTATTAAAATTAATATTTTTTTTGGTTTCCATTAAAATTAATATTTTTAATTAGTTATGATTGAACACTATTTTTATTGAATTAAGATTGAGATATTCTAGTTTAATAATTATACATAGCATGAAATAAAATTTAAACTTGATTTTTTTATTTAAGAATTCATAATACATAGTTACATACATTATTAATTAAGAAAATGCTAGCTAGAGTCACCTTTGATATTTTCTAACATGCGTGCGCACATCATAAGGTCCTTTGAATGGACACACAATTACATGTCAACCTATTTGAGTGTTCGATCAAGGCTATCCTTGTAGAGCCCTATTTATTGTGAGAATTTATCATCCGGTAAATTCATAAATCAAGATTCTTAAAATAAAATTGGCGATTTTCATTGATGACATCGTATAACCTTTTATTTTTTAAATAATGATAATCATTTCACCAATAATAATAATAATAATAATAATAATAATTATTATTATTATTATTATTATTATTACTATTATTATTATTATTATTATTATTATTATTATAATAAATGAACTCAATCTTAAATAAATTAAGACCGACTACTTAGAGTCAAGGTTTCATTTAGCTCGATTTAATTCTTAATATAAATATCTGAGCTCAAGTAGTCTTTGACATAAATATGCATGTTTGTTGTTCGAACCCAACTTGTTTTTCAACTCGGACAAGTGTCCATTATCCATACCTGGTTTACTTTAAAATCGAGTTATCCAATTAATTATTCGGATTAATTTGTAGTTTTCTAAAATTAAAGCATTTTATGTTTAAAATATTTTTTTCAAATGATAAAATTATTATAAGATACTTCACATTATATAATCTCTTTTTGACATAATTTTACAAAATATTGTTTAAGTGGCATTTATTATTTTAAATTACAAGCAAACACAGTCACTTGTTAAATTCTTTTGATACCCCTCAAACATTTGTAAAAAAATTTTAAAACATCCTATTGAGTCCGGACTCATGAGTCTAAGTAGATTTATTATTAATTATATGTGAGTTTCCTCATTTTTATTATTATTTTTTTGTAAATTATATATTGTATACAACAACAACAACAACAACAACAACAACAACATAGCCTCAGTCCCAAATTAACTGTGGTCAGCTACATGGATCAAACTTTTCCATTGTACTCAATTAAGTGCAATTGATGGTGAGCTTTGCAAACCATTCAAATCCCTCCTAATTAATGCATCCCATGTTAATTAAGGTATGCCCCTACCTCGTCGAATTTCTACAATTTCTATTGAGTCAAGTTTTCTAGTTGGAGCATTTGTAGCCCGTCTCTGCAGGTGACAAAACCATCGCAACCGTCCATCCCTAATCTTTGTATCAATTGGTGCTACTCTTACTTGTCTTTGAATTTCTATATTTCTTATTCTATCTTTACGAGTTTTACCACACATCCACCTAAGCATCCTCATTTCTACTACGTTAATTTTATGTAATTGTTGTTGCTTTACCGCCCAACATTCACTTCCATAGAGCATAGCTGGCCTAATTGCGGTTCTATAAAAATTTTCTTTTAACTTAGTAGGGACATTTCTATCACAAATAACCCCTATTGCACTCCGCCATTTTTTCCATCCAACTTGAATTCTATGTGTGACATCATTCTCAATGTTACCATCATTTTGTATGATTGATCCTAGGTATCTAAAGTGGTTTACCTTAGGAACTTCTATTTCTCCTAATTTTACCACTCCGTCATCTCGATGTCTAGTGTTTCTAAACTCACAGTGCATGTATTTGATTTTCGTCCTACTCAACTTAAAGCCTTTAGATTCTAATGTATTCCTCCAGAGTTCTAATTTCCTATTCACTCCATCTTTGGTTTCATCTACTAAGACAATATTATCTGCAAATAGCATACACCATGGTATATCCTCTTGAATATGTCTAGTTAGTTCATCCATAACTAAAGTAAATAGAGATGGGCATAAAGCCGATCCTTGATGTAGTCCTATCGTAATGGGAAATTCTTTTGTAGCTCCACCAAATGTCTTTATACTCGTTACTACTCCATCATACATATCTTTAATAGTGTCTATGTATCTAGCATGCACTCTTTTTCTTTCTAGAACCCACCAAAGAACATCTCTAGGGACCCTATCATATGCTTTTTCTAAATCTATGAATACGATATGAAGAAAATTATATATTGTATGACAATATATTTTTAAAGTAAAAGTAGGTGTCAAAAAATTTTTATTGTTATTGTTATTTTCTTGTCTAAACTCGAGTCAAATTTTAATCCAGATAGGAAGCCTTGTATATATAAGTCCAACTTAAATTTGGAAAATTATTATTAATGTTCAAACCCCTTTTTTAGGTTGGAAAAAAAGTAGACATCCCTAATCATGGTAAATAATTGTATTAAAAAATTGAAATTTATCAAAACATTTTGATTTATTAGTTGGAATAACATGCAACTAATTAAAATTTAACTTTTCAATAATTTAAATGTTACTAAGTCATAATATAGTTTTTTTGTTAAAAAAATGACAATATGGTTTTTTTTTTAAGTAATATTATTATTAATAAGAATTCATTTATTGTGTAATCTACAGTGGCCAGGGTCTAGCGTTTTCACCAAAACAAAGTACTAGACAAGGTTCGAGTCTCGTGGAATGCAAAATAAATGTTAAATCTTAGTTTAGTTAATATTTATTCATGTGAGTTTATAATTGTGACAAAATTATCTCTTAAAGAGGTGGAGTTGCTCTAATAAACTTATAATAAAATAATAGTAATTTATTATGTTTTCATAAAAAAATCCAAATATTATGACACTTGTATAAATAGGGCTGGCAATTTAATGTCCAGGACCGCTGGAGCCGGTTTTGTCCGGTCCTGAATGAAAAGGGTTTAGACAATGTTTTAATAAATCGGGTCGGGTCTGGACAAAGACCTCTTGTCCGAATTTAAAATCCGACCGAGTTTGGACAAGGCCTTGCAAACTCAGACCCAGGCCGGACCCGGTTCGAATTTTAAATAGAGTTAAAAATATCTTTAATAAAAGAATATATTAAACACTTACTACTAATTAAATAGATTAACAAACATAAATCTACTCTAATACATATAAAATTTAATGTATTAAAGATATCTTTTGATAGTAGAATGAATTAAATTTTATTTTTTTATACTTGAATAATTGTTTATAGACATTAAATGTTTAATTACATAAATTTAACGATACTTTTTCAAATTAAATCACATGAGATTACAATATGTGGGTATTTTACTATATGAATAGGCTTTTAATATAAGAAGTTGGTTTTCAAGATTGCGACAAATTTAGACAATCGGACAACCCGGATTTTTAGCAAAACAGGTCAGGACAAGTTAGTTTGAATGAATTTATTTCTTTATGGCAAGTTTTTTCCAGACCCAAACCCGAATTTTTGCCACCCCTATGTATACGTATGTTAATTGGTCGCGCGCGCGTGTGTATATATTAGTTTAATTTCTTTTCCTTTATTTTCTTTTGTTTGTTATAGGTCATGTGGTTGATTGGGTTCATTTTTGGAACCCGCACACAATAATTACAGTGTGCTAATGCATGCAATTAATTTAATGTAAAAAATCAGCATGCATGTTTTAAATGCATTAATTACGTCCCATTATTACAATATGACTGATCAAACAAGTTACCCATTTTGAAAAAAAATCAAACTAAGTGGAATGTACACTATTGATGGAAATCCAATGGCCACTATATATATATAAAACAAATGTCAGAATGCAAATAACGCACCTGAAATCAGGTCGAGAGAGCAGACTTTTGATAAGCTCAAAATCAAACACACTCTGCACATATGGCACCCAAAACAACAACTAAATACATATGAAGAGGGCATATTCTGAATAGAGTATAAATATGTTATCCAGGGCAATTACCTCCATCAGCTCTAAATAGTCAGAAACAGGATCTATTACTTCCACAATAAAGTTACCATATTCCGTCACCCCTGTTCTCGAAAGATCAACATCAGGAATTTCTGCTATCTTGATTTCAAAAATCTGCAAATGCAACTCCGGCATATAAATATCATGAAACACCATGAATCGCAAGATGCATACTCACTAAATGGAAAAAACAAAAAAAAAATTGTATCAGACTGAGAAACATAAAAAATTAAAATAGAAAGACCGCTCAATCAACACATAATTGATCTGTTAGATATCATCTGCTTTTATAAAGTAATTAAAATTTAAATTATAAACAATGCAATAATCTAGTTTAGGATTTAGGGTTTAGTATGGCTAGCAATACATTTAGATGAGATTTACTTCCCAAATATTGAATTAAATGTTGACAAAAATGAACTGCAATACCTTATTGAAGTTGAGTTGCCAAGAAACAAAAAACTTATTAAAGAAAATCTAAAGAAGGAGAAACTTAAGAATTTGAGTAAATATACAAATAAATTAAAGACTGGCTATGGGGATTACATGGGTTTTTTCAATCATTTAAAAAAAAAGGTTATGTACAAAGGAATAGTAGAAGTTATGCACTTATGATTAAAAAAATTTAAAAAATTGATCAATTACTTTTTCATAAAAAGAATTCTCAATATTGTTGTTTAACACCAATCACAATCAGCTAAGTTTCTTTATGCTGCCACTATGATTTATTATCCACCTTTTCATATTTATCGAAAGATCATAAATGGTTCTTCACTTTTACTATTTAGGTTCAGCAATTGTTAATTAATGCATTTATATTTCAAATTGTTGAAATAAAGTACTCAAAAAAACTCAATGACTCAAGACGCTTCTAAGAATCATAGTCAACAATTATATTTTAGTCCACAAGAGTGGTAAGTAACCAATGAAAAGATTTTATGGGACTTCAAATAAATGACTCCTCAACATAATAATAATAATCAAAATCGGAATCTCAATATCGAGGAAGGATAGCTCTAATTTAATCATTGGAAATTTAAAAAGCTGAAAAAAATAAATTAACCACAAAAAAAAGATGAATGGTGGCTGTTAGTAGCAAACAAACAAATAACTCAGAAAACTTGAAGATTAAAAATGTACACTAAAGGTAGATACATACAGACAGTGTATTTCCATATATCTTGTCTGTGATTGATTCTGGTGCAGGTTGTCCACTGTTATAGTTGAACTGAAATTAGCAAAAAATAAGATAACGAAAGAGTTTTGTGAGTGAAACAAGCTAAACAAGCAGTGAAAGCAACATACAAGACTTATGCCCAATTCACAAGGATTTAAAATGTATCCTTCCTAGTGGTGGTCACATTAAACCAAAAAAAAAACAGTAGAACACCAATAAGTGCACTTGAGCTGATCGAGTCCTACGTTTCAAGTGATTATATGGAATTAACCTTTATGCCCCAGTCATATTCAGGTCCACCAGGATTATGGCTCGCACTCATTATGAAACCACCATTGGCCTGCAAAGATATTGGAAAACCGATTTCAATCAATATGTTCCACATCAGAATCCATATGCGAAAAGCATATGAAATGATAACAATGTCTTACCTTTTGCTTACGTATGACGGCAGAAACAGCTGGAGTTGACAAAATACCATCCCTGCCAAGAAATAGACCTTCAGTTTTTTTTTAATGCAAATGCCTCAGACGTCTACGCCAAAACGTCCAAAAAAAAAACCATTAAGAAAATTGCCATTTTCAGTTTTAAGACAGTTACACATCAATAATACATACAGATTAATTTGCATCCAATAAAATAAACTAAATAGAAGTAGAGAATCTCCAGAATAAATTGATAATGATGTTCTCTACAAGTTCCAAAGGTAGATACATATAGACAGTGCATTAATAACTACAATACGTACCTGAATGATTTATAGTTACCTTGCATCATGCTCTCACTAAGCCTTAGAAGGTATATGTGATGCTAATATTACCAAATAATAAAAAATTGTAACTAACAACAACGAATCTTCAGCCCACAATTAGTTGAGGTCAACTAAATTGACCCAATGTTTCCATTCTCAATTTAATGCACTTAATGATACACCTTGGTAATCTTTTATGATCAATGCATCCTAAGGTACTTTAGATCTACCCCTATACCTTTGAATTCCTTCAATTTCTAGCTTTTAGAGCTTTCTAAATGAGGCATTTGCAAGTCGACTTTAAATGCTTTAAACCATTGAAACCACCTTTATCTCATTCTTTTTTCCCTCTTTTATCACCACTCATGCTTTTCTTTGAATCTCCAAGTTTCTTATTACATCCTTGCATCATGCATCCCTTTAAGCATCTTCATCTCTTCTATGCTCATTTGTGTATGTGTTGTTTCTTTACGACCCAACATTCACTTCCACGAAACTTAGTTAATCTAACTGGGATCTTATAGTTTTTTGTTTTTTAATTTTAAAAGGGGTATTTCAGTAACATAACACGCACGTTGTCCTCCACTTCTTCCATCTAGTTTGAATTCTATATAACATCATCCAACTTCAATATGTCCATCTCTTTGCATGATGGATCCTCTAAAATATCCACCTTTGGAACTTCTACTTCTCCAAACTGCACTACCCCTTTTATTCTGATCTTTATTGTTTGTAAACTCACAATGCAAATATACAATGAAATTCTCATCATTTTATTGAAATTATGAGGAGTTCATGTGCAAAATCAAGAGACAACTGCTTTGAGTAGCACCTAATTTCACACATATAGTACAAGATAAACATATTCTTTAAAGTTCAAACATGGTTCAATGTACCATGTGCCCAATTCTACATTGAAGTTCTGCAGCTCTACCACAAATTTACTTGTAATAACCATGATCTCATCAAAAAGACGAAACAAGCTTATCATGGTAATGTTAGAATTAATAGTGAAGTAAAGTCTTTTGCGCCATTGATCCTTCATTCGGTATTTGTTTCCCATTCTGGTCACATATAGATCTATATATAGATAATGGAACGTGATTTTGAAACGCTACCCTAGTTAACAATACAC